>JARDVY010000299.1:5596773-6961773 GCA_029030555.1 Ornithoptera alexandrae | reverse complement strand
GACTTAGCATTAAATTATCGCATTCACCGCAGCAACTTTACAATTGCATAACAATCACTTAGCTCGATGACTTACCGTTTGGTTACTTATTCGTTAGTAATCCATTGTCAACCAGTTACGTACTCTGCGGTCAGCAGCAACCGCAGCCCCCGGTCACTGATTATCATTTAATGTTATTAAATAAAAACTTCCCCTGTTGCAACCGCACTTTAAAAAGAATATGTAAAGTTAAACTTGGTGTAAGTGATAACATACAATCAAGTAATACACGTAGCAAGTTGCAGTGGATATAAGTGAAATTGTAGTATTTTTATTTATACGCAGCTTAAAATATTCCATTCACGACACTGAAGGTCCTCATCACTGTGTACGTAAGGAGCCGGTGTTTGTCTGCCGAGCGTGACTCAGCACCACTTCCGCGAATTGAGGTTCGCGGAAACCGCGCGCCGCTACCGCGAAACAAGATTCATCCCAAACTGATAGCGGTACCGGGAATGACACCAGCTCATCAGCTCAACTCGAAGCGACAGTCTCCAATCATTTAATGATCTGCATTCGTCATACAGTTCCTGTCTTATCATGTCCACGTTCAGCTTCATCACGGGATCACGAACGCATCGCGGACGTACACTCAGTGCAAAGCAGGAAGTAGTCATCAATAACTACTGCTTATACTTGATCGTTCCAGCGCTGGATGTAGACCCCACCTCTCCATCATCCAATTCCAATCCACCCTGTATGACCAAGCATGATTTACAATTGTTTACAAACCTTATTTGTTATCACCGCGCTGCAAATCGATTGGAGACGCCCGAGTTCAGCGCTGGACAGCGATAAGCTGCTGTGGTGAATAACTTTACATAGAGGTACTCTTTCGTTGGTACACGTGGCAGTTAATCAGATTTATATATATATATATATACATATATATATACATATATATACATATATATATATATATATATATATCTCCTGGGAAATATAGAGAAATATCTGATCAGTTGCGTTCATATCTTGCATCTGTCATGACTATATATAACTATCTTCCACTAACAGATAAAACATTCTCCAGATGACGTGGTCTCCCCTTCCTCTCGACGACTCTTAATTTCAGCTGAGCGAGTTCCCCACCATGACACGGAGAGTGCCTTACGTCGCGAACGATACGTTTTGGACTTTATGACTTAAGTTTACTGTTAAAATAACGACATGGACAAGTTTGTACTGGAAGCAGCGTGAGCTCACGGTGAAGGAACAGCACTTGACGCGAAGACCGGCGCTGGCGGTAGCTGCCAACGCTGACACGGAGCAGGACGATTACGCCGCAATTATCCACTGTTAGACAATTGTAGCTGCGCATGTAATGGCGGCGGCCTTGGCACCAGCTCGGACTGGTCTGCCGCACGCTGCAGCTAATAGCACCTACAGATCAGTGATGACGCGCGTTGCGGCAACATCCAAGTAGTGATGGGCAAAGCAAGGACAAGACCTAGACTTCAACAAACTTGGTATTAGTTTAGCCTTGCTTAAATAACTCTAGTCTTGGTCTTGGTCTTGCGTGTTATGTTTACTCTTGCACAATTGGCTCTGGTCATGTCCATTCGGTCTTGGTCTGGATCTTGCTGTTTCGCAAGATCCAGACCAAGACTAACTATACACATCACTACGCCGGAGTTTTTCAATGTCTAGCGCGATACAATTGAATATAACGCATAATCAATTACGACAATGGAAGATTTAAACTAATGGCATTGTCTTCATGCAGCATTGCATGCATTGCACGCATTATATGCATATGCATCGGCTCCACCTGGATGGAAAGCTAAAGGATAAGCTTATTTCTGCCACCAACCATTCTAGTATTCCGGTTTGAATTTGGTGCAGTGAATTATTGGACCAAGGTGGCCGTAACGTCCCATCCCTCGCGCGATGCGCAGGGTTGGATGCTGTGTAAGCCTCGCAACTGGTACAGGTTGTTCTATGTCAATGTGCACCAGTCATAATCAACTGCCACCAGGAGCTACAGTGTCCAAGGGCCTTGCTTTATTATGCATATTCTCGTTTGTTTATAATTTTAATATTGTTTATTACCAAAGCCCCCCGTTGCGTCCCCGCCGTGTGACCACTCACCCACCCAACGCGGAGCTGCAGGGTCGCGGGAACCCTCATTACGATCCAAAACAGAACCATATAAACCTCCACACGCTGCCGTCGTCACGGAGTCACGAAGCCCACTATCGTACCAGCAGTTCCAGCAGGCGTAATGTTGACAAGTCCACCATCAAATGGAGTCATCTGGTACACTGTTTGTAGACAGCGAAAGAACAGGTGTGGAACCTTCGGGGAAGCCAATGTCCAGCGGTGGGTGTCTTACAGCTAGAGTACAGTAGCGTTTACAAAATGAGGCTTCTTGTGAAAAGGAAGTGGCGGTACCTCCAGCAGCTGTTCATCCGAGTTCCATACGCTCAATTAAAATTCAATGCGCGTACGTATTGCCGACTCCCGTTTCGGAGCTGGTGATTCACGACCTACCTTCCTAAAGACGCGGCGGTGCATTAGGTCACGCGCCGGAATGTGGCCGCAGCGCTTACGGCACCAGCCCCCAACCGCACCACTAACAAAGGCACGGTAGTTAGTATATCTAGATAGGTTGCCGCACCAGCGACCTTCCTCGCATTAGTCGGTCGGCAGACTTACAGCGTCGCTTGGTTCCAGCACCGTGTGTGCAGCGTGTGCGGCGTGTGTGCACCGTGTGTGCGGCGTGTGTGCAGCGTGGGGAACGTTGGTCAGTGAGAGTGCGCTCCGTCATCCTCGGCCTCGTGATCATTTAACGCTATGCGCAGGGAATGTCAAGTGTTAGTCCATCGTAGATAATTAATGTGTTATAGGTAAGTATACGTGTTACGGTAACGAGTGTAGTAAGCGCTGTGTTACTGGGGTAACGTCATGTATCGTGTCTATATTACTCCTAATAGGAACGTCTTTATTTCCCTCCTCCCACCAGAATCTGTTAAATGATTTAGGTCGTTTTTTAAATCAACTCAACATTTTTTACCTTTTACTTACTATTTTGCTATTAAAATACTGCAAATCGAGTTTTACTTAGTTTTTTGTTTAATTGATTAAGCTTTCAAGTTATCGCCTTAACTTAAGAAATAATCTCTTCCGGTGCGCGGACAATGGCGTTTCAATTTGTTATCTAAATATCGTTAAGTTTCCTTTAAGTTTATAAATATCGCCAGTTAATTGTACTTATGAATAAGATTGCTTGATTGACAACTTAAATGAACAGATCCCATTCACCACCAGCGCTGACGCTGGTCCGGGAATTGCTTCTGAAAGCATATAGCATGCACCGGATCAATATAAATCTGTGTAAAGCCGAAACGAGTGTAGATAGGAGTTCAATGCGGTGCAGCATCCTGGACGCCTGGTCTCTGTCCGTCCGCTCGATGCAGAGCTGCCCCCAATCCACTTTAAGTGCACGAGAACGTTTCATTGAATAGTTTGGCGCGACCAGACATTGTCTGCGCAGCCAGGCCGCTGCGAGCGATGGACTCCACGTTGTCGGTATTGAGTGTTTATAGTTTAGAGAATGATAACGTTAGACCCCCTCAGTCAACTTCCTGTTCCTCCTGTAACCAAGAATATCGTGCGCAGTTCCTCAATCCATCTACCGCACAATTACTCTCATTGGCGAAGCTCGTCATACCAACCGCTTTCATCATTGTAATACTGTAACTAGATTACAGTATAGCTAGATAAATGTGCAGTTTGCTGCGACTGTGGTGGTGGTGATACGTCTCCGCGTTGGGAAACCGGATCCCGACCAGGTCAGCGCGCTGCCGTCGCATACTATGAACAACTTTTTGTATCGTAATAAACACGAGCCCCCACTCGCTGTATTAACAGTTCGCAGCTCACGAATAAATCATCCCCTATCCCCCAGATTAGGGGCTCCGGCGCGGGGCCCGTTCGACACTAAACCTGGAGGGATTACTGTTAAGTCCGCTCAGCGTTTTAATTGCGCGCAGTGCTTACTGCCACCCGCTCACTTCCGGAGCTTTTTATTTCGCTGAAAGGATCCGGCGGCGGCTCCAATGCGGAAACGCCAACGCTGAATGGCTTTGGGAACGACCAGGGTTGTGCCGCAGCGGACGTCAGTCGTCTCTTTACAGGAATTTTCGCAAGTGTTCACCCCTTTCTTCTAATATTTCCTGGCCACCATTCCACTTGACAGAGGGCGCGATAGCTTTGCATCAGTCCTCCAAGAGTTTAGTTGGTAACGTGGAGCTGCGCTGATTCCTCCGCTATCGGCCTCATGAAGGAAGCATCGGAATGTTTAGGCCTTGTCCTCGGATTTTAGCGAGGAATGGATAAATGTCTGCCGCTCCCCCAATGATAAACGATAGCTTTAAGTTTCAAGTTTATATGATGCCTGCATGGACACACGCCACGCGCTGCCGGAAGTGCTCTGCGTTAATTAATGTTAACCTTGCGCACTCGCATTGCGCACTCAACACGATGTTTAATGAAGAACTACACCATCTTGTCCGCGGGAAACTTGCAAGCAGAAATATCCGTCGCAACGAAAACAATTACACGTTAAGTTAAAGAAAAAAACGTCGGATCACACGAACATAACTGCAAAGAATCCAAAATGGCGGCACTTCCGCATAACGACGCGCCGTGATTCAGATAACAAGTATTCGTATAAAAGTTGTTTTTAATGTCACAGCGTGATAAAGTTAGACCGACGTTCAGACGAGACGGAAGATGAAGCAACACTGAAGCTGTAAGAGTTAGAGCACTCAATGAACAGCTGAATAAGCGATCGTGACCGTAAGACGGTGTTAGTCGAAACCTCTGCTTCTTTAAACGGAGGCGTCTGAGGCGGTTCGCTGCTGCATCCGCCAAACAGTAAGGTTAACGCATTGCTGTGTGCTGGTCAAATATGGTTTGATCAGAAATGATTTGCAGTGTGAACATCCTAATCAGCGCTGCGTCATTATGGGCGGGCGCTCAGCAGGATGTTGTTTCGTGTTTGTCTCCTAGGTCCCGATAAGGCAGCAATGATTTCATTTTAAAAAGCCATCGCGGTATATACGGTAAATGTCACAGCCGGCGGTTGAGCCGTGGGAACAGAAGCTCGGCCGTGCAACAATGATGCAATGATGCAATGATGCAATGATTAATCATCGCGGCGGTGTCCTCGCGCGACGCCGGCTCCAAGTGTTTTGTTACTGATGATAAAGCATAACCAACCACACTTTATGTTGTGTGGAGCGAAGTCTTTGAAAGATCCCTACTTTTGGCGGCGTTAGCGTTACATGAATTTTTTTCCCGATAAAACCACCTCAGTAGTCTCCTTCGGTGCATCCGGAGCGGCCCTGGGGTCTCCAATGGAACGTACCGGTATCCCTCTACACTTAGGCTTAACACGCCGCAGGTTAAAGCCAACCCTCAGTACTGTGGCAGAGTTACAGCGGATATGGGACCGCGTTGCGTTTGCTGACCCACGCGACGGCGCTGCGCGACGAGGACCGCACTCTGAAGGCCCGCGCGGCTCGTAGACTTTTTTAGTCGAGTTCTACAATACGAAGGGCTTATTTTAGTAATACTGTCACTAAATATAGGCTACCTAGATTATTTCACTCAGTCTTACCGCAGCGAATGGACTTTTAGGTTGCTTGTCGAAGAACTCCTTCATCAGCGAGTACAGTGAATTAAAGTAAGGATGCATCGGAAGCTGAGCGTTCCCGCTGATCGTGTGTCGAATGGCCAGCATTATGTGCCAGTACTACACTGCATTTCACGTGATACGGTGACGCGGTGACGCAGCGACACGCGTGTCGCGTGCACGTGGCCGCGCGAACAATGCCCGCCGCAGCTGCGCGCCGCTTGCGCAACACGCCGCCGGGGCCCAGGGGGCGACGGGGGCGCTGGGGCGTGCCGTGGCGGAGGCCCTCACGCGGAGGAGCACTACACGAGGCGAAGTATACACTGAGATATGAACAACCGGCCTTTCACCAAACGGTCCAAATATCCGTAACGCAATGCAGCGCGCGGCCCTGCCCCGAGAGCGGGTCGGGTCGGGTCGGGTCGGGGCGGGGCGGGGCGGGGCGAGTTCCACTCGGAGCCTACATTTTGTGATATTTGAATATCCGGGAAATCCTATTTCGCTTCGATAGGCACCTGATGTTAAGTGATACGCGTGCCCATGACAACATCACGCTAGTTAAGACGTTACACGTCGCCCCGTATTGTGCTCGTCGCCCAGAACCATGTGGCGCTAGTCAGGATCATGACATAAGATATGAAGTCTCGTTGCCTCTGTAATTACACTGGCTACATCGCCCTTCAAACCCGAACACAGTAATATTTACACTCTACTCTTTGTCGGCTGCAATATGCGCTGCGGTGGTACCTACTTAGAGGGTCTCCGGCAACGGAGCCCCATCAGGAGTGAAAATAGTCCACCGCTGGGCTGGCGTGGGCTGTTTGTCTGGTGGACGGTTATCTAATTCGGTTAGCGGAACACGAGGATATCAGCAGTTTATCGCGCAGACACATTATCATCACTGGACGGTAGTAAGATAATATTTACACAATTGTTCGTGGGGTGAAGTGGTGTACTGGTGGTAGTCCCTGTTACCGGACACCGTCTCGCTGGTGTGCCGACAGTGCGTAACAAGTGTAATTACTGGGGTAACGAGACTGAACATGTTGTCTCAGGCGAGGAGCGCAATGTGGTGCGGTAAATATCATCCTAACTAGCGCGACATTTGATAAAAAAAAACAATGAGTAAAAAAAACCTGTGCAGAGACTCATCACGACACCTCCGGAGCCATAAGGCCTGGGAACTAGTTATTTGGTAAGAACATCCCTTTTGTCAAGTATAGGGGAGCTAAGATCGGATTTCACGAAGTGTTACGGCCTTAGGGTGTTCCGGGGGTGTTGCGGCCGGCAGAGCGGGCGGGGAGCAGCCAGCGGGCGATAAAGGGATTCCAGTAATATACAGATAAAGTAATTGTGTGTTTCTGCGTTATCACGAAATAACATTAAATAACTTTAATCGCGTGCTGATAGAGCGCACTGCGCAGTAACGTGATACGAGGGGTAATGTGCGCGTGCGCGTCGGCCGAGCTGCTGCTGCTGCTGCTGGATTCAAGCGACAAACGATGTGTGAGTACTGAAGTGTGAATATACCATAAATCTTTACTTCACAACAGAACAACCCTTATGCAGGTAGAAGTTGCAGTGGAGTCTCGCTGAGCGTGCGATAAAGTTAAACCTCCTGTTCCTGGTTGCCGCGTGACTAAATATTGTCAGGTTGACTTTTTTTTATACAAATACTATTAAAAAAAATTATCGTCATCCTGCCACTGGCAACGCGATTAATTATCGACAATTGACAAACACTATGCCCAGCAGTGGACATCAATCGGCTGAAATCATTAGCAACTAGCTTCATGCAAACTGTAATAATAAACAACATTAGCAATTTAATAATCTGGTTACAGTTCTCTTGCTGGTCCTGTTGAGCTCGACCCTGGGCGTGCTCGTGCGGGAGCCGCCGCCGCCGCCGGCCGCCTCCAGGGTCACGCCGGCGGAGGAGTGGCTCGCCGTCCGGTTGAACCACTTCGACGCGTCCGACACCGACACATTCCGCATGGTAAACAAAATCATCGTTATTCTGATCGCAATCGGCATCCTGAGGTGGTACCTCACCACCGCTTCATTCCACCATCACATCCGGCCGACCGGATATTAACGCTTTACGTATTACGACATTGTGTACAAAAATTGATAGATCTTAGACTGAGGAGACAGTTCACAGCTACATCCGCGTAGCTTTTCTCTGACTTCCGTTATTAGTTTACTGCTTTTAGGTCTCCGCTATTGGAGACCGCCTAGGTAGGTACCACCACAGCACCTGTTGCAGCAGACAGGCGGCAGTGTGCAAACATTACTGTGTTCCTAATTGAGAGACTCTGTAGATAGACTAATTACTGGGTAACGAGAATTAACATCTCATGTGTCCGGCGAGGAGCGCAATGTGGTGCAGTGTATGCAGTGTATATCATCCTGACTAACGGCACGTTGTTATGGGCGGGCGTATCACTTGGGCCATGGTAAGCCATCAGGTGACTTTCTTCCGCCAGGCTTTTATGTTAGGACTTTGTGTGTCTGGTTGTGTTCAAGTAATTATGTTTGGTGTCAATAACCACATGCTCCGCATTCCGTTGGTAACTGGTCGCGGCGGTGTGCAGCGGTACTACTACAACAGCGAGTTCGCGACCACCAGCAACATGGTGATATTCGTGGGCGGCGAGTGGCCGATCAGCCCCGGCTGGGTGACCGGTGGGCTGGCCTACGAGCTGGCCCAGGCGACGGGCGCCGGGCTGTTCTACACCGAGCACCGGTACTACGGGCAGAGCCGGCCCACCGAGTGAGTACAGCCTCTCTCTCAATCACATCCGGCTCAGCTCAAGTCAGCCGAAAATACTTTCTTTTGTGTCTGCGGTTAAAAAGCAATAAACCGGTAACCGGGCGGCGCGGGCGGCGCGGGCTGCACTCGCGAGCACTCCTCGAGCACCCTCGGTGTCACGCGAAGCTGGGTGAGTGCCGGCGGCTCGGCGGCTCGGCTCACTCGTTGCGAGTTTGCTTTGTCGCCGCCACAAAGCGATGCATCGCCGTTTCATTGCCACATTTCACAGCCAGCGTAAGTCACAGGCGGTAGCGATTCCACTGTCTAACTTAACCCGTCCTCTTCACAAAAACCATTTAAGTAAACAGCTGCTCTTTCTTCTCCATTATGAAAAAAATTACCATTTTCCAGTTTAAAGGTCACTGTGGCTGATGCCATGGGCGAAATAGTGCTAGCCGTGCTGTGTAGTACACTGCCTACAGTGGGGCGCGGTGTTGTGTGGAAACTCTAACCAGAATTTAGCTGGCGATATATTTGCAACCAAATGAGTCTTCTTAACTTTGTGATTTAAAGGAGTGGTGTCTTTTGATAACATCCGCCTGGTCATCAGCAGTGGAGCTTGTTACCTACAACGCGGTGTGACACCAGGAATCTATGCACTGCCTTTCGAAAACACTAACATGAATCCTAAATATGAAACCGGCTTTAATGGCGTGTCTCGTGTTGTGGTCCCACACAATAATCACAATCCTGCCGCATCCTCGGCTGACTCCTTGCTGCGGTGTGATGCTGCGAATCTGATTACAACACTGCAATCCGACGCTCACACCGATATCATTTAATAACTTATTTTTGATTATTGGTATCACAGTAACAGTAGGAACAACTTTAATTAGCCACAAATATGTCTTAACAGTAAAAGAAAAAGACAGCCAGCAGTCTTCCGTGAGGTCAGTCACCTGATTATGTTTCTAAGCTAACTTTTATCTAGATCTAGGCCGAGTCGCTTTGAAAGTAGAAATTAAATAAGCTTTAGCATTGGAAGCTGTCTTTCGAAAATAACTGGTTTCTTTATGTTATGATCTTAGACGGAAGGATGATTCGAAAATGGTCCTGATGCGAGTCCCCACGGTTGGGAATCGCTAATTTGGTTGTTTAGACGGTGTCCACGTCCATCGCATTACTCCAGCAGTCTCTACAGCTCTCCGGGGCCCCTTCCCTAATCGCTATTCTTGTCAAAAGTTTGGTGAAGTACCTCTTTTTCCACTTGTAACGTATAAAGCAAGAAAATAATTTTAATTGCTTCGAATTATCAAAGCATCTCCGCTTACAGTTCGGTGTGAGTGGAGGACTGTTATCTCGTTGCCAATACTCGGCTAGTAGTGTAAATAGCGTTCCAGTTTGTGCATTATAGCACTCTCCCTGTATTCCTGAACGCGACCCGCCTCGCCACACCTCCCTCACCCCTCCACCCTAAGTATTATTGCGCCACACTATGAACAAGCACACATCATGAATATCACGCAAACAATACACCAACTCCCCCACTCGCTGATACAAAGGCTTTTAGTCCTCGTAGTAACACGAAGATGAGCACAGCCCCGCGGGGTGCGCCCTTAGGGGAAAGTGTCTTTTATTAGCCGCCCGCCGTGAGCCCGAAATCTCATCGCAATGGAACCCTGGATATTGGATGGGGGGCGGGCGGCAGTAAACTGTCCCGCCACATAATTATCGCGGCCGGCAGTAAACTGTGCGCCAGACGATAACGAGCTGGCGCGCTGCCAGCCGCGCGGGCGACCAGCTCGCCCACCGCGACAACGCGACCACCGCGACCACAACGCGCGGACCGCCCGCCGCTGGTGTCACATACGCACGACAGAACACGAGTTTTGTTATGAGCAAGAACAGCCGCGTGTTGGTGTGTCCGTCCACATGGAGTAACAGCAGTGCGCCCAGCAGCCGCGCGCTCGCACCGACCAGACGCTGCTCAGGGAGCTGGTGGAGCTACGTCGGAGCAAAAACTAATAAAATATCTAACCTCTCTCTTCCACCGTCCTCATGAACAGTCGTTAGTCGTTAGTCGTTAGTCGTCCACCGCTGGGCATCGCAAGTCCAATCACTGTATAGTTCACGTATTCGATGTCTGAATTGATGGTAAGTGTGAGAGGATTACTCTTTGACGTGTAGAGAGGAGTGCTGTTAGTTCAGTGAGTACGATAGAAACTTAGTTTTGTACATATTAGTGTACTATCATTGGTAATGCAGCACCCACGCACGCACGCACACCCTGCCACCCCGCCGCGCCGCCCCCTCCGCAGCGCTGTCCGCTATTCGTTCACGCCATCGTGGCTACCCCACTAGGGACGATTGCCAATGCCGGCTGACAAAGTGTATCGCCAGCCGGCATTGTGCCCGCGGCGGGCGGCGGGCGGCGGGCGGCCGGCGGCGGGCATATTGCACCGGGATTCCGACTTCAATTCCACATGTCCTGTACCACTCCTGTGTGGTTATCTTTGTCGCGAAGTAATAAACGATCTGGAGTCGACCGTCCGCGGAGGTGTCGCCGCAAACGTTAACTCTCACTAACAAGGTGTTGCATAACGCTGTAGCCCAACGTCTTCGCGGTCGGAGGTCAGGCTGCGGACAACGTTCTTTAGACAACAGGAGCTCTGCGTGCGACACTGCTCGCACACGTGTTTGCGAGTGTCCACGTCGGCCAGCAGCACGCGCCGGGTCGCGAGCCGGTCGCGTCGGAGCGCCTCCCGACCCTGGGGTCACGCGGACAATGGGCAATTACCCTTAACTAGGTTCGCAGGGCTGACACAAACTATCTCTACTCCCTCTGTGAACATGACCACACGAATGCACGAGAAGCTTCCATGTAAAAACTGTTGGACTTTCATAAGATTTCAGTTTCATATTCCTTACTGCTATTGAGTAAAGTGTACATACGAGTATAACTTCGCCGCAGCATTAAGTGGAGGTAATTCTAAACACAGGTGCCTTTATACTCGTACATACTTATATCTGTAAGTGTAATCAAACGTTCGTTTACATCAGCGCAAGGTAGGATTCACACACTGCAGCACGTGGTACCAGCGGCATGAGATATTACGAGTTCAATCTAGTTACTGCATTATAGTAATATCTGCATACTACCACGATATCGCGACAATTTTTATTTTAAAACATTACGCTACTGGCACCACGAGTATCAATTATATTGACGAAGACGTATACAGTGTGTCAACCCTGCGCAATGGAGCTAATGTGGCCTGCAACCGGCGTGGGGCCACGCCCAGCGGTGGAAGCGCGCGGTGACGTCACAACTATCGTACAGTACTCCAATAACACACAATAGTCCCGAACATTAGGAGTTAAGACAGGACGAAAGCCGTGCGGTCAGGTCCGGCGGCGTGCCAGCGCCATCTGTTGGTGGCGGGCGGAAGGAGTCGTGTCAGCGCCATCTAGTGAGTGAACATCAGCACAAAATCACATTAATAAGAATATTTTTCCAATTTTTGTTCGGTGGTACAGCTCCACTCCGACTACATAAGAGGGTTCGTGTCATCTGTTCAATAATGCCGATACGTGTCGGGTTCGAACCCTCGCCTCGGTGCATACGTGCCTTCGCTGCGAGCCATTTAACTGCTCGTAAATTCCACCGGAAGTGCAGACGGCTATTCGCCGTCCGCACGGGAGCCTGAAACGGATCAGACCCTCATCAAAGCAACGTGACGTTGTGCACACGACCTCCCGCACACGGAGGAACCTTAATCAAAGAACATGATTATGTGTTCACTTTAGAAGATTGGTATTCGAAAACCATCAGAGCACACGCCCTGTTCATTGCACGCATCCACTTTCATTCTAACACATCATGATAGCTTTATAGAATATCTACGTTCGCGCTGCTGGACATAGGATCCCTAAAAATCTCCACACATGTCTCTGTTGCCGGTGACCGTCTAAATACCATCACAGCTCCTATTCGTGTCGGCAAACAGTCGTGTGCAAACATTACTGTATGTATTGAAGGGCGCTGCAGCTGGTGTAGTCACTGCGGCGATGCGGCGCGGTGATGCGACGATGAGACTTAACGTCCGATGTCTTAAAGTGACACGTGCACGGTGGCGCCGCCTGGCGGACGTATCACTTGCCACCAGGTACATTTGTCGCTCGAATAAAAAGCCTTGAATTGTATGTAATCATGACGTTCCAGCAACACGGCGACGGCGGCGCTGCGCCACTTGACCGTGGACCAGGCGCTGGCCGACCTGGCGCAGTTCATCCAGCACGCGCAGAGCGAGCAGTTTGACGGCGGCAGATTCAGGTGAGGAGCTCGTATTCCAGCGGGCAGTGACCACCGCACACCAAGCACAGATGCAATCACATTGTCGTGATATCAATCATTACGCAACAGCATCTTCTAGGATATGAGAAGTTGGAAATGGATGTATTACATTGCGTATATGTTTGCATTTTTTTATATTATCAAGGTCAGCGCTTGGCCGCGATGCTACTGATGTGAGGTGGTGATGTGGTCTGCGGCGGTAAGGCGCACCAACCTAGTAATAGTCTTTTTACTTTTCCTTTGGGGTGTAAGGGTTTCCGCCCAAAATCTTACGTAGCTCAAGTCAACCTCACCTGCTCACGGTGCACCCTGCTGAATAACAGATGAGGTTCTGACCACCCACCAATCCAGACTGAGCCAGCGTGGTGGGTTTACCGCCCAATTCCCCTCAATTTACTCCAACAAAAGACGGTCCCAAGTGCCCGGTGGAACCAATGGCCGCGCCGATCATGACGAAAGTCAGCGAGGCACCGGTACCAGGGGACGAACAATCTCCGAATGGCGAAGATTTCTCGTCAAATGACTTTGGCCCTGACAACCTATAACACACGCACACTGAAGACAGAGGAAAAGCTGCTGGAACTACAAGAAGAACTGAGAAGAATTCGCTGGAGCGCAGTGGGATTGTCTGAAATCCAAAAAGAGAGAAGATACTAGGACTCTAAGATCCGCTAATGTGCTCTATTTCCGGGAGGGCGATCAACTTACGTCCACAGGTCTCTCGTGAACGACGTTTTATAGATCGGGAGTGTATCGAATAGAGTAGCGCACCTTATACTCAGAAACACCAATCGGTATTCGCTGAAGGCTACAGGGATACGCGCCAATTTCGACACCTCATGAGGAAGTGGAAGTAATGTATGAGGACAACTCTCGGGTAATGCATTCTTCCTAGGCAAACGTTGCGGTGAGGAGTTGAAAGTGGGTCACATTGGAGAAGGAATCCGAAACTACCACGGTCACATGCTCGCTGACTTCTTAGAAAAGAAAGCTCTGTACATGTTGAACTCCTTCTTGAGGAAATGGCAGTATCGGAAATGGACTTGGAAGAATCCAGAGGGTACCACAAAAAATGAGATCGACTTTCTCCAGTCGACAAAAACTCGAATATTTAATGATGTCTCAGTGATGAACACATTTAACGCAGGAAGTGATCACCGAATGGTAAGAGGCACATTAAATCTTAAAGTGATGGTCGACAGACATCGACAGACATCGACTAGTAAAATCTACGCTCCGCCCAGATACCGCCGAGATCCAAAACCCTCGGAACTATCAACTCGAATTACAAAATCGTTTCGCATGCCTGGAGAGCTACCAACTTATAATGACAGGTTCGTGGAAACTGTCCGTTCGTTGGGGTTAAGCTTAGCCGTACCAAAAGAGGTAAAAAAATCTCAGAGCCGACCCTCAAGCTAGTGGAGAAAAGACGTGGGATGGTTCTGCAATCTTCGGAAGACGCTCCTCGCTATCGGCGGCTCAACGAGCTAATGTAAGTCATTGACCCGCGACCTGCGCCGATTTAATACAAATTGTATTAAAAGGCAATGGAGCGTAACCAAGGCGCCAAAGTTTTCGCTGGAGTTTCTGCTGTTAGGCAGAGCCTGGTGCCTCAGCTGAAAACTGGGCATAGCAGGATCATTACCTCTCGCTCTAAGCTTCTGGCCGAGATAGAAGACTTCCCCGACAACTTTACACGACATCACAAGCAGCTGCCACATACAATCCGGCCACCGATCCAAGAACCAAATGAACCCGTACACGATGCCGAAGATATCCCGGACGTCAGCCTGTACGAGATTAGTATGGCTCTAAAACATCTGAAGAACAATAAGGCGCCGGGTGATGATGGAGTTACAGCTGAGCTTCTGAAAGCAGGCGGACGACCAGTGCTGATAGTGCCTGTGAAGCTGTTTAACTCTATTATACTCGAGAGCAAAAGAACATCACGGGGTCCAGACTCAGAGGGCGGCCAAAGACAAGATGGACAGATGTGGTCAAAAAAGATCTAAAGTTCTGCAAGGTTACCGAAGAGGACGCGTCCGACAGAGCGAAGTGGAAGAGAAAGACCAGAAAGGCAGACCCCACCATCAGATAGGAACAATAAATGCCACGGAGAGAGAGAGAGAGAGAGATACTCGAGAGCAAAACGCCAAAAGCGTGGAACCCCCTCCAACGGGTTCTCGCCTTGTCGTGGCGGAGGGGCTTAGTAACCGTGATGCGGAACACGGTGAAGCTAAGTGGAACCCACCCGGACGGCCCGCGGCGAAGGGCTGGTTGGGATAACTGGAGCTCACCGGAGCGGCCGGGGGCCGCAAGGGCGGCTGTGTGCTGCCCTAGCGGCCGGCTGCCGGGGCGGTATGAAACCGCTCCTGCAGCCGAGGTGGAGTCGCGGAGGGAGTTCCCTCTGCGGCCAACCGGTGTCGCACCGGCGATGCGGCGGCGGTGGGGCCGCGAGGAAAGAGGAGTGTCAGTATTGCGAAGCGCCGTTCTCCCTATCCTCCGCGGCCGTTGACGGGTAGCGGCGGGCCCAACATCTCTCCGCCGCGGGGAGCCGGGAGAGGTTGTCTGCCGGGGCTCCCATGGCCTTTGGGCGACAGGTTCGGGGGAACCGGTCGCCCGCACACGCATGAGGTCGAGGAGGGGCGCGCTGCATGTTCCGGCGCGCCCTGGAAAGGGAGGGTTCATCCCTCCCTCCCGAGGTGGGACTGCGCAAGCGGCCAGCGTCGGCAGGTCAATGCCATGTCCGGTCAATGCCATGTTCAATGCCCGTATTGTACTCACGCACGTTATGATTGCAGGCTCCACACTGGAAGTTGTTGGAGAATATATTTACTTTGGACAAATAGTTCAGCTTGGTAAGTCCAACTTCCAGAATGAGGTCAATCGACGACTCCAACTCGGCTGGGCAGCGTACTGGAGGCTACGCAGCATGTTCTCGTCTCAACTACCGCAGTGTCTAAAGACAAAGGTCATTAACTCGTGCGTGTTGCCAGTGATGACTCATGGCACCGAGACGTGGCCGCTTACAGGGGGCCTGGTGGAAAGGCTTCAAGTCGCAAAGGCAGCAATGGAAGGGGCTATGCTTGGAGTTTCACTGCGTGATCGAATCAGAAATGAGGAGATCCGCAGGAGAGCTAAGGTCACCAACATAGTCCAAAAGATTGCTAGTCTCAAGTGGCAATGGCAGGACACATCGCTCGAAGGACTGACAGCCGATGGGGCACTAGGGTCCTCGAATGGCGACCGCGTACCTAAGACGTGGTGTTGGCAGGCGCCCCACCAGGTAGTCCGACGAGCTCGTCAAAGTTGCGGGAAGCAGCTGGATGCGGGCAGTGCAGAATCGATCGATGTGGAGATCGTTGGGGAGGCCTATGTCGAGTAGAGAACGTCTGTCGGCTGATAATGATGATAATGATGATGATGATGATTCTTTCCTTATCACTAAGGAAACAAATACGACGAGGGTGTATCCGCCCGCGCGTATTTGTCCGGGAGCACCGACGCCGGCAACTTGTTGTTCCACTCCTTTGCTGTTATTGTGAAGAACAAGGAGCTAAGCCTCTGTTCGTAAACCGAGGATGTCCACAACATAAGAATGGAGCCTTCCGTGTCCGGTCCTCCAGTGGTGAAAAGAGGATGGGGGAATTAAATCGTGGAACTGCATCGCACAAGCTCTGAAACATATTCTAGAGAACGCCGGGATGAATAGAGAGAGCAGAGAGACAGGGATAGGTAGCTGTTGCTGCGAGGTTATCGTGAGAATTGTGAATACATCAACACAAACAATGAGAGCTGAGCCACAAGCGACCGCGTGTGCGCGATTGTCCTATTGTCCACCAGCTCGCGCCGCTTCCCACGCGTGCCCCGGCCCAGCCCACGCACTCGATTACGAGTATAATATTTTCCTGTGTTGCATCAAATTATTTAAACATTATCCTTAGCTAAATATAACTAAAACTTTGTGTTTTGTTTGGTCGTTTTGTGGGGCTGTTGTCATGGTAACTCAACTGGTTCCATCTAGATACCGTTACTACTGAGAGACGATGATATCATCCCGAACGAAAACTTATTAAACATCCACAACAAAGCCGCGTCTCTCCGCAGCGAAGAGTAGCTGCCAAGAGTGGTATCGCCTGGAGGGTACAGCTCACTATGGCAAATCGGTAGACGTGGGCTCGATCCCGACTGAGCTTGAATTTCCTGTAAGGAAACACATCGTGATGAAGTCGACATGTTGCAATAACAGCAGCTTAGTTAGTCATGCTACATTCACCTACCCGCCCCTGATGAATAAATAGCTTTGACCCTCTCCTTATGAGAGGAGCCCTCGCAGTGGAAACGTTATTTGCGCTGCTTACGTGTAAGAATCCTTGCTGCGGTGGTAAAGCCAGGCATTGCTGGTAGAACGCCAGCAGTGCGTCGTGGATGTAAGCTGCTTCTTAAACAGTGGATCAACAATGTCCCCTGTCAGCGGAACTGGTCGCCAGGCGAGGACGCGACCATGTGGCGGGTACCGTCGCGAGCTGGTGGGCGGCGCTGCGGATGTGGCTCATCGCCTGTGGTCCTTCCGGCAGCGCGCGCCGCGACCGAGTCTTACACAATATCTAAATTTAGCAACTGTAACTAGACAACTCGTGCTCCTTTTGAGGGTCGCTTCCAGCTGCTAACAGAGTGGAAACATTCTGCTCTTGCGAGGATACACTGTGTCTCTTTGCGTTTTATGCATCACAGGGAGTGTATCATTCAGATTGTTGCAGCCGCTGTGTTTAACAACTGCAAGACACAGCGACAAATCTCTTACTCTTAAGTGCTGAGAGCAGCAATAGACACGAACACAGTGTTCAACAGCTCGCTGTGCGAGTGGCAGCATGCACTCCGAATCCTTCAAGTCATAGCTTAGTGGTTGAAGCATATTACGAGCAACGAAATTGTCTAAGTTAAAACAGGTTCATCAGCGAGGATCTGCCTGTGGGTCATTCTACGCTAGGCTCCACGCGAGTCAAGTGCGATTGCGGTGGTAATATCCCGAGCGGACAGCGCGAGTTGCCACGTCCTTAACTCCTCAGAATAATCAAAGTAGAAAGTAAAAGGAAAACTTACCACTTGAGATGGAAAAGACATGCAGGGTATAACCTGAATCCCCGGATATCCGTTTTCTTTCTATATGACGTCAAAGTAAAGTGATACGGAAGATAAGCAGCATCTTTGCAGTCAGCTGACGCTTTTTTAATTGTCATTAAATCATTTGTACAGATCCTTAACAAGTTTATTGCTAGAGGTGCATCCTGTTGAATATCCGCAGCGGCGGGAAGGTGTCGCTGGTGGGCTGCTCCTACGCGGGCAGCATGGCCACGTGGATGCGGCTGGCGTACCCGCACCTGGTCACGGCTGTCTTCTCCGACAGCGGGCCCCTTCACGCGCAAGAGGACTTCCCTGGCAAGTACCACCCCTGTCCCACATCTCCTGCTCTGACCTCGCCGCGCATCCCTGAACACAGCTATGTAGTGATTCTCTGTTTCTTCAGAATACCTGGAGGTGATAACGGACGCCCTGCGCACCCAGGGCAGCGATGAGTGTGTGGCGAGCATCGAAGAGGCCGTGAGAAACGTGCTGAAGGAATTGGAGACGCAAACTGGTGCCAACACCATCTCCCAAATGTTCAAGTATGAAAAAAGTTTTTATCATGTTCACCAATTCTGTATTGAAAAAGAACTTCGACTGGAGAACGCACGCGCGGCTCAGCTGCGGAGTGAATTCCTGGACTAGTTTTCATAAAATCAAATTAAACCTGTGGTTAACTATCAGCCAGTGGTTACTACGCGAGGTCCAGTCTGCACCGCTGACATGGACAGCCTTCAGATTGTTCAGCAGTCGCGGCGCGGGCGCAGCGTGGTGCTACCCTGTTATGGTTATTGGACCTTCGGGCTGTGGAGTGCAATCAGTGTCTTGAGTACATTTAATTAACTGGAGAAATATAATCCTCACCCACCAGCACCTGCTCACCTATCAACGGCACCAGCTCGATGGATGTCGCCACATTCTTCTGGTACGGCATCACGGAGACCTTCGCGTATCTAGTGCAGTACGCTACGCCGGGTGACATCCCGAAGGCGTGCGACGTCCTCACCAATGTCAACGTTTGTGAGTACTTAGTACAGCGCACTTTTGGCAAATGAAAACACTAGATTAAACTTAAGCACTAACCCTTTAACTGAAGTGAACTTTTGGTCAAAAATTAGTTTAACTTTTTATTAATAATCTCTATGTCGCAGCGAGCCCGGTGGCGCGCTTCGCCAACTGGGTAACTGCCCAGCCGTGGGCTCAGCCGTGCATCGAGAGTAGCTACGCTGAGCAGGTCGCCGCCCACACCAACACCAGCTACGGGGCCCCGCAGACAGTCAGTGAGTAGTGTGGCGGGAACACGGCCGCTCCTGGTTCACTCTAAGTGCGCCCGAACGCAGCGTGCTCACCAGTAGGGTGCAGCGTGCAGCGTGCAGCGTGCAGCGTGCAGCATACTGCAACTGGATTGAAACACAAGTGTATCCCCACTGAGATATCGAATTTCTTGTGGAACTTTCCACTGCTGGGAAACTTACTTTCCCAGCAGTGGAATCTTTTATATGAGTTGTGGACTAATGCCATTCGTGGTTGCCGTCCACCAGCACCGCGTTCCACTCCGCAGGCGGTGCGCTTGCGCCGCCACCACTCGCAACACACTCACACCACTCGTTTCACACAACCTCACAAACCGTGCTGTGCTCTTCCCACGGTACAAAACGTCCTGTGTTTGTGATAAGCGATGCAGCATCAGATACAATATGTCGGTTTACAGTGAGGCTGTGGACGTACCAGACCTGCGTGGAGTACGGCTGGTACCAGACCACGAGCAGCGAGCGTCAACCGTTCCTCGGCACCGTGCCGCTGGAGTACTTTCACCAGATGTGCAGCGACTTCTTCGCCGACTAGTGAGTGGCCAGTGTAGTGTCACAATATCACCACTCCGCATGACATGCACCTCGTCAAGTAGCCCTCGGGAGCCTTACGTAACGACAGATATCCGTCGGCTCGCGGCTGAACCTAACCCCGAGAGTGGGTAATAAATAAGTACTATCTAAACTAAATTCAAGATAACTCCTGTAAAACAAAACATATGTCGGCAGCTTCAACGACAGCCTCCTGCGGTCCGGGATACAGAGGACCAATCTACTCTTCGGAGGACTCAACCACTTGCCGGACTACGTGGTGTCCGTGGCGGGCGGCCACGATCCCTGGTCCCCCATGGGGCCGAACGCGAGCCACGCGACCTTGCTGGCGCCGGTGTATGTGGTCCCCGGCGTGTCGCATTGCCGCGCCATCAGGTGAAAGCGGCTACACTACACCACACTAAACTACACTGCACTACACTACATTGCACTGCATTACACTAAACGACACTACACTGCACATAACGAAGCTCTTCACCTCCCTTTACTTTCGGCAATCGCTGCAATCATGTTGATTAGTGCTACTTTGTACTGCAGTGCTGCGTTTCGTGTCGCTGTGTCATAAGTTGGTAGCTGTTCCCCGCCCGCTCGGCTGGTGGCAACAACCCCCCACACCCTTTGGGGAAGGAATTGTGTAAAACCCGTTCTTTGCTGGCCTATACTCGGTAAAAGTTATGTTACTACCAAATTCCAAATCCGTAGGATTCATTAGAATAGTAGGCCTTATGGTGGCAGAGATATCATGAGTTACACAGTTGGTGTGTCTCATATGTAGATTTAGCAGTTCCTAGTCTCATGTATTGCCTAGTATAGTGTGCAGCGTCGTAGTTAAGGGCACATGGTCTCTGGGCACTTCCGTCCGTCTCCTCGACTGGTCACCCTTAATTCGCAAGTAGAGTGGAGAGAGAGTCTGCTTTAATCTAAACTTAAACTCGTTTAAGTTTAGATTAAAGCAGACTCTCTCTCCACTCTACTTGCGAATTAAAAACGTTCTCATTAGAAGTAAAAGAGATCATCAGTCGAAAAGTCAGTGAAGGTGTTGCTTCGATGACTTTTCGAATGATGATGTGGCTGCTGTTGAACACAGCACAGTACTGTTTGTCGGCCGCAATAGGCGCAGCGCTGGTACCTACACGGTATCCGGTAGCAGAGCCCTGCCAGCAGTAACTACTACCAGCAGTAGTACTGATAAATTTTCAGATCTAGCGAGGAGAGTGAGACGCAGCAGGTGGCGGCGGTGAAACGCGCCGTGCTGCGCGACATGCAGGACTTCCTGGCGGGGCGGGTGCCCGCGCCCGCGCCTGCGCCCGCTGACGCCGCGCTCGCGCTAGTGTCGCCGCTCCCGCTCACTCTCCTCAGCGCGGCCATCTGTGTCTTGATGTAAAATGTTACTTGTAACACGTTAACTAATGTCTAAATTAAATATTTATATGACACCGTGCGACGTCGTTTTTGTTGCACCCGCTACCGCTCACCGCGCATGCGCAACTGTCACCGCGCACCGCTCACCGCGCGCCCCCGCTCCTGCATTCTTACTTTCTATACATTTGCTTTGTGTTAGAAATGTTTATTTTTTATGAAACGAAACGACGAGACGAACGGGAGGTTCGCCTGATGATAAGTACCACGCCAGCCCATAAAAACGTAGCAGAAATTAGGATGATATACACAGCACCACATTGTGCTCGTCGGCTTGAGATATAAATTATTGTCTCGTTACCCCAGTAATTTCATTAACTACAATTCCAATCAAACCGAAACACAGTAATATGTGCACGCTGCTGTTTGCTGACTGCAATAGGCGCTGCGCTGCTATTTACTTAGACGGTTTCCGGCAACAGAGCAGCAGCAACTATTTCATTTGTTTATTCTCAACAGAGGTTGTCCAAAAGTGTCCAACAAGAGAAACCTGCCGCGAGTAACCTTGCAGTAATCGTACTGGAAAGTAGTACAAAAATCGCACATAACAGGAACAGTGACGTACTTACGTATAATGTATTGTTCAGGTAAAGTACTTTGTGAACCCAATCCCCGAACCCTCGCCCCGTTAAGCTGAACATCACACAAGGTCTCGCCTGCATGAATGTTTCGTAGAGTTCCCGTGTCATCCCTCCAGGCCCACGCGGTGAATAAAGGAACTTGTTTGTAAGAGGATTCTCAGTAGTGGGAGCGTTGAGATGCATTATAAATAACAAGGGTAGAGTTTGTTGGGATGTGGCTAGTGTTCGTGCTACAAGGCGTTCGTATGAGTCACGCCATAATTATTGCTCGTAAAGATTATAAGCAGTGACGCAGAGCAAGTTACCGCCGCAAAGTAACCGCACTTGACGAATCTCACATAAATAGGTACAGCCGCTGGCCGGTAAAGCGGCGTGCACATGCGCGGCCCGCCGCCCCCTGCTGGGAACCATCGCTGCAGGCCAGCCGCTCTTATTAATTTTATGCACCCGTGCGCAATGAGCATCATGTCTGTGTGTAGTACAACAGTTCAGATTAGTAAGGTAACAGCTGCTGCCAAATAAAATAAGGATTTACAGGAAGTTTTGTGTCCTGGTTTTTGTCGACACAGGCAAAGTCTAGTGAGGAGTCCAGAGGTTAGAACCAAGAGGAATAACATTGGTTGTAAACTAGTTATAACTACACAAATATAAATTTGTAATTTCCTCAAATTTTAAATTTTCACCTCTGTAATGAAAGGAGGGCGCGCTGTATGCTCCGGCGCGCCCTCCTTTCTACCTCTTATACTCACCTAGGCAGTGGATCCCCGACATCCGGAAGCCATGGGAACCAAGAGAGACAACTCTCCCGGCTCCCTGCGACGGATCTGGTCCTGGGTTCTGCCGCCAACCGTTATACGGCCGCGGAGGATAGGCAGAGTGGAGAAACGCATTACCGACACTCCTCTTCCTCCGCGGCCCCAGCTTCGACAATAGTTGCTGTTTACTTATACGGGAATAAACTTAACAAAATATAAAAGAATTTAATCGCCGTTAAAGCAAGAAGTGGTGGTCGCCTCACCTCAATTAACTTTTTACAAAAGAATTATTTATTTATTTATTAAAATGAAATGTTGTAATGATGAAAACATTCAATGGCGTTACACGAGACACCTAGCGTTCGTCCGTCGGGCACGCGCATGCGCACGCGTCGCGGCCGTCTATCGTACGAACAAACAGCTTACCGTAGCCGACACACGCAAACGAGCGGTTTCATGTTACTAATAAACAAAAAGAGAACAGAACAGTAAGAATAGTAATGTAATCCTTATTCCGTGTGACATCATTACTTGTTTTAGCTTTTTTATACTCGGTGGGTTGGTGCAGTAAATTGCAGGTTGCATATTATATGTTCACGTAACCAAACAGCGGACGCTGCGCACGCGTTCACATAGCGGGTGCATCACTATTTACAATTACTTATAACACATCGCCGTTACTATCACAACGCATGCGCACTAGCGTGATTTACAGTTCAGTGACATTACCGAATCGCGTGGAACACTCCTCCGATGCCTAAACTGAAGTACTAGTCTACCAAGTTGGGAGTCAAGTGCCGAGTGCATAATCCTTGAACACTCAAGCACATTTCTGTTGGAATGTTCCATTTTTAGGGAAATCTGCAGGGAAACCCTCCTTTTAGAAGTTAGATTTGTGCGACTGTCACACACTTCGGTGATCTCCTTCAACGTTTTTCCTGTTTCCCAGCCTTTTAATATTTTTTTTGTATTAAAGCAAAGGTGTCTCGTTTTCTCGACAACAAATTGTTATCTGAGATAATTTCGTTAATTGATAATTCATGATGTATCAGTTACCATTAGGCAAGGTGCTGCCCGGCCGCTGGTCGTCGAATGGAAAAAGACAATTTAGGAGTAGATAAAATCCTCTAAGCGTCATACATAATTACAAAATGGGCAATAAAAATAAAACAACTCATCTGTGTGAAGGTATTTATTCATACCGCGATTAATTTATTACAATAATCGAGTACACGACGAGGAACAGGGAGAGAAGGCGAAAGGGGGAAGAAAAGAGTGACAGCGACGGAATGAGTCCTACAGGTTGCCGCAACTACCCTCAACACCTTGCGATCTTTGTATAACAATATAAATATATATATATATATATGCATATATTAGACAAATATACAGGTGCTCGCGGGAAGCGCGTCGCGGTGCGGTACGGGGCGGGGGTGGTGCGGTTGCGTTGTGACGTCACCGCGCGCGACTCCACCACGCGGCGCACGACGCGCACGACACCCACGCACGCGTACAAAGTGCTAAATACAAAATGGATGGGTCCGTTTGGTCTAAGCCTAGCCTAAGATGCGATTTATTAGTATATACACACGCACAGACGTGCACACATTTATATGCGCTGGTCCGTGCGTCAACACGTTAAAGGAGCGTACGCGGGAGCTGTTCAGCGCGCATATACAGAAATGGGCAATCAAATTCTAATCGAATCGAATACTAATTAGTAAATGGCCTAACAACGCTAAAAGCCGAATGTAGTAATATCTATAATTACTTCAGTTAGTATTAAATGAATCACACCTGAAGCACGACCCTTGCCCGGCTCGTGTTCTATCACTCAGGGTTCGCGGTCGAGTTCCCCGCCGGGAGAGAGCACCTCTCTACACACGCCATCGGGTCCAATCTACTAGTTCACCACAATAAACTGCGACGTCATTTCACCATTAGCCGGCTAAACTAATTAACTTGTTATACATGTATGTATTTATTACAATTCTACTTTTTATTTTAAAAAAACTATGTTCGACTACCCTACAATGCGTACATTAATTTTGCGTTAATATCATGAACTATGACGTCATAGAGCGCTCGTAATTGCTTCTTATTATTTCTCACAAACTGGTTTCTAGTACGTATGAAAACTTACTTCGAACATAAAACAAAAAAGTTCCACGTAGTGTATATGATAAAAGTGGATGACATAAACCGTTGAGATACCGCCGACCTCCGAAGCAGGTACAGGCGGAACCGTGGAACCTGGCCCGGCGCGGTGCGGATGAACGATTGGGTTCATCTACTATAACTCAAGCAATACTTCATCGTCGAAAACATCCACATCATATGCCCGGTTATAAACCCACACTGATCAGCTCGCGCGACGCCAGCTCGCCGCGTGCCGGACGGTCCCGCCGGGAACTCGAGACAGAGTTTTTTAGACATATAGGGTTATCTACATATAAACCGTTCACTCCGAAGTGGTTCCAGCGTGATGGTGGGGGTCGTGATGATTAGTCAATGGAGACGAGAGGTATTTACATTAAAGATCAAAAGTCGGCCTCGAGTACGGGCGCGGCGAGCCGGGGCGTGTGCGTTAACGTGCAGACGGACACGCGCACACACGCACACACGCACACAAGGACACACGGATAGTGCGACTAAGCGTATGTACACCGCCGGCCGGCACACACGGCGGCTCCTACAAGTATATAATACAATAATTAGATTACATCCAACAGAGTAAAGGTAACGGATGAAAGATCTTCCGACACAATTATTACAAAATATACAATTGTTTCCATTTAACAATGTCCTATATTTTTTTTACAATTATTATTACAAAAATACGAATAACACTTTTTATTTACTTTTCCTGCTAACGCTACTAACTGAATGACTATAAGGAGGAAAATGCTTTCCGAATGTTATTTACGCACGGCGCCGCGGGGCCGGCCGCGGGTCCGGCGGGTCCGGCGGGCGGGCCAGGGGGCGCGTGCGGTCGTTGGGTCGAATTTAATCCTTTAACTAGTAGGAGATCAACCCCCGTTGCTTGGTTGGTCCTGAGAATAAAGAAACAGTTTAATACATTATAATAATGTATCCCTAACGACAAGCTGCAGCGTGTAAATATAACTGAAACTACTCGGGAAACGGGCTGCAGCGAACACATGCAATATAGCGCCTTTTACACAGTCGTGTCTATTGCCACCGTTAACAGATACAGGAGACGACGTAAAAAGTATTATTACAGTAATTTAAAGCTCATAGTGTAGAATGAGACGGGAAATTAGTAATCGTTAACTGGACTTCGTTAGCTACAATCATTTTGGGAGGCAGACATTATGGACTTATCGCGCGGAGTAGACCCGCACTCTCGCCAATGACGTAGTGTTCCCAGCCGCTTCATTCTACAAAGCAACACTGACCTGCATGGATCGGTCCACGTCCACGGCCTTGGGGAAGGAGATCTCTTCTGTCATTGTGTAATCTGAAATAAATATTTCAATTCAGTAATTTTTTAAATGTTTTTTCATAGTGTATCCAAAAAAAATTCTGTGTTGTGTTGTCGCTACTTACCGGCGTCGTGGGCTTGTAGAGAGCGCGCGCGCAGCGCATCGGCGAGGTCGCGGTGTGCGGCGAGCGCGCTGCGAGCGGCGTGAGCGCGCGCGAGCTGCGGCGGCGCCTGCGCGAGCAGCCGGCCCAAAGCGGCGGACAACGCGCGCGCCGGTACGCACAGCTGCTGCGCCAATCGTGCTGCGCCTGCTGCCTGCGCACTTTCTACGCACGCGCACAATACATTGATAGAAACAACATTTATTAAAACGTAGAGCGGTGATAACTGCCACCGTTGCACGGTTCATTATAACCTTGCTTTGTAACACAGAAGTCCGGTCCCTAATTAGATTCCATGGGAACAAATTGTATACCTTTCTATTGTAGATATAACAAAGACTCAGACATATGAGAGCCGGAGTATTCTGGGCATTCATGCTTCACCACGATCTCATTGTCGCTTAACGCCATGTGAAATTCAAGTAAGTGTCAGCTCAAAGTAGAGAAAATAACGTGCGGGAAGTGAGTGCGCTGTGTTCTGTACATAATAAACTTTTTTTTAATATATATATCACATGTGACAACAATAAAGCTGTAGCGTCACTGCCGTACACCACATATCACACAAATAATCACGTTGTCGTGGGGTGGTACGTGATGCGTGCTCAGACATTTTATAGGTTTTAAAAGCCCCGAAACAAGAACCCAATAATGTTTTCAAAATATTGCCCCGCGGCAGAAGCGTGACCGGTGGTGGCCACAGTAGCTATGTATAAACAATTTTTGGCAACAGAGACTACGTTATCTTTGAAAATGGCAAAGACAGTCTCACCGAAAGGCGGCTCTGGGCAGGCGCCGCCGGCGGCTGGCGCGGCTGGTGCGGATGGTGCGGGGCGCGCGGGATCCGCCAGCGTGTCGTACGTCGCGTCGTCCACCTCGCCATCCAGCAGTTCGCCCGACGCGCGCAGACAGCTCTCCAACTCCGATATTTCGTCCGATCGATCCGCAGTAGTGTCGGCATTTTCTATAATTGTATTATTTTTTGTTCATTTAGACGAGCAGGTCGTTCGCCTTTTGGGAACTATTGCGCCCACCCATCACAATAATGACTAGCAGTACATTGTGCTCGCGGGCAACGGGTGCTTGTCTTTAACATAATTGCAATCACTAGCAGGCGTAGTAATGTCTGCACTCTGTCACTAGACCGTCGTAAGACTTACCGGAGGCGCGCGCGTGCGCCGCCCGCCGGCAGCTGTCGCAGCGGCCGCTGCGCGCGGCGATGGCGCTGCTTTCGTCGACGGTCAGCGCGCGCGTCAACATTTCCGTCAGTTGATTAGCTGCGAAAGCATTAATTTTTATTATTTAATAATTTTATAAGTTAGTGTTTCATTGCAATTACTTAGTGTAAGCTGGTGCTGTAGTACAATTTTGTAAAGCTAACTAACTACTAACCCTGTTCGTGTGCCGCCAATAGCAGCTGGTGGATATCCACCTCAGAGTCAGATTCTGTTGGCTCCATTTCAGACATATCTGGAATAATAAATCATTTGGTAAAGTAAATGATATTTTCTTTATTACCTAATTTGATTTCCTTGTGAAGACAATAGATAATTATTTCATTTTTGTCATATCACCAGCACGCTCATTATGAGCTCTATAATAACTATCAAAATCAAAAAATCAAAAATCATTTATTTGACAACGTACATTACGTTATAACAGTTATCGGTCTCGTTTTAGGTATAACAACGCCTGCGCCTGCGCGTGCTCCAGGAGACACCGCCCTTCCTTATCATTCATGATTTGAGTTTGTTGTCGCAATAAGTTTATGAGTGGTGTTTTATATTTATAAGTGGTGGTTTTACACTTACATGATATATTGCATAAACAATTCAATTTCGTCATTAGATTGCATTTTTAACCATTTCGTTATTATTATCTTGCAGTCACGATTGTTTTTGCTATAAATTTTTTATTGTTTATTTATTTTATTATACATATATACTGATCTGGTATTATGCTGGATGCTTGCAAAAGTAGTTTTTATCGATGGAGTGGGTATAATTGTATAATTCCTTCTCATATTCAATATAAAATATTAATTGAATACTTCATGAACACTCAGTGGGGTAGAGATCTAGTGTGGTGTAGTGGATTCGATTTAATTGTGCGGTGCGGTGCGGTGCGGTGCGTACTCACCGACTTGGCCGAGCGTGTCCGCGACAGCGAGCTCCGCAAGGTGCGCGTAGCTGTCCGCGGGTACGCCCAGCAACTCCCCCACCACGCCGCTCTTGGCGCGCAGCGCACGGCTAATCACTTCGTCCAGCCGACGTAGCCGCTCTGCCGGTAACACACGCACAAATGATTATGATGAGGTTAGCATAGTGTGCCTGCACGGTAATAAATAAATGATGTCGCTAATTACTGCAATTATGCGTTAATCTTACTTTGTTATCATAACTGTTCGCGAAGTATTTCCCCACGTTATTTGATTTACTGCTAAGTGAATCGTATGCAATGGGGCTCGTGGGTATCACTGAGTGAATCGGCACGAATCTGCGCACGACACACGCTATCAACGCTGGCGTTCGCGGTGTAAATGTGATGTAAGAGCGGCAATTTGTGTTGAGGCGGTGCCCGTTACCATGGTGAGTGAGAGCGCGGCGCGCCGTGTGCACGTGGGGCGGCGGGTCGCGCACGGTGAGCGCGTCGCGCGGCGCGAGCGCGGGCGCGCTCTCCGCGCTGTGCGTGCTGATGCGGCCCACCGTCGCGCGCCGCTGTCTGTGCGCAACATAAAAACAATATATAAATATATATATATATATACATTGCATTTAGTTTAAAGCTTTTACGAATTATTCTTTTGTGAACAGAGGAATGAATGATGAAAACGTGCGTAACAACTAGTACCAGATAAGTACAATAAATACAAGTGCATCAAGAGTCCAATGTTTCAATCGGAAATAGACGCAAACTAAAACTTTGATCTTGAATAATGATTTTGAGTTCACGATCAGGAAAATCCTTTATCAGGACCAAAACTATCGTTATCGTTTTCATAGTGCACTCGGTTAAAACTGTGGAAATAAATAAACACCAACTCACCTGTGTGAGTCGTCGGGATCACTCTCCCTCGTGATCTCCTCTCTCTTTTCCTCCCTTTCTTGCTCAAGCCTCTCCGCGGACCTACTGTCCCGGTCGCTCACGTGCTCTGGCGCGTGTTCTTGTGCTTGCTCGGGCGATTGTTCGGGATCTTGTTCAGGCGCATGCTCACGGTCGCGCTCATCGTCGGGTGCAGTGGATGATGACTTTTCGGACGCATCCGAAGGATTTCGGGACACGTTAATACCTTAGGGCGTTAACACATGTTATTATAGATGATGGTACACAAAACACGAAACGTAAGAACGGGACAGTATGCATGAGCGTAAGCTTGGGAGATACACGAAGAAGCTTGAGAGAGGAATACGTGTAGCGATGGCGAATGAGCCGACTACATTTTGAGTTATAAAATAAAAACCAATGTTTTAGAAAACGATCCCTTTATTTTCACAACCTCAGTCCCATATATATATATATATTATATAACGCTTGTAAGGACAAATTAGTAAGTAAAAATCACATAATGACATTGCAAATGAACAAACTACAGTTATTGAACAGTTTGCATGCGGGACGATTGTTAACTAACGCGCGTAGCGTATATTGAATGCACGCGAAATGTCCGCTAAACATGCATTAACCGTGGAAGTGAATGAGTGATAGCACTCATGTAGGTAATGAAGGCCACGGAGATGTATAATGCAATTCTTGACTATTAGGAACTGGAATTCCGTTTCCAAGCATAATTTATACTGCAAGTATTGGGTAATATTAAACTGCAAAGGTTTCTGTTTTACATAACAGAATAAGGCGCGAAATGAAGCAATAGTAAATATTTAGTACCAACCAGAGTCGTCTATAGAGCGCGAGTGGTGGTGATGGTGCGGTGCCAGCGCGGGCTTCAGCTCTGTGAGTTTGGCGAGCGGCGCTTGCTGGATGTGCTTCACCCACCTGCGTGAAAATAAAAGAAATAGTTTTATTTACAAAAGACAACACTTCACTTGGATTTCTGATAATAACGAGGCTATGGGTAAAGAAACGATGTCATCAGAATACTCTTGTTTTTTAAGTTGATAGCTGGAACACAGAGAAGTTATATGGCGGCGGATTTAATGTTTTAACACCCCCAATAAATAAATAAATTACTGAAATTATAATACATACAAATACAATGTTTCTATATTATAAATATGATAGAAAAGGCGGAGGGTGGAGTTATACATACGTGGAGTACTCGGCGGGCGTGTTGGCGGAGAGCTCATGCATCTGCACGCCGTTGATGTTCATCAAGAAGAACGTGTTGCGCACCGCCGCGTTTGGCCGGAACAGCACCTTGTCCCTGCAGCGCGCGCGCATGCGCAGTAGCGTTAATGCTCGCATAACGTACACAATACGTGGTACAAAAAACACCTTGAGTAGCTTACACCGCGATAGCTTAGGTTGTAAAGCCGTCTTATGCGCTATTCGTCTCGAACGAGCGGATGTTCACTTGACGGTCTCCAGCAACTAGTATACAGTGTTCACTTGATACCTCGGCTTGTAAACCAACTACCCCCTGCAGTACACTAACCCATCAAAACATTAAGTATAGTATAAAATAGTATTTTCTTCAAAACTAATACCCTCCTCTATCCTTTGTAACATAACTTATTACGCTCTTGTCTCCCTCCTATAGATAATTATATGATATTATATACTGTGTGTGCTTCTGCGCCAGCTGATGCTCTCGATGGCTGATTCCAACCGTTGCATAGTTGATAAACCTTCGTGGCTTTTTCAATGCCGACTATGTTATTTTTATTGAAGTAGATCAATAATTAAAACGATAAATAAATAAAAACTATCATGTTTGTTTTTTATATTACTATATATATATATAGTGAGATGTTATAAATTGTCAATAAACTATTTTATTGTTACATGACATAACTGCTCAATTGGAGCGCAATGCGCACCACCGCAAACCTCAATATAACATCAAATTAAGTAGGATAATGCATGAACTGGTTTCCAAACCAGGTTATCTAGTAATGCTATAAAATGTTTATTTGGTCACATTCACAAATTTAACCCCTACCAAAGAGATAAAGTAACCTGTATCCAGAGAGATCAGAAATTCTGCAAATTGTTACAGAGTGGCGAGGAGTTAACAAACACGATACGAGATACACATTGCTAGACTTATGTGCAACAGAATCTTAATTTTGTTTTATCGGAGTGACCCACGTCTGGCAACAGTCGCTAGTCGCGAAAACTCATAACCAAATGTACTTTACCATTTGATCAGCGGCGACAACTGGCCCTGTTGGCTCGGCTGATTAATGGGCTTCAACACGAACTTGTCGCCCTCGCGCTGCAGCAGCACTAGGCAGTCATCGAGCAGCAGCGCCTGCGGGGACATGCAAATCTCATTCAACAACACATTGTAATCGGGCGAAATGAGTGTTCTCGTAAGAGAAAGTTATTCGTCCACTTGTTTACGTTCAGCTCGTACCGAACCATCTAATTGTAAGTAGTACTGTTTGTTTGTAAGCGTACGACTGTGTGAGTATAGAGATGTCGACTGACTATCGCTCTCACCAGCACGCTAACGCGCTTGGAGTCGTTGCGCAGCGCCAGCTCGCCCTCGAGACGCAGCGAGTGCGCCGGCAGCTCCAGCCGCCGCAGCTCGTCCCACTCGGCGCCCGCGCCCGCGCGCACCTCCAGCTTGCTCTGGATCGTACGCAACCTATAAAACGCGTAACAACTTCTCTTCAACAGCTTCCGAAACAAAACAATGAATAGTAACATATACAGCATACAGAGTCAAATCATATCTTTAAAAAATACGAGTATGTGTCTATTTTATTGTATACTCTTTCACAGCGAAGGCACGGAATGTTCTGTGGCAGACCGTTACCGGGTAGAGATCTTGGCAGCTGCGTTGACCTCGTGCAATACATTCTTTGAGAAGGAAGTTATCTCGACAAAACTGATTGATTACCTGTGCTCATTCTCCGCGCTCCGGATCGCGGTGTCGACACAGTTCAGGACGTCTTTGGCGACGAGCAGCGCACGACGCACCGCCCGCGCGTCTTCTGCGCTGTCGCCCTCTGCTTCAGACACTGTCTTCAGCAGCCCCTCCAGGAGCAGCTGATACTTCGTTAATCTACGAATACAATGTAAGGCCGTACAAAAACAATGTACATCGGACAAAGTTAAGCCTCCGTGACGTGGCAATTTCCGCGAATCTGTGAAGCAGTTACGTGCAATTGACCGTAAATAAGTATTATTTTTATTGTATACGGTTATAATAAATGTAAAGGATCAAGATTTTGCGAAATAATTTAAATATCAAGATTTTGAGATGGTGCGGGAGTACCTCTGCCACACGCAGGCGAGTAGGTCGCGCAACTGCAGGCGGCCGCACAGCGGCAGCTGCTCGCGGCTGCACAGGAACTGGTGCAGCTCCTTGTGCTTGCGGCGACGCTCGCGCAAGGCCTCCAGTGCCATGCGCTGCCCGCGGCAGAAGCGCGACAAACACGACGCGTATCCGGGCTCACCCAGCTGTGTAACATAGATGGATCACCGTTAAAACACGACGATGAAGTGAGGGTGAGTGGGGCTGGGTGACTTGGAGCAGCAGAAAATCACACTGACGGTGTTGAGCAGCGCGTCGATGACGGGTCGCGTTTGCACGATGTGGTCGGGCGCGTCGGTGCGCGCCGCGCGCAGCTCCGCGTAGAGGCGCGCGTGCCGCTCGCGCACGCCGGGCAGGTTCGGGAACAGCGCGCGCAGCTCGTCGCCGGGCAGCAGCGTCGACTGCCCGAGCAGCGGCCGGTGGAACACGCCGTCCAGCACCTTCAGCCAGCGCACGTGGGAGCCCTCCGACACAATTAACTCTGCTCGACAAGTTATTCATCAATTAATATAATATAATAAATCAAAAATAAAAACCTTATCAAAAAATGTTAAAAATAAATAAATTACTGCTAGGTTTATTTTAACGGTTCAGCCATTTTGGAGCAATGATGTTGCACTAGTAATGTATAAATAGTAAAAAAAATCTTTTGGTACTTAAGATCCAATCATTCAACTAAAATCCATCAAATCATACAATTGCGTTAAAAACCTTCGACAACTTTTTTTCCACCACTCATTAAGGCGCCAACACTTCGCTGCATACATTCCCGCTCATGCAGGAGGTTCAACTTAATAATCATCATTTGGCAGCACACCGCGTCTGATGACGGAACCCACAAATGAATAGGCGTGCTCCGTTCCAAAGAGCGCTGTAGGTGGTAAAATTAATGGGACGACGGGACGGTCTCAACACCACGGGCGCCGAGTTGTGCTGCTGTTACCGCCAGAAGTACTTTCAGCTAGTCTTGTTGCGTAGTGGTTTGAAATCCGCTTACCGTGAATGACCTCTTGCCGCTTCCTCAGCCGCGGCGGCAGCAGCAGGGTGTCGAGCGCGCGCGGCGGCAGGCTGTCCGCCCACTGCGCGGCAAGCGGCTCCTCCTCCTCCGACCAGTCCGATTGGGAAGCTGCAGCACGTGAGTTACAATAGTAGACAAAAGTTAGTTACGAAACTTATACTTCGTGCAGTTAAAGCATGAGTTACTAATGTACACAATCGTACATATCAATTATACAAGGTTCTTTCAGGAATTGAACCCCAACACGCAGTCGAGATGAAACCTAATTGCTAAACCTGCGTAAATAAAATTTGTTCGATGACGCGGATTCCAAATAAAAACTATTTTAACAGAAATATTTTGCATAACTTTACAAGAACGTCATTAAACCTTTTCCAGGAGACGCGACTGACCTGGGACGCGTCATTATACTCTAAACCTGAGGTGACGAGGTACAGGTCAGTGGTAAAAAAGCATGTTGACTGTTTCAGCAGTGAAACTGCTGATAACAATTCGAAATGTTTGTAGTATCACCCACGCCAGCATCATATGTTGTGGATGCACCCGGTTTGAGATGTTTACAGGAACTGCTTCATTTGTTAGTTTGTATGTGTACCGACGATACATGACGTATAAACCAGCGTATACTAATTAACTGATAGATAACCGTTTAGGTGAACTGACCTTGCTGCTCGGCTGCAACTGTATTGCTCTCGTTGCTTCTGGAAGACAGACTAGAACTGCTGGAGCTGCCAGACGGCGCGGTGGCCGTGCCCGGTTCCAGATCACTGGGAATTGACAAAAATGTTGGTTACGAACTGTACGAAATATGTTAAAACCGGAGCCGCAACGGAGTGCCGTGTGTACGGAACGAACAGACGACACGGAACATTCACTAAATATGAATATTCCAAGGAGTAAAAAGAAAGGACAATAAATTCTAGAAGTCCTCTGTTCTTACCCGGATATAGGAACCGAACCGTGTCGTGGATTATAATTATTTTACAATTATTAGAAATTAATCAAGAGACACGAGTGTCTACTGAACATTACAAATTTCAATAGCAATGAGTGGTTTACTTCTGTCGCCGGAAAGTTGCAGGTTAACCGTATGTCTGATGCGACAGCTTCTGCAGGAACGTCTCACCGGCGCAAAGCAAAGTACGACGCGACAGCTCGATAAATATAGGAAATGAAAGGTCGGCGCAGCGGAAACGCTAAGCAAACACCAACGGGAAGTAGTAAAAGGTGAAGTTAATTCTGGACTAGCGGTCCATACGGCGAAACGTTTCGCGCGACGGGTTTAAACTTTGGCTTTAAGGTTGGGTTTGTGGTTACTGATGATAATCCATAATTAGCAGCGCGAACTCTCAGAAGCCACCACGATGCTCATATGGGAGGCTCGTCGCTCCGTGTTAATATAATTGTTAGTTATCTCAACTGATGTTAATTGTGGCGTTCCTCAAGGTTCATACCGGATCATCTATTTCTAGATTGTTACTCCTTTACGACCGCATTTCACCGCATTCATAACAATGCAGCTAATAATGACAGGAGATGGAAATTGACGAATGCGTCAAAAATCATATCCACTGAGGAATTTTTCCATCCCGCTAAAAGACCTGCCTATGTTTTGAGTTAACAGTCAACCTTCAGACATGACGAGGCACGACAGGAATGAGAAGATAACAACGCATAGCTCATTATTATTTTATGTTTTACTTTTAATAATAATAAAATGCACAGGGTTAAATTTTTTACCTAGTAGAAAAATACATCGTTTGTAAGTACAAATAAATTTTTTTACAAAGAGAAAAAAGGAAGTTAATTATCACGATATATGAAGGGCGGCGCGGCGCGACACCGAGAGACGCGCGGGCGCCGCGTCGACCGCTGCGCACGCGCACACACGCGCACACCGTCACTACGCCGTCGCGCCGGGATGGTTGCTGCGACTGTCACTTGTGTACCGACGATTATGCAACTCACCCGTTTACAACATTTACACGGGTTCGGAAATTATGAAAATCTCATCCCATTCCACTTCAGTGTCGCAGTGCTACGGACACGGACGTCTCATTGTACACACTAAATATATAATACATCTTCTTAAGGTGCCTCTCCGACCATCGGAGATTGATGGTCAATTCACCATATTTTGTCTGATCTCTTGCGAGGCGGAACGGTTGGTCGGCACTTGCGATCCTGGTCCACGGTGCACTCCTTCATATTATGCAGCTACGATTTCAAATACATAGATAAGTAATATTTGATTTACAGTTCCAAATACCTTTCCGAGAGCGTCCTCCTCGCCAGCATCCCGATCGATGCGGGCTGCCTCCCCGCGGGGAGGGACACGTTCCTCGAGACGCGGGGCGGCGCGGGGGTTGCCATGGCGACGACTTACCACTACCCCCCGATTGATAACTCCGTCCGATGCAACACTTATCACATAATAGCACCACTGTATTCAGTTTATTTCACTTCACTTTACAAGAAACACGATAAATAAGGGTGAAATATATTTATTTGTTCATTTATAAATGCCGGTCGGTAAATATGTATATATATCTATATGTAAGATAGTTTAAGGACTAATATGTTTAATAGGTGGTTTGAGGAGATGGTATATATCAAGTAATGTTCTATTCATTTGCTTAGTAGTGACTATTTAGCAGGAATCATTCCTCACGCGGGGCCGATCTATGTGGAGATCTTTGGGGAAGGCCTATGTCCAGCCGTAGACGTCTATCGGCTGATGATGATGAAGATGATGATTCCTCACAAAATTTAATGCCACACGCCTTTTATTACATTTTCGTGAGTCGTGCAAATAATATTTAAAGTATGTTGTTTTGTGCAACGGCCGCATATGCATACGCACTGTACCGCAACAGTTGTATATTCAACTTGAACATAACTCGGAACATGTCAGCAACTCATTAAGGATCAATTAGGCGAACCAAACACACGGACACGGACACGGATACGGACACGGACGGTCAGCACCGGCTGCCTGATAACGGCTCGCGCGCCGACACCACACCCACACCCTCACCCACACCCACACCCCACTCGTGTGTTGTCATCAATTCCACGTTCACAACGAACTAACAAAGTTTTGGATGCTTTTGTAGCGATCAAGAATCAAGTCGAGTCCGCGACGAATTCATCATCATCATTTCAATCCATTGCTGTGCTCCGCTGAACACTTCTCTAACCGTTACACTGTTAGCATCGCTTCTACCGTTTCATATTTATATATCGTGATTTTTAATAGCTTTTACTATTTCCTAAGTGCACACCGGGTACACTGAACCGGAACTCCAAACTTATACAGACACCAATAGGTATATTAAGCGCATTGATTCCTTCTAAACATTTTAGAAGCTTCATTATTACGTCTGTTTGCATATCGGCAAGGATTTGTTGTGCACTACTATTACTAATCAAACATTTTGTTACAAATCAATAAATTCCTTTTTTTATTCAACGAAACGACGCGACGAGAGGGACAATCACCTGATAGTAAGTGGTACGCCTGCCCATAACAATGTGGCGGTAATTATAATAGTATACACACCATCACAGTGCGCTCGTCGCTTTGAGACCTAACATATTGAGTTTCGTTGCCCCAGTAATGACACTAGCTACAGCTACACATTCATCATATTTAAATAACATTTTATTACATTCAGTTTCAGCAATTCATAAACAATTTGCAGCAAGATGAACATGAACCCAACGAGTGTTTCCGCAAGACGACTAGCTACGAGAAGGTCTCGCTGTCAACGCTGGGCGCTGGGCGATGGGCGCTGGGCGCCGCGACGCTTCACAGGTATTTCGCAACCTGACGCCGCGGTGTACTGGCACTGGTGCTGACACCGCGAATGTACCGTCCCGCTCCGATATACAGTAGTCCCAACCCCCCTATAACACGGTAGATTGGTACCGCGTTATAGGCAAACGCGTTGTAAGTGTATTACCATATAACGCGTTACGTATAAATTATTCACGTTTTACTTTTCTCGCTAGAGAGGGTTTAAATCGAATATTAAGAAAAAGCAATATTATGAACGAAATATGTATATTTTATTAAAATCAAACTTAATTAAGGACATTTGAAATAATAAAACCCTTATATAAGTGAAAGGACAGTTAATTTCAATTAAATGAACAGTTTTAAGATAAGTTCTTGCGCTGTGGGAACCATCTGCAACAACGTTCCACCGATATCTTATTTTAATATACTCGTAATGTGGGAATCCCCGCGTTGTATGGGGGGACGCTCGTGTTATACGAGGGATTGAAATCGCGTTATATAAAAATGCGTTATAAGCGTACCGTGTTATAGTAGGGATTACTGTATTACATACATACGTTTGTCCGTCTCATACAAAATTGTTTCAATTTCGCTAATTTATCGCTAACTATTACTGGTGGTAGATATTTGTTGCCGGCGACCGGTTAGATACCACCGCCGCTGCTGTTGCTTGCAACCGACACACAGCACAGTGTTCCGGTTTAAAAGGCGCTGTAGCTAGTGAAATCACTGAGACGTAACATCTTATGCCTCAAAGCGACGAACACATAATGGCGTTGTGCTTAGTATCCTAATTAGCACTATGTTATGAGCAGGTGTATCACTTAGCATTAGGTGAACGTGTAGCTCGTCTGGTCGAAGAAATTGTTATGCCTTTTATATAATAAAGATATAAACAATGTAAAATTACTATCGATTAAAGCCATGGCATGGCACACGAGTACGCGCTCGCTAAACACCAAACGTCGAGGTGCTGGCGGGAGGAACCGGCGGGAGCCCGAGATAAATGAGCTCGGTTCTCTCCTTGTGAGAGAGCCCAAGTTCCAGGAGTGAGGAAATTGAAAGTTATTTATTTATTTTGCAAAGATTGCACTTGTTAGGCTTCTTACTTTTGGAACTTGTTTTAATGAAACTAAGGTCTTTCCGGGATATAAGCAGAGAGATATTTTAGTCAAAATATATAGAGGCTGATGGAACTGGTCATTGACGTTTTTTTTTCTACATACCTCTAAAATAAATAATTAATGCCGGCAACAAGTGGAAAACAACAGGAAATTCCGTGAGGTCTACCCACACCACAAATCGCATACACAACCATGCCGGTGCCGACCTAAGGACAGCACGGCGGAAACCTAGATACCGATTAGCATTCGCTTTAGGTTCAGACGCGGAAAGATGCAGCGCTCAAGTCCTTATTGGCTCGGTGTCAACTGGTGTGAGATTCGTGACACATTCACAGCGAATGTAATATATGTACAGTATACTAACAAACCCCTTGGCTGTAGCCTGTAAGGATGTTTACACCACGCCAAACATCCGCCCGCCGCTCATCGCCCCAGACCTCAGGCAGGCAGACATTCAAATGATATATTCTTTACATGAACGCTATCGCAGGTGTTGCAATGTGACGAACTGCGTACAGTGCTGCGTACAGTGCTGCGAACAGTTTCGCAAAAGAAACATTACTACATGTGAATATTGTATAGTTTATTGTCCGTACAAATCACAACGAAGGCTGTATCCACTTTCAAAATCTCGACGAGGGAATGTTTTGGAACCTCGACATGAAAGATTTATTTTACCGATCATATTTTCTAATGCAAGTTGTCAAAGTACAACGACACTGCATTCCCCGGGGAAAATGCATACTCCACGACCATTAGTTAGTGTTAGTGTTAAGCAAAACCTATTCAGTGTTGGTAACAACCGTAATTAATATAGGTACGAGCGAATAAAACAATCGATTCCAGTTAGATTAGGGAAAGTTCTCCGCGTAGTGGTGGTAGGGTGTTGTTACATCTAGTGGTAACTGGGCGTGTCGTGGTGCTGTCCTATTACGTATCGCCGGCGGTATGACTGAATACTGGTCGTGCCGGATCGGACGGTTGGAAGAGGCCCCAGCGGCTTTGGGAACCAAATAATCTCTAAATGGTCTGGTGCAGAGTCGCGAGGAACGACTTCACTATTATCCGCGAGAAAACGACAATGAATACTTTCATTATTTGATGGTGCTTCCGCGACGACCGGATGCAAACCACTTGTACTTGTACGCGAATACGATCCTCAGCATTGAGAAATCGACGACGAAGCGAGTAGAATATTTTGAAATTGTTTGGTGATAATGTATATGTATTAACAAATTGAACTGTTATTATTAATGAGATGTAAATAAGCCGTTGATTAGCGATTGCAGTAAGACGGTGCGGCTGCCGTGTCTGCCGCGACTGCAGGGGTGCCGGGGTGCCGGGGTGCCGAGGTGCCGGGGAGCCGGCAACCGTGCCGTTGAACCTCGCAGCGCGTTGTTACTGCCGATAAAGGCTCAGCCGGCGCCGTGCTGTGCCAATTTTTATTATTCAGTATAGGCCGATACCGCACCGCGACCCACCTTCAGTAATGTGGTGATGCGCGGCTTACTCGTGGCTCACACTCACCGCCGAGAAGCCACCCGCGCCGCGATAGATAGCACGCACAGAGCCAACAGAAACAATATTTTAATAATGAACTCCTGAGCAATTGTTTAAATAGTCGTGTAGCAGCTAATTACAAGTAATTAATAGTTGTCGCGGGGTAATCGCTTTGGAAAGTGGGTCTGCGGAGATACCGCTTAATGTATATTCGATTCTTCACGTCCCGCTGTTTAAGACACCTACTGTAACTCCGTCTCATATAATATAACTTCATCTTCTTTAACAACTAATCACTAGCCTTTTAACACTGTCACTCATTAGATTGCATGGCTAACGGTGCAGACTTTAGATAGCGGGAGGATGGGTTTTTCGAATCCACCTTTACGTATTATATTCTGGGCGGTACTCTCCGCCACCATCACCACATTTTGGTCTGTTTGCTGCTACTTTGCGTTATGTAAAATGGTTATTATTTTATTTAACGTATACATTATAATACGAAAACAAATAAACAACAGCGCAACAGTTAAATAGTATTCATTCATTTATCTAGTTCTATTATTCCATTTTGCTTGAAGTACGGCTCGATCGTTGGTAACGATTTATTTAGATGCACACGCTCGTGTTACACAGTTAACTGATCCACGACTGTATTACTAGAGTAAGGAAATTAAGTTTATATGTTTTTACTATTAACGAGTTTCGCACCGGCGTTAACTTTAACTGTGAACTGATTCCTCGTTACATGCACGTTACCCGCGCTGGTGGTGGTGTACAGTTTCTGCTGTGAGACCTGATGACAACTCCGCGGGCGTGTTTATGTCCTACACGTCGAACGTTTACGTTTACGTATCGCACATCCTGACTTTACCAAAAGGAATGCATTTAACCGTCGACAGAATGTGATAACTGCGAACTACGTCATCGCATTGCAAGCATCTCGAATGCATGTTGAAAGTCCCGTGTAAATGGAAACTTGAATGTAACTTGGGCACCAGTTACAGCATTGACAGAATACTAGCCTTAAAGAGAACATTACGTCTACTGGTCAGTGCATGACGCTCTCTGAAAAAATGGACTTGGAATTTATGCAAGGCGATTAATAGCAATCGAAGTCGTGAAGTTGAGTCAAATGAGAAAAGTAGTTGGAAGAGCTGTGCGGCAGAGGACCCTCACCGATAGAACCAAGACAGTAAACGTAAAGTAATCAGTTAAATATTATATTACTGGTACATTAACCGTAAATTATACTTGCAAGTTTAAATATATTTTTCTTAATGATAATTGTTTAAGACTCGCTACAGACTGAGCTAATCACTGACGAGGCTCTGACTCCCATCAACGTGTTCATTGGGCCAGCGTGGTCGGAAATGGCCCAAATCTCTCCAAATGAAACCCTTACAAACGACGGCCCCTAGTGCTCGGCTATTTCGGAGGCCATGCTGACTGTTGACTGACTGATGTGGAGATCTTTCGGGGAGGAGTTAGTTGAACAGTGGACGTTTATCGGATGATGATGAAGATGAAAAATATTTCGTGTAATGTAATTATCACAATGTTTACTTAATTTGCGTTTTATTTTTCAAACTACAGTACATTTAAAAATATATTATCTACACTCACACACACGGTTCACATTTATGTACGCTCGGTGCGCTGCGTGCGTGCGCGTGCGCTGCGACCGAACACACATGCGCACGTCTCGACGCCGCGGGACTTACTGAAGTTGCTAAACGGCGCTGTCTCCGCTACTGCACCCCTTCACCCTCCGGCGCCCCCTGCTCGCGGCCCCACCCCTCGCGCCGCGCCACTCTGCTGGCGCACCACGCAGTAAGTTAGTTACGACTGCTGTGTCCTTCAGGCCTGAACTATTGTTGTCTTAGGTTTTTCAGCCCCCGCCGAAAGAAAAGGGGACGTTAAGAAATTAATTCGAACGAAAACGTATTTAATTATCATGATACCTTGTATCTAAAAATCGAAAAAAACCTTCCAAACGTTTCCAAAATTTTTAGATCTTTTCTACTTTCATCACAGTTACGGTTCCAAATAAAATTTATAAGATAATAATCAATTTACTCGAGGACACTGTGTCTACGTCGAGGACAGTTTAAAATTAGGATCTTCAACTTTACAGTTGTGAATATCGTGTGAAATTGAGGTTAAGAGGTCTACATTCAAAGAAAGCTAAGTGTGGGCGGAAAAATAATATCCTGGCTGACAAACCTAACCCAATGGTTTGAAAGGAGCACCCGTTGGCTCCGCAGAGCCGCGGTATCGATACTTCTGATTGCTTTAACGATCGCTGACCTTCCAAAAGATAGCACTTTAAGAAGTGGCAGCTACCCTGCTTGAACTTAAGAAATGATTAACTTTTCAATCTAAATGTCATAGATATCTTTTAATGGCAGCTGTGTAGTAGTAGTTAAAATATAGTATGTAAAGATTACAGTTCCAGTTTGATGGTGCAGGTTCCAGCTGCAGCGTGCGACTACTGAAGGGTGGTAAGAGCGTGCGGTCTCATATGGAAACTTGTAATGAGCAGCGGATGATGTACTAAACATTTCTGTCAGCTCGTATTTAATGCAAGACAATTAATAACAGCCATTGAAAAGTCTTCTTGAAAATTATATCGCGTGTCGACCTAGTGGAGTGGGAGTGGGAGTGGGAGTGGGTGTGGGTGTGGCTGTGTGTGTGCTTGTGGTGGTGTGTGCACAGGCCGCGATAAACGCGCCCCGAGCAAACATGCGGCGGCAGTACCGCAGGCGGTGGGCTGGGCCCCGCTTAACACTCCCAGCGCTGGGAAGATTCCACCCGTTTGTAAGTTCGCTTCACATTGTTGACATTTACATCTATACTGTTGTTGTTAATTTATTATCGGACTAGAATCCGCACGCCTGCGGAGTCTTATAACTTTTTAATCTCTCTCTAGGATCATTCCCTCATGCCTGTGGATCGTGGTCAGTGCTAGGGTTGTTGGTTAAATTTTTAATACAAATTTAATAACTAGCATTTTCACTTTAAACTGTAACATTAAGGAAGGTTAAACGAATCGAAAGTTATAAACATGCAAATATTTTCCTGACTACTTGAAGATGTGCCAACTGCTTCTCCAGAATGACAAAATAAAAATGTTCGATATTTACTAGCAGCAGGTCTATATATTACGAAACGTTCGGTTCGGTTCCGGTTTAAACAGAGCGAATGGCTTCTGCGAACATTGTAACATTATTATTAATAATTCTTAACCTTTTCACGTGTACAAACATGTACACAGCAGTAAACTCTGAAAAGCTGCTGATGACGCTAACGTTGTATCGCCGTAGTATTCACTGGGTGACAGAGCTACAGCGGCTGACGTCACGGACATTACCAAGCCTTTGCCCTGAAAGTGTCTGCTGCAATAGCAGGTTTTATAGACTGCAATCCACTTGCGGGTTGGTCTGTGACACCACAAACGACACCTTTACATTTCATTAAGTTTATATCGGTGTGCCGCATTACTAACTTGATGCGTACCTAAACTCTTCTAGTTACAACACGCAAGCAAAGAGATTCTTAGGGGATTGATGAGCAGAACTCGGTGCAAAAATATGGTGTTAGAGCCGCACAAGTCACATTTACTAAGCAAGAGGTTTATATACTTTCAAACGTAAGTAGAGTTTCTACACTACCTGCTTAGCGATAAAAAAATTCAAATACCATCACGCGGTGAAAGTATATAATTGTTAAAATCTCCTTTAAACAATAAATATGTCGTTTAGAGTGCAAAAACATACGAAATTAATAAGTGGTAGAGTAACCGAAAGAAACCCAGTCAGCATAGCGCACGCGCGCACGCACGCGCAGGCATGCACGCACGCACGCGCACACATCTATTTGTTTGGTATATGTATACACAACTAGTACCGAGTTTCAGACTGCGTTCCAGTTGTTATTACCCAGGGTTATCCTAACTGAGGCGCGGGCGAACATGTTGAAGAGATCTCAAACAATTATCTGACTTTATTACAGAATAACAATAATATTTACGCGCATTTTTAACGAACACGGGCAAACATTAGCGCGCCTGCGCACACACTGCACAACGCAAAAATACAAAATATTTACTTTATATGTTTTCCTAACTTTTAGATCAAAATCTTTCATTTAAAAAATTCTATCGATTTCAATCTTTACTGTCTCACAATCAGCGACGGAAACAGCAGAACTTAATAAATCAAAATTAGACTTATTTAAACATAGAGAATGACAGAAGCCGCTCGCAAATCCTGCTCCCCACGTACTCCTGTAATGGATATCATGTAACTAATCAGTCATCACTGAGTTCACAATCCGATGGGATCTCTGCGGACACCCTAAAGCATCTATGTATAAACTAAATCGAGCGCATAAAGTATATTTAGTTTTGCTTTACCGGAACCGGCACGCGCCCGCGGTACTACTCAAATAGAGCTTTTGCTGCAATAGGTGCTGTTGCACCGGAAGTATTGAAATAGTTCCAAAGCAGCGCTGAAAGCGAATTTCGGGCGAAATTTGGCTGACAAGTTTACAAATGCTCAGTTCCAGCCATCACTCTGCATGCGTCAGACGAGCCAATAATGGAAGAGGCGCAGGAGATTCTTGGAGCATACTTGCGCAATGTGTATTCCGCAAGTAAACATCGTTGTTCTCAATCGCAGCTGGTCTGTGCGCGTCAACGAGACCAGGAACGGTTTGGGATCAGATGAACTGTATCTCGTCATATCCTAAAATAATAATTTTTTCGCGTAAATCATTTGCTCGAACTTTTTAAACCGAATTTCTTGCAAACTATAAATTTCAAATAAATTGAGTCTGTACAAAAAAAAAGCAAGTAATGACAGAGAAGGGGACGGAAATAGAGGAGTGAGAGATAACTGCGCTTCCGGCGATTCTCTGGCGCTGAGTAGCGGGTCGCGCGCGACTTTCTGCGAATAATACATCAGCGTTGGGAAATACTGGCGCCGCTGCCAGAACTGCTGCGGTGACGTCAAAGCGTCCAGCTCCCGGCGCTACCGCGTTTATCAGAACCGCTAAAATTATAAACGCTCATCACTTGTACGATGCGTCCCTATATATATATAAATATATATAGTTATTTAAAAAATGTATGTATTATCCGAAGGGCGGACCACAACATGCATACCTAAGGAATATTAAACTGCAGCAACAACAACACCATTGCATTGCGACGTAAATTGAAAATGTTTACAAATTCTTAAAAGTTGGAATATTTTGCTCATCCGTCCACGATTAATGGATCTGCTGCCCGGGCGGGGCAGCTGACGGTACCGGACATCGCGCCAACGCCAACGGCCAACGCCAACGCCAACGCCAGCACATACCATACCATTCCTCATACATTCGAGCGATTTAGTTAGAAACAGTGACAGATGTCCTTGTTTTCTTATTATACTCGCATATACCAGCGCTTGGCAACAACTCTACCTGATGGTAAGTAGTGATGTTGTCTTTGATAGTTACCCTAGTCCAGACTATACATAAACCTATTCACTCTTCTTAAGACTGCCACGTTGTAATCGGACCCAGCCACTGACACCGGCCATCCAATCCCATCCTTCGCCGTTCGCATTGTGAAGTACAGAGCAGAACGCTTTGTTCTGCAGCGCAGAATATCGACAACGAAGGGATGAATATCTGATGCACTTCTACATGTCTGTTGCACATCTTTGTTTGCACCATCCATCGATAACTTCAGCTATCAGCTCTTGTCTCTGATTGCCCTAACCTAACAGCCAGTTGGTAGTTGTCAGCGGCTGCCCACGCGTGCACCGTATCCGCCCGGTGAAGCCGAGACGCGGCGGCTCGGCGGCTCAGCGGCGCGCCCGACCGCCGCCCTTGACCTGCTGCGGTTCTATTCCCGCGGCAGGTCAGACGAAAGCGCAACCTTTTCAATTTCACGGCGGACGTTCCGCCGGCGCTAACGTCGGCGCAGTAACGGCCTCGCTCATTACTGCTCACTAGTTATTTGCAATTGTTAATTATCTCTTTTCATTAAATCGATCAGCTTATTGTTACATACCCCTAACTAGAAAGGTGTCGGAGTATACTTTGCCGAGTAGCGAATCTAGAATTGTTAAGATTCTATCCTTCTCTTTTTTAATACCAAGTTAATTCCACCACCACCACAAATTAAATCAACCAATGTTCAAATCTAAAATTATCGGGGTATTGCATCCCGGTACAGTCGCAAACATCTAATATTTTGTTTTGCCATATCATAGACATGATCATGATCATGCGACCATCTTTTTGTCAACGTTGTCAAAATTGTCAATATATAGTCTTTACATAGCTAGTTTAATTTAGAGGTTAACTCAAAATATCTTGTTCATATTATCTAGTTTAAATTGCTGTGCAGTCTAATTTGCTTTATATGCAGTTAGTGTTTACGCACAGATACTTACGCATGATGTGTTTATCTTTAAGTGTAGGTACATGTTGCTATTTTTAACTTGATTTTTAATGTTAAGTCAAAAAACCAACTATGTAATTATGTTGATAAGCCTTAATAAATAAATAAATAAATTTGAATTGAAAATTCCTATAACAATTTTGTATATCATTTAAGGTTCATAGTTCTGTACAATTCAGTGTTCCAAGTGTAACTATCACATCACTATCAACAACTTATAGACGTCCGTTGACATTGTGATTTCTGACGCTCGGCTTTACGCTCGACGATATAAATGTATAAGATAGCTCAATAATTCCTCAAGTTCAGCATGCTTCGAACATGAACACGTGTACGTTGGTGGTATATAGCACGGCCACCCCCAACCGTGCAACATAATATTACACTGCACAACGATGCGTCCGTCGCCTTATAGATTTAAGACTCATTACGTCAATATTTTTTTATGCACAGCACTCTTTATACCAAGACAGTGGTGTTCGCATACTGCTGCCTGTTGGCAGGTGGTGCCCGGATGATGTCCTACAAAGCCTGGTCCCGGATACTAGAGCTCGGCAGTTTGGCCGCGCCGAGCTGCCATAAAACTATCGTTTATATTTATGATATTAATGTTCCGTTTTATCGCTGACGGTTGCACCGTTACCGCGGCGCGCGGCGGGCGGCGGGCGGCGAGAACTCTCGTCGTCATCAGCTGGTCACGTGAGTCGTGATAGACTGTTCTATACCTATGTATGAAATCATGTGTCTAATTTTTGACGACATAACATCTGAACCAGTTTTAAAAACTGGGGACCTTATGCAATGCAGACTCTCACCTTTTCAATGTATTACATTATACATCTGCTCAATTCTTCTTCCAGTTCCAGCAGCTGTTCCTCGGTCCGCAGTGTGAGTGCATTATAGGTTGCCAGTCGTTTGACGAGAAATCTTCGCCACCCGGGGATTGTTCGCACCGCTGGTACTGGTGCCTCGCCGACATCCGTCATGATCGGCACGGCCTCCGGTCCCGTCAGACACTTGGGCCGTCGTTTGTTGGAGTTCATTGAGGGGAATTGGGCCGTAAAACCGCCATGCTGGCCCAGTGCGGGTTGTTGGGTGGTGGTGGGTGGTGGTGTTCAGCAGGATGCATAGCGTGCAGATGAAGTTGACTTGGGTTCCGTAAGATGTTGAGCGGGGAACCCCTTACACCCTTTTTTACCAATTTTTAAGAGTGCATTAATCGTATACTATAGGTCACGTATTGTTGATCGCATCAGGTGAGCCCGGCTCCACATTTTTTTTTCTTCATCTCATTCAATCCACATGTTTGTATCCACATTGCCTGTTACTGCACATTCGCTTCACTACAAAATATCACAGCGCTAGTCTGACGGGGGCCGCTATCAGTCAGGATAAAAGCTTTGTTTTCGTGCACATCCACGTCCTTATCAGCACTTACGCAAATCCCGCCGAAACATCCAACATGGACGCCCACGCGAATTTGATGTTGATTTAAGTCAATACATACATACATACATATATACATGCAAATATCGAAACTCTTAATGTTCAGTAGTGCAAGTCGCGCGGTGCGCACGGTTCCTAACCTGATGATGAAAACAAACAGCTTTGTGGTTCGCCATGCCTATTTTTAATTTTTGGAGCTACTATATGACAGACAAGTATCTATTGAATTACATGTTACGGTCTGCTTTGTTTTCACAAGTTAGAAATGCACAGCACGAGCGAGATAGCCGTCAGTTCGCAGCGACCTTGGTATTTCGCTGAGGATAGCTCCAGCTCGTGCGCTCCGTCGGCGTCATGTTTACATTTACATCAGCTTACGTGTAAACAAGGCGTTGCCTCCGCTCCTTGTTTACTATACATCCATTCATCGATGCTGAGTATACCGATTAGAGTATGAGTACGAGAGACAAATTCTCAACGCATTCTCAAATCCATTATTCATCGTGTAATAAACATATGGATTATACTTAACTTCTCGGGCTACCACACTACAGGTAAACCGTTTTCAGCGCAAAATATTGTTTATATTTATTGAAACAATATTAAATATTCTGTGTTTCCTTGAACAACTATAAACTTGGAAGGCCGAGAATATATCAAAGCTCGACGTAAACACAGCGCTTCGCGAGGCACGGCACCAACCGTACGGCCGGTGCTGAACGAGTACTGACTCGCTTTGCGCTGTGCTCCGCGCTCTGAGCGCTGTGCGGGCCAACAACAATATTTTTCACATAAAAATAGGTCGCCAACAGCGCGCCCAAACAATAGCTGTCGTAGCCGTATTAAAAACTTACACAACACAGTGAAACAGAAGCGGACAAAACATTCATGATGGGAAGCATGTTGTTGTTGTCCAGTATACGTCGACACCTGTTTCGTTACAATTATATTGTCGTTATATTTTAATGTACCTGTCACGTTCGCTTCCCGTTAAATAAATAAACACCACGTTACGTTTTAACGTTACTTTTGCTACTGTGTAAACTGTGTAAGGCAAACGCGATACATTACAATGTTATAAAACGGTTGGAGTGGAAGTGGTCCTCCAGAACAGCTACGGGATCCAAGCCAACCTCACATGCTCGTGGTGTACCCTCCTAATCAACAAACGAGGTTCTGACTTCAGCCAGCCCGCATTGGGCCAGCGTGGTGAGGAATGACTCAGCCCCTAGTGCCCAGCGGTACCGGAGGCCATGCTCACTGTATGTGGAGATCTTTGGAGGAGGTCTGTGGTCCAGCAGTGGACGTCTATCGGCTTGTAATGAAAACGGTTGTGATATTTTGAACAGCATAGGCTAAACTTATTTATCTCTGTCCCAAAGTAAAATCTATCAAAAAATCTGAAACCAATATCGCAGAGTTAATAAAAAAAACTTTAAGTTACCGAAATACGACTGCGGATGTGAAGCAATTAACCGGAATACCTAGCTTTAATGAGAGATGTGTAGGTTGAGAGGTCCCGGCGGCGGGCGCCCTGCAGCAGCTCCGCACTGCAGCTAGCCGGCCGGGTGGGTAGGTGTAGGTATGCAGCTATACCTTGCCGCGCGAGCGCGTACATGTAGCTGTGTAGCAGTGCAGCTGTGTAGCTGTGTAGCTGTTGTATATACAAGCGGCCGAGGAGACCACGTCAAGGATTAAGTTAATAGTAGATTTTAAATTGACTTCCTAGCGGACGTTGACGACAAATAAATTTGAAAGTCGGCAAATATTCTATAGAAATGATTCGCAAAAGATGCGCGCGATTCATCTTCAGAAATAGCGGTAGTGCGTTACTCAGATGCCGGGCGCGGGCGGCTGCTCTGACATACCGGATCAGTTTGACCTGGTCGTTGACGCGGCATGAGCTGCTCAAACGGCACAAGTCCTTAATAAATCGTCCCGCGCGGAGTGTCCTCGGATAGCGCTTATTGCGATCACTGCGGACCGTATAGAGATTAAATTCTACATCAAATAAGACTATAAGCTATATGTACGCAAATTAATGAAATTTCCTTTCGTTTATTGTCCGCAGCGGACAATGTAATGTGTTGTATTATTGAAGTGCACTTCAGTCGGTGCAGCTTACCAATAATGCTAACAATACCATGTAGCTACTGTAAATTTACCACTGAGCAATCTTTAACTATAATAAAAAGGGTTCATCTTGTTATTATCTTACTGCATGTTGTTGTATCGATCGTGCGTCTTTTTTTATTTCAATCAAGTGACGAGACGAGAGGGACATTCACGTGATGGTAAGCGATACGCCTGTCCATAACAACGCGCCGCTAGTCAGGATCATATACTTTGCACCCACATTACGCTCGTCTTGAGACATATGATGATGATTCTCGTTATTCCAATGACTATACACTAGCTACAACGCCTTTCAAACCGGAACACGCTGATGTTTACACATCACTATGTGTCGGCTGCAATAGGCGCTGCAGTGGTGGTACCCACCTAGACGGTCTCCAGCAACGGAGACTTGCCACCAGCATATATTTATTTCGCAATTGCATAAGAACCGCTCCCGTTCCCGTTCTCGTTCCCGCTCCCGCTGCCGCTCCCGCCGGAGGCCGTCGCTCGCGCCAGGCTCCATCCGCGGCACGCTGGCAGGCGGCCAGTACAACTAAGGTACGGTTGCGGTGCGATTCTGTCGCATTGCACATTTTTTGTTGTCTGCTACGAGCGAATGAATCCAGATTGCAACGTTTTGTAAATAATTTCAGGTACTGTAACGTTTTCCGAGCTGGTTCGTGTTCGGACGAGCGTATTTTACGCGCTAATGATATATATATATAAATAAGCAAAGAAAAGGTTCATTAAATAAAAAAAAAGCAAACTAACGTTTTTGCATTAAAATAAACAATTTGTTGTTTTGCTGAACAAAAATATTAGGTGTTTATGTGGTGATTTTATCGTAAATTGTTTAATGTAACAATTAATTAATAATCAACTTAACGAATACTACGAGAAGGGTACAAAGCGTCTAATGATAGAGACAGCTTTGATGTTAAAACAACCTCAGTCAAAATCTGTAGCAGACAGTGACACGAACAAACAAGAGGAGCTGCAATGCTCTGTTAGCTACTCTACATTTGGTTGCGATCATGAAAACGAAGCTCTTTCATTTGTAAATGAAAAAAAAAATGCTGAAACAGCTTCAAACAGTATTGTACCCGTAAAATCAATTGCGGGTCCACTACAACATCCCAAGCGTCCAACTGTCTAACAGATAACACCTCAACCCTCGGCGCGCATCCCCCGGGATGTGCACTGCACAGTTCTCCCCTCAACCGGAAACAACGTTCGTCTGCCCGTCAGTTAAGCGATAAGATTCAGACATAGCGGTAGTTTAAAACGGAACAGGTAGATGTTAGCTGCCGCGATATTTTAATAGCTTTTACATATACTCGTATATAAGATAAATTTATTTTTACGTTTGAACAAAAAATGTCATAGCGACTTTAAAATGCGTTTAATAATAATGCATCATAGTATATATAGCGTGCAGCGCAGGACCATTGGTGTGGAGGTCTTAGAAGGAAAGGCCTATATCCAGCAGTGGACCTCCATCGGCTGATGATGATGTCGTACTATAAAGATCTTTTAAATCATAGATTTGTTTCTGTAAAAATATATGCTATAGCTTTTGTAGAATTTAAGTTTTGTATTACAAAGTGCAATTGTCACACAGAATGTGTTAGTGCGCGCATAGTTAGCCTAACGAGGTGAACACAATTACTACTTTTTTTTTAAGTTTATCGTATGTACTTGTGAACAGATAGAACACCAGAAAGACTTACGTTCAACAGGGAACATCATTAAGTAGAAACAATGTAGTAACGAAATAGAGAAATAGCAGAATGATAGGAATAGCGTAGATTCAGAGTAGCCTTCGCCCGGGCCGAGCGGTTGGCTCACACTTCCGCTGCACAAACAACGCTGACATTCAACACATGATCGCCCATTGTCCACCCACACATCGCCCATTCACGTACACCCACGCGCCAACCGCAGCCGTGTGCGCGTGCGCGTGCGCGTGCGCGTGCCGCTCCTCGTGCCGATGTATCGACGTACGGCTCGAACAGAAGCAATCGAAATAATATTATACATTGATTTTAAAACAATATTGCAAATAACAATAATTCATTACATTGAAACTCGCATCAATGTGGTAAGGTTGTTGCATCTAACACCAGCCATCTCTAACGTTCATTTTATTCCAACCAATTAATTGCAAATGATGCACTAGACATAAGTGGAAGGCCATCGTCAGTGACATCCGATCTGATAGCGTGTTATTGTATATTATTGATTAGCAAAAATCTTTCTTTGATTTTGTTTAGATTAATTCGATGATTAATCACCGGTGATGCATAGTTACCGTGGAGGTGGCTCGGCACCAGCTCGTGTCCGCCCCTTGCCCCCTCGCGGCAGTCCCGCGGAGCGTCTACGTAAACAACACCGATCGACAACCGATCGCATTACCATAACAACGCCTCACCACCCGCCACCATCCCACTCCCCTCTCTCAACACACCCTCTGTGCGGTATGTGCGGTATGTGCGGTAATACAGCCCTTATGAAAATGACATCATTGCCGTATGTTATATACAGTATCATTTATGTATTTGGACCGCTCTGCAGCAGCTTTGGTCACATGGGTACGGAGATGATAGATGTCCCGGTGTCATATCCATCACGGGCCCCTATAACTCATTAATTATTCTTTGACATTTACTGACTTTATCTTTTATTTTATTATATTTTAATCCTTATATTTATATAAATTTTTTGACTTTATCATTGTCTGTCATTTCAGCCCCTCCACGACACTATGGCTGCAGCAAAGCGGTACAAACGTAGTAAAATAAACGCGAAAAATTCATAAAATTTAGTTTTATCAAATGAGTATTGCTCGCATAAATATAATAAACTATCGCGGTGCAGTAAACTGTTACATTTAAACCGTAAACATTGAAATGTAGTTCATATAGCACAAGAATTAACAACTTGCGCGCGGTTTAAGAAGATATCTATAATGAAATCCAAAATTACGCGAATTATATTTACCAAGTTGACAGCGGAGGTAACTAGAGAGCAATAAACATTAGTTTACTGGTTTACTGATTAGGTTACGTAAGGTTACTGTTGCCGGAGACTGTCTAGGTAGCTACCACCGCAGCGCCTATTGCAGCCGATAGGTAGGCAGTGTGTTTGAAGGGAGTTGTAGTTAGTGAAATTATTAATATAAGAAAACTTAACGTCTTAAGTCTCGGACAACAAGCGCAATACGGCGCAGTGTATGTCATCCTAACGAGCGCCACTTTTGTTATCAGCGGGTGTATCACGTATCATCAGGTGAACGTCTCGCTCGTTTCGTCACTTCATTGTATTAAAAATATATATATTACCACTAAACAGGTCATTGAACGAATCGGCGTTTAAAGGATTTATTCACACGTATTCGTATGGCAGCACTTTAACGCGATCGGTCGGCCACGATTGTTTTTTTATTCCGGTTAAATTGAATGCGGCGCCGGGGCGTCCGCGCGCGCCGCTCCCGACGCGGCAACTGCACGCGCCCACCGCGCCCACCCGCACCACCACCACCATCACCACGCGAAGCCGAACATACATTCATTTACTCCAAGGATGGACTAAAACTAAAAGCACGGTGTGCCGGTCGGCGAGCGCAGTGTGCTGGTGGCAAAGGCATTTACTTTATTTTACGGAGCGACGAAACGAGCGGGAAGTTCACCTGATGGTAAGTGATACGTCTACCCATAACAACGTAGCGCTAATTAAGATGATATACACATCACCACATTGTGCTCGTCACCTCGAGACAAGATGTTGAGCCTGGTCATTTCAGTAATTACACTAGCTACGGCGCCCTTTACACCGGAACGCAGTAATGTTTGCACAGTACTGATTGGCGGCGGAAATGTGCCCTGGTGGTAGCTACTTAAACGGGCTGCAGCAATAGAAACCTATCACTACTGGACCAGAGGTTACAAGCGGGCTGATTGCTTTTGGTATAAGAATTCTCGCAAGGTCAATAAATAATATATAATCATCATCATCATCAGCCGATAGATGTCCACGGCTGGACATAGGTCTCCCCCAAAGATCTCCACGTCGATCAGTCCCGCGTTGCTCGCATCCAGTGGATTTCCGCGATTCTCACCAGATCGTCGGTCCACCTTGTGGAAGGCATCCCAGCACTACGTGTACTGGAACGCAGGTGCTACTCGCCGACCTTACTGCCCCATCGGCCGTCGGTCCTTCCCAGAAATGTGCCCTGCCTACTGACACCTAAGTCTAGCAATCTTTTGAGCTATGTCGCCGACCTTAGATCTTTTGCGGATCTCCACATTTCTTATTCGATCACGCAGAGAAACTCCGAGCACAGCTCTCTCCATTTCCCTTATAATAATATATATAATGTAAATTATTATATATTTGCGACATACACCATCCGTTAATATCTTAGATGTTAACCAATTCAACTTGATTATTGACAGCATAGACAGAAAACTAACATAGCAATGATATCTGCCACCCCCGGACGAGTCGGTGCCCCGGAAACTGCGCTTGTTATAAATCGAATTATACCCTCGTCGAAAAATGAATTCACCCGCCGATTGCTATATTGTTTTAACTGCCGGAAGGTTAATTATTTACCGGCCCGTAGTAAGCGCACTGAGATTTTATTGCGATGAAATAAAGTAGAAATTTGTTGAAACGACTGCAGCAAGTCCATGTCGGATGAATACAAACCCTACGCGCTTACAATAGCGTCGGCTGCGTCTCGATGGCGGTACATAAAACGTTTTAAAGTCGCGCCCAACTACAACTGAATCAAGTTGGGCCATAGAGTTAGCGGCTACAGAACAAAAAGTATAGACGCGTCCAGATAGTACCGGGCTTATTTCCAGCGCTGGAATTTAGAGCGGCGCCCCTTCATCCGGACTTCAGTTTCAGCGGTGGAGCAGTTGCGGGGGGTGTACATACACGTAGGGTGGTCTCCTATTAATATAATGTGTAATGATTGTACTAATGTGTATTACTTAAAATTAAAATAAACTTCTGAGGTACTAAGACGTGCTAGAGCGACATCTGAAAAAAAATGTGGAATAAAGCCTTCACTATGGGAAAATCTCGCCGCCAAACGCTCGGAATGGAGATTTCACGTAATAATGATGGAAAATATATTTGAGAAACACCGGCGTTAACCTGGATATAAGACGTGACGCATTGTAAGCCCGATATCCAGTGGCTTTTAACGATAATTTCCTTAACAGCATCTTCGCGTCTCCTTAGTGTGCGCGAACGTTCTCCAATAAAATTGGCTACGTCAGCCCCACTGAGGCACTGAGAGGCAAAATAACTGAACTAGTCGCCGTAGCCGAGAACGGCCTGGAGGAGCACACACTTGGGTACAATGACCGCACACTGTGAGTCTGAAGGTAGTCGATAACAATTATCTTTTTTACATTGTGATATATAGGAAGTAATCAGTATAAAAAAACGGTTAAAACGAACGCGTGTCTGACGCCTGCGCGTCCAAACGTTCCAAACGAATCGCTGCGGAGGTGCAGCGCGCCCGCCGCACACCCGCCGTCCCTCCACAGGAAGGTGCTAGTAGTAATATATGAAGCAATATGTTGAACTCACTGGTTGTGGTGGGCGGTGAGTCGGTTGGGGTCCGACGCGTTGCGGTGCTTGCCGCGGCGCGGCGCGTCCCGCTCCCGGCAGCTCTCCGCGCGGTTCACCGCCCGCCCGCCCGGACCGCCGCCACCGCCACCACCCGCCCTCCAGCTGTAGGAAATGACGTAAGGAGTTAAAGATTTTTTTCCGTACGTCTTTAAGTCTAAAAGTAGGTTGTTGATACCGAAAATACAATATTAGGGCCCCTTGCGGGTGGAAGATATTCTCGGCGGGTGCGATGCCGCTCCGCTCCCATACCATACTATACAAGTCACATCAATAATCAATCTCTAATAAATCACGTCACTATCTCTTTGTACTACTTTCATAGAATTATGAAAAAACCCTATCCATTGAGTAGTTAATATATTGTTTAACAATCACAATATTATTAAGGCTATTTCCAAATATAAATATTATAGCAATTTTTTCTTGCTTAGATGCAACTACTGCTGTCACCTAGCGGATGGTGACCAATGTTCAAACAGAAATTTATTACAAATTTTAATAAAAATGTCTACTTAAAATTTTCTCTTAGATGTGTTATATTGTTATTTTGTTGCCATAACTTATAAATTTAATGACCAGTATGATTTACAATAACAAAGTTTATTAATAAATTGTTTTAGCGCCATCTAGCGAGAAGTAGCTCCAGCGCAGTCATACTATAATGAGAATTTCCACAGACGGCGCCAGCTGCACTAAGAGTACAGAGCACTGGCTGCGCGTGATGCTACTCACTTATGCTCCTTGTCGGGTTGTTCTTTGGCTGTGGTATCGGCGGAGTCCACATCCGCCTCCGGGGCGCTCGGCTCTTCCGTCGAGCCTTCTCGTTTCGACTCTCCTGCAATGAAAAATTAATTTTATAGCAAACAAAAGCTAAGGAAATAACAACATGGACAAACTCTGTTTAGAGTATCACCACGTGAAATTACGTGATTTAAGAACGCTCTACTAAGAGTTAGGATTTCAAAAGACCTGACATGAACTTCGAGTAACATTTAAATACTATAATTGGCACATTGCAGCGAATAATATTGTTCAGATTTAGTTCCCTCCGAGCTTTTGAATGCTAATCAAGGACACATGGACACGATGCGTGGCATGTGTTTGCATAACGATATCATCGCACTGAATTGTCCTTAGAGCAAATACACTCCTGGAATACATACACACATATAACAAATTATAGCTCATTATATGCAAACGACAATTCCTGACGTTGGTTACTCGTAAATAATAATAATTTTAGCGGCATGCATATTGTAGAAAGAAATATCATTTCAGTGTTCTAAAGAGTATCGTACGAGAATGTGAGGAGGTAAGTCCATTCGATTTTTGTTAGCACCATTCCGATTTGTAATTTTTTTGAACAAAATAGTTATTGGCACATTAAACAAAATTGACGTCTTCTATATCCGACAGTTAAATGGCTGAGCCCATAGCTGTGTTATAGCCGGCAATATTAGCTAAGGAAAATAAATTGCATGTGCACAATTCATCCGCGGCTATTGTACGAGATGACATCAGCGCACGCGCACGCGCACGCTTTAATCATACCCGCGTACGCACACACGCGCGCAGCGTGCCGCGTTCGCTTGATGTCATCAACACCTTCATTATGTATATATTTTGTTACATGATTGTATTTGTGGATACACTAATGAGCGTATCTATACGAAGCACCTCCTCTACTCTCATGAGAACATGATAATCGTAATCATTACTAGCGTCCTTAAACCGGAAACCAGTAATGTTTGCAATCTACAGATTATCGACTGCAATAGGGACTGACTGCAGTCGTATCTAGACAGTAGTCAGGAACAGAGGCCTATCACCCATACTTTTAATAAAGATCTTGTTTATGTTATAATGAAATACATTAATTTATAAAAATATATTAATGATTGTATAAAAAATATTAAATAATAAGAGCGTTTAAATAGCTGAAATAAAAATTATTCAAATTTATAAAGTTAAAAATATAATTTATATATAAAATATACAACTATACAAAAATATTTAACAATATTATAAACAAACTTTGGGTGTTCATAAAATGCCCTAAAGACGTAATAAGAAATTGTTCGTGTATCGACCGGCCGCATGCAGGAGCGCGCGGCGGACACGCACACTCGTGCTCCTGCATACACACACACACGGGGCGGCCGGCCGGACATGTACTGCGTACGTGTCGAAAGTGAAAAATTTGCTTCGTGCAAATTGATTGAAATATTGATTGGAGGTTATTACTGACCTCCAATACATACTGAAAGGATGTATAGGTATGGTGTACTGTATAGTATACCGATTGAAATCCTAATAAATATAAAAATGCAAATGTGATTGTATAGTGAGAAATTATGAAAATATAAGTGTGAAAGTCTCTAGTGATGAGTTATAAAGGATAAATCGGTTCGAATCCCGGAAAATATGAAAACGCAAATAATAATGTATCATGATACGAATATGAAAAAATAAGAGAATGGAGGTCCTAATTAATGAGATTTATAAAGTGTACAGGATCGGAACTATGTAAAATGGTGCATGGCAAATTTAACATATAACATCAAGATGGTGGAGGTGAGATATCAGCCAGTTGGTAGTTATTCAAGTAACTACTTGTTTATACTCCGGTTCGGGAAGAGTCTTAGATAGCAATTCGGTGAGATCGAAATACTCAGAACCATGTCTCAGGGCTTCCGCTCTATGATACATGGGTGCTCGGCGTCTTAGTGGTTTGCCACTGTCGACTCGAACTGTCTCGATGCATTATGAGGTAGCGGAAGCGGACGCGAGCTATCATATATTGATATTGCGTCTTGTCGTAACGTAACGTTAGCACCGTTGCTGAACTGATGCATCTTACGGATTCGGTTGGTTGAGGACTTTTGCAAGATATTGATGTCTGCTGTGATGTCTTGTGCGCCTTTTACGATGATGTGCGCCGATGATGATTACTCGATTAAACATAGCCTTCGAAGGTTGCGCCTCGCGTTATGATTTGACACTCTTATCTTATTAGATTTTTCCGGGTCCCTTGATGACGGGGATGCAGATTTCTTACCCTCCCTATTTTATGAATTTTGCAAATGGAGGCGTCAATAGCTCCCCATGTTTTACGATGTGGTAAGTTGTCGGTGGGCGAGACAAACTTGATCAAAACAACATTTTACTCAACGACACTCTATGCCTGATGGCTCATAATAAAATTGATATTTGTTGGCTACATCCACTACAGCGGTTAGAGGAGTTATGCATTTACTTCATGTATGGTGATTGCAGTGTTACGATCCGCGCTGACTACAAAGTTGGTGGCGATGTCAATTCCAACACCTTACAATGGGTCTGTAAGTGCATCTGGCTGGTGAAAATGGTGGCCCATACAAGGACTAAGCTTTGGGTCAGAGTACCTTTATATCTAATGTGTCCTGGAATGTGCGCTGACCATATACTGTATATAATTTATTATTATATTATATTATCTTATATAATTTATTATATTATTACGGTTGTATCTCGTGAGATGCCTACTCACATTGCCATGCGCAGTTTGATCAGTTTGTGCTTACGCACTAACAATGAGCCGAGTGCTCTTCTACTGGTTCGCCAGTAAACCTTACCGTGGACTGCAGTCCGAGGCCAATTAAACTCTCCCTGTTGGGGGGGGGGGGAGCAATATTTGGTTGGCGCTCACCGAATACGGCGGGGCCTGTTTACTGGAGCTGTATGCCATTCCCACATTTTTTTTAACACTTGTCTTAGGATCTTAAGATTTAATAAATATTGTAAACCCGTAACAAGATGTGTTCACTATTTACAAGCGCGAAGGGATTATAAATAAGAAAATATACCGCACGAACGGCATCAGACTATCTTAACAAATATTCAACCTTCTATATAAACCTAAAAGAACTAAATATTACTATAAACACAATCTAGAACAAGCTCCTAATCTAGACGATCATTAATGATAATAATCAATTAATGACCAAAACATAAATATTAAAAATACTAAAAAGAATAGTATGTATCATCCTGGTCAGGTAAAATACGATTATATGAGATCCTAAATAGTGATATAATCACAATTCAATTTATTTCCAAGGGTGAGAGGGTTACAATGTAAATATATATATAATATTACTAGGTGGTATTTACCGTAATATAGTATTAGATTTGAGAAAAAGCAATATGTATACCAAATGTTGACTACGTCTAATAGGTTCGCAGATTTCGTGATGAGTGAACGAATCTCTGGGTAGCCCATATACACGTACTATTGCAATATTTCGGTAGGTGAAGTGTAAAAAATGTGATAATAACTGAAGTAGAATGAGCTGTAAACGTAGTGTTAGTGTTAACAGGAACGTTGGGAGCGAACAATAAACCGCTTTTATGTCGGGAAACCGTCGGACAAAGCCCCATAAATTATCTCCAATATTTCCATCTAATGTCATTAACACGGATACATCATAGCTGGGCCGGCCACTTAACCCATTACTTGTAACAAAACGGATCGTAAATAAATCTGAAGCGCTTTGCGAGACACCGACAACCTCCGGTTATTTACGCGCCACTGAAATGTGTACATCATCATCATCATCATCATCAGCCGATAGACGTCCTCTGCTGGACATAGGCCTCTCCCAAAGATCTCCACATGGATCGATCTCGCGTTGCTGTCATCCAATGGGACAGTGTACATAACGCTCAAAATAGTGTCTGGACGGCGCTGAGGAACGACACGTGCGCGGTTTCACGCGCGTCCTTTAGTGCTTCCTAGGTTGTCTATTTCAATCGGCGCAGCTAAGCGTTTGATAATATATAGTCAGAGTACATCTAAATTATACGAGGAAGCACATTAAAGTACCATCATAAATGGTTTCCGGTGTAGCGTGCGGTATGTGGATGCGTCACAGGCGCACGGCGCCGGACTCGAATGGACTCCCAACACGAAACAACTAATATTGTCTACGGACTGGACCCTAACTCGGTGGTAACAGACATTCAGAATCTGCTTCCGCCGGACACCAGTATGTAAACATTGCTGGGCTCCGCCCTGTAGCGTCACGTTGTTAAGGGCAGGCAGATAACTATCACTCAGGCGATCGTTTCACTCTTCTCGTTGCTTCGTCAAACAAAAGAAACAGGATCTTACAACGCTACTACGTACTGTGGTACCACCGCCACCAAGCAGTTGCACCACACGAGGGCGCTATCAATAGTAACCACGAAGACATCTGCCGATACAGCAATTGTATACAATACACACTTTCTGTAAGTGGGATCCTCAGAGCTGAGGATCGTGACTCATTCATTGCATACACGAGGGCGCTCGTTAAAATCCAATAAAACTTGGCAAGAGATATGACTTTTCCTGGAGACGACCTGTCACCAGACAGTTTTCCTTACATCACAATCACATTAACCTCCTAGACTTTTCAGTGAACAAACATAAAAATTAGCATGATGTAATTTATTATATTCAGATATACATGTAAAACTGTACGGTAGGTACGAGTATATGTGTATATATATGTGTATATACTGCTCCTTATAAATACAACAAATAGCAATTGGAAGAGGGGGGCACATGACGTCATAACTGCAAATAGCATAAAGGTAAGCAAGCGACTAACAAACGAATAAGTTTAAAGTAGAATTTAATCAGGGTCACATCGAACCCGGGACTTGCGCGGCTGAGTCATCGGCGGAGTCATTCACTCCACTCGAGCGCCCGGCCCGGTCCGACCCGGTCCGGCCAGCGTCAGCACTCGGCCCGCCGCGGGGCCACGAGCCGCTTCCAACACCAACTTTGTGATGTAGGTAGTGCATAGCACGGGCAATGGCTGTGACTACGTTGCACCAGTATACTCGTTTAAACAAGGTCACCGTTACGCTTGCGTCGCCTGCCAATATCGGACAACACCGCAGCGATGGCAATAGCTTGAGGACCTTTAGAACTGCAGCACGCTACTGCTCGGCGGTCTCCAGCAAAGAGCATCTCCCAAAAAACCCCTAGTACCTGCATCATGCTCCAGACATCGCAAACAAAATCAGATAGATCACGATCCAGGAAAGAACCGCCATTGCAGATACGAATAGGATCAGGTCTGCCTGTTTAGACATTACTGTGCGTCAACATCCGCTCCAGCTTAACGAATAATATTATCTAATCACAGATCAATGCAAAGTAATGTTATAGCCTAAGTTAAAATAGTACATTGAGAGGCATTTAAGTAGGCGGCGATGTGCGCTGCCAGGGTTCCGGTCGTGGCAGTTGGGGATGTATAAATATATCGCCGGCGGCTGAAGGGCGCGGACGAGGTCGCCGGTCTGCGGGCGCAGCAGCTGGTGATCAATTCAATCATCATCATCATCATCTATTAAGTGAATAATTATATATTGTTTTTTTAAATTTGACGGAGTTAATTTAAGTTATATTATGCACTGTAACGTAAATGTGGAAAGAAATATTGTGTGTGTGTGTGTGTGTGTGTATGCGTCTGTGTGGATGCTTGCGTGCGTGTGCGTGTGTGCGTATGTGTGCACGCGTGTGTCATTGCGCGTGTGTGTGTGTGTGCGCGTGCGTGTGTGTGTGTGTGCGTGAGAGTGAGTGAGTCAGTGAGTGGGACAGTGAGTGAGTGAGTCAATGAGTGAGTGTCCGTGAGTGACCGTGTGTGTCCATGTGAGTGTGTGCGTGTGTGCGTGAGTCAGTGTCCGTGTGAGTGTGTGTCCGTATGAGTGTGTGTCCATGTGAAAGTGTGTGTCCGTGTAAGAGTGTGTGTCCGTATGAGTGTGTGTCCGTGCGAGAGTGTGTCCGTGCGAGTGTGTGTCCGTGCGAGTGTGTGTCCGTGCGAGTGTGTGTCCGTGCGAGTGTGTGTCCGTGCGAGTGTGTGTCCGTACGAGTGTCCGTGTGAGAGTGTGTCCGTGTGTGTGTGTCCGTGTGTATGTGTGAGTGTGTCCGTGTGTGTGTGTGTGTGTATCCGTGTGTGTGTGTGTGTGTGTGTGTGTGTGTGTGTGTGTGTGTGTGTGTGTGTGTGTGTGTTCGTGTGTGTGTGTGTTCGTGTGTGTGTGTTCGTGTATGTGTTTGTGTGTGTGTGTTTGTGTTTGTGTGTGTGTTCGTGTGTGTGTGTGTTCGTGTGTGTGTGTCCGTGTGTGTGTGTCCGTGTGAGTGTGTCCGTGTGAGAGTGTGTTCGTGTGAGTGTGTGTCAGTGTGAGTGTGTGTCAGTGTGAGTGTGTGTCAGTGTGAGTGTGTGTCCGTGTGAGTGTATCCGTACGAGTGTCTGTGTGAGTGTGTGTGTGTCCGTGTGTGTGTGTGTCCGTGTGAGAGTGTGTTCGTGTGAGTGTGTGTCAGTGTGAGTGTGTGTCAGTGTCAGTGTGTGTCCGTGTGAGTGTATCCGTACGAGTGTCTGTGTGTCCGTGTGTGTGTGTGTCCGTGTGTGTGTGTGTCCGTGTGTGTGTGTGTCCGTGTGTGTGTGTGTCCGTGTGTGTGTGTGTCCGTGTGAGAGTGTGTTCGTGTGAGTGTGTGTCAGTGTGAGTGTGTGTCAGTGTCAGTGTGTGTCCGTGTGAGTGTATCCGTACGAGTGTCTGTGTGTCCGTGTGTGTGTGTGTCCGTGTGTGTGTGTGTCCGTGTGTGTGTGACTGCGTGTCCGTGTGTGTGAGTGCGTGTCCGTGTGCGTGTCCGTGTGTGTGCGTGTCCGTGTGTGTGCGTGTGTGCGTGTATGCGTGCGTGCGTGGGTGCGTGCAGTGCAACATTTTCATGTTATGATATATATGTTATTTGATCGATAATATGTTGGAACGGTGGAACATCACCCGCCGGTGCACTTTTGAGCAGCAAAAGGGAATCGCACGAAACTGGTCGCAGCATCCAATAATAGCTCCGCACGGGCGAGTCGAACTCCGCACCGTCAGCGGGTACGCGACGTGACTCACTGAGCGCGAGGGTAGCCCCGTTATTTATAGCGCACTTCCCGCCGGCGACGGAAGTGCTGCTAATGAAGTTTTATGGCGGGTGGAAAAATTGGGCGTTAAGAAGTTTTTTTTAAAAAACAAAAACAATTATGGCCTTAACTGTAATGTCTCGTAGTTGCAGTGGTGATGTACGCGTAACCATATACATGTATATTTTTATTTTCTTTAAAAATTCTATGTTATACCGATCTTTTAATTCCTGTAATTACAAGCATTCCTTGATAAATTTAACTGAAATAATTACATGATTACCAGACGTTCCGTACATTACGTCCAACCAACAGGTTTGTAAGTATACCAAATAGAATTCCATTCATCCGCGAGCTGCCGCGCGGTGCAGCGGCGCGGTGCGGCGGCGCGGTGCAGCGCTGCGACAGATGTTCTTAAGGATCACAACAGTAGCAAGTGGTATTGATACAACAAAAACCCATTCCCGACAAGCCGACCGGCCGGCACACTGACCGGGGAAGGAATGCGGGACCGGCCGCGCGCCGCTGCACGTTATTGTGATTGGCAAGGGCTACCACCACCACCACCAGCGCCGCCGCCGCCGCCGCGCTGCACGGAGAATCTGTACAGTATTAGGTAAGAAAAGGGAGACGGTACCAGATATTTTATTGACAATATTAAGTATAATAAAAAGCTATGACGGACAGGTAGTTCCTCTGATGGTGAGCAGTACGCGCGGACATCACAAGAGGCAACGCTAGATTATGTTTTACTACATTTAAAAGTAGTAACAACTTCTGTAAAGGAATAATGGCAACGTTTACATGCCGCGACTCCTGGGTCGCCAGACAACGGATGCACCACTTTCTACACTCATTTTTAATGTATATTCTTGGCCTCTCTTTGTTTATATGGTTTAATTAATTATTGCTCACAACAGACAAAATAAGTAGCAATCTCCTGACAGAGGAATATCCAGCTCAGGAGATGAGGCATCATGAAATATTCCGTAATGTAGCCAAAACAGCAGCGATAACAAATCTTTACTTTTAATATAATCTCCGAAAAATGTTACTTTTTCTTCACTTACATTAGAGAAGAATAAAGAAAGACGGAGTTTGTCAAAGTTACGTTAATTAAACATAAGTTATTTAAGTGAGAGTTAATCAAAATTAAATCGTAGTAAATGGCGAACTAACGGTCGTGGGGGCCAGTGAAGACTAGTTTGTACACCAGCCAAAAATTGTGGGAACCTTGGCGAGATAGTTGACAACCCTGCGGAGTACAAATGACATCGACGGAGAGGAATGCGGCGCGGTCAGGGGCGCGGCGCATGAATGGAGGGCTGGCGGTGCCAAGGTAGCGCCGTCAATTGGAACAGGGGCAGCGACCGGAAGTTTGATACAGATGAAACCCATTAAGTCGAGACGTATGTACTTTTGCTTATTCAATAAGGTGGCGCGAGATGACCTGGACGTTTACCTGATGGTAAATGATACGCCTGCATAACAACGTAACGCTAGTTAGGGTGATATATACTGCACCACATCGCGTTCCTCGCTTTGAGACATAACTCGATGTCTCGTTACCCCAATAATTACACTACGTACAGGGCCCTTCAAACCGGATCACATTAATGTTTGCACAGTACTGTCTGTTAACTTCCACAGGTGCTGCGATGGTAGCTACCTATGTGGTCTCCGGCAAGAGGCATACCAGCAGTAAGTCAGTGTACCAGGACACCAGGACAGAGTCAGTAGATGCCGTACCATGTAAGTGCTGAGCTGGGAACTGTTAAATCAATTCGATGAACAAGCAAAATGCACAATAACCTTTTTGGCCGCGCGGTGGCCGCTTCGGTGGCGCACCTTCCGAATGGAAACAGGAAACAAACCGCAGCGGTCCGACGACCTGACCTCGCGCCGATGGAGCCGCTTATCAACGCACACTTCTTTATACTGTCACTCTTGTTTTAAAATAGTAAAGAGTTAACATATACTTCCAATGGTATGGTCACCGTTGACGAAGGTCAACCTGGATATTGCTCAATAAAGTAAGAAGAAGAAGATACATATTGGTTCGCAGATAGTACGCTGAAGCGTAGGTCTCCTCGGTGCCGTTGGAGTTCTATCGTGGTCCGATTATAGAGTTACGTTAGAAGGTTGCATTTTTTCAGACACCTTCAAAGAGGATTTCTTTATGAGTTCTCAAGGCTGATCCTGGAGGGCAAAAATCTTTGGAAACGTACATCTGATTAGACAGCTCAAGAAATATTTTTACGACATAAAGGCGTGCACTGGGTGTTAATACCATTACTTAAAAAGAATAGCTGAAGATCGAATTGGTTTTCTCAATCTGATCGCGGAATTTTAATTTGAAGAGGGCACCTAATGATGATGTTGATCACGATTACAGAGAGACTGAGAGTAAGAGAAATGGAATCAATTTTAAGTTTGTGGTTGTAATTAGATAACAGACATAAAATTGGTTTAATTAACTATCGTATAAAAGCTGGCGTTGATTTTTTTTTTGTAAGGACCGTAAGTTTGGGAACCTATGGTATAAAGCGATGAAGTATTTATTGCGTGCAGGTCTGATGTATTCAATTGTATGTACCAGCGCAGTAAACAAGCCGGTGTCTGTGTACGAGTGCATGCTGCTAAGCAGACATTACCGCACACTTACCCAACCCCGGACGCGATGATTCAACACATTAAATTACACAAACAATCAACGGTGTAGCCGCGACGCCGCAGTTCCCAGTTCAACACGAAAATTTTAAATCTTCGTTTCAGTATCATACCACTGCTGGGCAAAAACGCAAACCACAGCGGCAACAGCCAAGGCCTTATAAACTCCGGGCGGAACGCTTCGTACAGACATTTATTGCGTTTCGGAACGTTTTGTTGCAGATTTCGTGCGTTTTAGTTGCGCGGGCGCACGGTCCTGGTCCGCGCACGGGCGCGTTGAGGCAGCGAGATCCGATAACAAGCTCAGCATCAACAGGTTTAACATTTTTGTAACTTAGACATGAGAGTTGTTTTGTTCGTTAAAATATCAAGCGATAAAACTTCGTTGCCGTTTCCCATGAGAATACCGATTTGGGAATTTCACATCGAATGTTGCATTACAAAACGATCACAGAGCACTGACGGAACTGTAAACATTATCGTGTAGTATAAAGTTACAAGAAGTGGAGATGGGCTGGACACATTGCTCGAGAGTACTGTAGTGGTTGGATGAGACGGATATTAGAGTGGAGTCCCCGCGCATATACCAGAGGAAAGAGAAGACAACCGAATAGTTGGAAAGATAACATCTGCCTACAAGTGGGGTGGAGAAAGGATGCAGACGGCAAGGTATAGACAGGTGTGGAAAAATGAAGGGGAGGCACATGTCTGAAGACGGACACAGTATGACTAAAATAATAGATAAGATTACAAAACGACATAGAGGGCAAGGCCAGAACCGTAAGTGTACAATTAGGCCGATACAATACGATGGAATCGCATCCGGGTTGTTGCATGTTAATGGAAAGATCGTTAATACGAGTACATCCGTCCACGATATTTGAGTAGTGCATGTGGGATATGTGGGCACTACACTGAGGTATGTACCTTCACCGCGGTACACAATAATTTTACTTCGGAGACACAATTAACAAAGACATCATTGCCGCACGTAGGAGAAAAAAATCAACTTAGTAGAATGCATCAGCTGTGCGTCAGTGAAGTACAACATAGTTGAAAAGCCAATGAAATCTCTGTAATATTGTAACATCGTACATTACGGGAAAGTACGAAGAACTAAACAAAGAATAATACACAAATGAATTTGCAAGACTTGTCATATTTGCATAAGCAATTGTTTCATAATAACAAATATTCCTAATGAGGTTTATGCAATCCATTTAAGTGCACCCGTGGCCGGTAGCTGAGCGCTTGCTTTAAATACCGAGCTCCCTGGGTTTATTTCCGGGACACATGTTGAGTAGCTAAGCTACTGCAATGAAATATGAAAACTTCGCGCAGATGAAAAAGTTTTATAGAAACATTTTCTTCAGTCAACTAATAAATGCTACGACTATTGTTTCTGTATTTGTTAAGCAGGATTGAGCTACCAGCAGTTCCAAGAAGAATATGTCCGAGCTTGCTCAGTGAACGATATGGGAATACTGGCGATTGTCTTTTTTAATGTATAGCGATGGATCACCGAGACAGTACAATAGACCTCCTCCTCCATCACCTCCGGCAAGGCGAACCGCTCGATGTGGACCTCGGGAGGTCGACTGGTGATTGATGAGTAATAAGTAGTTAAGTTTACATTATGAAATACCATTGAAACATGTTATTTACTAAACCAAACTATTGTGCAGTATTAACTAACTACACTGATATGACGAATTAGTCTATAGTTGTAGCTTATTATTAATAAATATACATTCAAACGACCATGATTATGTTCTTTATTTTCCTTTTCATACGTAGTAGATAATTGTTTTAACGTAATGAAAAAGTATATATAACTGTAGACTATATTGGTTCGGTGTTGGTCTTGGAACCGACACAGATTAACGACCATACGAATGAGCCCGAGCACGAGCACGAGCACGAGCACGAGCACGAGCACGACGGACACAAAACGTGTCAGAGCCAAAACACTTCAACAACAGAATAAATCTAATAATCATTAAATTAGGATCAAGGTTAAGGTGCCCTACAAAATTATTTATCACAATTTGACCTTGAAGTAATATTGCACTGGAAATTAAACAACAATAGAACATGGCAATTAATCAGATGAAATTACCGAGGCAATGTGACTTGACACCTTGATATGTGTCAAGGTCACAAGGCCAATGTGACGCAGTGTGTATCATCTTAAACAACAACCACATGAATAAAGGCAGGTCTTTCACTAACCATCAGGAGAACGATCAGATCAGCTCATCTCGTCGCTTTGTGAAATAAAAGAAAAACTTACCTTTGTGGGTAGATGCACTAAAAAGCCACGAATGTTGCTTGAACGTGTCCGAATTTCTTTTTTTGGGAACAGGGGGGGTTTCCACGATGCTCGTCTGTCTGCTCCTACCGGCTGTTGGAGCTTTGACGCTCTTTTTCTTTCCTTTTTTTAAGGTTCCACTGTGTGACTTCCTTAACGTATTCACTTTCACCGATTGACTTTTGCCTCTCACTTTGCTTTTGCTCCTCGACGTTTGTCTACTTAATCTTCTCCTATGTTCCCCTACTAACTTCGGCGGAGGTCGCTCGTCATCCGAGTCCGTCTCGGGAGGAGGTTTAGATTCGCATAGAGACGAATGAAGTTTTTCTTGTTCCAAGAAAAACTTGGTATAATTTAAAATTTCTTCAGTAGTGACGATTCCGTCAGCAACTTCCATCACCGCTTCTACGGACTTGGCAGCCGTGGGCGTTTTGATTCTTCGGAGAAAACTTAAAGCGCCGACCGATGTACCTTTACTTCCTTTTCTTGGCTTAGAAATGTCTGTTGATTTTCTGTTTTCGGAATTACTTTTCTCATCTTTCTTACTGTTCTTTCTAATCTGATTCAATTTCATTGTAGACCCATGTATAGAATCTCTGTCTTCTTCACTCCATAGCGATTCTCTCGACTTTCTTTTGTCATAATTTTTATCTGGATCTTTTTTTGTGTGATCGAACCATTCGTCTCCTAAATTCTTAACCATTTCTAAAGGGTTCGATAAAGACATAGTCTTTCGATGCCCTCTCCTTAACTTTGCGTTGTCCACCTCTTCGTCAGTGACGGCCAGTTTGAGAGACTCCTTACTCATGGTGGGTGTTTTGCTGAGTCTCGGCAGCGCGTCGTCGCTGGCGGATATCGCATCGCTGTGACAATCAGCGGATTCGTAAAGGGACTCGTCGCTTTCATCGCGACGCTCTGGTGAAATAAGAACTTGTCGTTATTGACCGCTACAAATCCACTTGGGTTTCCTTACCGTGGTCGCACAGAGAAACTTTACTAGTTTATGACCAATTGTTTATAATTTCAAAACAACAATAATATTACGTTTATAATTTAAAACAAAATTGCTATAAAAAATGGTTTTAATCAAATCAGAATTTGCAAAAACTTTTTTGTACTCCTATGAAATATGGCTGAATACATCATACTAAATCTAACTCAACCTTGTCGATTGTTGTTGATAAATAAAGTTAATATCAACTTCCACGATGAAAATCATAAACAATGCGATAATTTATAATTAGCAAGGATAATTATTAATACAGTTACATCAACGATTGCTACTGGTTATAGAAACAATGTGGATTGCGTAACTGCAGGCGTTTGTTGCAATACAAACATTGTTTAAAAATACACCGCAGTTAGCATTCAATACAACGTACAGGACACGCCGGAATGCTGGTGCTGCGGTGCTAGGGTGCACCAGCTCGATGATCGAGTATCGCAAATATAGTGAAAATTATAACTCCACTAGTGTCTTAAAACCAATCGCTCATAACGATAGTAGATTAGTTTTATAATACGTAGAACAATATCTGAAGTGGAATAGCTCAAGAATGTAAACTAATTTTAAGTATACCTTGTCTTTTGTTCATGATTGTTATAAATGGAAATGATCAACGGGAATCTATCGTCGTACGCGAAAAGGAAAGCAGCAGGGGTACGCGTGCGCAGCCCGGCGGTGGTCACATCGAAAGCAGAGCATGTTCAACCTTTAACACTTGCGCACTTTCTAGACAACAAAAGGCGGCTTTAGTCGAGATTAAGACGTGAAAGCAAATCTATGTAAATAGCTTCATGTGCCAAAATAAACAATGGCACCGGCGAAAGTGTTTTATTTTCACTTTCCATTTCCCGTTCGTAATCTTATTACATGTTAGAAAATAACTTATTATCGACCGTTATACAATGTGTTCGGAGAACTTTATGGTCGCCGTCATAACCTAAAAATTAGACACGAAATGTAGGCAGAACCTGCAACCACAAAATTGGATTGTCCAATAGACATACTTTACAACTAAAGTGTTACTCTGTTATTTCAGCCTAATATTGTCGCTCCCTTCCGGTCTAGCTGGTCGTAAAGACGAAAATAAATATTATAATTTTCGTGATTTTTTTTATCAGCTCAAATTCCTATTAGCGTTTACTGCGCCCAGCGCGGAGACCTGTCCGCCTGTCCGCCTGTCCACCTATCCGCCTGTCCGTCAGCCGCAGACAGGAAGCGTATTGTGAGTCGCGGTGGATCAAAGCCACTTCGGTTACACTCGTTATTTACATCGTGGACTATATTTGTTACAGTTTTCAGTCGTGTATTTACAATACTTTATTATTTGTCTGCTGACAAAATTGTCAAAAACAATTAGGGTTAACAAATTAAAAAACGGTATTGCAAAGGCAAAGTAGCTCGCTGGCCTAATGGTTGGAGAGTGCGGCGTTCATTCCGCAGGTCGCGGGTTCGAATCTCGGCATGTACAGATGACTGTAATATTTAAGTTATGTACATTTGTGAACTTAAGTAACAACAGCAAAGTACAAACGGTGAAGGAGAACGTCGCGAGGAAACCTGCACATGAATTATAATTTATTCTGAGGTGTGTGTGAAGTCACCAATCCGCGTTGGACCCGCAGTGGGGACGTAAATTGGCCGTTATGGATTGCAAAGGCAAAATCCAAGTTGACTAGTAAAGGTAACAACATGGAGATAAAGATCTATCCTTTTTATTGCCTTCGTTGTATCAGTAATCCAGCTAACGCCTCATGCATCTATTTATAATTCTCTCAGCACTTGACTGCATCATTTAATGTAAAAACCTGTACTTACGCAGGATTTATCTCTCACTGCACACACTACTATTAATGAACATTAGATTCAATCGTGTCTCGCATTACACAACAAACAGCACAGGAAGTTGTTACGTAAAGCTTATCTCTGTATTTCAAAGGATTTATGGACCAAGTGGATGTACAGCCCCTCACCCAGTGTAAACAGTTGATAATGCAACATCCTAATCTAGAAGGCAGTCAGTCTAAACTCATGCCTGATAACGAAATTTGACTGAATTTAAATAATTAAAAGACCGTACACCGTATCTCCAAAATAATAACCGAATACAAACAATAACTTACTCGTGTATCACCCGACTACGACCACGTTGAAGTGTAGAGACATTATTGTTTCATAACTCTCAATCATGAAGTAACCGTTTACATAGTTAAAATTCCTAAACCTTTATAAATAACTTGCCTTCCGTACTAGTACGCGATCTACCTTCCAGCGTGACGTCAATGTAAAAACGCTAATAATGACAACACTAAATAGAAAAGCTTGATTTTTCCTCATCCACTAAATCTGGCATCGACTGCAGTCATACGATTACATACATACGTACATACATACGTACATACATACATACATACATACATAATATAGCCGATACAATGCAAACAATGCTAGGCGCGAGCGGCGACCTTACGCGATATGGAAACTTGCGGCTCTCGTTCTAGAAGTTGCGACAAAGAATAAGGAAGCAGGCGATCACAACGCGACGCGCCTCCTGCTTATCAATGTATTACCTGTTGTTATGTTATTAGGTCCCGGCACCTGCTAATTATAGCATCACGCGCTACTGGCACGGCGACACTCACGCAGGTCCGTCCGAAGTACACGATGAGATTCATATTTATCTCTCTCACTCGGAACAAACTGTGGCGTTTTTGTTGGTCATACTTTACTACAATCATATCTCATATCAATGATGGTATAGTTGCCGATGGCGAAAGGCCACCAGCAACTAACTCCACCGTCAAGCGTAGTGAGCAAATAATACCACTGAGTTCTGATTCCCAAGCTGTCTTAACTAATAAAGTAACTGGTTATAGAATTGTACCGTTTTAAATCTTAAAAGAACAAACGCAATGTGATGCCGTTTTAATTACTAGCCCTCGTTATACAGGCACGCGTACACGCGTACACGCGTACACGCGTACACGCGTACACCTTGTCAACGAACAACACTACACACTCGTTTCATCACTACAAAATATAGTAATATTTTAGAGTCACACTTAGCGGGAATATCAACAGTCTAACTGGACATAACCATAATTCCAATATATTTTTTAAAGCAATCTGCCCCTGTTCGACCTGCCTGCCTCGGTGCTTGGCTGCGGCTGCTGCGGCGGCGGCGGCGCGGGCGCTGACGTCAGCGCCCGCTCTCTGCATTTGTTTTTCCTGCAGTCTGCATACTCCCGCAGCCAGCCGCCCGCGGCACTAATTGCATTTAGGTCCCGCCACGAGTTAGGTAATAAGAAAATGTAACAGGAAGGCCGACTGCAGCGGTGAAGCGAACGGGTTCCGTATACGGATATTATAGCTTTACTAAGCTTAACGTTTATTTGGACGAATCTTGATTTTGACATGATACCATAAAGATAGAAGCAGTAGTAGCGGATACAATTAAGAAAAACAAAGAAAGAAGATAAATCCTGTAGCCTATGTATAGGCGAATAGACTCTAAGGATTTTTAAAAATTTATCGAAATTGGTGCTTTTCTTACACATAGACTAAAATAATCTTTTGTTGGAGTGTTTAATGGGAAAACAACACAAACAATACAGAGTTCTCGTAAGCTCGTTATACAGAAGCTCGGTTGTGTGCAAACGACTAATAGAGTAAGATTTAGAGTAGAAAACCCAAAACTCGTGTAAAGTTGTAGCGTGCATCAAGTACACAAGTACACAAATACACAACAGTAACAATAGGTGGTGGGGGCGCGGGCTCAATGTCAGCCGTCTGCACTTAGTGAACTCGGACCGCAGGCTCGCTCGGCTCAGTCTAGACCAATACCGAATTGTGATTATTTTACAATAAGTACTTCACACTACTAGAAAGCAATGTATTATTTGTTTGCTACCCGCTGCTGATACTACGAAACTTACAATTTTAACTAAGGTATACAAATCAGTGATGAAATCTACTATTTGCTGGTTTATCTTTATGCGTTAATCATCAGCGCAAACTATTACAACGCCTAGTACTGCAGTAACAATGCGTACTGCAGGTATGCGTCGTTATTGCAGTTTACCTTGGTGAACTCCAGGATGTACACTTTTAAAAAATGAACTAGTAATATATCTCTTAAGCTACTTGTGAAGAGAAACACGCCGTGATTGCAGTTACTTTTATTATAGTATCTAGACCGAAATATTTTAAAGATTAACAACTGAGATAATGCCAGGAAGATGTGGGATTTTCTCCCACTAATAACCCTTCGGTGATTTCCTTCATTGCGTTAGGAATGGCACTGGAATCCTATTCGTAAATTACCCAAATAGCTTTTAGTAGAAAAGACTTATTCGTAAATATTTTGTCTCTTATTAAACCTGAGTTTTTAAAGTTTCTCAATACAATAACAGCCTTCGTGCAGTGCATTGGAATTAGTGACGCAGCCGTCTGCTCGTACACGGATCACATCTTAATATGGCAATAGGCGCCTTAATATATTTGTTATAATTATAATTTTACAACTTAATAAGACAGCCTGAATGCGTTTGCTTTGTCCTTATAAGTATAAACATATAAATAATCGTTTTTATAATATCAACTTATTAGGCATAACTACTGCGAACAACAAAGCCCGCCTTGATCTTTTTAATCGCACGAAACTTATTTCTTACAATGATAAGAAAGTTCATGCAACTCATGCGAGTGCGCGTGCGCGTGGCAGTGAACTCCAACGCTACGACATAAAGTTGTTTTCTGAACCCGAGGACCTCCGCTTTTGTTAACAGTAAACATGTTAAATATATAACAGAAACAGTCAATTAAGACTAGTTTATCAGACACGGTCCGCGAGTTAAGGAACTCCCGGGCGGAACATTACGCGCGTTCAAGGTTCCGATTGCAAGGATGCATTCCGTGGTCCCCGGCACGCTGATGAGTTTCAATGTTTTCTAAAGAGTAGCAGTTTACTAACTGATAGATAACGTAACAACATAAGATTAATAAAGATGTATTCAGCCATTTCTACCACTAAACTACTGTAAAATAATTCATATTGCACGATTACCTGCAGTGGCAAGGAAACCCCCGTCAGTGAACAATGACGTGCCATACATACCTAGAGACACCTTCATATCTAATATGTCGGAGTACCGTCTCCTTTCCTTGTCGCTCTCCGTGGACGTCTCCCTCTCGCTCGACTCCCTCGTCGGCATCAAGAGCACCGCTTTCTTCCTCCTCAGCTTGCCGACCACGCCGTTCTCGGCGGTCTTCTCCGCCACCGGTTTCGGTTCGCGCTTGAACCACATCATCCCGACCATAAGTTCAGTGGCGTGGCGCACGGCGCATCTGTTTACCGGCACGACACCACACCACCACCACCACCACCACCGTCACTCGTCACTCACACTGTCACTGCGCTCGTGTTACACGAATGTTACGTACACAACAACTGATAATTCCTTTACGTAGTCCGTATGTTCATATTTTGCTAAATACCAGTGGGCGTACACCGGTCCCACGTGGGTCACTTCTTCAGGTCACGTTTCCGGGAGTGTCCTCTGTAAATTGGTGACGGTTAGGCCGCCGTTGGCATCTGGCGCACTGAAACCGTGACTGTCGCCCCGCCCCCGCCCCCGCACCCCGACACCCCGACACCCCCACACCCGCGCCGCTCGAGTATCTGTACCTTTGCTAATTGTACAAGTAAAATGAGCCCCGACCAGGTGGCGGCTCACCTCCCCAACAGCTGGCGGGCGGTCTAGTTCAAGTTTGCGGTGCAACGGTGTTGTAATGTAAATGTAACAACTAATGCTAGAGATGTACTCGTAATGTAGGTGTATGTGTATTCGGTCGTAGTGTATAAATGGTATCTCTTGTGCGGTACGGATGGACGTCTGCTTAAATGGTGACAACAGATATTTTTCTTGTTTTCTATTTTTTGTGGGTAACGTGGGAAAGAATTATTACCACATGGAATAAGCAGTGGAACACACGACCGCGGGCGCTGGTCCGGTCCGCGCAGCCCTACACCGGGCTCCAAGAGCAACAGCGGGACCAGAAGCGGGATCAACGGCGGAAGCAACGGCGGAGTTCGCGTTCCGCCGGCATTGTACACACGAGTGCCAGGTATATATATATACGCGCGCGCATTAAATATTGCAATTACCCTCAAATCATTCGTCGTGCCGTGTCAATAACGAGTTTTATTATCAATATATGTTTTTACACTGTTGCGTTAGATTTATTACTGCGATAAAAGCTTTTAAATTTAAATAAATATTTATTTCGAATACTTTTTACCATTTTTGGTTTACACGAATCGGCTTTACCGATAGCCAATACATTAATTAACCATGTTATATGTGTGATCGCAGCAATAGCTATGTTATTATTAATGTAACTAATTATTCTCCGTACCGAGTAAAATATGAATTACAAACATTCAGCAAGCAAGCAATACCGAAATAAATTAAATAGTTAATAACGATAATGAAAAGGGCGCGGTGGCTCCGAGCTGGCGGTGGAAGTGACCCAGTTCATGATGTTCGCTTCCCGACTTCCTTCCGCACTGCACGCATAGCCTGTAAACTGCTACATAGTTTTTTTATTAATTACATTAATATTCGGAAAGATCATTGGCTTTGTGATGTATAGATGTTTTTTATTCAATGAAGTGAGGAGTCGGGCGGGACGTTCGCCTGATGGTAAGCGAGCGCGCTCGCCCGTAACAACGCTCCGCTAGTTAGGATGAGGTACGCTGCACCACATTGCGCTCGTCGCCTAAGAGACGACATGTTGAGTCTCATTACCCCAGTAATTACACTAGCCACCACGGCCTACAAACCGGAACACATTAATATTTGCACAGTACTGTTTGTCAGTTTGGACGGTCTCCGGCCACAGAAACCTAGCATCAGTAAAGTTTACTAGCTATATAAATTGAAACCAGTACCGCGCCGTTACATTAAAACCCGTCCCGAAAGGAACACTAGTACCTATAGCAATATTAATATAATTTGTCGTCGCCACAGGGCCTGCCAATAAGGACAGTAGCAATCTCATCTAGAGTCGGCATTCAATCTCTTAATTTATGAGTGTTTTTAATTTATTTTCCAAAAGCTCCCCGCTACCGCTTCTCAATTGCACCGTGCAGAAATGCGCGCGTGCGAACGGAAACGCCGGAGGAAGCGACCTCTACATTTCCGACACGATTGACCTGCTGTCGAACCTCGTGTACCAGGAATGGTACTCGAGCAGCGGAGAGCGGGGAGCGAGAAGACACCACCGCGCGCACCCTGCCCACCCCTCGCAGTTCGCACTGCGCACGTCGCACATGTCCGTGCAATGCAAATATATCGCAGGTTACAGTAACACACAAACTGTTTTAGGTTCAACGTATTCTCTACCAATAGCGGGCCTATGTTAGCTTTATTTTTTTTTATTCAACGAAGCGAAGAGACAGGCTGGTCGTTCACCTGATGGTAAGTGATACGTCTGCCCCTAACAACGCGGCGCTAGTCGCCTTGAGACATAGGGTGTTTCGTCTCGTTACCCCAGTTATTTTACCAGCTACTGCGCCTTTCAAACTGGAACGCGGTATGTTTACCTTGTATCGGCTGGTACAGGAGCTGCGGCCAGTTTTAGTAATACGAGTAATAGTTTCACAACGACATTAGTTTTTAACTGACCGTTATAATGTTCGTAGTAGAGATAGTTACAAATACATGTTTGCAAGTATTGACCTTTACCTAACCGTAAAGCTGTAGCCGTTGTGAATATTTATTGATTGGTGTATTGTAAACAACACTACTGACATGAAATACACCCAGACGCCGAGCAAACACACCCGTGGATTTGACAAATATTTATCATCCAAGGGAATTGAACTCGGGGCCCGCGACCGGCGCTTCGGCACCGAGACGCGGTTAAAAATAACTAGAGCCGCTCCCGTGCAAACGGGTAGTAAGAAATTAACTTGGAAAGAAAACACCTGAAAAAAATAATAACTCCGCTGGAGTACTTAGACACTACATCAATTTTCGTTAGATTTGTGAACGAATAAGCAACTAAGTGCAGGCGGAAGCTCAGTATATAAGTACACGCTATTAAACCCCCACAGGGGCAGACGATGGAACGCTCGAGGGTGCATTAACTGCATTAGTTTCCCGGCCGAGGGCGGCAGGGTGGTGTGAGCCACCGCTGGTTTTTATGCAACAAATTTCCGGTGTGTTTATTTATGTCTGACATTGAAAGTACAAAGTATATTACGGCACTACCACTGCTTAACTTTACTGTAACATAATCTGTGCAATGTATACAGAAAATAGGAGATCTAGGACCGACAACCTCGGAGGTGATTGTCCACAGCAGTAATCCAAGGTGAAAACGAAATATTTTTTATATTCATTATAATTTACTGGTGGTACGCCTCCGTTGCCGCAGACAGACACTAGTGTGTTCCGGTTAGAAGGGAGCTGAAATTACTGGGGTAACGAGACGTAAAATTTTATGTCTTAAGGCGACGAGGACAATGTGGTGCAATATATACCATCCTATCTAGCGCCACGTCGTTATGGAAGGCGTATACAACCAAGTGAACATCATGCTCCTCTAGTCAATTCGTCGAACAAAAAAAATTGTTTGTATGTGAGTATACGAACAGCAGGTCCCAAAACGCGGCGCTGGTCGTCCGTGGCTGCGAGTGCTCGGAACCGGTGCGACGCGAACCGCACCCGGATAACCTTAGCGCTGGTTAATTGTGGCCGGTTTAAAATAATTATTGTGTTTTCCTCATAGCAATGACAAAGTTATTATGTGGCTTTATTAATATTGGAATTTAAATACATTTGTGTTATTTTATCTGTATTAGTCATCATACATATGAACTGTTGACATCATCGAGATCTTCTCAAAACAAAAAGAAAACAACTTGTACCATACAGAAGTAGCTCGCCGGCTGAATCTACCGTTCTTTGTATACCTACGTCGTTTACTTAATGTTAAATAATAAGAAAGACTACATTAATTAAAACTGGCGACACGTCAGTCCAACTTTAATAGGATGGATGACGCTGAAGCGAAGACTATAATAAAGGCTACAGCCGTAAAGAGATGTTGCTATATCAGAGTTTACTGCGTGTTGTATTGTACGTTACAGTAAGCCGCGATATTGCAACAAACAAACAGTGGATACATTTGTATTTAACATTTTAACATTGTACGGGATGAACACTGAATCATCTATTTTTTTAATCTGAAACTTGGTGATGAGTTACTCCGATGCAATAGTACGAGTACACGCGTTAAAATTGATAACTTTACTTCTTTTATGCTGTAGTAAGGAACAGCAGTAATAGTCGCACGGCCCGCGCGGCGCCGGATGAGATCAGCAGCTTAATGCAGCGGGGGCCGCACCCGCGCACATGCACCAAATAAATATTAGCACCGACGGCATCGGCAATATCAATACAAAAAGGTTAACAGCAGTTTCGAGGCGGAATTTTACTAGGTATGATAATATACTTCACCTAACCTTGACTTCGTCCCATCATCATCATTATCTTAACCAATAGTTGTCCTCCACAGCTGAACATAGGTTTCTTCTAAGATTTTGCACTCCTCTTAGGTTCATCGTTCCATAAGATGGTGTATCTTATTTAAAAATTTTCCCGTGTACCAGAAAAAGTTAATGTAATGGAATAAAGAAGGACCACAGTAAAATATATAAACAAAATAATGATGATTACAAGATGTCACCTAGAAGTTCACCAGTGAGCGATGCTTGACGAGCAATGGCTACACTACACTTGACTACGCAGATACAAAGGAACAGACGACAGTAGCAGCGCGGGGGTGATGCGAGCTACAATGATCGGGCGAGAACTGAGTGCACACAGGCCGGAGGACGGCGAGAGGCGAGCGCGCCGGCGTGATAGCGGACATGTCAAAGATTATCGAAACGACGTAGACGATATTCTCAAAGTTATAATGTAAGTGAGACAAGCAGTAGCCCCGCATTGAACAACAAGTCAACAACTACTTTGATACAATCCACAATTCATCACTTCTCTCTTATATTTACGTAAACCCAATTGCACCGAGAATTATAACTCGCCCCCGTAATTCAGAAATAGCTGCGGACGCGCATCCTGCGCTCCTTGCGCTCAATTTAAAAGGATCCCCGACATGCAGCAGACGGAATCAGACTCACTTAATTTTTGTTTATCAAAAATAACTTAGTCCATCCGAATATAAAGATCTTGTCTAAGGTTGTCAATTCTATGCCCACGTGGTTCCGGTCAGTAAAAAAAAAGCGTCGAGTGGGTCTCCGTGCGGTTTTAACAGGTAAGAGTTCGTTGGCATCACATCAGAACAGTATCCAATTTAGGATTTCCCCGCGGACAAAAATTTTTTTAATCATCGCAGATAATTTTGTTCTTTAGTCTTTTTTAAATATTTCTATTGTATTATTATGCATTTGAATATAATTTATGAAAGACAATAAAAAGACCGTAGTATTACCTAACAAGGTTGACTGGCAACCTTGGTTACATCACACCGGCCAGTGAAACGTCGCCGGGGCCCCGGCATGCCCATCACCGTATTTAGTGTGGAGAAATCCGCCCGTGCTGCGCGGCGCTGTCTGCATTTGGTTAATGAGTTGCAGGAGCGGCTCTCGGCTCTCGGCTCTCGGCTCTCGGCACTCGGCACTCGGCACTCGGCACTCGGCACTCGGCACTCGGCACTCGGCACTCGGCACTCGGCACTCGGCACTCGGTAACGTGAACACGACGGGGTTCCGACGGTACCAGTGACACCTGTACTTGATGAAGATGGCACTAACAAAGATTTGTTATTATGTTGACGTCGCAGCCGCGAGGAGTGCCGGCTCCTTAACTAGACGAAAAATTTAGCGACAGGCGAATATATAATTTCATTACAAAATGTACGGAGCACATTGAGCGCACATTGTGTGTTTTAGTATTTAATCTACAGCCACATATAGACTTGCCAAAAGCAAAAATTTTAAAAATTATATGGCTCGTAACGCAATTCCTGGTAGGGAAGCCGGTAAATTAGAGCACGGTTCCCATAAAGTGGGCCACCAGCCGCCAATCGCAACGTGGTGCTTCAAAGTGTGTAGCGCCATTGCACATGACTTGACACATAAACTGTTGCGGACGTTGAGCACTTGAGCACTTGAGCCGGTACTTGACATGTCTAGTGTCGGCCCGGCCACTCGGCTAGTTCAGAGTGCATCACTGGATTGACATCAACAAATTCATATTTTGCGACATACCTTGTATTGTAATATGTATTTTTCACAAGTGCGCAAATAATATATTTGTCGGAACGTGTACAGCGCGCGACGAGCTGCGTGCTGAGAGGCGCCAAGGTTACATGTACACCAAAAAATAAACAGAATAACTTATTACTTGAACGTAAGAGACTTTTTTAAAATATATTTTTAATAAATAGTAATACCGTGAAGCGTTCGGAGATGAGGTAATAGCCATAACTTACATAGTGAGCGGTAATGCCGCGTGTCTGAGTAACCGCCGCGCGTACTCGTCTCAAATGTACCCTGATAACTGCCCCGCCTCAGGCAACCCCGCTTCGGCAAGAGCAATTTGATGTGCTCTTAGCAACGTTTCAGAAAGATTACCGCGAACGATTCGGACGGAGCACAACCACAACCACAACACATTAAAATTATAATAAACTTACGAAGATAACATTAAAATTATACTTCGGAGATATAAGGGACGTAGCGTTAACTGGAAGCGAAAAAATTATTAACTGATAATGCGAGCACAGTTTTGTTTTTAAACTTAACGATTTGAAGTGATGAGATCATGTTAAGACTAATCGGTTGTTCTAACAAAAACAACAATTAGATTTGAACATTTGTTTTCAGCGACAGACTAATGCACGTATTTCCTGTGACTGTGTACGTGGAGGACACATTCTGTACCAATGAAGCATTCGTCGCGAATTCGTCAAAATGTCCGACTTCCGAAACAAAATGGTGGCGAGTTCGCGCCAAAATGGAGCAAGCGCGCGAGGCGCGAGCCGGCGAGCGATGTCCGACGTTTAATAACAATCTATTGTTTAACGCGTTCCCGAAGGTGTGTCGCTCGTTTGTTCACGTGCTCCGCCTCCGCCAGGAGTATCACAGCGCACCGCGCATTTTGTATATCATCATACCTTCACATGTGTTACATTGGCAAAGTTCTATGAATCATTTCTAATGAATGCTTATTCTTTTAAATATTCTCTTCAGCGCGAACTAAATACTTTGGGTAAAACGATTTTATGGATTAAAATGATTTACGATGAAATATATTTTTGTTTGTGTACCAAATAACTGACACACATAAGTCCGAAGAAAACGTATGAGTATCCCACTGGTTGAAATACTAGTGTCGATATCTGCTCCTATTACTCATCAGAAAAAAATATTAGCTAGTCGCTGCAACCTGATGTTCTCTTTACAGACAATCCTTTGTAGCAGCATTCGGAACATGTTGCAGAAAAATTACACTGTCGTTTAAGCATCATTATTTTATAAAACACATTTACACAATAACACTTCTTAACTTGCTGAGTAATGTGGCTTCCGTTCTGATGAAACACTAGTTAATTGGTTCATTCGATGCGAACCTCAACTTTGTAATTTTGACTAATTATTACGCTATTCATACCGGGACAACCAGTGCTTGATGGTAGAATACACGTTGTGTGAGTAATTTATTTAGACAGCCTCCGGCAAGAGGGATCCGTCATAGTTACATTGCTCGTTTTCAAGAACCGATAATAAATGGTAACTGGACATTATGTGAATTCCTAATGGAGATATTTATTGAACCATGTACAGGTGTTCATCAACAGAAAAGTAAGGAACTATTGTTCAATATAAGCATTTAAAATTGTACACTTTATGATCAGTTCTAAACGTATCGATCGACGCATTCAGCAACGCTTAGTACAGGCGGTGTTACACCGAAACAAACAAACAAACAAACAAACAAACAAACAAAGAAACGCACGACACGCGCCCGCCAGCTGTAAACAACTGCAGCACAAATAGCGAGCGTTTGTAAATAACCTGCAGCTACTCGTGCACACAATATACTAATACATTTACGATGCACTACTGTTGCCGCTACAAACGGAAGTACCAGGCGACGATAATGACACAAAAACATCGTATAGAAACGATAGTTGATGAGATTTATCATCAATAGAGGACTTCTGCAACATCTTGTCGGCAACATAGTATTACTTACATCCGCTCAGTTGTGTCAAGCGTGTGCCGACCCACTTACAGCGACGTGTACGTTCGTAATCGTGAGCGGTCCGTCCGCTGGTGGGTACCAGGCGGTGAGCACGGTCGCGGGAGCCCTCGGCCGTTCGCGGAACCGGCGAGGGGTCGCGCATTCCGTCACGTAGCCACACGCTATACCGAGTGCGGACCTAAAGGCGACACATCTCGGCCACGGCGTGACACTCGCCGCAGCAGATAGCTGCTAAATTGCCGACACGGCCAGGTACGTGCGCAGCGGCGTAGCGAGGTGTATACGGTAGGAGCAGGTAAACTTGCACCGCGCGGTACCCCCGTCTTGTAGCAAGTAAACATTAGTAAGTAATAATCCGATGTACAGGGAACTGCTGCTGAACAAGATGTATATTAGGATATATTGTATATTGTTATATATATATATTCGGTTATAAAATGTCTACTTCGTGTAAACAAACAAGTTTTCCTTGCAAATCCGAGACACCGACACCATACACTCAACAACATTATCGTTAATTGCGAGGAGGCTGGCAGGACTTGCTGGTGGCAGCGATTCGCCTGCCCTAACGACGCGGTGCTAATTTGGATGTTTACACAGCACCACACAGCGCCGCGCCTCGCTCTGAGACATCTATATTTAATGACTGAATCATTTTATTAACTACTACGAGTACATACTCCAAATACTCCAAAATCGGCGCTGCGTTGGTATCTGCCCCGATGATCACGAATAAAACATCAAACACTAGCAGATTCGTCTTAATAATGTGAAATGTTTAGTTATTAGTAAAATAATGTAATTTGCTATAGAAATAATTACGTACACGTTTGGTTTATTACTTTTAAGTATTAAACATTTCTGTTGTAGTGTTTGTACGCAGGTGCGGGTCAGTCATCATGTCGTACGCGCGCCTGCGCAGGCCGCGCGACTCTCGTGCGACCCCGGCTCTATTTGACACTGACTACAGCATAAGCTGTTCAAATAAAAAAACTGATCCATGTTACGACTAAAAGAAAATTAAAATATACACAATATCTACATTAAAGTATTTTAGACATTTATACTAACCAAAAAAGAAAACATGGATAAATCCTTCCAGTGCGCCAACTGATACAAGTTTTATCCAGAACATCACACAGTGCCATAAGATGCTTTTCGACATATAACATTGCTATTATTTTCAGTGTCTAGTGTTATTAGCATATAGCACTAATATTCAACTAATAAACATGAATATAACTTAGATCAATAGTTGCCCTTTACGCTTTAATGACTTAAAACACAATAAATCTTTACAGCCCTATTTAAGCTCAACAAATACAAATGCTCGACTGGCAGGCCTACTAAAATAACTGCTGGTGTAAAAGGGGAGTGGCAGTAGAAGCCGCTGGACCAACAACCGCAAAGTGAAGCCTATTGATGTCCACTTCTGAGCATAACATTCAGTGTCCCCGTCGCGATGGCATACGGGTCGCTGTGGACAATGCGCTAGCCGCCTGTCTCTGGACCTGCTCCTTCCGTAATCGCCGCTTACAACACTGCGCATTGAAGAGGCACTTTAAGCCATAGACAAGTATCCTTCCGGTGGAGGCGACGCGAATGCTGTGCATCGTTGTATAATAAGCATGCGGCGCGCGTCAGGCGGCGGCGCGTGCGTCATGCGCATGCGCGGAAGCGTCGCACAGATTTGAATATATTTCATTGCGAAACCAATAACCGATATATAACTAGCAACCGATTCGCGAATGTTAATAGTTATGGCCGCATTCACATGACAGTGCGCCGGTTGCTTAACATCGTCTACTCAGAATCCCGGACGGTTCTTCACGGAGCTGACGCGCAAACGGCTCCTGCCGTATCGCCTCATTTACACAGGGACACTCGTAACCAATAACCTTATTGACATGTAACAAGGGTGACAAACTGAACATGAATTTGTAAATTTTAATCAAATTTTTTCAATAAACCTGTTATGTACCATCTTTTGACAGCTTTCAATATTTAATTCATTGCTTGGTTTATGAAATGGGATACTACTCGTAGAAGCGGTAGAATGCATTCGGAGGAAGGACTTGGGTAACGCCAGTATTCATAGGTTAGATAAACATTGATGATGACAGTGTTTTCTAATGTAAGTACAAGTGTTATTCATAAAATATTACAGGAGTGTCAGTAGAGTGCGCGGTGCTCGGATGCGCGTTGCACGGGTATACTCGGAGCACCGGTGCTAAATTTAACGAGCGACGTGAACGTTTTACGGCACCGGGCAAACAGGATAATGATCATGACACCACTTTAAACCGTAACTCGTGTCAGACCACCGCAATTTACGAGCAAGGGTAAACCAATACACGTAACTATATAAGTTAAACATTGTCAATGCTTATTAACTAACATAATTGCTATCGGTTCACACTCAAAGATCGACGACAACAAATTTGTGCAAAGTCAAATATAATAATGCAATATAAGTGAAACAGTGCACGACCAGTGCACGACCTCTCCGCGGCGGGGCGACCGACAGGCGAACAGGTCGGTCGGACGGGGCGCAAGAGGGTGGCGGCACTCACCCCCTGTTGTGGAGCTTCACGCGATATCTATCGGCGGGTGCACCGGTGCAAGCAACGACCTCACGAGTACGATATATCGTGTCACTGAGTTGCGACTTAACTATCGCAACTATCATTGATAAAGAACTTTGACAGTTTCGATGACCGATTGAGATTGTTATATATTACATGATGAATGTATATTGTGATAAATATAATATTTTAAACACAACCAATGTGCTCGTATTGTTAAGTTTCAGTAAATTTCTTTACATATTAATGTACATCCGTTTTTATCTAACGTCTTTACTGTCATTCAATATCTCAGCATGAGTGAAAAGAGAACGAATGTAACCTAAGCAGATATTTCTGCAAGAGGATTGTGTAACATTAAAAAATAACAATAATTAATACGATGCCCATGTAAGTTGAATATATTGGATCTGCTGACGCGGGCCGCGGCGGGCGGTGACGGGCCGTGGCGGGCCGACGTTGGCAGTAGTCGGCGGCCGAACATGCTATAAGAATCTTGAATAAACCATTGCAACTGGTTGCAGCAAGCGTACCGGCGCACCGATGTACCATGACAATTGGACAACAAACTGTTGCCAAGGTTAAATTATCGCATAATACTGGCAGAAGACTATTTAAGTTAGGTATACCACTGCAACCCCTATTTCTGCCGACATACAGCACTGCGCAAAAATGAGTGCTCACTTCAGCTAGTGAAAGTACTGTTGTGCAACAAAATGCGACTTTATAACTTGTATCTCAGAGCAACGAGCGCGATGTGGTCTCGCGTGTCTTTACTGACGCTGCGTTGTTATGCGCAGAGGTATTGCTGCCATCACGTTACTTGTTTGCTCGTCGATTAAAAATATCGTTATCGTTTAATTTGTGGCCAGCTGCACGGCCCGTGGCACGGAGCCCGCCGGCAGCGCGCTGGGCAGGGCGTGCCGGCCGCGCGAGCTGGTCCCGCGACGCACCGCGCCAGCCGGCACACCACCCTGGGCACCGACCGACACCTTAGCAGACTCTCCAGCTACTTTAATTAATATATATCAATCTAAGGAGCTACCTGTTTCACGTCCGCTTTGCTGGCCGTAATATATAATTAGACTTGAAATCTATCTAAACTATTTTTTAAGAGCTACCGCAATCATAAATAACTTTTTATAGCAACCGTTACTATAGCGACCGTATAAATAACACATAAATAAAATGTTTATATAAATTAATTAGAAATATAATGATTAGGGATCTATGAAATTCAAAAAATAAATAGTCTATAAGCATCTGCAAACGAGTCCGTGTTGAATGCTCGTGCGTTACCAAGTCGATACGTTCACTAGTTTTCACGTGATTGGCGAACAAACCAATGTCCTTGAGACTTAAAATAAGTTGTGTTATCGCAATATATCTCCTGTAATTAGTAACAAGAACCGTAGCTATGGTAACCGGGTCACGGCAAAATATGCTACACATCAATCAATCAGTGGATTGATGGCAGTAATTGACGACAAAGCTGGAGCTAAGAATGAAACTAACATCGGGCGACATCTCAAGGTGTTGATGTTGTTGTTATATTCACCACTAACGTAAAGTTTAATTTAACATGTATACAGCAGGTTCTCTTCCGGCGTGATTGATTACTTGGTAACTCATCAATTAGTTTAAAATATAACTTAAGCTATTTGCACCCATAAAAAAGGTGGACAAAAATATATCGTTATCACTGTACTGCTGTGAGGCACGCGTGGTCACCCTACTCCCGACACGAGGGTAGTTAGTTGGTGCATCGGCGGGCGGACGTGCAGGATTTCATCGGTCGCGCGAGACTCCGCAACGAATCGCCATCGAGAGGATGTGTACACTGCGCACTGTGCACTGCGCACACGACGCAATTGCATCAATACATACATAATTGGAAGTGTTATCTCAAATGTTTGTATGTCTTTCAACTTTATTTACTAACATTGGAGAGCATTAGCCAATATAGATGTAGATGTAGTAGTAGAATGTGAATCTAGGACAAATATTTCAAACGGTAATAAATCTAACCACATGTCAAGTTGTTGGTTTTTTTATACCACTTGGGTGGCAAACAGGGTCGCGGCCTTCCACGGCCTTTTTGAAGAACTTCATATTGCAGCTTCTAGGGAAAACTTGGACAGGTAACAAACATGGTCAAAAAGGACTAAAATTCTATGACATATAGATATTCGTTACAGGATTCGGGATCGTTTAGATATCCGGAGGAAATCTATCTGCTCGTAGTGTGTGTATTGTGTTCTGATATGAACAATACTGTAAAAAGTAGCAAAAGTTATTACTGGAGTAACCAGACTTAACAGTTTTTGTCTCAAGGCAACGAGCGCAATGTGGTGCAATAACATCGTAACTAGCGCCACGTTCTTATGGGCTGGCCTATCTCTTACCATCAGGTCTGGTTGTTTCGTTGTATATAAAAAAAAACTACTTATTTTTATCCTTAAAACGATAAGAATATTGTATACAGTGTGCATCTTAAACGTCACATTGCAACTATGAGGAGATAGTTTAACTACGGCCTGACGAGTGTCTCCTAACTGATCTCGTGCTGTTTTTAAATAAAAAAAATTACATGGCTATGAGTCTTACTGTATCTTTCTGGACGTCACCATCATCATCAGCCGATAAAGGAGATCCTATCGGTAAAATGATGTACAGTCGGACGCCTATTTACTTTCGACGAAAAGATAAATGTATAACGGCAGCTTTACGACATCCGATCCGACTTTCACTAACTGTACATTGATATGTTGTCGTTACTGCTTACTGCACACGGCAGGGTGTGCGTCACATTGTTCCCGGATCGCAGTCACGATGTGGTGGTCATATTTTAATAGTGGCCCCGTGTTCAATGACAACGATAACAGCTTCCTGCGCGCGACGGACGAATCGACTAAGCATCGTTTCCAAGCACACAATAACATGCAAATTAATCATTTCAGTAATTATATAGTTTGTTAGCATTTTGATTTTCGTGATACATGTCCATATTTCGTAAATGGGTGACCATCACGTCCGCCATCAGCGCAAATCTGTTAGTTTGTACGATACGCTGACGAATTTGCATTGTAGTACGTAGTCATATTGCGTTCAGTTTAAAATTATAATTTTCATTGCAGAACAAAAAAACAAGAAGTCGTGCGAATGTAATATACTAGTGTTCGTGTATCGTGTCATAACACCGAACGTGCGAACGTGAAGCTGGACATTGTTTCCCAAACATCTAAACACCGCTCGCCCAACGCACGCGAAAATACAAGAGCCGTGGGCGTGGAGGTTGGGATTCCGCGAAACGGCCGCGATGTCACCGGGATACAGGGTTGACGCTTCGGAGCATCAGGTATACACTCCTTATGTACGGAACGCGCCTGTAACAACGCGGTGTTAGCTAAGCTGTTCGCGCAGCACTACAGTGAAGACCGATAGCGTTATCAGCAGACGTTAAAGAAGTCTAAGATATCACGATTGTGAACTATATCCTAACAACTTCATTTATTAGATACAAGGATATTTGTATGAAATAATTTTCAGCAGTATAACATTCGCAGTATAATGGTGAAGCCGTCGAGATAAGCTTTCTGGTGAGTCTACTGTGGGTGTTTTTATATATGGCACAATCACCTGTGTTACACGCTGCACCACATTCTGCTTGTCGCCTGAGACATAAGATGATGTCTCGTTACTTGAGTAATTACACCAACTGCTACATCGCCCTCAAAACCAGAACACAGTAATGTTCCCATAGTACTGTTTGTCAGCTGCGACAGGAGCTGCGGTGGTACCTACCTGGACGGTCTCCGGCAACGGAAGCCTATAGCCAGCACACGGTACCACACCACACGTGCTTGTTTTACGTATCTCCATTTAAAAACTTATTATTGATAGAAGCTAGTTTATTTAAGTTTGAAGCTAGTCCTCACCAAAAGATGTCTGTAACAAAGTATTGATAATATTCACAACCCTGGGTGAGTGGATGCAGCGGGTGTAGTGGGCGCGGTGTCGCTTGTGGGTGACGAATTCTCATTTTGCATCGTTGTAGTTGTGTACACATATTCAAATCACACGAGGTTATACTGCAATCTTGAATTATCAATGCACTTATGTTTAGTAGAAAAGCTGTTTAAAAATTAGCGCTGCTGCGGTCGAGCTCTAGACAGTCTACATCTATGCCTAGTAACTAATCCTTCTTTAAAGTTTTTCTATTTATTTTAAGTTAGTCATCATCAGCTCGAAGAGTAAAAAAGGACATGATCACATCCGTTTATCGCGCGCTGCGTTTGTATAAAGTATTATTATGAGGCGCGAGCAAGTATGAGATCATATTGATTAAGTTATTACATAGATACATGCATACGCTTGAATATACAAAAATATAACTATCAGCTCAACTTAAACCCTAAGTAATCTTTAATAATTCGAATTTGTACCAAATTTCGTTTTATTTAAGAGATCAATGATAGCTAAAAGATTTGGAGTTAAGTATCATAACAAAGATTGAATTTGAAGCTTTCTTAAGCTAAACAAACCGGATGAGAAATGGAATGATGACGCTTACTTAATGCGTTGTTTACTTTAAGTAAATTGTACACTAAGTCAAAATATATATTCGCATACATCGGTTTCGTGGAGCGGTCTGCGTAAGTGATCGCCGGTAGAGCGCGGCGGATAAAATAAAAAGTTACACCGCGTTGCTTACTGCAGTGCAGGCACTACAACACTATGCATCACACCGCGACACTTCCTTGTATATATATATTAACTATTTATAAATAGTTAATTCATTTGAAGTATGTCACATCACTCATATTAATACTCATAATATTGTGATGAAGTGGAACTTTGTGAATAATGCATTGTTTTTATCAAAGCAACTGCACCGCTCGCTGGGGTCACAATTATTAAGGTTACAGTTTATGCAGAACTGCGGATGAGTCGTTTCTACTCTCCAGATCCACATCCACCTCCACTCGAGTCGACGTACTAACCAGCTATAGCTACAGCTAAGCTAATTGTGCAATGATCTAAGTTATTTAAAACTGATCATCTCCAAATATTAATTTAATTGTTCGCTTTTTTATTCCTTAATGCTGGAAATTTCGTCTGGTCCCCCACATAACAATCGTTTTCGATTCTAACTCTTTGCCGGAGAACGCTTAGGCAGCTGTTACTGCTACCATCAAACAGTAGTGATTAAATATTGTTGTGGACCGGTTTGAAGGGCGTTGGAACTAGTGAAATTACTGGGGTAACGAGACTTAATATCTTACGTCTCAGGCGAAGAGCGTCATGTGGTGCAGTATATATCATTCTAACTCGCGCCACGTTATTATGGGCAAGCTTACCAATTACCATCTTCTTATTAGGCTTATCAGGCTCCACCATTTAGCTCGTCTCGTCGCTTCGTGGAAAATAAAAATTCCACAAAAATAATATTCCGTGAATCAATTAACAATTAAACAGGGTAAGGCTAGGGTATGCTTTAGGTTTAGGATAAAAGGATCGTAATGAACAATTGTGGGTTTCCAAAATGCTTTTCCCAAAATATATTACTCACTCAGCATCGAGTGTTCGTTCAGGCTTTGCGGTGTGTAATTGTGGCAAGTAAAACCGCATTAGCTCAGCGATGCGGTCGCCGCGCTGCGTCACGCTGCGTCACGCTGCCTACTGCACTGAGCCTGTCGTTGCATACCGCGCCATGTCACGCTTGAGGTTAGCGGAAAATTTCTAATTCACAAATAGTCATTTTAACCTTCACGGTCATTACTTGGTCGGGTTAAGCATTGTTCCTTAAAATAAGTCATCGAGACAAGAAATACTTAACAAATGAGATCCTAACCTTAGACAAGTTAACCGAAACACTGCGTATGGTCTATTATTCTGATTGCTCGGTGTTCAAAGGAAGTAGCGTGAACTAAAACCATACGTCCAATGTCATGATGAACGTTCCAAGTTTAAACTGACTATGTTGAAAGCGGCGCCAGTATTGTTGGCGTCGGTGGCCTGGTCACACAGGAACGTCACCTCGACTCGTCAGCAGCGCAGCGTGCCTTAGTCAATACATCCAATTGCATTTAAGATAATCTTGAACTTGACTTCAAGGACATAAAATATTTTACGAAGATATTAATGTAATGGGTTTAGTTTATCAGTTTAAATGATACACTGGAAGTTACAAGGTCCCCTGACACGCGAGCAGCGTCTTTGCTGCTGAGCTGTTCTGCGTACATCTCTATCGGCAACAGAGACAACGACAACATCACGTCATGGCACAGTGCGAGTTGAGCTACCGCAGATGGTTCGATGTGTATGTATGTGTGTGTGTGTGTGGGTGTGTGTGTGTGTGTGAGCAGGCTCCTCCGTACAGATTTGCATAATTGTCTCGTTAGCGGCGCGTCCGCTCGCGATCGTTCCCCGCGCGGTGACATTGACATGTCTTTATGGATTTTTAGGTTAGAACATCTAATGATTAGATCGCAAACACCCAGTTTCATATCTAGTTTCGAGGTGAGCGATGAAAGTGGTTTGTGAAACTGGATACATACATTTAAACATATCTTTTACTGTGAATGAAAGTGACTGATCGAAACTTCTATCATTTCTATTAATGCTATTCTTTGTTGTACTGTAACGTTTCCATGGAGATATAAACTGCAATTTCTAGGTTAGGCCATCTCATTTAGGGGTGCAAAATGAATTTAAAAACGTTAGTAATACTGATACAGGCAACAATGGTACTGGAGAGTATTGCATATAGGACATTGGGGAGGGCCGATTTCCAGCAGTGGATAAACAAAGGCTGATAATGATAATTAATGCTATAGGCGATGGTATATACATCATTCTACTCGGAGCATAAGATTCGCAATCAAAGTAACGTATGCTTATGCGAAGTACACGTAGACGACGAGTAAGTACATACAAGTCGCCGTTCTATCCTCAACATGGTGTAAAAGGCGAATAAGCAGAGAACAACTCCAGGTTGGCATCAGCTTTCTTTGTGCCAGTTACTAGTGCACAACATGTATTAACCCGCATGCCAAGCGTGGGAATACGGCAAATACTACTTTTAAGGGAGGCCTGTAATCAGCAGTGGATATCCGCAAGCTGAAATAATAATAATGATGAATACTGTATGCAGAACAATGAAGTTACCGTTATTTTTTTAAAACGCAGAATGTATTTAGGTAGTCCAATGAAACAGTCAATCACATTTGTTTACATCGGTTGTATTAAAAATATGAAGGAAGTTAGTCCCGTTATCACCTTGTGATAGCAACTTGTGGACGTCTGCACGCAAGTTGCTGCATGCAATAAATTGAAGTAGTGTAACATATAAACAATTAAACTTTGTTTCATTCATGTGTGGGAACTGGTGTGGTCTCGCTCGCGCGCGCGCGCCGGGGTTGCGCGGCTCGCGACCAGCCCGGCGCGACCCGCCGCGCGGTCGCGATTGTATTGGAACGAAGCTCTTCAACGGCGTCAAGACGTCGAGCTGTTTTGTTCGTTTATAATTTGTCTATTTTTGGAGTTGAATACATTGTGTGGTTTTGTATGTCTTGTTTACTTAACTACAACTTGTAATTTTGGTAGGGACTTTTCCTTTTCACATTAAATGAATAGGTATTAATATATTTTTATTGGTAATTCACTAACTAATCCGTAATGGATCAGCGTGGTGAACGAATGGCCTTGACTCTCACCTTGTAAGACAAGGCTCTGTGGTGGGAACATAATGTTTAGACAAGTGTATCAGCGTTCTTTGGCAAGTAATGAAACTGAATATTTAGTGAATGCGCGTGGTGTTAAGGTTTATTTTGTCGTCGGTGCGGCGGCGGGGCAACAATGCGAGTTCAAGTGAAAACGAGGCAAAAAACACTGTACCGTTTCCTGCAAGCAGTCGGTGGACAAAAGGATATCTGAACACAAACGTCGGATGCCAACGGCGGGCCCCCCACAGCACGGGAAACTTGTCACTGGCACTGCTGCGTCTGCGTGCGTATAGCAATACACCAAAACACTAAATCACAAAACTCGCAAAATCACGCGCCGCTCGGGCTCCACTCGACACGTCCGCCGGGGGCGCGCGCGCCTCGCCACTGCCCGCCGCCGCACTCAATGGAGCGGACGAGCCGTGCGCGCCGTGCGTACAGTGCGCGCCGTGCGTACAGTGCGCGCCGTGCGTACAGTGCGCGTGGTGCGCGCGAGCGGCGGCTCCGCACCGCACCTGTTCACGTTCAATCGTTGCTGAAGCGGGACGCCAATAAAACAATGCCTCACCACCTCATAATTGTTCTCCGTAATAAAAGCTTTATTGCAGCGTTATATAAAATGTATATAATGTCTTAATATTCCCACTGCCGGAACACGGGCTTTATCTCACAAAAGATCGGCGCTTGCCACGCGTCTCCCTCCTCACGGCGCCATTCTTTACCGAAAGCTCAAGCTGAGTGGGATCCGAACCGGCGCTTCTTCGAGACACGATTTTCTTATAAACTAAGCTACAGTAGTTTCAGAGTTGTTTACGTTAATGATTTTCAGATTTGTTGTTAATAATACCATTATTATTAATCTCATGGCAATAGATAGACAAAGATGACGGCCGCGGGATAACTGGCTGCAAGTGGCCGAACAGTTCAATTATAGATGAGTGAGAAATCTCAGCGATCGTGAGAATATCGGCGATTGACAGGCGCAAGTGTTTATATGATATTTTCAAGAAATGCATGAATACATTCGTATTCGAGGTTGTAATGTATATCCTGCTTGCTAGAAGCTCCAACTCGGGATCAGTGAAAGTTGTTATAATATACGAGTCTAGTAACTTAGCAAAAGTAGCAAACTTACCTTGAAACTTTTCATGGTTTGACTGATCAAAATAACCGACAATCTAGTAATCAATCTAGGCTATTGGCTTGCAGATTCTGTATAAATAGTTTGTGTCAGGTTTTGCTCGCCGAAAACCATCTGCGCATGCGCTACCGTCAACCACCTACATAAACAAACATTATGAAAATGTGCTGATGAGGCATATCGTTGGATGCCGGCGGCGCAGAACCAACCGCGCAGGAATTTAATTGAGAAAGGCCTCCTCTCTGCAGTGACCATAACAGGACAGTAATGATAGAGTGCATGACCTAATACCTGCAACCGTCAAACGCAATCGCCTACTTATGATTTTAGCGTATAACTTATAAACATAATCGCCTCTCAGATATTTATTCGGATACGTCCTTCATTATTTATTTTAACCGAAAAAACATTAACCGTATAATTATATTGCTGCTGTATCGACGGATATTTACATTGTAAATGTCACACCTCGGTAAAATTAAAACCGGATGGAGAAACATTCGAATAAGATAGATTTATTAAGTAAATACTTCTTTGCAACTAAACATTTCTCGCTTGAAGCCAGCCTGTACGAGATACTCGTATAACTGAAGGTTATCTAAAAAAACAAAGCTTTAATGAAAAACATCTAGAATTATCGCCCTGACAGCTCTTCCAAGCACATCATTGGTAGACGAATGAGATATATTGTACCGTTTGACATATGCTATATGACTAAATAATCTTCTATAGTAACTTCCATGTCCTGTGTGCGGACAGTGCATGCGTAATGTGTTTGACTCTCCGTATTAGTAAACAGATTGGTGGTGGTGGAGGTGAGTGGAAATTAATTAAACAAAGTCAGTGTTTCCACTAAGGGCAGTAGGCATCACGTTTAAGAAACGTTGTGGGGTGAGGGTGAGCGGAACGATCTGCACCAACACCCTCACTACATACAAACATTCGGCTTGCTTCGATTCAATCCTAAAAATGAATGTTCTGCATAACTCTGCGCAGGCGGCGAGCAGCGCTCACTGCGAATTAAACTATACCTAATTTGATCTAGATTTTTTTATAACAGTCTATAGTGCTTGTCCCTTTTAAAAAATATCACCAGTTTAAAGATTATTTTTTCTAGTACATCTAGTAAGTATTTAACTAATTATGTTCTTGTTTTTAATAATATGTGTGCACTGGCCGATTCCTTTGGGGAAAGAATTTTGTAAAATCCTTTCTTAGTTGACTTCTTATCGGCAGAATCAATATCTTTACGAAATTTTGAGAGTTTACATGTGATGGTTTCGGAAAACCTGTTATGAGCTAATATATATATACATATAGACTAGCTGTTCCGCGACCGCTTTGCTGTCTATAACACCCCAGCAATTCTCTTTGGGGGTAGTATTTCGTAAAATCCGTTTTTAACTAACCCTATGATCGGCAAAAAATATATTTCTACCATATTTCAAGTCTTCAGAGATATCGTCATATATATATATATATATATATATATAGCTGTCAAAGCTCGTTGCGGACTAGCGCGCCCGCTCCGGTTGACGCTGTCCAGCGGAGCGCGCGCGCCGCCGGCATACCTCGCCGCGCACAAATAGAAGTTCTTGAACTTGACGCGCGCAGTGCTTGGCCCACTGCCGGCACCCCACCCGCCTGACAATGCCCTTGGTCAAACCCCGACATTGGTGTCCTAAGCAATAACTCACCGCCTTTAGGCAAACATCCTCAACATATAAAGGAAATTACGCGTCTTGTTACGCGGAGTAACTCCCTGGCCTAATGGTTAGAGCGTGCGGCCTTCATTCCGAAGGTCGCGGGTTCGAATCCCGGCATGTACCGATGACTTTGATATGTAAGTTATGTACATTTGTGAACTTTAGCAACAGCAGCGAAATACAAACGGTGAAGGAAAACATCGCGAGGACACCTGCACATGAATTAGGATTTATTCTAAGGTGTGGGTGAAGTCATCAATCTGCATTGGGCCCGCGTGGTGACTGTGGCCCATCGCTCTCATATTGAAGGTAGACCGGTGCCCCAGCAGTGTGGGCGTAAGTTGGCTTGTTCCTGAACATGAAGCATTATCTCATTTACACTCGTGTAGGCAAGTAATGAAACTATACGTCGTGTGCTTCACGCCAGGGCGCAAGACAGCGTATTTACACAGGAGCACGTCGCTGCTCCGAGCTGATAACAGCTTCATTAAGCATTGCACAAGCTGCAGCGCGCCGCTCGCCGGCAGTGTTACGGCGGCATGGAGGTGTTTTGCATATTTTCATTCTTCTCTCCCTCTTTCGCACTGATATGACGTGTAAAACTTTTACTTATTCTATTACCATATTTCCACCATTTATATATTCATTAACAATTTACAGTAACTACATTTGTTCTCACATTTTTCTGTTCCAACTAATCGGTACACTCGTGTGTATTACATATAACGATGCACACGGGTGCGTCGTTACACACGTAATTGTTAGCCCTTGCTACGCTTCGCTTTACATGTTCAAGTTTGTTTCTTTTAAAGGTGGTCTAAAATGCAGTCTAAGTTTGTTTAAATGTTGCACCACGCGCTATAGGGCCGTGCGGAGACTTGCTGTAAAAAATTGTTACCGCCAGGTGAACACCATGTGGCGGGTTCGCATCCGATTTTTTTTCATATTCAGTTTTTGTGCAGTGTGAGTGCCACGCGTCACGTTCGGCTTTATTGTTTTATTACAAACGAGTAGCATGGCGAGGCGCCCTTGTTCCAATGGGTAAGGCTGATTGCATGGCACCGTATTGTGGCCTCCCCGCTGTATGTAGATATATATATATATAAACTTACTTTTAAAAATAACTAATAAGAATGAATAACAGTAAAGGAATCGCACGATGGCCAGTACAATAACCGTCAAAACGGTCAATGAGCGCGGTGCGGGAGGGTGGAGGGCGGGCGGTTCCTCTGCACCAATAGATAACCGGCGGGCAGCCTACGCGCAACGTTTTTCTTAGAGGCAGCTCAGCGCCGGCTGTTGTGGCATATTTACCAAACACAACTTCTAAGAGCTGGGGATCTCTGTGTAAACATCGCCAATGCTACGTACCAATATTCGTTTCGGCTTATTAGCTTTACGCCATTAAATAACCCTACATCTTAAAATATAATATGAGATAACATATTCATCGTATAATAGAGTTTTCATTTAATGATTTCCGAGTAAAACAAAACCATTGAATAACATCGTTTACGTTTAATATATACATATGTGTATGCACTGCACCCGTCGCCTGGTGACATGAGATGGTTAGTCTTGCTTCTCTGTTTATTACCAGTCTACAGTTCTCGTCGAAGCTTGTAGTGTTTGCAGACTGCTGTCAGGTGGTGAAAATGGATATTGCGATGAAACTTAACCAGAGATTCGAATTATGAGACGTTGAAGCACACTGTGGTATAGTTTGTGAATGCAATTAGAAAGTTTCATACATCGTTTTCCACGAATAAATATTAAATGAACACCACTGTATATGCCGATCGTTTCTTATAAGCTCCCAAGCGACGCCGATTCCGACAGTTCGCTGAACTTTACTTAATTTCTCCTTAATACTCCGAGCCGTGAAAATTTAAGCTAAACAATCAAAGAGCTGAACGGAACTTCTTTGTAACTGCGGTGACGTCACCAATTGCTGATATATTTCCCCAAGGTGAGAGATCAAAACCGGCGCTCGTGCAGTATTTTCCTCTTACCCACACTTGCGGGAACGAAGCCGCACTTCACAGAACTTACTAACGGCAATATAATTTTAAATGTTGCGCGAGTTATTGGTGACCCTGCTGCATGAGGGTAAACAGTCACGCTATGGAAATAGATATATTTGCTGTCCCCGAGGACGCGCGGCGGGGACTCATCACTGGAGATAATTCTACGTGTAACTGACTATTTGGACGTGTGATAGATTTCGCACTATCACGATCATGAGATGTTGTAATTGAATCTTTTGAATGAAAATATTTACGGGAAATTTTTGAGAGTTTGAATAGTATCTAAACCCGTTCAAGATAGTGGTTAGAGTATTTAGCTGGCAGAACATCCGAAGTAAATGTTTTTGTTCTGCTGGTTAGGCAACAATTAGGTCGTACAAACGACAGACTATCTATAGGTAAAACAGTAAACAACAAAATTTCAATCGTGGAATCAGTTTCCTCGAAGAGGTCGCTTCAGGCGGCCGTTGGGTGACATCATCCACCAGGCCGCTTCCCGCGCCGCACTCGGCCAGCCTCACCGCACCACGCATATAACAACAAACGCCGGGATAATTTCTTAAACCACAGGTGTTAAAACTAGACTTGTTCAGTAACCGAACTATCATGTTTTTACATTATTCAGGTATCTAGACCTTAGATTATCTTAAGTTGAAACGCATACATGAAAACTGTCATTTATTATTTTTAGTCAAGTATAAAATTGAGCTGTTTGTAAGATTTTCAACGCGACAGCTATTAGTAAATGCTTAGGTAAATAAGTTAACGTTAATTTGTGAAGCAACATAAATAAGTGAAGAAATTAAGCGTTTAGACAATAAAATGTTATTTTAAGAGGAGGTGGCCAGAGAAACGTATTATTGTTTTTTTTTCTTAGTACCGTTTTGTTAATTTTTTCATGTAATATTGTATAAAGAAATAAACTATAACATTAATGAAATAATAACACCGTTAGGAGGAAAACCAAGTTAAAACGTTTCGCTAAAGCGGCGAAGCGGCCAAGCGGCCAAGCGGCCAAGCGGTAAACAGCGTGATGTCACCGGGCGCTGCCGCCGAACTGCTCCGCGCTCCAGCTCCACCCCCGCCTCCTCGTAGCAATTAGCATGCGATGAGTTATGAACTATTATCATACAATACTATTATTAACTGCCTGCCGCGTTCAGACATTGCACGGAGCGGAAAGCGTGCGTCGGACTAAGGTAATGTAGGAAGGATGTTAATGAACCTTTAAAGTGCACCCTTGCGTGCGGACGCGTTCGCTATTGAACTGAAAGCGGGCGGGAAACAGTAAAACCATTAAAATTAAAAATGCCAACTCAACATCCACCTCCTCACCCCGTGCCGCCTTGTTTCTTAATCTTCCGCCACATGGTGGATGGTCCCACATAAACATTTTTAGCTATTTATTATTTGTTAAATTTGTTTGCATATTATTGTGATGCCGCGATCTTATTGTAAGGTAGGTACCGCCGTAGATGCAGTTTTGCGCAACATGGAATGCTCAGCTCCAAGACTTCGTCGCTGTTGTGGGGGATGACCTCACTCTGCTTGGTTTTATTAAAGCTATGACCAGAAGTGAGACGTTTCGAGAATCTGGCGTGGTCTGCAATTGTAGAGAGGGAGCGTGAGAAAAACACCCATCATCCTCCTACGACGCCCAGATAGAGACCTGGGCGTCGTTTGAGGACGGATGTTTGAGGCGTTCCTGTGGTTTCGGCTAATAGCGTTGAGATGTACATCACGGGGTTTTAGCCGGTAAGAGACCTGCATAACCTCTTTGTTGGTCCTACAGCACAAGACTATTCAATGCAGAATTAGCCCGCGAAAAAAAAAGTACGTATTTCAGCCGATAAAGAGCAGTATGAGAACATTAATAACAGGCGCTGTAGCTAGTGAAATTACTCTGGTAACGAGACAGTAACATATATAGTAGTATTATGTTCTCATTGGAATGTTGTTCAATATGAGCTTACAAATTGATGTGGTAAATTTGATATTTAGTTCACCAGTTGGAAACAAACGAATCGTCACATTCGCCGAACGTGGAGCCTGAAGTCTGCTCACGATACAATTTGATGAAGAGCAACAAATTGTTAACGTCCACAATCACAATACGTGTCCGCGCGCGCCCGTTATATATAGCTGCGCGGGGGCCGGCGACGCGGAGGTGGTGCGGAGTACTCGGCACGGCACGGCACGGCACCAGTTACATGCTGTAAAATATTTTTTTTTATTTAAAACAACGAGATGGAAACGATGTCCATCCGGCGGTACGAGACATGTCCTGCTCAAACAAGTGGGTGATACAAACAGCAGATAATATACTACCTACTATCTAGACAGCATTCTTCTACAAATATACCATCAACGAAATGGCTTACGTTCAGTCTTGATAACGCGATGCGATTTATGTGCATTTGCAGGCTTTGCTCTTGTTAAACCGAGATCTGTACCTTGTTCGTCTGTGAAAAGCTAAAGTGATGAACCAATTTTTATAGCTGACGATGCATTCTGGCTTAGCCTGTCACTGTCTGCATAAGAGCTTCTCTCGTGAAACGAAATCTTAACGATTTAATATAATCTTAAAATAAGATACGCGACTTTTTTGGCTCGTCAATTAACTGGTAAAATATTTTTAAACGCATCTCCAACACCACTTTGTGAATGTATCTTTATGCTATTTAAGAACAGTTCGAACCGAAGTCCGAGCTGGCTGCGCGCGCAGCCAGAGCCGCTCGTAAATAATCCATTTATTGCAAAACAATAACGAACGCGTATGAATGGAGGCGGAGGCAGCGCGGGAACGAGTGTACATCTGTCCGGCGGGAGCGGGGCCCGGGCGGTCCACTTGGCCCCGCGCCAGCCGACGCCGAGCAGCGGCAGCGTACTCCTCGCCACCAGCATAAGTGAAGGCAACAAACATTACTTCATTAGCCATGATTCGTTTAATCAGTTTTGCGATAAACATAAACTGAGTACATTGTGAGAAACTCAATAAAAACTTTTATTATAAGACAGAATGTCCGTCTGATCTATCAGAAGCATTTCCTTATTCGATGCAGTGACAACACGCACACACACCTCATGGTACAAGCACGTGGCGCTAGTTACCGTGTTAGACTGGGCACCCCAGTGAACTTGAATTCTTGACACATAACATATTAAGCCTTGTTACCCTACTCATTTCACTAGCTAAGGACTCTTTTCAAACCGGATCACAGTAATGTGTTGCACTTTACTGTGTCGGCTGCAACAGGCGCTGCAGTGGTTACCACCTAGACGGTCTGCAGCAACAGAGACCCACCAGCAGTTGTTCATGCATCACTTCATGTTGACCGTTCGCTCGTACGAAAGTGAAACGGTTGAGATATTTCTTTCTTTAACTACAATGTTTGACCTTAGCGCAGGACATTCGTTTTTCCTTAAATACCTGGCGCACGGACACACAAATGAGACTAGATTTGACAAATTGGCCAGTACGGCGCACGGAGCACGGAGCACGGAGCACGGAGCACGGAGCACGCCGGCGCGAGGTCGCGTCTGGCTTCCTCGTTTGGACTAAGTGGCCGCGTGACGTCAGCGTGCATAAATGTATCGCTCGGTAAAGGTGCGCGCGCTCTTACGGATCTCGCATGTACGCACCATCAGCTGCACGCCACTTGTCCTTTTCAAATCTTACTTACAACTTGTTCAAGTTTTTGCCAATGAATCCTGCACAATAATTAGGGTTTCATAGAATTTGCCAAAATCTCTAGCAATTTTTGCAATTGATCATTCCATACATAGACATGCACATTTGTTTCCTAAAAGGAATTCAACGTTTTCACTAAACGTGGCCCACACTTCGGGTGTACATATCGCAGCTCGCAAGCTGGTCATGATAGGTAAGTCGGGGAGGACTATACACTACCTCTCCCAAGGTAGTTATAAAATTTAATTGTATTAAATAATATGATTACAATAATAACGTTATACAAGCAGATGCATCATGTTTAGCGTACCTTACTGCGATGATTTATTTTAGTGATTGAACGTGATGTCGTCAGTTAATCACGATATCGGTCGGTGTATCGGTTTATGACGGTCACAAGTGAGTGGATCGCATCCAGAAGCTGAGAATCGTATTTGGTGGAAGACATTGGGGAAGGCCTATATCCAGCAGTGTATAAACAAACGCTGGTAATGATGGCGACGATGATGAATGTTGTGTATGATTGGGTGCAGTGTGAGCATTTCCTTAACATCACACTTTTACCACTAAATCGTAAAAATGTTTCCGATTCCTCAATTAACCTGTGTTGGAGCTGGTTATGCTCTATGTATATTAGGAACAAATAGTTTGTAAACAATCAGCAGTTGTTATTTATTAACATCTTGATATCGATGGAGCCGACTGCATTGCCAAATCGCGGCGCGGTGGAAGCAGGTGCACTGGCAGATGGCGCCGCACCTGCTCGCAGTGCCGGCAGGGGATATAGGGGCTGCGAGGTTGCACATCTCATCATTGAAAGATTGCTTTTGGTTTTATTCATCCGAAAACGTTAAGACTACTTAGAGCCCATGCTGCCACAAGTATAGGCAGTTGCTCTTGTGTTTGATTGTGTATCAAGGAAGGATTCTTGTATTGTACGAAGGAATTAAAGTCACAAACAAAAAATGGATCTTCTACGATGCGAAAATAACATGCGGACTTCAAGTGGGGAGACGTTTCAGTTCAGTCGGCACTCGAGTGATTTGATCTGATCTGATGTACGGTTATTCAGAACTGACTGAGACATCCGAGTTGAACTCTATCGTACCCGATCGTAATGTGGTATTTCTGATAATCCTCAATAACCGAAGCGCACAAGAGTTGAGCCTCATTTTAATCCAATAAGTTACAAATACGTTTGCCGGTTACATTAACTTTACTCAGAATATTAGTGTATATTATCATTTATTTATATCACAAACATTACTATTTGTAGCTAGTATTTACATTAATATCAACGCCCTTTTGGAAACTGCGGCGGCACAGGGAGATGCTCTAATTTATCACGTTTTTTTTAGTCCAAAGTTAAATACAAACTATTAAGTTATACTTAATATTTGACTATGGAGCTGTAACAAACCCGCGCGACATCTGCTGCTCGAGTGGAAGCACCTGCCCTTAAAAGTCATTCAAATTGTTTTTTTTGTATAATATTCCGGACGCGGATCTCCTGTTATGCAGGGGTTTAAGTTTCAACTTTGAAGTGTGCATATTTTAGAAAATAAATAAAGCAATAACAGTTTCGAATTAATGCAGGTAAAAAAATTATATGCAGCTAATTAGATTTTTTATTGAATTTGTTGACTTCACTCTATCCTGTGAGTTTAGTGAACTATACTTATACATAAAACGTAACATTTCATTGATAGTAAATAGTTTCGTTACCATAACAACGTGCCTGTTCTTGCCCCCCCAGCGATATTGTGCAAACGTTACTTCAGCCGTGCGTTGAAGGTCACTGCAGTTAGTGGAATCACAAGGGTACAGGGTACCTACCCACCTTACGTCTGAAAGTGATTAGGTATTACATAAGACATCCAGGTGTATCATTACTACGGACAGCAGACAGACAAGTGAACAAGTGAACGTATTAATGTACAACAAGACAAACATCACACATCAACAGCCGATAGACATCCGCTACTGGATATAGGCTTCCTCCAAAGATTCCCTCATCGATCGGGTAGGGATTCATATCGGTGGGATTTGGGCCATTTCCTACCACGCTGGCCGAATGTAGGTTGGTGGGAGCCAAAGTCTCGTTTCTTTATTAGCAGGGTTCACCGCGAGCAGGTGAGGTTGGCTTGGATCCCGTGAGTTGATAAACACTTAAGTTCAATATCATACGACGTTCAGTAGCAATGAGGCAATGGTTGAAAGCACCTCAGTCGAACCAGGTCCAACCGCGTGTGCCACCGCTAGCACTTAGCCGTGTTGTCGTTTTGTAGTGTAAATAGCTGTCTACTTGATTAAGTTAAATAAAAAACCTCTCGCTTATGAGACTTAATCTAAAAAAAGAAACATTTAAGAGCGTTATTCAGTTTCCGCGTGTCAAGAGCCAATAACACGAGCGCAGGGCCGCCGCGGCACGGAAGGTCGCCGCTGATGCAAACACGAGACGCTCGCGCTCCTACGGCCAGATGATCTATTACAGCTACACGTGCTGATAGCCACCTGGACAACTAGTGCTGCTTTTTTTTCCTAACAATATAATTAGAAACAAAATACCGAGTCATTATTTAAACGTCTGAACCATTCGACAGGTTTTCGCATAGAACATTAATTTATCTGTTTTCTGGAATGTTTACTTTCACCACGTATAGATTTTTACGACGACGATGTTCATAGATGCAATTTTTTTTCCAGAGAGAAAACATTTTCTAAAAATTTCCCTATCTAATATTCCATTAATTGAAATAAGTGCTTAGTTTCTCCTGTTGTGCCTTTTCGTTTCTGAAGGTTGGCTGATAACCTCAAAATAGACTGGCGTATTATGAGAGTTGGCGGAATCTATTATAATTTCTTTTAATAAATATTAACAGAAAGATACCGGTTTTAAAATTTCAACGTTTTAGCAATTTATTGCATTTAAAAAGTACGCCATCTAGTGGCAAGTAGTGATATCACACAACCCAGCAATGCAGCAGTAAGCTGCCCTCCAGCGGCGAGAAGAGAAACTATTATTAGAGTCTGGTTCTTTAAGTAGATGGCGGAAAAGGAAATAATTTATTTAAGTCGATGTTATAAATTTTTTACCAATCATCTGTTAAATATGTGGTGTGATAGAGATTACGTACCTTAAACGAATAAACGGATTGATATAAGTGATATTTCGTGTATCGGAGTAACTTACCTGAAACAAAACAATACAACTTGTTATAAAATTTAACGAAAAGATGTCAGAACAGGAATAAATATTACAAACATACAGCTCCCTAGATAAAACGATTAGAGGTGCCGAGGACACATATACAATAACATATAAAGATTGTTTCTTTTTCTTATAAATATTAATAGTATACGTTTATAAAAATTCCTAATGGATGTGTAAATGACGAGCGCGTTGTTCATCAGCTTGTGCAGCGCGATTGCAGCTTAATGCAAATGTATGAAAATTTAAGATATTTTATTCATTAATGTTATTTCGAAATTTTTATTGAAATACTGAATACGTTGAATACGTTGTTATGGGCAGGCCTATCGCTTACCATCAGGTGAACGTGCCGTTCGTCTTGTCGCTTAATTGTATGAAAATAATATCAAAGAATGAGTTTGGCTATACACATTTTCTACCAATCAACCTAAAACGTGCGATGTGCATATCAGAACGATAATTTTTTATATTTTACAAAGCAACGAAAGGACAGACGTTCCCCGATAGAACGTGATATGTTCGCCCATAACAACATAGCGCTAGTTATGTGCTCGTCGGCTTGAGAAATAAAATGTTGAGTCTCGTTACTCCAGTAATTACGTTAGCCACAGCGCCCTATAGACCGGAACACAGTAGTATGTGCACCCTAATGTTCGACGACTGTAATATGAGCTGCGGTGGTACCTGGACGGTGTCCAGCGACAGAGATCTACCAGCAGTGAATTTTATCAACATGTTTAGTATAAGGTGGCTGTATGCAAGCGGTCATATTTGTTCAGTATGAAAAAATAGAACATTTTTTAATTACTCACTGATGTGCCGTCGGTGGGACATACCACCGGAAGTAATAAATAACCAAAACTATTTAATCTTCACAAAGTTTAATGTCACGTAGTTATATACACTGAGAGTTAACGGCTAACTTTAACTGAATATTAAGTGTTTTATTTATGTATGTGTGAACTTGTAGTTATTTATTATAAACAAATAACGCGAGCAATGTAGCCGCGTGCACCGCGTGCGTCGCGTGTGCCGCGTGTGCCAGATGTGCCGCGTGCGCCGCCAGCTCCGGCCGCAGGAGACTTCACAAGCATCTTCGCAGCTTCACTGTCATCATTCAAACGCAGGGTTGTCGCACAACCTATTACCTACTTAACCATAATCGTACCGCAAATATTTCTTTGCACTTCTCGTGTTTAATAGTGTGTAGTAAATAACCTTAACAGATAAATGAGACATCCCGTTCGCGCTCTCGTGTTTACGGCGTAAAACGATGCAAGTATTGTTACAACGATACATGTCAAGCGAATCATAAAATAAGGCACTGCTAAAGTTCAAAAATAGCGAGATCCGCAGAACTGGTATCCAATCAGCACTACATATAAGGAACACATCATCTATTTCTGCTGACAGTAGCAGAGCGAAAAGCATTAACCTTTACAACAGCGCCCTTTCTACCGTAATAGATTTTCGCACTGCCACTATCAGCAGAAATACACGAGGTGCTGGTACTTTTTTTTTAATGCCCCAACTAGTGCAGATTGTACACCAGTTCAGCGAATTCTGTTCTGTTAGGAAGCACGCTAGGTGGATCTGCTGCGCGAGGAGATTCTTGATGTATACTGCTGGTTGGTCTCTGTTGTTACAGACCGCCTAGGTAGGTACCAGAGCAGCCTCTGTCGCAGCCGACAAACAATACTGTGCAAACATTACTGTGTCCCGTTTTGAAGGGCGCTGTGGCCAGTATAATTACTGGGGTAATGAGACTCAACATCTCATATCTCAGGCGACGAGCGCAATATGGTGCTGTGTATAACACCCTAAATAGCGCCACGTTGTTAAGAGTCTATATACCATCAGGTGAGCGTTCCGCTTGTCCCGTCGCTATATTGTATAAAAAAATGTTGGTCTACTCCTTGATGTTATTTAGTTATGTTTTTTTTTCTGTAACCGATCTTTTTTTTTGGTTACTTTTCTCATTATCCCTAACTGCGGAAGGTTGTATTTGGTATTTTGGGCCCCCTGTCCTAAGTATGCTGTCTTGTCGTCGTTATGAAAGTGTAAACAAATGTTGTCTTATTGTACCACTGTTTGTTTGTGAGCTTTGAACTTGTGTGCTTTAGCTGTAACTGTTATTACTCGCCGCATGTAACAACTGCAATTTTTTTTTCTTGTGAAAAACAGCAGATAGTCCATTGTAAAAGTGGTTAATAAGAATAATGTTTTGTTCTGCATGTTTATGGCAATACGTTAATATGCCGGCGGTGGCAGCCCTGCGGCGGCCGCGCTCCGCCCCGCGACGTGTCAGAGTAAGAGAAATGGAGGAGGCCCTCTCCACTGAACATTTGCTAACACTGCAACTCGATCCAATCTAACCAACATACTAGTACATTAAAAGAATAACAGACTTAGCATAAAATCATTGAAAATTTAAGCTGCTTTAAGATTATACGATAAGGGGGATAAGGGGAGAACCGAATATAAGATCTACCCGGTTCAACAGTCAACATCACCTGCCCGCGGTGCCTCCTGCTGGATAACGGACGAGCCTCTGGCGACCGGGCAATGCCGGTATAGCTATACACCTGACCCGGCTACTGGTTGAACGAGGCTTCAGCTGCCTCGAGCTGTAAGTAACCTCTAGAAGCCCTGTTGCAGAAGGCAACGGGAAAACAATGCACTATATTCCCTAGTATTCAGCATGCAACAGTCCAATAATAACAAGGCCTCGAGTGCTCGGCGTCTCATACGAGACAGAATGGACAGTCCACGCTGATCGCCAACCTTCACTAGTTAGAGAGGCATTTTAAGATGAAGAAGAAAATTATACGTATTAAGAAAGTGCGTACTTCAATAAAAAATAGAGACAAATCGTTTTCAATTCAAATATCTCCACACTAAGCGGAGGTAATATTATTAACAAGCAAAACTTACTGTACTTTAAGATATATCAATGTAACCCTAAACTGCATGCGTAACTGAAAACAACTGTAAGAAATAACTTCCTCGTTTATATCGGAAGCGAGGCTTTGTTGGTTCGGCTGCAACGCGTGGACACTGCCGGAGACAAGTTGGTATTACTCGATTCGATTCGAGTTAGTTTCTGGTGTTAAAGGAGACGTGATCGTGCGAGTGGGTGGCGGGTGGCGGGTGGCGGGCGGCGGGTGCAACAATGGGCTCGCGACAAGACAATGCAGCTTAATTAAAAAGCCATCGGGGCCGATTGCGTGCGGACAAACAAACACACGGAGGAGCACCGACCGGCCTGGTCGCTGCTCGTCCGTGCGTCCACTACCAACCACTAAACACACAATTAAAAGGATGAAGAAGAGATTACAGTCATTGGTTGCAATGCATTTTAAAGTTAAGACTGCAAACACCCACCGGCAACAGACCGACATGCGTGGGAAAGGAAAGTGGAGACCTCCGTCTGAAGGCTGCTAACATCCTAGTAAAGTACACCATTGAAAAATTTACAGGCAGGCGGCATTCAATTACGTTATAAGGGGATACACATTTAATATCAACTGGGTGACCCGATTGCCTGAAATAAATCCACTTCAGGCTTTTTAAATTCAAATGTAAGTTCAAATCGGCCATAAAACCACTCCAAAGCTTGATGTGATTTATTATTACACGAAAACATTCCGAGATGGAAAGAATATAGATGTGAGTAATGTTAGTACTCGTGAGTAGTAAGTAACATTATGCGAGAGGACATCTTCTCCTCGAATGGGGTACCCCGGCAGTCGCTGCAGACTCAGCCCTCGGCACTACTTATAGCCAAAAAATATTGCATGCACGTGCGTGCAGCACAAACTAATGGATTATTATAAAGTTGAACTAAAATATTCTTAATCGAGTCCTGTTTGAAACTAAACTAGATTAGAATCGGTTCTGTTATTTAAGAGCTACGAGACACTAAGACCATCTTCATTCTTGTAATTCTTAAAAAATCGTAGCACATTAGTAGGTGAGACTTTATAGAATATCTTATTATACATGGTTAAGTGGAACGCGTAAGATTGTGGGGAAGATTTCTGATGAGATAGACGGATCAAACGAGGGCTGCAATCGGCGGTCCCCGCACGAACGTGTCCGGCTAACGGCCCGCAGATGAACGAGCCTATCAGAATAGACATCACTATGGAAAGAGTAAAGCGAACAAGAAAATCTTTAACATCTCCTTTTTCGCTGGGACCTTTCCGATATTCCTGCGGCCGCGCCATAAACCATCACGCACGCGGCAGTGAAGGCCGAGTGTTCACCGCGCGTGACGTCACTACACTTCTGTTTGCTGGCTCGCTGACGGCAGCGCGCCCGGCGTCATTCCTCCCTCGTACACTATGTAAGCACGGGAGCCACGTGATCATCCAAAATATCTTAGTACATCCGAGGTCGCATAAATCCGTCAAGATGCAGTGCTCTTGGGTGGGTAAACATGCAGCTTTTCCCTAACGCATAAAAGACCTTTAAAGGAACAATTTGTTTTTGTTTATATATTGAAATAAAACTTATGCACCTTGGTAGGTGATAACACACAATTGAAACTAATTTTGCCGTTCGTTTCTACTATCTCAAGTATGGATGTGGATTGTAGAGAGGCCCTTACCACCAGCACCAGTTACAATGTTGTTCTGTTTACGTTATCCTATTACGGATCGATAAGTAAATAAACATCCGAATAGAAACTGTTTGTTGATAAAACAAAAAGCAGGTGCATCGGTGAATCGTAAGGAGATTAACAGCGCAGTAACTTGGCAGCGGTGGAAAATCTCCAGTGAATTTGGAGCTGTATAAAGTTACCGGTGGCAGTGGGAAACCGTCCAGGTCACTGCAACGCACTTTCCTGCAGCCGGACAGTAGTGTGCTACTTTTAAAGAGCATTAGGAACAGTAAAAAGATTCTGTACATCTTTTTAACAATCGAAAGTTAGTAATTAATTTGGAACTTATCTAGAAATCTAATACTCCAAAAATGATAAAAATTTAATATATTTTATCTCTGAAATGACTATAATAACTATTTTTGAGGGTTTCTTACTGAGCTGGTTACATTTCGAAGGAACTACATAAAATTTAGAAACATTATTTGATATCACCGTGGTGGCACCTGGTTACCTTAATTATTATTTTTATTCTACACACCGACGACACGAGCGGGACGTTCGCCTGATGGTAAGTGATCCGCATGCCTATGACCATGTGAAACTAGTTAGGATGATGCATACTGTACCACATTGTGCTCGTCCACCATAACGTTTTATTTTTGTACGGTTAAACGACGTGACGAGCAAGGAGTTCATTTGATAGTGCTTCGTTGGCCATAACAACCCGGCGCTAGTTAGGACGGTAAATTCATCAACACGTCGCCTTGAGATATAAGATGTTAAGTCTCATCCCCCAGTAATTTCACTAGCTATAATGTGTGCTCAGTACTTTTTGGCGGCAGATACAGGCGCTACGGTGGTACCTACCTAGACGGGTCTCCGGCGTCAGAGATCTACCGCCAGTGAAAGCTATATAGACGCTTGCGCAGTGAGGGAGCCAGCTAAAAGAGCCTTCGCTTAGGAGTCCCTGGATATAGTAACAAGGGTTGCTGTAAGACTGTCTCTTGTCAAATGAGCGTAGTGTATAAACCTCACGCGGCCTCGTGCACGCGTTGCATTACCTAACGTCTCTACTATATATATATATATATGTACATATCCGGTAGTTTCGCGTCGCCATATTTATCTCATCGCTTACGTCCGCCGCTGTTTGTTTACTCGAGTTCATTCAGCGGTATTGCTTCATTCAGTGCCCGCGTACGAATTAAATCTTGTCGGACATGTGCAACATGTTTGCGTACCGGTCAGAGATTGCATCATCATCATGGAGACGAGAGTCATAATGAATCCCGCCCATGATAGGTTAGCATGAGAACCGACCACCATATAAACTTTTTTGGGTGTTTGGAATCGTATCAAAATCTTTCCGGTTAAAAGGGTTGTTTTATCGCTGCACCACGAACCTAGTTACTACGCTTTATTCCAGCTTTCTTGGATACCCCATAAGCATTAAGAGGTTGTTTTACTTTTGTCAAAATTCATCAACTTTATTATTAACTAGTAATATGTATAAATAATCTTCATGTGTAAACTAGATAAACGAGGAACTAACTCGCGTACTGGTAGGTTATACCGTCGAAGCGATGAAACGTCCGAGACATTCACTTAATAATAAGTGATACACCTGCTCATAAGAACTTGGAGGTAGGATGTTATACACTGCACCGTATTGTGCTAGTGGCATTAAGATATGGGATGATAATTTCATTAGCTACAGCGCCCTTCAGCCGGAACAATAATATTTACACAATACTGTTTGGCGGTGGTACTTAGCTAGACGGTCTCTGGAAACTTTGATCATCAGTAACGAATCCCGCGTGTTATTGTGTGTTCGTGTATTGGCTGCATGGGGGACACACTGAGCTGGTTTACCTGACTGCAGCTTATCGGCAGTGAGACTGCGCAGTAGCCGCTTGATGCTGCGCCTGCGCCGCACCCCGCACACCTCGCCTGCGTCGCTCATGGCACCGCGAGCGCCATCGCTTGCATGCTCTGCACACCACACCACGCCACGCTTCACCTTCACTTCACTATATCACTCACAACTGACCAACACCGAGTATCACGTGTGCGCGGAGTTACGTCGACGCCCGTGTAAAACGGTCTGCGTTGCTGCGTGCTTACACACGATCTCCCGCAGCTTTTAAATTTCCTGAAGCTTTGCAATATTATATGTAATAATAATGTTTCAGAACCGTTTGGAACTCCGAAAACTAGCATTATCTACTGGCTGTAGATTCCCAGTGCCGCAGACCGCATCGGCAAGTGTCACCACAACGAACACAACAAACACAACAGTGAAAGTTGTTTAAAATTTTGAAACGGAGAAATAAGTTATTTAATTATTAACTGAGTTATATCCTAAACAAATCTACTTATTGAGTTATATAGCCTAGGTATAGGTTTTGCTGCGCAAGCTGAGATCAAAGACATTATTCGTATTTTCCTTACGACTTTCATTTGAACTGATATGTTAGGCTCAGCTCATGGATGCTGAAACTTTGAATCCGATAAAGCTTTGAAATTTCTCTATAGTGTTATTTATTTTGAAGGCTCTTAAATGTATGTTGGGAGTATAGTCATCGATAAATAATTTTTTTTTATGAATTACAGTGGTAATGTGTACGTCAGTTGGCGCACAAACAAGCCGTGCGTACGAACCAGTTATATATGTTTACAACAAACAAATATGACATAAAGAAAATAACGTGTCCTTGAGATGAGTTTTGTGATATTTATGTTACAAATATTTTTCCGTGTATCCGCCGCCTACAAAAAGCGCAAAAACACTATTATCTATGAGTGCTTACACGTCATCCATCGATGCTTGCCCAGAGACGGATATACACGTCACATATTACACAAATATATAAATAGTTACCACTAACCAAATACATACATATGTATAAAAATGCTAATAAAAATGGACACAAGTCGGGATTAGTCAACTAAATTCGTTGTGAATAACAATCACTGGGCGTCAGGGGATCATCGCTGGCGCCCGGGGGGATGAGCGTCGGACTGTGGTTCTGCCGGAGGCTGCGCACCAACCCCAGGGGATTACGTCGGGGATGGTCTAGTGTATGGATTAGTCTATATAAATTCATTACTGAATAGATTTCAATTAATCCATTTCCCGTCCCGTTCTTAAAGCGAAGCTCTCCGTTTGAAAACCGAATGTATTTTAATATTAACGTACAAGTATTTTTATTTTATTACTTTATAATAATATATAGCGAAGTAACACTATAAAAATCAATTCACTCCTGAAATTTAGTTAAAATAATATTCAAGTACATGCTGTCTAGTTAACTATCAGCATTACCAACGTTAGGTGATTTTTCCTTCAAAGTAATAACTGGTGGTCAAATTAAGATAATTAACCGGTTCATCTTCCTCTCATCGCTTTGTATAAAAACAAAAAATAAAACCATAACCCACGTGTGTCCGATTTCACAGTGGAACGCGTCCGATTTAACCCTAACCCCGAACGTGACCGGCCAACCTCACCCTCAACACGGCTTCCACCTCCCCTCCTCCTCCTGCTCCCCCACCACCTGTCGCGCCCGGGATGCAATCTGTCGTGTGATCAAAGCGTTAGCAAATAAGAGCCGCCCGTGCAGTGTTGCCCGCTGTACGCCGTGCCCTTATTAAATTGGGTCCATCGCGTTAGGTATACCAGCACCAGCACCAGCACCACCATTCGTGTAATAGCTACCAGTGGAATATCCAACTCCTAACTCATGCTAATGCTGCTTAAACATTTTCATTTAAAGCACAACGGTACCGGTAAGATGGTTTAATTATAACAATAATGGATACTGCTTTCGAAAGCAAGTAAGCGACTGCAACAATATACCACACGTAATGGGTGGGGATCTAGAAAGTATTTTCTCTATATTACATTAATGGGTTCCTGTACGCTACATATATACATATATAGATATATTATTACATAAAGCGCCGTCGGCCGCGTGCACGGGGTACGGCTTCCCTGCACTATGCAACCAACGTCTAGTGCCATGCATTTGTTCTAAACGAACTTAACGATAATAGCTTAACCGCTAGGTGTGAAGGAAATAAACATTATTATGTTCTAATCAAGGTTTATTTCGATTTACGATACAGTCTACTGCTGTCGCTGCATTTACATTGCAACATCTTAAGACGCGCGGCGCTGATTAGAATAGGTCGCCATCAACATACAATGTTGTCGTTACTTGTTACGGAGAAGATAATGTATAGAAGAAGAGAAGATAATATATTTATAAGAAAGGTCAAGTGTTTGATTACTTCAAGTTAGCCTAATGCAATTAACAATGCGGAAAGGTGGTGTTAAGGGTTTGTTTGCGTATCTAATGCCATGCCACCCTACGATACGTAATCGTACGCGAGGTAACGAACGCTACTGTATATTCTTTATCGTAAAACGCGCGGCAATAAAACCGCAATAAACGCGCGGCGAGCTCGTAAAACGTACAAGATATTCCGGAGCTGAAAACATGATCGTCGCAGCTACGATGGTACACAACTTATGTAACCCACACGACTAAACTGGCTGACGGCACGAGCACAGCGCCAGCCGTCAGACCTCCGGCAACAGATACCTACTATCTGCACACGACAAGGATAAATAATAATTAGTTGATGATGCGGTGGACACATGTTGGGAGAAACTACAGAGAAATGGACGAAAATTTTTACATGGTAGTTCTCAAGGGATAGCAACAGGAGAAAAGAGACAGCAGACGATAGGAAGAAGATAAGCCAGTTACTGGTTTGGGATGATTTGAAAACCCAAAGTAAGCGTGTAAATCGTGTGGAAATCTTTGGGCGAGGTCTTTGTCATAAAACAGACAACATATTAATAGTTTATACATAAACATTTAGACGTTTTATTGTTTGAATAACGGCTCAATAAACAAATTAAAATGTATCTCAGATGATTACAACAATATCACAAGATTCAGGAGCGCCGCACGGCCTGCGCCAGGCTGCGGGTGCGGCCCGCTTTTGGCCCGCCGGTGTCGAAGGATAATAAAGCGTGAAGGACCTGCCCTTTCTATTTTTGGAATTCAGGCTAAACACTTCAGCGATACCAAAAAAATTTGCGCATGCAACGGACAAGAGTATCGCAAACAGATGCCTGATGTTGTTGTACTAAATTAAACGTTGAAATAAACAAAATGCCATACAGGGTCAAAGCATTTTTTTATAATAATAAAACTTAATATCTTAGTTTCTTTTATCTTATTCTCTTACAAACGAAACGAACGAATAGTAGTAAATTTCAGTGTAAAGATGATAATTTATATATATTTAAATATCACCAAGTTCGTTATAGATCCGTCTACGAACACCAGCATGTGTTAAGTCTGCAAGTGCATAATTTACGTCGACGTCCGAAAATATGTAAAGCAGACCATCAGAGCAGTCGCGGAAAAAAACTTTTATCGCCGTGTAGATGATATATAAAATCGCATAAATTTTTATGATGTATTTTATTATAACGCGCCGGCGTAGAGTAGCGACGTAAACTCCGCACCACCTGTCTAAATAGAGGGCGCGGCGGCGCGGCGGCGAGTCCTGCTGCTGCGCGACCGGGAGACGGCTCCTGGCCATCGGACACACTGCTCTACAAAGGAAACTACGTTCGATCATTACGCAGCACGTGCAGCGCGGTGAGGCGGCCGGTTATTTATTGTGACGCCCAAATAAATAGAGTAAACACAAATATATAGAGACTCATACTAGCTAAGCTAACCAATATCGACCGGGCTCGGTGCCCGTTAATGCATTATTCGAATAACGCGTGTGTTAGAGTATAGTTATGTTTATTATTCATTATTATCACCATCGTTAATCTATAGACGCCCACAGCTGGACATAGGAATCATACAAAGAGTATAAAGCGATTAGCTTGTGTTGCTACTAATGACTAATGACTAATGACTAATATTAAAACCTGAATCAATAATATCTAAAAAGAAAATTTAAAACGTAGTCAATGATTTAGAAGTACATCGTATAAAACTGTCGATGCAGTCACCTCGTAAACACAAACAGTTCATTCGTTTGAGCATGATACACAAAGAAACGCAGACATATAAATTATCATCATTGTCGGCCAATGGATGTCACAGGTCTCCCCCAAAGATCCCCACATCGGTCGGTCCTGCGCTGCCTACATCGCCCCGCATCAGGGGCGGTCGTTTGTTCATGTGGGGGGATTTGGCCCATTTCCCACCACGTTGGCCCGCTGCGGGTTGATGAGTGCTGGATCGCCATTCGTTGATTAGCAGGGTGCACCACGAGTGGGTGAGGTTAACTTGGGTCCCTTGACTTGTTTTTTGCAAACCCTTAGATGAATAACCCCGCAATGCTCACACAGCCACCACTTCAGCGCTGTGAAGTGAATGTAATACACAACTTAAAATCACTCGAAGTCCTTTAACACGCACATTGTTGTGTATAAACACTCCCATAATTGCCAATCGTTTAAGTTATATTATAAACTTGATATACGATATCTGTAATGAGAATAAATGGCGTTAGCGCTCGGTACTTAAACACCAATAACCTAATGCTCTGCAGCACCGTCAGCATAATAAACTAAGCTTAAAAAAATTGTTCGGCGAGCTGATAACCGTGTTACACGTACGGAATACAAATATCAGTGACGTCTTCGCCCTGGAGTTAAAGATGATATACCGTATTTGTCTACAGGTCACGGAGATTTTGAAACGTAATGTATATGTCATTTTAGCTAGCGTTTTGTTGTTATGGAATTGGGTAACGTAAATCCTGCTCGTATAGTTGAAAAAAAAACCGATTTACTGAAAAAAGAGTTGACTGATTACTCAAGTGTGTATAGGCATTACGGATTATTGCCTATTTTTACGAGAAGGAAACCTCCCTGTACAAAGGTTAAGACAGATTTTGTCGGGGTAGAACCTTGACTGCTTTATGGCATGCCCACGCTACAGCGCGTGCCTTACTACGTTTATTTCCCTGCGTACGTTTTTGTTGTGTGCTCTGCGACCTTTCAGTCCAGCCCCAGCACATCCCCGACAACGGCACAGATTGCCTCCATATAATATTTAACTAATGACCGTTTGTCGGGCGCGCAATAAAAAGCTTTATGTATACAAACAAATAAAACTGGAGAGACTGCTCGCGAATTTAAAGCGATGGTTTTTTCCAAAGGAGGTACAACAATATACGCGTTCATATACTTAGTGAAATAATTTATTTACTTAAATTTATAATTTACATCGATAATATATTTTTGTATGTCACAAAACTACGAAAGGAGCACAACATTCACTTGATGGTACTTGGTGGCATACGTCTGCCCAATGATAAAGAAACGCTAGGTAAAATGCAACGTTTGAAAATACAGAAGGAGGCGCCGGGGTAACCCGCTGTGACATTCTCTGGTTACATAAATTTACATATGATATAATTTATCCTTCAAAGTATATCTGCGAAAATCCCACTTCCAATAAAAACGATAAAACCTTGCTTAGAACTTACAAAGCTATGAACAGTGAACTTAGCGTCTTCATTTCAGTAGTCAGTTACTTTAGACTTTGAGCTTTAGTGATTTAAGGTTTTATTATCAATTTATTATATATTGAATAGTGTAGTTATTGGACGGGGCGAGTGCTGCGCCTGGTTGTTTAAAAAAGCAATGCTTGTTTGTTTGCGCGAGCGCGCTTGCCCTCCGCCACTCGGCCAGGTTGTCCGCCCGATAGTATTTATTTAACAAGTTCAAACGCAATGTATTACAATAATATGAGTATGATATGACTGTGAGAGGTCAACAACGCGGCACTAAAGCCAACAAACGAGGCTCTGGCTCCCACCAACTCGCATTGGGCCAGCGTGATGGGCAATGGTCATCTTCCCACCGTATGAACAACAAAGAACGACGGCCGAACCGCAGGACCGATCTATATGGGGATCTTTGGAGGAGGCCTATCTCCAGCAATGGACGTCTATTGGATGATGATAATGTGGTGATAATGATTACAGCGTTCATTTCTACTACCTAGCCGTTGTGTGAAAATAATAAACTATAATTGAAAAAATATATGAATGGGTACAATGTTGTCTTTTTTTATTTACGAAGTGGCTAAACGAGCAGGAGGTTCACCTAATGGTAAGTGATACGCCTGCCCATAACAATGTATGGCTAGTTGTGCAATGTATATCACGCTGCGCAACATTGCGCTCGTCGCCTTAAGACGTAAGATGTCAAGTCTCGTGACCCCAGTAATTTCACTAACTACGGCGCCCGTCAAACCGGAACTCTGTAAGTCTACACCGTACTGTTTGTCGGACTCCGGCAACAGATATTAATATATCTCAGCAATAGATTAAATTAGAATTAGAATTATAATTAGATTAATATTAGAATAGATTAAATTGTAAATGAAATGTAAGAAGATATCAAGAATTAGGTAGTACTAGAAAAGCAGTGATTGGAGTCTGAGAGGCGATGTATTTGTGTGGCAGAGGAAATGGAACTGCAATTAAATCATCATCATCGTCATTATCATAATCATCATCATCATCAACATCATCATCAGCCAATAGACGTCAATTAAATCAAATATGAGGAACGCAGAAAGACGTACAGAATGTTAGAAAATATGGATAATTATTATGGAAAATAATACATACCAGAACAGGAAGACAAAGACAAAACAAAGGACCCTTCTCCCAAAACTGAGAACGAGGTTAAAAAAGGAATCTCTCCAAACGGTAATAAATTCCTTTTTTGCAATTCCGTAGCCAACCGTTCAATTAATCGGTACTGTCGAAAATGCTAATCCGTTATTAAAACCCTTTTCCTCCCTCTGACGTGGAACCGGACGACCCTCTAATGTTAAACGCATAGGCGGTCTCTCATCCCCTCCCCCGTCTAGACTTCACGCCCCATGCAAACAGATCACGTGCGTCCCTGGGAAAATGGACTCTTTTGTAACGCAGCGTGCAATGAAGAACAGTTAATATTTAAATCCACCAGGTCCGGCTCGCCGAGCGACTCTTCTGGTAGACTTAAAAATCAAACTAGGCACATCTGCTGCAAAGCTAAACCTAGGTTTAATAGTAACCGAAAAAATCGACGCTTTGTCCTGTCGCAATGCATTCGGTGCTGTGGGCGTACATTGAGAAACTGTGAAAGAAATTCTGTATAACTTTGTCACTAGTCATGGACTAGTGGTAGCTGGTAATGGTACCAGCCTTTATTTTGAGAGATTACAATAACCATCGATAAAGACATTTAACGTGTACATCGCTGGTGTTAATGTGCCAAATACAATAAGTTGGGTCCGACCTAATTGCTCCAGGAATACCGACAGGATTTCGTGCGAGAACAGAGAAAAATAACCCTTCGGTGAAAAAATTAGATGCGCTAATTGAAGAGCGGCCACATGTGAGTCAAACCGGGGGAACCCTGAGGACAGTGACTCATTTGGCATCACTCCATCGCAGCTTCAATGGAGACTTGTTGTTGGCAGCCCTTTGGGTGTATTCAGGTTATATTTACGAGGTTTTAACACGGAGCACCTGTTCCAGTGGAACTTGATATGAAGTGTGCAACGCGGGGAGATAAGCCTGAGTACTGATGGTGCGCGGTGACTCAGCCGCGGTATCGGGATAATAACGCCAGTCAAGGTCCGCCTCGTCAAACGTACCAGCCGGAAGTAGGTCATGGCGCTTGCACTCGATGTCTTTATTTTCAGTATGAACTCAATGATACAGACTCCATAAATCCAGGTCTTGTTGCAGACGTTTGCTTTCGCTGCTCCCCGATAGTTAAATAGCCATAATTACTAGCATATAGCATATAGCATTAACTAACTACATACTTTCTGTGAATAAAGACTTTATGCTTATGGTGCGGAGACTAACATGTTGAGATATGTTAATAATACATATAAATAATTTAGAAATAAAAAAAAAATGATTACTTACTGACAACGTTATAAAAATGAAAATATGTATAGTCGTTACTTAAGACCACATTGATGTAAGCATATTTCAGAGCGTTCAGTAGTTATTGTTGGCCGGATGTCTCAATCAGAAGCCGTTCAATATATCTCCCACACGGATCCCGTCCATTATGCGCTGGACGCCGTTTCTCGGAAAGCTGCACTTAGCCTTCACGTTTTAATAAATGCGATGTCCCCGCACATAGTTCCGAGATATCTTTAGTAGACCAAAATAAACGCGGCACTAATTTCCGGACGACCGTGGCCATCATCCGCATTACACTGATGATTCAGCGAGTGTTCCCCGCCTCCGCCTCGTCAGCGCCCGCGCTGGAAGCTGCGTACGTCGGGCGGCGATGGAGCGACGATACGAACAAAAATCACTAAAACACCGCGCAAACCGACCGTCAATAATATATATTCCAGAATATTCTTAGCTGGTACACTTGCATGCACGACCCTGCGATGTGTGGACGTGTACACCGTACTTACCCTTCTTTGTCTTGCCGAACGAAGAGAAATATCTAGAACAAGATCGGGTCTTTTGTGGTATTGAGAATCTGAATTTTATTAATTTTAGATCAGAAACATAATTTCCTTTTGAAGCTGAAGGATGAACAGATCAAAATAATTCATGCATTTTATTTATAAAAAAGCGTCAAATGTTTATTTACTGAGATCCTAATAACGATATACACGAATTTTCGTCGTAAAAAGTTTACCTCGTTTTCTAACTTAGTTTTATTTAGACAATTACAGAGCCTTCTTTATAGTTTCTTTATGTTCTAAGAAGTACACCTGGTACGATGCCAAGTGAAAATCGACTCGATTACTCCACAAAATTATTTAGATTCGTCCAGGCCGTGCGCGCGCGGACAATGGCTTCAGTAAAGCTTTGATCTTGAAACTGTTTCAGCGCGCACTCGCACTCGCACTAGGAGCCGCGCGAGGTACCACACTCGCAAATAAATAACAATACTCCCTTTCAGCAATTGGAGACATGCTTCTGAGATTGATAAGACAGTTCTGTTTGAAAAGATTTTTAAATTTTTTTAACAGACCGGCACAAGTAGTTAAATTACTGGCAAAGAGGTAATGTGATGATTCCTAAAAGATACTACATCACCGTCCCGACAAGAGTAGCCTAACAGCTTGAAATGCATTTTTATAGCTATCAACGTTACTAGAATGAACTCTGTAATCGCAAGTAATATATTCACGATGCGCGGACAGCTTCACGACAAGACCCGCATAACTAGAGAAACCACAGCTCGAACTTGGAACAGTCGACATTCAGTCTCCGATTCAGGTCCCAAGCCGAACTAACACACGAAGTTCAGCAGCGCGTTCCATCTGTTGACCGTCGCGGTACAGAAATAGTTATGTTTGTGGCGCGAAGTCCGGCCGGAACCCGCCGCATTTCACAACCGCCCCATCCACTGTACTGATGACAAAATAATACTGAGGGTTCGAATCGCTAACTACCGGTACCGGAAGCCCTAACATTCAAATTACTGTTGTCGTTTGAGAGTTTCATATGTATTTAATCAAATAATCCGAAGAACTTTAGTAACAGTGGATACGCTTGGGATTGAATGGTCAAAATGGAAGCGTATCACACAAGTACCACTCGTGAGCTGTGCCTCGTGGACTGGCCGTGGACTGGAGGGGTCCAGTGATGAGTATTACCGCTGTCTTTACAATTGCTAGGCGAGAACGTTAAGTTCAAATCGTCTAGCTTTCACAAAGACTTGCTTCATGTCAAGTTTGACGCATGTGTTTGTGTATATATCTTTACCATTTCGAAATGTTAATTTCAGAGTATCTTGCGTTGGTGTTGTGTTCACCTCAAACTCATGTTTATTTAGTTCAAATGTATTTCTATACATTTAGGGATTTATTATTTATTAAAGCATTACAAATACAGTGAATAAATACTTGCAAGATCGACTCATTAGTTTATGATAGATTTTTAAGGTTTAAGCCTTTTTTTTTTAAATAAAAGTTTACAATAATTCAGTAAATTTAAAAAGAGCGTACTTTATTCTGCGAGTAGTAACTAAAGTTGGTGGCTGTAAGCAAGACATGTGTTCGTATTTGTTTTCTTTAAACTGCGCACGCGCACTGGATAAAGCTACCAAATTATCTCCGGACCGACTCTGATTACATGAGCTGGTGTTACGAAACATTTCAATATTTACTTACATATTTACACAGATGTAAATGACAAAAAAAAAAGGAAATTTATGCCCTAAACCTATAAAGCTTTTATTTTGCATCATCTAGTAATACAATCTCCATGTTAGGCGGAGTAGTAACGACGAACCTTTGCCACTATAAAACATGTTTACGATACAAACAGACATGCCCCGATAAATCATTTAACTGGCGGCCACGTCAATTCGGAGCAGGTGGAGGAGATTTGGCGATTTTACTACAGTTTTAACTGTTTGCAAGAAGCTGTATAAGCGGAGCGAGAGGTCGCGGTGCGGTACACGGCGTCGCGTCGCCGCAGGGGTGGACTATCCGCGAGTTACTTCAGATATTCCACAACCATACCACACAACGCTGCTTTATTCTATAACTATATTATAAACAGGCACACGATCGTAAATAACTACTAGACAAAAACAATTTCCACAAGAACTAACAGGATCTAACAAAAATTTACTAAAGATATGCGCCGCGTGACGTGAAAACCACATCCAGTTTAGTAAAATAAATATACGCGATAACATGGTCCCCCCACATATTCATGTGATAATATGGTCTACCGCGGTAAAGCACATTTTTTTTATTCAACGAAGCGACGACAGCAGCGTCACGTTCATCTGGTGATAAGTGGCGCTAGTTAGGATAGTTTATACAGCACCGCCCTTTAACCCAGTAATTTCACTAGCTATAACGCTCTTTAAACCGGAACACAGTAATGTTCGCATATTACTGTTCATCGACTGCAATAGGCGCTGTGGTAGTACCCAGACGGTTTTCGGCAACAGAGATCAGCCATCAGTAGAACTAGACTCTGGTCAGTACTGAGCTACCCACACGTTTTATTAGACTCCTCTTTACTTATCATGTATTAATGCAATAGAACTTAATTGTACTAATGCGGAGATACTTAAATTTTTGAGCCTTAGACTAAAGTCTCAGCACTAGCTACAACTAAGAGATAGCTTCCGAAATTACACGGCAAATTAGAACTTAGAACTATGTTGACGTACGTCGCTTGCTCAGCTCATCTGATATTGGACCCGCGGACCACGTCTTCATGGCCTAATCAACCTCGTAGTTTCTGCCACCGTTGTATTCGTCAGAAACAGATAGTTTTAATTAAGAGAGCTCACGAGTATTTTACTGTTTGAAACGAACGATAAGTGGAAGTAATCTGTCAAATATCTGATGGATAAAGACCGTATCGATACGTACGTACCTCCTCAACCTGAATTGGTACCGGCTAGTATATCACGAAACTACAATCATATTCAATTCGTAGAAGTTAAGTGTAACTCATATGTAACCTAACCGAACAGAACACACAGCGCAATATCTGAAGCCTTCACAAAAGCAATTAACGTGCTGTCAGGAAATAATTTCATATTGTTTACCCCGTCACCCCGGCCCGCGCCCGGCTCGGACGCAATCTCCGCTGCAATCAGCCGCTGGTACTCGTAACGGAGGCGACGAACTAGTCGACAGCGTATGTACAGCTGTACATAACATATTTATTATATCAATACGTGTATTAACACACTGTTGTATCTGCTTAGTAAAACTCCCGGGCGATGCAGATATCAGCGGTGCCTTTTTAACCAACGACTTACAAACGAGGGAAGATTATTTTTTAACTGTTACAATAAAAATTCTCATTTATTCACGTGTACATCCCTTTAAACTAAACAGTAGTAAGTGGTTATATTAGGGCCCCTTACACATGTAATTAGCGTTTTGTCGCACTGACCACTTTCATCTGAAATATCTGCTCTTTGGTTAAGAATTCCAAATTCAAATTGATAAATTCATTTAGCTGCTACATTAGAGTTTTGGAAACAATCATTCATTTGTTTTTTCCTCGTTATTTTTATCTTTGGCGTCACTTATTGGCGCACAATGGAAAACATAAAATATCGGTACATTTACGAGTACGAGTTCTACCGCGGCACCAGTACCAGTGCTGCAAGAACAGCTCGAAGGATTAATGATGAGTACGGCGCTGGTGACGCAAAAAAAAGCACGGTACCTTTTGGTTTCAAAGTTTTCGTTCTGGAAATTTCGACCTTCAGAACCAACCCCGTAAACGGCTGGAGACCAAAGTGGAAAATGAAGAATTAAAGGCTTTTGTGGAAGCGGATCCATCACAAAGCACTTCAGAGATAGCTGCAGGCTTCGGGGTAAGTGACAAAAGTGTATTGATCCACTTGAAGCAAGTCGGGAAAGTAAAAAAACTTGAACGATGGGCACCTCCATGGGGTACCCCATGAATTTCGTGAATCGATCTTGCGAACACGCGTCGACTGCTGCTGCTGTGTTACTTTGCTCCGCGCGACACAATGATGAAGGGATTTTAAATCGAATTATAACTTGTGATGAAAAGTGGATACTGTACGATAATCGGATGCGCTCGTCGCAATGGCTGAACCCTGGAGACCCAGCCGAATCCTGCCCTAAAAGAAAATTGACTCAAGAAAAGTTACTTGTGAGTGTTTGGTGGACTAGCGCTGGTGTCGTTAACTACAGCTTTCTAAAATTTGGCCAAACGATTACGGCAGATATCTATTGTCAGCAACTGCAGACTATGAAGGAAGAACTAGCTGCTAAACAACCAAGATTGGTCAATTGCTTTAGGCCACTGCTGTTTCACGACAACGCAACACCACCACCACACACTGCACAACAAACAACCACTAAGTTAGATGAGGCTACAATTGGAATGTCTGCAGCATCCACCATACTCCCCGGACCTTGCCACAACAGATTACCATTTTTCAACTTCTTACAGGAAGAAAAATTTAACTCCGATACGGCAATCCAAACCGCCTTCAAAAAGTTTATTGATATTGAAATAAGAAAAAAAAATATAATAAAATTCTTTGCTACTTAATAAAGAAATATTAAGTTTAAAATATAAAAGCAAGTGTTAAGTAAGACAAAGACAAGGTAAGCGTCGTCCTTTAAGTAAACGCGCTTTAAACGCAATAAAATGTTTCGTTACAAGTGAATTGGTTTTCCAGCGACAAATAAACGTCAAATAAACACAAGAAGAATGGAGGAAATTGCGTCACACCACGCACCCTCCGAGACAATTGCTGGAGTAACGGAAACGACGCAATAACCCTTAGCGCGCGCGCAATAGGGGTTAAACTGGCGGGGACTGCAAGAAACAGCCCCGTGACGTGACCGGCGAGCGGCTATTAGAGGCGGCCTTGACCCTCGGGCGGACCTGCTGGAGGCGGCAGGGGGCTGTACAAATGGGCTCATGTACGTTTATGGTATTGCAATGATGAAAATGAGGGTACGGTACGGTAACGGATGCTAGCTAAGCTTGCACTAGGATTCTGTTGCTGCATACCGTCTAGGTAGGTACCAGCGCAGCGCCTATTGCAGCCGACAGACAGCACTGCAAACATGACTGTGATCCGGTTTGAAGGGCGCTGTAGTTAGTGTAATTACAGGGACTCGACATGTCTCAGGCGACTAATGCGATATGGTGCAGTCTCCAGTGTATCCTAACTAACGCCACGTTGTTATGGGCGGGCAGATCACTTACAATGGAGTGAACGTCCCGCGTCTTGTCTCTCAATTGAATAACAAAAAATATATATTCAGTATTTAGGCGCGGAAAGCCGGTGCATATGTGCAGCGCGGGACCGATCGCGTAGAGATTCTTCCGGGAGTCCTATGCCCAGCAGTGGACGTTATGCTAGTGATGAAAAAGAAAAAAATTAGGAAGCATGGGTGCAGCGCGGCCGCACTGAAAGTCGGAAGTTGACAGCCCTGGTGTGAATGAGGGCAGGCAGGAGTGTTGGTTCGTTAGCGGGCGTCAGGCGTGGAGGCCAGCGTGACAGTCGTGGTGTTACTGGTTTAACATGAACAAGTTTCCACGGAACACCAGAATAGATAATGTGTTAAGTGTTGTACGATTGGAAATAATAGATTGCATGTGTTTGTTATTTCCTTCCTTTTTTACAGAAGACCATTTTCTTTTATTAAAAGATATATTATTTTTCCTTATGTAAAAAGTGGAGAAGAACTGTCAGTTCACCGACAGTATGATATAGTAACAGCGCAAGGTGTGGAGAGGTGACCATCGATCTCTGCGTAACTGTTACTGCTGTCAGAGCTCATCAAGTTTCTAATTCAAAATTTTTTAAGGTTACCTGATCTTTCGTCATTTTAACAAAAAAAGTCATAGTGTTTATTTGTGGGGTCTACAGTGCATTAAAATTTTTATCTAATTTAGTTTAATATTAGCAACGTATCCAATGAGCAGCGTGCCTCTATAGACGCGATCTGATTATAGGCACTGTAGCTGGGTGTTCGCTGCAGCGATTTGTCGTTCATTTGATTAGTAGAACAAATATACTCTTACTCACTCACTCCACTAATAACTGTTCAGCAACATACAAGTTCCCGCAAAGACATTAATTTTATTTCCTCGTAATCCAAAGGGTTCAGAACTGAATACGTTTCTTTAACATGTCCGACTTTATTTGTAAATTAATACGCGATTAAAGTTTAAATAAAACTGTCAACATCACAATAACCAACCTAGTTAACTATCATTATCCGAATACTTTCAAAATTGTTTATTATCTATGTATCCAAGTTCACGGATACGGAATTTATCGGTTGTGGTTACTATCAACCGTGCGAGCGGCGGATTCGAACCCGAACCCGGACCCGGCTCGCACGCGGCCCGGGCCGACGGGCGCGCGCTGCCCGGGCACGCAGCGACGCGTTATCTGTGGGATGCTGCTATCGCATCCTGCCTCGATATCTCCCGGACTGTCTGCTATTCGCAACAAAATCGCATTTCTCCTAAAAGGGTAAATATAGTTTATTTACTGCGCGGTATCGCCTGTAAGCTGTTGGTTGTATTACTTGGGTTCCGTACAACAGAAATAGTCTTAAGCGCTGTTAACTATTTCTCGAGATATTCCATTTGAAACAATTAAGACTAGGAGAAACGGAGGGCACACTTCCGTCAGTGTGACGGTGGGATAGGTAACAGGTCGCCTTGACAAATAGGATCTTAAGTCTCATTTCCGCAGTGATTTCACTAGCTGCAACTATCTTCGATCCAAAACCCAGTAATGTTTACCCACTATTATTTAGCGAGGGAAATAGGAGCTGCGGTGGTATCTACCTACATGGTGTCCGGTAACAAAGACCTACTACCAGTACATTATCGTCTATTGATGTTTTTCTACGCCGTAGTGCAGCAACATATCCATCGCGAAAGTTATGCGGAACTGCGCCGGTCAATTTGGCAAGGAATTAGAAACTCGGCTCCAGCGCCCGGCCCTGGCCAGCCCGCGTTTGTTTTGGAATTCGCGAGTCGACAATTACACGCGGTGACTTCATGTTTACTGAATGTTTACAGCTTGCTGCGGCTGTGTGGTCCCTGATAGAATCGAGTGTAACAATCGTACTGTTTAAGCTCAAATGGAAATAGATATAATTACTAAGTCATAATCCAGCCCGATAAAAATTATATAGGACGACGAATCACCAAATAAGACGGTAGAAAAGCTACAGCAGCATGAAAAGAGATGAGCGAGTGCCGAGTTACCGGCAACAGTGTCGAGGACAGAGAGAAGTGAAGGAGACAGACACAGAAAACAGATCCCACCTCCATATGAGTTTATAGGTGGTTAGAGAGAGAACGAAGCACCAATTGTGATGTTTATATAACGCGACATTGTGCTCCTTGTCTTAAACAAACGATATATGTCACAGAAACTGCATTAGCTACAGCGACTTGCAAATTTATACACTACCTTTTTCAAAGCAGGCGCAGGCGCTATGGCATCATCATTACAATATTATAAACAGTATATATATATATTTTAAAATGAGCATTAAGGTAAATAAACCTATATATGGTCGCTCACCGCGCGCCCGCCCGCCCGCACTCGCGCTCGCACCAACGTTTATCCGACAATCTTATTTATATCGTCACGACACCGTACCAGGACGACCTTGCCACGGACACTATCTCTGTTACTGTTTGCCTTACTTCCCCAATAAAGCCTACACGCGTTATCTTCGACTAGATTGTCAACAGAGGGTCAAGGGTACGCCCTTGAAAAGCTATTGAATGTCGATTGATTGGTGCCCATTAGAAGCAATTACAATCCCCGGAAGAATGATGTTCGACAATTCACGTATGTATGTTAAAAATATACAAATTGGTTATTTTAGTGCTCGTAATTAAAATTTCTAATACCTATCCATAGCTAGTGACAGGCTGTTTTCTTAGAAATGTGAAACAAAAAAAACCGTCAACTTCAGAAGCGGGTGAAGGGAAACAAACTTCGTATTGTGGTTAATTTGTAAGGGAATGAGATGACGTTAAGATGATAAGCAGAGATAGAGAGAGCGAATTATGTACAATTTTTTTATTGAATGTAGACCATAGCACCAAGAGGGCTTGTACGATAGTGAAACATAGTAACGCTTTTAATTTTGTTCGCTCACTACCTAAATCATATAAATGCATTAAGAGTTGCCCCCCACGTTTTGTTCGTTACACTTTTTCGTTTGATAATCCAATTGAAACCGTCCCAAAAAAGTCTTCACTTTAAAAGCGAGATCCATCATTTCTTAATAACTAATAAGACTGACTACCTTTCCATAGTTTCATTTAAAACAAGTTTAAATGTTTACGTTAAAACTCAAACTAATATTGCCAACAGTAACACAGTAACACATTTGGTATACGACATTGAGCTATCAAGTTAAATCCGAGCAGAATCTCGTTGTATTCAATCAGCGAAATATTTACGAGTGAATCTATTACAGCGTACATTTTCCATTCGGGCGAAGACCGGCTCCGAGACGACAGCGGCGTCGGTCCTCCTCCTATATACTCGTACATACACCGCTACCCGTACACCGGAAGGGCCGATGACGTTACATTTCTTATAAGCGACAGTTTTTTTTTTAAATAAATAATAAACGTAACGAGAGTGCGGGGCTCGTTCGCAAACGGCACTCACTGGGTATTTTTAACTATATATAAAATACATCGTTCATCAATAGATGCGATCGACCAGCTTTTATTGAAAAAAAAATCAACATGAAATACGTCATAGGCATTTATTACTCCGCTGACGAGAAATCGATCAAGTATTAATTATTATCTCGCTTAAGAAAGAAAGTAAAGACAGATCGCGTGCGAATGAAATAAATAGATATATTGAATAGTTGATCACAGTGTGTTCATCCCGCCAGCATCCACTCGGCGTGCGTGCAGGTGCAGGCTAAATTATTTATAATTGCAACCTCCTCTAGTTTCTTGTTCATTATCGATGATGGGAACAGTGGTTTATGGTGATGTAATTCGTAGCTCGATATTCATAAAGTACTCGTTATTTGCAATTCTCCCAGCTTCGAGCTCGGCACTCGATACTAAAAGCTTCCATTAAGTGAACTGCGAGCTGGGCGTCAGTTACGAGGACGACCCGTTTCCCAGCGGGCGCACTGTCGCGTGCGCACGCGCACGGGTGACGGTGACGTGCTCCGCGAAACATTTCTCCCGCCGCGCGATGAATGATTACGATGCAGCACCAATGATCTATACGACGATCAATTGAGGCTCTGAGTAAGCAGCGAGCGTTTGTGTACAACAAATGCAGAGATATTTGAACTCGGGCAGTTCGCGGTGCGTTACGCAGTTAGTTTAACTAACGACGACACGGGCGTCCATGTTACAGTAAGCTTGCCTGCTACAAATGTGACTGTAGTTTGTTCATGCTGCACCATATTATGCTCGGCACTTTGAACCTCAGGATTTTTTACTACTCGTTTCGTTATTGCAGTTATTTCACTAGATACAGTATCCTCCAAATAGGTATACAGTAGCGTTTGTTGTCTACAGTTCGATGACCTATACCTTAACTAGACTACATCTGGAAACAAAGACATCTAAAATTCATTAGTTTTTATAGTGATGAGTGTTCGATTAAAATTTGTATGATGTCATAATTATTATTGACTTTGTTTTAAATAGGTAACACACGATCGGCGCAATAATAGATATCCCGTTGATACGAGTATTTGTAAACCTTCCAAAATATCTGAACCGGGGTATTTAAGTAAACGTTTACTTTATTATCCGGCGCGTTTAGTTCCGCTCGTATTCATAACAAGATAAATAACCGGCTGCTCCAGCAGTGGTTTGTGAGTTTTCAAAATTTATATTGGTATACAATGGAAGTTTATTGCGGCAGCCAATAGTCTTGTATATAAACAAGTAATAATGATCCCATTATTATTCTACGTTTTTGTATAGGCAATATTACGATACATAAAAATGGCGCTTACATTTAATTAACTCTACGTGTAAAATTATTGTATCAACGTTCAGTAAAACATGTTCACACAAATAAGCCGCCGAACCCAGCACTCCGCACTCCGCACTGCGCACTGCGCACTGCGAGGCCAACAATGTGAGATTGTGTTAGCTCGGGCCTGTTGAGCGAAACAGCGGATGGGCTGAAACGAAGATCGCTCCGTTCAGCGGTGGACAGATCAATAATAGGTAAACAATAACACACCACATAATCGTGGATACATTAAGGTTAATAATACTAGTATGTAACGGTTACTGTAGAGAAAAAAAACCTCTTTTAAAACAATGTTTTATTTGGGTATTCCGAATGTCGTGATGAACATCCTCATTAAAGCAAAAGCTCTAACGTTGATTGTGTGCATCATCTCACTTGAACAGAATTGAACTATTATATTTAGCGCAATTGTTAGTCGACGGGCGACTTTGACGTTAACTACAAATATTAATATATTAATGTATTACATATGTATAAAATGCATTTGTAAGGTGGCGATCGGTTCAGAGTAACCTAACACCTTCACATTGTAAACCTAGCGTCCTAACAGCCTGTCTCTGTTCCAGCTAACGACATAGAGGAACTAAAGCAAAATATGTGAACGCGTTTCACCTTCTACCGCCATACTGACACCATGTAAATATGTGGTCAAGTGTTCACCTATTGTAAATTTAAAAAAAGAAATATCTTAAATATCAGGGACATTGATAATTTTGTCACACATATCTCCTTGAGGTTCTTACGTCAACAAAAACAAATAATTGCAGATTGTTTAGAAATCATGTTTAAGTGTACCATCCCTACCTCTAACCCACTATTTTTTGTTTCTGGAGCAAATCGTCGAAAGATACCCTGCTTCTGGGGGGTAGTCATGATTGTATTAGATGTTTACTCACTAAAACCTCCTCGGTGGTCTGCATCAGCGCATTTAGAGAGGTTCCGGGATCTTTTATAGAACGCATCGATGCCCCTCTACACTTTGTGTGCACACGTCTCTGAGGAGGAGCCTAACTCACCTCGGCATCATCGCTGAGCCATACGCTGTCTCACGCAGGTCCGCTTGTTGAGCGATAAGAGCCCCCACCCTCACGACCCGCGCAACTTCCCCGGTCCTTTTAGTAGCTTGCTACGACAAACAGGGCTTACCTTAGTCCTATTGTTTTACAAGCCCGAGACTACAGAGCTGACCTCTATCTCCTACAAATACACTACTACGAAGCCACTACACTACCAAACGCGACAGAGGAATACAGCGATGCTTTTCTTGCATGCTCATTGACCATACTAAATTATTTCTAAATAATTTAAGTAAAATTGTATAGAAAATAATGACATTGCGCGAAGGTCAGGTTTTAACAGTAGAAATAGTTTCAATAGGAAAAAACTTGGTAAAGTTTGTTGTGCCCGCCAAAAATAACGGTAATGGAATGTTGTCTTCATTTTAAAAATTCACGTCACCACGGACGCGGCGGAACCGTTTTGGCAAAGCCGAGTGCAGTCTGCGGCGAGAGGAATGCGAGGGACTTAATGACTGTAATATAAAGCGGCCTTACATCAGGCAAAGCGCCCGCCGCACACTAGTTAACAATAGAGATGTCGTCATCGGCACTGGATGAAAGTCCGCTGCCGGCCACGGGAATACCTTGAACATCTCCACATCGATCGATCATACACAGCCCGTAGATTTTTTCTAGTTGGGGGGTGGAGGGGTGTATCTTCGAAAAGATACTCTGCTTTCTGGGGGGAAGTTAGAAAAAGAGTTATGTGGAGATTTCTACCCACTAAAACTCCTTCGGTGGTCAACTTGGTTGGAAACATCACGAGATCCCCCCGTTCGGAACACGACCGCGGCCTCGCTAACGCTATGCTGGGATGGCTCGTCCTGGGGTCTGTTTTATGCAGACCCTACCAGCCTCGTGAGTACTTCAATGACCGGAAACCAGGTCCAGCCATTGTTCTCTCCTCAGGATCCTCTAGAAGGCGATGAGTATCCCTATCCTACTACCACCGCAGCGTCAGCGGTGGTGCCACCTATCTAGGCTATCTCCAGCATGAGAGTCCTGCCGCTAGTTAAGTTAGGATGCTCGTTGCGTTGGGGTCGTTGGCGGGCGTCTATTGCAGCTAACAAACAGTAGCGTGCAAACATTACTGTGTTCCAGTTGAAAAGTTTGCTCTAGCTAGTGAAATACTAGGGTATAATATAATACCTTATGTTTCAAGGCGACAAGTGCAATGTGGTATAGTGTGAAACACCTATTTACTACCGCAACGCTATTTTGGTCACCAAGCAGTACAAACATTACTGGGTTCCGGTTTGAAAGGTATTACTGTAGTAAATTTACTACCCTAACAATTACTAGCGTTTGATATATTAACGTCCACCATGTCATCGGCAAGCGGTGCATTTATCACGAGCTGAGTATGTCCCCCCCCCTCATTTAGTTTCTTTGACGTACGCGAAAGGGTTTAAACTTAAATATCTCCATTTAACAATATAAAAGATCTGCAAGATTGTATTTACTCGTATCCATGTTCTATACTGAATCTACATATATAATGATAATGGGTTTCCTTTGTTCACCAATCACCTGAAAACTAGTGAACGTATGGACATAAAAACATGTCCATTCGACGCGGAATGGTCTGTAGATGGTTGTAGGCTATTTATTTATTATTTCATAGATCCTGCATCATTTTATTTCTAATTAACTTTTATAAACACTTTCATTTGGTATTATCTATGCGGTTGCTATAGTAACTGTTTTTATATAACGTGCTCTCAAGAAATATTTCAGAGACATTTCCTGTCTATTTTCATATAATGATCAGCAAAGTCCGGGAAATAGTTGGTAATTAATTACCGATTGTATTACCCCCACATTCCTCGTTAATTTTCAAATCCAGTTATCAAGCACATGGACAGGAATCATGAGTACAATGATTTTATCGGCTTGTGATAAATTCACACGCTATACTATTGGTGGTGTAACTTTCTCTCTGAGGTGGTATGCCGCGGACCGTTCCCGAGTCTGACGCCGGGGAGGCAACTGGGTCGCACGTTGCTCGCCGTCTGGATGCGAACCTTGACCTTCTAAATTCTCCCGTCCGAATGCAATAAATCAACCTCGTTATAGTGAACGCTAATGGATTACGGGACGAACTCGTTATTCATTATCGTATTAGTTTTCTTAAAAGACGCCGGAGCCAACAACTGAAAATTAAAATGTAACTCCCACGAACGCATAAACTCTCGATAAACGTTAAGTTAAAACTGAAAGTGACTGCTGTTGGAACAGCTAACCAATCTGCTAAGGACGTACTCTATCGTCTCTCAAGTTGCAGACAGCTTCAGATTCTCGGATGGAAAGACGAGTACGCACTTCGAACTTGTGAACAATTTATGATTGATCAAATTTTTTTTATAATACCCTTATCCATAAGGTACATCCACACGTGCCGAAAATCGATTGCGCAGACCTATGCTTAGCAGCGGATAACAACACGATGAAAGGGTGGATTTGCTATAGGGGCAGTTTCATAGGGCACCTGTCAACGTAACAGAAACCAGCTCCCATTTTCCGACTAATGCTTCATTTAACTGTACCGCTCTGCTGAAACTATAAATGTATTTTGTGCATAGAACAGTAATATTTTATTAGGCCCATTAAAATCCTAATTTTTACCCCCACTTTGTTTTGTTAATAATAATGTTCATAACCAGTATTTCGTCTACATGTACCAATTTTGTTTCCTTCTTTTCTATGTAAAAAAGAATATTACACGGTTCCTGAAAACTGTCGTTGCTTCACTTATACAAACGCTGTGTTTGTTTGAGAAGATATGTCTAACACTAAAGATATCTTCCGCGGACAAGAAGCTTTAGCTGATTGAACCGAAGACGTGTCATATCGTGTCAAATTTGAACTAGATCACAATCTCCTCAGTCTACAGCAATATATACACAATATAATATTGTTGTGTACTTACAGATAATATCCTGTAATTCTAAGAAAGGCCATCTTCGTTAAATTTTCCTCATTAAAACTCCGCCAAAGTCGCTCCGGTGAGGGGTGGAACGCGTCCGAAACATTTATTCGCGAAATTCGGGGCGGGGATGAACTACTGTCTTCCCTTAAAAACTTTGCTTTAGTTTACAAATGGTTAACACGCGAACAGGGGTTCGAATCATATCGTAAAGATTTTAAAATAAGTTTGTCATATTTAGGTAAATTTGTTCCGGTAAAGTTGTTTCAATTGACAATTAACCATCGGTGAAAAGTACCAAAAAAACATAAAGCTTCTGGAAATAACATATTGAATATCAACTTTTCTTTTTAAGATAAGCTGTATTCCACACTAGTTGTTCTTCCGCCCGCTTTGCCGGCCGTAACACTCCCGCAACTCTCGTTGGAGGAAACATTTCGAAAAATCCATTTTTAGCTGCTAATTACTCAGCAAAAGAAATATTCTTACCAAGCCTTATGATTTCAGAGATATCGTGATGAGTGTCTACGTAAGTGGAAATCTACACTCGCGTGCAACCGAATTGACTCAAGCCTATATTAGTACAAAATTTGATTTTTCGGAAAACGGCTTTTCCGATATTTGTAAATGTTTTTTTATTCAACATATTGATAATTTTTTAATAATACAGCATTTTTCAAATAAACAATGACAAAACTTTTTAAATAAATAAGGTCAAACATGAGCGTTACAGAAATTGCTCGTTACGGTACCCAAGAGTTGCGGGACTAAATCACGTTTTTATACGTGACCACGTGACTCATATTTGTTATCAGTTACTCGTCAGACGTTGACAGGTACACATCTCCTTAAGCCCCCAGTATTTGAATCGCAATCCAATGGACACTACCTCAGAAGCAGCAGCCCAAGTTGTAGCTTTGTTGCAAGTGGGCCATAATCAACGGAAAGTCACTCGTGAACTTAACATGAGCCAATCAGCTGTTTCACGAGTATATAGAAGATTTTAAGAGACTGGTGCTTCATTCGGAGACCACAAACCAACAGAAACCGGAGCATATCTAAAACGGAAGACCGCTTCATTGTCTCAAATTCGTTGAGAAATCTTCATCTCACGGGCGTTGGTGTGCAAGAGGAGCTCAGGTTTCGAGGAGTAGCTGTAAGTCAGTGGACAATTAGAAGACGCCTGAAGGAAGCCAATTTAACTCTAAAGCGGCCAGCCAGAGGCCCGGAACAGACCGCAACTCACCGTCAAGCCCGACTTCAATTTGTCCGTGAACACCTCAATTGGACTATTATATTTATAATGCTCCATGCATGATGGAGCAATGGAGCTCCATTCTGTTCACTGACGAGAGCAGAATGTGTCTCCATGGCAACGACAGAACGGGTCGAGTATACAGGCGTCCAGGGGAACGGTTCTCGCAATGCTGTTTCGCTGAAACAGTATTATATGGCGGTGATTCAGTCATGATGTGAGCTGGAATATTATATGAAAAGAAGACCGAGCTTGTTTTCGTGCCTGATGGCGGTCGGAGAGCAGGTCTGACAGCTCAAAAGTACGTGGAAGACATTCTCCTCGATCATGTTGTACCTTGAGCAGGCTACATAGGAGAAGATCTTGTATTGATGCATGATAATACTCAGTGCCATACAGCAAGTGTTGCTCGCCAGTTTCTAGAAGAGGTGGAAATTGAGACGATGATGTGGCCAGCCCTCAGTCCTGACCTGAATCACATTGAGCATTTATGGGACCAGCTCAAACGGAGGGTTCAAGCTAGAGATACGGCTCCATCAAGCATCATCGAGCTCAAAACTGCGCTAGAGGAAGCTGGAATATGATACCTCTAGATTTTATCAAAAAATTGATAGTCCATGAATAACCGCATGCAAGCCGTTATAAAAGCAAGGGGAGGCGATTCAAAGTATTGATGATTTTAATTTTCTTTACTTTTATGAAAAATATTTTTATTTATTCATTATGTTGTCGTTTTAATTCTTAATTTTTTATGCATTTCTGTCCAAATTAAATTCCATCAATAAATACTCAACCGAATGGTCTCTTTAGGATGGCAGTTTTTAAAGTAAAGATTATTCTCATAAACAAAAGAAATAACAAAAAAATCGAATAAGCCATTCTCTGAAAAATCAACCTCCTATACCAATATACGGCTTGAGTGGAACGAAATGTCAGCCCGAACGCGCGGCCGGCCGCAGACTGTTCCGTTTGCCGTACAGCCTACCCTACCCCTACCTGTCGCATTACACTCGTACGTGCGCCAACAATGACATCACCGCAATAAAAACATTATGCATCAAAACTATTTTACATCAAACTCTTTTTCCCGCATCCACCCACTCACATCTTACAAAGATTAATCCGGAAGGCTCATTATAGTCGTAACAATAAATTACTTAACTTAATCAATGATTTACATGAAGAAGAGATCCGATTTGGTACGGTAAAGGAATGCGCGGACGGCACACTGTGTAACGAGTGTCTACGTATAGATATATAGCGGTACACAGCTCGGAAGGGCGGGTCGGGGGCGGGGGCGAGGGCGGGCGGCGCGTCCGCCCTACAATCTAATACTCGCTTGCAAGCAATAATGCAATTTCCGGATCAATATCTATTTTCTGTTTTAATGCAGTTAAATAGTTCATCAACGTTCCTAATGCAACGGCCGGGTGTGTACCAAAACCAAAAACACGTCTAAAACAAACTTGAAAAATATTTTGTAGGCGGGAGATAGAATGCAAGATCCTATTTATTATCTAGAAACAAACGCGATACGTAGGACGTCCCCCATGCGATTATAAGTAATGTCTCAATAGATATAATCTCACGTAAATTGGATTGGCACGAGGGACCACCCCGCCATGGTTTATATCCACGTAATATTACTAACGTATGATATATATTATATAACCAAAATGGAAACAATAAGACAATAAGATCATAAACCAGTCCTTAGCAGTAAAGCGTTAGTTAAAATATTTACACAGCGTTATGTTAGTTAGCTCCCGTGATAGGATGTGAAACGCTTGTTGTATTAGTCATTTTACTAGTACTTGAAAGGTGAATTGTTTGTTAGAATAATATAAGTATTGCCTGATCATCACCAGGCAAAGATTACTAACTAGAATATTTTTTGGACTAAAATTGTTTCGTCAGATTTTGGATTCTTTACATGGAGTCGGCTTAAATATTTTTTTTACACAATAGAATAGGAAAGTCAATAATCCAGAAACACTGTCAAACAGATTTTTAGTTTTCAGAATTCTTTTTATAATTAAATTTGCACTTCGAATAAAATAAAACAAAATCGGTAAAGCCGTTCGGTAGCCGCAATGTTTGCGTCGGACACTAATAGAACAACGGAGGGAGATAATTAAATTTTGTATGAGTCCGATTAGAAAAAATATCGTTGTATAAACGCATTTAATACCCCCAAATTATATTGATAAATAAGCCAGTGGAATATCCGAAATAAATGTTACTTCCGGTTTCGCGTTTGATAAAGCTTACCGCGACCAGCGTCCGACGACAGCCGAAACGTTGCTTATCTGTATTACTTATTGCACTGCAACAGCAAACTTTTAACGAAGCGCTTCCGGCGCGATCGGCACCCTCAAAGGTAGCTCATCTCACGTGGCTCACGTTGGCACGTTACTTCCTTCAATGGAACCTTGTTAAGGTTCAACCGTAAACTGTGAACCGATAACATGAGGATTTCACGAGGTATATAATAGTATTAAAAAAGCCGACGAATGTAAATAAGCTAACTCGATGTTATTTTTATGGTTAATTTCAGTAACATCGTATTGATATTTTTTTAGGTATAAGAAGTATTAAGTTTTAGTTTTTTCTATTATCCTGAGTAGCAACAAAATTAATCGCCATAGCAAATAGCACAGTGTCTTTGTCAACACTATAGCTGTCAGTGTTTCTTTAAAAAAAATTTAGATAATATTTATTTTCATTTTATACAAAGTGCATCTGATGTTGATCAATATTTGTATACAATTTTTACTGAAACCGTGTAGATAAAATTATCTATTATTTTAGATCAGAATAATAATCAAATGTTATGGTTAAACGTTGACGGTTATCATATTGAAAAATACCTTCTTCAATTAAATCCATAAAATCAGTTCCGTGAGAGTTTCGCGCGGGAGACAAATATATGAGGCGCGGTATGAAAAGTTTTGCTTGAGAAGTGAACCGTGTTAACGTCATTGAAACTGTCGCGAGTGCCCGCCGGACGCGCACCGGAGCGCAGTGGAGCGCAGTGGAGAGCAGCGGAGCGAAGTGCGGCGCGCACACGACCGCTCGCGACCGCCCTCGCGCGCTCACTCGCCGCCCCGTCGTCACGGCGTCACGGCGTCACGGCGTCACGCCGCGCCCGGCTCGGCACCGCCGCCACCGCCGCGATACACTCCCGTGGCACCCGGTTAAAGCGCAACACCTACTTTGTGACACATTGGAGTCTGTCTCAGATCGCATGCTCTCCTTCAATTCGTATCAACAAATAATACATCTCATTTTTTTTAAGACAAACGACGGGACGGGCGTGACGTTCACCACACGGTAAGTGATACGCCCGCCCACAGCAACATGGGGCTAGCTGGGATGATATATACAGCACCGCATTGCGCTCGTCGCCTGACATATATGGTGTTGAGTCTCGTTATCCCAATAATTACACTAGCTACAACGTTTTTCGAACTTGAACACAGTAATATTTGCACAGCAATGTGTGTCGGGTGCAACAGGCGGTGCGGTGGTGGTGGTAGCTAGCTAGACGGTCTCCGGCAACGGAGACTACCATTCATTATTCAATAATAACGGCCTGTGGTATGAGAATCAAAGCTCGCAGATTCGAATCTGCTATTTGAACGTTTTACAAATAATTTGTCACATTGTAAAGCTAAATGACTTATTTATTTACACATATAAAATATATATAGAAATGGTTAGATGACATAAAGCGATGGACCGGGTTTAAAGACCACCAGTTAAAAAGAATAGACGAGCATCGAATTGGTTTTTTCAATCTGATCGCCAAACTTCAGTTTGAAGAGAGCACCTGATGATGATGATTTACACAGAGAAAAAAACAGTAAATTTACTCATGTTTGTATTATGATGAGCATATGCATACTGCACCAAAAAATTATGAAATATTTTCTTCTTCAAAACTTGCTATATATTACAAAAATTGTTCATCACGCAGCTTAATGCATGAGACGCTACGCACAAAGTAGTAGTATAAAAATACTGCAATTATTATCTTTACATTGAAAATAAAACCATAACAAAAAAATATATGAAATGAAATGATGGTGGTGTAAGGGCTCTCGCACAACAACTCACGGGACCCTTTTCTTTTTAACGATGGGAAATGCATTTACGCATCCTGCCGCGTAGCAGTATTCGAGCGTATGCTGCGCGGAATCCTCGGTCGCTCCACAATGATGGCATTGCGCCGACTCCTCCCTGCTTATCCTGTACAGATACTCTCCGAAGCAGCCATGTCCGGTGAGTTGCTGCGTTAAATGGTAAGTCACCCGTCTACAGTTCTTCAGCCAAGGCGTTAAGCTAGGCAGAATCGCACGAACCGCGCGCCGACGAGTATTGCGAAGTTGCATTAACCTTTCTCGCCAGCGCCCGAGTGCCCGCCTTCGGCTCCTCGTCGAAGCTCTTCGACCGTCTTTTCTGGATCATCGGTTTGGCGGAGGATGCGGATCTTATGAAATATCTCTGCGTCCATATCCGCCAGGATGTCCAGAGGTGGAAACCGCGCCAAAAGTGTGGCCGCCTCGTACGAAATCGTCCTGTATCCTCGGGCGACTCTAATCGCAATAGTGCGTTGCGTAGCGTTAAGCTTCGCCGCCCGACGCGGTCTACGCGAGAGTATGTCGGCCCGTACCGGAGATCCGTAGAGTGTAACAGAGCGCACCACGCCTGCATAGAAACGGCGGACATGTTCTCCCGGCTCTCCTAGATTCAGTAGCAGTCGGTGCATAGCACCCGCTACCTTTTGAATCCGGGGGAGGAGACGATCGAAGTGCACGACGAAGTTCCATCGGCTATCTAGCTCCAGTCCCAGGTACTTGAAGTGGTCGCCAATTTGGATACTTACGTCCCTGACACATAAAAATGTATCGAGGGGTTTCTTCTTCTGTCTCGGGCCGTGAAATCACATCATTATTATAATGAATACATAATTTTAATTATAACGTTGTCCTCCTTATGTCCCGTAGGGGTGTAAGGGTTTGCGCACAACGACACGGGATCCAAGCCAACCTCACCTGCTCGTGGTGCACCCTACTAATTAACAAACGAGGGTCTGGTTCCTACCAACTCGTATCGGGCCAGAGTGGTAGGAAATACCCCAAACCCCCCCCCCCCATATGAATCCCTACAAACGTGAAGTATCTTTGGGGGAGGCCTATGTCCAGCGGTGGTAGTCTGAAGGTTGATTAGGATGATAATGAATTAAATGATGTATGTATGTTGTATAGATGTTGTTTGTACCCAAAGTGCAATAACAAATGAAAGTACATATATTGCAAGATACAGCAGACAGTTTGCGTGCCGCGCCTCTGAGATTCAACTCTTCACCAGAACAATGACAAGTACAACAAACGTCTATTCTCCACCAGCACGTACTTCTGTACGTACGAAAACTGAATGCTCGTTTGCTGGATCTTATTGTATGGTGTTCTATTGATAAGCTGGAACAATAAGCGCGTCGCGGCATCCCCTCACAAACCCGTTAATAATTCTCAACGAGTGAAAGACATTAACCTCATTGTATATTTACGACAATGGGTCAATGCCGGAATCGATCCGGCGACACTGCACTCGCAACCGAGTGACAAACGCACCGTGACATAATGATAATGAATTCATATAAAAGTGACTGCACGTCTGGTATTATTTTGCCATAATAAAGTAATATGTTAGATAATCACTGCTGCCGCGTGTACTGCGATGGTACAAAATGGCCGCAGCTCAGTGTAACCGCTGTGTGGGCACGCGCTGAACAACGCGCTGAACAACGCGCTGATTGTCAGCGACTACCTTATTCAGGAGGGGCTATATTTTCAAGATGCTTGTGTGCGCGTATGACGTGGCCGAATAGAGAAAAAGAACATTTGAGTTAAAGTAAAATTATAAAAATTAAATTTAAGTATAAATATAATTTCTACTTGGTAGCAAACATTGATTTATTGCACGGTGTGCGTCGCCCGGAAGCGACCATCCGCGAAGTCTCTACGGCCACCACAAAGCCCGTTTCTTTCGCCGGCGCTTTTTAAAGCGCTGTAACTAAGAACTTACTGGGTTTGCGAGATTTAATAAAAAAACTTTCTGCGCACATGTCTGTGAAGGAAGGAGAAAACTGCGACAGCGCCGCGAGCGCGCGGTACGAAAGCACGTACGTTTTTGATTTCAACGTTTTAGTTTTGGAAAATTCGATCCGCTGAACCAACCCCGTGGATGACCGGAGACCAAAGTGGAAAATGAAGAATTAAAGGCTATTATAGAAGCGGATCCAAAACAAAGCACTTCAGAGATAGCTGCAGGCTTCGGGGTAAGTGACAAAACTATATTAATCCTTGAACCAAAACGGGAAAATAAAAAAACCCGAACGATGGGTACCCCATGAATTTCGTGAATCGAACTTGCGAACACGCGCCGACCGCTGCTGCTGTGTTACTTTGCTCCGCCGATACAATGATGAAGGGATTTTAAATCGGATCATTACTTGTGATGAAAAGTAGATAATGTACGATAATCGGAAGCGCTCGTCGCAATGGCTGAACCCTGGAGACCCAGCCAAGCCTGCCCTAAACGAAAATTGTCTCGGAAGAAGTTATTTGTAAGTGTTTGGTGGACTAGCGCCGGTGTCGTTCACTGCAGCTTTCTAAAATCTGGCCAAACGATTCCGGCAGATATCCATCGTCAGCAACTGCAGACCTATGAGATGTCAAAAGTGCATATATAACAACGGTGCATACTTTGATTAATTAAACGTATTTTACAAAAAAAAAATTGACTTTATATTTCTCCCGTAAAAAACGCCAATTTCATATGTAAGGATAATTGTGGGTTTGTTTACGTAGCACTTACCCTCGGTTCGAACGTGTTCAACAGTGTACTTTTATGCGCTAATTGACCTGCTAAATGACAATTTCTGTAATAAAATTCTGCTTTCTAATCTCCCATAGAAAGAACAGAATTTTATATAAATTGAAGATGGGGCTCAGTTTGTCCGTGGCATCAAAAAAACAAAACAAATTCTATAATTTTAAGTTCCCTAGCAAGTACTATCGGCTGTCCATTTAGTGACGGAGTACGTTTAGATATCTAATGTACACTATAAATATTTACAATGTAGGACTATTTTTGCCAATCATAGTGATTGTACTGTGCAGTGAGCGCACCGAAACCTTTTCAGGTTTACAGTTAGCTCGAATTATTTCCGCTTTTAGAGACACGCAGCGCCGGCTCGCAGTGATGTAAACAATTAACTGAAACTATAAATAGTTTGGTACTCGTGCGCGAGCTGACCCCGCTCCCCGCCGTAACCTTCGGGAGCTGAACGCACCGGCGAATCGCTGTTAATTGGATGCGCGTAACCCTAAAGTATTTTGACTGGATGCGACCTAAAAAACGCGACGATTAATCAAATGTCGCTCAGTTACAATTTATAAGTTATTTTAGACTTAATTAGAATGAATGCATCGCCAAGGGCGAGTGCGAATTTTTCAAATCTACCGGTCTCTCGGGGCTCGCCAAAGCTGTGCGGTTGGCCTTCAAGGCCTGCAAAGCCAAAAACGACAAAATGAACACTCGAACGGTCCGGTGAGAGACCTCCTTCCAGTTTTAGATAACTGCGACGGAAATGCGTCTACTAACGCCATTTGTTTTTCACTTCCGCTACGACGCGGCAGCGCGCAGCGACGGAAAGCTCGGGAACGTGGTACGCGGAGTGCACAGTAAATTACTCAAAATAAGATAACGCTGTATCTTTTAAAAATAGTTTTTATACTCTTTGTAATATTTCTGTTGTGCAATTGTAACGTTGATTAAATATAGCACACGTTCCCCGTAATTGCGTGTACCTGCGCCTGTTAATTTAGCAATATGTTTTAGCGTCCAGTGATGTGTTTAATTTCACCGTATCTGAATCTGAAAGTTTATACATTGACTATATATGAGCATATAACGTTTTTTACTCATTCACAATTTTTTCTCGAACCCTTTTCGCTCACTGACGCCAGTATCGCGGGGCCATTGTAAAAGTTGAAATACAAATATCGTGATACATATACGTAAAAGAGTAAAGGGATAATAATACAGAAAAACTTTTTAATGGCACACTTTTAAAAAAAATTTTAGAGATTAGGCAGTGTTTTCATAAAAATAGTTATCTCTTAACCCTAATAAGACAACGCTCGCAACGCGACGTATATAAAGTTAAATAGATAGGAAAATCAAAAAGTACTCACCGATGACGGGAGTGGGCGTGAGCGTCTGCTCCCACGTGGGCTCATCTTCCATCTTCCTGTAGCTTCGCTCCACTGCAACAAAACGCACTTTATGTACATAGCACCGGACACGTGGGCGTATCTTGATATAACTTACTCAGTGATCTTTACTGAGTTCGTATACGTGCAGATTACTGCATCCTAATGTACTAGTGTGACACTTTGACCCGGAAATAAGTAGTTAATGTTTAAACTCGGAGAAGCTTACAGAGGTAGAAAAGATGATGCACTGCACCACTCCTCTCATGTGCGCGACATAGCTACCTGCCTAGCAAATGGACGTACATCGTCTGATGGTGATCACGATGATACAGCAGTAAACGACTATACAGTCCGACATTGAATTAGATAATAATAGTAACTACGAAAGAATTTACAACATAATGGATAAAAACGAAAAGCGAAAGAATTATTATAACTCACTGTTCAGGAAGTGGCCGGTGCCCGACGCCTTCCTTGACTTCTTATCGCTCGCATCCTGACCTGCACAAAAGGTCATTATTTTATCATTGCAAATGTCAAATCAACTAAACACTAAAGGATTTAGCCAAAATTATGAGATTTTAAAATAAAGCATTGAAAAATAAATAGGTTTGTTATTTTAGTTAAAGGATCACTGACCTGGCTGGTTGTTATGGTGTATACGCTCCATGAACCTGGAGATGCGATTGTTATGATGCTCACCGTCTAAGACGCAGCCCTCCTCCACCGACTTGGCGCACTCGCGGTGCACTCGCAGGTTGCAATCTGTACATACGCGGTAAGTTTAAATCTACTAATATTTTAGTTAAGAATAGCATTTAAGAAGACATTTTGCCTCAACGGTTGTGACTTGGCAGAAAAATGAAACAACAAATTGAAGAACTTTGAAGTAATCACAATAGATTTAAAAAGGTATATGACTTACTGGCGCAGACGTACGCCTGCGGGGCGAGCCCCCAGATGACTAGGTCGCAGTGGTGGCAGTGTGCGACCGAAGTGAGCGCCTGCAGCTGCAACTGGTGCCCGCGCACCACGTACTGGAGGCGCACGCGCACATGCACACACATACACACAATCAAATTAAACCTAGCCGAGAGATATGCGGTCTGTTTTTTAACACAGATTCATATAAATATAAAAACAAAAAAGGGAAAAAAGTATAGCAGCTGAACCGAATGTGTTGGCAGGACCATAGCAATTTAAAATTTTTGTACTGCTCGCTGCTCAGGAATTGACTGCACCGATAAACCAACGACGAACCATTCCTTCATAATGCCGGAGTCAGTACTTGTACTCCCTTCCAGATTTGACGCGTGAAAACTTGAAGGAAGAGCAATTATAATTCCACTGGATATTAATATTATAATATAAACTTTCGCTTACCATCACATGGGATCGTCGCAAATCACTAGTCTATCATAAAGAAAAACTAGGAGGACGGACATCCACGTAGTAGTAAACACATTACGCTCATCGAACCGGAAGCAAGTTAATGCGTCAAGGTCAGAGCTTGATAATTATCTCCAGAACATTTTCACAGATAGACGCGGTGATGGTCGTCCATATCATAGTTGTCTCAAAGAAACCCGCCAGCAACCACACTTGTGCACTATAGCAAATTTAAGTAGCGAGCTAAGATGTAGGCCAAGTTCAAAATGGCACAAAGGTCATATGTATATAACTCACCGGCTGCGGGCGCTGCTTGGCGATGTGCTTGAGGCGCTGCTTGTACAGCTTGTCGCGCTGCAGGAACGCCTCGCGCGCCCCCGCCGTCGACGCGGCCGCCGCCACCGCCGCGGGCCTGCCACACGCACACACACACACACACACACACCAACATCAAAACGGAATCTTTTTTATTTCACGAGCAACACCTTCACCTAACGTCTAGTCCTGTTAATATAAATTTAACACTACTTAGGATGTGCCAGATTGTGGAGAGCGCCTTTTAAACCGAAACATGTTTGCACACTATTGTTTGGCTGGTTGGAGTTTGCAATGGTGGCTAGACGGACTCCAGCAACAGTTGCGAAAACATCAGAAATACAAAAGACTCGGGCCAACCGCTGATAACATTTTCAACTATAATAAAAAAAAAAAATCTTTGATAATGACAGATATGGCCTGCTTCAACATAAGGAAGTGAACGCATCACCAGTGTTGGCATCTGTTCAATGTGACTCGAGACGGACACAGATTTGCAAATCTGTGGGCCAAGCTCCGGTAATGGAGAGGCACATTAGAAAGAAGTGCCTTCAATACATAATTATCTGATATCAGACTGACTGACTGATACTTTAACGTTCTGACAGGAATGTTTACTTTAATATTACATATAAAATATGTAGAACAAGTTCATTACATTTCTGTAATAAGAAAATATAAAATAAAATCTAATTGTCGAAAGTGGTGCCGATACTATCGTACATGAGTTGCATATCGTGTTATGCAATTCATGCAAGGGATAATTTCCAAAAACGGTTTAGCTTGCACGCTCGCATGTATAACCCAAGCTACACCGAGATAAGCCAGCGGCGGTCTAGCGCTGCCGGCACACAGCCAGCGAAAAATCTCCCTTATAACATAAGACTAATAATGTTGACTAATCAACACCCGCGGCGAGGAAAACTGTTTGCTTTGAACTCACGGCAGACAATGTTTCCTGTTCTCAATACAACGTTACTCATTAACTTTTCATTAGCTTCAAACTTTAACTATAATAAAATATTAATCCATGTATTCTGTCGCACAAGTTTGGCAGTCATACAAACATGCCTCATGCACGACGACAGGAGTATGCATGCATACATATCGGTTCGTTAACGGTGCAATCAAAAACATCCACAATTATTCTCTTCATTTAGAAATTGAACATGATGATAACTAAATAACTATACTCCTTCAATAAATCTAAAAAAACAAAATAAATAAAAAAAAAATCTAACTTATTAAACAAAACACTTTCACAATTTGATCATCTCACTTTGAATATTTAGCTTTCTTCTTAGTCTTCGGCGATTGCCACCAACGCCTGCGCACCTCGCGCGCCTCTGCCTCCGTGATCTCTCTCAGATTCACCATCGCGCACACAGCACACCGCACTAACCCGCACACCGACCACTGGCCACACCACACCGCTGACGCATCACACGTGAATCAACCTCCACGTAACAGCAAACCTGATCGAACACTTGATCACTTCGCCGTAGTTGCTAAGTGACACTAGTTCAGGCGCCGCCTACATTTCGAAATACCCACGCTTTTGTACCCCGTAGCGGTGCAAATCGATTATTTATAAATGCTTCAGCGCAAACGTCACCACAATACAATCGCCCGCGCACCGGGCTCCGCGCGCGGTCCCGCAAACAATTGTTATTCCACTATAAACAAGGACAAATGAATCCTATACTGTCGCCGACCTCGCCAAGTGCTCTCCCGTCTATAGTATATACATACATATACAGGTGAGAATGATAACTCGAGTTCGCACACTGCAAGCTAAAAATTGTTTCAACTGTTGTTTTATAAAACTCAATTAAAATAAATCGACCACAACAATCGCAATTCTACAGTTCGGAGTCTGTGTCTATTGACCGTGTTGTTATTGCAAATCAACATCACTGTCAATATAAATGTATTCATGATTATCTCCAAATCACTTCGAAACGCTTAAACGGCTGTTGGTCCATGTAATATGTGCGGAACACGTCGAGACCACACACGCACGCACTTAATCACTAACAATTTCGGTTTACCCACGTAAACAACCAACAGCTGTCAGCCGCCGCGAACGAAATGAACTCGGGTTCCGCAGGTACTTCGGCGAGTGGTTCCGATAACGTGTTATCAGTTAGTCATTTGATCGCCGCCGACGCACCTTTGATTCGATAAAAAAAAAACTAAGTTTATTATTGGAATCAAGAAAATATAGAACAATTAGTGCAACTTTTACATGTTTGAGTTTTAAAAATTTCTTCATACTTCAGCTTTGAACTGCTTAATGAATCACCTCATTGTTGAAAATATATACAGCGCCTAAAAATATCCAAATATTTTGTAAAGCAATTACGTATAAAAAGTTAATTGAGAGAAATCTTATAATTACTCAATAACACAAAGCAAACCAACATCACAACGACCTATTTGAGGAATGTTACAACGTTTTTATTCCATGAGCGACGGGGAGGTGGGCAGAGCGGGGGGTGGGGGTGTGTTACGAAATATTTAACTAATGGTAAGTGATACGCCTGATCATAACAACATTAGTTCATTACTACCCAACATTAGTGCTTAATTAGGATGACATACACAGCACTATAATGTGTGTGCAGCACACAACACTGCTCTAAGCAAATGTAAATTGTTTTTATAGCACCGTAAGTACGCATAGGAGTTCGCGGCGAGTCAATCCCGAACAGACGGCGCCGTTTTCATACAATACAGTATATTGAAAATGTATTAAATATTATACTATATGTTATTTATCACAATGGAGTAGGAAAAACGTTTTTACTAATTTTATTATATCACTTAAACGTCAATGGTGTGGTTAGGGCTTGTGAATTAGTATCGATACATATACAATCGTATATATTAAAACATACGAGGGTCCATCATAATTATTTTCCTAAGCAAATTCACTATGATTGTAACGACAAAAAAAAAACGGAGTCAAATCCATTGGACTGACCAATTAAAGGAGACCAATGAAACACCTGCACACGACGATGTACATTAAACGTGAAGTAGAAGTAATTGGCGTAACTGTGTAATGTAACATATATTACTAGTAGTAATGGACATTGTACCCTGGCCAGGGCCGAAGGACCGACGGCCGATGGGGCAGTAAGGTCCTCGAGTGGCGTCCGCGTACCGGTAGACGTAGTGTTGGGAGGCCTCCCACAAGGTGGACCGACGATCTGGTGAGAATCGCAGGAACCCGTTGGATGCGAGCAACGCCATACCGATCAATGTGGAGACCTTTGGGGGAGGCCTATGTTCAACAATGGACGTCTGTCGGTTGATGATGATGAATGAACATTGTTACTTGATAAATCTCAATACTTTCAACAAATTAACATAATCGTTTCTCATTGTGTAGATCAGGCGGAGCAAGGAAATGCTTTGTGACGCGCGAACTTTGCACACTTAATTAATGAGTACGTGCACGTGTACGTGTGCGCATGCGCGTGCGCGTGCGGGTACTGACCTGCAGTCGAGGCATAGTGCGGCGGCCGCTAGCGCCGCATGCAGCGCGCGGTTGGCAGGCGCGGACTGCGCACCGCAGCAGCCCAACGCGGGCCCACTGGACACCGTTTTGATCACGTCGTACATCAACCTCTCCACGACCACTTGCTCCTGTGAGGAACATAAAATAATGTATGCGTCTTATTATATTTAATTGTAGCAAACAAAAGTCAAGCTACACCTTTACTTTCCTACTTTAATTTAAATTTTTACAAAAACCACTAATGTACACGTAGTGCAAATATATCTACCATTTTATTTATTAATCCTAGCACTACTCATGACACTGTTCACAAGCGCATAATATCCCTCCCCTCCACCTTCAGCCCTGCTCACCTGCGCCTTGTCAACGTCGCACTTATCGAGCACCGCGTCGTCGGGCCCGTACAGCGTGCCGAGACCCACTTGCCGCTTCAGCTGGAACTCGCCGAGCTGCGTGCTCAGCTCTTCTTTCGCGCGCTGGCGAGCCTTACGAAAAACGTTGCGCAGCAGCTCTTCCTTATGATATTCTGTGCAATGTGGGAAGAGAGGGGAAGCAGGAGGAGAAGAGGATTGGATGATTGAATTAACAATACTATCACACAATAAAAGCGTTATAGAAACAAATCGGACTTGCAGCAGAATTTTTTTCTTTCCGGCAGGTGTCATATATTGACAGAGCAATTCACACTCACCATACAACAGGACATGGTCGATTTCGTTGGCCATATGTTCGTCGACTCCATTTAACTGCAACGCCTGAAATATGTTGATCATGTATAGTTCTACTACTTGCTCTATAGTACTTAACTAATTATGGGCACGTATGTAACACGCAGACAATGGTTTCGACGTTGATAAAGTAAGCAACACAGAAAATGACTGACCGCATGCGGCATGAGAAACGATGATTGTATTTCGTACGCCCAGCGGCGTAGCGTGGCCGTGGGCACCGCCGCGGTACGGAACTGCTCCGTCAGCACCAGCACCAGCCAGGCGCACGGGCACCTGCGCACGCAACACTCACTGTTACAACACAAGCCGGCGAGACGAGGAGGACTAGGTCGAGTACGATGTAGTGCGTCGTGGCAATCCCTACCATGTAAGTTTACACAACACCATGTTGTACTATCCTCTTGAGTATATCTCCTTAGCAAAAATATTGTAAAGTAGTGTGAATACTCTAATTTAAGTTTCATTTTTTTGGTATGAATTTTTCAATTATATACGTGGGCCGATCAATGAAAGAGGAAATTTATTTATGATACCCACCTCCTCTCACCAATGAGCCAGTTGAGCAACACGGCCATCCTAGCTCTTGAATCTCTGACCGAGCGGAGATTGGAGAAAAGGCCGGAACAGCTCGAATTCACCTGCAGATGAACCAGCCGATAAATACTGACTTTACTATTCAAACAAGACTATGTTAATACAACTATGTTAAATGTAAAGGTTATCAACGCAGCCGCGACTCTTGCCGTGTTGCGACGGTCCATGGACGTCAGTGTCTAGTTTCCAGCAGGTGAACTGTTCGCTTGTTTGTCCACCCTTATAAAAAAAAATATGATAAATGATAAATGTATGATAAATGTGAGTGATAAACTTTTGTATTGCAATTGTTGCTATCAGCTCGCACTGCGATGTGTGACATGGTAAGGACAAGGCGGGAGCTCACCGACGCGGGCGAGTCGTCCTCCTCCATCGATATGATGGCGCGCTGCGGGTCCGCGCACGGCTGCAACAAATAAACATTTACAATTACTTAACACCTAACAAACATGGATATTGTAAATGAGATCGCTAAACACAACAACAATATTTAATTTAATAGCCAAAAAATTTATTAAAATAATATTCCAACACCGAAAGTACTCCCCGGCTTCATGCTGCTTTTGGTACCATTACATATTTATAATAATGATTATTTATCTCTTAATATTGCACTAATCTCAGCTGGTTTCAGTATAAAATCAATATACATTGAGAAGTTCAGACTCGTGAAAAAAGTATAGTCATCAAACATAGACATGTGAACCTGCCATGCCATGCCGTTTGTTAAAAGAACTATCGGCCGATTGGACAATAAGACTCGAAGTCAACCGAAAGGGAAGTATTGAAATTGAAGATTTTTGGGAGACTTCCCGTGTCCAGCAGTGAACGTGTATTGGCTGATGATGATGAATAAAATAATGTCCGTGGGGTTGATGCAGTAGTGCGCGTGTTGTATGATCGCAGGTGCGCAGGCGCGTACCTGCGTGTTGTGCGCGTAGGGCGGTGGCGGCGTGCCGGGCGGTTCGCGCGCACGCTCCGCGCAGCCACCGTGCTGCGTCTCCCCGCCCCGCCCCGCTGGAACATCGCCACATATTAAATTTACACTTTCATAAAAAATATAAAAGACAAATGTACACGACAATAACTACCAACATAAATTAAAAAAATGTTGAAAGTCCTTTTTTTGTATATAGCCACCTCGGTTTCATTCTGATTTATTTTATGTAGTTTTGAAAAGTAGTTTTCTATAGTGAGCTAAAATTAGCTAAAAAGTCTAGAAATATTATTATTCAGGATTCACGTTCAACGTGGTCTTCCAACTAACAAAAGAATGAGTTTATAAAGTCAGCATCTCATTTTTAATAATGTGTGTTTTTCTTTAAGTATTTTGTTTTGCATTACATAATGTTTATACGATTTGATCTCTGATAAGCGCACTGGAGACAAAGTGCAGTGTACTCACGAGGGGGCGGGGCGTGGTCCAGATGCTCCGGCGAGGACTGGCTGCGCGTGTGCAAGATGGGTAGCCCGCTCCGGTTGTCCGTCTGTAAATAACAATAACGTACTAATATTGAGTGAGGAAACGGTTGAATCAATAACTGTTAGTTTTACAACGTAGCCCGAAATGCATACATCGACGAAACAACGGACAAACATTCTGTTACAACATATACAGATAATATTACATACAGATACATTTCAGTTCACATGCATCCTATGGAAATATGTATATACATGTAATGTATAAAAATTGTATTTAATATATATAATATACACTAATATAGTATAGTCTGAAGAGGTGCCAACCAGCCTTACGGTATGTAATATTCAAGATTCAAAAAAGAAGTATGAAGTTCACCAACCTCGGAAAGATACAATAGGCCAGTGAAGACATCTAGAATAATATTGGTAAAATGGCTCTTAAACAAGAAATAGACAAATTTTTATTGGTGAATGCATTTAAATTTACTAAAAATAGAAATCTCGTAACGTCGTCTGTTCTGTCACTGCACCAAATAAAATGGGTTCAGTATATGTTCTAAAGATTGTGCCGTGAATGCAAAAGTTCACATTTAAAGCTACAATGACGAAATGAAATAAAAAAAAGCGGTTGCAGTTAACAATAAATCGTGTAGTGAAGGGCTACGCAAATACCTGGAGAGTGTTCCCGGCGCCTGGAACATCTTAAAAGATGTTTGCTGCTTGAATCAAGATGCATTTGTATGTATGTATACGTGTAGAATGAAAACGTAACCAAACATTGGATCAAACGTCACAGGTATTAAGAAGCCGGTAGAGAAATATCCGACGCGATACGATTGATCAAATGTTGATTCAAATAGCACAGATAACAACGGAATTGGGCAGCAGGCATGTGAATGCGGCTCACCTGCAGGGGCGGCGGTGGTGCATTGATGAGCGGGTAGCTCATCTGCAGCGCTATCGAGTTCGGTTGGGGACCCTCCAGCTCGCCATCCAGCGAGCGCGAGGAACGCCGCAGTCTACCCTCGTGTGCATGAGGCGGCTGCAGCTGCTCCTTGTACGGGGGACGCTTGCCCTGGCCCAGCGGCGGTGGGCTGATCGAGTTCAGCGGGCTCCGTTTGGGGCGCTCCGTGGAGCGCGGCGGTAGGGGCGGCGGTGCGTTGTCCAGGCACGTCGTGGGCACGAGCGGGACCGTGTTCGTGTGGGTGTGTGTCGGTGTGAGAGGTGTGAGGGGTGTGAGATGTGTGATGGGTGTGAGGGGTGAGAGCGGTGCGAGGGGCGTGAGCGGCGCGTCATTCCGCGCGCGCGCCTGCCGCAAGTTGCGCAGGCTCTGCCCGGTGAGGTTGCTGAGGGAGCGCGGCAGCCCGCTGAGGAAGCCGGCCCGCGGCGTGCCCGGCGGCGGCGTGCCGGTCGTGTTCTCGCCCTGGGCCCGTGCGGCATCATGTAACGACTCCTTGTCTACATGTACACTGGACATAATCGGGACGCGGACGGGAAGAAGGGGGCCAACTTGCTTACTTATTTATAGTTTACCTTATTTAGTAGTCAACGTCGTTACAGACAGAATTGCTATTATGAGGGGAGCCGATGCAATTATATTTAATTTAATTTCGTGTAGATATCTGGAAACGGCACAACGTATAAGACAGCCACATAAGCGGACCACGTGAACAAACAAACACGAGACACCTCCGCGCTCCTCGGGACGTTCCCGTTTGTCAGGTTATGCATTAGACAATTTAAAGTGATCATAAAATATTAGCACTAACTACTAAATGCGTTTCGCTCGCTCCAAAGGATGCTTTGTAATCACAATTTTATATATTTAACTGAACCTCATATGTTAACGAATCATTTGCACTTGCTGACAGCTTGACTCTGATCAACTAAAATTAACCACAGTTATAACTGAATTACAAATAAATGAGGTATTATAATGATTACAGATACTAGAAAGTTATTTACTGTACAATACAATACTGATTTCAAAACACTCTTTGGAATGCTAACCTAAACAGTAAAAAACAGCAGCAACGTATAATAACTGCAGATGAGGCGGACGGTGAATGATATTGATGAGACTTGGACTCGGCAATGACGTCACAGGCTAACACGGAGCGGAGCTGATGCGATGCTGGCGATGGTGTTACCTGTGCGGCCATTACAGTGTCGATCTCATGCTGTAGTTTGGAACACCTCTGCATTGCTGCTTCTAGCTGGGCCTGTTTCCTTACATCTGGGACTTTCTGCACCTCATCTGAAACGGTAGAAAACTTTTATATTGTTTTTATTCACTGTGAAGTATAAAATATGTATAAAAGGAATATGCCAGCAACTACCATACATTTAAACAACAATAAATTAATGAAAAATGTGTATATCTCGCAAGGTCTAAGAGAAAGACTTTTACTTGCTAGGACGCAGACGTTGCCCGTAACATTGATTTTTATTTTTTTTTACTTACTTCGCAACTCTCTAATGTACTTCTGCTCCTTTTGCAACATGAGCTTCATAGTCAGCACCTTTGACTCCTCCAGCTGTCTCTGGTTTTCAGGCTAAAACCAAAATATTGAAATTTTTCATTTAATTTATATTACACTATAAAATAAGATTGATATATATTTCAAGTCTGATAGGCGAAGTTTATGTAATAGATGTTAAGAAATTAAATTTGAGGAAAGACGAGGGCGTGACTGCCCTTTAGCTCTAACGGGTATCTCTTCCATCTTTCTAGACAATCTAGTCTTTTTAGGTCCATGTCATGGAAGTAAATAGCAACTAATAATTTACGTTCCATTTGAAATGAATATACGTTAAAAACGCATTCAAATTGTATCCATCACATTCCATTATTGAGCAGAGGCCGCATCAAGCGCACGTCACTCTAAACAAACAGTTCGATACAAAGGAACGCAAATTGTTGAATTGCGTCGGCGACCTCAAAATCTGTCTGTTTGTACAGATGCAACAACTTCTAGAAAGCCAAGGTCTCCGGCAGACCGGGCCGCATTACACGATTCGCCAGCACCGCACCCGCACCGGCATCAGCACCGGCACGCGCCCAACGGTTTCGCGAAAGCGCATCGCTTTGACTGATTATAACATAAACTATTACGAATGATGATTTTGAGTTTTGAAAATAAAATCGGCTTTATTGAAAACCTACTATCGCAATGTAATTCCCGAAGTCGGCAGCACGTTCACATCCCTAGAAGAATAGATCGCGAGCGGGAAATTACACGAGAGTATCAACATCAACGGACGATAAACGTGCATCGCTAGATGTGCCTATACCCATACCAATATTACCAAATTAGTGATGAATGATTGTATACTACTGCATGATTAAACATATACCCTAATTAAAATATTTGCATATCAAATGCACAGATAGAAAGGTTATGCCAACGATTACGAAATACTAATAAATGCATGAATACTGTACTTACGTTAACAGGCAGCGGGGCAGTGATCGGGGTCTTGTTGCGTGAGCTGTTCTGCTGGACCGTCAACACCGTGGTGGGTTTGGCTGCGCACGGCAATCATGCAATGTAAGCAAGTAGAATTACAAGAGTACAAATACAAAATAAACATAAAAACACCAGACGTGAACTTAAGAGATACTTTACGCTTCTATGAGTACTTGATACACTTGAGGATGAATGAAGAAAATGCAGACAAAATCTTGTTATAGGAAAAGAGCTTAATAGCCTAATATTTTTTTATAGGAAGGGAATAATACCTTTTTTCCTGAAGACCCTCATGTCAAATTCATTCGGAAATACCGTTGGCGACAACTGATTTCACGAAGTAATAGCACATAGTAAATGGATGTGCTTGAAACGAACAGTGGAGGATCGCCACTCACCCATGTGATGAGGATGGAACTGGATCGATTATTACCAAATTAATGAACCCGCTATAAAATAGGATGTATAACAGTTTCCCTTATTTATTCTTTTCTCATTACAAGGAGGAAAATATACCAGCTGATTGATAGATAACCTTTACAAAAAAAATACTAGGAATCGTGTTTCTAAATAACATGTAGCATGTCGCCTGCTTGTAAGGGTATCAGGCATAATGCAAAGATCGCTCGGGGGGTACATAGGGTATCCCCGCTAAGCAATATAGTCTAAGTAGTATGAAGACATGAGGTACTTGCTTTGAAAGATGCGGAGTTTTGACCTTAATCATCAGAAAGTTGGAAGTTTATCCACGTCCTTCTACATTCCTTTGTTATAGGTTGTCCGTTGCTTAGGACGGCTCACCTCGGATCATGTGTACGACCTGCTGGTGCGTGTGCTGGTACACGTGTACTGAGTCCACGCAGAGTATGCGGTCCCCGGCCCGCAGCCCCGCGCGCCACGCCGCGCCGTGCTCTTTCACCGACTGTACGTACACCGGGTTATCGCCTGGGGAGCATACGAACAAAAAAATTATATTCTTATTATTAACAATTAAACGTTTAACATCTTTTTTAACACTACCTTCACATCCATGCACCTTCGTATTCTCACCATCATCGAGCTGTTTCTATTTTAATGATACATCTCTTTTCCTTTATCGCTTTTTACTTACTTCCTAATATACTACTACTTTACTACAAAACAGTTGTGCGCATAGATCGTTATCTTAGAAACTGTATATCTAAAAATATGAACAATGTTTCTAGGAAATAACAACAATAGCTTTGTTACCACATTGCTGATAACCGTATGAAAATGCTAACGTGTTCATAACATATTTACATAGCAGACAGAACAAGTAGTTATTCCCCGGCCCGGCTTCGGCACAACAGGAAACCAATCGACACTCTACTTAAAGTGATTGAAATTTGCAGAATATTTATTTATTGAATCACCGGGCCCGACCTAGTCTCTAATTTCTTCTCTTCTCTTATTATATTTAAATGTTGATTTATCGGCACTCTCACGGTGTTTGCTCAGTGAGAATTTATAATTAAAAAGTTCAAAGATTAAATATTTTTACCTCTTTTCTACTTTTTAAATATTTTCGTTCTGACAAGGACGTTATAGATTTCAATTTATTATTATCTAGTAATGTGGAGGCGGCAGCAGAGGTAGCCGTACAGCTTGTGAAATTGCATTGCAGCATGTAAATTCTAGTGGAGAATTCGGCCAGGTTTGACTTTAAACGAAGTAATATTTTTTTTGTAAGAAATGTATTTGATGTATTACTCATTATTTTTTTATATAATTAAGCGATGAGACGAGCAGGACGTTCACATGATGTTAAGTGATACGCCTGCCCATAAAAACGTAGCGCTAGTTAGGATGATATGCATTGTACCACATTGCGCTCGTCGCATGAGACATTAGGATGTTCAATCTCGTTACTACAGAAATTACATTAGCTACGGCGCCCTTCAATCCGGAACATAGTAATGTTTGCACAATAAGCGTTGCGATGGTACATACCTAGATCATCCGTCTACCTACCACCAGACAATTTCTTTTACATTGTCCAGCCTATATAAAATTTCCATCGCACTTTAGGTAGACAGAAAAAGAATGCCGCATATGCTTTTAATGCAATAAACTCTTTATTACCCATAAAAGAAATTTTATCACATTATATAGGCCCCGTTTGTGTGTAATTGATTTTGTTTGGATTAAATTCAATTTAAAATGACAAAGTAAGTTCTAGCGCGACTTACCAGAGACTTTCATTCCATAGCCGTGCTCATCGCGCACCACGGTGACGGTGAGCAGCTCTCCGCCGCCGGGCTCGCCCGCCCCGCCCAGCATCCCCTACCTGCAAACAGATGGAAACAAATGCAAAATAAAAAACTATGAATATGATTCAAGCTTAGAGCTTACGGTTGCATTACGGATAGTAGATTCGATTCCGAACACAAATGCGAAATAAACAAGTGTTTGTGGTCATGTTACAGAGGTCGGAAGGCGGACTTTCCTGAGACCACTTTGTATCTGGTTTCTCAGCTGCAACCTCATCGATTTAGAGTCGAAGGTTATAAGTAAACCACTCAACGCGCGAACTTTTAGTATAGTATTTATATTTCGCATGCTGCACGACAACGTATTTAAGTAGGTTTATTATTAACAGTGATAAAACTTAATGACAGAAACTTACAGGCGGTAGCTCAAAATCAGTGTTTCTTCCCTTTGTTGTCGAAATCCTAAGCCTTGGGACAAAACATTTCGCTTCGATCTTTTTGATGGGAACAGCGAAGTATCGGAACAGTCCATGTTTCCGTCCACTTGTAATCTGGGAATCCTCAAGAGTGAATAGGCTATTTCTAGACTAGTGCGGTTTACCACCAAAGACTAAAACGCCGCTTACTCTCAGGTGAGGTTGACAGTCAAGTGCTAGTCTACCTAATTATATACAATCATTATGGCTTTTGTAGCGCACACGTCTATATTATACAGTGTACATACTCGTATGGTAAAGCAGTTTACTATTCTTCTGTAAGAATATTTCCTGTAAGTTACTTTATATGTACGTTCATATTGTTCATGGCCGTGTGTTAAATTTTATAACAATAAGCGATTCATCTGTCAACCGTCAAATGTGAGTCGGGACGTAATCAATATATCTTAACAATATTACCTGAATACTGCGGTAGCAGATTGTAGATAAATTAGAGTTATATAATACATCTCAATTCGCGTGGTGAGCTGGTGGTGCATTTCGTTCAAAAACGGTTTTAATTTATTTAAATACTATATAGCGGGATCTTTACCCAATGACAAGTAATACGAATACTCGCTGTTATAAGACAGCAGTTAAAATGTTTACGCACCAGTACAATGTATTCGTCAGTTTGGGGTATATTTATATTTATATATATCTGTTACCGCAGTAACGTCACTAGGTAAAGCACACTTTAAGCGTATACGCTCTACTGCCACGTAGCGGTTAGAGTCGCTGCGATAATCTACTCAATCGTCTTTGTCCTCACGGCCTCATCATCAATACATTGTAGCAATGAACCGTTCGCAGGAGACTGAAAAAAATCTTTCCACGTTTCTGTCATAAAACCGCACATCTTACGTAACAGCTAAATGCAACTTTTTAATTATTATATACTGTTAGCGATGTACAGAACAACGTAACAATACATGCGGCATGCAATCCGGCCGCCGCACGCGCTGGCGAAGGTCGCCACCGCGGGGAGATTTACGAGTTTTCAAAGCGACAACAGTACCGCGACGTATCCTTTACCGCGACAGTAAATGTTTGCAAGTCGTAAATATTTTATGTAAATAGTTAACTGAACAAACACACACACACACACACACACACACACACACAGGCGTATTTGCGCAGCGCATCTGTTCAGTCGGCTAGTACATCAACGTTCTTGCCTGTAGTCTAGTCCTGCAATCTAGTCTATAAATACAAAACAACAAAACCCTTCCGCATTCAATATTTTCTCACCTTTCTCCTCCCCTTTTTATAAACAACTTTATATACATATATATATACGTATATATTTTAGTTTTGGTGTTTTGTGTTGTTTTATCATTTAAAGTTTTAATTTTTTATTATTTTATAAAAAAAAACAGCAAAGTATATTTAGCAGAAACGAAGGACGTTTTCTCTGAAAAAGCTGGTACATTATGCATTTAGTGTAACGTACAAAATTCATTGCCGTAAATAAATTGTTAGTTAAATTTTACTGCACCGTATTTTCTGATTTGCCGAGCTCTGTTGCTGACTGAATTACCGAGGTCACAAGACATAACACCTTATGCGCTAAGGCACTGAGTGAGCGCGAGCGTGTTGAAATTTAGCAAACGTCACTGTTGCCGTTCATTATTGTTTGCAACGTTGTAACGGTTACTTACTATCAGGTGAATATCCTGATAGCAGCATCATCGTATAAAATAAATAAACTAAGAAGGGCATTCGTTACTATTTTTGCGTTTGGAGCACAGTGTATCTATTGTAAATAAGAGAATTAAACTACAGACCTCAAAAACCATGCCCGAGCAAAATCTTAAATTATGGTTAATAAATAGTTAAAAATGTAATTGTTTGTTAACCATTATATTTGGATGATAATAATGATGTACACGGCACAAATATTCCGATATCCGCGGTACGCGAGTGTTAGGTCATGGAATGACATTGAACCCAAATATTGCCGTATTGTTGTTGTTGTTCATAGTTGTAATGAGTAAGAACGCGTCACAGCGCTCTCTATTGTTAACAATCAATTACATAACATTTTATGCAAGCCAACGGAATACCTTAACATCATGGACTACACATAATGTACACTACATTTTTATCCCAGGAAACGATAACACACGTAGAATGTCTATGTTCGTGTAAAAAAAGAGCTAATTTCTTTTTTTTTTGTAATTAAGCTACGAGATGAGCGAAATGTTCACCTGACGGTACGCTATACGCCCACCCCTAACAACGTGGCGCTAGTTAAGATGGTATGCGTACACCAAATTGCGCTTGTCGCCTGAGACATAAGATGTTGGATCTTGTTACTCCCATAATTACACTAACTACGGCGCCCTTCAAACCGGAACACAGTAATGTTTGCACACTACTGTTTGGCGACAGAAATAGGCGCCGCGGTAGTACCCACCCAGACGTCTCCAGAGACAGAGACCTACCACTAGTAAAAAGATCACTACAAACAAATTGTTGAAATAGATTCATATTTAGTTTAATTTTGGAAAATAGTGGTACTTCTCCTGATCGGTCTCCCAATTGAAACAGTATAACGATTGCACCGCCGCCGCAGTTGTACATGCACTGACTGTATCTAACAAGAGAGACTTACCAGCAGAAAACGTCATCATCCATTTCATTCAAAAATCATCTAAATATGCACGACATTCATCTTATAGTAAGCTATACATAATTTCTCGTTACATGAAGTTATCTTCAAAAGGTATCCTACTTCTTTGGGCAAATCAGGGTTACATGGGTTTTGTACCTACTAAAACCCTCTCAATACCATTCTCATCACGTTGTCGGATCTCCCACAGAACCAGCAGATGCCCCCGTGCACTTTTTATAAGAACATTGCAAGTAGGGCTACAGCCCTTTGTAGCTATTTCAATATGCTATAACATAAATCATTTCGTACTTGTCCGCACTTCGAGCTACCTTGGCAGGTGATGTGAGCCCTCACCCACAGTTTGCGAACCTGAAGAATCTTTTTATTCGCCTTCTAAGTCAATCAGAGGTTCCCCTAGTCCTATTCATAACAGCCGCAGACTACAATACTGAAATAATATGTCCTATAAAATATTATCCGATGTTTCTTCGCATTTTTCTACATGAACCTTTCATTTTTTATTAGTGCTTAAATTCATAATTCTCTGCTCACGTGAAGTGAAGGGAATTACGCAATTCTGACGTACATATACCGAAATTGAACATATCAATTTCATAATATACCATTACTAAGCATTAATGCCGCATTCCGGCGTAGTTGGTTAGCGGGTAAACTCGGATGCGACTTATGTACCTCACAATTAACAAGGGCTCGTTAAAAATAACGTTAGAGGTTCGTTAAAAAAAAATTGGCACCGCGCGGGACTCGCGGCGCGCCAGGAGGCAGATGGCAGACAGTGGACGTCTGGACAAAAAATCGCAATGGTTCTTTTACATAATATGTGCTTTCAAACCCGTTTCGCAAACGCAAAATAAATCTTCCTCTGCCTTACGCAACCATCGACGGGGACTAAAACGGTAGAGGTCTTTTATAAAGGCGAGAAGACAAACTCTCATTACATAGATAATTAATACACATCGATATGATATCAAAAATTTCAAATTCAAAAACATACACGGCAATTGTGACGGCATAGTGACCACTTCCTGTTGGTTAATGACATTCTTTCAATAGAAATAGTTTTATTCATTTGACGAAGCGCACCAGCGAGAGACCAAGTATGATGTTATACACTGCACCACCTGCTGCTCGTCGCCTTGAGACATAAGATGTTAAGTTTCGTTATCCTACTAACTTAACTGGCTACAACGGTCTTCAATCAAAACGCGTTAATGTTTGTGTACTCGTACTACTAATTAAAAGCCACAAACTGCTTATTCACAGCACGGCGGTGAAGCTAATCTATGATGGCCTTCCACAACGGAAACGGCGATGCCTTTTGTCGGATATCTTCACGTAGGTACCACGCCACGCACCTTCCTGTCGGCGAGCAATGTTGTGCCAACATTTGTTTTCCGGTTGGTGAAATCAATCGAGTAACGGAAGTAACATATTTTTGTTTGAACACAGTGAGAGGAATGTCTTCCTCGTTCCTTGCTGTTATACAAAAGAATTCCTTCTCGTATCAGTATTACTTTACATCGCGCGCTTTGGCCATATCTCTGTATATATTTCAACAGAAACGCCAGTTACATCACGCTGGAACGTTTCCAGGCAGCAGCTTCTGGATCGATGGCCCGCCGGCGAGGACGCGACGGCGCTGCGACATTTATACCCACTACTATATTATTACAAGTTCAAAACTATTTCACGGCTCGCGGAAGAGTTTCGTTCCGAACTTCTTCCTACCGCAGTGTACATATAGGAATCGCTCCACCACCACCACCATTAACCGATAGACGTCCACTTCTGGACATAAGCCTCCCAGAAAGACCCCCACATCTATCGGTCCAGTACCGCCCACATCATCGGGCACCAAGGGCCGTCGTTTGTAGGGTTTCAAATGGGAGGATTTGGGCCACTTCTCACCACGGTAGCCCAATGCGGTTTGGTGGGAGCCAGAGCCTTGTTTGTTGATTAGCAGGGTGCACCGCAAACAGGTGAGATTGCTTGGGTCCTGTGAGTTATTGTGCGGGAATCCTCATGAAGCGATCACAATGTCGGAATCGGCGATGTTTGTTTTGTAAATGTAGGATACGGAACATCTTGTTAATAATATAAAAACTATCGACTGCAACTTATAAAATTCCATTTCTCAATTATCACAACATAGCCTTTGGTTGTTATTGTGAGATTATTCGTCCATAATACGGTCGATGAAAGATCTTTGAAAATGCTTTAAAAAATCGATAAGGTATACCCATCTTACGGCAACTATCTATTATTAACATTACTATTAGAAATTACTGCAAGAAATCAGTTGAACAGTTTACTTGGGATAGATCATAGATAGATAATCATCAGCCGATAGACGTCCACTGCTGGACATAGGCCTCCCTCAAAGATTTCTACATCAATCGGTCGTGCGCTGCTCGCATCTAGTAACTTTTCACGAGCTTTAGTCATTTGGATGAGTTCATATGGGGAGATTTGGGCCATTATCCCACCACACTGGCGCAATGCGGGTTGATGCAATATATCGTAGAATATAAAAAGTTCTATTCACGTCAATCCCCTCACCTAATGTTACCATATATCAGTTCTGTAGTTATCTAGATAATATGACAGTTGTAAACGATTCTACGCAACAGTCAATCATACAATACATTACATCAATTGCTGGATGGCTGTGTATGATGTCCGTACACAGCCAATAAAACCAAACTACGCCCCAGCGCGCCGATATTCAGTTTACGGAGTTCGCACCGAACTACTGCTACATTTGTTCGCCACGTTAAAGAGCATTCAGCCACATGTCTCAATCATTTTTATATTCTATTTTTTTTATCGTTATTTTCATAACTTTTGTTTCTGTACGAAACGTCGAGACGGGTGGCACGATCATCTGATGTTAAGAGTGCCTGCCCATAACAACATAGCGCTAGTTAGGATGTTATACACAGCACCATATTGTGCTCGTCGCCTTCAGACTAAGTTGTTAAGTCTCGTTACCCCAGTAATTAGAATAGCTGTAGCGCCGTTCAATCCTGAACACAAGTGTTTATACAATCCTGTTTAACGAGTGCAACAGGCGCTGCGGTGGTACCTACCTAGACGACCTCCGAATACAGTCAAAAAAATTACCTCATAAAAATAGCAACAGCGTACCTGCATCTTAGGATTGAGTTTGATCATCTTTATTACAGACGGAAAGCACGTCAGAGAAGAAGATAGTACTTTTTTCGAAAAAGAATTACTTTAAAGAGAAATAAAAACATGTACGGACCAAATAATTTTTGTCTAATTACTGGTGTAAAAACACGTTTTTTTGTGTTTGATCTTTAAGATGCACCATGTCGTAAGCTGAAATTATCTTATTCATATGCGGCTTAAGTGTTTGTCGCCGAGAGCTTATTGTCTTGTTGCGTAACAGTACCAGTTAATGGAGTGAAGTTGGCACGGAATTCAAATACTCCGTATACACCGATACCATGCATGCAATTACCATTTTTAAATAAATTTCAATAACAATTAAACATTAATAATAATTAGAAGAGTTCAACGTAATTAAAACAGCAGTCGGTTACGTTGACTGTCGGGTTTTTACTAGTTTTATACATAGCGGTAGACGTACGTCGCTCAGCTAGCAAGTAGTGTGTGAAAACACCATTTGAGATCAGTTTTACCGCCTTACATCATTAGCAACACACACCGGATGTTTACCGGCTAACTTAACATAAGTTACGCACAGGCGTATCTATTTATATTTATAATTTTCCAATGGCTGTTTAATTACCCGAGGAGCGTATAACCAACAGTTTTATTATAAGCAAACTAATGTACACAACGGGCGATTACGGCTTTTATTGTGAAGCACACCTAAGCGGTGTGACTTTCACACTCGGACGAAATAGAATCGTTTTATGATCTAATTATGTGTCATAGATCTATACTCGGCGACCGGCCACCGCGGCTGTGCACGTCCAATTGGAGAAACTTCTAGATGGAAGCGTGACGACGCCTGCTCGCCAGTCCAGTAACGTCTTAATCGGTACATCGTAAATAACTTTTAAGGATGTAAAGCAATTTTCATAACAAAGATGAACGCAATCGTTAAAGAATGTGTTTAGGTGCATATTGGTAAAGCAAATCCTTCCGTCTCCACATCTTCCTCTCGATTAAACTAATTTAATGTTACCGCTGCACACACGCACACACTCACATTTAGTTATCGATGCAGATGACTATTCAATATATCTACTCAAATATCCCTTGTAGTACAAACCTTTCTTTTTTTTGGTTAAACTTGGGGGAAATGCCTGCGCATACCCGTCCTCGCAGGAGCAAAGACAGGTTATGTCGGACTTGCACCGACTAAAACCCCTATGATGTTCCACCTCGTCGATTTATGTCAGGGTCAAATTTTTCAACAAATTCTGATATATATACCATAAAGTATTCCTGTCCACGAAATAAAAGTTGGAAAACACAAGAGACTATCGCTTCAATTCGTTCACGGCGCAGGTTTACCAAGTAACGACTGGCGGTATATTTAGCCCAAACATTTACTATTCCAACTGACCCAAAGTAGCCGCCGCACCGAGTTGTCGATTGTCTTCGTGTTTCGGGTTAATATCTAGTTACCGCAGCTAACTGCCTACTTAGTAATGTGTGCGTTTGGGATTGAAGCCGCGACACACATTGCGCCCGTTGCTGATTAATTTTGTACAGCCAACATCAGCGCAGGGCACGCACCGACCGACCGGCGGCCGTAATAGTTCGCGAGTGATGCAACGCGCACACGGCGCGGCGCACGGCACACTACTGCGAAGCTTCGGGTTCGAATTCCAATATGCTACTTTATTTGCCGGTACTAGCGACAAGCCCATGTGACGCTAAGCGATACGCAAGTTTACATCAGCGAGGAGCTAGTTATAATGCATCCATTTACGTTCATTATTTCGTTAGACACAATGCTTTTAAATCTAATTTCGCAAATGCTAACACAGACATGTATTCGAGATTTTAAAAAAGAGTAGATTATTTCAGTGCTCTTCAGACCAGAACACAGTTGTCTACCGCTCGATGGTTTCGAAGCGGATGCCTACAGTTAAACAAATGAATTGTTCGTGTACCATGATAGATAAATCCTTCAAAACTTTGAAAGTAAAACTTTTTTGAGGCGATATGTTTAGATTTTATAAAACGAAATATTGTAACGAGAACTCTCTCTTTCTTTCTTTAACGAACAAAAAAATTTCGATCGATTCTCTCCTTTTTTCTCTGCTGCATTGTATTCATCTTTTTCCCTTTCAAATTAACCGTAATGCAAATATTCACTCCTAAGAAGCCGCATAAGTTCTTTTTCTCATTTGTTTCTGGATATCTGTTCGTAATTATGTTATAATGCATAATCTTATACAAATTAAAATATAATCATATATATTTATAACCCTTGGAGTAACGTGCAGCGCGCCGACAGCATCGCCTCCGCCCCCCCACATACGCTAACGCGGCGCATAGTGCACGCGCCGCGCTCGGTGACCCATTTCGAACGGCTGATGCACCGTTACACCAACTTATTGTTACTGCAGTAGCGTGCAGGGGCGTCGCTCGAGCTCTCATTAAAGGCAACAAGGGACACCGCAGCCGTTTAAGCCAGGAAGAGAACTAACAAAGTAACTTCTTCCTTGCATCCACATTTGTTGTAAACTTTACTATGTTTTCGAAATCCTCCTTATTGCAATCCACAAAATAAATTATAACTAGGTCTTATTAAACACAAGCAAATCTAATAAGTATACAGAGCAAAAATGTGCTACCAATCATGTATATTAACCAAACACATGAGAATATACCAGACCTATAGGTATTATGGACAAGGAAAGGGAAATATACAAGAATTTGCGGACAGTACTTCACGAACAAGACCCGAAGCTGTCAGTTTGTAAGAACAGATGAGAGCACATAACAACATATCATTGACACGAACGGTACACATAATGATTTGTAATTCGCGAACATCCCTAATACATTATAGATACGTTGATATGTTAACACCCCACGGAACCGTGTTGGAGGCACAATGTTGCAACACTAAATACTGTTAAGGAAAACTGTTTCATAAGATGATATGCCAAACGTCGTATCACTGGAACAGGGATGTTCGCGTCGCAATGAGTTCTAAATCTTGATTTAGTAATAGTGCAAACACGACGTAAAACCTTTTAAACATTACAAAGAAGCTTCCCGCGTGCACACACACACAGCATCAAAATAGCCGCATCCGAACGTTGTCTGCGTGCGATCAGCGCCGACAAAACATCATGTGTTCCGCAGCGTCGGCCGCCCGCAGACGGGCTGTCGCCTGCAGAGGGACAGCGTGTAAGGCCGCGTGCACAAACATACAAACACTAATTTTAATGTGAACAATAGCAGCACAATTGTGGCTGGCTCCGTGTCTGTTCACTTTTACTTGTTTTACAGTGTTAGCGGAATGCTGATGAGAAACTACGAAAACTATCGTCAGTAATATTGCCCATCACCACTTTTCTATTGTTTACTACACCTATTAAACATATATGTGATATTGTAATGACAGTTATCATATTAAACTAGAAAAGAGTTAAAACGAAAATATCGTTAATGCGTAAGTGTAAACGCGCCTTAACGTTTGAGCGCTCGCGCCAACTTGTCAACGCCCCAAAAAATCCAAGGATTTTTAACATTACCGGATCCTCCCCGTTTGTAGCAAAGTAACATAAATATCTTCCAAACGTTACTGCATACTCTCTTAATTATTGGTCTACATTGAAGGAAAGTCTATTAGAGACATTGTTTCTTAGAAAAGACAAAAGCAAATAGTTGATCCTTTAATTCCACCAGTTCTCACCCACGGTTTTTATCTTGATTAAAAATTAAACAGGAATCCTCCAGTTCATACCTCAATAGCGGAGACAGAGAGCTTCCTGGAGTTAGGGCTAACGTAGCCGATGTCGTCATTGCGCAATGGGCAGAATTGACAATGGCCTGCACTGATTCACCCGCGACGCCGTGCTTGCTTGAGCAATGCGCCAGGGAAGCCCGCGCTCCCACGGCCCGCCCAGCCCGCGCACCACGTACTATTGGTACATGCGAGATTTGTTCATATCGCGGCCATCTCAGTTTTGAAAATTACGTTATAATTATTAACCGTAGGAAAAAAACGGGTGTTTAAATTTAATAACAACTATGATACGACTTAAGTTTGCACACCGAGCGCAGTTCCAAACCGTACAAACTACAGACTGCTAAGTCGATGTATCTACAAACGACAGGAAGGCGTGATCGGGTGATCTCTCTTTACTTAAATAAACTAAAGGTAAAATAAAGTTTGTAATCGTAATTATTTAGCGAACAGGGGTCCCGTACAAAGAATTATGTTATTATCAACCCTCATAAAAAATGAATTCGATCAGTCAATTATCCACCCGCGTGGTCTGTGCAAGAAAATGCTCGCGCCCATCAACCTCAGATTTGAGTGTAAAGCTGCGCAATAAGCTATTGATACTTTGATTAAACAAATTACAGTAAAACTGTCTCTAAATTTTATACAAATCACTATGTTACAAGTATACAATAAAGCTCGCCGTTTGCCGGGGCGATGTAACGCTGGAGGCAGTGTCGTACGAATGAATGTTTAATATTAAACAACAACGTGTTCTCAACATTAAGAAAGGTCAACACACATAAATTCCTGTCAAAAGGCCAACAAAAGGTTCACTGGTGAGATAAACTTTATCGCGCTGTAACCTGTGAACCTGACTCCCACTTAAATCGATGAAAATATCGCTGAAACAAATATTGCAAATTGTTTTCCGTTACGATTGGCTGACAAGCACCGAAGTAAATAGGTTAGGAGTCCTGGCTGACCACAGACATCCGCGTCCTGATTTCAGGTGATTAGATTTGATTGGCTGTCTGTCAGCCCTTAACGGGAACCACTACTCTTTATTAATATGACTGAAGGAGGCGGACACATCACTGTTAGCTGTTATTTTTCGGTGATAGGTTTCTGAAGGAGATATTTAATTGTGTTATCTAACCTACATCAGAGCAAATAAGCAGTAATATCTGTAAGTTAGGTTTTCGTTAGTAGATAGATTATAAAGTCACACTTGTAATTAACGAGGCATTATATATAAATTTTATTAAAAAACGACACGGTAGGGACAATTAAAAAAATTGCGAAATAAAATATGTATCACTCACTCTGTTCTGTGTGAACAGCAGAGACTTAATAACCGAGTTTAATTATTGTTAGAACAAAACAGGATCTGCTGGGTGTTAACGAATAATTATCGCATGAATCACGCATCAGCTATTTCTTCCTCGTATCCTGCAGGAGGGCGCGAGATGCTGGGATGCCTGTGCGTTTCATCACAGCCGGGGAATGGAACCGGTCGATCGCGGTTTTTTTCTTATGCAGCAATGTGAAATTGCTTCCAACGCAAAGGAATGTCAAAACTTTATAATAATGAGCACAAGATAATTGTCATTAATTTATATATGGTAATATGGTTGTGACTGCTCCGTTATAAGTATCAAAATCTAATCTGATCTATTTTTACCGTCTAACACTAAGTAGAACTTTTTCGATGTTTTGTTTATTAGGCTATACGTATTACTACGACTACACTGTTAGAAACAGATATCTTATCTTTATTGAAATAGCATCTACAGTCTAAAGATTCGGAGCATTTAAATTTATTCTATAATGTTTGTTTATAAGGCCACACTTCCAAGATTTTCCTGCTGAACCGGCTGTCATTGAGACAGCAGGCACGATCAGCCCACTGGTATTTCATCTTGTAGATTTTGAGAGGTGCGTCGACAAGTTTAGTTCTCCTTCGAATTTCTTCGTTCCGGGTCTTGTCTCTTAGAGAAATACCACGTTCAACATCACATGTGGGTATTAAAGATAACAATAGATAAATAAGGAAGCAGTTAAGGTGCAGCTCGGCCGCCGCGCTTGAATTGCAACAACGCGGCCTTTGGTTGTGTCCGCCGCAACCGGCGCCCATACAATCCAAACAAATCGTTATCAGATAGCCCGCGCGCGCGCCGGTGTGCAGCGGAACACGGGAGACGTCCGCGCGCGGTGACTCATCGCTAGAGAATGACGATTTGTCCGCGAACAGCTTTTGGTTTTTTTTGTCGCCGCCGCAGCCGACGACAGCAAGGCCGTTATGCCAGCTCGCGGCGTTTGACGTAAGGCGTGCCGAGCGCAGCGTTGTATGCAATCAATCTGTGACCCTGCGGGTTATGAAAACAGCGTTTGTTTACCCGCGGCGGCGGTGCGCTGGTCCGGCGGTGCGCTGGTCCGGCGGTGCGCACAGCAATAGTTTAATTAATTGTCCCGGTCGGACGCGGGTCACCGCGGCGCAGCTTACAGGCGGCGCCTTTGTACTTATCAATACGATTGGAATTATACATTAACTTAATCATTACACTCACTGCATAATAACAACAAATAATATACAAAACATACATTATGTAACAACTGTAACAAATTACAAATGTGATGAAATATTTGTCATTTCTATTTTGAGGTAATAATAAAATGTTTTGCCCGAACGTATAATTTCAAGATGAAGTGCATCATCGCGATAGTGGTTGGTAATATGTTTTATATTTAAAATGGTTTAAAGCTTCGCACATCTCATCGCTGCATTTTATTAAAAACGGATTCTCGCTCCAACATGACCTTTCAACGGACTGTTACAAAACCGTACAGCCAGGCAGTGATGGCTCTAAGTGGTCTTGCACAACGCGACCGTGTTACTTGTAGAACAAACGTGAAAAAGTAGCATTTTCATTGAAGACCGACAATAGTTATGGACGCTGCATTACTTTGATGTTATTACAGTGGAAATGAGGTGTCTATGTTATCGAAAATCATGCATCATTCACGTTTTCCCAGCGCACGCTTGTGTTGCATATGTTTTGTTTAATAACTTCGTTGTAGTACGTATTGTTTAAATTTTCTTTTTATTTCTTTCATTTTTATACGATAAATAACTAACATACGATTAAAAGAACTTTATTTGGGTTTAGTATAAAATTGTTCATCTAGTTATTAGATTCTCTATTGCTTATAATACGAAAGCTAAACAGAGCCGAGTACAGTGCGGAGCTCACAGATGATTATCATATTATAACATTGCAAACACAAAGGGCTCGCGCTTGGCAAAGCCTTCTCCCGGAATCACTACAGCCATCGTAAAATGAAAAATATATATAAAGTTCCTTGAACCTAACACTGGGCTAAGTGCCAACTTGTCAGTCAGTAAAACAAAATGCAGAGTTACAAATAATTAGACACGTACAGTTAATAATTATTATAGTATCGTCGATGTTTATACTATGCAGGAAAAAAGTTAGTAATCTGTAGCATACATTTACTCGATATGATCTAAGTAATATAAGAAGGATCAATGATGTAAAATATTATTTCATATGTGTTAAGTAAAAAGGTACATTTTGTAAAATTATTTAACAGGATAGACTACTGTATATTCAAAAACTATTTTATGGGAGACTACAGAGTTTAAAACTATATACATTAGTCTCCACAATCATATATCTACTCATTATATAGACATACAAAAAAAATGTTTTTTTTTTTTGCACTCCGATTGCTTATCAAGTTATTTAAAAATTTTGCCCTGATACGTCTTCGTACTGAATACGTGTGCAAGAAAGGGTATGAATTAATTAAACATTTAATGTATACAAAAGTAAAGTGGCAACTACTTAATATTTCTGTGCCATCATCATCATTATTATCAGCCGATATACGTCCACTGCTGCACATAGGCCTTATTTCTGTGTAAAGCAAGGATATCACAATAAATGTAAATCTTTACTGCTTAACGAATTATTTTCATACCTGACACTTTAAATTAGTAAGCAAACTGAGGTGGCATAGTTTGGCCACATCTGCCGTGAAAAGAGATCAGCGGTGGTGTGAAAGCGCATTTATTTTTATTCTAAAAAGAGACGAAACGAGCGAGACATTCACCTGAAAGTAAGTATTATGCCTGTCCATAACAATGCCAAAAGGCGCTCACTACGATGATATACACAACAGCACTTTGTGCTCATCGTCTGGGGATATAAAATGTTAAGGTAATAATTAGTAATTTCACTATCTACGGCGCCCTTCATTCCGGAACACGATAACGTTTGCACATTATTGTTTGTCGGCTGAAATAGGAGCTGTAGTGGTATCTATCTACCTAGACGGGTTCCGGCAACAGAAACCTAACTACTAATAAGAGTCCTTTAGTGGAGCAGAAGTAGGGCAGGACTTCCCCCGACAAGTTGAAGCGACGATTTGTGATGGGTGGTCTGGAGAAACCGAGGTGTCAGTCAAAGATCGAAGTGGACTGATTGATAACGATAATAACAAGTCGTGCTAGTGAAGTCCGCTACCTTGTGACTCCCGTTTGCCCACGTGCATTAAAAATATTTAGTGTGTGTGTGTGTGTGAATGTTGCCGGTTCGCTGCGTCTCACGTGACGTCCACGGCTACGTCTATTAACTACTACCCACACCTAGTTATTTCGAGAGGTATCACGTCGGCACTATCGAGGAAAGAATAAAATATATTTATTTCAGCGAAACCAGAGTTGCACGCACGAAGGCTTGTTTTCTAAACTTTAGAATTCATAAACAATAATTTTTTATTTTATTAATAATAATTACTCGCACCTAGTTATCTAATTGACGTTTGGTTTGATTATATATCATTTCCATTTTCTTTATGATTTTCAGCCATTTGAGGAAGTTAGCATGGCAACAATCGGACAATGACCACACCGGCTCCACCCACAGGATGGAACCGCAACAGCGCGGAAGCTGGCGCGTCGTCACCAAACCGTTTAAGTTAAAGCTGAATCGCTCGCGCTCCGTCTCACGCGGCCCATACATTACTGTAACATCAAAAGTGACATGCGCATGTGGTGCTATTCGGAGTCCGACCTTCGGCTACACTTCCTGATTGTCGTTGTGTGTTTGTTATGCCGCGGGAAGTATTATTTATTGGCCATTAGCTTATCTCTTCATCTCTTTGAGATTTACAAATGTTACATATAAAACAACGTTTTGCCTTGTACCAGGATTTATTATCGAATATATCATTTTTTATCGAATCTTCATAAAACATTTAAATCATTTTTAAATGTATTTTTACTTAACAATAACAACGTATATGTATGATTGATGATAAATAGTGTATTTATCATCGGCACCCATGGTGCTAAGCGATCAAAGCCCCGTTTGATTCTTTTTAATCTTTCCTTAGACGTTTGACAAAAATCACATTTCTACCACCCTCTTAACTATAAAAAAAAAACATTTAAATTTGATTTTGATCACCCAGTTTCCAGATGTTAATGTTCACTGCCGTCTGTTGAAAACAATTACTATCACAAATTGGGCACAAAAATAATAATAATTGGATCTTCCGGTTCCAATGTAAGGTTTTATTAGCGGTTTATATAATTCATTATGTCAACCTAATACGTCCACTCATTACTGAATGAATGAAACCTGAAACGTGCGTTTGTGGATTGTCCTAGGCCATTGTATGCTCATTCCAGTAATGGGTCCCTTTCTTGGTGGTTTTGTAAGTAGGTTTTAATTTATACTGTTAACACTGTAGCTAGCAGCTACACTACGGACACATCTCCAAGTATCAAATACAATGTGATGCTGTGAAGGCTGTTAATAGCATTCGTAGCAATAATCATTAGTGATTATTGCGACAACGGTGACCATCCTTACCATCCCTTTTTACACTAAAATGATTTCATATTAACGTAATTCATACTTTAATTACATAATGAAAGAAAAATTTCACGGCTAATGGACCATTAGCTGGCAACAAATGCACATGATTATGAGCTATTTAAAATGTTGATCACACAAACTAAACTAGTCTACTTGAGATATATTACGTTAATTGTCGTTTCTTTACTAATTTGTAATGCTAACGAGCCTTACGAACATTATTATTTACTTTATACCTACGGAACGTAACATTTGTACATTTGTAAAATCCTATCTACGAGTATAAATGACTTACGTTGTCTTAAAGTATGACTGCAACAGAGGGCAGTAGTAGTCGGAATGTTCAGGCCATCTCATACTCTAACTTCTCATTATATAACAAATACACATAAATAACACACTGTGATGTTATTAATAACAACGAGTTAAGTAAAGTAATGCTGATTAGTATACATGATTAACATTAGGTATTTTTCATTATAAAGATGTTTACCCTGTTCCACTATCCACCATCTACCTCCTAGCACTGACTCGTTGATAATCGCTAATGGAATGAAATCCCCTTGAAATAACCTCTTAAAAGCCTTCAAAAGCTTTTTACTGTGATACAAGGCTTTTGGTCCATGGCACAGTGCTAACAAGTCGTCAAAGAATTACCATTACCTGGGGGTTACCGGCTGGCCTCTGTGTGCCATTAGTTAAAGCGAACCATTAATCTCGAGGAATTAATAACTGTGCCCGTTCGGTCGTAATGAATGGTTAAGTCTGCTTATACGTTTGCGACCAATCATGCGCTGCAGCCTGACGACGCCATCGCACACGTCCGAACGCGTTTATTTACTCTGCCGAGTTAGTCGAAACACCTCAAACATCAGTTACTTGTGGGAAAATAATATGTTCAATAACGAATACCATAACAATAAATAATTTATAACCAAGTCTCGAATTTATGATGGAAATGACTAAAAAAGACTTAATATTTTTCTCAGTAGGATATTTTTTAAACGCAAAAGATATCAAGTGGCTAGAATGGTACTGAAATCAGAATCGGGCTCTTCATTTTATAAAAAAAATTGTTAATAATACATGCTGATATGTGCTAATAATATATGCTGAAACTTAAGTCCAGCAGCGAACGTCTATCGGTTGAAATAATGATTATGATGACATGCTGATATTCATAATCATTAGGAGCCGTCTTCAAACCGAAGTTTGGAGATGAGATTGAGAAAACTAATACGGTCCTCAGCAATTTTTTTTGAACGGCTGGTATGGTATTAGACGAATTGAAATTAAATCATATTTATTTTTGTGAGCAGTCGCCAGTGCGCGGGCGCCCTAACGTTGCGTGGACTGAGCTGGGACGGCCTTGCAGGAATGTCTCCGGCGTTTCGCAACCTATCGCCGGCGGCCGCCTAATGTTTTTTCGTATGGCCGTGTGGCTGCCGCGGCCGCTTGGTAGAGCCGCCTGAAACTGCTCCATTGTCTGTCTCTTGACCATCGTGAATATTTTACAAACAAATTCTTAGATTGCAAAAAGAGAAAGTATAAATAAGTAACGTAGTGTAACGCCTATACAAAATTATATAGAAGATATTCAGATATTCATTCATCACCGATACTGTTTGACGTAAACACTCAACATTTGGTAGAGATATTGCTTCTGTTGCCTCTTTACACTTTAGTAAAAGATTTTTTCCCTTCTTCTGTTGTAAGTCATATTACCAGAGCATCGAAATTTAACATAATTTACAACAAGAAAGAGTATTTCCATCCAGGTATAACGTAGATGTCTTTAAGAGAAGAGTAAAAAGGCTTCTTCTAGACTAGTCTGCTTCACGACCAATACTACATTTTCGCTCACCGTCAGTAGAGATCGTGTCTAGTACTGATCTATATAATAAAAAAAACGACAAGCACAATGCGGGGTTCTAAGTATGTCATCTCCCTCGCCCCATAAACACATAGTTAACAGTAAACGGTAGAACTTTCCATCAGTTAAATGTCATGATCGTCTTTTCATTAAACCGAATAAATATAAATGAAAGTCCAAATAGAACTATGTAATCGAAAGTATAATCAAGACATTTGGAGAGGGTGGAGTCTCGTCCCTGGTACGACATACGTTCACGTGAATTGGAACGGCCTCAGCGCCCAGCGCCCAGCGCCCAGCGCCCAGCGCCCACCGCCGGCTGCACGCGCGCGGTGCCTCAGCAATGCGACATTGTTACGGCGCGATGCCAGCGATGCCAACGGAGCCACTTATTAATTGCTCGAAATTTATACTGGTCTTTCATTGTAAACATCCACGGTTGGCATATTTAAAGTGCAGAAGGTTATTTCTTAATTAAATATAATAAAATAATATATTGTCGTTACTTATAACTCCAGCAGAGAACGAGGCAAGAAGAGAACTTAGAGCCGTATGCGACGAGAGTATATTCAGTGATTCAAGTAAAAATAAGTGTAAACTTTTAATTACACATTATTGACGAAATTATCGGCACCTTCGAGTGAATGTTTTGAGATATTTTCTATCCATCCTCGTCAAGGTAAGGTTTCGTTTTCATATAAGCGTCTGGTGTGGACACGTTGTAATCACTCTAAATCTAAAAAGAATGGCACAGGATTGAAAAATGTTTCTCTAAATAACCGCCCTACTTGAATTAGAGAATGGTGATCATATAAATATCCTAACTAAAGATTCACCGGTCAGATTTGGGCAGCATACCTTTTACCTTTCCTTCCTTGTCTGTCTCATCAACAGCCTGCCCGCATGGTAACCTAACCCGTAGGCCACGGTAAGCCCACCCACGTGGGCCATGGAGCACGCCGCCCCATCGCATCGTCTCACATGGCCCGCGCGCCAGGCCCCACGTCCAGAGGAACCGGTCGGGCCGCGTCCACACAACTCGACATGTAACTGTATATATGAGAAACTGGTATTTTTGCTCGATTCACTTATTTGTTACGCGATCGAGGTTAATGGTGTCCGCAACGGAATATGTTCAGCAAAAACATACAATTATGCATATAATTTAAAGAAACATAAATCTATTTCCCCAGATTTTTTTTATAAAACGTTAAATTTGTCAAATGCAAATACATAATATAGATACCAGTGTTACATCACGTGAAGAAGTCGTTCAAGAGTCGTTCGCTTCCATACAGCCGCACGTACATAACTCGTATATTTTTTAGAATGTCGTAAAATAATGTTCTCAAAATCATTTGCAAAGAGATCATATTACAAATAAAAAGCCGGACTGCAGTTTTTCCATGAACTTTACGCACGCGCGTTCACTGCGTACCAACAGCTTTCAGATCGTCGTTGTATTTTAAGTAAACCTGTACACCTATACATATACGTATCCACGTTAGAAGGACTCTATAACCTTATCGATTCATGTGTGGTAGATAGTGCATAAATGAACGGAGCAACCCTCGCTGATGTCAACAATAAACAAGTTGCAGTGGAGCCTGCGTCGCGCGATGTATGGGGAGTGGCTAAATGGAGCGCGGTAATCAGACCACTGCAAATACATCTCACTGCTATTATAACGTTAGATATTTATTATTAACAACCCCGCACTTCCGCTCTTAGTGACCATAAGCCACCGCCAATGACTTCTACGCCCATAGGATCTGTACTGCTTATTAGTTATATTTCATTAAAGTCGCGTTATAAAAACATAATAGCTGCCCAAGAATGCCTGCCGGTTCTCGCTGTTACTTCATCAAGTGACCAAAACCGTTCAAAGTAAAATTGTGATAAGCCACTCTTCTCATTCACACTCTTTCTATAACCCGCATTGGGCCAGCGTAGTGGATAATAGTCCAAATACCCCCAATGCAAATCCTTACCCGACCGATGTGGGAATCATTAGGGGAGGTCTATGCCCAGCAGCGGACGTCCATCGGCTTACGATGAAAATAATGATAAAATGACTGTTTGAACTTGCCTGTGCTGTCTGCTCACCCACGGTCGGTGTACATGAGTACGCACGCACATCAAAGGTGAGAAGATTCGTTTGTGTGTCGCCGCCGCGGCAGTAAACTCATACAGGCGGGCGCGGGCGCGGGCGCGGGCGCGGGCGCCGGCGCGGATGCGGCCAATCGTAAAGCTGTTGTTATACGATTTAGTTCCAACGCGTGTGGTGCCCGCCGCCGACACCACCATCGCCTTACTAAATTATCGTTTTCCTATTCACCTCTCAAGGCGGAGACACACCAAGTCATTCCGATGCTACTTATGAACGATACTTTAAAACTCTAAGACATCCCTTACCATCTTGATAAGGATCTCTATTTTTGTGACAAAATTAAAAAAAATTACAATTATATATTTAACGTTTACGTGTTACATTTAAGTTTAATAATAGATAAAACTTTATTCATGTAATACGCTGCTGCTCCAACTTAAGAAAGGTTTCGCTTGCCTAAAACTGATGTGATATTTTAAATCGATTTCGAGGACCCCCCCACCCCATTCCCTCTAACGCACCTTTATTAAGTAGAAATTATATTATACTCAACGGCTTTATACTCTTTTTGTTAAATTTTCAGTGAAAGAATTATATACATATATCACACATGGTACATGAACATTATCAATCATCATCAATACTGATGTGAATAATAATATTTATTGATATACTGATGTTAATAATAAAAAATCATAAAAAATAAGCTTTAAAATAACCAATGAATTTGATTTATTACAATGTGATAAAATTAAAAATTCTCCGTTTCAAATAGAATGTGACAAACAAGTAATTTAGTGTATGTCTGTCTGGTGCAGTGTATATTTGGCCAGCAAGCAATAAAGCGTTGATCGCGCGGATCGGGCGCTCGTAACAATCGCCGCTGTCCGCATTAACCGACTCACGCGTAAACTGGTGGGATTCACGCATCCCATCGCCTACTGCACCCCCAAACTAACGTAACACTAATTTCCGCCAATCCCTCACCGACACTTTCCACTCGCACTCTCCACTGAACCCAACTGAATATCTCGTAGCCGTTACATACGTAATTTGTGAAAGGAGCAGAGTAAATGTGTTACTACTATACATACATACTCTACAGAACCATCGTACTTTGTATAACGTGTTGCTTTTATACCACGAAGCGAACGAGAGGTTCGTCTGGTAGTAAGTGGTACACACCTGCTCATGACAACGTGGCGCTAGTTAGGATGATTAACACTACACCACATTATCCTAATTGCTTGGACACATAAAAAATTAAGTTTTATTACCGCAATTTTACTAGCTAACTAACACAGCACTTCAAACCTGAATGCCATATTTATAAATTGTACGGCAAAATAAGGAGCTGCGAACGTTCTCACCTAGACGGTCAACGACAATAGATATTTACCACCAGTAAGGGTTAATTCAAGAAAAACTTTTAAACTACCATTTACTTTATTTGTATGTAACTCAAGTTGTTTGTAAGTGTAGTGATTGGTTACATACACATGTATTATATATTCCCAAATAATAAAAACTTAATTCCAGAGCATAAATATAAGTTTTAGAGCGGTATTAGATTATTCCTATTTTTGTATTTGACAAAGCGACAAAACAAAGTTCGTTACTTAGGTAATTCATAATGTAATGATAAGTAATATTTTTAAACATATTTTCGTGAAATGAAATAACTAAGATGCAATGGCCCACTGCGACAGGAAGTCGCTAAACTAGGACCATAAGCAATCGGTTAAATGAATACTCATTAATGTAACTTGACCGAGCAACTGTGTCCACCACGTGTCACCTAACTGTAATGTAGTATGTTGCAAGTTACGTCTACACGTATTACTTGTAAAGGTGTTGTTACTTCCGTTTGTGTTAATTTAAAATATTATTTCTGAATGATAATATTGTTAAGTCAGCCCCTACCCCGTGCATAAAGCATTCGCGTTTCAAATCTATAAATTTGGATTTTCTAAAGAAAAACCCAACTACAAAATTATTATTTACAATATAAAAGCTTTCCACTTACGTAGTCTCGTCACGATATCTCTGGAGCTATAAGGCCCGGAAACTTAAAATTTGGCAGGAATAACCGTTTTACCATTTAGAGGTCAGCTATGAACGGATTATACAAAATTCCTACCCCAAAGGGAGTTGCAAGGGTGTTACGATCAGCAAAGCAGGCGGGAAATAGTTTAAAATATAATTGAACTGACTGTAGATAAGAATTAAAAAGAGAAATAAAATATGGAAATGTTTTTTCCTTCGAAGTTTTATTAGAACTATTTGAGGAGTTAGTCTTTTAAGTTAAATAACATACTTATAATTTAACACTAGTTACGAGAGGCCTTCGCTACTCGTCTCTATGTTGTAAGATTGTATATCCGGCCATCGAAAGATTTTATCTTCATTCACAGAATGCATTCAATACCACACAAACTTTCATCAAACGAGTAATATGATGAACACGATGCTGATGCGTGTTCCCCGGTTGCGACACCTGACGGCCGACTCATGCGACTTGTCGTGTCTTAGTGTAGGAATTCAAAAATATGTATAACTTGTTAATTAGTGCTTGCGTAAACTGGACCCGTCTCTAGGGAAAACTTTATGCATATTCATATGCGATGTGATGTACGTTGCGCTTAGCAACTGAACCAGAGCTATTACAACCTGCTACGAGTTGGTTTCCGGTTCGGTATAAAATTATATTGCAACGGATATAAAATAATAAACGCATATACCTAGGTTGTTACCACTGCCGCTCTCATTGAAGCCTCCAAGCGGTGTATAGCATATGACTAGTTTTGAACTGCGATGTAGTTTATGCAATTACTGCGAATCACACTAAACTACAAGTGAACCGACTACAATATTATGTGAACATCTTAATTGTTATCATAAAGCCTTTCGCATACCATAAAGCTAAACGTCACGCCCTTCACGCCGCTCAATTTTATAAAACATCCTTCTTTAGAGTAAGGTGAGGTCACTGTCTTCTAGTGTGAGCTCCGGGTTGGTTGTACCTCAACATTGGAAAGTATTACCATGATCGCGCATTGTGCCACGGCTTTGTTTACAACCGCACTAACACCGGATGGGCTAATAACGTAACTGGTAATCGGGTCGTGCATCTGTAATGTACATAACGGGTGCGCGTTTCAAATTGTTGCGGGAGTCTAAACGTAATCCCATCATGCACATCTGAAATGTTTGTTATACGAGAAGGAACGTTTTGTACACCTTGTATTGTTGTATCATTAAACGAATGTTTTCATAGTTATAAGTTCTCGTGTAGGTCGAGTTAAAGTTTATATTTATGCGTAAATGTGTTACCGGTGCGTTAAAACAAACATTCATTGTTTACATCGTGAACGTTCGTTTCTATGAAACACAAAGTCCAAAAAATGGTAGCTTATGTTAACATACTTATAGAAATGACTTTAAGAAAAGTTCAGATGCGGTGGTAAGTGTCGAAAGACCTAATTATATTAGGTCCTTACATATGAAATTGCCGTTTTGTACGGGAGAAATATAAAGTCAATTTTTTTTGTAAAATATATTTAATTAATCAAAGTATGCACCGTTGTTATCTATGCACTTTTGCCATCTCATAGGTAGTTCATTGATCCCTTTATTAAAACAACCATGGGGGGCGAGAATCAATAAACTCTTTGAAGGCGGTTTGGACTGCCGCAGCGGAATTGAATTTTTTTCCTTGTAAGAAGTTGTTCAAATTCCGGAAAAAATGGTAATTTGTTGGAGCAAGGTCCGGGGCATACCGTGGATGTCGCAGCCATTCCAATTGTACCCTCATCTAACGTAAGGTTGGTTCTGAAGGTCGAAATTTCCAGAACGAAAACGTTGAAACCAAAAAAGTACCGTGCTTTCTTTTGCGACACAGCGCCGTACTCATCATCAGTCCTTCGAGCTGTTCCTGCAGCACTGGTACTGGTGCCGCGGTAGAACTCGTACTCGTAAATATACCGATATTTCATGTTTTCCATTGTGCGCCAGTAAGCCACGCCAAAGATAAAAATAATGAGGAAAAAAACAAATGACTATTTTAAAAACTCAAATGTATCAGCTATATGAATTTATAAATTTGAATTTGGAATTCTTAACCAAAGGGCAGATATTTCAGATGAAAGTGGTCAGTGCGACAAAACGCTAATTTCATATGTAAGGGGACCTAATATTATATTTTATAAAATTGTATTCGGAAACAAGTTTCTGGATAAGATATTGTTAACACAATATATTTGATATTCTTTAACAAGAAAAACCATGGAAAATGCCGGCGCCAAGAGTGTAGGAGTTCCGTGGTAGACTTTAATAGTTATTTAAATATTCATCATTACTATTTTTAAAGTAACTAAAGGAAGTAAATGAATTTCTATAACAGTCGCAATGCTTTAAATGTTAGTTTATTACACTGATTATAATTGCTTGGTATATATATTTGCTTTTGATAAACTTGTTTGCATTAAGGCCAAGTTTATTCAGCACTGGCTGCGTACGCGGTCCCGCTTAGAAGGATATTGGCCATAGGTAGCATTTAAGTCTAAAAGCTAGAAGCATTCTTGACTATTGACCAAAAATACAGGCTTTATAAACTATTATATCCTCAACGTGACAAACTACCTGGAATATCAAATTGCCCCCCCTGTATCTTCTACTGCGCGGTCCATTATCAAGGCAATAGGTATAGTAGATGTTTCATTTATTTGTGTATCAGAATTCATACAAATTTGTTCAGCGGTTCTTGCGTGAAGATATAGTAACACTGTGACATTTATATCAGCGTGTATATCACGGCGAGTAAGTGGTATCGTTGTATCGATATAGTTATGTAGTAAACACAGGTTACAAATGAGTAAGGCCTGTTATCTAGCGGCCGGCCGCGCGGGCTGGCCGCGTGACATCATCGCGCTGACATATTGCCGGTCCTGTGATGACTTCATGCGCACCGCCATCACATCATACCACCACCACAACACCACACCTCACAGTTATACCTTATCTCAACCTTTATACCCCCTCATATATCAAACGATGTTTAAAATGACCACACATCCATTATTCAAAAAAAACATACAAACTTTAGAGTAGAGTAGACATTACTTGAAATTGTAAATTTATTTCAAGCAACTAACAATGTCCTTAAAAACTTTGGCTTGAAGGCAAAAATTTAACTCGTAAGTAAATACACAAAATGTCTTCTTCTGTTAAATATTATCACAATAGTATTTCTTCGTCGCTGGACCGATCGATGTGGAGATCTTTGGGGAGGGGCTATGTCCAGCAGTGGACGTCTATAGGCTGATGTTGATGATTTCTTCGTCAGCAATCGAATGTGTCTAAACCGCAATGAGCGAATAACATCAATTCGACCAGATCCTAGTGTTTTGCTACAAATTGGTAGCGTAAACATAATCGTAGCCAAAGTAATGTCCAATGAACCCAAACAACTTCACAAGAAACCTAAATGTCGTGATTTAGTAATCAATTTTATATAAATTATATTTGTATTTACTGTGAAGGCGACGTCATCGTATTACCAATGAAACCCTGTATAATAAAGAGAAAAATATCCATATCAACCAAATAGCAAATACTTGTTAATGTTTCTCTTATATATTGAAAAAATACCCGCACGTAATAAACACGCAATAAAACCTTAACGTGTTGATGCCGGTGTGGTCCTGCACCGGTAGATAAGGATCCGCTTATCGGATATTTACTGTACAACGGAGTTTAGAAATCGCAGCAATGCTTCAATCAATGCTTGCCTGCAACTGAGTCAAGGTTCGCCCAAGAAACCGCTAACCTTTTCGTAGTAGGAGTACGCACTCCTGACACCGCGACCACGACCCGCCCAACGTGGGGAAAAAACATCGAGATTTGAAATGTTCCAACTTCAAACTACTTTTAATTACAACCCACACCAACGTCTCATAAACTGTTTCAGGGTGTACCTTGACTGTAATCTGGACAGTTTTCGCTAACAAGGAAACACGGAGCCACCACAAATCTTTGATAACGATTCTAGGCTTTATTATAATTTGAAACACATTCAACTGTATAATCACGCTTCGCAACATACATTTTTCACTTTAATACCACAACTAAGTTTAGTTTATCGGCTGGTGATGATGAAGTTTAGTTTACGACATTTACCAATATATTTATTTTTCTATAGATTAGCCACTAAATATTTTCTCCTAAATATGGTATCGATTATATTGTCAACTGCATATGTTATTGATTTGAACACAATTCCTTTATTTAAATATCCATGAAAAGGCTTTTGGTGGTGACTGCAGTGATCAGATATATCCGTATCTCGTTCGGCGGAAATAATTTTAGATAAACTATCTGTGCGTATCTGAACACTTCACAAAATGTTTAATAGCCCAAGGTGTAGTAAATTTATGTATATGTATATATATGAAAATTCGTTAATCACATGAAAAGTAGTGAACGTATCGACATGGGAACATGAGCATTCGACGCGGAATGCTTTGTAAATGATTACAGGATGCTTTGTAAATGATTACTTATTCTTTGAATTTCATAGATCCTTCATCATATCATATTACTTTTATACTCATTTTCATTTCATACTGTTTGCGGTTGCTATAGTAACGGTTGTTACAGATAGTCATCTGCGGTCTAATTTCAATCTTATTTGCGGCCAGCAAAGCGGGCAGGGAACAGCTAGTAGTTAAAATGTAAAATAACTAGCCGCCGTCGCCACCACCGCGTGGCCAGTGGGCGTGGGATAACGTGTGCAGTAATTGGTGCTGCAGTGGGCACGGTCCGGCCGGTTGGCGCTGGCTGCGTCCACTCGGGGCGTTTAACAACATGAACACTGCGCACCTCGGGCGGCAGAGATGTCGCTTTACCATTATACAATTGATATTCACCACAGGCTGCCATTGAATCATTCAGTAGGGGACCTCTACTGACACTTTGCTTCAGTTCACTTCTAAACGATAGTAACACTTACCTAAAAGTTGTCTTTATTACCACAAATAATATTTCTTGTGAACAGAAAATTTATTGACTGAAACTTGGCGTCATTTAAAATTTTAATAAACATTTGCTACTCTTAACAGTTAATATTTATAATCTGGTCAAAGCTGTTTTAAAAGATTACTGCTTTGATGTATTTTCACTTACAAATCCATTTCGAGTAGTGTTGTAATAAATTAAATTTCATATGATTCACGATGAAAATCACCTGTATAACTATAGCGATTAAATTAAAATTAAAAAACTATATAACAATACTTTAATTTCTCCATAGTATAACAATATACGAACCCTTACATGAAATACAAACGTGGACCCCTAATAACCCCCCGTAACCCCGCGCAACGGCCGACGTCGGCGGGTGTCCGATTTCATTCATCGCCGGCGTGGACCCACGCACACACCCGTAAAGCAATGACCTGATGATGAATGGTTTGTACTACGATATTGTGGACTTGGGACATAACAAATTACCCACTCGCTACATACCAACGCGGGGGTTGATTGGTTGGATGGAACATGCACTGCATTGTGCACGTCACTTTGAGACACAAATTATACAAATAACTACAAGTCCTTTTTACACAATATTTTTTTTAACTACAACGCCCTCCATACCAGCCAACGATAACTTTTGGTAGCAGCAACCCGCTGCAGTGCTGCTATCATAACAAATACATTAACAAGATTACACCAGCATTTAACTGCATAAGTTAATGTACGACTACTAGGCTACATGATATCAGAAAATACATATTGTATTCGAAAAGCTATAGACTTAAAATCAAATATTATTAAAACTTTATTTAGAAACAATAGCTTTCAGTTCCAATATTAAAGTTTGCTTTAACGTCGTGTGACGGTAGCAAGTCTAAATAAGTAGAAAATTCTACGTCATTATTAAAGAATTTTTTTTTTAATAAATAGGTACAAAAAAACCAAATGCAAAAATAAATAGGTTCAGAGTGACCGCGGTCGCCACGTGTAGTGTGTTCCACAGACACACACACGGCCACTCGTGTGTAGGGGCCATGAAGGGCGCGGAAACCGTGCAGTTTCTCCAACTTGCTATCTACAAGACACCAATCTAAGTCCTGTTACTCACTTCATTTTTTATACATATAAGAGATTTCCACTTCCGAAATGTTACCCCTGAAAGCGAGTTGCGGGAGGGATAATAACGGAAAGGGGCTCGAGTGACTGCGGGTTGCCGCTGGGCGAGAATATTTTTGGCAAATATCAAATATAATTCTATATTACGTCCATCAAAGTGGGCTAGGAACAGCTCCTTGTAACTATACAACTCGTTTCACAACTAGATTATCTATGGTTTTTTTATAAAATTCGGAATGCTAAATATTCTAAACTGAAGCTGATGCTTAATATTTTTTCGGAGAACGTGCATATGGTAGCAGAGATAAAATATGTAGATAGTGCTGCTTACTGCACACAAAAGCCTGTGGCTGTTTTTTATTTGAAAAAATGATAGGATGAGCGATACATTCACCTGATGATAAGTGATTTACAATTTATAACAATGTTGCACCAGTTAGGATGATAAACAGCACCATATTGTACTTGTTGCCTTGAGACACAAGAGGTTCAGTTTTTTACTCCAGTAACGGCACTAGCTACAATACCATTTACACCGAGTTAAGGATTGTTAGTAGAGAAATAGGAGTTGCAATGGAACCTACCTAGAGGCCTCTGGCAACAGAGACCTACCATCAGTTAAGTGTTTTGTGATTAAAAGAGGAAGTTTAAGAATTTCACACCCATAGTCCATGTCTATCTAGTGATATTTTCATTTTAATATGAAACTAATCATCTCCCACTATCATCCAAACAAACTTACCATGGAAAAAGAAAAATTTCAACAAACAATTTCCTTCATACTATCATTTCCCCTATGAAACTATGTAACCGATGATACAATTATCATTTCGCATCATTCACAACTAGCACCAACATGATGCACCTGTTCTGATAGATATAAAACACAATTATATTGCTATTTGTGACTTCTTTACATAATAATTTCACAAGCCACTTGCTATTCACTTCTGATTCAACTAACCACAAACAAACAACCGGAACTTATCCATTTTGCTATGACAATAAGAACTATTATCGCATAAAGATTTATGAATAATAAGTTACAACCTGTTTTGGTGCAGTTGCAAATAATTGACAGCACAGCACCGTTTCAATTATATAGATTATAAAGATAAATGGGTAGTCAGACTATATATAATTAAAACTATATCTAAAAATTTTACTGGTCATAACCTTATACAACTAAAACAGTGATTTCATATTTCAAAACTGTTTTTTGGAGTCAGCATTGGTCACTGATAATAGTACAAATAGTGAAAAATAACTTAGACTTTATAAATATGTCTTTTTTACAATACATATTTGTTACAAGTATACTGTACAACAGTAATAATTAAATAATATTTGTATTTTATATCGTTGCCATGTAAAAGTTTACTTAGCACCTTTGGGGGATTTGTATAAGACTACTCTTCATTTACTACTGTTCAAATATTGAAAAGAAGCTTCTTTTTGGTTAAAGAAAATAAAATTATTGTTATTGAGGCAACAAGGGTCGGTATATTATATTATGTGTAGACAAAAGTTACTAAAATATTAAATGGACCCTAATAAAAAAAGTAAATACAACAAAGGTTTTCCTAAAAAACAACTTTCTAAGAATGCTCATAATTGTTTGATTATAATTTGTAATACAAACATTTAAATATTTACGAATCCCACAATGTCTGCAGCAAATGAGACTATTTGCTAATTAGTTTACATGCCTAATTACCAACAACTTACTTGGATACTCAATAATTACTATTGTGGTTAGTTTATAATTTTTTAAACTTCAGCAGCAGTAAGAAACAAAATAATCTATATACACCCCTGTTTTTTGTAAACGAAAGTATGACATTATTTACAAGTGCTGGGCTCTAAATGAATATGTAACTTCTAAAAAATCAAGGAAGCAAAATAGATAATTGTATTAGAACACAAAAGCTAAAAATTCTTGGAATGGATATACATTTTAGCTACTGATTACCAAACCATAAATAATTTATTATTGATAACATAAATAGAAATTATAACCAAATTCTTATATAACATATTTTTAATAATTTACAAATTAAGAGCAGACTTCAAAATGGCAAAAATATATGTACTAATTATTTTTTATTATTTTTAGTTTTAGGTGCCACAAGCAAATATAGAGAAAAATAAAATATAAATAAAGTACACATCTAATCAGTCCTAAAGCAAACTAAAATGATGTCACAATCGGCCAGGGCGCTGAGCCTATGCCGTTTGCCACACTGAATCTAACATTCATACAATGGTCAAAGCCTAATTAATCTACACGACAACGACGGAGTGTATATGAAACTAATATTTCATAACAGTTTGTCACCAAAACATTACGAGGCTTACTTTCCTTCGTGAATTAAAGTGACACAACATGAAATGCCTTAGGAACGGTTTCGTTTGCGCCCGACCGTAAAAACACTGATATTAAGAACGTTGAATGTAGATGTCAAAACTTAGTTAATTCACAAAACAAATCAAAGAAATCTTAAATTGTAGAGCGTTTTGTAAAGTATGTGTTTAAATGGAAAGAAACCGTAACAGGCGTGCTTACCGAGTTCAAGTAAACATAAATCCAAAAATGAAGACAGAGCGAAGTTTTTCCTAAAAACAGGGCCTAAAACACTAATAAACTTTTCCACTTTGTGTATTTGAACTCAGGGTTAGCACTTATTTAGAGACACTGTACACTGGCACTAAAAGCTGTAATTATTATGACACTGCCACTTTAATGTTTATTTACAACGATGACTGCACAACAATACGCATACTTTACGGGACGTCTGTCGCTGTCCAACGAGATTCAGCCATTTTGCTTTATGTCGAATGTCAAAAAGACCACTCTTTTTGACATTCCTAATCTGTCCATCTACAGATAATATGAAACTAACGTTTATTAGCAACTTTTTAAATATTGTTTGTTTATTTAGTTACAACGAAAATTTTTTTGAACAAAATTAAAAAGATCTCTGAATTCGACTGATTAGCTTGTAATTTTGTCGAACATTTAAATATCTTAAATAATGAATTAAGCAAAGACCGAAGCTTTAGACACTTCTAAAATAAGTTTTTATTATATACATAGTTAATTTCAAGCACAAAGCAAAAACACCGCATTGTTCTAAAATAATAACCGCACATTTTATAAATTTTTATAAAACGTGTTTTTGTTCTTTAATTGATTTTCATAGAAATAGGCAAAGGTTAAAGACTGTACAGCTTAATATGACGTAATGATTACTTTTTTGCTTTCGCATTTAACGGATTGTTAAAAATAGCGTATCCGTACGTTCCTCCAGAACTGGTACCCGCATGGTAGTGAGGCTCAATAGCCATGGCTTAGTCAAGCTAAAAGGAATTTATTCAGGCGGCCGGAGATGGCTGCTTCAGATGAGATCCACTAAGTCACCTCTGATGTGTACCGGTGGGTTGCGGTGCAAGTTTGCATTACTCTTCGTAGTCATGATGTAATCTCGGAGGGAGATGTGTGTCGGTATTACAATTCGCTCCTCTCCCTACCGTTCGCGGTTAAGCGGCACTGCACCGCTGATGCAGCAGCGGTGGGGCCGTGTGGAAAGAGGAGAGTCGGTATTACGTTTCACCTCTCTCTTCATTCTTCGGAGCCGTGTAATGATTGGCGACGGAACTAATACTAAATCCGTCCCGGGAAATCGAGAGTTTTCTCTCTTTCCTCCGTGGGCTTTGAATTACGGATGCAGGAGGATTCATTACTCATGAGACGATAAGAGGTTGACCCGAGGAAGTGCATTTACAGAATCTGGAAAGGGGAGATTCTACCCACGAGATGGTGGTGCGCTGCACCAGCCTACACTAGAGTAGATATGTGCAAAAGCGTTCCCATGGCCCTGGCATAAAGCATCGAAGGTGAAACAACGTTTGAGTTTTAATTAGCACAACTTTAATATATTTTAGCCTGCGGATACCATATCCGCGAGCCCCGAGTCCGATGAAGCCGCAATGGTTGTCAATAAAACTGCGGCGCGAAAATCACCATAAAAAAATACCTTTAATATAATTTTTTTGTAGCCGCGAGGTCATTTTCGTTATGCAAATCAAACAATAACCCGTATGTTCTATCATCTAATAGATACCAATACAATTTTATAAAAAAAAACAAATTGTTAAGAAATAAGGAATTTATTATCATCAACCCAACTTAGGATGTTTACATCTCTGTGCAATGCACAGTACTCTATGGACATAGTGTTTTTATACAGCTTAGCAGCAATATACGCTTAACAGATTGCACATACATAGAAGTTCTTCAGAGAGAAGGCTATCACCATTACAGTTCAAAGTTTCTATAATAATTTATTTCTATAGAACAGTTGTCTTCAACTAAAATTATTTCTGCCGCCCAACAGTAGTGTGCAAACATTGTTCCGGTTTGAAGGGCGCTGTAGCTAGTGTAATTACTGGGGTAACGAAACTCAACATCTTATGTCTCAGGTGATGAGTGCAATGTTGTGCAGTGGATACTTATCTTAACTAGTGTCCCAATGTTATGGGTGGATGTATCACTATCAGGTGTTCATCCCTATTGTTTCATAACTTAATTATATAAAACAAAACATAATTTTGTTGATGTTTTAAATAATTAAACAATCTAAAATGGAGATAAGTTTTCATATATTATCATATTTGTTAAATTTAAATATAATGTACATAGATTACAAAGACTACTTAAGTAACAAAATCAAAATGTTTCTGCTTATGTTTCAACAGAAGTGACTTAACTTTAAATTTACTTTGACATATACTACATTCATATATTGTATCTACATGATGTCTTTTATAATGTGCCATTCTTCGAGAAGCTGATAAAAATCTATCATCACATAAATCACACTTATATGGTTTATCACCAGTGTGTATACGAGTGTGATATAATAGAGATTCTTTAGTGACAAATTTACCACCGCACTGGAGGCATGGAAACTTTTTTTCTTTTGTATGTTTCACTACATGCGCATTCAGTTTACTCTGTGCGTAAAATCTCTTATTGCACCATGTGCATTTATATGCTTTTCTATTGCCATGTTCAAATGTAATATGCACCCTAAGAGTGGCTTTTTGACAAAACCTCTTTCCACATACATCACAAGTAAATTTTGCTTGAGATGACGACATCCTTCTTCGATGGCATTCTTTAAGAGTGATGTGTTTATTATATGTTGTTTTTCTTTTGAAACATCTGCCACATGTTTCACAGACTAAGTTCAATGTATGCCCTATTTCATGTTTTTTCAAAGAATGTCTATTGTTATATGTTTTACCACACTGGCTGCACACAGAGCTATTGTGACTTTCATATCTATGTTGTTCAAGAATCCAAGAGGAGCCATATTGTCTTGGACATTCTGGACATTTGAAAGTTTTAGGGGCATGCACTCTAACAAAATGTTGTTTTAAATTATACTGTGTTGGGTAAGTATGGAAACAAAGCTTACATGTATATTTTTGTGCATTGTCATCATCACATAGCATTTCAGAAATTGGTATTGAGCTTAGCATTCTAGTTCCTTTTTTCTTTAATTTTTCTTTTTCATAACCATTTAAATTAATTTCTGGTTGACTGTTATGTTCTTCATTGATTACAATATCTTTAATTTTAGAACAATTACTAGATTTGTTACTTATAATTTCTTGAAATTGCTTTAAAGCTGAAATATTATTAAAAAGAGGTCTGCTGTTATCATAATACTCTTTACTTGAACAGTCACTTGTGTCCAAGGTTAAAAACAAAGTTTTATGACAATTTAATTTTTCGAGATTGTAGTGTAAGCTTGCATTCATTACTTTTAACAACATACTTAGTGCACTCCAATTTTTTTTTACCATTTTAATAAATTTATAACTAGTCACTGTTAATTTTGTACAAGCACTGCACATCCCATTTGAAGTGATTTGTTGTGGAACCTATAAATATTAAATGAATATTATTAAATTTAATAGAAAATGAAAAAAAAACATATTTCTCGTCAAAATAACTTACTTCTAAAGGCAAAAAAGATCTTAGTATGTCTGACAATATAATATGTTCGTCATCCATAATAACTTCGTCTCCAAACTGGAAAGTTTCTTCCGACATAAGTTTATGAAAACAAAGACAGCAAAAGTCATTTTGCCTAAATAATATTTTACTTAATGCTTTACTTACAAAAGCCATAACGCATTCTTTCCGTTGGTTGGTTTAGTTTGTATTAAAACGTCAATCCAAAATCTAACATAGTCTATGGTATCTTCTTATTTTATGACGTTTGCTTTCCGTATACGTTGTAAAAGTTATAATTAAATTTATCTTACTACAATTATGAGTAAAATTGAGTTACATTAAAAAAGATAAATAAAAAATGTTAATACGCGAGTAAAATGTGAGTTTGTAAGGAGACGACAACGTAACGCCATTTTGCTATTCCCTATATCACGTCAAGGATTATTGAACGAAAAAGTGCCAAAGCCCGCGGATTATTTGAGTTTTATTCTTGTGTTTACAATAGTTTGTGTTATAATCAGTTACTATAAATATGCCGGACGACGTAAATATAAATACTCTTGTATCAAATATTGTAGGTGAAAAACGTTATAGCCATTGCAGGTTATGTCTGCGTCTCATTCAGGAACAATATGTGCGCTTTTCTGATACTGTATGCGTAGATCCAGAAAATGATATATTCCAACCATTTTACAAAATACTTACAAATTTACTCGGTAATAACGTAAGTAATCTTCATAAAAATTTATTTTAGATGGAGAAAAGAGATATCATACCTTTTTATTTAATTTGTTTTAGATATGTGACGAAGTTCCTGGAATCGATGCAGTATGTATCTCTTGCGTAGATAAAATCCTTGATGTCGTTGGATTTGTAAAAAAATGTGAAAAATCTATGCAATTGATCAACAATGTTATCAGTAACCTTTCTAATGCACTTAGTGTTAATTTGGACACAAGTAAGAAACACCAAGCGTTGTACATTGTTGTAGATGAAAATAATTCAAAACTTTTCTGGATGAAGAAAGAAGAGAAGAATAGAAAAAACAATCACAATAAATCAATGCCTATACAATGTTATCAGTGTAATAAGATATTTGATAATTATCTTGATTTAAAAGCACATAATCTAACAACTCATGATTGTTTTACTTGTGAGCAGTGTAATGAAATATTTATGAGTGAATCTGAATTGACGTTGCATGAGAGTAATGTACACAAGTTCATGTGCGCAGAGTGTTCTCAATATAGGAACAGTGAAGAAGCTTTAAAAGAGCATTATGAAAGAGTTCACAGTGTTATTGTTTGTCAAGACTGTGGCAAATCTTGTAGAGGCAAAGATAAATATCAAATACACGAAGAGAAACATAATACTAAATTTGCCTGTCCCAAATGTGGTAAAAGATATATTACAAAAGACTTCTATTTCAAACATGTTAAACTTTGCCTAGAAGATCTTATTGATCCTCATCCAATAAGAAGTAGTATAAAAAAAGATTATACTTGTCAAAAATGTGCAAAGGCATATAGTACCCCTGGTGGTTTGAGAGTACACAATAGATTTGTTCATGGTAATGCTAAACCTCACATCTGCAATGAATGTGGCAAGCAGTTTACAGCTCCAAGTTATTTAAAACATCATATGATTAAACATACTGGTGAGAAAAACTTTATTTGTGATCTGTGTGGAAGTAGGTTTGTTACCAAGGAGGCTTTGCTTTATCACACAAGAAGACATACTGGAGAAAAACCATACAGTTGTAAGTTTTGCAATGAGAAATTTGTGAATGCTTCAGCAAGAGCAGAGCATGTCAAGTTCAAGCATGTTGGACCAACTCTTATGTGTGAGATTTGTTCAAGAAAATTTGTTACATCTTATTTCTTGAAGCAGCACATAAGTAGACATCATGACCCAACAAGCAAACTCTATTATGGAAGAAATATGATTCCACCTAACATGCCTGGTGAACAGAATATGAGAACTTTTAAAACTGGATTAGAAAAATAAATATGGTCTATAGGACATATATGCAATTTGACAGATGTAGAATAAGATTACAATGGACATTTACATGTAATATATATATATATATATATATCCAAAAATATTTGGAATTAAACAGTTATTTCTCATAGTTGTGTTTATATATTTGTGTGTATTAAAATTTGTGTTAACAATAAAAAACATCAATCACACAAATCTGTAGTTTGGTAATAAGAATAACACAAATCCCCGATTCAGGTAACACCACAATTATAGTGTTTATAAGGCAACAGCAATTGAATCTTCTACAACCAGTTACCAGTTTTAGACATTTTGAAAATTGTTAAATGAAGTCAGAAAATTGAAAACATGTCTGATGATGGAGTTCTCAATAGACTTGTTAATCAAAGGATAGTAATGTGTTCTTTTATTTGCTACGTGTCAACATTTGCCAGATAAAACATAAAGACCATAGCTACAGTAACAAGAATATGATCTTCATGTACCACAGTAATTTACACATGTACACTGATTCTTATGCTGCATGTACAGAAGTAGGTCTTTTGATATGTTGCATCCCAAATATCTGATATTTTAGACCCACTTCGAAAACACATATTACTTACTACATACAACTATGTATTTGCTATCTTTACTGTTGAATAAGAAGTAAGACTGAATGAAACATGTAGATCAATTATAGTGTTTACTGTTCATTAGGAAATTCTGAAAATTGCTGAATTGTATTAGCTACATACAACTTGCTATGTGGATTGGAATGTCTGACTACATGTTTTCTTAACTGGTGTCCAGTAACAAATTTAACATGACACACTTGACACTCTTGTGTGGGCCCATAATGTTTGCGTCTTTTATGTTCCATTCTCCTAGAAGCAGATAAAAAGCTCTCATCACATAAATCACATGGAAATGGTCGCTCTCCTGTATGCAGTCGTATGTGATAGATCAATGCAGCTTGTGTGACAAACTTGCCACCACACTGGTCACAACTGAAATTCCTTTCCTTTGTGTGCTTCACTATGTGATTTTTCAATCTACTTATAGCATCAAATTTCTTATCGCACCAATCACATGAAAGCACCTTGCCAAAACCATGGTCAGTTTTTAAATGAGTCCGCAGACCATTTTTCCGAACATAACCTTTTTTACATAAATCACAAAAGAACCTTGGTTGTCTTTCTACAAGATTTCCACACACTTTAAGATGATAGTTATAGGTGTGTTTATTTGCAAAGTCTTTACTGCATTGTGGACATTTATGTTGCTCATGTTTATGCATGTGGGTTCTTAAAGCTTTTTTTGATGGAAACTCTAGTGAGCATTGTTTACAAGCAGCTGCTATGTGGTAGGTCCTGTCATGAATTTTCAGCATTCGTAGTGTGCTGAACATTTTAGTGCATTTTGTACACTTTAACCTTTTTGGATAATGTACTCTTTCTGCATGTTCTTCTAATTGTAATGGGGTTGAAAATAATTTTGGGCATCTTGGACATGGATTGCTAAATTTTGTGTGAAGCTTCATATGTCTGATAAGTAGTAAATTGGTATTGAACTGTTCGCCACACTCTTCACAAATAGTATCAGCGACTGTTTCCTTGGCCTTTACATACTTTTGCCTGCCTTTCATAATTTCTCTTATTTTACTTAATGCAATTTTCTTATTTTTATACACATAACTTTTTCTGCTAGTGAACATTATGTTATCAGCCTTATTTATTACAAGGTAAATGCTCTGCGTATTGTGGCCCATGCTATTACTATGAACTAAACTTTTGTTGAATTGATCTAATACTTCCCTCCATTTATTATTTGAAAATATACAGAGTTTTTGAAATAAATAGGAGTTTATTGTGTTTGTTGCACAGGACGCACATAACACTTGAGGCATTAATGATTCCCGCGACACCTACAAAAAAATCCGTTATTAACTGTTATAAAAATAAGACAGTATTAGAAACATGGTAATATAACTTACACCAAGGTCACGAAACATGGTAACGAATGTTACCGTTTCATCGTAATATGATCTCCGTACTCTCACACTGTCTTCTATGGATACATTTTTCTTCTTGGTAGTTGCAAAACATAACCTGCAAACATGTTCATTTTCACCGCAAACGAACTTTAAAGCGGTCATAGTCATAATATCATTGGAATCCATTATTTTATTGAAATGTAGTAGTAAGTTCTTGAATAGTATAATCCAAAGCTATACAATTATATTAACAACAAACTATTATTGTTATGACATAAGATATAACATCAGTGCCATAGCTACATTTTTAATTTATAATAAAGGCTATGACCGTGTACCATAGCTTACTGTACCATACTAGCTTAGATTAGTGGTAATTATAAATGTTATATTATTTTAATTTATGACAACTTATATAACTGACTTTTAGGAATAATTTAATATTAAAACCAATTTATGTTTAATTATAACTTTCCTCGTCAGTAATATTTATGCATTATACCCTATAAATTTTTCACAACGTATTTTAGCAGCTTTTATAAAATTGTATAAAAATATATATTAGGCCGTATGTAATAATAAAATGAACAAATGTATTCAACTATTAAGTAAATGCGTAAAAAAAATCTCACTTAGTCTATGATATTTCAATGTGATTCACGTAGTTAGTTTTCTTAAATAAACTCTGCAATTATTAATTATGGTACACTGTCTTAATTTATTGTTATCTTTCTTAACACTATTACAATATTAACGCAATTTGTTTATACTGAAGAATATTCAGGGTCAGATAAAGGTAATTAAATTTGTGTACATATTTTAATGTTGCTTTTTATTTCATATTTTTGTTTTAGTAATTAAGCTGTGTACGAGTCTTGTTCTAAGGCCTCTGGAACATTATATTGGCCAGAAGTAATCAATGAGTTTCAGCTATGTTATATTCAAAAAGTGCCGGTCGCAGTATCTGATCTATATGTGTACTTATTGTTTATATATTACAACAACTATGACGTCATGTAATATTCGACAGTAACATCTTTGTGGAGTATTTTTACGTAGTCTAATGTCCTTCTAATCTGATATATTTTAAATATTTGCTTAATAAGTGCAGGACAAGATATCCATTATTTGTAACTTGATTCTCTTAAATTATACTTCCTGTTCGTCAGAAGCTTATGCACTAGTCTTTTTATGCCTTTCTAGTTAGTTTTTTAAAATTTCTATATTTGGCTTTGGAGTGGTTACAGTTATATTTAGATCAGAAAATTAAGGCTGTGTGGAATACTAACACCACTCAAATGTTTATTATCGTTCATGATACACATACAAAAATAGTTCTTTGCCAAGCACTATTGTGCAAACATTGTAGTATTCCAAACTCAGGTAGCTAGTAAAATTGCTGTGGAGCATTCAGAGATTTTTAGATATGTAAAACATCTACACTTAAATTGTTTAAGCAAAGTTCTTGAAAGGCTTTCCATGTAGATATATAAATGTTAAATGATAGCTGGCAAAATTTAACAAAAAGGCTAATATATATTTGCTGGCAAAGAATAAGCCATAATATATTAATATTAACAATTTACATAAGTGTTTTTATATTATTGCAGATGCCAAGCACTATGCCAATTATTCTTCGTGGGGACAACCTTGGCCAACGGCATCGGCATTTGAACTCGCTGGTGCAAGATGCGTATCAAAACTCACCTCCGCAACTCATACTGGATCTGCCCGAGGTGTCTCCAGTAGATAAACTTTTTAAAATCGATTTTGCATCCAAGCACAGGATGTTGGAGTTTATTCTGGAAACACTAAAGCATGACGATATGCTTTATGTCAGTAGAGCCTTAAAGTGTAGCTGGCTTTTAGAATCGAAGTATCAAGATATTATAAATCCTGAATATTTAGAGTGTAAGCTCTATCCACATATGATAACTCCAGCTGTGAACAAAATGAAACATTGGCTGCAAAACAACTTGCGCGGGGTCCAGAGATGTCAAGAGTTTTACAAATATTATATCAGTGACTATGACATGAGGATAAAGTTCCTTAGGCATTGTGACCCAGAGTTTATAAAGGCTGAGTTTCAAAACATTATAAATAAAGTTACACCTAAACAACTTAAGATACTTTCCGAATGCTGTCCACAGGTGATTAAGTTGTACTTTGATAATTTGGACAAAAATCAAGAAATATTAAAAAAATATTTATGGAATGAGCATAAGTATTTTGACTGCTGCAAATATATTTTGAATGTTGATCCAGATTCGTATTTTGCGATCATCGAAAAGTATTATGACCATAATAGATTTGACTCACTCCCAGCCGATGTTACTAAATACATCATGAGAAACCACAAAGAAAGGTTTCTCGGCAAGCCCGAGCTGTACGCAGCTTGGATTCTTGATAAACATTCTTTAGCCAGACATCTCAATAGTGAAGAGATCAAAGATCTAGTACTTAAGTTAGCAAGGGCTGAATATCTTGCCCACTGGTTCTCTTATAAATCCGTAGAACCTTTTATCAAAAGATTGAGCGCCAATCAGAAGGCAAGTTTTAAAAAGAAAGTTTTTGTCGATAAGGATATCGGTGATAAAGTGAATAACTGGCCCTATCCGCGGCCTTCCCGTCCTGAGCCTGAAAATTCGGATTCGGTTTTTGAGGATATCGAATATCACCTGGAAGATTATAAAATTTATGAATCTAGAAAGTTTCAACGCTGTTTAATGAAAAAGAAGAGTGCAAGATACGAATATCCTTTGGCATGTCCTATGGCATGTCCAATGGAATGTATCATAGCTCCTAGGAAAACAAAGCTTGATGAGCTATTCGATCGATATCGCTTCTATGGTTTCGAACGGACGATGTTTGAGCTTCGGAAGCTGTTGGCAGCCGAGAGTTCTGTGAAGAACAGAGAGTTCATGATGCTGGTATTAGTGAGCAAATGTGGCGAAAATATGGATCAAATTGAAAAGCTAGTGCGTTTCTTAGCCGAAAGGCACTATAATGAATCAAAGAACTTACGCGCGACGATCGTGCGAAGCTTGGTAGTTCGTGCGTGCGTCTGGCGCCTACCGTCCGCTGCTTGGAGCATTCTGCTTGACTTTGGGCGCGATTTGGGTCTCGATGGAGGCCAGCCGCTAATCTGCCGCGAAGGTATGCACGCAGCCGTACTGAGGATGTTATTATCGGAACAAAAATGTCCAGACATATTAAGTACTGCTTTTTTCGATAACTTTTCCGCATTGACTGAATACAAATTGAACATTGCCGAGTTGCGTGTCATCAGGGAACGTTTGCCTGCGTGGATTATGTCGAGCGCTGCGGCAGCGGCTGAACCGAGTCTGGCCCAAGAACGTATTCAGGTTCTATTACATGTATTGTCAGAGCTTAATATATGTGTAAAGGATTGTTCGGGCGCAGTCGGTGCTATCGTGGGAGCCATCCGCCGCGACCCGTCCGCAGCCGAACACCTTATTCCTCGAGTCTACAACCTGCGCATCGCGCGCCGCGAACTCTTCCGCGAAAACTTTACCTCGTTCCAAACGAACGAGTCCTATATAAATGTGTTACGTCATGACGCAACGCTCTTGAAGACGACCGACGCTTTTGAAGGAATGCTAAAGAGCCATTCGTTCAACTACGACGGTTTTCTAAAGAAATTATCTCTTTTTTTCGGTGAGGAGAACGGATTGGCCGCGGTGTATAAAGAGGCCATCGGTAGAGTGGTCGCCGGCGAGCCCCACGTGTCTCTGGCACGACCGCTCGCATTGCTGCGGGGCGACCTCGGTCCTATTATTAAGGAATACCTAAATGAACCAAAGGGAAGTGCAAAGAAGCAATTGGGAGCAGCCTTACAAACTAATTATCGTTTAAGTAGTGTTTTAGACGTCGACGCAACAGACTGGATGTGTATTGGCGCAAAAGCAATCGCAAATAGAGTGTTGATTTGCAAAGCGGTGGACGTTGAGAAGTACATAGAGAAGTCGCTCGAGTGGCGGCGGACGTTCAAAATTGCGCTGCTCCTCGCCGAGAGGAGCGATGATATTTCGAAAACTTACCACAGGGTTGTGAGCAAGCGACCAGCGGCTGCGCTGCGACTGGCGCTGTCTTACTTCAAAAGAAACAAATCTGATAACCTGGATACAGACCTGTGGCGTGTGGTAGCGCCCGCTTTGAAAGTAATCGATTTGTCGATAGAGCAGCGTCGCCATTTGCAGAAGACTCTAGAGGAAGCCGACTTCATTCCGTCCGACGTACAGGCCCAGTACTGGACAGATGTGTTCATCGCGTTCCAAAGAATATCCATGACGAAAGCGGTCCCCATTCTTTGCAAGCTTGAGAATTTACTCCCGGAAGTGGATACCGAAGTCATAAGAGAAGTGATAGAAGAATTCATAGCGGAGTTCACGCACGAGGTCGTGTCGGCTGATAACTTTAAATTTCAAAAGTTTTACTGTATGAAAAGTCGTATCGTAGCCAAGTACTTGCTTCTCGGTAAAACCGAAGCGGAGCAGAAGCGCAGGCTGGATACAATCTGGGAGCCGTTCTACGGGCGCTTGACGTCGGCGCTGGAGCGCAACGTTAAAAGCGCGACACCGTACCTCGACGCGTTCGTCAGCGCACTCAAGTACCACCAGGCGTTTTTTGCCGCAACAGTGTCGTGTTTGCCCGTCCTGGAGAGGATCGTTAGAGATTTGCGCAAGTCGCTGCCGATGGAGGGCTTCTTCCCGACCTTTGTCGCTGTTCACGCGGCAATGTTGTATTACAGCGCAATAGTTCGTTGCACTGAAGATCACCCGGAACACTTCGAGGACGCGAAGGCAATACGCACCGACGGAGCTGTCGCCGTCGGTCATCTCTTCGGCAGCTACGTTGGGCGAGAGGTCCACGAGCTGGTGTCGAAGTATTTCAAGTCGGTCGTTACGCTTTACGAGGATACACTGATGATGCTGCTTAGCGAGCAGATCCGCAACAATGCGAGCAGGAAGAAGTTTGTGACTGCGTTCCTCAGAGGACTAGTGGAGGCTGGCAATACTGACGCGTTGCGCGTCGCCCTGCGCGTGTTGCACGAGGAGCGCGACGCGCACGACGCGCACGACGACCCGGAGAGGGCGGAGCTGCTAAACAGGATAGAGCAATCTGAAGATTTAGAGGTTCAATGTTTCTTGCACACAGACGCGTACCTAGGCAAGCACGCCGGCGTGGTCGCGCTGCAGCCACCGCTCATGCTGCGCTCTGTACATGGATGAACTGTTACATTACACTTATATATTGTACCCAAATATTTTATACTGCACAATTTTTTTCTTTATTATTCTGATGTTGCTATTTAAATAACTAATTGTTATTATTTTTCTAACGATAATTAAACCTTGCTTATGTTTTCAAAATTCCCATTGCAATGAATACGTAACTAGCGGATCGGACCTCTTCCCTTTACTATATAAACGTCCGGTGACGACGCTTGACGGAAGCTGGATGTTGTTTACTTAATCTGAGTATTAAATAAAATGTATTTATATGAAAACCTATCAAAATCAAATTACTTATATAAGACACTTGTTAAATATCTTTTTCTTGTGGAAACGTCATCAAAATGTATCTTTAATGAAACGTAACCGTCACAACAGATTATTTATAAAATCTAGAATTTGCTGTTGTATACGTTTATGAGTTTTTATTGTTTTGTGTTCTTTGATTTGTATGATGCTTTACTACTACTTAAAACGCCTCTCCATTACTGGAGGTTGGCAGTTGTCCAACACTGGTGAATACCGGTCCACCACCTTGCTTCGCAGCCAAGGTTTTTTTCGGCGTCCAACGCATATTTTCTTCAACTTTACCCACCATAATAAGTTGAAGCAGCTGATATCTGCTTTATTTTTTTATTTTTATTTATTTATCTGATATGTGCTTTACTACTGCTCCTGTTCTTGTTTATTGCATATACTGTACGACTACATTTCGATCGACTACAGGCACGCAGGCAGGCAGAGCTATGTTCCGGAAGTAAATACCTAATACTTTATTTAACTTCTATCTTGTTATAAATGTCGCTTGTTATTATATTTTTCGCGTTTGCAAATAAAAATATACAAAAATGGTTTGTAACAATTTATTTTCATAAAAATATAACTTAGATCAAGCTGTTAAGTTAAATAACAAAATAATATAACACAACGCGTACACGCCGAATACAACTTAGTGCGAGTTCATGCGCCAATGTACAATGTCAACACTATTTCTCTTTATTCAAGGCTTCTATGAATTCCTCTAACTTCTCCTGCACCTGTCGCACTCGCTCTGAAACAGGCAAACCGGAACTTGAAGTAAACAGGCACTGCCCTCACTCGGGGAAACGCGAGGCCTTCATCCACGGAGTCGAGGGTGGAGCGGTGCATTCACTCCATTATAAGTGATAAGCACTGCTGATCAACATAGCCATCGGGGATAATTTTTAAAGTAGTATGTTACTATTTGTAAATTATTATTTCCCCCACCACACTGGCCCAATGCGGGTTGGTTCTGCCCATACGGCCCAAATCCTCCCCATAGGAACCCTTGAGACTGCCTCTGGTGCCTGGCGATGCGGGCAGCCCGTGGCCAGCACTAGACGTGTATCAGGTTGACAACAATAAAATGATTTTTCAAATTGATACCATCGCCCTTTTTTCTGTCTGGAAGGAGTCAATGAAATAAATGGTGTAAAGCGGAATCATACTGTCTCCGGCGGTGAGCGCAGTGTGCATGCACATTTGCGCACATGCAGTGTAAATAGCCTAACGAGCGGTACACTTTAAATGAACTCATTGCTCAATTTTCGAGTTTGTCGGACGAAATAACATTTAAAGTGATACAGTGTGTGTCACCACCTCCGCCCTTCACAAGTGTTCACACACCGCCGCTCGGCGACAGAACACGTCGCTACGTAAGAGTATGGTTGAATCAAAAAGACAACTATCAGACTGGTATCCCGTAAGATGCTGATGGCGTAGCAACCTATTTTCTGGGCAAAATCAGAAAATAGGTTAGAGCTCTAACTTATAACAGAAGTAGGAACAAAAATGTCTGTAACTCACTGAGTTCTTCTGCAAGCTCCACTCTTCTGCCCGATAGGAGTTGCTTCTTAAGCTCAGGATCCGCGGCCATCTGAGGAAGGGTCACAATAAGAGCAACGTGAAGAAGTGTTTCCCGACTGTACAGAATGAGGCAGACTTTAGTGCTACCCACAGCAACACAAACTAGTTATCAGAAGCAGTTGTCAATCCCAAACTCGGAAGAGATCAGAAAAACGTAGATTTCAATATTGCCATTGATGGACCTGCCGTCCACTGCTGGACACGGAGCAGCACTGTTCTGCACTGCCTGTAACTTTCATTGTGCGATCACTGAGAGTCCTATGTACAGCAGCACGAGGCCACCACTCTACGACTTCCGCCCCTGTCGGCTGCCCGCCTTCCAACCAACGTACACCGCCATCGGCGCGCTGCTGCCGCCCGAGTCCAGCAGTATCACATCACATCGCCTGCAACACCGTCGACGCTCGTAGTTCTATCTATTGTTTGCTATTATATATAGATATTATATAGAACAACAGACTAAATTAATTATACTCATAGTGAAAGATCAAAACGATATATTTTTTTAAATCGACCCGGTTAGCGCTTCACCACGATCCTAACTGATGCTGAGTGGTGATGTGGTCTGTGCCGCTGGGGCGCGCTGACCCACTAGCAGTATATTTACTCTTGTCTTGGAGACACCCACATCGTATTCCTACTGGAACACCGACGCCGGCAAGTTCAACTCCTTTGCTGATCTTATGAAGAACTAAGAGCTGAACCTCAATGTTTAAATGATGTATGGAATCCTGTCATCGTTAATGTTTCTTTTTGATCCTGATCTACAGTCTGTGTGTGTAGTAGATCAATGCGTGCGTGTGTGCGTGAGTGTATGCATGCGTGAGTGCGTGCGTGCGTGTATGCATGCGTGAGTGCGTGCGTGCGTGTATGCATGCGTGAGTGCCAGCTTGCATGTATGCATGCGTGCGTGAGTATATACATGCATTTGTGCGTGCGTGAGTGTATGCATGCGTGTGCGTGAGTGTATGCATGCGTGTGTGCGTGCGTGAGTGTATGCATGCGTGTGCGTGCGTGAGTGTATGCATGCGTGTGTGCGTGCGTAAGTGTATGCATGCGTGAATGTATGCATGCGTGTGTGCGTGCGTGATTGTATGGAAGCGTGTGTTCGTGCGCGTGTGCGTGCGTTTGGGTGTGTATGTGGGTGTGCGTGCGTGCGTGCGTGCGTTTGGGTGTGCATGTTGGTGTGCGTGCGTGCGTGCGGGTGTGTGCTTGCGTATGTTTGTGCGTGTGTGTGCGTGCGGGTGTGTGCTTGCGTATGTTTGTGCGTGCGTGCATGTGTGCGTGCGTGTTTGTGCGTACGTGTGGGTATGTGCGTGCGTGTGTTTGTGCGTGTGTGTGCGTGTGCGCGTGTTTGTGCGTGTGTGTGTGTGCGTGCGTGTTTGTGCGTACGTGTGGGTGTGTGCTTGCGTGTGTGTGCGTGCGTGTGTTTGTGCGTGTGTTTGTGCGTGTGTGTGTGTGCGTGCGTGTTTGTGCGTACGTGTGGGTGTGTTTGTGCGTACGTGTGGGTGTGTGCGTGCGTGTTTGTGCGTGTGTTTGCGTTCGTGCATGTGAGTGTGCGTGCGTGTGTGTGCGTGCATGTTTGTGCGTACGTGTGGGTGTGCGTGCGTATGGGTGTGTGCGCGTGCGTGTGCGTACGCGTGCGTGTGCGTACGTGTGTGTGTGCGGGCGTGTCGGTGTGCACGCGTGTGTGCGTGCGTGTCGGAGTGCATGCGTGCGTGCGTGTGCGCATGCGTGTGTGAATGCGATACGCTATTGGTTCTCGCCAGCACCTCGTCGAGCACTTCGCGCAGCTCGCGGTCGAGCCGCGCCGCCTCGCGGTTGCCGATCTGCTGGCGCAGCGCGTTGGCGGTGGTGCGCAGCGTGGACTGCACGCGCCAGAACATCACCACCTCGCAGCACTCCTTCTGAAACCACGTTAACACTAAGTGACAGCTCTAACCACCGACTTGATAATAACCGACAGCACTCTGAGAAGAAGACAATGAATATGTGGCTAAGGAGTTGCATGAAAATTAATGCATTACCATTGATTTGTTTCTCTCTAATGATGTTGCATTGTTGCATAACAGCATTGGAAGTCAGGGCACGTGGGTCCGGACTCCTCCAGATCAACAGACTATTTGTCTCGCGTTATACTTGTATTATCATTTATGTATTATGTGTATTGTTTATTTAATTCTCCCTCAAAATGGACCAAGTTTGTAGTGGGTTCACCAGACTGACGTAGCCACTTACCCCGGTGCCATTCTGCTGGCTGTACAGGTAGAAACTCTTCTTGCAATCCCTCGCCCTCGTCTGTGCGCGCTGCAGGAAGTTCCTAAAAATATTGTACTGTTTATTTGGAAGTACGCGTTAGTCGCAACCGCAACCGCGACCGCGACCACCTACACAAGTTATCATCGCACGTTAAGTTAAAATACTTGAGTGAAAAGGTTAACTGCCTTTGCGGCGCAATGTCTATCCGCTTCGATTCCAGGTCCTCATATTGGTAATTTTGGGTGCTAGTAGAGTTCTTTCTATCTCGTTTGGTTAATTCTATTCATTATAATCATTCATCATGATCAGGTGCCCTCTTCAAACTGAAGTTTGGCGATCAGATAGAGAAAACCAATTCGATCCTCAGCTATTGTTATTAAGTGATGTTATAAAGTTCTACCACCGGCATATTGTGAATTTACCACCATAACAGCATCGCTGTGCTCCAGTTGCCAATGTACGAGGACCAGACAATTCTGCGCGAACACGCTAAACAAGCTTCGATTTCATTACCACCGCCATGTGAAATTGGAGTCAAGTTACTTTCTTAAGAATAAAAAAATCTATTTATAAACGTTTCATCTACTCTTAATTGTTCATGAGGGGTTTTGGTCAGCCAGTGGTGACCGTAGTGAAATGAGTTAGCTACAGGGTACTATGCCTCCAGAGAATAATAGGCGAACATGATCCATAAAAATGGCCGATGGATGGCTCAGTAAAAAGTGGCTGTAAGCTGATGCAGCGGGGATTCAGAGATGATTGTCAGTAATTGATAGATGCAGATAGGAGCCAGATGGCACGGCCAAACACGCTCGGCTGGAACCATTAAGAAGGCCTATTCAGCGATGTAGTTAGTTTTTTAGATGAGTTACTTGAGGTAGACAGGGCGCCAGGTCTCGCGTATGTACTCGTTGTCCACTTCGACGCCGCGCCGGCGCAGGTTGTCGCGCACGGCCACCAGCTCGTCGTACGCGAGCGAAGGCCGCGCTGAACCAAGCCGCTCCAGCTCCGCGCGCACCTCGGCGCGGCGTCGCTGCTCCTCGCTGGTCGATTGCCAGTACAGCCACCTCTCCTTTAGTCCTGGACCTGGTGTTTAAATAACATAATTCACTTACTTCTCGTAGATAAGTACGACTGATTTCCGACGCCGTTAGACCTCAGCTCGTAAAGTTGTTGTAGGCATGACACATGTCAGAAGCATGAGTTTAGTATCCACTGAGCTTCAGCTTCAGAAGAAGAAAGATGTTTAGAGGTAACCAAGAACTCAAGCATTGGTGGTAATGTGATATCTTCTTGGCTAATGTGGGAGAAAAATGTTAATGACGCTATGATAGAGAAGCTCGTGAGTTCAGGAACATTAAGTCTGCTATTCGATTTCTGTAGTTATAATTAATTATACTGTTAAAATTAAGGTTTAAAATAGTGTCTGCCAGGTGTAGAAGGTGACTAGATTGATTCGCCGTTCCTCCTGATTTATTCAATACTAATTTAAAAAGGTGTTGTATCTTTAAAAATAAGTTTTATATAATAAAGCAATAAAAGATATTAAGTTTCGCTGTCGCAAATGATTGCTGTAACTATCCAATCATAAATAAAGTTAGTCAAACAAAGTAGTTAAGTATTCGACTCCATCAAAGGTGGTCATGGTATCCCCAAATAGATTGCAACAGCAATTCGAAAAATTATTTAGATATTCAAAAATTTTAGACATTGCTCCGAGAAATACTACAAATACCTGTCCAACTCTTCGAGAGCTGATGGTCGCGATGGCTGATTGTAACCGTAGCATTATTGACTAACCTTCGTGGTGTTTTCAATGCTAACTATAATATTTTCGTTGTACTAGACCGATAATTGAAACGATAAATAAAGTAAAAAAAAAAAAAACAATCTGGTACAGTCTATCTTTGTATATTGTTCACCAATATGGGTAGGTGCCAGTGAATCGCACTTTACCACAGTGGAAAGAGTTCAAAGAGCTGTTCTACAGGTTAGGTATTTTAATAATCAGAAGTACTCCGCAGAAGGCCTCTATGAGCTCGCTGATGTACTATCTGTTCGTAAACTGTAAATATAATATTCCACCCTTGAACTCAAGAATACCGTAGCAGATGACGTGAACACTAACGAGAGGAGAGGAATGTTACTATTATACCCACTCTTGTAAGCATCCCCCACAGCATGAGATCAGTATATGTGTACAACAAAATAAACTATTGAAAATATGTAAGAAAAGTTTATGTGATTCGAAGATAGTAATAATTAAATAATAAAATAGTACCTGTGAGCGCTTTCAGTTCGTCTTCGACAGTCGTCAGGCGCTCCCTGAGCGCAGTCTCCATGAGCCCCACCGCCGCGTCCCAGTCGGCGCGCGAGGCCACGCAGCGGTCTTGCAGCGCGTTCAGCTGCAGTACGCGGAGCACCTACATGCGCGCAATGCAATGCATTAAATATTATACTTTCGATATGCTACAAACAAATTGGTTTCATTAATAAGGTCAGCTTACATCCTGTGCGCGCTCCTCCCACGTGTGCCGGCGCAGCGCTTCCTCAACGGCGGCGCGCTTCACCGGCTCGTACACTGGGTCGGAGTCGGCGCCGCGCCCCATCAGCCCCGTGAACTCCTCGCGCAGCGCCTCGCGCCCCGCGCCCACCGACGCGCCGGGCAGCTCGCGCTCCGCCCACTCGCGCAGCATTATGTCCACGAACGTGTTGAACTTGTCTGCATTCAACGAACAAAATGGACTCCTCGCCGGAATTGATACGAAATATATAAAGAAAAGAATACCGTAAACTGAGAAAATATGACGCTAATTAAGATACATCTCATATACAAGCGCAGTGCGGTGACACACGACGTACACATTTGGGTAAGGTTACAATTACTAAATTTAATTACAACTGCTCGCCTTCCGCAAAGCGACACTGGTGTCTACATCTAGTTACACAACGTCGGTGGTGAGTACTCCTCTCAAATATAACTCAATGCTACTAGTACATGCTTTGATGAATACTCTATGTCAACACTAAGGCGACTAAGTACACGACCCTCCTCACTAAAGTCAATGTCGTAGGGATCCGGTTCCAAACCGTTGACGTCAGCGGCCTCCTTCCGCTTGAACTTTACTTGCTTCACGACGGGCGCCTCTGAGGAGAGTGAGCGGAAGGGATGAACAGGTACCCATAAGTGGTTACCAACGTTTTTCAAGGTTTTGCAAGATACACATGCAACTAATGCAAACGTTAAAATGACGTTGCCTGCAAATCGATTGCAATACTGTGTATCCTGTTAGTGCACCAAGTCCGACAGTTGATACACAAAACCCTCACCACATACATAAAATAAAAATAGCATCAGTAGTTATAAAGATTGAACGACTACACGCGTAGACCTTCATTGGTTGACTCGTCAATGGGAGGTGGCCCATAGAAAGACAGGCCAGTCCATCAATACCCACCGACGTCCTCGTGCGCCTGCGCTGACGCAGGCAAATAGATGCTCTCAAAGACGCGGTTCGCGGCGGCCGCCCACAGTGCGCTCTGCAGCCTCTGCTCCCACGCGGGCGCAGCCACTGCCGATAGCTCCGCTGACTGGTCGAGCAGCTCGGCGCGCGCGCGCTCGAACAACTCATCGCGGTCGAGTTCGCGCTGCCTGAGAGTGGAAGACAGATCGATACTTGAACCAAGTTGCAACGGTTACCACGAAAGGTAAACAAAATTTCTGGAATACCAGTTTTGTGGATACAAGATATGGAACAGCAATTAGAAATAACCAAGTCTGCATGTCTATGAAGAAAGTATCCATACAAAACTTAAATGTAAGACTTATTTTTCAGTGTCTATAATTAGGTCCCATGTGCCGGATGAGTACCGTCCACTGGCACCGACCTCGGGAACGTGTTCTTCCATTCAGTTTCTAGGTTGAACCGCATGGCTTTGAACGCGTCCGCCTGTTGCTCGACAGTCGCGCGCACCATGCGCCAGAAGCACTCTGCTACGGCCAGCGAAAGGTTGCGCGTGGTCACCTGCGACGGCGTCACCAGACCGTCCCTGTTAATCATAATTCACTTTTAATACATAGCAACCATTCTTTACACCAGCGATTGCCGATTGGGGTACTTCCAAGTAATACGATGCTTTGACGTCCACTTCTGACGTTAACCCGTAGGCGTTTGATACTGCATTTCACTTTCATTATCATCAGCCGACAGACGTCCATAGCTGGACGTAGCCCTGCTCCAAAGATTTCCATATCGATCGAACCTTCGGTGCCCGCATCTAGATGCTTCCCACAACCTTTCCTAGATCGTCGGACCACCTGCTGGGGGGCCTGCCAACTCTACACTAAAAACTAACTTAATGTAACTTATGTCACTTCACCAATGTCTAAAACCACCGAGACCAGTTGGAAAGAGCTGGCGCTTTCGTATTCTTACTTAAAGAGCTTGGAAGACCGGAAGAACCTCTCCTCGTATTCCCGAATACTTTGTATAGAGTCGTCTTTGCGGCTGCGTCCGGTCACCACCGCGTAGTACCCCAGCGCCTTCATCGGGAATAACTTGCCTTCGAGGATGCGGCGGATCTGAAAGTCGTGCGCACTACACCTGTATCCGTTTACTGTGGTCAATATAACAAACAACTCTCACCCGCTGTCAGCTGCTTGGAGAACACACGTACATGTACAGGTATTGATTTGCAATAATTAATAACTTTGACGTCATCATCATCATCAGCCGATTGAACTCCACTGCTGAACATAGGCCTCTCCCAAATATCTCCGCATCGATCGATCTTGCGTTACAGTCACCATAGCTTCCGGAAACGTCATGCACTCTGGACAGCATTCTCTGGACTCCGAATAACTATACATCAGCCGATAAACGTCCATTGCTGGACATAGACCTCCGCTAAAGATCGCCACGTTTGTAGGGGCTTCATATGGGGAGATTTCGGTCATTTCCCACCACGCTGGCCCAATGCGGGCTGATGGGAGCCAGGGCCTCGTTTCTTGATTAGCAGGCTGCACTACGAACAGGTGAGGTCGGCTTGAGTCCCGCGAGTTGTGCGGGACCCCTTATACCTCACACCCTGAACTTTAATGTATTAAGTAATAAATTAACAAGGGCTACTTTCATGTGATCTACTTTTTCTTTAATATACTTAATTCGCTGATCTTGGATGTTCTTTATTGTGGGATATATGGCAGGTTGAATTTACCTCATTGAGCTGGTACATATTTTATGTACTCACCCGGTTAGGGTTGGCGAGGTTTTCCTCTGCTAAGTCGACCTTGGTAAGCACGAATATGGTGCGTTTGCCCTGGGGGTCGCACGAAGAGACCAGATCCGTCACGTTGCTGCGCTCCGCATCCACAGATCCATCCTGTGTTGCAATAACATTAACTTTATCGCACTTTTACTCTGTTCTCAAAGGTCCTTTAATCACTGTAGGGTGTATTTTTGCTCCCACGACTGTGTTCCGATGGTCACGATAACTAGGGACATTACTGGTATAATAAAGTTAGTGTCAATGATAGTTGAAATGAGGAGCGACGCTTACCTGTATGCATAGGATGATCGCATTGGGGTTGTCCATGTACGTCCTGGTCATCTGCTTTATGGCGTCGCGCGTGTCCGACGCCATGTCCACCGTCTGCGTCTGCACACATAGTAATGTGTATGCAAACGTGAACACAAGGATAACACATGTCACGGATCTACGCAAGATTCGGATTTGCATCTACGCGTAGTGATTTACAAATAAAAGGGAAAAAATGTTCCATTACACTCAACGGATAAATGTAACTTATGTTAGTAATCGCCTTTAGAAGATCAGTGCCGGAAATCCATTACCAATCAAATTCTGTGTTCTACCACCAAAAATGGTTTAACTGTATTCTAGTTAGAAAGAAACATTATTTTTAGCGAAATTACTGACTACATGAGATATATTTTTTATGACCAAAAACTAAGTGTACATATCCTATTTCATCTCATTTCAATGGGAAAATATGTCTCTTGAAAATCAGCAGATCAATATTCTGATCATCTTGTCGCTTCTTTTGATCAAACAATATGAACCATAAGTCTATTGACCTTGTTGTAAATGCATCGCCATTAGCATTGAACTGACCGAGATGACTCCAGGCAAGTCGACGAGAACCATGCGCGGTAGACCGGGGCCCTTTACCGACATGGCGATAACGTCCGTGGAGACGGTGCGTCCGCCGCGCACGCTGTTGCGCATGCGCATTTCAACCTCCCTGAGGACAAAAAATATTTTACTCCTTGAAGCGACGATAATAGCTCAACGTTCACGTGAGTAAAGGGATATGCCTGGTAAGTGGTTCGCACATGATTCGATTCGATCGTGATTCGCCATAACGGTGTGTAGTTATGATGATTTACACTACACTACATTACATTTATCATCTTGGGACAAGATTTTATGTCTCGTTACACCAGCAGTTTCACTAGCTACAACAGAATTCTAGCCGCAATGCAGTGATTTGCTCATTACTGTATGGCGGTAGAAATAGTCGCTGCAGTGATACCTAGATAGACGGTTTCCGATTCCTCAACTGGTCATCTTTTTGGTATGTTTTCTCTTTGTCCCATACTATATGTAGTCCTTACTCGCATTATATAAATTACTGACTTTAAATCATGACGCTGACTGCATACTTTATTGAAAATTTTATTTATATAACCCGTTGTTCACGCCATAAACAAAGTAGTCTCACTTGCGCAGATCGGCCAGGTCGGACTCTTTGTTAAGGTCGAACTCTCGCGCGGAGTCCCGGAACTGCGCCACGTGGTATGGGCCCTCCGACAGCGTCACCTTCACCGGTGCCCTGCGACACACACACAGATCTTTTAAATAACTTTTAACGAAACAATATTCATAAAAAGAACCATAGTGAAGTACCTGAACCACCAGTCTCAATGTAGAGAAACATGCAATACCGTTTCAACACACCTAGTGCACATTTCACCAGCTCCTCTCGGGAATATTCTGGCTTGGGCGATCATCTCGAGCACAGAAGTCTTGCCGGCCGACTGATCGCCCACGACCACCACGCGGGGGAGCCTGCCCGCCTCCCCTGAGTCCCAACCGGCCAGTTCGTCCAGTACCGCTGAGTACATATCTATAAGTGAACGCTGAAAGATATATAACAACTTATTTCATCTAATATAAAGCAACTATAAAGTATTCATTGAAAATATATCAGCAGTCTGCCATACCTTCATTTTCCTTACGGGCGGTTGCCTGCCTTGTCTCAGGAGCATGTTCTGCTGCCGCAGCTCTCTGTTCTCTTGCTCTAACCGCTGCAGCTCCCGTTGATAGCGCGCCTGCAGTGCCAACACTTCTTCTTGGAGAGCGTGCACCCTTTTCTCTGTAATGACATGTACTACTTTTAGGACAGGAAAAGAATTATGAGGCTCAGAACCTCAAATATTGGAACAACGGTTTTCCGCATTTGTAATATTGAGTCAGTACAAATCAGTGTGATTATTTTCTTTGGTTACAGTTGTAACTATACCTTATTTAAAAACCCACCATAAGCTGCGGCATCTTCACTTGCTCCCTTTGCATTGGCTGAGGCTGGAGCTGGTCTACTCTGAAGGTTGTTCTGAATTTTTGGAGCTGGTTCTGTGGAAGATGAAATATTGTGGTCAAGTTTTAGTACATAAATAGGAGAATCTGCTAGTAAATTATATGCAAGACTAAAACTTCTTGTCAGAGAGGGATATACAATGATTATAAAAGATTTATCTTACAAAATCCTTATGCAATGTTATATCTTCTAATTTCAAAATCAACTTAATTATTCATTTTTCTGGCAAAATATTTCCATATAAAAATTTTGTTAAGAATTTTTATTTATACTTTAGAAGAAATCTTTATTGTCATCAATTATCACTAGACTATTTTAAGAAATAAGTTTATATGAATATCCCCAATATGTTCCTGCTATGACTCGGGGCTTATCACAAAAGAGATTAAATGTTATTTATCCACTGCATTGGCCAAGTACGGGTTGGCAGATTAAAGATAATGTTTAACTAAAGCAAATACAGAAAACATGCACTAATTAATATGAATTATGTATAAGTTACTTAACAACCACATTTACTGAAAGGTTATGCAAACAACATTTACCCATATACAAGTACAATGTATTATATATATACTATTCACCACATAATCTTTTGACAGATATATGTTAATGTTGATGCAATAAAAGCAATACCAAATAGTGCAGTATCGGAAGTAATCATAATTAAAACATGCAATAAATATGCCTAGGCAAATTAACCTAAATTTCTTATTATTTGAGTAAAAGTTAGAACATTTGATTTTTATTTAAAAAAATTTATTCAAAATAAAAATAAGTAATAAAAGTGATTTTAATAAATATATATTTATTAAACTATAGCACATATATATTAATTGTTAAACTTCTATTTATTCTGTTTGAAACCTAAATTTAAAAAGGTATGGTGAAGCATATATACTATATATATATAAATAAAAATTATTTTCTTCAAAATAAAACTAGATATCCAATAAGAGTAGTAACATTTGTTAAAAACACGGTATTTCTTGGCCTAGTCTTACTATACGCCATTTAAATAACTTGCATGGATGGTAATAAACTGCAGGGATAGCAATGCAGTCTCAAGTGTTGGTATATTTTCACAAATTTTTTATTTTTATGTTTAGGAATTAATTTTTTTTCATGACGTATTGAATTTATTTCTTTTTTCCTTTCGATAAAAAATCAATCCGTCTTAAATGTTTATAATAAATTGTACTAGTTCATACATTTATATCATTTCCCATTGTAAAATAGATGACGTGTAAATGAATAACTCCATGGCCACTTTAATGCTGCTTTGTAGTTTCTGTATTGTAGACAGTAGCTTCACGCAACTCACCGATATTGTTTGTGGCGGCTGCAGCCACAGCATCCTCGTACCTCTGCGCGAGCCAGGCGCGTAGCTCAGCCGCGCGTTCGATTCCCGCGTCGCGCAGCCGCGGATCTGCGTGCAGCGTCAGCATCAGCGGGGCACCTAGCGCGCACACAGCCTTACACCGGGCTCGCAAACCCATCTACAGCCCTGTCGGGCTCTGTACCTCTACATGTACTAAATTTGCTTGTTTAATGCACATTTATTAATCTGTACTATGCATATATTACCGAAGGTCATACTGTCCCAGAGGAACTTATAATAGAGCAGAGAAAACAACAAAAAGTGCAGATAACTTTGAGTATGTAAGGTATAATATATATGTAACAAATTATATATATACATATAATTTTAATTTATTTTCACATATTTAAATAAAACTTTTTATTACAAGAATTTGGTAATAGTGTAATATAAATTAATATTTAAAGAAATGAGTACATGTGTACATTTTTAGATCATTCAAAGAAAATTCAATTGTATTGATACTAAAATGATGGTTTTATTTGTTTTCTTAACCAAATGTTTTAACTAAAATTAAACAAATAAATGGAGGCAAAAAACTAAAGATAACATTAAACAACTAAATACCACCAAATAGGAAAAATAGAATAAAATCCAAATGTTAGTGCTAAATTGTCAACAAAACATACAGAAATACCCAAAACTATTAAAATTATAGAAATTAAAATAATTTCACATACTGTGGAAAAAAATAAGATAACATATATTAACTACAGTATACAATTGCAATTTATTTAGAAAAATTACCTTAACTGTGGAACTTACCAATTTGTAATTGATCCCCAATACGATCTCTGGCATTTATTAATGTAGTTGTAAATTTGTCCCACTGTTCATTGTTTGGGAGGAGATCATTTACCCAGCCCATATCTGGGAGGCCATCTTTCCATTCCGAATATTTCTATAATATTATACATAAATACATACTTTGTTTGAACTTTTAGACTTTATCTTAAGCTTTAGCAAGCAGTTGTATATTAACTTAAATAATTAATAGTTAGATAATAGGTGTATACCTTATTCAAAGTCATCCCTCCCCCTACAGCACCACCCAATACCAAATATCTGATCTTGAGAACTCCACGCAGTGCTCTGCCTACCAGCATGCCAATCTTTCTCCTTGGAATATGGATTGGGTCAACAGGCCTATACAGGAGCATGCTCTTGCCTGTCCATATAGAAAAAGCTACAGCCCGCTTGTCTACACAAGACCAGGCTGTTGATTTCTTTAGGGATGATCTGAAAGGAAAGTTAATTATGTTGAAACTAAAGAATGTACTAAATTTTGTAGCAGGAAAATTCTAAAAGAAATAACTTTGTACAAACTATAGAGCTTTTAAGAAAATTACTGGATGCAAGTTATGAGTTATAGATTTATTAAGCAACTAAGTGTTCTTTATGATTAAGGGTATGTTTTTAGCATGCATGGAGAAAACTTTTCATACGACTTATTAACCATTCTAACTTTCAATATGTTCATAGAGCAATTCTGTAACTGTGAGGCGAAAACTTTATGATACATCACGTTATTGTACAGTCTATTCTTTTTAATTCGAATCACTTTTCATAGAAACATTCATTTCAAGAAAAAAACTACATTTTCTTTTAAAACTGCAGCTAAAATTTTACATTATTAATATATATTACCTTATACGGTTATGTAGGATTCGTGACATTATAAATATTAAACTTTCTCTAGTAATAAAACCTTGAAGAAAAAGTTATTACTTAAAACATAACAACCAATAGGTTCCAAAATATTTTTTATTTGATAACCTTCACCGGCATAAATAAACGATGTATAACATAAATAGTTACATCTATATACTTTATGCAGGAGTATAAGTAAATTTCATTAAATTAATAAATGTTACACAATCAACTAAAAAATCATGGTTAGTTACTTCATATTTTGAAAATTTGACAAGTTTTAGACTGCAAATACAAAGGCCATTTTCATTCGAGTTGTGTACGTTCCATGTTCCCAAAAAAATTATTAAGAGTTTATTTAACTTGTGCTATGTATGTTATTCACAATTCTCAAATAATTCATAAAAAATATTATTCTTTTTCTTCATAGCCTTAATTTATAATGTAGAAAAATTGAAATATTGAAATACCTATCACTTTAATGAAATGGCAATATTTAATTTTACAAATCGCATTAATGTTGCAACACAATATTTGTTAAACGTCAAAAATGGACTGAGTGACTGAGATTTTGTTTGACAAAATTCACGTAAAAAAAATAAGGACGTAAATTAAATAGTATTGAGTGGTGCTCTCGGGTTCGTGTTGTAAATGTACTAGTGATTATTTAAATGTTATTTAATTTAGAGTTACTGTAAAAATTATTAATTCTCTAATGCTACGGCTCTGAATTTACTATTGTAAGTATTCTTGCAAATATATCCTAGGTGTTTTAAGCCAAGGCTGTTTGTTCAGCGCTAATTAGCCCAACGGCGAGGTGTTCAGTAGGAAACGATGATATCACGGTCGGTTCTTTGAACTCAGCAATAGTGATGTAATTTTTCAAGTGCATATATTTAGGGCTTCCTTTTATTGGTGAGTGCTATTTTTAGTTCGATTAGTACTTTCGTCGTTGCAGGTGCATTTTGTTTGTTTTATTTACCCAATAGATTTTAAATTTGTTTTTAGAGCTGTACCTTGTATTATCGTCATCATTATATTTAATTTAATGATTTTGACTTGAATTTTCAAATATAATGTTCTTAATTCTAATTTAAAAAATTAAAATATATATTAAAAAAAAATACCTTGATGAGTTGTAAGATGGAAAAGAATTTCTTTAAAAAATTCATTATTGGATCACAATGACTATATTTAAGTTATAAGCATCAAATGGAGGTTAAAAGATCATTCCAGTTATCACAACAAAATTATTATTTTAGTCAGTTGTCAATTCACAGTAAATATTTGATAAAAATAATTACTACCATTGTTAGTTCTTACTCAATCAGCTAATGCACAAAGTCTCATATTATCCCATTTTATTAAACAATGAATATTTCTCATATTTTCTTGTTAACTTTTTGAAATATTCCAAATCTATAATGATATCTACTTGCCTATAATTTTTGTTCATTGTTTGGAAATTGGACAGGATTTATGTACTGCCTTTGTTTATATTTTAAAAAAGAACTAATTTCAGACATAATAATTAATTAAAAAAAAAAATTTGTTTCATAATGTGGTAGGAAGCTGCCAGATGGTTTTTATTAAGAATGAAATTACTATGGCTAACCTCTTGTTTGTATAGTTTTAGATTTTTGCTTTTGTTTTTGTGTCGAACTTTGTACAAACAATATGAAAATGTATATTTTTACACAACATATTCTTCCTTGTAACATATATAATTACAGTATATGTTATATGTCAAGAAAAGCTTTAGTATTTTGACCATGCAATTAGATGTGGATATAAAAGTTATATTTATCCAGTGATGGGTCTTTGTTGCCGGACACCATCTACGTAGGTAGTGTCATATTTGTGGGTGTTTGGCTTGTGTTATTGACTAAAAATATCAATTAAGTGGGTACTTCATTAAATGTTCATGTAATGGCCCTTGAAAACAGCTATGTAGCTGCTAACACCACATATTACCTACTCATGTGTTTTGTTATACATTGAGTACATAACAGGTACCATCGCAGCACCTATTGTAGCTGACAAACAGTACTATGCAAAAGTTTCTGTGAAGTGAAAGGTGTGTAGGGAGCTGTAGCTAGTTAAACTACTGGGGTATCAAAACTTAACATCTTATCTCAAGGCTATGAATACAATGTGATGCAGTGTATACCATCCAAACTTCATATTGTTATGGGCAGGCCTATCACTTACTATCAGGTGCTCACCCCTTGTTTCATCGTTTCGTAGAATAAAATAAAATAATATTTTAGGCTAAACAGGTAGAAGTAACCTCAAGAACAAGAGTATGATTAAACGAGAGAAATAAAGATAAAGTCAGACACAGATCAGTGTAAAAATTTTCATGAGATTCCTATGTCACATGTGGGAGTGTATTAGATGATAATACTAATAAATTAGAGCTTGTGGTATAATTACACGTAGTCATGTTATTATCAAAGTATGATTATCTATGCAAGAACTTTCTTTGTTAAATATATATTCTATATAATTCAAATAGCATGTCCCATTGTGAACATTATATGTAATCCTATTAATATTCCATCAAGTACATTTACATAATATTGTGGGCAGCTTATCTGCTTAGTCCCCATAGTTAATGCTATGACATCATCTGATTCAAGTTATTTATGTGTGCACATTTAGCAGTCTCCTGTATACCTAATGTTACATGCTTAAAATAAATCATGACTTAAATACTACAGAGGATACTTTAGAGAAATACAAACATGAGTATCAGATAAATAAGTGATGTCTATATTAATAAATATCTTTAAGTCTGTTAACTTTTTATTTAGTTCATATCAGTGTATTCACTATAATAATGGCAAAAACTGTGTTATGAAAAGTTTAATTTTTATGGTTATGACACCATCGCATAGCGAGGGAAATAGTGATTACATTAAACAGACATCATCATCAGCCGATAGACAACATATATTATATTGTTTTACTATTTTTATTTTAAAATATATTATACATAAACAAATCTAGGTAGGTACCTCTGCAGCTTTTATTTCTACCTCCAAGCAGTGTGTGCAGATATTACTTATTTGAAGGGTGTTGTAGCTAGTTTATTACTGGGGTAACAAGACAACATTTTATGTCTCATGCAACGAGTGGTATGTGTCGCAGTGTATATCATTTTAACTATCGCCATTTTGTTATGGTCGAACATATCATTTACTATTAGGTGAATGTCTTGCTTGTCTCATCGCAGCACATTTATTACTTGGTTGAGTTATGGTCGTTATTCTTTGAAAGTAGATTGAACAGGAAATAAAAATGTTTAAAATTAAATTTTGTTAAATGCAAACTTTAATTGAATATTACATGTGCATACTGCCTTTTGTGTACTAAGGAATAAATCTTATACTTACAAAGTGCACTATTTTCCTTTTAGGTATCCTTGTAAGGTACAAATGGATTAGGATGGGGATTTGTACACACACTGTTCTTTATATGAGTAAGGAATATTTGTATCAACCATTAGGCAGTTACAGTAACTTCCATTGTTAATTATACCACAGCTTTTTAAAGCAAACTTAATTGCTGGCAGGTCTCTGTTACCGGAGACTGTCTATGTAGGTACCGCCGCAGCACCTATTGCAGCCGACAAACATTACTACGTTCAGGTTTGAAGGGCGCTGTAGCTAGTGTAAATATTGGGGTGACACCTAACATCTCATGTCTCAAGCGAGCGTCGAGCGTAATACGGTACAGTGTATACCACACTATCTAGCACCACGTTGTCATGGGAGATATCACTTACCGTCAGGTAAACGTCCCGCTCGTCTCGTCGCTTCGTTGAATAAAAAAAAAACAAACAGTTGAGTTGTCTACGAATCGTCAGGAAATAATGTGATCGAAAATGATCTTGACTTATAACAGTTCAAAGCATTTTGTCCAACTGCGATGAGGTCATCAGAAACCTCCGGTTAATCTGACTGGTATTTCACGTGGGTGTTTAAATATAGTTATCAAGTTACAGTTCGTTGTGGGTACATGTTAAAATTATGCACATCGTCATTATTTCATAGTTTATAATGATGTGGTAGTATTATAATGATTAATAGTTGTTTTCTTCCTAATGAGAATATAATTAATTTTCATTAAGATGTTAGTGTACAGAGAGAATTGTATTGAAAGACGTCTAAGAAAGGCGGCCATCAGAGAAGAGAGGCGATGTGTTGTGAAATATGCGACCAACAGCTAAAGTGATGATCACGACCACTCTGTCAAGGGTGATACAGAAGAAGAAGAGTAATGAGTATATGAAAAGGAATCGTGTTGTTAGGATGTCTACACATCACCGCATTGCGTTCCTTAGTCAGGATAGTAGTCAAGTTTGTACCGAATCAACTACCGTTTTGTATAATTGTCATAACATTGAATAAATTAATGAATAATCGGATAACTGTGATGGCGCAGCGTCAGTAGCGCAACCGGAAATGAATATTTACAACGCGCTTATCGCCGGCGCTTCCTTATCGGAAGCTCGATGCAAATGACTCGTCAATAACTTATTTTAATAACACAATATATATATATATATGTGTATTAATGATTGCATACAAATTATGTTATAACAACAAATATATTTATATATTTTTTTTATGTATTTACGCCTGTAGAACGTTTAGATAGGATGATATACACTGCGCCGCATTGTATTTATCCCCTCGAGACGTAAGTTATGTGTCGTTACCTTAACAATTTCACCAGCTACAACACCATTCAAAGCGGATCACAGCAATCTTTGCACAGCACTGTCTGACTGCTGAAGTAGGAGCTGCGGTGGTACTTACCCAGACGGTCTCCGGCAGCAGAGACCTAGTAACACGAAAGGCGTTACGCCAGCCTTATAACTGAATATTGCTTTATAATCTTGTTTGTAAAATGATTATTATATTATTAAACATTATCAGTACACAGTAAAAACAAACAAATTTATTATTACTGTAGGTTAAAGTAACGTAAGTAAATTGTTCCAACGCAATGTCAGCGTTGGCAGGTAAGCACTTTTGTTTAGCTTCGCCTCTACAGCTTGGCGATGTAAATCCGATCTCGTGACCGTGATGCGGCGGAGGTTATGGACAAGACCACAACCTGGACCGCTACGGTAACTTAATTATGATAATGTAATCTATATTGGGATTCGTCATATTATACACAATGACGCGGCGTGGTGTCCGTGTTTACATACGAACCGGTTCGTATCGAATCTTTGTGAAGAACGGTGCTTCCGGCGAACCGGGTTTTTTTTTTTATCTACAATTGACTAATACTTAACCTCAATTTTATATGATAGTAAATGAATGAGGCCGTTGATAGTGAAGCGATCTCGTCCAGAATACTCCGGCTCTCATATGTTCGCAGCCGGAACACGGCGATGATGTTGTCAAGATATGAGAGAGGTTTAAAAAAAAAAGTTTCGACACTTTGGAAACTCCACAACCTATAGCATTCTCTGGACTCTGAATAACTATACTACATCAGCCGATAAACGTCAATTGCTGGACATAGGCCTCCGCCAAAGATTGCCACATTTGTAGGGCTTCATATGAGAGGATTTGGGCCATTTCCCCCACGTTAGCCCAATGCCGGATAGTGTTAGCCAGAGCCTTGTTTGTTGATTAGCAGTGCCCCACGAGTAGGTGAGGTGGACTTGGGTCCCGTGAGTAGTGCGGGACTATACTAAATCCTTATTAGACATCAAACTATAGTACAGTTTAGTTAGACGACTAACATAGACTTTAGTTGTATTTTGTATTACTGACAAACCTTCCATTCAAGTTTTTTTTTTTTAGTTTGATCTAGAAAATATATTAACTATTGTTTATACAAATTAGTGCGGCGCTTGGTGTTTAGGATGGGTCGCCGTTTGTGTGAACAGGGCTTAATGCGCGCGCGGTCTGACGTGAGCACCATAAATGTTAATCAACACCCGAGGCTATAAATTCCGGGTGTTTGGAGGTCATTGACCCGGTGTGATAACCTGCTTAGTGGCCGGTGTAACGTGAATTCACTATGTTATGTTAGCGGTATGTTGGTGATCCATGGTACAGTGGCTTGCGTCCTCACCTTCTCGATCGTGGACAATCTACTATGTTGTAAATTGTTCATTATTCATAATTATTATCAGCCTTGGTTTATCCACTGCTGGACATAAGCCTTTCCCAATGTCTTCCACCAAATGCAATCCTCAGCTTTTTGCATCTACCCACTTCCGATCGACCTGAACATGTTGTCGGAACATCTCCAGGGATGGTCCTACACTTCTCCGACCTGTACGCGGCCTCCACTCCAAGACTTTTCTCCCCCATCGGCCGTCACTGACTCGACAGACATGGCCGGTCCACTGCCACTTCCACTTGCAGATTTGGAGAGTTACGTCGACAACTTTAGTTCTCCGCCGAATTTCTTCATTCCGGATCATGTCTCTTAGAGAAATACCAAGCACAGCTTTCTCCATCGCCCGCTGTGCTACTGTGGTTCGGTGGACCGGCCCGATAGTCAGGTGCCATGTCTTTGCGCCGCAAGTGAGGGTGGGGTGGGGGTGTAAATTGTTGATATATCTTTTCTTGTGAATTGTAAACGTATTCGTACATGTTTGATTATATTCTTCTCCTACACTATTAAACTAACCCTTCAATCAACTTATCATCTAAAAAGATTATTAATGTACCCTCCCTAGCATCCCTGTAGATGTCGATGTATCGTACTAATTACTGTATTGTTTATCTGTCCGTAACGAAAGTTACAAATAGTACTTATGCTGTTAATTAAGGTCATAGTTGGTTTGTAATAAACAATACGGTTTTCAGTATGACGGTGAATATATGGACTACATGTACTCTGTACCATTGCTGTAATAAATATAATCCGGTGAGAGGTGTGTGTGTGTGTGGGGGGAGGGGGGGGGGGTTTAATGAGTTGCATTAGGTAAGGGTAGACCACTACTAGATGTTCAGATGGTGTCACAAGACATGCAATAAATAAAATTGTCCTGGTACTGCTGTGTCAGTACACCACACATTGTCACTTTGTGTTAGGGTCGATGAAAATGTCCATTACATTTTATCATCATCATCATTTCAACCGATGGACGCCCACTGCTGGACTATCTCTGGTACTGTGTCCATCAAAGCACGATCTTGCCCCGTTTGAATCCAGTCCAGAATCCAGCTCCTAGCGATTTTTCGTATGTCTTCTGGCCACTTAGTGGGGGGTCTGCCAACGCTGCGCTTTTCGGTGGGGGGTCGCCATTTCAGCACTTTAAGACCACAACGACATACATTATTATTATGTCCTTACATATGAAATTGGCGTTTTGTACGGGAGGAATACAGTCAATTTGTTTGGTAAAATATATTTAATTAATCAAAGTATGCACCGTTGTTATCTATGCACTCTTGCCATCTCATAGTCAGTTCATTGATCCCTTTACTAAAACAACCATGGGGGGCGAGAATCAGTAAACTCTTGAAGGCGGTTTGGACTGCCGCAGCGGAGTTAAATCTTTTTCCTTGTAAGAAGTTGTCCAAATTCTGGAAGAAATGATAATCTGTTGAGGCAAGGTCCGGGGTATACGGTGGATGTCGCTGACGTTCCAATTGTAGCATCTAACTTGGTGGTGGTTTGTTGTACAGTGTATGGTGGTGATGGTGGTGTTGCGTTGTCGTGAAGCAGCAGTGGCCTAGAGCGATTGACCAATCTCGGTTGTTTAGCAGCTAGTTCTTCCTTCATAGTCTGCAGTTGCTGACAATAGATATCTGCCGTAATCGTTTGATCAGATTTTAGAAAGCTGTAGTAACGACACCAGCGCTAGTCCACCAAACACTCACAAGTAACTTTTCCTGAATCAATTTTCGTTTAGGGCAGGATTCGCCTGGGTCTCCAGGGTTCAGCCATTGCGACGAGCGCTACCGATTATGGTACAGTATTCACTTTTCATCACAAGTAATTATGAGATTTAAAATCCCTTCATCATTGTGTCGCGCGGAGCAAAGTAACACAGCAGCAGCAGTCGACGCGTGTTCGCAAGATCGATTCACTCAACTCATGAAGGTACCCCATGGAGGTGCCCATCGTTCGAGTTTTTTTACTTTCCCGACTTGCTTCAAGTGGATCAATACACTTTTGTCACTTACCCCGAAGCCTGCAGCTATCTCTGAAGTACTTTGTGGTGGATCCGCATCCACAAAAGCCTTTAATTCTTCATTTTCCATTCTTCATTTTGGTCTCCGGCCGTCCACGGGATTGGTTCTAAAGGTCGAAATTTCCAGAACGAAAACATTCAAACCAGAAACGTACTGGGCTTTGTTTTGCGACACAGCGCCGTACTCATCATCAGTCCTTCGAGCTGTTCCTGCAGCACTGGCACTGGTGCCGCGGTAGAACTCGTACTCGTAAATATACCGATATTTCATGTTTTCCATTGTGCGCCAGTAAGCCACGCCAAAGATAAAAATAATGAGGAAAAAAACAAATGACTATTTTAAAAACTCAAATGTATCAGCTAAATGAATTTATAAATTTGAATTTGGAATTCTTAACCAAAGGGCAGATATTTCAGATGAAAGTGGTCAGTGCGACAAAACGCTAATTTCATATGTAAGGGGACCTAATATTATGATTTTATCTTGTAAAATATTTAGTTATATTCTGTTGCTGTCACTGCTATCAAGGATTCTTATCTCCGCGTTATCAGGTGTAACGTTTTGCAATCGGATCATTACTCATTATAATCGTTATAAATTTTGACGATGATATTTCCTCTGAACGTATCCAGCATATTCATTTCATTAGCATTACGGCTCAAAATTGTTTATCCTCTTACTCTTACTTTCTATCGGAGTCTACGAGGCGGAGTTGTAAAGGTTGCCGCTAATATTAACGTTAACATCATGACCACTCTATTAAGGGCGTATTAATAAAAAAGAATACCTGAATATATATTTTTTTAAATTTGCATACCCTAGTACTTGACTACGACCCCACCCGATAGAAAACAGTGATGTAATCTAGGTTGTAAAGCGCACTAATCTAGAAGAAGCCTATTTATCCTTCTCTTGAACTGTTCCATGTTATACCTGGACGGAAACACTGACTGCTGTGAACAGTTAAATCCCTCGCTGTTTACCTTTTCTTTTGTTTCTGTTCCTAAGCAGGCTGTAAGTTGGACGTGAGATGTAGATCAAATCCTTATATGTCCAGCAGTGGACGTCCGTCGGCTGATAATGATGATGATGTACACAGGTATAAATATTGAAATGAGGCTTGAACTGTAGCCGCGTGCGGTGTTGCAGCGGAGCCAGCCATGGCGTCGGTGTGGAAGCGTCTGCAGCGGGTGAACAAGCGCGCGGCCAAGTTCCAGTACACCGCCTCCTACCACCGCATCGACATCGAGACCACGCCCAAATGGTCAGTACCACACCTATCGGTCACACCGACCAACGACAGCTAATAGTCGAGGAACTACCGGTGACAGTTCTTTAGCCTCGGGTTAATTACAAACGGTTTTCGAATTCGTCATACAATATTAAATATATTAATTCGGTCTCGTTAATTACTCGATCAACTTCACCAATTTGCGGAGGCAAGGTCGGCTGCCCAATTCGTAATCGCACTCCGGCCCGCGTGCCGCCGGAACATGTCAATTGCGAAGGTCGGGAGCGTTCGCGTCTCGACCAGCTCACCGGTTCACTCGCAACGTTTACTCCATCCGCTGTAGCCTATTAACATTTTTTGAATTACATCACATGATCTCGCTTCCGGTTGAAGCTTGAATCTCGAGAAATATTCGTTACCGTATTCAAAAATACTTTGGTAGTTTGGTCTATTTTTATGATCGGATAAAATCATCCACTGCTGAAGTTTCCCTATTTACCGTTCTGCCCACGTTTGGCATGCTAATTGGTGAACTTAGTATACTGATAACGGTAACAGGAAACCTGACTACTCTTTTCCTTGAATTATTGTTTCGTGGTGTTTGTAACACGTCGTAGGTAGTGACACGAGGGATATACTAACCCGTCTGTTACAAGGGGAATATATACATACGGTGTTTTATGTTATTATCTGTGCAGGAAACCCAACAAGCTGAGCATTGTATGGACGCGGCGGTCGCGGCGCGTGGTCACGGAGCCCCTCGAGTGGGAGCCCTCCCTCAAGGACCCCCTCAAGTGAGTACTTGCATAGCGTGCAGCTATTTGCAGCCCCCGACCCGAGCCCTCGCGTCTCTATGTTAGACTTTCATTCTAATGCTTGGGTGTAATAACTGCCGACTGGTGTAAACAAACTGTTTATACAATTGTAAACAATTTCGGAAACTCTTAGTTCATCAGCAGGAAAGAGCCTGCAGGAAAAGGATACGCACTTGTTTTGGTTTTACATCGTAGCTTAAGCTTGGCAAGCTGAGCTTTTCGGCACTGTATTGATGCAGTTCTAATCCAAGTAGTTAATTTTACATCACTTTCTGTTACGTGAATAGAGTAAATTTGGATGTTGAAATCTGCTGCTGGAGAATGTACAAAGGCTGTACAACTATTGTAGTCATATACACTAGTATTGTTATAAATACGCATTTCGCAATACAATTTTGAGAACTGCATACGTTAGTCATTATACATCACATGTGTTATGTCCATTTTTTCGCTCCATTAAGCGGTGAGACGAGCGGGACGTTCACCTGATGGTAAGTAATACGTCTACTCGTAACAACGTGGCGCTAGTTACAATGGTATATACCGCACCACAGTGCGCTCGTCGCCTTGAGACATAAGTGTTGAGTCTCATTCATTACCTCAGTAATTACACTAGATAAACTAGCATAAACAGATGCTGCTACGGTACCTACCTAGACGGTTTCTGGTAGAGACCTACCACCAGTAAACAGACCAACCACCAGTATTATAATCCATCCACCATGTGTACAACATATTGTAATTAGGTTGTTACTTGTAATTTAACATCAAATTAAGTGGCAAAGAGGAACTAACTGTTATATAATTGGTCCGCAGAGGTTCAGTTATATTCACTGTGCCGGAAAACCAGACGGTGACCGTCACCTTGTTCCGGGACCCGCGTACCAACGAGCTGGAGGATAAAGATTGGACTTTTGTGTTGGAGGATGTAAGTAGCAGTTTATTTTTTCCGCTTTTTCCGTTTATTTGCTAAAGGCTGTAAAGGAACGTGGGCGGGGAGAATGTTTTAAGTGCAAGAAAGCTCTTGCCGAAAGGGACTTAATTAAATGCATTACGTGCAACATGCACTGCACTACCTGTGCGCCGATTTAACAGAAACAGAGTACAAAAACATGCTACCCATGAATAAAATAAAGTGGAAATGTTCTTCCTGAAGGCTAAGAAAATAGCTGGGGCACAAGTGAATACCTCGCCGTCCACAATTAAGGAATGTCTAACCACACCAGTTTTAAACATAGTTATCGAGGCCGTGAAGATATACCTGGACGCTAAATTGAGTACCTTATGACAACAATGGCAAGAGGAGCTGCACGAGGCTATTGCGAGAGTTTCGAAAACGTTCAAACACGACATAAAAAAACTGGAACAACGTATCGGTACGTGGGAACAGCGCGTGACGGAACTGGAGCGCGGCTTCGCAAATCTATCCTGCAACCCTGCTGCTTCTTTGTACAAGAAACCAAGGAACTCCGTGTCGAACTCGAAAAAGTATGCGCTAAATTCGAGGACTCTGATCAAGCATTCCGGAGCTGCAATGTAGAATTGCAAAATATATCTGAAAGAAAAGTTGAAAGTTTAGCTGCTCGGTGTCGATCTCAAAGAGAGTGACATCAGGTCTGTCCATCGCGTGGCCCCAACTGTACCGACTGTACCGACTGATCGACCAAAATATTGTGTTGCATTTAACTACCCGACGACTGCGCGATTATATGATCGCCGCCGCGCGCGTTCGCGGCTCGCTCACCGCCGCACAGCTGTTCGGCGACTGACGGTGGCGGTGGCGGTGGCAGTGGCAGCGGCGGTGGCGGTGCCGGTGCCGGTGTCGCTGGCGGTAGCGGGAAGGACGCTCAAAGTCCGCGCTTCTACGTTAACGAACATATGACTGAAAAATAAAATACGGTTTAGTAACGCACGTCAATTGGCTAAGACTAAAAGTTACAAATATGTTTAGGTGAAGCACAATATCCTGGTAAGAATAAGTGACGATTCACGTGTAATACACAATGGTTATGGTTCATCATCTGTGGAGGTTACTTCCGGTGTATCACAGGGGTCGATCATCGAGCCATTGCTCTCCATTCTATTTATTGACGATATTTCACCAAGCTTTAAACATTGCAAATTTTTTTATACGCTGATGACTTAAAATTATATCATTCAATATCAAACGTAAATGACATAAACATGATGAAAATTGACCTGGACAGGCTGGATTACTACTGTAAAATAAATAAACTACATTTGGCGTGTAACAAGTGCAAGAATGCAACTTTTACAAAAAATTTAATTTTATTAACTACCATACTTTTATCTGGGCGCACATAAGCTCGACTCGGAATCTACTATTCGGGACCTGGGAGTGATTCTAGATACGAGGCAACCTGTGATAAGCATATCGACCAAATTTTAAAGAAATCCTACAGAACGTTGGGTTTTATCACTCGTGTAACAAGACCTTTAAAATGTAAAGATACTTTCATTATTCTGTATAATTCATTAGTAAGGTCACAATTAGAATACGCGAGCTCTATCTGGAGTCCACATTATACAATATACGCGTCTAAGATCGAAGGCGTGCAAAAGAAATTTTTACATATACTTAATTATCGAACGCGTTGTGCTCACGACTCCTACGAAAACTTATTAACAAAACAAAATGCTCTCGCCCCGCGCTCCAAAATAGACGATCTTTGTCTGACGCATGCACTCTCAGGAGCATGTGTGTTGGAGAGATGGACAGTCCTGCATTGCTGTTCAAAGTAAAGTTTGTTGATTTTTTGTATGTCTCTCGCAGTCTTTAATTTTATGTAAATTTTTTGCTTCACTTTACCATTTTACTTAACTTGTAACCATAGTTCGTACCTATGCTTCAAATGACTACTTATTAAACTCGTGTTGCCATGTTGTGTAAATCAAAAATGTTCTCAGTGAGGAAATCTCTAAGGCAGCAATTGTAATTATTTTTATGAGTTTTCGCTCGTGTTTCTTATATTTCTAGTTTTTGTTTGTCTCCAATAAAGAAAATTAAAAATAAATAAATAAAAAAAATAAGTCCGTTACTCATTGGTGGAAGATATTGGGAAAGGCCTATATCCAGCAGTGGATTAATAAAGGCTAATGATGATGATGACATTACCCAATTTATTTTGAGAAACCTTTAAGAAAATAGATTTTGTAAAATATGTTCGTATTGATATGCTCAGGTATCGCCGACTGGCAAGCGGCGGCGGCTGGCGGCGTGCGCGCTGGACCTGCGCCGGCACGCGTCGCTCGCGGCCGCGCAGCGCGCGCTGCGCGTGCAGCTGGAGCCGGCCGCGCGCCGACTGCGCGCCGCCTCTCTGCACCTCACGCTGCACAGCGTGCTGCTGCGCGAGGGGCACGCCACGTGAGTGTGCCCACCTTCCACTGACGCAAAACTCACATTCCCACATTGATACAATCACATTTCCAGTGAATTAATGTATCAAACTTTATCATCAGTGATGAAGACATGCAGTCTCTGGCGTCCCTGCTCTCCGTTAACAACAATTCGGACATCGCTGTGCTTGAGGACCTAGACGAGGACGACTACACGCTCTCCGATAACTCCACCAGACAGGTGAACGTTGTCACGACTGAACTCGTAATTATACTATGATATTGTGTTAACAGAAAATTTTAATCATTTTATTACAAGAATATTATTATTAACACAAAATCATGTCCATAATGATATAAATACATGTATTAATAAAACTATTAATACGTATAACTTAGTGAAATACTATAGGCGCCATCTGTTGCAATTTTTCTTTGCTTCATGAAATTTCATATTAGGTATCTAAGTATTAGGACACAAGTTATATTTTTAAGTAATCTAAATTAAAAAAAAATAATAAATGTCCAGCGGTGGACGTCTGTCGGCTGATAAATATAAAAATCAGTAATCTAAATGTGAACATAACTGTTGATAAGTTCCAATTTCAGTGCAGTGTATGGTTCACTATCTGTGTTTGGACACGTTAAAGAATCGTGTAAGATATTAATTTCTACTTTGGTTACCTTCTATAGTAAGAGTCATAAAAAAATTGTTTTTAGATGTTGGATCTTCGTCAGCAAATGGAAGAGATGACACAGAGCCTCACCAACAGCGACATCGCAGCCACGCCGAACAGTGTGCAGAGCCTCAACTTTGACAACTCCACCACACCCACTGCGCCCATGACACCGGACACAAACACCCCCACTACACCCACCACTCCGACACCTAAAAATACAGACATAGACATGACACCCAAAGACACCACCATCAAAAGGCCAGAGTATCAAAGCAACCAAACAAAAATACCCTTGAAAACAGAACAGCCTAAATTCACATCTACACCCAACAAGATCGAGGAGCCGCAAATCGATAATTTGAAGGTAATGCAGTTCAAGCCAAAGACGGTGGCGAAAAAGAACCTTAAGCCGTTGGAACTGAAGACAAATTTGAACAGCATCAGTTTAGATACGAACGAGAATGAGAAGGGCGACGACAGCGAGAAGACTCCGGTGGTGGACATGGAGAAGCTATTCCCAGTGAAAGGCTTGGACAAGGATAAGACACCAGTACGTATAAATTTTTTTTTTCTCTTAAAAACGTTAGCTTCGCTTATGCTGAATAAAGGTTGTCTAGAATATTGCAACGGCTTTTTACCTGTGACCATAGATTTTTGATAATTCAAGTCATTGGGCTATAGACAGTTGATCTAAATACAATCTAACATTTTCTGTATCTATTCAGGTTCAGGACCTGTTGGAGTGGTGCCAGTCGGTCACGCGCGAATACCGGGCCTGCCGCATTACCAACCTCACTACTAGCTTCCGCTCTGGGCTGGCGTTCTGCGCGATCATACACCGCTTCCGGCCCGATTTGATGTTGGTATCACATAGATATAATTTTAAGCATTACGAAATACTACTTTCTTTGTCATCTCTGTAAGAAGATCGTAATACTTAAAGACTATTTTGTGATTGTACATCTGAATGGGCATAGTTCCTATATATCAATATTCTTGTCATGATGATATTTAAGTTGCAGCGAATGTTTGCATATATTTAATAATTAATTTCAATAGTCCACCTAACCGTAAAGATATGGTTTCTCTTCGGAATTGTCTCACACATTTAAGTACAAAAAACCGACTGGAGTTAAAAATAGTAATAGTAGCCCATTTTATTACTATCCTTTGTTGTAAATTCTATTTCACAGAGACTTCTCGGGGCTACAGCCCGAAGAGGCGGAGAGAAACTTGCGAGTGGCGCTGGAGGCGAGCGGAAAATTGGGCATTTCGCAGGTGTTAACCGCTGCGGACGTGTGCGCACGTCCCGCCCCCGACAAGCTGGCGGTCAGTATAATCCCTCAGGTTGTTCCATCAGTGGCGTCCGCCACGAACACTCAAATTTTACATAAAATGCTCGGGTTTCCTTGATTATTTCTGCCAAAGTCGTTGTATTAGCAAGCCTTAGTTTATATACGACACAGCGCTGTAGTAATGTATTACTATTGACTGTGCGATATTTTTATTTATTTTACTTCATTATTAATTAGACAATCTGTATATTAGTTGATTAAATAATTATTGGAAGTCATGAATATGCATATAAATGCACAATACAAATACATACATATATAAATTGCAGATCATGACGTACCTGTTCCAACTGCGAGCACACTTCACCGGCTGCGAGCTGCAAGTAGAACAATTGGGTAAATGTTACATTTCAATTAGAACAGGATCGATTGTTCTGGCAACATTTGTAGAGGCTCATGCCCGCCAGTGGGCGTCTGCCAGCTGATAAGTATGATGATCATGAGCTAATTAAAATCGTTAATCAGTTCTAGTAAGAGTCCTAGGAATATTGCGTCTATTATAAATGCCACGAGACAAGTAATTAGCAAGGCAGACTAAGTCGAATTGCTGTCAGAACTGTCCAGTTTATCCGAAGGAGTAATTCAGTACGACCACAGCATCTCTTTATGAAATTGAAAAGTAATGTCTAATTGTTACAATTAAGGTGGTGAGAAAACAAATCAATTTAAATCAAAAGCAGATAAGCGTATCACTTACCACCATGTGAACTTAAGAAATGTCATGGCGAACATGTTGCAGGTAACGACGAAACGGAGTCATCGTATCTGGTGGGGCGACACGACACGGACGCAGCGGTGCCGCGGGAGCTGTTCAGCCGCGAAGTCAGCGCGCGCAGGTCGCGCATGAGGGACAGACCTCGTCCCGGGTAAAATGCTGCTTTTTTATTTATATTATTTTAGTATTTATAAATCCATCAAATCTTTGTTCGAAAGTCGATCGAAGTTTTTTAATATCCGTCTGAAATAAGATGTATATGTCCTTAAAATTTAATTATCTACATTAGATGTAGTTTTACTTTTTGATTTAAAGTACTAAATTATTGTTATAAATAATATCTATAATCAATTCAAAAGTGCAAACTTTTTTATAAATAGTAATAGAGGTGTTTTATCAATAGTTTTTCATTTACTAGGTCTCAAGACTCCGATACCCGCTCCCAAGAGCGCACGAGTCCCGACAAGGCGAGTTCCCCGGCTGCCATCAAGGACGTGCGCGAGATGCTCGTACAGCAGTCAAAAAGCATCCTGGGCAAGATGCTTTCTCCCGCGAGGGACCAAAAGACCAAGGAGTCAAATACTAAGTGGTTCACCGATCCGCTGAAAGTTATCGACGTAAGTACACGCATACGTTGGCGTTACGGCAAAGCGCACGTAATTATTTGTTTACCGACAGGGTAAACACTTGTGTCTTCATCATAGAGGAATATAGTTTTTAGTATGGAACTTTTATAAAAAAACATGACTACATTTTGATAATACATACTTAAAAACTACTACTGCTTCTTGATTCATGTTTAATAATTTTATTTTTGAGAAATAAGGTAACAGTGTAGTATGTTATATATAGCGAAAGAAACGTTTGCGCGTTCACCACTAAGAAAACTCCATTTACTGTGGCTCCTCAGTTGCAGAATACATCTCTGACCATCTCGAGAAGCACTGGGATTTTAGGCATCAAAATCTCCAATGACGTCCATTACCGACGGCACTCGGAAGACAAGGTAAAGCTGGCATCTAAAAAGCTCAGCGTAATTAACAGGGCGGAGCAGTACTTTACTGCGGGGCGAAGGTTGTTGCTATATAAAGCGCAAGTCCGCCCTCACATGGAGCATTGCTCTCATCTTTAGGCGGGAGCACCTAGATGTCAGCTGGGACCTTTAGATTCGGTGCAAAACAGAGCTGTCAGAATTATCGACGACCCTTTGCTAACGGATGGTATTGAACCTTTTGGTCTTAAGAGATGTATTCTGATGGACTGTTTGATATGATGCCCACGGCCACATTGCGTCATCGCACTGCTCGCCATCGGCAGGGAATTCATCTTCATACCCTTGAACCGCAATGGTCACTCAGGTCCAGTTCCAGAGATGTTTTCTCCCGAGAACACTCAAATTGATGAACGAGTTACCTGTCGTGGTTTTCCCTAAGAGCTACAATGTGAAGTTCTTCAAAAAGGTCGTGAAAAAGTTTCTGCAGGGTCGGCAACACGTTCGATGATACCTCTGGTGTTGCTGACGGCCATAGCCTGCGGGCACCGCTCAACATTCAGCGGGCCGCAAGCCGGTTTGCCACATAAGTAGTATAAAAAAAAAACTTATTTTTGTACGCGCAGCCACTACCCGCCCGTCCCGAGAAGTTGATGACTAGGAAGGAGCTAACAGATCCGTTCGGCTCCGATGATGAGGAGGAGGAAACGACCCCACCACAGGCAGCGCAAGAAACCGTTAGCAGTGAAACATGTAAGATAATTAAACTAGTTTTTGGATAACAAATTCTAATTTTGTCTACTTAAAATGTTGCCAAGAAGAGAAATATTTTTTTTTAAATAAGGAATGAGGTAATTGGTGGTGGTTTATAGTTGAGTGTGGCCTAGTCATGGCGCATTTTTAGTGGTGTTTCTACTGACATGCAGCAGTTGATAGGTTTTATGAATTGTTACTTAGTTTCATAAATAAGTAAAGTTGTTAAATATGTAATATGACGCATCGTTTGCAGTAAAACCAGAATCCAAACCGACGATAGAGACAGCGGTCAATGATCCCTTAAGCGCGAACCTTCTGCCGGAGATGTGTTCCGCGCCACAGCCGCCGAACCAAGTCCACGCCCAACCGGAACCTCAGCTGCAACCACCGCCAGAACTACCCAAACCTACGCCGGTGAGTTCCCACATTTGTGCGTCACGTGTATTTTTGGTTTCGTGTTCATTCAGCTTTTGAGTTCCATTATTTGTTCATTTGTTTTTCATGTTTTGGAGTTTTGATTTTTTTTGTAGAACAAACTTAACATATTAACAAGTAGGTATTTGTATAAAAATAAATCAAAAGGCATTAAATACGTATAATACAGTATATGTAAATTTCATAATTTTTCTATAGATTAACTGCGTGAACTGTGTGTATTTTGTCCTGTTTTATTTTACCCTCCCCAACAATTGATCTGAGCATCATTTCCATTTGCATTTGTCCCCGCGGATCGGCGTCCCTTTGAAATGAACGGACGCGTTATTGCGGCGGCGTGCGCTATTGGTTCGTTTGTACGGCTGCTTCCTTGTGATTGGTCCATTGGATTGCTTCTGAATGATCCATGCGACGCTTTGCCTTGTGACGTCACAGCAACTGCTATCTCGTCACGATGAGCTCAAAGAGCGTGCGAGACAGTTGCTAGAGGCTACCAAGCGTGAGGCGAGGGAGAAGGAGAAGAACAGGCGACAGAACTCAAAGGAGAAAGAGGAAGGAAATAAGACGGAGATCGTGAACGGGCTTAGAAATGGAGAAATGAGTCCCACTAAAAAGGTAAGGATTTACTATTTTTACACGTATTAATGTAATTTTCGATTATCACTGAAATTATTATCATATTACAGTCGTTATGGTATGAGTCTGTACAGTGTGTCAATAATCCTTCAACCCTCACCACGCTAGCATGGCGGCTCTACAGTGGTAATGATAAAAGGGTTATTATATTGAAAATGTGTTATTTATTTGTAAATTATTATTTTTATATTTCTTTAACAGCCGATGACAGAAGAAGAAAGGCAAGCGATGTTGCGAGAACGAGCGCGGAAGCTGATTGCGGACGCGAGAGCTGGCATCGTTAGGTAACATAAAAGCTTTTGTTATTGTTTACTTTTGTTTAACATAAACTTGAGTAGAAGATGTTACACGTTTTCTTTTGAAATGCATTTTAGGGAGTTAAACGCTAAATTTCTAATAACGTACAATGGTCAATTATATCTTTATAAATATATATCAGATATAGCTGTTTCCCAGACACTTTGCGGGCTGTTATGTAGAATTAGACTTGAAATTGGTCCGAAATATGTCTTAGGAACAACTGCAAATGACTTTTTATAGCAACGGTGACTATAGCAACCGCTATATCTTGTAAATATAGAGATAGTTTATAACTGAGTATGAAACCCGCAGTCCGACGTCCCCGCTGTCGCCATCGCGCGGTCGCGGCACCGTCGAAATCATAAGCAAGCAGTCAGTCATGGAGGAGCTGGCAGCCGGTGAGCGCAGCACACACGTATACACAAGCGCACACACACCTGCACACGATCACACACTAGCTTATCCGTGACGGTGTACATTATCTTGCACTATACAGATATGTAAGATTGGCACGGGATCTGAATAGTTTTCTTCAACTGACCCCTAACTTCAATTTGAAATTGGTGCCCAACGACATTGATAAGTAAATATAGCTGTACTAAAAAATAGTTAAAGATAAATCATTATCAAATAAAAAGATATTTTATTTCTTAAGAAATCATTGTTTTTTTTTATTAAATTTACTGATAACTTGGTATTATGCTTATACTCGTTATGTTATTTATTCTCAGAAAGACTTTTATGGGACATAAAGGACCATGAGATATAATTTTAAAATATATATCATTTTTTAAATTATAATTTCTTTGGTTACTTTGTAATTGAAGTTTAATTTTTGTATTAATTACTTAATTTATGTACTAATATATCAGCTGGCGGTGTGGAGCAGTTGGAAGCTATGGTCGCTCGTGGTGACACGCCGCCAAGCCCCGGAACTAGGAGTATCGGTAGCATGGATCGTTCCGGTAAGAATTTGTTGTTAATAACATTAAATTAAAAAAAATCTGCCATCAAACGGTACTGTGCAGACGTTCCTGTGTTCCTATTTTGAAGGCCGTGTACCTTGTGAATTACTGAACAACGAAAAACAGTGTTCTAAAACGATAAGCACAATGTAGTGCAGTCACATCACTTAATGTGACGTGAACTTCTATTTTTTAAATAACTTGATAGAATATAAAAATAATATGATGATGAAATTATGTTTGTTAGAAGAGCGGCCGAGCGATACCCGCAGCGTGCGCAGCGCGTCCCCGCACGAGGTGAGCAGGCGCTCCCCGCTGCACTCGTTCAGCGCGCTGGTGGACAGGCTTGCGCCTGACGCGGACGCGAACGCGCACGACGAGGTAACGCACTAGACGGATAACCAACCAACGGACGAGCGCACGAACGACATGTGTGCGTGCGCGCGTATCATTCAGTAAACCAAGGGATGAATGAATGAGAGAATGAATATACTCTAGTATCAGTGAACAAAAATAACTGTGTAATATAGAAAGTTTGTTATCATAACTATATACATAGAAGTAGCTAAATAAAATGATTGAAAAATCTAGATTTCTTGAGTATGTACACTATTACTTTCAACATAAGTTCCGAGGTATATGTGGTGTTTCTGTGTATTCCAGAGCAAGGAGAGTGGGTCGTACATCGCGAGCGAGATGGAGGCGCTGGAGAAGGAGCAGAGCGCGGTGGACGAGCGGGCGGCCGCGCTCGAGCGACAGCTGCGCCGCGTCATGGAGTCCGCCGACGACACGGAGGTGAGCGGCGGCAGGACAGCAGTGTCGCTGGCGGTTTTTGTAATACTTTTCAGCGCTTCGTAATAATATTTTAAACTGTCAAACGGCATTGGTACTCTAAACTCTCGGCATTGTGGCAAGTAGAGTAGGATTTGAAATTCTTAATGTTTTTTTTAAATATCCGAATAATTGATCGTATTTAATGTTATGTTTTAACTGAATAAAATTGAAACTCAGTCCGGGTTGTCGCATGTCACATGGTCTTCTCGATGTTTACGTTCACTAGAAGTTCAAATACATCGGGGATTGAACTGACTCTTTCTCTAGACTTATGATGACACTGAACTATCACGGCTTCCATGAAGCTGTCGGTGCATAGGTGTTGTGCAGCCGCATAGACGTTATAAAAATATGTATATATGTCTGTAAGCTTCTGGCGCTTGGCAGGTCAACAGATGGAGGAGAATACTCCTGCCCTGCACGCGCGTCCCGCACGACTCGGTACCGGTCCCCACTCCTAGCAGTCCCGTCTGCGCATTTGTTTGATATCGTTATTATAGTTGTCTACTTGTAGATCTGCGCATTAGTTTATTGAATATCATTCATTAGATGGAATAAATTATTTGTATAGATTTCAGTTAAGTTTATCTTTTTGTATTTTCTATATTAGAGATTTTATCAATGAAATTTTATTAGTTATTTGGGAAAACATACGTGATACGTTTATAGTTCATGTTTATATTTTCTATCTAATAATGTCTGTTTTGATAAGATGGTATTGGTGCAATATTAGTATTGAACTTCGTCTTGCCTCAGGAGGAAGACAGGCTGATGTCGCAGTGGTTCCACTTGGTGAACAAGAAGAACGCGTTGTTGAGGCGTCAAATGCAATTGAACATACTGTGAGTACCTACTACTAGTGCACATACATAATGGAGATTTGTATTGCTACCACCGCGTGCAAGTCCGGTTCGCCGTCTTTTGTTTGTCGTATAAAAAGTTCAGGCATCGTCTATTCTCTGCGCAGTGAGCAGGAGGAGGACCTGAGTCGCCGCTGCGAGCTGCTCGCGCGCGAGTTGCGCCTGTCTCTGGGCGTGGACGAGTGGCGCAAGACGCCCGGCCAGAAGAGGCGCGAGCGGCTGCTGCTGCAGGTGCGGTATCTTTCTCATATGTGATACAAGACTCCATACCCACATGGGGTTATTGATAAGTATAGCTTAGCTCGTAGGATTTTAGCCTTATTCCTTTTCGGAAGTAGTAATTTTTTTTTAATCAATGTTATTTTTTTACTTCAAGGAGTTACTATCGGCGGTGAACGAGAGGGACCGGCTAGTGCAGGAGATGGATGAGCAGGAGAAAGCGTAAGTAGATGCCGAGGCTTGGGGTAGCGCGGTCGTGAAATGAATCGCATCCAGTGGAATCATTATTGGTGATATAAACACCATTATCATTAGGAAGCCACACTCTCTGTAATCTATTATAAACTGTTTTTATTGGTTGTAAATCCCTGTTGCCGGAGACCATGTAGGTAGTTACCATTGCAGCGCAAATATCTCCCAGCAAACGGTAGTGTGCAAATATTATGGTGATCCGGTGAGGAGGGCGTTGTTGCTAGTGGTAATTAGTAGGGTAACGAAACTAAACATCTTATGTCTCAGGCGACAAACGCAATGTGGTGCAGTGTATATCATCCTAACTAGCGGCACGTTGTTGTGTACAGGCGTATCACTTACCATCAGGAGAACGTCCCGCACGTCTTGTCGCATAATAGAATTAAAAAAAAAAGCTGGAATCATTATTGGTGATATAAACACCATTATCGTTTAGGAACCGCACTCCCTATAGTCGATGGTGAATTCTTTAAAGATGGATGTATTACGCGAACCATGCGAAGGAATCGTTTTGTAATTTAGATCTGTACCAGAGCGCACGCTGTTAAAAATTGAGTTTTTCTATACAGGATAGCGGAAGACGATGAGATAGAAAGAAATCTATCTAATGTTGAGATACAAAGGAAAAACAACTGCATTCTGCAGTGAATAATGACTGCAATGGAACACCGGCACCCACCAGATAGCGACCGGGTCGAAAGCTGCAAAACTCCACGTGACCTGTTTAGGCGATATTTTGACAACTCAATATTTATAGATTTTCTCTTAAATTGTGTTCAGCAAATAAGCTGCGACTAGTGTAAAAGGTATTGGTATTTTAGTGCACCGCGGCCTGGTGCCAGTCCACTTCGATGGAACAGTTCCATTGCCGCTGGTGGAGCCGAGTTGTTGCAGTGAAGGAGAACGCTTTGGCCTTGTTGTTGTATGACACATAATACTCAGTGGATTCCTATGATAGCTAAATAATTGTATAATTCTTTTCGATTAGTATATGTGTACGCTTTTATTTAATTTAGCGTGTAACTTGGTGAGGGCTGTGGTCATGAAGTTGTGAAAAAAAAAAATGATATGGTACTATACACAGTGGTCAGCTGTTACTGATCGAGGACGAGAGATCGAGCGTTCAAGTAGCTGATGGTGTTGTAATTATTTATTTAAAATCTGGTTCTGGTCAACACATTTTGTTGAATACAACACTGATTAGTTGGTAGTTGCATCCACAGCCCGCTTGGGTTAGCCTTAGGTTTACCAAAGAGTCGCCTGTCTAATGTAACCTTCGAACGGATGCTGGTGATAACTTAAGTACAATTTGCCATAGACAACTCCACACCGGCGCCGGTCGGGGCGCGCGTTATTTTTTTATGTCAATGTTAAGTATTGCTTAATTAGTGTAAATATATGAAGTGGATTTAGTTTTTTTTTTCTACATTTATATGCGGTGACGTTATTTAATTTTTTAATCATCTTGCCTTTGACGATGAAAAGTTTATACATGTATATTTTTTATTTACATTTGTATATATTAATAAAATTCGCGGACAGTGGTAACGTTATATTTATACTGTAACATTTTCACTGCACGTGCATGCATGCGTGCGTGCCTGCGTGCGACATTACAAATTTGGCAAACGTTTGCAATATTTTGCAGTTGGAATATTTATGCCATATATGAAATTACATGAATTACATAAAATAACATGAACGACTTTAAATTCTGTGTCGTGTTTATTATATTTAGTGACCCAAAGTAATCTTTAATACCTTGACATTATATACGCTCTATACTACAATGAAATATATTTAAAAATAAGAAAAATAGATCAACAAAGGTTAGTGCTTTTTACCACCGCGAATGACGTCACCACATAGTACTAAGTGGGATCGAGATAATGCACTATCCTATTTAAATTAGAGGAAAAGGTAATAACAAGTGGACAGTATAACGGCTTTTAAATATTAAAAAATTAAGTTCACATTCGTTTAAAGGAAATCTTTACTTTCTAACACTTGACTTTTTTACGAAAGTAACTTTCAGGTGCTACGCGAATAAGTTTGTGCAATACGATAAACATTCTCACACTATTTGATTACATATAGACGTTTAGTTTAACTGTGATCAGCACAGTGACACAAGCTGTTGTTAAAACTTACTTCCGGCGGAGTGGTAATGCACAGGATAATGTTAACATTACTGTATTTAAAGTTATTGCAATGACATTTATACGTAAATTATATACTTGAACTAAATAATTGTGGATAGAAGAAATCCTATTATATAACTATTGTTGTGATGAATCAAGCACACGGAAGTATTAGAGGTTTTTGAGACCTTTCCGGTTAAATTCGTGTATTCTTCAATTTAAGATATAACTTTATCCAGCTCATAATATTCGTGTCTAAATAATGTATACGTGTTTACTGAAACTCGGCTATTTACTATAAGGCGCGCCATACATAATATAATTAGGTAAAAACGTATCGGAATGAAGATTACGAAGAATTTACTACAATAAAATGTATTTCTATTGTTTACTTTCGGAAATCTTGTCGCATGTTGTGTATTAATACTATGTATGAGTATACAATACCGTTTTCCGAGTATTTATATTCACTCAACTTACTCATATGTAAATCAATATTATTACAAATTTTTGTATTAAATAATTTATTTTCTTTGCCTTGGAATAATTAAAAGAAATTTAAATCCGTTTATGTTAATGGTTTGGAAAATGCTGTGTAATCTTTCTTCAGGTATTCTTTATTTATTTGTAAAGTAGTTAAGTGAGAAGCTTTTTGACGTGGACTTATGTTGAGAATTTGACTGACTGTTGGCGATGGAAGTAACTGATTACTTATCACTAGTAGTTTATTACAACTGTACTGCGAATCTTATAAAGTTATAACTTCACTTTGGAATAAGTTGTCCGACTCGAAGGACATGTCACTTTATACAATACGTACGTATTAATATAGTTATTTTTTTATTCGATATTAATAATATTAAATATAATCGTGTTTTTGGGATCTCAGTGCGTTTTGTAACTTATTTTAAAGTTAAAAATGTAGATAGTGCTCCATAATCCTGCAGTCGTATATCCTGCAGAAGGAAGAGGTTAATAAAAAATTGTGTGCATACTTTTAGGCTATCCGTATTTATGCTTTATTTGCAAAGTCGATTAGCTGCTTAAGTTTAAAAATTCAAAATCCCGTCATTATGTTACTGCTAATATTCAATTTGTTTAATCGCATAAACATTGTGAGGTGCGTGACACTTTCATACAAATTATTATAGTATATATTAGTATAGAATCATTATTTACTATTGTTATTTTTGTAGATATCTGCAGCACATAACAAATCCTTATTACTGTTTTCTTCAATAACAATATTGCGGGTGCATCAGAACATATAATTACGTATAACAAATTGCTATAAATATTTGAATGCATGTGCTACCGGTGTGTTTTTATAAACAATTAAAGATTACTTAATTAAGTTAACTATAACTTTAGTCTCATTCGAGCGCTAATCCACTTGGAAAGAGAAGCATATCTTTATCGACCCTCATAACGTTTTCTTCGCAATAGCATCCGTAGATTAGACCTTTAGATATATTACACGACGTTGCACTAACCACATGGCTTGTGTTGACAAATTACAAGTCGACAGTTTATTTGCAGTTGTTGCCAGCGTTGCCAACCTTTGTATAATTAAACCCGACTGAGTATGGACTTAGCTGTGTAGACTACATTATTGTAACCGAGTAATATGACTTCATATTACCTTCCACCTTCATCGTAACGCGTGTCCCGCAGCTGAACTCTCACCGCGTGGACCGGAGCGACACGCCTCCACCCGCGTCCGTCTGCACTTCCCTATCCTACAATTGCTATTTGTTGTAATTATAAAGTGAAATAAACGTGACATTGTAAAATATTCTATGTAATTTCATTTAGCTGTTGACGCATCTGTTTATCTGAGAGATTTTTTGACTCGTCACGAGACCCCTGAAATTGTTAGCCCTAAACACTTAAAATTTGGTGGAGATGTTGCTACTGCCGTTTAGAGGTTAAGTAAGAATGGTTATTATAAAATACCTTCCCCAAAGTGAATTGCAGGGGTATTTATCACAGCAAGGGGCTCGGGGTGCGGCGACTTGCCGCCGGACCGGGATGTTTTTGACCTATTTCAACAGCTAGTACTAATTATACGATTAGCTGAACATGTACAAATAATGAAAATGGATTTTAACATGATGATATATGAACTGTTATAATTATGAATTACTAGAATTTATTTACTAAACTCAAAAATACATTTCAGGAATAAACTATCTTGACATAATACGCAAATTTTTGTAGTATTAATATATGTTACAATAAATTTAAAAATACCGATACTGATATATCTTGTAGGAAGTTTGTGTTCTACCATTTGATCGGTGGTAGGTCTCTGTTGCTACAGACCGTATAGGTAGGTACCAGTGTAGCTTCTATTGCAGCCGACAAACAATAGTGTGCAAACATTACTGCATTCCAGATTGGAGGGAAATGTAGCAATTAAAATTTTTGGGGTAACGAGACTTCACATATTATGTTTCAGTTGGCGAGCACAATGTGGTGCTGTGTATACCATGCCAACTAGCGCCATTGTTATTGTGGTATCATGAATAGTTAAATGAACGTCATAATTATTTGCTTCGATGAATAAATCTATGAAATTATACATTTAATAAATGTAAAATGAAACAAAACAAATTTTAATATGCCTTTATTATTGATAACTCGTTGTACAAGCAACTTGAAGTATATAACATAAACTTAATACATTTGAAAATTCTTTCAGTTATAATATTTAAATATTTATTGGAAGATATCTGCGTCGAGTATCAATATTTTTACCGTCTTTTAAATAATAATTTAGACTTTAAATTCGAAATAACCTATATTTAAAGGATAAAGATCAATAAAAAATAACTAAAATGTCAGAGATTCTTAAGGTTTTGCCGGTTAATGAAATCATTACCAAACTGACATTAATCTTGTTACATATTAAACTAAACTAAAATTTAAGATAAACAACAATGCCTACATTTTTAGTTTGTTATTTATAAAATATTTAGCAAAAAGTGTTGGTTTATTATTATAGTTATTGCATTAGTTGTAATATATAATCTATGAAAAAAGTTATTTTGGTCATATACAAAACTTTCTAAATTTACGTCGATTACGTACAAGATAGAAAATATAACGATTTTGTTTCATTTAATGTAACTATCGTTAAGGTTAATTAATCTACTTTTATGCGTTATGTTGGAGTTTAGTCTTATAAAGTTCATGTACGGATGAATCAATAGTTGCACTTCAATGAAATCGTGGCCCATGTACTCAACTTTTTTCTTTTCGATTTAATATCTATCTTGAGTACACTAAAATTGTAAAATACTTTTTTCCAAGCACATGGGAGTTTTAAATTGTTGTATGGTAGCACATTCAATAATTATTATAACCTTAGCGGGCTGTCGGTAATGATGCATGTAAGTGAGAAATGCCCCCTTGCAGATCTATGATCAAATTTTGTTTTTTTTTTGACCGAATGAAATATTAGAAGATTCGCAGACATACTAACCAACGACCTGGTGAAGGTTGAGCAGCCACTGGATATGGGTAGCGTATTTTAGACATCTTAGTGGGAGGTTTGTACCTATCAATAAAACTCATGATGTTTACTTTTTTAACATACGAACATAAGAATATTGTTCATGAATTGGTTTTAAAGAGTAAGATACAATATGAAATGTGTAGCCATCCAATGTCTACTCACAAAATGAATGAAAAGACCGATAAGGTCGGATAACTTCGTAAGGAAGCTTAAAATAGACAACCGCATAGCGGCGCCGTAAACTCAACTACTTTCTGACCAGCAGATATTAATCGCATACAAATATTGAGATAATTAAAATCTACGCTCAAGTTCTATCAATACTGTCATATTTCATACAAGAAAACTTTAAAGTTATTTACATTACTTAATTTATGTAGTTCATGTAACGACCATTCCGTTACACAATAATTAAAATTTTATTAAGTTCAAGCATTTTTTAATACCCTCAGTACTCGGTAAGTAATATAATTTTTCTTTCTATTTTTAGTTTTATAAAAAATCTATATTACATATAGTCGTTTTATATTGCTTTTTATATCGATAAATATTTCAACATTAATGTTTCTTTGTTTTACTGCCACATTTAGTAAGATCATTGATTTTGGGATCTTAGGAAAATGATGGAATCATAAAACTTTACGATCAAATATATCCATTACAAAATTCTGTGCCCACTCTTTTAATTGATAGTTTTATAATCACGACAAAATTATCAATTAATAATAGTAAAGCAATCTTATTATCAGTAATATGCTTTGTAAACGTGTCTAAGTCACCATCCGACGTGTTGTTTTGGCGCGCTGTCAAATAATTCAAAATGGCGGGGTTACGCTCTTGTGTGGTTGTTCGTGGTGACCGGGGGCGCTGCTTCAGTCTCCTCCAGAGCCGCGTCAGCCTTCAGTTTCCTGTATTTACCTGTTTTGAAATGTAAAGAATATTAAAAAAGGGATTTATAACACTGGAAATGTTTTATAGTGTAAAGTATCCGTTAATCAAATTATTATTTTGTGAATATATGAATAATATGAAACAATATCTGATAATATCTATCAGAAGTGAAGCTGGTGGAAAATTCTCTTTAAACCTTTTTTAAATTTCCCAGCAATTAAGTCGTGATTTATAAATCTTTCACTAAATTTTAACACTATACACGAGTGTAGTGAAGCTGGAGGAGAGTGGGTGAAGGAATACCGAAAAAAAAAAAACACTTGTGCGAATTGGAATGAATATCGCAGACAAAATAATGGTTAACAAAGCTTTACTTATTTACGTTAATAGCTGAACGTATTGTAACATAAACTTTTAATTATCTTTTTTAGGTTATGTTTAACTGCTTCCGTAGCCCAGGGATCTATCACTAGTCTCCGGAGCTACTCCACTATACGAAGCTTCATGGTTCGAGTCCAAAGCCACATGTGGAGTTTATATAGACTATCATCTCCATATTATAAATCTGCCGCTATAACAACGTTACGGTATCTCATTTGCCAACATTAAGTCCCACATTGACACTTCACACCATGTGAAGTAGAGGATGAAGGTTCTTAGCAAAAAAAAAAATCCGCAGTACTAGAATTTGTCAATTAGGGTAAACAAACATCATTTATCTCCAAGCAGAACTTGGATTCTGACCTGTAAGTTCAGGAGGTAAGTTCTTGATTGATACATGTGTACTCACGTGATGTTCTGACCATAATAGTTCCCCACCATATCGACCAGCCCCAGCCTACTAGGCAGAACAGCACCGTGAACAGCTGGCCGCAGCCGACTAATAGGTTGATCACAAACGAACCTGTGCGTCAAAATTGTAATGAAGAGAATAACGATGATGCATCACATAGAAATGAACAGCGGTTAGAAACGATAGTACCGATTTGTTATATTATTCATAATTGTTTCAGTGGTTCAGGGGGTAGCTGTTTGTTGTTAGCGCTAGTTTACTGGGTAATTCAATAACTCTGACGATGTCCCGTGCAAAAGTTACTACCACATTTATTTTAGTTATTTGTGTAAAACTAGATGCATGTGCTCACCAATCCTGTGCCGGGGACTGTCGTGAATGCCGAACCTCGGTATCCCGAAACAGAGGCAGAACAGACCGCTGAATATTGTTCCTGAAATAATAAGACAGTACTGTCACCATTGTCCTTACCGTACCAGCACATTCTATACGAGACCAACAGATATAGGACTTCAGGTATCTTTTTACTTCAGTAATTTTACTAGTTGTAAGTATCATACTGGAACACGATATTCATTACTGGAAAGTAAATACGAAGAGGTGCTGTAGTGATATGTATGAGTTCAGATGGTATCCTGTTACCATTATTGGTATTTACTATGTAGTATAAAGCGGTTCACAGATCGCTTTATGTTTATCTCCAGCAGATTCGGTGTAGAAAGTTAGTGGCAATTATCAAACCGACAAACTCACCAAGTCCAGGCACGAGGATATTGAAGAAGAGGCAGAAGTAAGCTAGAGATATCGGCAGAACGGGAATAGCTCCTCTCATCACGCTGGTGTGTTCAACCAGCGAAGGGTCGAGCTTCGTGCGTGTATCCTGGAACGAGATTAAACATCGAAAGTTTAAACACTGATCACAGTTCTACTGGAATCCAGTTTAATAATAACCAAAGATGATAAGTTTTAAAGAAAGAAGTTATAGTAAGGAGATGTGCTTTAGTTTCCCATGTAAGGATTCTATTTATTGAGTGTTTGTTTGTTTGTGTTACAACAGTTTGAAGCAGCGGTAAATATTATTTATGATCGCTTGTGATGGTTTCAACATGATGATCAGTATCAGGATCATTAATTACCTCAACATCACCATCGAACTCGACTCGATTTTTCGCCGAGTTTGTCGTTACGATTATTATGACCCGCTGCTTCTTCAGTGAGTGGCTTGGTGTCAAGCGCGCCTCTGACATTGTCCAGCATTAAATCTTCTTTATTTCGTCTAGGTTTATATATAAATTTAGATTTTTCATTACATGTACTAAACACCGTTCGTATCGAAGCAAACTGACACAAGCGACGTCTGCGCTGCGAGTGCGATGTATCGGAAAGACTTAATCGTAATATTCTTTTAATTTGATGAAATATCGATTTGTTCGGAGCCATTGTGCGAGTCCATACCCACCTCGGGCCTTGACTCCTTTCACATTATTTAGTTAAAAAACGTGAGTTTCGTGTTAAATGTGAAGATGTTAATCGCCGCTAAAGAAACGATAGTTTTCACGCGACCTTACGATTCTATTGATGTTTATTTTACTCCAGATTTCCAGTTGTATATCGTTATGAAGAAATTTAATATATCATCACCATTACCCTCATTAAAGCCGCTCACTATTGGGCAAAGGTTCCCGTCAAACATCCCTGGGTCAGAACTAGTTTCATTATTACAGATAACATGAGAATGTAACGGTATTGTCATCATCATCTTAAGGAAGTAATGCGCTGTAACGAGGCAGTGCAAGTTAGGATGTTTACAGTATAATACAGTGCGTTCGTCGTTTGGTAATAAGTGATGATTTGTTATCAATTTCATCACCTACAATACAAATGATTGAGACTTCAAATTCATTGTGGGACAAGTTTATTAACACAAAAAATGTCTGTTGAAGAATTTAGTAGGTCTCTTGATAATTAAGCAAGCTTTGGATCATTGTTATGGCAATAAATATTCGTCAGCATTGTGTGGTAAGGGTTATAAATTGCAATAATTCTATTTTATCAACACTTGGCTAAAGTTTGACTTCGGTATCATAACTTTAAATGCCAATAAAAGATCTGATATGTATTGCACTTTACTTTACTAGAATACTCGAGCGGTGAAAAGTCGAAACACAGCGAAGTCTGTCGGATGGATTCGAAACAATATTTCTCGTAAAGCCTAGGAATTAAAACGGGAACCCACGAGTCACAAGGGAGAATCTAACAACCAAAGCTTCTAGCGTTGCACAAAGCCCAGATGAGATTGTGTGTGGAGGATCTGGACAGATGCTGCCAAATACCTACCGGTTCTTTTGAACTAGGATGAAAGGCGCGGCATGAAGATACTCGATGATGATAAGTTGTTAATTTCAAAGCTGGACAGCCTGGGTCACCGATGTAGGTAGTGAGCTTTTCGATATTCTACCGGAGGCATTTCAAGAAAGTATGATTTTTTAAAATCAAGAAGGTTAGCGCTTGTTCACGATCCCATCTGTTGTTAACTGGCGGTGTGGTTTGCGGTGATAGTGCGCACTAATCTAGTAACAGTCTATTCACTCTTTTCTTGAAGATAACTGCGCAGGAGCTGTATGATTTGAACCATCGTTGTTTTCCACCGGAACTACAAAATACCACAGACATTTATCCCTTCGTTGTCAAAGTCCCGCGCAGTTAGGTCTAAGCCTTTCCTTTCGACTTTCTTAATGCGGATAGCGAAGTATCGGAACAGTCCGCTGGTGTCAGTGTTTCCGTCCAGGTATTTCGTGAAAATCTTTCAAGAGAAGAGTGAATACGCTACTTCTACACTACAGCCTTTTATCATTACTATGCCGCAGCTTACCATCAGGTGGGATCGTAGTTTTAACTATATAGACTAGAGCTTAGTAGTGAATTTTATATAGAAAGGTGTGAACATTGGCGCTCTGAATAATTGACAGAATTTACATGACTATAGGTTTTAATTGTGTGACGAATCTAGGTTCTGAAGATTAATGAATAAAGTCTAACCTAATTTTTTTTAATTTATAAGGTTTACAGCACGATCAATAGAACTATAATAAAAAAAAACAACAAGTAACGCGAAATTAATCTGCTTTTGCCGAGTCAGCTCCGCAAACTAAAGATAGATTGGACTGAGCAGTATCAGTTTTGTTTAATATTTATGTCGTACTAGGCGAGGAGCGAGGGGTTCACCTGATGGTAAGTGATGCGCCTGCCCATAACGTGGCACTGGTTAGGATGATACACACAGCGCCACACTGTGCTCGCCGTCTTAGACATAGATTAGCTCAGCTAAGGTGAGCTGTGCCTGTCGTAGAAGCAGACTAAAACGGTCTAGGAGCTTCGCGGGTCTTGAAGGTGGGGGCTCTTATCGCTCAACAAGCGAGCCCGCGTGGGATAGAATATGGCTCAGCGATGGTCCCGAGGAGGTTTAAACTCCTCCTCAGAGACGTAACACAAATTGTAGAGAGGCACCGATGCGTTCTATAAGAGATCCCGGAGCATCTCCGAATGCACTGCTGCAGACCACCGAGGGAGTTTTAGTGAGTAAGAATCTCACATAACACCCTGACTTCTTTCTAAAAGCAGGGTATCTTACGAGAATTTCCCCCGAAATAAAAATGAGACAGGCTAGCTGTCCTCGACCAGGCCATAACGTAGAATTGAATTTGATATTTGTGAGAAAGATTTCCGTCAGGCAGCAAACCGCCTGCCCTGGGCTCCTTCCCGTTATTAACACCCCCGCAACTGTCTTTGGAGACGGAATTTTGAAAAATCCATTCCAAGCTGACTTCGAAATGGCAGAAGCTATATCCTTACGAAATGTTTGAGTATTTCCATCTAATTGTTTCGGACTTAGACGGTCAGCGGCATCAGAAATCTACCATCGGTAATTGTTTTGCTTCATGGCCGCCGTACGGTAACAGCGCAACAAACAACGACCCAAATTACTTTATAATCTGTACCCTGCGAAAATGAACATAATTGTAGTTTCTTGTCGCGGCCGTTGCTGTTATTTTTCCAGAGCTACCGGTGAGCCGTGAGTCAGGTCGCGTGCGGGCGAGGGTCGGCTCCGGCCGCCGGCCTGCGCCCGCTCGCTGCGAAGGACTGACGCGGCCACAAGCCTTTTGTATTTGTCGTTACACGAAATTATATCAACTACTGGGTATTAATAACTATCTGACCCCCACCCGCTCTGCCGACTGCAACACCCTCCCCACACTTTGGGGAAGGAGTTTTGTAAAATCCATTCTTTCTGACCTCTAAACAGCAGAAGCAATATCTCTTCTAAATTTAGAAGTTTTAGATCTAATAGTTTCAGAAATGTCGAAATCACTTTTATATATATCATCATCATCATCAGCCTCTAGCGGTCCACTGCTGTACAAACGCCTTCCTCAAAGATTCCTACCCAATCGGGTAAGGATTCATATGGAGGATTTGGGGCCAATTCCCACAACGATAGCCCAATGCGGGTTGGCAAGAGCCAGAGCTTTCTTTTTTGATTAGCAGGGTGCAGCACGAAAAGGTGACATTGGCTAGGGTCCCGTGAGGTTGCGTAGGTCCGCTTAGGGAGGGTGTTACCCTTTTTTATATAATATATATACTGCGTCTATCTACACGTTTTGCTATTTTATACGTGCTGACATATAATTACCCTTCAATATTGTTTATGTTCTACCCCTCTGTAAGCTGAAAGCTATTCGAAAATGTTAAAATAAAAAAATGTAATAAAAAAAAATTGCGATGTTTTTTTATTTGATTTTCGCCTACCCTTCCTACCCTCTTCGTTTTACTATCTTCAAGTTCATATTTAAATTCACAGCCATCTCGAATGTTCTTATAAAATTAAAACTTTATACCCCAGTATGGACTAAGACTATTTAAGACGCTTTGTAAGTCTAGATCTCAAAACTCACCTCAGGTGGCAAGGTGGGAGATAAGCTCTTGTTCTTAGAGAAGAGGCTCGTGCGGGGGCTGGAGGCGGGCTCCGACTTCCGGCGACACGCGCCGCGGACCCATTGACACAGGCGGTAGTTGCAGCAGCTGTACACGAAAAAGTATACATCATCACCTATCTCAGACCCTCACTTTATAGTATACTCTGCTTCTCGTAACTCCGACGGCTGGAACGCAGCAACGTTGTTATTATGGCGGTCGGCAATGAATTAACAATGATGGTGGTGACCACACTCATCATACGTAGCGCCGAAATCGAATAAGGGACCTGGTGTAAGACAAGCGACCTGGTGCTAACCACTCCACCGCGGAGGCAGACACGATATTTCCATAAGTAGGTAACAGACCAAGGATAGCAATGTTGCCAGTCGTATGTTTATGCAGAACTTGGTACGATGGTAAGTCTGTTGCAGGAGACCGAAGTACCAGCACAGCGCCTATTGCAGCCAACAGATAGTACTGTGCAAACATTACTGTGATCCAGTTTGAAGGGTGCTGTAACTTTAACAAATGTTTCCAAGTGACGAATACAATGCGGTGCAGTGTATGTCACTCTAACTAGCGCCACGTTGTTATGAAGATGCGTATAGTTTACCATCAGCTGAACTTCGCGCTCGTTCGTTGGCTGGTTGAATAAAAAAGCAGTGACTCCTCACGTATTCTGCGCGCTGTCGCTGAGTATGCTGTCCCTGCGCGCGACGTCGCGCCGCCCGCCGCCGCAGCAGCCGCTCTCGGCGACGGCGGGCGACGCGAGGCCGACGTCGGCGACGCGCCGCGGCGGGCCCGCCGAGTCGCGCACGCGCCCGCGCACGCGCCCGCGCCGGCAGCACGCGCACAGCACGTCGCGCAGCTTCCGCTTGCGTTTCGTCTCGCTCTCGAATTCTATCGTCGAAGCCTGTTAGAGGACCGGAAGGAGATCCATAAGATATTTAAGAACTGGGAAATAGTAATAGATTCACTGTTTAATTTGAAAAGCCAATGCCTTAACACTAAAAGATCCATGTGGTGTTTCCTGTCAATCATCCCTCTTAGCATCTCATTGTAATGGACAACCATATTGTTTACTGCCAGGTGAACGTCCTAACTGTATTATAGACAAAAAAAATTTTTACTTCTTTACTACATTGGTGGTCGGTCTCTGTTACAGAAGACCTAGTATATAGATTTCACCGCAGTTTCTATTTCTGCCAAACGGTACTGTGCAAACACTACCGAGTTCCGGTTTGGAGGGTGTTGTGGCTAGTCATTATTAGACCAACGAGATTCAACGTCTTTTGTCAAAAGGCGGCAATAATATGGTGTAGTGTATATCATCCTAACAAGCGCTACATTGATACATGCAAACCTATCACTACCATCAGGTAAACGTCTCACTGATCTCGCCGCTTCGTCGAATTAAATAAAATGCGGTATGTCACTTGTGGTGGACAGAACCGGATATTGTACAGGCATTACCGCAGAGTCTATTTCCTCTTCTTTTGGCGAACATTGCTGTTGTCCAGTTTTGCCATTAATAATAGTACTGGTCTATCAATGTCTCTCGATTCTTATTTCAACGTGTCGCAGTGGTGTACGGAATCTGGGTGAAAATCTCAAGTAGTAACATATTTCTATAGGCGGAAGTAGCAAGACTATCACCTGATATTTATGGCGGTAGTTCCACCTTTATCCCTGTATGGTTTGCGAAAAACCATTATATAAATAGTAAACGTCATTAACGCGAGACCCCACTAACTGACCTCGATTATTGGATTAGTTTTATAATAATGACGCAAAGTTATAGCAAACGAATGAAATGAGTGTTGAGCTAAAATATTATGAATAAATACAGGATCTGAGACAATTTAAAAAATATTTTATTGATCACCGATGAACAAAACATATAGGTACTAAGTTCCACAAACACCGGAAATTCTAACGTTTTCGTAATTCCTAAGCAACGTAATCTGCATTGAGATAATACGAGATAGGTTCATCAGCCAGGTTCTCCCTCTATGGAACCATATTAAAATAAAATAATACTGTTAATAAGAAGCTTTGTTACTCACTTTGCCGGCTCCCATTTCGGCAACAGCTTCCTCTTTTTCCGCTTCTTTCTTTTTAAAACAGTTCAATTTACTTAACACTCCTTTTTTCTGTTCTTTTTTAACATCCACAGGTTCCTCCGTTACTTTTTTTGTTTCTTTTGCTTCTGTTTGTGTTTGCTCGTCGTCTTCCTTTGGGTTTGCACAGCAGGAACAACATTTCGTTTTACATTTCCCCATTAGTCTCGAGCAGATGTTTGGTTTCTTATCTGCCGGTGGATTTTCTTTCGCTCCGTCGGGTTGCGGCGACTGTGTCTCCATTTTGGCCTGACGCTGAATTCTTGGCGGCGGCTTTGGTGTGGTGCTCGTGCTTTGAGGGAAACTAAAAACAAACATTTATTAACTGCTACATTCATTGCAACGTTGACCTAATGGATAATTATATTTATAGATAGAAACAATAGCAGTCGTCAATCCGATGCACATCTGGGCTTATAAAATAAAGACTTCTTTATTTTGGGAGGAATATTGCAGACACGAATAATGAATTTCAGTTAAAAATATCCAATAGTTTTAAATCGTGTTTTTACCTTAAGAGTGACGATTGGCCGGGTAATCTAGAAAAGAATAGTTCTGAATGTTATTCTGTGAATCTAATTGTATTTACCCTTGTTTATTATTAATATTGGACACTTTATTGTTATTTTAAGTAAATAAACGTACCAATTAAACGTAATTTAATTAAAATACTGTGGTTTATTTAAAAAGGGTTCTTCTTCTAGTTTCATTCACGTGATTATACGTTTCTTATGATATCTCATTACTTTTTAAACAATTGCATTATAGTAGTGTACCTGTCGTTGTTTTCGTATCGCTTCGGCAACAATTCATTTGGCAATATGTACACCGTTCTGTTGTGTAACATTATCAACAATCGTAATTAAACTTTATGATACACAACAAACTTTGTATGAATTTTCTGAGCTAATTTCAAAGCCCTATAATAAAATTAATTATGACTTTGACGTCCGCGTTTTCAATTTTCGCGCCATGACCGCTTTCCAAGATGGCGGACGCGTGTCTCGGCCGGGGCGCGCGGTGCGACTGCTGACTTGGCGTGAACCAATTTCTTAAGGGTTGAATTCTTGAGGGCTGTTTAGCTACGCGTTTCTTTGTACGATAAAAATACTTAAGTTTTAATTGTGGTCTAAGTAAAAAGTTCTTTATTATTTTTCAGTAATTTTTTTTACGTCAGGCTTGTCTGTAAAGTTGTTTATTCACCTGCAACGGGCTCATGTCCTCATTATCACATGGTGTTAAGTAACAACAAGATCGTGTATGGTCAAGCGTGCTCGCATATAACACACTGTTATATTTTGACAGTGGAAACGCAGTGTTGCTGTTATGGCGCCTGATTTACACTGGACATGGGCCTCCCCCAAAGATCTCCACATACATTTAGCGTTACTAGATTATATAGGACATTAATTTTGATATTACATAGGTTACGTGAAGAGAGATCAATATCAGTTGGATGAGATCACATACCTTTGATTACTATATAAAAATATACTTGGACGTAAGAGAGGTCATACAACTTCAAAATTATAGTGCGGTATACATCATGTAAAATAAGTTCCAAGCGAATATTAAATTGTTCTACGTCAAAAATGAATGCGCTAAGTTCTTGTGCTATATTTTGGTGTGAAAACAATGTTCCCGTACTGTTAACTTCAATTAGTAACACTGCTAATTTCGATACTATACCGCGTAATACTAGTATTAGTATTAAATGTTATGATGAACATACATATAATATGTAAGTTTTGTGATTATTATTTTCACAGTATTTTAATGATAATGGTGACTGTTCGTAACCGAACACAACTAATTCCTTTATTCCCATTTTTCTCAACAGTTAGTTGCAAGAACAAACACCATAGAGGAAATATTCTTTTATAACCAAGATATGTTTGTGAGTCTCCACAGGGAGTACTCCACAGGAATCAAGGTCTGTAAGGAATTTTTTAGTTCACGAAAATCTTCAATAGTGTACTTTGTATGAAAGTGAAAAACTTGTGCATGAAATAAAATGATTGTAGTAATTTTACTTTTATCAACTTTTTTAATTGTATAACATTGCTTTAGCATGTGCGTTACGGAGTCACATTCAAGGACAAGACTTATAGCTAGTGCATTGGCGACCTTTTAGATCTCTTAACTGTGATTAATTGCATTTACTAATTTTATTACTTAAACGTTGAATCCAACTGAAAGCAGGAAGCATGTGTGTATATTTGTCTCTGGCAAACGCATAGAAACAAATAAATTAGGCTTCTCGCTCTAAAGGAGAGAACATGATTCTTGGCGGTGCACCAGCTGAAACACTTGTAGGAGATCCTTCAGATCTCGTAAAGCACTAAACGCGTTAATTTAGAACGAATATTAAAGTTATAGTTCACGAAGGTTTTCCGTCTTAGTTTTTTTAATCGAAATTATATAAAATAATAATAATATTCCATCTTGGATTATTTAAAAACATGGTGATGATTCCGTGCGGATGACGTCACGTGAATCTCTGAACGCAACGGAAGCGACTGTCTAAACCGCCGCAATTGAGGCGCCCGCTCTAACCGGCTAAGTGTACGCAACGGAAATTAATAGCCAATCGGCTGAACCAATTCCAAATAGCTTGTTTATGTAGCGGCAGCCGTGATTGTATTCTATGAAAAGTTATTTAATTAAATTAAAGTGTATTGCTTCACCAATTGTGGGAAAACTGAACCAAAAGTATGTTCAATGGAAGACGAGGATCCATTTCGAATGTTGACGCCGTCAAAAATCACATTTAAACTAACACAGTGGTAATGGTCGCGTTTCCCGGACATTTGTGGGTGTACGCTTCAAGTCTTAATTTATCTACAATCTATTTTATTATCTTTTCTCTTCTTCCATCCTTTTCTTTTATTCCGTTCTTATCTTACTTTCCTTTATTTGTTTCTCGTTCATTCTCCATTCCTTTTTCTGTGCGCATGAATGAGGGAGACGGACTGTTCTTTATTTGTTTTGTCCCGTTCTTATATGTATTACATTTACTTAGGTGGTAATGGTGGCAGGTTTTTGTAGCTGGAGGCCGTCTAAGCAAGTGAAATTACCGGGGTAACAAAATTTTGCGCATATCACTTACCATCAGGTGAAAGTGTTGCTCGTGTCGTCGCTTCATAGAATGAAATAGAAAAAAAAATGTGCACATGTTATGTAGTTTGGTTGGTGTTAGAGTTACATCGAACCCTCTGATTAACTACTTTATAGTAAATCTACCATCGTGAAATTATTGATGTGTTTCTGTTGTTAATATGAGAGCCGGAGAATCCTGCATGAGCACACTTCACCATCATCTAATCCATTGTCACTTAATACCATGTCAAATTGAGTTCGTATTAGCCTCTTGTAGATAAAAAGTAGTTATTATTATTTTTTTAATTTTTCGTGTTCTTTAGTTACTGCAGTATACAATTTGCGAATCAGGAGATTTTAAGTAAAATATATTTTACAGTTGTGGCAACCCTACAGGTGTTCTCGTATGCTAATACGGCGCCCGGTCACGCCACAGTTGCGTTCAATAGCCGGCCCGATGCCCCAAACAGGGCAACTTGACCATTTAAATGATTTATAAGGTGACCATCTACCCAGTACTTCGTCCGTTCGATACTGATTTGGGATCAAGAATAATGTTACCAGTATAACTTCCGAATGGAAGCAGTTTCATTCTACAGCAGTGGCGAACACCCGCAGGACCTCTTTGTACTGCTAGACAGTGACAGTAATGAGAATTCTTATCTTACACCCCAACACGACGACCACAGTGCAGTGTATAACATCTTAAAACTAATAAACCTTTATGACTCGGCATCAAGCAGCGTTTATCATCTTTGGTAGTCTCGTATCCTCACCTTTTTTTGGTCTTGTACGCCGCCGCAGAGAGGTAGCTATTGAGCGACTTGTGGTCCAGGGAAAGGTTGAGGGTACCAGGCCACGAGCAATACTGCCTATGTAATGGGCTGACCAGATAAAGGCTGCAATAAGTGGCTCATCAATGTTGCCACTATATGAATGCACTAGGAGGCGACCATCAGAGAGGAATGGCGACGTGTTGTTAAGCTTACGACCAACACGTAAAGTGATGACCACGACCGAGTGATACCGACGAAGAAGAAGAAGAATAACATCTTGACTAGCAGCCCGTTGTTGTGGGCGAACCTATCTCTAACCATTAATTACACTAAAATAAAATGACAACGCAGATCTTAGAAAAATATTTAAATCTTAGACTTACCCTCCATTGCTTGTCGCTGATTTATCAGAGACCCTGTCATCAGCTGCTGTCGTGGCCAACTTTATCTTCTCTATACCGTGTGTGGAGACATTCGAGCTCTGGACCTCCATCTCTGCATCTCCTTTCACTAAATTTTCATTTACTTTAACTCTGTCAGTTTTCTTAGGCTCGATCTTACTTTTTTCATTTACCACCATGACAATCGGTTCGATGTTTTCTTTAGTTGCTTCTTTTTGCTTGTCTGCGACACCGATCGGTTCTTCGACAGGAGTAATAATACTATCAATTATTTTAGTTGCCTCAGAGCGTATTTCAGCTGAAATTTTTTCATTATCTTTTTCTATTTCATCCTTTATATCATTTACATTAAATGCAGATTTAATTTTAGTATCGAGAAGATCTGCCTTTGTTTTAGGAACGATATTTTTTACCACTTCCTCTTTTACTCTCTCTTCTATTTTTTTAACGGATGTAAGAATATTTTCTGTAGATATTTCTGGTTCCTTTAGAATAGAGTCGATTTTTTGTTTCACACGTTCTACTTGAGGATTATTGTAAGGTGGTTGTAGCAGTTTCAATTTAACACTTTCGTCGCCGTATAAACTTTTTGTTGACTTAGGAGGTTTTTTATCATCGTGTCTACCATTGTTATCTTCTTTTGTGACACTGGAATCTTTCGATTCAGTGAATTCGCTTGTTGTTAAAGTTTGTTTATTTGTTTCGACATTCACCGTATATTCTTCTTTGCCTTCTTCTTTAGGAGCTAATGAATCTTTTGAACCTAATCTTTCGAAAATACCTTTTTCTCTCGCTTTTTCTAAAGCAGCCGGCAGTTGATTCGTGACAGTAGTGACCACTTCTAAAGGTTGTGCTGTTATCGCTGCTGTAGTCATTGATACAACATTTTTTTTTGTTAAGATTACTAAGTCTCCTTTTTCGTTCGTAATTTTATCGTACTGAGTTTCATTGTCTTGTTTGGATTTTTCTCCTTCATCTTTAGTATCGATATCGTTGATGCTAGTTTCTTGTCGTGCTACAGCACTTTCATCTTTAGTGTTTGCTGGTTTTAAATCTTCATTAGAAGATTTAATTAAACCTGTTTTTTGAACTTTATTGTTTGATTTAGTTCTATCATTAAGGTCGTTCTTTTTGTCCTTAGTTTTTATCAAAGAAATTTTTTCATTAATGTTCTTAGTACTTTGCGTTGATGTTAAACTTTTTACGCTATTTGTTCTGCTTATTGATTTTTTTTGATCATTTTTATTACCTAATGGGGAATTTTGTGTAGTTTTTGAATTTGATGTTCTTGATAAATTTTTATTTTGTGACATTTTAGAATTAACCGGTGCATTACCTATTCCTTTTTTATCGGGGCTTGGATCTCTGCTTGCAGTTTTATTTGACTGTCTGGGGATTACTCTAGATGTGGAAGGAGCGGTACCTGCAGTTTTAATGGACTTTCTTGCTGCAGGAGATGGTCTTGGTGCAGTTTTGGTTGAAGTAGATTTAAGATCATCAAGAGTTTTATTAGGAGTACCAACAATAGGTGAAAGTCGTTTTGTACTTATGGATCTATTAGATGGTGGCGGTCCCCCTCTACCAGGTGATATTGGCGGCTTACTCAGTATGTTGTTCGGAGAGATATCGAGAAATTGATCACTCTGACTTATTGCACGTTTGTCATGTACTTGGCTCCCGATTCTTATTGTTTCATGAATACTACTTGTACTGTTAGAAATAAATCGTTGATTTTTGTTTAAAGTATTGTCAAAGGGTCGCCTATAACTTATAAAGTTTCTCTTGTTGCTTGCAGGTGACACTGAATTTTGTCTTTTGGGAATTTTTGATGTTTTTGGTGACCCGTCATTCGATTGAGGTTGAGATTTGGAAATAGAACTGATTCTAGATCTGTGTGTAGTCGGTTTTTGTTTACTACCTGTTGGAGTCTTCAGCTCTTTATTAACTTTCGCCTTTGGTATACTTTCAAATTGCAAGATAGCCGACGGTGAGTTTGATCTCGATCTGAGGTTAATTTTACTCGGAGAATTACTTCGAGAATTTGTTCTGGACCCTATTCTGCTTCTCGTTGTAGGTTTATCTAATAGACCCATTTCTTTTAGCAAAGCTTCTTCTTCTTGTTGTCTTTTTATTTCTGCTTCTGCTTCATGCTTTTCCCTGTTTAATTCACTTAACTCTTTCACTTCTTTCATGTTCTCTCGTAGAAAGTTTCTTGGAGATCGAGGCCTACTTAAAATAGATGTAGGAGTTATAGTGGCCACTTGGGCCATTTTATCAGAGTTGGTTTGCGAACTACTTCGTTTTTTCGAGGGTGAACAAGATCTGGAATTGGCCGCTGAGGTTTTGGGAGTGTTATGACGTGACGTTTCTTCCCGAAAGCCTCGTCCTGTAAACAAATGTTACAATAAATATTGGAAACGTGTGTTCATGAGTATGCTTTAGTTTAAATTTTTATATAACTATTTACCTTTGAATGGTGATACCCTTCCGGCTCCCGGGCGTATATCTACCGGTAAAGATCTGGGACTCGAAGGTCTTGAGATGACAGGCTCCGCGATGATAGCAAAGGATTTCTCTCGTTTTCTTTTACTAGTTGGCACCACTCTGTGTATTAAAGAGCTTGTTTAATTCCCAATTCAGTTTTAAAAGGTTTGTGCACGCTAAAAACAATTCAATAATATTCATTAATATAGTTGCGTCAGAATTATTATACGAATAAAAAATTTAAATACTACAAAAATATTCATCCGGGTTCACGTCCATATATGTCGATGATGATTATTATTAAAGGATAAATGATTTTTAATAAGTAATAACTTTAAAACCATATTATTAACGCTTTAACTAATTGTTTTAAGTCATTGTCGATAAACACATACATAACTAAAGAAAACCTAGTGCACCTGCGTCGCGGCCGCCGTCTATGCAACCTCGCCAGTGTCCGGTTGCACGGTGCTTAGTCGTCTATCGGGTTGATTTAATGAAAACTTACTAAGTTGTAAATTGTCATCTCTTTGCTATACGCAGACCGTAACTCTCTCAATTTGAATTCCACGAAACGACGATACGAGTAAGATGTTCACCTGATATTAGGTGACAAGCCTACCCATAACGACGCCGTGTTAGGATATACACTGGGCCGTATTATGGTCGTAGCTTTAAGACAAATTGGTGTCTCGTTACCTCAGGAACATCATTGGCTTATCGCCGTTCAAATCGGAACAGTAATGTTTGCACACTACTGATTGGTTTACGTCCTTCAATCAAAACAGTAGCCTCTGTTTGCTTAGTTTCGATCGGAGACTCCCCGCACGGCCCCCGTCCGACCTTCACACGATAAATAAGTGCGGTGTATACACGCTAAGAGAATTCGACGCTTGCAATATTAATTAGTATTATAATAACGTTTATGGCCCGCTTTAATTCCGTATTTGACCTCAATATGTGCGACAAATAGGTCACAGAGTAGCGACGCGACAGAGGTAGTAGTCGCGATCAAATAAATGTACTCATTTTTTTTCCGATATGCCAGTGGTAATATCTTTTGTTTAAACAATTAGGTGAAAGTTAGGATATTCACACAGTCCTATATTCTATACTTCAGATAATAATACGTTTCCGTCCAATAAAACTACTTATGTCGCTCGTTTTTATATGTTATGAGGGTCTCCGGAATCTCCTGTAAAGCTTTGGTATTTGCTTAGAAGGTATTCGTCAACACACAGAGCTGCCACCAGTAGCTATCCACTTACTTCCGTCTGCGTGAAAACGTACATTTGCTTTGGAGACTGTCGGAAGCCATTCACGCTCCGCACTCTACGCTACTTGACTTTCCCCCGCTACGCACTGTTACATATTAATTTACAATACCACAAGTTATGAGCACAAGCGTTTACCGGTCGTTACACATCAAGAATATAATAGTATAACATCATTCGTATTTATTGTATAAATATATATATATTTATATGTATACACGATAGGATTAAATAATGTTCCTTGGAAGAAGCCAGAGTTTGAGCAGCGAGTAGCGAGCTTTCGCCATGCATCCTAATAAGGAAATCTCTATAAACTTATTATATGTCTTAGATCCTTTGCTGATTTGTCAGCAAAGGAAGTAAAGAAGTATTTGAATGGCAAAGTCCGCAAACTTGTGATACAACAGAACTTTTAAATGTATGTATTGTATGTAGTGTACTACCTATCATCAATACAAAATTTAATTTATATAAGTACATTGTATATATATATATATATATAAACAAATAAATATATATTCGTGTATTGACTAGTAAGGTAACAGCTGCTGCCAAATAAAATAAGGATTTACAGGAAGTTTTGTGTCCTGGTTTTTGTCGACACAGGCATCGTCTAGTGAGGAGTCCAGAGGTTAGAACCAAGAGGAATAACATTGGTTGTAAACTAGTTATAACTACACAAATATAAATTTGTAATTTCTGTAAAATTTGCTGAACCAAATAAATTTTTCATTTTCATATTCTTTAGGGTTGGCTGAATGGTGATTAGCTTTAACAGTACCCTTTATACCCTTTTCCTACTTACCCTTTGTATCCTTTGTAGCTTAAAAGTGGATATCAATTCAGAAAGGACGTACAGTATAAATTAGGATAAGGGTTCCTTTCAATAACAAAAATTATTATCGGCTTATAAATAAGTAGGAAACTATTGAATATCACTTTTTCTACAATCATATGGAAAAAAGAACAAAATAAATATTTGTTGAACTTGGTTGTAACTGTCGGCGCTGATACCTTGCACCGCGCCCGGCCCACGCGGGACTAATCCGGCGGATCCGTTCGCATCGTACGACACGCGCACGCCGGTACGACATCGTGTCGTTCACGTGTCGCATGTAAATACGAATGTACAGCCTTGATATATCTAGGACAGTTATAATATTATTGTCCGCCCATACTTTTTTATGTATCTGAGAGTGGAGTATTTATACGATGTTAGTTAGGAATTTTACACTGCATAATATTATGTTTACAGCTCTGAGACGCTACTGGTGGTAGATCTCAGTTGTAGGAAACCGTCGAAGAACTATCACCGCTCCAGACAATACTATGTAAACGTTACAGTGTTCCAGTTTGAAGGGCGCTGTATCTAGTGAATTTACTGCGGTAACCATATTTAAAATTTTACGTCTAAAGGAGGGCTGTATTGTGGTGCAGTGTACACCATCCTGACTAGCGCCACGTCATGGGCATGTTTGCTTACTATCAGGTGAACGTTCCGCTATCTGGTCGCTTAGTCGACTAAAAGAAAACTTGATACATCTTTTTTTGTCAATGGTTTCACTACCTACACCATTTCACTACACCAACGAGGCAATTACCGCTAAACCAATCATATATAGTGTAAAGTTATTATTAAGTAATACTTATCTCATGTATTATTTTAATATTTCCGGGCTTAAGATATTCAATATGAGATACAATTTCACTTTAAGTATGTCATATTATTGGTTACATGTTGCGGTTAAAGTTATTGGTGAATTAACTTAACGCTAGTAAAAGTATCGCTTCTCTACAGAGACTGCCAACTTGAGTGAACTCCAGCGCGTGGGAGACGAGGCTAACAACGTCTCGAAGGTCGCAGCAGGAAAAAAACCTTCTCCATTTAATCAATGAATAACACATAGATTCTCTCATTAGCTGCTCCTTACCCTTTGCTGTCTGTAACACCCCCGGAACTCCTTTGAGGAAGAAATTAAGCCGACCTCTAAACGGCAGAAGCTGCGTCTCCGCTCGCTCCTGTACCAAATTTGAGTGTTTACGTCTAACACTCAGAGATCTCGTGATGAGTTAATTATCGTCATTATTAGAAGAAAGGTGTTCATTTAAGATTTTTTCGTAAAACAAGAACGATTAGTAACATCTTTTCTCTTCTTCGAGAAGAAATCTTCGAAAAAGATCCAACAATTTCCTCTTCGATGAGATTAATTATTATCCTTTTTGTATGAAGCGACGAGAACAGCGACATATTCACATACAAGCCTGCTCACACGATGTGCCTGTAGTTAGGATGACATACACCATCATCAGCCGACAGACGTCCACTGCTTTACATAGGCCTCCCAAAGATCTCCACATCGATCGGTCCCGCGTGCTCACATCCAGTGGGTTCCCGCGATGACATACACAGCATCACATTTACCTCGACGTCGTGAGATGTCAAGTCACGTCACCTAATTTCACTAGCTACAGCACCCTTCAAACAGGAACACAGTAATGTTTGAAGCTGCGGAGGTCCCTACCAGGACAGGCTCTGACGACAGAAACTATTGGTCATGAATTTTATCATAACCTTGAAATGTTCGTCGCTATCATCCTCTGTAAGGTTTTCTTTGAAGAATTTTCCTTTTAAAAAGAAAGATGGATAACAATACTGTTTTTTTTTCCTTTGGGCAGTAATCTTTGATAAAGTAGCAATGGATTCCTTTTAAGAAAGATTTCTTATCTTTTAAAAACAAACAACAATGTCTGGCAACGAACAGAGAGCCACCGCTTTGTCGTTGTTTAAGAAACCTGCGTACGCTTTCTAACCTCGAGTGCGCGCCGCCGGGGCCACGTAATGGGCCCATTACCCGCCTGGCGGAACCCCCACAGCCCACCACCACCTCGCCATTGTTCTTGGGAAGCGCTGGTGTTGCAATCCGTTAGCGGGTGTTACTGCGGGATCTTTATCTCGTGTATTACCGATTTGTGCGCGTTGCGCGGCAGTTTCCATTTCGTTATTAAAGTTTACATGTTCCGTTAGTTTTTTAGGTTATTTGATGCGACACTGGAGATAAGCTCTAGTACTGGTGGTAGGTCTCCGTTGCCGGACACCACCTAGGTACCGCCGCAGCGCCTATCGCAGCCGACAGACAGTAGTCTGCGAACATTACTGTGTTTCCGTTTGAAGGGCGCTGTAGCTAGTGAAGTTATTGCTGGGATAACGAAACTTAACATCTTGTCTTCAAACGACGGGCACGATGCTGTGCAGTACATCATCCTAACGTCACGTTGTTATGGAAAAGAGTTACGTTTACGATCAGGTGACCGTCTTGCTAGTCTCATAGCTTTGTCGATTAAAAAAAAAGGTCTCTGAGTATTATATTCTGTCTCCAATGAGTACTGTTAAAGTATTAACCAATAGATGCCCACTGGTGAACTTCGAAAAATCTCTTCTCCGATCAGTTCTAAATTAAACATTGCCAACATTTATTCGTTTAAACCGGAAGAGTTTTCCCAAGTCACGCTGATAGTAGTCATGGTAACGTATAATGAATACGATAGCTTCGTCAACAATAGGCCCTCTCGGTTATTTCACATGATGTCATGATTATCAGCGAATCATCAGCGGCTAGAGAGCGTAGGAAGCGGGATGCGGGGCCTTCGCCGGTATCGCGCGCTGATCTGCCGCTTGCACAACGACCGTTGCATCTTCACGCCGTTTATTATTAACCAAAGTACCCACACGATTGAATAATTAATCTAATGTAATAGGATGATGTTACCAGTATTTCTGTTTATTTCATCGTGAAAAGTAACCTTTTTTTATTATACGAAACACCGGACCTAGCGGGACGTTCGTGCACCTGATGGTAAGTCTACGAGCCCATAACAATGTGGCGCTAGATAGGATGATATACAGTACTGCATTGTATTCCCTAAATTTCGACAAGTCTCGTTATCCCAGTAATTTAATTAGATCCGAGAAGGATGAGCTGGATGTGGTCTCCAGTCATTGTGATAGTATTGTTGCTGAGGACACATAAACCAGTCTCCGAGGCAGGTTATACCAGTATAGCATTAAACGGGCCGCGGTTTTGTTCTCTCTCTGACCACTAAGGACCTCTTCCGAATGAGTTTTAGTGGCTCCCATAACCCTGACATTTCTTCAATGTATCTTTTCGAAGATTTCTCTTAAAACAAGGAAAAGAAATAACTTCACAAGCTATAGCTTTCATAATTAAATACACTATCGTTTGCTCATTACAGTTTGGTGGAGAAAATAAGGTGCTGTTGTACTGGACGGTCACCGACAAAGGAAACCTGCCACCAGTGAACGTTAACTATAGTAATGATAAGAGAATACAAATGTATGAGGTTCAGTTAAAAATCATTTCGATGATAATGGTGAAGGAGTAGATCTCGGCGCGACCCGGCGGCTGGTGTGCACGCGTGTCATTGCGGCAGCAGCCGGCAGCACGGCATCGCATGAGAAGCGACAATTACGGCGGTGGCAGCCGTGTGATTGCCAATCAAGTTGCCATCCCGTGGTCCTTGTGTTCAGTGTAATTACACTCGTCGTTTTCTAATACGTAGGCACCGCGAGTGGGCGGGGAGCTGGTGAACGATGCGTTTGTGGGTCGACGGTGGGACGCACTCCCGATTTCCGATTCACCGGCCGTGGGTTCAGCGCTCAATAACAAATTGTATTTCTTTTACTAAGTAATATATCGTCAAAGCTTAATATTTGACCTCAATTCGGATGTGGTCTTGAGTGATATCAAACCGTGGATGGTGAAGTGTACTCGCTCTTATATGCTGACAGGCGGAACACCGCAATATTAATATATCAACAGATTTATAATACTAGAGTGGTAGCTAAGAGAACCCTGCCATCGACCAAATTCCACATTGAGTGGCCAGCAAGGAAGTTAGTCACTGCGCTACGGAAGCAGTTCAATATTAATTATTCCAGGTGTGATGGTTTAGTTACATTCTTCACTACTCATCTACATAATGAAATGGCGTACTTTTTACCATCTTTGTTTATTCTTGTGCATCTCCTTTCCCTGACACTAAGGCGTCTTAGTTTATCCATGTTTTCATTCATTCTTACTTACATTCTATATTTTTAAATTTGTAAATCTTCTTGTTTCATTCTAACCTTTTCACCACCATCATCTTCGCAGGACACGGTAATTGTAATTCATTAACTTTAATTCTCACCATTTTTTCATCGGGACTCGCAGTGCTGTTTTGCTTAATCGTTATTGCTGAATTTTCATTCTTTTCACATTTATCACAATATTAAGAGATACGAACGCTCGCGCAACTGCTATCTTAATAAGTAACTTTGTCTGTTCGTTTATGTAACTTACTTATCTTATAATTGTGTACAGAAAATTAAATATGATTTATTGTCCGTTCACGTAGTCATTTCACTTGGATTGGCGACGCGAGACGTTACATCACATCTTCAATTCCGGAAGCCATCTACAAGTATACTGCATTCAGCAAGTTAAATTTTTAAGATTATTGCATTTTATAACGTTAATATTAACATGAGTGCAGGTTAGTGCTGTGTTTCACAGATAATACAGTTTCCCAATAAAGAAGTCTTTTGAACATATTACGCGATCTTCACAAAACTATCTCGAGAGAAGAGGGGAATATAGACAACAGACGGGCTCAAGCAAGAGCACCTACAACATGGTCGGAAACGAACAAGGAGGTGATGAGGGAAAGCCGGAACTGTGCACCCAATAGACACTTAAGCGATCCTGAATAAATCACAGATAAACTAACACGATAATACTCTCCTTTAGATCACAGGTTAAATATTTGTCCAACATTGGCACAGTGCAGAGAAAGGTGTAAAAGTTAAAAAAAAAACCCTCAAATGGTTTCGTCAGAACAAACGATCTGAACAAAGTCTACTGTTACGTATTGTAAAATAATAATTTGGTCGGTGACTCAATTCATTGTTGCTTAACCTTGTACCAAGTCAAATTTTGGAGAACTTCAGTTTCGCAGAATTTAATGAATTATCGAAATTAACTTTAGTGATATCAAGGAAAATGGATGTAATTAATAAATTATTTTTCAACTTCTTTCTACAAATTCTTTACACTTGTTCTCTATTACACATTGAAGTGACAACGAGTCATTGATGCCACAACCAGAGGCCTCGGAATCGGAGACCTCCACGTGTCTGTAGATAATCGGCTAACCATTGCTCGATAGAAGAAATCACTTGTAACTGTTCTCTTCTTTTACTTTTTATATTGATTTAAAGTTATTCTCTTGTATTATTTAAGCTTTCTTTTTGTTAAGATGAATATATAAAAAGTCTCTCCTCCAAACGAGTACGCGGGCAATACACTTCCAACTGTCACTTGCATACTTGATGCTGTAATTCTTTTTCCTATTTACAGTCTGAAATACGTTACAGCATACACAGTAGAATTTTGAAAAGGTTTAGTAACTGCTGTTACCAAACCCGGGCATTGCTGTGATGAAAACTTTGCATCGAGATCGAATTGTACAGACGGTGGAGCAAATCATTTGTTTATGTCATTTCTTGACAGCGGTACATTCTCATTACTTCAATTTTACTAAAACATGAATAATGATATGAGTAAGGCTGACTTTATATATATATATATATATATATGAATGATAAAAAATTTAAAACAGTTACGCCATATTAATTTGATGTCCAACTACTCACAATATTCCTGAAAAATTTCGACGAGTATTCAGAAATAGATCAGACTGATATTTACAGATCAGTCATAATACTGATAATTTACGGAAGAGAATTGATCTATTTGGGTGGGATCGGACAAAGGGCTGCAAGACAGACACCCTTGATTCGATCAAAGAGCATGTTAAAAAGCGACGATCACAAAACAATGGTCACAGCGCGACGTCCGAGGATGGTGACAAAAAGCAAGGTTTAAAAACAGTCAATGGTACAATGCCAACGGCCTTGGCAAGGCCTTAGCATTGAGTTCAGAATCTTTGGCTTATAGTTTTGATGATTGTAAGTAAAAAATGTTCACGGTGCGCGGTCTCCGTAATTGTTTTCGTCGAGGGTCCCGGCTTCGTCGCTGATGCGGTTGCGTAAGTGGTAACCGGTTGTATAAACCCAACCCAACATAACAAATATAGAACTGGAACTGCTTACAGGTATATGTCTGAATGTTGGTATCTCAAGAATGATAGAAATGGAAGTCTTTGGGAGATGTTAATGATAACGATGACTGCCACAAAATATATAAGTTATTATGTTCATAGATATAGTACGCTCATCTGATGAATGAGCTAACGATAAACACACGCTGTGACCATGGTCTTGGTGATTACCGGAACAAACACCAGGAACCGTCGACGCTTCTCTACTCACCATTGTATCTAAGAGTTGGTCTCAGTTTAGCGGAGACAGAAGTAAGCTTGAGCGTCCTTTTCTGTTAGAATGTTGGAAGTTGGGAACTGCGTCAGGATGATCGCCTTCTCGATGGACATCGTACGGTAGTACAAAGAGAAGCGATCAGCTGTCATTCTATCGAACAATTTACCGCATGCAGAAGCAGAATTTGCAATCCTGCCATCATCTTTCAAAATCCTCGTCCTTACCCTTCAAACTACACTGGTGATATAAAAAACTTGATACAGACCTATTAAGTTACTTGAGAGGATCATTAAGTATGCATTATGGACTGGATGTCAGACACCATAAGTAATCTAACCTAGTCCTCTCATTGCCGTCCTGAATGAGTAACATTACTTCGTAAGGACAAATATCCTGCGGTCGTCCTTACTACATCGGGCAGCGTCCTAACACAATTCCTAGCACATTTCTAACCTTGCTTAATGCGATACCTAATTAATGCATTTAGGACAATTAACTTAAGCCAGCGATGCTCAAACTTTTCTCTGGTTAAGAATTAAAAGTTTTTTTTTATAGTAATGCTTTAAAGCTAACTAGCTGGTCCTCGCACGCTGTGTTGGCCGTAACACCCCGTAACTTCCTTGGAGAAGGAATTTTGTAGAAACCCTTTTCACTCTCTACACTCAGCATAAGGTATATTCCTACCAAATGTTAAGTCTCCAGGTCTTACGGTGCCAGAGATATCGCGAAGAGTCTTTTTATGGGTGGAAATCTATCTTATTATATACATATATACATATATATATATATTATCAATACAACCTACAATTACAGAAAATTCTTAGAGCGATTGAAAAGTTGAAATGTTGAAGAGGTAGGTTTTTAGTATTCATTTATTTCTGATTTCCACTAAATACATAGAAATATTATCGTCAGTTTGTGCTTCTCAGTTATTAATTATAGCACTGTAATTTCTTAATTTGTTTACTTTTTTAATTATATATACATTTAAATAGTATGTATGTATTCATATATCAGATTTTATATTCTATTATATGGTTTTGACTATCTATATCGGCTTACTCTTTCATTACTGTTTGACGGTGGAATAGTCAATGTGATTAAAGCTCGCTGTTGCTCTTCCATACAGACGTGATCACCGTTTGTCCTTGCTTTACTTGTATGTACAGTTGTAAAATAAAATAAAGTTTGAGAACCTCTGGCCACGACGACCCGCGGCAGCACGCGACCCGTATGCGGGGAACGCCACAAATGTACTCGTGAAATTACTTCATGTGTGTTTATTTAACATTCATGAAGAAATCAACCGGAATTTCAATAAAAAGTTTTCGATTACAGACGACATATTATATTTTAGATACCACAGGATGTCCATCTCATGTTAAATGGTACGCTGGTTGGCACAGCGATGTGCTATTTGGAGCGTTTACACAGCACCGCATTACGCTCGTCGCCTTGAGAAGCGATACGTCTCGTTTCCCACAGTTATATCACAATTTACCGCATTTTATAAACCGGAACACAGTAATATTTACATACTGCTTAGCGGTAAATTGTTCAAATGGTAATAAATAATTTGATCTACATCTTACGTCCAACTTACAGCCTGCTTAGGAATAGAAGCAAAGGAAAACGCAAACAGCGTGGGATTGGAACAGTCCCACCTAAGCTGTTCCCACGACCACTCCACTACTCGTAGACTAGTACCCACCAGACTACATCGCCCCTTACCATCAGGTGGGATCGCAGTCAAGACCTAGTTTAAACATTAAAAAGAACAAATAAGACATTGCTACTTATAACGTTTGTGTATGATTAAGTATATCAATATTTACTCTTGCCATAACGACTTTCAGACTTAAACCCTAAGTTTATAAACTCGGTTAACTTAAGTGATGGTGTATCTATGGGCCAGTTTATACCAAAGCAATAACCATCAGTATAGATATCTACGGGGAGGTTTATCTCCAGCAGTGGCTGTTTGTCCGCTGATGATAATGTATATTTTAATACTAAATCTCAACTTAACCTTAGTTCTCATTGGCAATGACCAGGTATTATGTCACTTTATGCACCGTTAGAAGTATGAAAAGGTTAACAACTCCAGCCAATGCTAAATGTATCAATGATAAACATGTTTCCCTGTCGTGATGATATCACGGGACCCTTATCACGTTATCGTTAAGTGTCATTTTGCTAAAGCTGACTCTCGCACTGCACCGTGGGCGCCTGCCTATCTACGGACCGCAGTCCGCTCCGAAACTTGGAAAAGGTCTCTTATTAATGATACAACTACCTAAAAAGGGGGGGTGCGATGCAAAAGTCGTATTCGATTATTTGCGATCGGGGACAAGTTCTTAACATTGAAGACTTGGCAATACTTAAGTGATATTTAGGGAAACGTTTCGCTCGCTTATATTTACTCTTTTTATATATTGATTTGTGTGTGTGGCTGCTGCCGGCATCCGGCACCACCATTGCCGATGCCCTGACACGTGCCGAGAGCAGAGTGGCGTGGAGGCAGCTGGTTGACACGTTATCATGAAGTACACGAAAGAGGAAGAAACTTGTAACATATAGGAAATATGACTAAAATGAAGGCTATTAAACATTACACGCAATATATATATATATATATGTATATATATAAATCTGTACATAAAAAGAAATATGAAAATATAAAACAAAAATCTCCGACTTGGTCTTGCTTAACTTTTCCTAAAGATCTATGTCCAGTAGTAGATATCCATCGATTGGGATGACGACGATATTAAGTCACAATTACTCTAAGTTATAATTAAATTAACTATTGACATATAAAATAGATATCTTGTGTGATATCAAGTAATTTAGCACACAGATCGTTTACGTGACAACAAAATTTAAAAAATTTACAGAATAGGAAATGACTTGGTTGAATTAAGTTATCCACTAACGACGCTACTTAAGTTAAAGTAAAAAAGATTCTTTTAACTTGTTTCTACAATTTTGCGTACAAAAGGAATTGTTTGAAAATAATCTTGAGTTGCAGAAAACATAGCTTAGTTAAGTTTATTTGTATGTTCTGTAAATAAGTTATTTTCGATAATTTATTAATCCTGCATGGAATATATAAAAATAAAATCTAATTTACTGGTCTAAAGGAGCAGATAATGGCTTCCTGATGAGCATTTCGTCCTTCCATTGTGCTTCCGATGCATCAATCATTCCCTTTGAGAGTGTCGGGGGGTGCATCGCCGAAATTTAAAACTTCGAAGAAAACTAAAAATAGAAAGCGTAATATCTGTGTCTTCACATCACTTAGGGGAGATATTTACACGAGGAGACCACTGGATCGTCAATCACCTGGTGATAAATACGCTTATTCATAGCAATGAGCTAAGAAGCTCACACAGAACCAAACTCTTCAAGACATGATATATTTGATGATGATATTTGATTGATGACTTATCTATCAGCGGATGTCCATTGGCTGACTGACGATGATGAGTGTAATCATTGCATATTACAGCTTGGTGATAGATTATTATTTACTGGTGGTAGGTCTGTCGCCGGAGACCGTCTAAGTATCACCGCAGCTCCTATTGCAGCCGCGAACTGCATTGTTTGAACATTTCTATGTGTATTAAAGATTGGTGCAGCTAGTGAAATTACTAAAGTGGTCATACTTAACGTGTAACTTGTGCTGTGTAACGACGAGCACGACGTGGCGGTAATATCCTGACCAGCTCCATGTATACAGGCAGACGCATCGATCGCATCAAGTGAACGTCTCGCTCGTTTCATCGCTTCGTACAATAAAAAACGATCTATTTTATATTCATTTGCTGTTTGTCTTTAACGCAGTAATTTCACTAGCTACCAGTCCTTCAAACCGGAACATAGTAATGTTTGTACATTACTGTTCCGCAGTAGAAATAACCACGTTTCTATGCTGCCGGTCCGTCTCCGGATTGTATTGTTAGTAGTAAAAATGTATAATAAATCTATTTCTATTAACATTTGATTTGGTAGCAGTGTATATACATTAAGGTGCTTGGATTTGATTTATGATGTACATTTATATATTCTCCGTACAGTATAAATTGTAATAAAGCAGTACGTTTGTTGTTATTTAAGTATTGTTTCGTAACGCCGCGACGGCTACGGATTCGGCGATCCGTAAGTTGGTAGTGAAGAAACCCGAGGCCTTGTGCTCCGATCGCGATAAACGTGCTTGTGTATACATTTCGACCTTATAATCGTTTGTAATTACGCTATAAAAAGTGTACCAGGCCGCCGGCGCTGCGGCCGATTCAACATCCCCAGCCGTTTCGAACAATTACTCCAGCTCGGATAATCATTGTGAAAGATCTTTGAGTTGTGATGAATTCCTTACGAATCTTTTATATCAGCGCTTATCAAACCTTTCCACCTTACAGACCAGTGTCATCATCATTATCATCATCATCAGCCGATAGACGTCCACAGTTGGACATGGGCCTCTTCCAAGAATTGCCGCGCTTGTAAAGGTTCATATTGAAGGGATTTGGGCCTTTCCCGACGACGCCGGCCCAATGCGGTGTGAGAGCCAGAGCCTCGTTTGTTGATTACCAGGGTGCACCAGGAGCTGGTGAGGTTGGCTTGGATCCCGTGAGTTGTTGTGCGCAACCCTTACACCCCGAACCAGTGTACGCGTTAATAGTAGATTTTAACTGTTAAGTATAAACTTAAAGCTGTCATCTACAACATATAAAATGTAACAAGTTAACAAAACGACTCCATTAATTGTAACAAAGTTATAAAAGCTTTATTAAGCTGTAATAAAATGAACAATTAAGTTTCAATGCATCTTAAAAGTTAATGACGAAGAGTTTCATATTGTTAGAACGCCTCTCCTTTAGTTGCTAGCCTTCACGAGCTCATGCTTTGAGATTAGATCGTCTCTTCACAAGTAGACCATAGAAACGGCTCTTACGAGGCCTTGGAATATCTTTGGACATATCCTGTTGTGATTACTGTATTACAGTAAACAATGTTTACCAATAATACGAGCATGATGTTTGTTTTCATGTTTTAATCAGATTCTAGTGAATTTAGCAGCAGCAATGCTTTTGAACATGTACACTTATTTGACACACTTCATCATCATCAGCCGGTAGACGTCCACTGCTGGACATAAGCCTCCCCCAAAAATCCCCACATAGATCGATCTCGCGCTGCCCGCATCGCCGGCACCAGGGGCCGTCGTTTGTAGGGGTTCATATAAGGGGGATTTGGGCCATTCCCTACCACCCTGGCCCAATGCGTGATGGTGGGAGACACTTTCGATTTCTAATCATCAACATCCGTATTTGGATGATGAGAATCCCCAACATATGTATCTAAAGTTCAGTGGTATTAGTGTACACTGGGAATAACGAGATCCTTTAAACAGGAGGCGTGTGGTTACTCCAGCCTGGTACGACTAAACGGGCCAAAGCTTTGTTAGTGTTAACTAAGAATCTAAACCTTGTCAGGGATAGGCCAGTCTACAAGCTTGTCTGATGTTTCATTCTGTGTATGAAATATACGGTCTTCATATTTCAACCATGATCATTTCTACGGAGTACTCCCATTTATCCAAATGTTTACCTTTAAATACTAGTACTTATCCTTCAAACTTTCTTAAATACCCCCACAGGTACTCCTGGGATATGATATTTTATATCCTTAAGGAGTTCCCAATTTAATCTTAAATAACTTTAAGTAAGTATAAGTATTTTTCTAGTTATGATTTTGTACAAACTGGTTTTACTTTAATCGTTTTTTGTAACAGTTTTTTTTTAACTAAATTAGTATGAATTCTAGGTCTGTGGCAAAGATACTGTAATAATAAAATTAATACTAAAAATGTGACGATTCCTTTGATCAGCGTCATCATCAGCCGACAGGTGTCCACTGCTGGATGCACCTCCAAAGATCTCCACACCGATCGGTCGGTCGATTCTTTTGTTATCAACAAATTTTTCTGAATTAAATATTTTTTTTAAGTTTTGAATGCACTAGGTGACCTAGGGTGATGTATTTCTCGTTCTACAATATTTAAAAAGAGAAATATTTTATTATAATTTAAAGCACTAATTGTAAAATTTCTTATAAAGTTCTAATAAGTGTGATATTTTAAGTAAAGAGGTAAGTAACTCACGGTAAGTTTGCCGATGAGGGCTGCGGGCTCCTCACGCTGTCGCCGGGCAGCACCCTGAACGCGTGCGCAGCCACATCACCGTCACCGCTGGTGCTGGGCTTCCTCGCGGAGGCCGGTGCGCTGCGCACCTCGTAGCTGTCCGCAACAGTGCGCACTCTGCCCCCGGGCGGCCTGGTGGTGGCCGGGCTGTCGCAGCTCTGCCGCGACGATAGATCGTAATATCGATCCTGCGCGTGGATCAGCTGCGTGACCGTGAAGGCGGGCGTCTCCTCCTCGTCGGAGGTCTTGGCGAGGTCGAGCCGCGGCCCGAAGAGGCCGGACTCGTGGGTGCGGAAGTAGCGGTGGTCGCCGATGTCCGCGCAGGGCGAGTGCAGCTCGAGCTGGAGGCGGGGCCCGGCGGCGCGCAGCGAGCGCTCCGCTGCGAAGGCGTACGGCGTGTTCGCGAGCTCCTCCTCGACGCTGTTGTAGCGGCTCCTGAACAGCGAGCGCGGCGTCTCCCCACCATCGTACTTGCCGCCGAAGAGGTCGTAGCGCCCGAAGCGGCTGTTGATCGTGTCGAACTTGGGGTCCGCGGGCTGGTCGCGCGCGCCGCCCCCGCGCCCCTGCGGGCTGGAGCCGGGGCTCACGGCGATGCTCAGCTCGCCCTGCTCGTCTTTGTACTTCAGTTTGAGCGCCATCTTCACATATTGTTTTGTTTTTTGTCTGCGAAACAAATCGAGCCGTGTCAATATCAATATTAATATCAATATTAATATCAATATTAATATCAATATTAATATCAATATTAATATCAATATTAATATCAATATTAATATCAATATTAATATCAATATTAATATCAATATTAATATCAATATTAATATCAATATTAATATCAATATTAATATCAATATTAATATATATTGCTCAGTTCAATGTTTTAACGTTTTTTACGTAAAGTAAAGTCATTTTTAACAGCTAAAGTATTACTTAAGTCTTTGTAATAAAAATATTCTTAGCATTCAAAAGGCTTTTAATTGAATACTATCATAATGTTTACTCTGCGTTTTCTTATTGCATTTGTTAATTGCAATGTTCTTCTAATTAGAAAACTAGTGCATTGATATCTCTGTTTTTGTTTAGTTTATATATTTTTTACTTGTTCCCAGCGGATTGTCGGAGACATTGCTTTAGAGCAACACGACCGCCCATTGGAAGTACTCAGTTTCCAATTAATGTATCATTTTGTTCTGTGTACAGCAAAGAATATTATCATAGTCGTTCTCTTATCAAATTATTTTGAAACTACTTTGTCCAGCTTTGGTTGAAACACCAGACTTCCTTGGATATACATTAGGGATCCCAAACGAATGATTAAGTTAACGAATACATTAACATATCCCTAATATTTAATTTAAATCCTTCATATATACGTATTTTTACTAAAGCAACTCGGTAGCCAGTGTGGTATAGGGCAGTGGTCGTCAAACTTTTTGACCTCACGGACTATTACAGTAAATTCATAATTTAAATTCTGCAGACCACTGATAGAATTTTGGAAGTGTTAAATATGTTTTAAAAAAATTGTGATCAAAGAACACATAAAAAGTAATAAGATAATTAATTAAACAATTATGTTTCATCTTAAAATATAATTTAAGGTATGTTCTAAATTTTTCTGCGGAACAGAGAAATGTTTATATGGACCACTGCTGGTTCGCGGACCGCCTCTCTGACAACCGCTGGTTTAGGACGTTTCATTTAAAAAATCTTCATCCCCTTCCTACCAACTACATACTCATCAACCCTAACGCCCAACGTCCACTGCTGGACATATAAACACGACATACAATTTAAGTATAGCACACAGCTTTATAGATTGGGGCAAATGTTTGACTGCTGTTCATCTTAACCGCAACGTAAATAGAGGGGTCTTGTTAAGATACAGAATAATCGTTTTTTTTTATATATATTTGTAACTGGGATAATTACCACAAATTACATGTAATATAGTTGTCCTTGTAATTCGTACAAATCGATTTCGCAGCGATTTCCTTTCTATTTAAATAATATGACAATACTGTTACAGAATGGTTGAACGCTTTATATATAACAAAGAGTGATATTTAAGTTAACAATGCACTAACTGTATGTTCATTTAACATATTTTCACTTGGACACTGTAAATCTAGATCTTTATAACATTATTATATCAAGTTAATGCAATCGCACAACTTATGGTTAATTACAACAACATTCTACAGATGTTTGCGTGTCTTTTGCTGCGATATTAAGATAAGTGTGACTTACTTTCCTTGCTAAGCCATAAATAAATATCTTTATCATCATCATAATCATCATCAGCCGATAGACGTCCACTGTTGGACATAGGTCTCTTCCAGAGATCTCAACATACAGTCAGTGTGGCCTCCGGTACCGCGAGGCACTATGGGCCGTCGTATGTAGGGATTCATATGGGGGGTTTTGAGCCATTTTCCACCACGCTGGCCCAATGCGGGTTGGTAAGTAGTACCTCTATAATGAAGGTTAAATATAAAATAAAGTTTTTAGTGACAGTCTAATATTTAACATTAAAAACATCATCAACGTCAGCACGATGTAGAAGAAAATACCGATGTGGAGACGAACATTGTTTCATTCACACTGGGAGTGCATTCAAATGCTGGGATAAAGATTTCAAACATCTCTTTTCATTTGTTTATCTTACTTAATTAAGTACGAATTCCTGTAGATTACAGTGACACAATTTCAGCATCGAGTAGTAAGTTTATTTATTTGTAGTATTAAATTATTAAATGAGTTCATATGCTTTGGAAGTTAAACTTCGTGTTCTGGCTACTTAGTGACAGAATGAAATGAATGTACTGTAGAGATGGTGAGCAGGGAGAGAGAGAGAGATTAGAGGACAATTTGACGTGACGGAGGATAGAAATCTATAGAGAAACATTTCATCTCATTCTTTCACAGCCGGAACCATATAAATACATTTAAAGTTGTCTCTTTTTCGTTACACTTTTTCTTCTCATCAAATCCAATTCTAACTTTCACTACAAAAATTATTTTTTGGGTGCGATTTTAATGTAATACCTGAAATATGCTGATGCCCGTGTTAACTATAGCAATAATGTGAGAGCAGAGATAACCTTATCCAGCCATTGAGCTGGTAGCGAGTAGATACACTTGATACTGGTCAAGTGTATCTACTCGCTGGTGGTTTATATGATTAACTGGATGACCAACGACTTTCGCGATGCTCTATACTAGACGAGGCTCTGGCGATCGATATATGGTTTAACCATCTTCGGAAATGTTTGGTGCAGCCAGAGGAATCTACTGTACTCCTAAACAAAGTCCTTAAGCACTTTAACGTAAAGAACAAGACTAAACAACTTACGGTCAGATCTATACAACTGTTAAATAAGTTTACTGGTGGCAGGTCTCTGTGGCCGGAGACCGTTTAGGTACCATCGGAGCTACGCTGTTATGGGCTAGCGTATCACTTATCATCAGGTGAACGTCTTGAACGACTTCGTCGAATACAAAATAATAGTAAGTGCCTTAACTGAAGCACTGTTGCGAATAATTTAACTGCAGCCACGGCTACTGCAGTTAACTGCGTGCCATGTAAACTATTCAGGGCGGAAGGAAGGTAACGCAGCCGTTATAATAAACGTATGCCCCATTTAATTGAATAAACTGTATTACAGCGTGTTGATGTTTTAATTTGCCGATACAACCAGGAAGTTCACCTGATAAGCAACCGCCCACAAACGTGGCGCTGCTTAGAATGATAAACACAGAACTACATTTTACTCGTCACCTTGACACACAATAACAACTTGTTTAGTTTCATTACCTCAGTAATTTCATTAGCTACGGCGTCCTTCAAACCGTAACAGTGATGTTTGTCGGCAAAAAAAAGCTGCGGCGGTACAAAGACAATGTTTATGATATCTCCAGCGAGGTCGTCATGGGTAAATGGTGCTTTGAGATGATTCATTTTAAAATCAATTTAATCAGGCGTTAATTATGAAATGTGGGTCTTCATGGCTTTTCATGTTAAAAGTGCTTTACGAGGGTCAAAGATAAAATTTTGGACTTAACTTAAGAACATTCCTTTACTCATTGAACCTCAAAATCTTCTAGACATTCGCAAAGAAATGCATCGGACTAGAGAACAAGAGTCGCGAGAAATTAAGCGGGATATCTAGCTAGATATATGATCATCGTCATCAGCCCATATATATGTATATATATATACGTAGTGTTGGGAGGCCTCCCACCAGGTGGATCGGTAATCTGGTGAGAACCGCAGCAACCCACTGGATCCGAGCTAGGACGGCCCGGTCGATGTCGAGATCTTTGGGGGAGGCCTATGTCCAGCAGTGGGCGTCTATCGGCTGATGACGATGACGATGCAAATACACACATATGTACACTTTTATAATTCTAAAATGCCGTACATACTACTGACTTACATATTGCATGAGAATCAACCCCCTTTTATTTCCACACATCATCGTCATCAAAGAAGTCTATAAACATATATATTTATGCCATATTATATCTTATTACAGCATATATATGTACTACTTTACAAAGGCTTCCACAATAAAGAATATTTACTTCACTCATTACGCTTGGACAGAAAAGATCTAGATTATTCCTGCGGTATGCTGGGCACTAATATGTCTTCATAACTATAACAGTTTTCTTTTCGTAAGTATTCGTGCATGTAAATGAGTACTAAAGTCTACCTACGCGGTGTCCTAAATCCGAGCGACGTTAGCCCGAGCTCCGTACCCCCATTCCCCGTGTTAAATAGCCAATGTGTGGCCTTGGCACAGATCACCTGATGCCGGACCTGATAAAGCTATTTGAGGAAACCGCTTCAAGGACGAGCTGGCGTCCTTCGTGTTGTTTTTGTTGTTGAGCCGAATAATGTGTTCCCGCGGCGGCCCTCACATCTGCACGAGTACTTGTGACCTACAGAAGGTACTATTCATTTTTATGTCCTGGACCTTACAAATATTTGGCTGATCATAGATAATTACTTCCCTTATTACACCACTGTTAAAGTTAAGTATCATAGTATTTAAGTTCTAGGAAACTTAATCTATTAACAGTCGAAGATTCAGTCATCATAATTTTAGCTTAATAATGTCCACTGCTGGACGTGGGCTTACTTAAGCGATCTTTACTCGTCGCTCTTGTTGAGGAGCTTATAATGCTGATTCAAATTTTTTATGGTTATCAGTCAAGACATTAACTATTATAAATTCTGCAGGAGTCGACTTATTCTTGTTTTAGTACTATATCAACATTTATATGATTCCGCCAAGAACCGTCAAAAGTTGGAGTTCCACATTGTTACAGTGCCGCCAGGACTGCTGAGGGGTGCGAGGAGTAGGGGAGGACATGAAACGGGTTTATAATTGCTTTGTAACACGATATCGCGACTAATAGACCTTTTGGCGTATCCTCGTACATTTCTCATTAATGGAAGCACGGTGACTACGGCCAGGTAATACAAACCTAAACGACTACACTACACATATATAATCACCGCCATTATGTGAATTTTATTGGCCACAATGAGTACATAACCTTGATTTTGCTTCATGTTATTGAGGATGGAGAGGTTCGTAAGTTTCCTACGTGAAATTATATGTCCTTGTATGTGTACAATGATGCGTACTGTATCTATTTCGACGATGACCTATCACATGATTACAATTTTACTTGGTGTGAAGGTGAGGCATGTAAGTCCAGAATATCCTGTCTCTCATTTGCTGGTAGCTAAAACATCGATACTGTGATAGCATCAGGGTTGCAACAAGAACTGAGTATCTAAACAAACCGTTCTAAATAAGCCTTGTAATTGTCCCAACTCTGCTTCATTATCACGTACACTGAACAGCTGATAAGCTTCAGGATTATTTACAGGCTGCAATGATTTTATAGTTGGGTGTGACATGTAGTCTCTCAATACCGGAAATTGTTGGTTTCCGAGCGGGAGCGCGCGGCTCCCATTTCCTGTTCGCGTCATCGAAATAGCTCTATACATCTTTAGCATATTAGAAAATCTTTTTTGTAGGGAGATTCTTTTAAATATCTTTGAGAAACTAACGCTACAGATCAACCATTTATGTATACTGGATGTTATTATAAACTCCCAACTTTATATGCCGTAGCTTAGTTTAACAACAAGGAAGAAGTTATTGTACCGAGGTGAAGAACTTCATATCTTTTTATAAAGTATCCGACTTTGATTTTTCTCTTTCTGTGTGAATGAGTATACTTTAAAGATGACCGGATTTAGGAAGCACAAAATTGGGTAAATAGGAACTAATTACTTCCACATGTTAATAATTTATAAGTTTATAACTAAATATTATAAACCCTACATCAAGAGTTTCTGTAGAAAGACTTTGTTGTGACCTTTGTCTGTCTGTAATCGAAAAAGTACTTCGTAAAATTTTGTCTGGTAATGGTAAGAGGATTAATTTCTTAAGTTATTACTGCGCTTACTGCTTACTAGTTTACTAGTGCTGCCGTAATAAGAAATACTGGTTTGTAGCGCTATTGAAAGGCAAGTCGCGTTTAGCGTTATCTAGGACAGCGTAGCATCAATAAATCAAAATAATGAACCTTAAATGATTCAGCGTAATCCATATCTTGCTGCCGCTAATTTGATTTGGAGGATCCACCCTCCACACCCTGCGAGATAGCGTCATGGGTGAAATGGAAGATTGATAATCGTAAAGGAATACAAATGTTCCTTTGCATCATCGGAAAGGGCTCAGGATCATCATCTATTTCACGATCATGGAAAATCTGTAGTTCATTTGTTTAATTGTTAACCTGTTCAAAAACTAAAATGTATCCAGTGTCTAGATCACGCAATAGCTAGACGAGCGTTTTACTCGGAAACCACAAATTTTGAGATAAGCTACAGCGGCCTTCAAACAGTATCATTTCCAAACTTGACGGTAAACGTAATTTTAGTTAATGTTTGAGTATAATTCTGAATTGTAAACGTACAGAACCCTGTCGCAATCTGACAGCCGACCTGACCCTCGCCTTGACGTCTCACGTCTGCTGCATGTGGGTTGCTATCCACCTCGCTTTAAACTTCATTGGGGGTGTCAGACGGCGAAAACTTACATAATATCTGTTTTTATACAACACAAGGTCTGAATGAGAAGAACGTTCACCTGACCATGAGTGACACAAGTTGCCTAGGATGCTCATGTTTCACTGGTATAGGCGAGGAACGATCACAGTACGCAGACCGAGTAACTTATTGTGAGGAAGACTAAGGATTTTTTAGAAGAAAAATTGAGGATGTAGACGAGGTTGAGGATGTGTTAAGGGGCATGAGGATAAGGAAATTGGAGGACAAATAAATAATAGCATAATATTAATACTCTTTTGGGTATAACATATTTCCTCTTAAAATTTCCTCATGCAGGAAGAGAATGTTTTAAAATTTATTTTATGGTCATGGATGAGGACATTCGAGAAAAAATTTGTAAGTTCTGCATTAAGAGGAAAAGGATTCCTTATCAATTCTAGTCACAGCGTCTGAAGACCTGTTGAAGATCACAGGGAATTGATAGAAGGAGATAGCATCGAACCGGTTGTGTTGGACATCGATGGCACAGCCCTATGTTTGGCGGTGGAGAACCATAGGATGATGATGATGATAATAAATGCATTGCATTGAAGGTCTTCATAACTCACATAGACGAGATTACACTACTGTTAGGTACCCGCAATAGGTTTTTAGACGATACTAGTCTACTGCATAAACCTAACCAATAGTTAATAGATATTTAGTTCCTTTTTAATATTGGGCATGATTATGCAACCAGGACGTACTTGATAGTAAGCAATCCACATTTTCATCATCAGCATCAGCATCTTACTTATATATATATAAGTTTTATGTTCTTTTGTAGGTTGATTTATTTAAGATAATATCGATTTAATAACCTTAAAAGTCATCTCGTATCTATTTCAATCACTTCTAGAGATATTAAAGAATATCTCAATAGTTAAAGTATGCAAGTGTTCATACCCCAAATTTACAATTAAATAAATGAATAAGGCATTGAGCAATGTCATTGAGGTTCTAGAAAGCATATTTAAGCACCCAGTGCTAGGTGACCACAGACTTAAGATGTTCAAACTTGTTACCCAAGTAAATTCACCAGCTAATATTCCTGACGAGAAAACGTTACAGTGTCAATGTATACATTTCAGTTTCAGTGTTATAGTCTGGATTACTTATGATCAGATACAGGGAGAGCTCTGCCGTATATAGTGACTAAAACGATCTTCGTGTTTACTGGCCTTGGGGTGGGGGCTACACATAGTAGTTTGTCGTGGCACAGTAAGGATTCTAGAATAGTAAATGCCATAATGAACTAAAGTATCAGGGAGACCGATGTTTCGTGGTGATTTTAAACTTCAGAATATTCCTGACATCAAAAAACCAGTATCCGTAAATATCACAACCCGCTAACTTTTCTAAAATAGTAAAGTTTATTATGATAATCAGTTAGTCGACTACGACACAATAGGCGTTGGTATAAATGTACTATTTCGAAAGGCAGTAAGGTGTGGGCGGCATCGTTTGGATGTTCATTTGAGGATTCACAATGAGTCATCACCTCAAGGACAGGTTAAGATGCAAATAAATCATTAAACAAGGCTTAATTAAAATCTTATTTCAGCTACGTTACAATGAAATTGGGACAGGGAGTGAGGTACAGATCAAATTCCTAATTTAGGATCGGGAGGCTTCAAGTTCAACTTATTAACGTGATGAAATAAATTATCTTTATCTTATTTTATATACCAAATGTTTAGAAAAGTAAATATTAACGTTGTTTAAATCTAATTCCTGGTCGTATTTTCATTGATACTAGAAGACCTTAAATTTAGAGTCTAAATTGTACTAAAATTGATTTCAATTCTATTTATCTCCGCTACTTTTTGTTCATTGTAAATTATCTGATGATAACGATGAAAGTGTATTGTAGTTAACTTAAGTTATTTCAAGTATTATTAAATTTTATATCATATGTATAAAGATATATTAATGGGCGGTGAATTTTTGGCTGCAGATTTTAATCGTAGTGTTTTTAGGCTAGAAAAGTAAAGGAGTAAAACTTGGAATGAGATAAATGAAGAAATAAAGAGTCGTTTGATACTAAAAAATCGTGGAAAATGTTTTTGATAGAATTTGTTAGATATGATGCACATCAGCGGTATTACCTACTAGGGAGCGGCCGCTTCGCCGTAATTTTACTTAGAATAGTTTAGATTATATTTTATAGCACAAAAAGCCGCTGACGTCAGGCCCCATGTTCCATGACTAAGCGACGGCAGCATATTAAGTGTTCATACAGACCTTAAGACATCCAATATCCTATCACCGAAGCACACACACACAAAAACAGACAAAACGGGACAGCACAAATCACAAGTTCACATTTTCGCCAAACCTCTAATAACTATATAACTTCTAGAAATGTTGTCATTTCAATTTGATTTTGAAAAGGTAAAAAATTACCGACGTCACGAACGAGATTTTCGTTTTTTTGGCGCGAAAACGCGAACAACCCGCCATTTTGATTTACTCCTGTTAATTAAATCGGAACAAAAGCACTATAACTGTTCTCGTTCATGTTTTACAGATGATCAGACACTGCTCATCTTGCGATGGTGGATTCGGTGTGTGCAGCATGAGGTTTAACGTTCGCCATTTTTCCTGCACTCGTGTACACTTGCATACATAACTAAGCGATTACATAAAATCGCCGCATTAATATGACAACAATAAACGTTTCTATTCTCTTTATTCGGGAGCACACCGGCGACGGTTCTTGTTTTTGTTTAGAGTTCAGTTTCTAAGGCTACGACATGGCTTGTGAGGCAGTTGGGTTCTAACTGACCAGCGTCGAAGGAAATGGGGTGGCGGGCGCGAAGAAGGCCTCCCTTTAATCACGTGGGGAGGAATATTTCGCTTTTTAATTATGCCGGAGTGCGTTTCGAGCAGATTTTGCGGTCGTTGGCGTAGACTTCACCTTGCGCCAGGCGGGCGGGAGCGCTCACACAAATTCTCATCAAATTATACATTATTGTTATAGGTAAATGCTTCTTATATTATGAAAGCTTATTAACGTAGAATTTGGTAAGGAATAAATATTCCCGAAAATATACATATGATATACTAATCTTATAAACTCCGTTTGTTCATCAAGAATTCTAATATATCTAGAGTTGATTTATTGTACAGAAGATAGGACATTGCACTCGACGTTATTATATATTGATTTGGCAAGCGTTTCCAAGATTATTTCCGTTGTTAACAGGCAATAGAAATAAAACTAAGTCTTGTTCTTCTTCTTAACCTCCACTTCCTTTGTCTCCTATCTTTGAAGATCAGGACAACACAAATTATTGGTTATTCATTTCTGTTACGCAATATATCAAAAGTACGAGTATAGATATATATTCTATTTACTTTCATAACAAAACTCCTCGTTTTCATCTGATGCGTACGCCACAATGATTTTAAACACCAGTTCTACATCAATGAATGTATTACTGTACTATATTAGAAATTTGTCAACAAATGGTAAAAAAAACCATTTAATGTGCTTACTGCTGTAGTATAAGGCTTTCTATAGGTTGGCGCAAAAGTAATCCTCCTATCAGAAAATGCTATAAATTTTGCCTTGATGTAAAAAAATTAAAAGACCAAATAAAAATAATCCACAAGAAGAATCAAAGTTTTTCATATTTTTTTTTTAAATTACAACCAAAAAACATCGGAAGGTTATTTTTGCGCCACCTTGTATACCTTGTATAACAAATATATATAAAAATAACCTTCCGATGTTTTTGGCTCTAATTTAAAAAAAAATGTGAAAAACTTTGATTCTTCTTGTGGATTATTTTTATTTGGTCTTTTAATTTTTTTACATCAAGGCAAAATTTATAGCATTTTCTGATAGGAGGATTACTTTTGCGCCACCCTATATCACGGTGAGAGAGTCAAGCCTATTTATCTACCACGTTGGCGAAGTGCGAGTTGATCCACAAAAGCCGTAGTGCTCGGAACATGTCGACTTCTCGCCATATTTGCCATCGCCATAAGCTCAAGTCTAATGGAGTTCGAATCTACATCTCTAAGTGATGTAAAAGCCTTTACAGACTGAACTATTACTTTTTGAACTGGTGTAAGCATGTTGATGGGTTTTTTGAACAGGGTGCCTGCCGTCATGTGAACGTTTTAGTCGTTTTGTCGATATGTTATAAAAAGTCAATTAAATATATATGATTTGGTACAAAAAGGTGCGGCCCCATTCCGCTTCCCCGATACACCTTTACGTTGCAGTTTTTTATTTAATAAATTACACCCCACGACTGGTGGTAATAATATAAGTGGATGATATCAACATATATATATTGTATTTTAATAAACATTTATTTAATGTAAGTATGCGTTAATTTCAATTAGCTTTTATTGTTCTTAAAGTATAGTTAGAAATATGTAATATAGTTAATTATTAGTGTTTAGTAAGTGAACATAGTATCTGTTTTAAGAATCGCTAAAATTAGTGATGATTGTAAGAGCTGAAATCTTAGAAAGATTTTATTTACTAATGTTTTTATTAAATGTGGTGGTATGGTGATCGTATGGTTTAAAGAATCGTCAATAAAGGGCATTAAGGTAATAGACTATTGTTATGAACAGACCGCACCTTTACAATGAATTAGCCTATAACTGATGCACAAAAAAAAAATTGCATCTTATGATAATATAGTTTAGAACAGCAACAGAAAAAAAAGTAAAAGAATAACATCTGAAAGAAAGTGATTTGTGAATAGTTAAATGGTTTGAGTCACCAGCACAAAATATTTTTAAATTTACATAATGGAGGCCAGTTCTTAATGAGTTCAAATCCCCTGTACTTCTTTTCCACTTTTCTTCAGATATGTCGACTGCTTGTTTTCTCCACTCAATACATGTATTCGATTACGTTATTTTGAGATATTCTTCTAAACCATATATTTTTGTACTCTTCTACTAGGGCGTCTAACTAGTCATATTATTTGTTTTGTCCCATTGAAATGTCGCGAAAGTACCTGATGGTTTCTTATTGTAATAGGGTCTCAAGTTCAAAAGTCATTCGATAGCGGTTAGTGGCATTTTCTAATTCTTTATCATAGTGAAAAGAGTAAATGAAAAGGGTTTTTCTATAGATGACAAAATAGCTAAGGTGGTGCTAATGTACAACCAATTATTGTAGTAAACAGCGTGTAATATTCGTCTACGCAGTTTCATTGAATGTTACGAGATGGCGCTGTTCTAACTTTTTAGAGAAAGGATAAAAGTGCGTTTGTTATATGAATTATAAATAATAGCAACAGATGGCACTATAAATACAAAGGATTTAGAGAAACTTATTACTACAGTTATTTTGTTTTAGCAAAACAAAACTATTATGTAAGTATTTGATACTAATGACGATAGCAATTTTATCAGACGTTATATATTCACAGAGGTTGCAAGGAATTACATTCGAGACATTCTATATATTTATCTATATTAGATGAAGCAGCAAATGTATATAAGAAAATATTTTATTTTAATGTATTATAGGTATAGGAAGCTTTTTAATAGATGTATAGTATTAGGCCATGGTAGTGCTCCCAGATCCATCAAAGGCTTAAGAAACCCAAGCTAAAAAGACCAAAACAGTGCCCTGCCCATTGCCACTTGACATTGGGATCTCAATGGCTATATCGCACCATAGTTCTTCAACATATTTTCTCAATCCTAATTTATCTCTTTAGTATTTCTAAAATAATTTTCCTGTTATCAAAACAAATGGCTGCATTTAAAAAAAAAAAACTCACGAGGATAAAGATTTTTTTTTTAAACATGACAGAAGCATGTTAATAAAACCGGTGATTCCTTAACCGGTTTTACAAGTTACCAACTTGTTTACTAATATTGCGACGCTTTGAACATTTTTATATTTAATAATAACTAAATAAAACCAGCAGACATACTGCTTTTATATATTTTGATAATTAATCTTAACTGATGACCGTTTGTGTAGTAACATGGAGGACTTGAATTCAATTCTGAAGCCACATCCGTTGCCTGTTTGTTACTTAACACCATGGGATACTTTGTAGACATAGTATCATATAAAGTACTTTACGATACTTCAAAGTAAGGTTATCTATTCACACGTTGCCTGTTTTTGGATTGGGATATAACAAGGATAAAAAGTTATAGTGTTTTTATTATATATTTAATTATTATACAGATCTATTATTAAGTTTATTTATCCCTAATTGAAAGTCAGAGAAAATCTAAGATCTTAGAATATACATTAAATAAAATGTCATTGTATCATTTTCACTCATTGGCAGCTCTTGTTGGGAATGAGACGCACCAGCGCGTTCTCCTTCGAATATATTAATTGGTTCTCAGCATCGAAGGCCATGCCGAAAGCATCCTGTATCTCCGCTACCTTCTCCAACGACTCGATGGCCTTGTTCACCCGGTATATACCATCAGCGGACACCACAAACACCCTGCCGATCCTGTCCAGAACTATGTCTCTGATTACGTCGACATTGTCAAACTCTTTGTAGACTTTAGTTCCTTCTATTCCTTGCTTCTTGCCGAACAGACCAGTTCCGTTGCTATAAACTATGTAATCTTCATCGTCGATAACAAAGAAGTATACTTTAATTCCGGCGAGATCCTCAACCGGCGTCGACTTGCCGTCCACGTACTTGTAAAGCGTTTGGCTGAGGAACTCGATGTAGTAGAGCACGTCCTTGAAGAAGACGTCCCAGACGTTCACGCCGGGGACGATGAGGTGCGCTTTGTTGCTCCGAGAGTTCATCTTATAGACGCCTTTGTAGCCGCCGATGTACACGTTGTGGTGTTTCTGATCCACCGTTAACGAGAAGCCGTTGTTGACCTCGAGCTCGGTGAATTCTTTCGTCTTCAGATTGATCTTGGCGGTTTTGTAGTACACCTCTCCGGTCTGGTGGATGTAGCTAAAGTACAGGACGTTGGATTTGTAGTCGACGGCGAGGGAGGCGGGCTTGTAGACGTCGGTCTTCATCGGCTGCTCGATGTAGTGTTTGCCGTCAAACAGCACGCCTTTGCAGACCTCGGCGCTACTTGCAGCGACCTGCAGCGCCGCGACGCATACAAACACGAATCGAAGTGCCATCTGCAAGGGAACAGTTCATTCAAAATTAACAGAAGAAGTACACTATGTTTTGTATGTAATTGTTAACATTTTTCCGAACCTTCATGGCCAGCTACCTTGACCATATTGTAAAATTGCTGCCATAACAGCATCGTTGTTCCGGCCGTCTAAATATCACAGTTAAAGTATTCCAGGTGAGCACGCTTACTATCCAGTGCTTCATTGTCACTTAACATTATGTGAAATTAAAGTCAAGTGTAAGCCAATAGTAAATAAGTTAACACATTGGAGACAAGACCGTAATTACATGAATTAACTTTTGAAATAGCGCCCACCCATCATAAGCAACTAAGTAACATATGTAATGCTATTCGCAAGTAACTTAAAGCTTAACTCACCGCTCCACTCGGCATGTTGCTACCAACTGCCGGGATCCTCTGTGCATAGTTATAAACATAACTTCTTTTACATTCACAGCAAAAACTGTGGAGAGGGTTACGTACTATAATCATTGTTACATTCTTGTTCCCACTGTTGGGATTCGTGATCTTCTCTCACAAGGAGAGTAAACACAATTTATTCATCATGCTAGCCAAATACGTTGGTATCCATCTATGTTCCATAGTGTATATGAATTAAATATTATAATGAATGAGGTTAGATCCGTGTTGTCCAACCTTTATGTGCCATGCCCCCTTAGCCTTTCTACAGTCCTGTGCCCCCTATGTAACATACACAATTTTTAATATATGAAAATATTACTGTTTAAGAATTTGCCATCATCTGAAGCTGCTGGAATTATTTAAGAATGAGGTTTCATCGTTAAATCTGGCATCGTAATCTAGCACGGCCTGGAGCGGAAGAGGGCCGAGTTGAACTCGTGTCGAATCCATTCTCGAATTGCCACCTTGACAATCAAATTGCCCCTCTGTGGGGCGTGGGCCCTACGTTGGGAAACTGGGTTAGATATATAACATAAATTTATATTTACTAATACGCAATAGGTTTAAGTGCCAAAAATTATTTTTCTTAGTAAAACAAGTAATAGTTTTATTAATTCGCAAAACCTTTCATTAAACACAAATCTTGTAAGGATGGATCTAAACTTCTAAGCTGGTTGCCTTCATTTGATGTTCCTTTTTAAATTCATGTCCTTGGTGATCACAAACACAGTCCACATCAATACTTAGTGTTAACACCTAAAGTATCAAAATAAACTTAAAACCAAACATGTGCGTAATATAAATATACCTTCGGTTATCATTACCGTAATAAGAAACTGAGAAATATCATCACATACCATTCAATGATTTCATGGTATCATCATTTTAAATAGAACAGTTTTTTGGAGGAGGCCGATGTCCAGCAGTGGACATCTGTCGGCTAATAATAATGATAGATTTAATTATATCAGATATTTTCTTTAATAGCATTCTTACAGTTTTATAGTTATACATAGGAAAAGATTTTATTTATTAATATAGATTTATCGTCTCCACGCCACTTCTGTCCGCTCACAACTAGTTCTTAAGACAAGTTCACACCGAACGAGTTCCCGCTGCGTATCGAAGCTCTGCTTTGTTATTGGCTTCATGGTAGAAATGTTTCATCATCATCATCGGCCGAAATACCAGTGCTGGATATAGGCCTTCACCAAAGATTGTCACAACGGACAGGGATTCATAGGAGAGGATTTGGGTCATTTTCCACCACGCTGTCCCAATGCAGGTCGGTGAGAGGCAGAATCTTTTATTGTTTAGCAGGGTGCACCACGAGCAGGTGGGGTTGGCTTGGGTCCCGTGAATTATTGTGCGGGAACTCTTACACCCCTTCGAGAAGTACTCTCTCCAAAAAAAAGGACCACTTATTGAGATACACTCTTCCGTATAGAAATTATACTACGAACTTAAACTTTAATCCTAAGTTAAATGTTTAGGCAGTTATTATGCAACGAACATAGAACCTAAAAGAAAACCTTTTTCGTGTTGGTTGAATATCTGACAAAATGAAGTAGTGCACAAACGTCGCCTGTCTGCAGCCAGCCTTACACTAGCAGTTGTCATCGCGTCCGGTAAATTACTTCACATTCCGTTGTTGTTTTTCCCCGCGGGCAAGTGCATCAGCTCAATGCGAGGCTGCTGATGCATCAGCATTTTCCTGTTCGACCTGACCGCAGCGTGATTAATGAGTTCAAGGTTGTTTAAATCTTTTCCTATTTCTTTGTACTTGATTACGGGCGGTAAACATGTCTCGAAAGTCAGTTCTTCTGGTCATTGGTTATCTCGCAGAATCCGAATCCGTGTGCGTTGAGTACGGAGAGGCTGTAAACTTCTACTCGTTTCGTTTCATTATTCGCTGGTTCCCTGATTCGATTCCGGTGTTACACGTAGTTTGGAAGGGGTTAGGGTTTTCTAATTCGCCTAGCTAGCTGCCATATGCACTAGGAAGGCGGCCATCAGGGAGGAATGACGACGTGTTGTTAAGGTTGCGATCAACATCTGAAGTGATGACCACGACCACTGTCAAGAGTGACACCGACGAAGAGGACATTGTGTAAAGGCGGACTTTGGCATTGTCTTCTGGTCCACCTTGGGTGAAGCACAGATGTAATGAGATGATGTGGAATAATAAAACTGCTACTATTATATTATTTATTACCCGCGATAACTGAATCGCGCTATAACGTTATATTAATTCTAATAACTAACAAGCAACAGTGTTAATAAGCTTAGAGGTTTATGTTGCGTTAAAAACAAATGGCTGGATTCCGTTAATCAATCGCTATGAACTTGGACAGCTTGTCTCTGCAGAAGCAGAACTTGTTGAGGTGCGGATGGGTCGCGCTGATGCACGCCGGCTGGTCGCCATATCTGTTGGAGAGTTGCATATTACCGGTGTCGGAGAACATCTAGCTAAGTACAATAATAGCGTAATTTCTTTCGTCAAATCACTGGGATTGCAAGACTTAATGTGATGCTGAGAATCTGGTGGTGGGAGAATATTGTTAACTAGTGGCACCTTGTTATTTATTTACAATCGGATGAACGTTCTACAAGGTGAACCAATGATTTGGTGATGGTTCCTAAACCGCTGGGATGCGGGCAGTGCAAAATCGATAGATGTGATCCCTGGGGCAGAATTATGTTCAGTAGTGAACGTTCGGCTGATGATAATGATGAAACTTCTACTCGTCTCTTTTCTATATGGATTATAAAATATCTACAGTCAGCCTACAGATGATGGAAAAACCATATAAGAACACCACTATGAATATTTATAATAAGTACTTCCTGTAGATAAGTCATTCCAGGATGTGCACTTAGCAAGTTCAGCAGGAGATGAGCAAATACATGATGAGACCATAGATAATCAAAACTTCTGCTAATATAGTCGCTTTATAAATAAAAAAGGAGTATCATCTTGAATCAACATAGTATCAGGAGATAGGTCTTACGCAGTAATCCTAGATATGTCGTTCTCTGATATGATAAATCTGTCCGTTTTGGAGTAATACTTCATGGTGCCCTCAAACACCGCTCGTCCCGGGCTCATGACGATCTATAATAATTTTGAGTGAAACTCTAAAAATAACTTGAGAAAAATATCATTATTTTGATGTTAGTGGTGAGTTTAAATCGATCTGTTCATCCCCTGGTTGATTAACGATCCTTCCATTACGCATTTCAAGCATCTTCTTATAACTAAACTACTAAATTGTCTTCAGAGGTGTTTCCGGTATGATATCATTTGCGAAGCTTCTAGAAAAAGGCCTAATCTAATTTAAAAGTAGATAATGATGCTGTTTCCCAGGTATAATCATCAATTTTCTCATGATCACAGTATCAGAACAGCGAGGCCGTATTCGTAAAACTTATCCATTTCTCATCTCTAAATGTTCTCTAAAAACTATTTCGATGTTGTGAAGTAAACAAGATTTGTCAAAGTTAATAAGCTTAAACATCACGTTGTAGATCTATAATTAAACCTAACCTAGTATTATAACACGATAAACAATAAACGTCATTTAGTCGTCATTAAAATTTCCCACAGCAAGCAATATTAGCTAGCGGTTAAGTCATTAATACTATTATTTATACTCAACCTTATCTTTATTGCTTACCTTTGCTTGATAATACTCGCTGCTAGGTTGTGCCTGCAATAAAAAAATCCAACAGTTACTTATATCTAACATCGTAATTAATCGAACTGCATCAGGGTTGAATCTGGAATGGATCAATCTCAGGATCAGTCTCCTTCGCTTTCTCTCCAAGCTATCTTTTACAACTAAATAGAATTTATATATCTCTCTTAGTTTAAAACGAAAACTGGAATAAAGTAACTATATTACGGCTTCTAACAAATCCATGATCTATTTAACGATCGAACAAAAAAATCACATAATAGAAGTGTAAAGTAACAGTAAACGTAATAAAGAACAAGATGATAAAAAGATGGAATATGGAAAAGAAAAAGAAAAAGTTGTAAGCAAATTATAAGAAGCGGCGATTGAAATCGGAGAGGTGATGTATGAAAGAAAAAGCAAGAACCTGTAAAGACGAGAAGGTCTAAGAGTGAAGGAGAGAAAGTATGGAGGAAGAAAAGAAAATATTGTAAGTAGGGAAAGAAAAGAAATAATTAAAATAAAGAAAAGATAAATATACTCTGGCCCAACACAAGCCGGGGGGAATAATAAAAAAATAACATCATCCGCACCTTCACCTCCGCAGTGACATACTTGTGATGCAACCCGTCGCCGTCGCTGCCGTATCTGAAGTTTAGAATGTCATCGTTGGAGCGCTGCATCATCACCCACTCCACAGAGGTCAACTTCCTAAAGACGCATTTGGTCCTGTGTACGTTGATGCGCGTGCGATTGGGACGGACAATGAGGGAAAAAGATTTGATGTACATTAAGAAGCAACCGATCAGTTGTTAGAATACAAACAATAAACTTTGTTGCTCAATAGGTAACTGGTCTGTAGACACAGGTTCCTGGTTCGATCCAGAACCACATGATGTGGAGCTTTAATGGTGAATTCACTACTTTGAATTATAGCTGAGAACTCTTCATAAACTGTTTTATCGAATAAAACATACAATGAAATAGACAATATAAAGATACATATCTTTAACTTTATATCAATCCCCCCAACAGGTTCCCGCCTTGTCGTAGTGGAGGGGCTCAGTAGCTGTGACTAGGTCGCCCACGGTGAAACGAAGAGGAACCTACCCGGCCGGCCTGAAGCGACCGTTCCAGGTTAGAGCTCCGGTGCTCCACCGTGAGCTCACCTCGGATGCGTGGCGGAGTCGCGGAGGGAGAGTATCTTCCGCGATTAAGCGGTGCCGCGGGGGAAGAGGAGTGTCGGTATTGCAATGCGTTGCTCTCCCTATCCTCCGCGGCTGTACAAAGGGTGGCGGCGGGCCCAACATCGGATCCGCCGCAGGGAGCCGGGAGAGATTTCTCTCTTGGCTTCCATGGCTTTTAGGTGACGGATTCGGAGGAATCTGTTTCCCGGGTGACTGCATGAGGCCGAGGAGGGAGCACGTTGTGTGTTTCGGCGTGTCTCTACAGAGGTGGAAAGGAGGAGTTCTTCGCTCCCTTCCGAGATGAGGCTGCTTTGTGCGGCCGGCGCTGGCGGGGTCACGGATGTGTGCGAAAGCGTGCCTGTGACCCTGCCATAAAGCAACGGGGAGGAACATCGTGGGGGTTTAGTCGGTGTAAGTCCGACATAACCTGTACTAGCCCCCGCGAGGACGGGTATCCGCATGAATTCCCCCCGCCCCGTTAAATAAAAAAAAAACCTTATATCAATTCTTCTTTGAATATAAAGTATTCCAGATGACGTGCCGTCAACTAACCGCATTTCCTCTGTGAATTCGTTGATGAAGTTGGCGAGAGCGGTGGCCGAGCGCTCGTACAAATAGTTGGACGACTCCAGATTGTACCACTTGGTGCAAACACACCAGTGAGACAACACAGCCGCCTGTCCGCAGGTTCGGTTCTTGGGGATCTAAACATAAACCAGTCTTTTTGATTAACAATCGGGTCTTTGGTTTCACCGCAGAAGATAGTATGCTCCCCCAAACCTGCTGACTTTCGTGTATTATTAGACGAAATACGGTTAAAGTGTTACTAGAGTGGGAGTAGATCAGGGTAGTTTGAAAAACTACTACTACTATCCAATCTCACGAATACTTGGACTCATAATTGTACCAGGGATTTCTCTGTTACAAGGAAATCGGTAAAAAGCCCATCGTTATCCCATCGGTAGAAACTCATCAATTCTAAGAACAGATTTCGTGGAGATATGACATAACACTAGGACAGAGTGGTGAATAAATAGCCCTTAATTTCTTCTAGAAATCAAGGAATCTAATCTTAGCTAAAATGTGTGCTACGCGAGGTCTGCCAACAATACGTTTTAGCTTACCGGTTCCAAAAGGCTCATCGCTCTGGGTACTTTCGAACCTGGTACCACATACTTGTTCGCCAGCTGCTTCAGCCCCATTGCGTCGACCACGGTAGTGTGTATGTCGAAGGGTGTAGTAAGAACCCGTGAGTTATTTGTCAACGCCGCCAGCGCATTCGGTCGTTTCATCTTCAACTTCTCCGGCAGAATGATCGCCATCAACGGTAGCCTTTCTTCTATCTTACCCTGGTACGTCTCTCGGAGAGGTGAATATCTATAAAATACTTTTAAATAAAGTTTCCACCAAACACTTTAATAATTAGTGACGAGATGATGCTGATAAATTTGGATTAAGCAATACTTTTCGTTTTCCTTCAATAGAATTACAAGCAATAAAAGGACTCTTTGGTCAAAGGAGGAGCATTTTGCATTATACGATATCCGACCTGGTTCCGTGGTCACCCATGACGATTAGCAAATGATCTTCCAACTTCCCCGATTGCTTCATGTGTTCTAGGAACGCAACGACATCGTCATCCGACGTGGATATCATGTTGAAGTCCTCGTGTGTGATGTCGGCAATGAATGTGAAGCAGAAGTGTCTATCCTCCAGTGCTGTGAACTGAGGTTTTATTTTCACTATTAGATACTGTGTAGAAATAATTCATACCATATCACTAGCACAAAGTAATTTACCATCACCGACTTTATTCATTATCAGTAGGATCTTACCTGCTTACTCAAGTTCAACAGGAAGCCATATTGTGGCACAGCGCCAACACAATGTCTCTTATTGATACCGTTCCACCACTTCACTCCATATTTGGACTCTTCGAGGAAGAATGCCCTCAAATAGTGATCAGCTGGAAAGGCTTTAAATCCGTTGTAGCGATATTGAAATGTCCCTATCCACGGCATGTCTTCAAAGTAAGCCGTGTAATATCTAGGATTTAAAAGAACAAACAAGACTGAGTCTAGGTATTACTTCTATAGACGAGAGAGTACGAACAAGGTAATCCCCGACTGCTGTTAAAGGTGACTGAAAGGATCGTCGACTTTGCAGGTTTTCCAGGTTAAGACACACTATCGCCCATTATGTACGCTTGGGTTGGACGAAAGTAGTGCTGGGGATCAAGGCGCAGGACCCACAGTATGTATAGGGTTTATGTACTTCCTGAGATATGCTCAAGTGTTATGCCAGAGGTGCGTTTCGTGAATCTCGCAGCGCACCGAGGTTGTCCACGTACGGCATTTTTATACCATCAGCGTAAATTATAAGATCACGTCCAACTATCCTAGTATTTAATTGCGTTAGATAAATGCCGTTTGTGCTTGACGACCTTACCAATATTTCGTCCAGAAGTCCCCCGTTGACAATTCTTTTTTTATACAATTAAACGATGAGACGAACCGGACGTTCACCTGATGGTAAGTGTAACATCCGTCTATATCAACGTAGCGCAACTTAGAATGTTATGCACTACTTCATCACATTGCGATCGTCGCCTGAGAGACTCTCAGAAGATGTTGACTCTCGTTACTGCAGTAATAACACTGGCTATAATGCCATTCAAACCGGATCACAGTAATGTTTGCACATTACTGTTCGGCGCCGGAAACGGACGCTGCGGTAGTACCTACCTAGACGGTCTCCGGTAACAGACCTACCAGCAGTAAATTAAACCTTACCCGTATTTCTTCAGTATTTTGAAAATAAAATTCTCTGGATCAACGAGTTTGTTTTTCGCAAACTTAATTCTCGCTTCTGGTAGTTCCAGTTCAGTTTTGCCCGACAGCAGGGGTATGATGGCCGCTGGTGTGCCATCACCGATTATATTATAACTGGAATAAGTTTAAGGATTTGTATCAATAAATCAGATATAACTCTACTTGTTTTATTGAGGTTTTTACTGTTTTCAAATAAATTTCCTGTGAAAGGCACCCACAGTGAGGAAACTGACTTGTTATAAGAATATCAGTTAATATGGATATTGTAACATCCACCAACCCTCAACTGAATAGTGAAGTCGATAAATTATTTCGACACCCTCCGCGTGAAAGAAGCCATTTAATTCAACTTGTGGTAAGAATAGAAGGATTGTTTATTTTAAAACAAATTTGGGTTGTCTCATCATCAGAACTTATTGAAATATGTTGAGGAAGCATGGGCATAGCAATTTTGATCTTTTATTCAACTGTGTGAAAATATTTTTTTGATTCGACGAAACATAAATATTAGTTAGGAAACCACAAATTTAGGATAGTTTTGCTCACCATAAGTAGTTGTTTGATCTTCAAACGGGAAAATAATTTTATTACAACTGGTTTAATTTATTACCGTGACGTATGTTAATACATTAATAAAATCTTAATTAAAAAGTAATGCGATGTTTCCGCATATGGTTCTAAACCATTATAGACTAATATCTTTGATTATCGGGGGCGCGAGGTTCTTCCCTGTGTAGTGGGTTTGTTAGACCATTCCACGATTTAAAGGTGACCACATAGAACAGCGTCAAAATCAGAGGAATATTTTCTCTTGTAATATTTTTATTTAAAGTTGCATCAACTAAGTAACAACATATATTACTCAAAATTAACACAGTATTTGCAGAATCTTATTTAACTACTACTTATACGGTCACAGATGCAAACGGCAATTCAATATTAAGAAAAACTAGGTAATCAGAAATAAATGTACATGTTCCTAAAGAGAAAGTAAACCTCTACCAATATACTGAGCTCATTAAGCTATGGTTGATGAGTATGGTGATTTCCGTGAAATGGAGGAGATCCAGATTGATACGATTATCAAGAAAGTACTTTAAAAAGTAAATTTTACCCATGTAGAATGGTCGCTCCCATCTTTTCCAAGGTGCTGTAACTGTGGGGCATACGCCTTCTGAACCCATTGTGCGATGTAGAATCAAAGCACAGGATCATCACATTAATACCATCGCCCTTGGTGACGTTAAGTAACTCCACTGGACGCAGGCCCGCCTTGTAACCGTACCATCTTGACGCCATTATACCTAACCTAGTAATTTATTCATCAATTTAGTACACCATTCTAAATATTATCTTAGTATAATTAATGTTTTTGCTCAATTATTTGAAGGTAAGGTATTGTAAAAATGTAAAGTCTTAGATAAAAATTAAACCTGGAATGTAACGTTAAGATACAATTTTAAAATTAAACGTAAATAAAACAATGAAAGTACAAGTGTAAGACAGAAATAAGAAAAATGTATATTAGAAACCAAATGAAAAATATATAAGAAATGCGATTAGCAAAGTTACCATAAAGAAATAAAACAGTGACTTGTCATCATCATTGAGGCGATGGATTAGAAAAGGAATGGAAGCAAGAACTGGAATGATAGCAATAAAAATAGGAAGAAATAATTAAAGTGGAAAACTGGAAAAGATAAAATAAAGCCATGTCTTAGCAATAAAAGGAAAGAAATATCTAAGATTAATGACTTGACCGTGGAAGAGATCTGCAAGATTTTGAATAACGGTGAGTTTTGCAATAATAAAAAGGTATAATTATTCTGAATCAAAATTTAAAGTTAATAATTTATAAAATTTAATATGAAATAGTAATCAGGGATTGTTTAAAATTTGTTGTCATATTCAATGGAAGTGAGGATTATAAGAAACATCGCATCGCACATACCCGTCCAGGGCAGTTCCAGTACAGGATACCTTCACGTGGTCGCTGATGTTCAGCGAGTAACTCTCATCGCCATACACTTTGACTGGCTCACCGATTCTGTATTTGTGATCCTCTTCGTAAATGATGTCCTTGTAAATGCAGACGACATCGCGAGTAGTCTTCAGTATTTTTCCGATGACGTAGCATTGTGATTTCTGTAAAGATTTTTCTTATGCTCCAAGCATCGAAGCAAGCAAAATTTCCACTTGGACTTAAGCTTCCATTGTATTATTATTTAGCAACTTCTACAATTTTAACTATGTGATAAGGAAATTCTAAGCTTCCAAATATTTCCAAAAAAATCGCTAGGGAGCCATTGGACTAAATTGCGCAAGGCCGCAATTTCAGAGAGCGGGCACCAAGGGAGCAGGACGCGATCGCAGCGCGAAGACAGCTCACCGTCAAAGAGCGGGGCCGAGCGCAGGACCGTCGACTGCCTCCTTAGGCAGGGGAACCTGGCGTCGCGACCGACATGGGCCGTTGGGCCGGCGCCCCCTTTGGAGAGGGTTCCCGGGGTGTATCCGGCGGCGCGTCCCGTATTCCGACGCGTCGCCACGTAGGGATTTTCTGTCCAGAGGGGTACTTCACATCCCTCCCCGAGGCGGGCCCGTTCGATGTGGGCACCTATCGGGGGTTGCGGAAGAACTGCTGGATGTTATCCCGTGACCCTTGTGCATATTTTCGTGAGTGATTAGAATACCGTGTGAAGCTTTTTAGTCGGTTGGAGTCCGACACTACCTCGTTACCGGCCCTTGGTTCCGGGGTGTGCGTCCGTTAGCATTTTGTTACGCACGTTAATAAAAAAAAAGGGCGTAATTTGTGGAATACATTATGAGAGACCTATTTGTAACAGTAGACATGCATCTAGACCGATGCATGTCTACTGTTAGGTGATGATGCCGAGCTTTCAATTACATCCTCAGTATCATCTACGAATAAGTGTTAATTAACGATACTAACATTGCACTCAACCCAATCCTCGCCCTGACATTTGATCTTGGGTATGTCCCGGATAAATTTCCTCACTTCGTCGGAGAATGGATCCAGCTCGGGAAACTGACAACCATATTCTGTCTCTTTCAGAATGCTCTCTTTTAGCTTGATTTGTACTTGACTGAAACGGTCATATCAAAGTTGAAGATTTGTAATCATATCAAAAGTAAATTACAATTACTCCTATTCGGATTTTCCATTTGAGGTACTACTACCATCAAGCTTTTAGAGACCCATAATTTTACTTTAATAAATGACGCGGTGCAACGATATTATTAAAAATACTTAGAAAATTATCAATATAATGAATTGCACAAAAACGCCAGTCCAGACAAATTATTATCGTCTATTGACTTCCTTCTATTGAATATCTTTGTACCAGACGCAATTTCAGTGATGATGAAGCACTTACTAAATCATATTTATCGTTTACTATCAAATCTGTTTACAACTATATTATTGATTGTTGCAACACCATTCACGTTAGATTCTGATTACGAATTTGTTCTACTGACAACGCACAAGTGGAGTAGATATAGATAATATCTACAGTAAGACTTCTACCATAGATGCTTTCTAGGGAAGTGGTAATCCAACACAGATCTCAAGGGTAACATTATCAATTAATTAAAAGGTTTTCATTATTGTATTTGATGTATTTTGTCTTGTGATACTCTGCTGCTAGCTTAGCAGAAACGCATAGACTTACTGTTGAGACACGTGACGGTCCGGGTAGGTCTTTGGCGGTTCGTTGTACATTAAAATCAGGTATATCGATGTCAGAGAGAATGCAGTCAGGAACAGAACCGCATACAGCTGATGCTTATTACGAAACCTTAATCTAAGAAACATCTCAATAAACTGAAACAAATATGATATTAAAATCAGATTTTTAAAAATTAACCGATATAAACCATAAAATTTAAAGTAAAACATAGATGAAAAAACTCCATTGAAAATTTTAAAATGATTTAAGAAAGTTTGTGATGTAGTGTTATAGACTAATTGGTGCCTATACCTATTTTTTTTTATCAGGTGTCAAACATTTTATCTTTAAGTAACATTAAGGAAATTACAAATATGACAATAGTTTGCGGATAAACCTCCCAACTCGATGCGGACAGACTTTTAATGCTATAAAAAACGTCAGATGGATTTTTTTTTTATTTGAATATCACATTAGCTAGTAAAATATTTGAATATGTACCAATTTAAACTCTAAATGCGCCTTAATTTCAAATCAATTTAACTTGAACAATTCTCTAAAAACAAAATGTTGCAGCATCAGCATATTGACATAATAATTGTGGAAATGTTTAATTTGTAAGATACAATTTTTATTTTAAATTATTAATATATTTAAAAAAGTTAATCTTGTATAAATACCTTACGCATCATAACAGTAATTATTAGATGTAACAGATTGACTTCTTTTTGCATTAATTTCCTTGTCTTTAATGTTCTTTTGAATGTAGACCAACGTCAGCATTGTTCGTCGCGCATTGTCTTTCGGCCAGCAACAATTATATAGAACCTTCTTTGTATAATTTAGTTATTTCTTTAAAAATAACAAATGTATTGAAGATCATAACCTTTTTTTTTGTAGGTTTTTCGATTATAATATACATTACTTTATTGTCTATATGAGTGATAGTATATTTAAAAAATGGTCTGCTCCAGGTGAGGCTCGAACTCACAACCCCGGCATCGCTCGGACACTGTCGTATAAGTACCGTGCGCTAACCAATTGCGCCACTGGAGCTGTGGCAGAGGGAGCTAAACAACGGCCTTCATCTGTCCCACGGCTGGACAACAATCGTTTTGTTTTACATCTAGAAATGTGTAATTTTATAAATTTGGGTAACAAATGATTGTCGAATAAAGTAGAATGAAACTGGCATTAGATACTTTGATTTATTTATCTAATTCAGAGGTTCCCAAACAAATTTGATTTTAGGCCTTCTTTTGATGTCAAATTCGTCTACTTAATCATCATCCAGATCATAATGAGAAATAGCACACTGTAATTAATTTTCGTTTTCTTTGTTCTTTAATGACTCTATATGAGATGCGGAGTCTTTATCATCCATTTTGGTATAACTATACACTATATAAAAGATGTGGCCCACACAGCTCCAGTGGCGCAATTGGTTAGCGCACGGTACTTATACGACAGTGTCCGAGCGATGCCGGGGTTGTGAGTTCGAGCCTCACCTGGAGCAGGCGGTTTTTTTTAGAAATAATGGTCCTTCTAAGACAGTATTTCAGCAATAAATTATCTATTCATAACCACAATTTCTGAACGACATTATTTTTTTCATTAAAATTAGCGACATGATGTTCACCAGACGTTGAGTGCAAATTTTAATAGTTGCCTTTGGTACGAGAGGTTTACATGTTACATAAAGACGGTTTTTTTTTTTTTTTATTAACGTGTGTAACAAAATGCTAACGGAACGCACACCCCGTACCAATACTGGGCCGGTAGCGGGGTAGTGTCGGACTCCAACCGACTAAAAAGCTTCACACGGTATTCCATCACCTCCGCAAATAAATGCACGAGGGTCGCGGGATAACGCGACAGTTCTTCCGCAACCCCCGTTCGGTGCCCGGATCGAACGAGCCCGCCTCGGGGAGGGATGTGAAGCATCCCTCCCAACTGACAAATTCCTACACTGCGCGGCGACGCGTCGGAATACGAGACGCGTCGCCAGATACGCCCCAGGAACCCTTTCCAAGGGGGGCGCCGGACCGACGGCCCTTGTCGGTCGCGGCGCCAGACATAAAGACGGTTAACATAACACCAAGATAGGCTAGTACGTAAGATCTGTTTAAATCTATAACAATTTGAATTTGAAGAGTAATACCATGTACATTTATAAGATACAAGTAGATCCTGCCGCGTTGTGGTTAACTGCTTGCCAGTAATACGGAACTATCTAGTTGGATTCCGAGGCCGTATGTTAATATTTCGGTGGTTGATAAGTTTTCAGATTCGCCTAGGCCTAGGTAACTATCGTCCATATTAGTAAATCTACTGCCATAGGTGCATTGCCGTGTTCACAATGTTAATACTTATAAGCGGGTAGTATTTCAAGCAATTACATTTGATCACCTTTTACTTCATTTTCAAATCATCATGCGTGGTTGAGGTGAGGTGTCACCCATTGGAAATAAAAAACGAAGATCAATAACTTCTGCATCCACATTAAATACGTCAAGTTAATACTGATTTCAGAAGTTATAGTTTTTCAAACCGTGAAACAATTCTGCACTAACTGTATAGTCTTAATGGAGATTGCGGTGATACCTAGACGACCTTCAGCAGTAGAGATCTAACAAATGTTGAATCGATGTTACAATCAATAACTAACTCAAATTTGAATAACACTTTAGAGATGAAGAGAGGGAAAAACTCTATTAAAGTCAAGGAAAATTTAGTGTTATATATTCATAGGTTTTCCATAAAGAATATGTTGTTGAATTTTTGTACAGGTGCTTGATTACAATCCCGCTTGTTGTTAAGATGTGATAATTTACTAAAGCCAGCAGACGACAGCAATATAAACTAATGGAAAATTTAGATAGAAATATGAATTCCTATCTAAATCTTTTATTTGTATAACACGAAATATTTAAGTGAAACAGTTTTTAGATTATAACTCATTAATCGGGTTTGCTTAATGTTTATAATATAATACAACTTCTTAGTGAACAAGAAAATTAACAGAGGATACATACAATCACACATTTTGTTGGATTCTTCATACTCATTGCCATATTAAAGCATTTAGTTGTCTTAAAAACTAATTCTTACTTATTATTGCAAAAAGATTTTGTGACGGTTACATTTTTAACAAATGCTGTAATAATAATTACATCAATATCCTTACAACAATAAATAAAAGTTACTTAATGCTTATAAAAATGCTCTTGGTTAGTAAGTTTCTTGTTACTAGAACAGCTTTCATAATACCAAATATTAGTTTACAAAAACAGTTGAACATTGGATTAGAAACTGTGACTTTACATTCAATAATTTTACATAAACCGTTAAATTATCAGCACAACGTCGAAGGCAGTAAATTTGCTTATTGGATAAATCTTAATCTTCGAAACAAGGTATTGGACTCTCGCTTAGTTTGATGATCAGGTCATTGACGGCGTAAATTGGTTCATTTGCTTTGTTAAACGTTAAACCTTTCAGATGGGTCATATCGGAGACTTTATCCAGTGCAAACTTGTATTTATTAAAAACATACACTCCATTTTTAGCGCACACATAAGCTCTTCCCTGCACGTTGGTTGTGATAACGTCCACATAAATTTTCTCGTGAATATTAACAGCTCTTGTACCTAGTTTGATTCTGAACAATGTACTGTTGTTAACGAAAAAAATGTTACTATTGTTATCGACAATCATGTCGTCAACTTTATTATCTCTCAACTCTGTAACGGTCGTTCCGAATCCATCTTCAAACACGTAAGCTTCGCCATTACCATTTATATAATATAATACGTCTTTATAGTGCAAATTTTTTATGTCATCCCTTATAGGCAACCTTTCTGCTTGTTTCATATCGTTTATTTTATAAAGACCATATCGACTTCCAACGTATACTTTATTGAATTTCTGATCTATCGCAATTGATGTAGCGTTTGTTATACCTTCGATTATTTTAGTATCTTTAGTGTCCATATTCAAATAACCGACACGGCTGTTAGGAACGGCGGCTATGTCCTCAAACGTAAAGTATAATATATCGTCGTTTCTATTAAGGATCAAGTTGTCTAGTCCATTGACTCCTTCTTTTATAAAATGTATGTTGTAATATTGATCGTTGAAATAGATACCGTGGCATCTCCTGTCAGCTGATACAAACGCTACGGCGAGGCAGATTGCTAACGTAAACTTGAACATAGTTATCTGGAAAGAAAAAGAAAAGTACTTATTAATAAGCTGTTGTACAAATTGAAATGTCACAATGGATACTGTTGACTTAAGAAGCATTGCCTTAAAAGTAAACCAATACAAGGTTACTGTTATTGTTTTCGGAGAGGTTATTTAAGAAAACCGGAAACTTAAAATTAAGTTTCCTGTTTTTGTTAAATAACAAGCATATTTGGCCACTATATTTCAAGGTGAACTCTTTCGTCTACTTTATTTACATTTCCTTTTTTCATTTGCGTGCACATGTTAATTTTGTTTGTAGTCTTTCGTTTATATGAATTTTGTATTTCGTAGTACAATGAATTTTAGAATGTAATATATCTATAATATCAGAAAGTCAAAAAGAACCAATGTTTTCAAATATAATTAAACAAAAACAAAGATCTAAAAATACTAAGCAAGTTGAAACAGAATCGCTAATCAGGATATTGAAACATGAACGGTATTATAACTAAAGGTTCGTCGAGAGATAGAAAATCAAGTATTTTATCGAGAATTGATATTACCGCAATTAATTCTCATGTCAATATTCCCTTAACGGCTTTTACATCCTTAAGAACTGGATATAAAACATGCGATTCTGAAATTAGCCTGTTTTTTAAAAGCACTAAACGTGTCGATATGGTGGCACTTGTTTGTGATGATGAGAATCTGTTGTTATGAACATAAAGTAATAGAATCGCTTAATTCCTTTGTGTACATTAAAAACTATAAAGTGTTCATCAGGCAGTGTATCTGATAGGCTCTACTTTAAGCTGTGACGTCTAAAACTGGCTTTGGGAGGACTCTTTGCGATGTGCTCTTGTCTAGCTGCAGCACAATAAGTTTTATGGAATATTTTGACTATTTTATGTTTAATTTCAAAGCCTGACAGCACTAATTCTATGCTATATGAAATATCAAAAATCCTTACGTTACTTTATTAAGTCAAAATTCAAATAAATATATACGGTTTTTTGTTCTCCAAAAGAAGTGGCAACTTTCTGTTTTAACAGAAAATTTAATTACAATCAACCGGTTTATGTTAATCAATATTATAAATTTTATGTGAAAACATTGTCTTTAATTACAAAAGTCGATACAGGTTAACGATGAACTACTTGTATGTACGGAAAGATACGATCGAAATAATCCTTAAACTTTTATGATTGAACTTTAATAATAAGGTTAGTAAGGTAACGGTTGTAGGGGTTATATACTTACATATCTAATATATAACATTGAGGAAGTTTATTGTGAATAATATATAAGCAGTGTATCGTTACAGCTCGCTGGTTGTCAGTGAAAGTATCAGGTGTATGTAAATCTATGGGATAGAAAGAGAAAACAATATTGCACCATACAATACTTTTTTGACGATTGGAAATATATTGATAATACTCGAACTTATTGTTATTAGCATACAATGAATAATTTATCAATTGTTTACTCTGTGGTAATCTGTCACTGTCCAACAATTGTCAGAATCGGTTCAAGCCAAGTGAATCAATGAAAGAAGATTGTTAATAATGAAGAATAGGCTGTATCGAGAAATTCAGTCGTCAAACACAATAAATTAAAAAAAAAAGATTGTGAAAGGGACTGTATACCAAGCAGTAAATATAAAAAAAAATTATTAAAATAGTACAACTTATGGCCGAATCTCAACCATAATCATTAGTTACGAAAATTGTGAATGGGCAACTGTATACATATATTCTTTTAACTGAATAATGAAATAGAAAGTAATATACAGGCTATTACTACATATTTACCGTGGTAAACGTCCATGGTACGTAGCCAAACATTGTTAGAACATAATTCGTGCAATCGGCACAAAGTCACAAACACGTATGTCCGAGTGTTCTCTTTAGTTGTTTGTAGGGCGCGGGGTCAATAGTTAATCGAATGGCGGGTTAGTTATATCAATGGTACTGCTGTTAGGTTGTACGTCCTCGCGTATATTGTTAACGCTTAATAACAAAAGTTTATGGCGTATTCGTTTAGAATTGTAAAACTTAAACAAAAATATACATCTTTCCGAAAATTCGTAAATAATTCATAAAAATGGAAAAAGCCCGTACTGAATATAATTACAATTTTTAACAACAGTTTTCCTTTCAAAAAACATTCTAGCTGTACAGCTAACAAAACATTTTATTTAGTTTGCTTTTCGGTTATTAACTATGTAGCAAAGTTGGTATTATATTTTTTTTTTGTTATCGATGGGGAAATATTCTAAAGACGATACCCTGCCTGTGGGGGCAAGACCTTACTAACCTCTCAGTGGTTATATTCAGAGCGTTGTGGATGGCCCCGGGATCTCCTATGGAGCGCACCGCTGTGTCCCGACACATGTTAAAAATATATGACTTAACCAAGGCGCAGGATTGATCGATGTGGAGACCTTTGAGAGAGACCTGTGTCCTGCAGTGGACGTCTGTCGGCTGATAATAGTGATGATGATGAACCAAGGCAAAATCATCTTTCCGAATTGAAGTTGCTGCCCTTGAATTATACCCTCTTCAAAGGCGACTGAGGAGAGAATAATGTCTGCCGCTTAATTCCCGGCGTGTAGTGAAAAACGAAGAGCTCTGAAGGTTATCCACTCTTCTATTGTTGAACAAAAGTTGCTTTCATATTTGTTGGTAATCATTAGAGCGTATTTCCGGTCTATGTGCCAATCGACCAATTTATAATTTGGAAACCTTATTGACTGAAGACCGTTTAGATACCAGCGCAGCTCCTATTGCAGCCGACAAACAGTACTGTACAAACATTACTGTGTTCTGATTTGAAGGGTACTGTAGCTAGTGTAATTATTGGGGTAACGAGACATCATATTGTCTCAGGCGATGAGCGTAATGTAGTGCTGTGTATAACGTTCTAACTAGTGGTACGTTGTTACGCGCGAGCATATCACTTAACATCAAGTGATAGTATTGCTCGTTTTTTTTTTATACCATTTAGGAGGCAAACAGGCATGTGGGGCGTCTGATGAGCGGTAATCGTAGCCTATGGCCGCCAGCAACACTAGAGGTATCACTGGGCGTGTTGCCGACCGTACAGAAACCTTTTTGAAGAACTTCATATTACAGCTCCTAGGGAAAACCACGACAGGTAACTCGTTCCACAATTTAAGTGTTCTCGGGAGAAAACATTTCTGGAACCGGACCGTAAGTGACCACTGCGATTTAAGGGTATGAGAATGAATTCCTTGCCGATGGCGAGCGGTGCGATTATGAAATGTAACCGTGGGCATCATGTCAAATAGCTCATCAGAACACATCCCGTTATAGAGGTGGCAGAACATACACAAGGAAGCAAAATCTCTCTTAAAACCAAGAGGTTCAGTACCGTCCGTTAGCAAAGGGTCGCCGATAATTCTGAGAGCTCTGTTTTGCACCGAATCTAAAGGTCCCAGCTGACATCTAGGTGCTCCCGCCTAAAGATGAGAGCAATGCTCCATGTGAGGCCGGACTTGCGCTTTATATAGCAACAACCTTCGCCCCGCAGTAAAGTACCGCTCCGCCCTGTTAATTACGCTGAGCTTTTTAGATGCCAGCTTTACTTCGTCTTCAAAGTGCCTTCGGTACTGGACGTCACTGGAGATTTCGACACCTTAAATCCCAATGCTTCTTGGGATGTTCAGAGATGTATTCTAGAACTGAGGAGCTATAATAAATGGAATTAGCGGTGAACGCACAAACATGTGTCTTGGATGAAATAGAATGAACTAAATTGAGGCGACCCCATTCCGACACACGGGCAAGTGTTACCTCAATTTCTGACACAAGTTTCGTTCTAATTTCCTCTACAGCAATCTGAAGGTCGTTTGTTACCGTTCGTGGAGTAGGTGTCGCTCGTGCTGTCATCCACATAGCAATAAATACCACCAATTGACAGCATGTCATTTATATAAAGTAAAAACAGCGTCGGCCACAGCATAGAGCCTTGTGGGACACCTGCATTTATGTGCATGTTAATAGAGCTGCTGCCGTCAACGACGGCTCTTAGGTTTCTGCAGGACAGAAAGCTATTTATTCTCTGACATAGTCCCTCAGGAAGTCTGTACGTTAGTAACTTCATAAGAAGACCGCGATGCCAGACTCGATGGAATGCTTTGGCTACATCCAAACTCACTGCTAAAGCCTCTCCTCGGCTCTCGAGGACTATCACTCAGTGATGTGTAAGGTACACTAGAAGATCACCAGTGGAGCGACCATTACGAAATCCGTACTGTCGGTCGCTTAATAAACTGTTTTCTTTAAGGTAGTTGAGGAGCTGTTTGTTAATTACACGTTCTAGCACCTTAGAGAGGAGGGAGGTAATAGCAATTGGTCTATAATTCGCCGGGTCAGATCTATCACCTCTTTTAAGTATGTGGTGACATTAGCGGTCTTCCACGAAGACGGAACTGTCCTTTTTATGTAGGAAAGTGAGAAAAGGCGCGTTAATATCGGGCACGATTCAGGGGCACATTATTTTAGTACCACCGCTGGAATACCATCCGGCCCACTCGACTTTTGTACGTCTAAAGACAGCTCATGCCGGACTTCTTTCTGTGTTATCCGAATTTCCGGCATGGAATAGCCGTATGTCGGTATGGTAGGTAATACAGCTTCTCCGTTGTTTAAAGTTGAATTACCAGCAAACAGAGCGTTCGAAAGTTCGGCCTTCCCTGTCGCGCTGTGAGCTAGACTAGACGACCGAAAAAATTTCCCTCAGCAGATTTGGCAAACAACCAGAAAGCACGAGAGCCAGAGGGGTAGCTGGCTAGCCGCCCACCAACTCTTCTAACGAAATCGAATTTTGCTCTGGCAGTTACTCTCTTGCTGTACCTTGTGACAGCGTTAAGTGTTCGCTTCGCATCAGAGACATTGGGATCCTTGTTGCGACGAGCCGTGGTCCAAGCATGAAAGACTGCTTGTTTGCTACGTCGAGCTTCACTGCTAACTTTGTTAAACCACGGCTGACTTTTACCACCCACAGCAACTGTCGGATTAAGAATGTAACATTCCATACCCGCCAGGATTCTTACTCTAGTCGCTTAATTGAATAAAAAAAAACCATTTGCAATTAAATGTACTTAACTACACGGTTGCACGAATTTTATGAGCAGTACAATCGTTCAATAAAAGATTTGATTGAAACTATTACTTTTATATTACTAAAATTTTATAGCTGTGTTTTCTCATACTTTGAAATATACAACTACTTAGTTGTTTGGAACTGTCATAATCTTCATCTGCCGATAGACGTCTGCTTCTACCCATAGGCCACTGTTTGAAACTGTACATAACTATAATAAATATTTATGTAATATTTTTTAGTCTTCAACTTTTTTAGCTTAGAGCTTAGTAAAAATTTTTCAACGTGCATGTATTATTTATACCTTTAATAAGTTAATAACCGAAAAGCAGACTAGATGAGCAGGACGCTACTCGGTGATAAGTGAAGCCATGCTGACAGTATGACAATGTTCCGCTTTTAGATATTTAAACGGGGTCTAAGGGGTACCGCACAACAACTCACGGGACTCAATCCAACCTGCTCGTGGTGCACCCTGCTGCAATCAACAAACGAGGCTGTGGCTTCCACCAACCCGCTTTGGGCTCGCGTGATGGGAAGTGACCCAAATCCCCTAAAGTTAACCTCTACAAACGAAAATCGGAGGAAGCGGCTGGATGCAAGCAGCGGAGGACCGGTCGATGTGGAGATCTTTCAGTGAGACCTATGAGCAGCAGTGGACGTCTATCGGCTAATAATGAGATATTTAAAAGCTTTTTATTGCGCTTGTCCGCAGACACTTGCATATCTCTTTATCAGGAATATCTAGGTATCAAATCCGAAGACAATGTTTGCATATTGCCTCCCGTGGCAGAAATGAGCGCTGCAGTATTTGATAGGAAAGATCTGTAACGAATAACTATTTTAAATGTAAAGACATCTCCATGTGCTTATACAAGTTTTAATAGGCTAAGAGTAATCTTGCACTCTTAACTTATGATATCTTATATTTATAAGATATCGTAAGTTAGACAAGATATTCATCTTGTCTAAGTTTATAGGAAGTGTTCAAGGTTAGTTAATAATTCGCACCATAATATTAAAATAATATAAAGAAGAGTGGGAGTATGATAAATACGCGAAATAACGCAGGAACACCAAGAAGAGATGGATTTTGTCAAAAAGATGATGATGTAATAGAGAAGTGCCATAGTTTTAGTGGTTAGTTAGTTTATCGGTAAAACTATGATTACATTAAATATCTTTTGATATCTCGAAATAGTAACAATTTTTTCTAATATTAAAGATCCTTACATTTTTGTTATTGCAAAGTAAATATAATGGTAGAAATACATAAATAACTGGTGGTAGGTCTCTGCCGCAACCCTCTAGGCAGGTACCCGCAATGCCTATTTCTGCCGCCAAGCAATGACGTGTAAACATTACTATGATGTTTAAATGTGTCGTAGATAATAAAATTAATGAGAGAATGATAACATCTAATGTCCTCAGACAACGAGTACATTGTACAGTATATATAATACTAACTAACGCCATTGTAATATCAGAGCCTATCACAAACAATCAGGTCAATATCCTGCTCATCGCTTCTCATCTTCAAATGAAAAAAAAACATTGTCGGTTTTATTTATTACTACGGTAAATCAGGTAAAATAGTAATATAAATATTAATGGCAATAATTGATATTATTAAAAAACTAATAATACTTATATATTAAACGACTAGTTTAATATTATTGCAGTTTGTACCAATAAAGTTAATTGAAAGACAAAACTAAAACGGAAATAGTGTTTTAATGATATTTTAATGAGCGGAAAGTAACACGAGTTTTCATGTATTGAATAAATTTCCATAGGATTTAAATAGAGTAGTTAAGTAAAAATAAAATAGTGTAAACTAAGATTACGGTTCATTTTTTCTTTATTTTATTATTAAAATTAACAGTGTATCATGTTTTTTTTATAAAGTATATAAAATTTTTATATTATAGTCCATCTTTGTATTTAAATAACCATATTTTTTATGTTTATGATAGTTAGTTGTATGATGGGCTAATTCAGTATTTTTATGTCTCAAAAATTAATTTTAATGACTAAATGCATTAAAAACTTCAGAAGTATAAAGAGAAGCAGACCTAACTTGTCAATAAAAAAGCGTGCCAAAAACTCACATATGAATTGAGTCACGCACACTTCTATAATTTAATGGTCCGCATTCAATGACTCTAATTAAATAATAATAACAATCTGTTGCTCGTTTTAGACATGAATGATTATGCTAAAGGATTTTTGGAAACAGGAAACATTGATTATTGTTACTTGTGTTTACATGTCGTCATGATTTATTTTCCAAATTTTCATCACATCCTACCAAACATTTGACGCGCGGAAAGACAATTATTATAATACCAGTTAGGGCAGGTGAAACCAGCTTTGAACTGGTTGAAATCCTAGATACTTACATTAAGACGCAACCATTATACAGAGCGAAACTGCTTACACTATACCAATTTGAATGTCTTTTATTGGACGGAGTTAAAAGAAAACACCTATTCAAGAATAATTTATTGTCAACAATATAATTTTTCTATATCCACTTTTATCTAGAACATACATACCACAGCTCATAAAAATAGTACGGACTGCCAGTCCCGTCTATTCATGTTGGATCAAGCACGCGAATTTCATATTTTAAATTTTTGAAAACCTGCGTAATAGTCACGATAAGCAAACGAACGACAAGGCTAATAAAGATAACATAGCATTGTAGAAAAGTCATAAATAACTAAATGCCGGCCCCTCAAAACATGGAAGTAGATAAAAGGTCAAACGGATCGTCCCAGGCGTTAAATTTGTCAATAAGGTAATGATAACCAAGGTAACTTTTAAGCGCGACGTTGGTTTGGGCGGGCGTATCCCTTACCCTTAGTTGAATAAAAAAAAGAAAATCTGTACAGTCGTAGTTTGTAATGTGTCAATTACTAATAGCTTTAACATATCTATATATTAACAAACAAATTCACTGTGATTGTATAAAGATGTATAAAATGTAATTTCAGTACTTTTCTTATATGTTGCGTTGCGCACAAAAGCACACTGCATTTGTTTGTCCTCTTTTAATCTTAAGCACAACGATTCGCAGAAAACAATCCAAAAGAAAACATTTGTCACTTGTTGTTGACGCCATATGCCGCTTATTTTACAGCTTAATAAAAAAACCAACTACATTTCACTTTTATGTGTTAATATCGCTGCACCAAAAAAAAATAACGTATTGATCTGCAATTGATGTAAAAAAAATATTAAATTACTCCTATCCACCTGTTTGTGAATTTGTGTTAGGTATAATTCTTTTTATACGCTATGTTGAAAACAAATAAAATATCCTTATTTTAAGTGCAAGGCATTGTCCTTGTGTTTATTTTTTCCGCATTTGTAATCTGTGCTACTAGTGGATGGCTTAAATGTGAACGCAACATTCGTTAAAATAAAAAAAAAAATATTGCCAATTTCTTTTACTATTGCAACTTCAGTTTTATTTCTATTGTTGAGTTGAATGTGTTTCTTTAACGTTTCGACGAAAATAATTCGTACCTTGTTTATAATAATTCTCCAATCGTGCACCTTTTAATTTATAAAAGTGTTAATTGTGAAAGAGTGGGTCTGGCGGAAAATATTATATTATCACGTAAGATATCATTAATATTTAATTTAAAGTAAAATAAATATAACATAGTAACTAAATCGCCGGAAAGCAGTAATATTTAAAAAGGCTAATATTTATATAAAACGCGGTTTACAAATGGTTTTAACTTTCGCAATATTCAGCAAATGTTAATTATAAACACGAGGTGGGCGTCTCGCTCTTTGACACCAGTAAATGTATACCGGTTTTAATTAAAAATAGTAAAAAATATCTTTTGCTTAATGTCTTACTACTTATCAAAATTCTAAATAATTTAAAATAAACAAAATTTACTCCATTATTTTAAAAAAGGGAATTGCTTGTCAGTAAAGGTAAGTCCTGTTTACAGCTATAGCTTAGCAAAGGATAATTATTTTATATGATTCTGAAAAAAATATGCTTTTAATGAAAACAGAAAATTAAAACATTTGCTTTTCGAAATACCTTTAATCCTATGATAATGTTGTTATAAAATTTGAAATAACAATTTATTCACGGATTTTTTCTTTTCTAAAATAACTTAAAAATTAATATTGTTTGTAAAGCATTTTTGATTATTTTTGTTGTTAATTTCATTATAATTGTGTGAAATTGAATATATCTTACATTTGAATAAAATTTGTTAAAATTTTGTTCTGTTGAAACTGGAATACTCTTCATAGTTGAGACATAAATATTTTTATACAATACCACAGTGTTAGAGGAATTATGTTGTTAAGTATAATAACATTTAGCAGAAATCTTAATGATTTTTATGTATAATTGGTACTGTTAACACAAGTGTCCTTAATAAATGTGTGACTGAACAATACATTAGTAGGTAAAGTTTACCATTTTATTCAAATTATGAAAATAAATATTTTCTGTTTATCCTTTCTGTAAAACACATAAATATACCATGAATAATTTTAACTAGATAAATAGATAATTTTAACTTGATTTATATCTTATTGAAACTAGATATATAGATTATTTTACAGGATTTTATTTTTATTATGTTACCCTCATAGGACCATTACAAGTATATAGACTTAATGTAATCAAAATTGTCTATATAAGATAAACTAATAAGTTATGGAGTTGTAGACATTGTCGTCATCATCATCATCATCATCATTAGGTGCTCTTTTTAAACTGAAGTTTGACAATCAAATTGAGTTAACCAATTCAATTCTCAGCATTTTTTTTTCAGATGTAGACAAAGATCATGAAATTAATATATATTTTTTAATCAGAACAAATCCTTATTAATGACTTCATGAAAAGGTTTTGTATCCTTAATACTTTTATATATATTATAATATTTAATTTTGTATCTTTAATAAATTGACCAGTATCAAATATCTTATTGTATTGACAACCATAGCATATTGTGATGAGCTATTGTATTAACGATACACTGTACGGACCTATTGAATTGCATACAATAGATTGTTTTGTCTGAATGTTTTTCAATACTTTAAAATTTACTAAAATATGAACATTTTTGGATACTTTTTTCTTATTCAAAGAAGCGATGAGATGAGTGAATATACACACCTGATGGTAAGTGATATCCCTACCCATATTAACATGGCGCTAGTTGCAATAATATAAAAGTGCCCGTCGGCTTGAGATTGAATGTTAACTCTTGTTACCCCAGTAATTTTATTGGCTACAACTCCCTTCAATCCTGAGCACAGTAATGTTTGTATGCTGTTTCACCACAGCAGATATTGCAGCAGTGTTTGTCGGTTGCAATAGGTGCTGCGGTGGTCCCTGCTTAGACAGTCTCCATAACAGAGACGTACCACCAGTAAACATCTGTAAAGACTTAAATAATTAATTTCCCATTATATTCTTCAGCAATCCAGTTTTTATTACTCTGTTAATAATCTAAAAATTTAATGGTTCACAAGTATCATACATTACTTTGTATATCTTATCAATATTAAAAAGTAACAGTGTTGTTAATTATACAAAAAAAGTAATGCTGTGAATTAATGAGCAATTAAAATGTCTGACAAGCTTTGTTACATATAGATAGAAGTTATTCTAATTAGTGTATTTGTAATGTACACCGGCAGATAGTAGACAAATAAGACCTGTATGTCACAATCAAGGTCCATATTAGGACACAGGGAAAAAAGAAAACTATACTAATCAATAAACAAAAAATTAAAAAATCCGGGCCTGGCAGCAATGTGATGTGATTAAAGGAGGAGACAGTGACTTCATATGTATGTAACGTTAACCCTGGACTTTGTTACAACTAGATCTATTGTATCAGTCATAAAGTAAATAGTAGTACTGGTGGTAGGTCTCTGATGCAGGAGACGGTCTAGGCGAGTAGCACCGCAATGCCTATTGCAGCCAACAAACAGTAACAGTGCATTACTGTTTTCCGGTTTGAAGGGTGCTGTAGCTAGTGTAATGAGACTAAACACCTTGCGCAATGTGATGTAGTGTATACTATCCTAACTAGCGCCACGTTGTTATGGGCAGGATTTTCATTTACCTTCAGGTGAGAACGACCCATTCTAGTAAGAGGAAAAAAAATATGGTTATAGTTAGTCATGGACACTGAAGACAATACATAATACACAAAGCTGGTAAGCGACAGTGGTGACTGTTGCTGTTTAGTTACACTTGTCACCGTTTTTTGTTTATCGATGTTGAATAGAGATGTGCTGCTGTATGGTACATTGGATGTGGACTCAAGAGTTAAAAGATTTCATCAAAAGTAGAGTTTACTGGCGGTAGGTCTCTGTTGCCGCAGACTGTCTAGATGAGCACCACCGCAGTTCATATTACAACTGATAAACAGTAGTGTGTAAATATTAGTGTTCCGGTTTGAAGGGCGTTGTTGCTAGTGTAACTACTGGGGTAACGAGACTCAACACCTTATGTCTTTGGCGACGACTGTAATGTAATGCAGTGTATGTCATCCTTACTAGCGCCACGTTGTTTTGGGCTGACACAGCATCAGCTGAACGTCTCGCTCATCCCGACAATTATTTGAACAAAAAAAAAAGAGTATACTAAGTTGTATTTGCGTGAGCATTATGAAGGAGGTTACCTTGAGACGTGAGACGGTATCGTTAAATAAATATTATGGTTTAATGGTCGTCTCGTGCCTCGTGCTCAAGGTGACGACTGCAGTGTGAACCGCTTCACACATACAATGAGTGGGCATGTGGCCATGTGACCATGTGACCATGTGACTCAAAAACCATTTGTTTTTGGATATATGTTTTAAATAAACTACTTCAGAAGTTGCGGTTTCTATAAAAATTAGAAAATGTGGAAATGTCTCATTTTATACTGCTGGTAGCGTCTCTGTTGCTGCAAACCGTCTAGGTAGGTACCAGTGCAGCGTCTATTGCAGCCGACAGACAGTACTGTGCGAACATTACTGTGATCCAGTTTGAAGGACGCTGTAGCTAGTGTAATTACTGAGATATCAAGACAACGTCTCAAGGCGACGAGTACAATGGTGCAGTGTACATCATGTTAACAAGCGATATGTTATGGGCAGGCGTATCACTTATCGTTAGGTGAACGTCTCGCTCCTTTGGTCGCTTCGTTGAATAAAAAAAATAAAAGTATTGCCATGACCTCTTTATTGTTCCCAATCTTTATCATCTATATATATCATATTCCCACCTATGTAAGGACTCATCACGATATCTCTGGAGCCATAAGACCTTTTTGTTGTTTTTTTTTTTTATCGCGGACGGTATCTTAAAAGATACCTTGCTTCTGGGGTGAACACAAGGTTATGTGGGGCTTCTACCCGCTAAAACCCCCTCGGTGGTCTCCCTCAGTGCGTTAGGATGGGCTCCGGGATCTCCTACAGAACGCACCAGTGCCCTACTGCACTCTGGCTAAAACACTCCACAGAAGGGCAAAGCCCTCAGCACCCATGCTGTGCTACGGCAAATACAAGACAACCATGCATTTGCCTTCCTCCAAAGGCTCGCTTATTGAGCTCTGAGGATCCCAACACTCAGATTCCACGAACCCGAGGATCCTTTTAGTCGCCTTGTACGACAGACAAAGCATACCTTAGTGCTATTGTTAATATCCTAAAACTACAGGACTGAGCCTTAAGATCTAGACTTAAAATTTGGATTTGAATGAGTTGTACAAAATGTTACCCCCAAAAGGGGTTGGGGGAGGGGGTTTATAACGCGTGTGTCCGAGGGGCGACAGATTGCCTGTGTAATTTTATATCCAACAAAGCTAGTATTATATTTAGTAGTATTATTGTTAAGTATTTAAACGTGGTAATTTCTTTCTCAGATGTCATCGGCGATGCCGAAAAGATGGTACCGTTCCAGGAAGTATCAAATCGTCATCGTCTTCATCCTTATATTCTGCATCTTCTATTACATCTCGCTAAGCGACAGCCTGCACAGGGAGCCTAACCTAGACTTGACTAGACGGTGAGTAGGTGCTGTTTACTTCTAGCTAGCACTAAGCTTAGCACATTTGATCATCTGTCTCTTTCTATTGCAATATGTTAAGATATACTCGTTAAAAATTCAAAGGAATTATACCATCATATACAAGATGCACATTTCTTGGAGATTTTGCTCGCCAGGATATACTCATAAGATCCTGGTAGTTTTTAGAGGGATTATCATTTTTTTTTATCAGTAGAGATGGTAGGTCCCCTTGGCGGACACTGTCAAGGAAAATAAAGCGTCTATTTCAGCCGCCATACATTACTGTGTTCCGGTTTGCAGTGCGCTGTAGTTAGAGTAATTACTGAGGTAATGAGACTTAACAACTTGTGTCTCAAGGCCATGAGCATAACATGGTGCCATGTCATCTCAACTAGCGCCATGTTGTTATGGGCGGGCATATTACTTACCGTCAGGCGAACGTCACGCTCGTCTCGTCACGTCTAGCTGATGGTACGGTATGACACTAGTTAGGTTGACATACACAGCACCACATTAAGCTTATAAGGCGTAAGACATGTCTTGTTACTTTAGTAATTTCACTAGCTACTGCTTGGTAGAAGTATGCGCTGCGGTGGTACCTTTTTTTATTAGATTAAGCAAACAGACGAGCGGGACGTTCACCTGATGGTAAGTGATACGCCTGCCTATAACAACGTGGCGCTAGTCAGAATGGTATACAGTGCAACACATTGCGCAGGGACACAAGATGTCAAGTTGTTGTTACCACAGTAATTGCACTGGCTACAGCGCCCTCCAAACCGAAACACAGTAATGTTTGCACACTACTGTTTGGTCGCACAAATATGTACTGCGGTGGTACCTACCTAGACTGCCGACAATAGAGACCTTTTTCTTTTGCTTCGGAGTGGGGGTGGGGCGAATCTTCGAAAGTTACTCTGCTTCTGGGGGGAAGTCAGGGTTATGTGAGATACTTACTCACTAAAACCCCCTCGGCAGTTTGCATCAGTGCATTCGGAGACGCTCCCGGATCTCTTATAGAACGCACCGGTGCCCCTTTACACTTTGTGTGAACTTGTCTCTGAGTAGGAGTCTAACTCTCCTAGGCACCATATCTAAGCCATACGCTGTCCCACGCAGGTTCTCTTGCTGAGCAATAAGAGCCCTCACTCTTAAGGCTCGCGGAACTCCTGCACCCTTTCAGTCTGCTTTTACGACAGGCAGGGCTTACTTTAGTCCTACTACCTACTACTAGCCCGAAGCTAGTACAGATATGCTACCAGCATAGATAGTCTCCGGCGGTAGAGACTAGAAAGCTTAGGTATTAGAACCCACACTCGCGTTTTAGTACCTCTGATTAAGTGTCAGTGTCACTAACCAGTAAGGAGGTCACTTGCAAGATGGATGAGCTCATCGCTCGTGTTTATTGGCCGAATGAGTTTTTTCCCTTTACACTCCATTTTCTTTAACTAGCCGTCTACGCTGAATGTTTGCGATTGCAATTGGCATTTGTTATTATTTGTCAGCTGTTTATTGTTGATAACTATTATCCATGAATGTGTGTGTGTGTTTTTTTTATTATTTAGTTACGACCTTAATCATTGTAAAGGCATCATAAAAATTATATGCTGTTTACTTGATTGAACGAAAAAACAGTCTGGAAATATTCAAACATATATTATTATAGGCCATCCTATAATAAATATGGTGTTAAGATTGGTACATCGTCATCAGCCGACAGACGTCCACTGTTGGTGTCCCCCAAAAATCTTCACATCCATCGGTCCTGCGCTGCTCGCATCCAGTGGCTGCCGAGCATCAGGGGCCGTCGTTTTAATGGGTTTATTAGAGGGAATTTGAGTCGTTTCCCAACACGCTATCCCAATGCGGGTTGGCGAGAGCTGGAGCCTTGTGAGTTGATTAGCAGGGTGCACCACGAGCAGGTGAGAGGTGAGATTGGCTGGGGTCCCATAAGTTGTTATGCGGGATCCTTTACACCCCAAGATTAATTCAATGCACCGTATTGTATACGTGTCGGCCTCCTTTACATAATAGTTAATTATAGAAATTTTATGTCGGTATATTATTGATAATAACAAATTAGAAATAGATTTATTTCCCTCTCTATTCTCTCCCCTTCTCTCGCTCCCTTTCTCCCTTTCTCAATGTTCAATTTAATAAAATTAAATAAATATGTTTTAAGTAAAAAATTAATAATAATAATAATCGATCAATCATCATCCGATAGACGTCTGCTACTCGATATAAATCAAATATCCCCACTTTGTTTGGTCGCGTACTGCCCGCATCCACCGGCTTCCCGCGACCTTCGTTACAGTCAGCCGATACCGCCTGGCACTAGGCTCCGAGGAGGACTTGGGCAATTTCCCACCACTCCAGCCCAATGCGGGTTGGTGGGAATAATAATGACAACTTAAAAATGTGAAAAAATTTCTTAAAGGAAATATAAAAAGTAAAACTGTCGTAGTGTTTTACAGAGGTATCTTCCTCTTGTCTAATGTCTGTAAAATAATCTAGTCTCTTGTGGAACAGTCCTTCGCCAGACACGTTGTCGGTACACTTCCGCATCTTTTTTTTATTCGACGAATCGACGATACGAGCGAGACGATCAGTTGGTGGTTAATACACCTGCCCGTATCAACGTGACGCTACCTTGGATGATGTACACTACATCCTATTGTGTTTGTCGCATTCAAACATGGGATGTTAAGTCTCGTTACCGCAGTAACTTCACTAGGTACAGTGCCCTTCAAACCGTAACATACTATAGGTCCACGTTAGAAATACGAGCTACGAATTTTTTTGACGAGGGAGAAATCTCAAAAGATACCCTGCTTCTGAGGGGGATGGAGGGATTATGTGGGGTTTGTACTTACTAAAATCCACTCTATGGTCATCTTTAGTGCTTTGCAAGAGACTCCAGGATCTATAGAATAAGCCGGCGTCTCCTTGCGCTGCTAAGCACGTCCATAGATACATCGTAGCCCTCCTCAGTACCCTCTCTTTCCCACGACAACCATGAAACCACCTCGTACTCTTCGTTCATCCCGGGCTAGCTTTAGTGGATAATGAGGGTAACTTTCAAATCCCACGGACCCAAAGACCCTTTTAGTCTCCTAGGACAGGCAGGACCTTAGTCAGCCAAAAAGGTTTAAACTAAACCAATCCACTTAACATTATGTTTAACCTCTCTCATGGTTAACCGTTATCACACGTTAACTGAACGTCAATATCTGACCTGGTTGATAATAACTCACTCGTACAACCATGATAATAGAATATGGTTCTCCGTATTTACAAGTGACTCACCTGCTTTTTGGTGATGACGTACTCTTCACTCTGTATGCGGTATACTTAAGGTATGTATTAAAAAAAATCTCGTGACGATATTCCTATAATAAGCGATAAGAGCAACGTTCACCTGATGGTAGACTATACTTCTTTTTTTTTGGAGAAGGGTACTTCAGGTTTATATAAAATTACGTCGTTGGTCATCGCTAGTGCATTACGAGGGACCTCGGGATCTGTTACGGAGCTCACCGTTGCCAGCACAGCGCTCGTCATCCTGTGACAACGTACTAGTTCTCAGTAATTCCACAATAAACAAAAAAAATCCTCGAAGTGAAGAGACGACAGACGTTCACCTGATGATGAGCGATACGCCTGTCCATAACGTGACGCTAGGTGAGACGATGTACACTGCACCACGTTGCTCTGGTCAACTTGAGACCGGTGGCTTGGGCGGTTATTTCTTTTTACTGATGGTAGGTCTCCGTCTAAGACGAAGATGGGATCTATACCATCGCAGCTCCTACATCAGCCGTCAGGCAGTAGTGTGCAAACAATACTGTGTTCCGACTTGAAGGACGCTGCAGCTAGTGTAATTACTGACTTACCGTCCTATGTGTGCAGTGTATACCAACCTGACTAGCGCCACGTTGTTATGGACAAGCTTATCGCTTACCATCAGATTATTTTACCCTATTTTTTGCACCCTGTTTCTAGTGTTTTTTTTATTACTAATATAATCTATAGATATTATATAATATGTTAAACTTTTCAAACCGCTTTATTAATTCTGATTTTCTTTACATTGTTTGCCTTTAGCTTCAGTTTAGAATCGCTTCCTGTGAGTAGTGTAGTGATGGCTGGCGGTGTAGTGCTTAGACCTGTCAAAGACCTAAAAGTAGACTTAGGTCCCACTAACTTAAATAACAGGTAATGGTATATTCCAGATCGCATCGTGCATTCATTCATCGTGCTTTTACCTTATCAAGTTGCATTATGCGTATGTTTAAGTTAATCTATATTTGTTTATTAGAAAGAGAGTATCTTATTGACTGCTGCGCCTGTTTCTACAGTATTCCGGTTTAAAGGGCGCTGTAGTTGTGTAATTACTTAGATAACGAGATAACATCTTATGTCTCTAGTGCAGTTTATATCATCAAGAGTATGACTTACCATTCGGTGACCATCTTGATCGTCTCCTCGCTTGATCGAATGAAATCTTCTTAAAGTGCCATCTTTTAAAGGTCGGCGATCTGGAAGTTTAAGGCAATCTGGAGTTGCAATACTGCGGCTCTGTAAAGCCACCGAGTGCTCCTTCCGAACGCCTGGCGAAGACTTTAGTCAGGACATTTTTCTACCGCCTATACTTCGCTTTCCTTGCCACTCACGAGATCCTTTCTGTTATTAACAGCCTCGCAATTCCCTTTTGAGGAACGGATTTTGAAAAATCCATTCTTAGCTGACCTCTAAACAGAAGAAGCGATACCTCCACCTAATGCTTGAGTGTTTACGTGTAATAGCTTCGGAGATCTCGTGATGAGTCCATGTACCATGTACCTCTGGATATCGAGTATACATAGATATCTCAGACACGGTTACAATAATTTTAGAGGTCATTAAGATACTTTTTGATTTAAATTAAATTTTAATAAGTTCCAGGTTTGATTCCAGATAAATTGATGATTACCATAAAAAATATTCAACTGTGTCATACATGTGATGCAACTTATTCATCCGTTGCTTGCTTGCTTATCTTGATTAATTCTTTACATCATCTCGCTTGACAATCTTCCTTCTCTATCTATTATCATCTAGTAGGTCTGTGTTGGAGACAACTTCTTAGTTCCATGATAAGCATAAGGTAGATAAACGCAGAGCTGAATTTTCTTCATCGATAAAGCGAGGAGACGAGCGAAGCATATGCCTGATGGTAAGTGGTACGCCTACCCATAACAACGTGACGTTAGCTGGGATGATATACACAGCACCACATTGTGCCTGTCACCTTGAGACGTTAGTTAAGTAATGGTTGCACGGTACCGTTTGGCGGCAGGAATGGGAGCAGCGGTGGTGGTATCTCTACCTAGACGGTCTCCGACCACAGAATCTGGCACCAACTAACGTGAATAATTTTTCACCAATGGTAATTTTAACGTATTGCCATTTATTTCCCAATCTAGGTAGTAAGCAGTCTCTGCGTGTATTCAATCAATATCATCGATTCTTATTTGCCGTCACTCCCACCGTTCACATGGTGGTATCTTATAACGGTAAGATAAGATAAATTATTGCGTTATATCGTGGTGTCTTGCTGATTATAGAAATTTATCATTAAATAAATTAATAAATGTGAAATTTTAAGAACAAACTATAGTGTACCCCAGGGGCCTGTTGACTTATGGAACTGAGACCTGACCCCTTATTATCATCGGCCTTATAAAAATGCTCAAAGTCACCCAACGGCAATGGAGAGGGCTATGCTGGGAATCTCTCTGTGCGTTCGAATCAGAAATGTGGAGATCCGCAGACGTAAGGTTACCGACATAGCCCAAAATATTGCTAGACTTAAGTGGCACTGGGCAGGGCACATTGCTCGAAGGACTGACTGCCGATGGGGCAGTACGGTCCTCGAGTGGCGCCCGCGTACCGGTACACGTGGTGTTGGAAACTCGGCTACAAGTTGCCCGAGGGTCTAACGAGAGTTGCGGGAAGTAGCTGAATTGCGACAACGCGGGACCGATCGATGTGGAGATGATGATGATGATACGATTAAATGACTACAATACATACATACATTGACTCCTTCCACCAGTCTAAATAATAATCTATCAAATTACTTAAAAAGTACACAAGTATTCTTATATTGGTGAGTTTATTTTTAAGTACAGATAAGCACAGTTTGCTGGTGCGGTTACCATACCCTTACCTGAAATCTATGTGCATGCCCCTTTTTTTTACGTAGGGGAAATGCCTTCGTGGGAGCAAAGAAATGGTATGTCGGACTCGCATCGGCTAAAACCCCAGTATGTTCCACTGTCATCGCTTTACGGCAGGGCCATGGGAACGCTTTCGCACACCTCCGCCACCCCGCCAGCGCCGGTTGCACCGCGCACCAACTCGGGAGAAGAGACCACCCTTTTCACCTTTGTAAGGGCGCGCCGGAATATACAGCGCGCCCTTTTCTCGTTCTCATATTGTCATCTGGGCAACGGATGCCCCCGAACCCGTCACTTAGAGGCTGTGGGAGCCAAGAAATCAAACTCCTCCAGTTTCTCCCTCCGCGACTCTACTACAACTACGAAGGACAATGCGAAACTGTTCCCGCAGCCCACCGGCATAAATACGAGGTGAGCTCGCTGAGCTCTACCGTGGGTGACCAAGTCCACGGCTAATGAACCCCACCGCCACGACAAGGTGGGAACTTGTGCACACCTCTGGTGTATCCATGTGAACTTAAACTATATGAACTATTAAGTTCATGTAAATATTTGATAAAAATAAATCTCGTGATGAGGCAACGAATCTCTGAGTATCTCCTATATCATCTATCTATATGTAAAGAAAGTGGGTTTCCTTTGTTAGCCAATCACGTGAAAACAAGTGAACATATCGACACGGGAACATGACTATTCGATGACTTGTTGATAAGCAGCTATTTAATTTTCGAATTGCATAGATCCTTCATAATTTCATTTCTAATTAAGTTTTATTAACATTTTCATTGTGTGTTAATTATACGGTTGCTATAGTAACGGTTGGTATAGAAAAACATTTGCGGTTGTCTAATACTATATTACGGCCAACAAAGTCGGCGAGGAACAGCTAGTACTTATATATATCAGCTAATATAGATTTAACTGAGAGTTTGAGTATTGATTTGAGGGTGTAAGGGTTCCCGTGCAACAGCTCACGTGTCCCAAGCCAAGCTCACCTGCTCGTGGTGCACCCTGCTAATCAACAAACGAGGCTCTGGCTCCCACCAACCCGCATTAGAACAGCGTGGTAGGAAATTGCTCAAATCCACCTTATATGAATCCCTACCCGATCGATCTGGGAATCTTTGTGGGAGACCTATGTCCAGTAGTGGACGTCTATCGGCTGATGATGATAGATTTGACTGGTTCCTTGAAAGCTCCACACTATGCATAAGTTCAATAGAAAAGCTTAGGAATATTTTTTATTAGTTTTTCCTCTTGTTTGTTTGTACTCTGTAATAAATACATAGACTACTTGCATTTGTCATGCCAATACTCCTCTGCATATGCAAATCGCATCTGAATTATTTAATCGCATCGCATTACATATTTTCGCATATTTATATTTCATTCGCATGTATTTAATTATTAGTTAAGGATTAAGTTACTTACAAGTCATATATTTATTTAGCCTCTTTTCATATGGAAGTACGTAGTAGTTTTATCTGGTGGCAGGTCTCTGTAGCCGGAGACCGATTCCAGGTACCACCGCAGCAGCTATTGCAGCCGACATGTAGCGTGCAAACACTACTGAGTTCCGGTTTGAAGGGCGCTGTAGCTAGTGTAATTACACGAAACTCAACATCTCAAGGCGACGAGTATAATATGCTGCAGTGTATACCATCCGTCTAGCGCCACGATATGGCCAGGTGCATCACTTACCATCAGAACGTCCTGGTCGTCCTGTCGCTTCCTTCAATAAAAATCTACAACTTTACTTTGAGACCTTAACCTTAAGTTTGAGAATGTTAATGAGATGCGATCAGAGCCTAAGCAACAAGCAAAAGTTATTACCTAACTGTAGACTAGATTTCCATTATATAGGAAAAGGGTAGATATTTTCCTAAATAATGATAATTAAAAAAAAAAAAATCCTTACCCTGATTCCTGCTTTTCAAAATGCATACCCTTTTTGATAGAGGCGGTAGGAGCTTAGGTTAACTAAAACATGTGGCTTGTAGTTTTAGTGCTTTAGTTATGTATAGGTCTTAAAGCATGTACTGTATTTAACTATATTATGGCCGTTTGTTTTTTCAGAAAATCAGTGATTGAGTAAGTAGTTCCAAGTTTCATTTGCATTGCTTTAGCTTCGTGCATGATGGCCTTTGCTAGCGATCCCTGGAGTTACAATATCCAGCTTTGAGGTACCGTCCTGGTGTATATATACGTTGGAGCTCATTGGTTTATATTTGTAGGTACATAGAGAAGAGATTGCAGGAAGCACTGAAAGAGGACAAGGGGACGGGATGCGAGATACCACAATTGGATCCCTTCGCGAAAGAAGTCACACAGTTTGATAAGGAGCTGCCAAAGATCGTGTGCCAAGGGAAGAACTGGGTGAAATGTTACGTGAGTGTAGTTTGTTTTTTTATGAGAGGCAGTCAAATTTATGTGGTGACAGAGATCTGTCAGAGGCCGTCTAGCAGCTCGCGGTTCCTGCCGTCACACAGTAGTGTGCAAACATTACTGCGTTCCAATTTGAAGGGTGTTGTAGCTGGTGAAATTCCAGGTGTAAAGAGACCTAACATTATATCTCAAGGCGACGAGCTGAAAGTGGTGCAGTATATAATATCCTAACTATCTCCACGTTGTTATGGGCGAGCGTATCACTTAACATCAGGTGAACGTCTCGTATAAAACTGGCTATATTTCAGTTTGAAGGGCGCGGCGCGCAGCTAATTAATAGAGTAATTAGAGTTCTTAGACCATATTGTTATAGGCTGTCATATGGCTACCCATACAGGTTTCCCTATGAATGTTTACTATTGTTCTTTGGAAAATCCTGTGTGGGATACTCTCCTGCTGCGAGGGTAGCAGAAGATCTATACTGGAAACTTACCAGCTAAAACCCTAGAGTACCTCACAACCCTTTGGCCGGATGTCCAAGAATGTTTTCTTACATTAATTGCTAGTACAGCAAATTACTCTGTATATATTCTACGAAGCGATGAGACGAACAGGATGTTCACCCGATGGTAAGTGATACGCCTATCCACTGCACCACGTTGTACTTGTTTCCTTGAGACCCCAGTAATTTCACTAGCTATAGCTATCTTCAAACTGGAACACAGTAATGTTGGCACACTGCTGTTTGTCGGCTGCAATAGGAGCTGCGGTGATACCTACCTAGGTCTCCGGCACCAGTAAAGACCTACCATTATTCTTTGGAAAATCCTATATGGGATAGTCATCATCTGCGGGGGAAACAGAAGCGTTATGGCGGAAATTACCTGTTAAAACAGTAGTGTTTTGACCGGAAGTCGCACAGTAATAGCGGGTACTGCTCATACTTGCTTATACTCTCCCTTTCCGAAAGCTCAGGTTTATCACCGAACGTCCAATAAGCTGAAATCGATGTAACGACAATATTAACATAGACATGGTGTTACCACTTACAGCATTCTGAATGCAAGGTGATTGACAAGATCCTCGAGACCATCACGGACATAGAGTGTACATACAAGGACATTATATATCTGAATGACGCCGAATACGAGATAGGGCCGGAAACCACTGTGAAAGGGGCCGGCGTGTACGTCCTCACCCAGAGCGACCACGTCAAAGTCCATTGCACCGGCAATCACCTAAATAGGTAATACTAAATTAACCGGAAACGGAAAAGTGAGAGGTGCTGTAATTTTAACTCCTGTTCCAATTATCGGATCGTGAAAGTACTATGGCGCCAATCTTTGAGACCTATGTCTAGCTTTGAACGTATAGCCGCTGATAATGATGATAACGACAGTAGTAATGAAAATAATTGATATAGCTGTGTAGTCCTTTTTGAGAGGTCCTTAAAGAATCTGCACCATGACCTTGAAATCCTTTATTCTTGATCTAGACCTCTTCGAGCAATGCCACGTATACTTCGACCACAATTGCCAACTGAGCTATGACACAATATATTAAGTATTGAATTTTATATTTCTGTTATTTTTTTTTCTTAAATTCGGTATAACCGGTTAGTGGTAATAACGTGGTGGCTTACTTTGATTGTGAGTCACCAAGTGGAATGACAGGAACCGGTGGAAGCAGATCGTCCGCACCAGACAGCAACCCAAGCACTGACCACGATCCTCAGACGTGAGAGAATGACCCTAGAGAGAGAGTGGAATGTACGTTATGTCCGACCAATTCTGATCAGGACCCACCCTTAGGGTTCAAGAACTTCTCACAGAAGGAGGGTATTTATCCACAACGCTGGCAGATATAATAATGAACACTTAAATGAATTGGCCAATTATAAGATTTATTCATAGTTATGTTAAATCCACAGCATACTCCCATCGAGATGGAACGGCCACTGTCTAGGCTTCCGATCAACTGTTCACCCTGAACCCCCACCACCGAGGAGGGAGAGCACCCTCAACGTTTTGATATTGGGTTTCGACTCTACCTCTCACAACGGCTTCGTGAGGCGCATGCCAAAAAGCTACCGTGTGCTACAGGAAGAGTTCCAAGCCACAATATTGAAAGGGTAATTTTTAACATTCATTATTAATATAGCCATATTGTTTTAAGCAAGGGTGTCACTTATTATCAGGTGAACATATTGCTCATCTCATCGCTTCGTCAAATAAAAAAAAGCGACGGAACCAATAAAACCACACTTAAGTCGTGTTACAATGTGAAGCTAGTTAGGATGATAAACATCACTATATTATGCTTATCATCATTCGTTACTTGAGTAATTTCACCAGCTACAGCGCCTTTCAAACCTGAACTAATTATATGCCAGCTGTATAGTTTATGTTTAACTTATTCATTTAACCGATTTATATCATGAATCATATATTTGAGACACTCATCATCAGCCCATAGAGTCCACTGCTGGACATAGGCCTGTAGGTTCTCCACATCGATTGGTTCCGCGTTGCTCGCTTCCAGCGCGTTCCCGCGATTCTCACCAGATCTTCGGTCCACCTTGTGGGAAGGCTCCTAACACCATGTCTACCGGTACGCGGGCGCCACTCGAGGACCTTACTGCTCCATCGGCCGTCGGTCCTTCGAGCAATGTGCCCTGCCCATTGCTACTTAAGTCAAGCAATCTTTTGCGCTATGTCGGTGACCTTAGTTCTGCGGATCTCCACATTTCTGATTCGATCGCGCAGAGAAACTCCGAGCATAGCCCTCTCCATTGCCCTTTAGGTGAGTTTGAGCATCTCTATAAGGCCTCAAAAAATCGTCTCGGTTGTTTTTCACAATTTCCAGTTACAATATTGTGGGTGACGGCACGCCAGCTGCTCTCTTCCCGATACTGACCGGGAAAACTGAGCTGGAGTTGCCTGATGTTAGGAAAAAGATGAAGAACAACGGAACACTGGACTCCATGCCTTTCATATTCTACAAGCTGAAAGAAGACGGGTGAGTTAAACGACTAATAAGGAATAAAACTCAATGAAGTCGCCTAGTGTTCTTCTTCCTCCTGCCCTTTTCCAATTATATGGGGTCGGCACAGTATGTACTTCTCTTCCATATCCCTCTATCAGCCGTCGTATCTGAATTCACATTCTTCTTACACACGTCATCTTTCCATCCATCCACCCTTTCTTCGGTCTTCTTTTACCCTCATAATCATCCACATTCATTCTCATTGCTTCCTTTATTATAGTACTTCATCCCTCTGCGCAACATGCCCGCACCACGCTAACCTCTTGCTCCTCAATTTCTCTGTTACTGGAGCAACTTTCAGAATTCCTCTTGGATACCCATTCTTAATTTTATCCATCCTCGTCACCGCCGCTTAGTCTTCTCTTAATGATAATAATTGTTACCAACAGATGGCGTTGTAGATAGTTTTTAATCAGTTTGCTCTTTACTTTTGGTTAATATTTCAAACGGGTAACAGAAGGTTTAATGAAAAAATTGGAACACTTTTTACTTATGTTTATTTATTTTTGATTTTTATGCTAATATTAATAGTAACTAGTACATAATTTATCTATAAAGCTATAAAGTTTATTGATAAATTTTGTATTTTGTTAGTGTTAATATAGTTTATTATGTACTGTACAGTTTGTAGATATATTTTTTAGTGTTTACGTAAACACAGTAATTTTGTGATGAATTACAAGATACAGAGGTGTTACAATAATATCATGAAATAGCATAAAATTTGATACCATTGACATTCAGTGCTTTTGATTGCCAGCTCTGGAAAACGTAAATATAGCATGTTCTATTTAGGATATTATCTTCCTACTCCTATCCGCTTGTAGGAATCGGAGCAGTTTCTATTTCTTCTTTCATCACTTGTGGAAAACGCCGAAACAGATATAATTAGACCTGTTTTGTTCATATCCAGCCATAATTATTTCTATATTATTATCGGTTGTATCATTATGACCGGCCTCCCTCAAGAGTTTCATTGTAATCGGCCATACATTACGTAAAAAATTTTTATCACTCTCATCCTTTCTCAATCCACTCCTGGTGGTAGGCCTCCCTCGATGTCTTCCACCAGAAGTTAAAAAAAAAAGGTTTTTATATTTACACATTACATATCTACATGTAAATTTATACAAATAGTACATATGGTGAGATATGATGGCGATGTATTCCAGTTACCGCACGGCTTACTTCGAAGATATGCCGTGGATTGGCACATTCCAGTATCGCTTCAACGGCTTCCGACGTCAACCGGCAGACCATTATCTCCGCTCCTTCTATCTGGAAGAGTCCAGTAGCGGCAAGAAATGGTGGAACGTTGGCTCCGAAAACAAATACTGCGTCGGTGACACGCCGCAGTACAAACTGATGCTGAATATTACCGATCAGGTGAGTTGACTAGCTGGGACTCTAGTTGCCAAAAAAACGTTGACGGCTTATAAAGTAGTACATAACTGTCTTTTTCTAGTTCCTGAAGCTAGATGGGAAGCGTTTCTGCTTCACCTTCATCGCGGATATAACCCATGATGATTTCAACATGATCTCAAGTGCCGACGATGACTTGGTGGACTTCCTGCGGGATTTCCAAAACGCTGGACACACAGAGGACACGCTGATGATAGTGATGGGGGACCATGGTCCTAGGTGAGTAATTTCACTATACTTGAAGCTATGAGACGTCGAGCGAGACAGTTAACACGGTTCGTGGCGATTAAAGCGCCTGCGGATAAGAGAAGTTCTAGTTGAAATGTTTATACAGCATCCCATAAAATTCACGATCTAGAGATATAAAACGACGATGAAAAATTTTACTTGAAATACATTTTCTTACAGGTACGCGAAAGTCAGGGATACCCTCCAAGGGAAGCTGGAGGAGAGGCTGCCTCTAATGGCGATTGTCCTGCCAGAGTCCTTGAAGCGGCAACGACCCGGCGTTGAAGATGTGCTACGAAGCAACACGGACACGCTGACCACGCCACATGACATATACGCTACGCTTATGGACGTTATGGACATGAGACGCTACTGGAACCCGTACAAAGTCACTGGCGCAGACTTTACGCGGGGTCTTACTCTCCTCGAGCCGGTGAATATTAACTTGAATTATCAATCAGTTGACCATAAAGAATATCAAGTTCATGATGATCAAACAGATCTCAACACAGATTAGTCCTGCACTGCCACAGCATGTAGATGCTTCCCACGGTTTGAAATGTCACTGGTTGGCCTCGAGAGGGCCCCGCCAACACTGCGCAGTGAAAGTCTTAGAAAGAGATCTATCATCAACAGTGAGCGTATTCCGGCTAGTGATGATGATAATGATGCTGACCAGTTTCCTCCTTAATTTTGTTAATCTAACATCAAATTAAATGTAGTTAAAATATGCTTTTACATTGGTTAATATATTAATAGTCCTAAAAAATGTAGGTGCCCAGGAATAGGTCGTGTAGTGAGGCCGGCATAGAGCCGCACTGGTGCGCTTGCCTCGCTTGGAGGAACGTCTCCATGGACGACCCTCTCTACCAGAAGACAGCGAAGGCACTCGTTAAGTACATCAACTCGCTAACAGAGAGCATGAGGTGAGTATGTACCAGTGATTGCTACCGTCGAATCATCGCTGCGTAAATCCCTTTAAGTGGCTTGTCAACACGTGGTCTTCACTCAAGGATCTTTCTGTATATGCGGAGGATGCCATGTTACTCCAACATACACCAATTAGTTGTGTCTACTTACACATAGTGTTAAATAAGTTCTTGTGAGGGAAGGCCCTCCATCTCGCTAGAGGAAGCATTAAAAAGCTGGTTATTTTTTATATATGAAAGATCTATGTTGTGGATGTTCCAGAAGCAAATGCGCGGTCCGTACGCTGAGAGCCATCTCGTGGGTGATGCGACGGCGGGCCAACAGCCGCATGCTCTCGTTCGAGTCGGCGCGCGACGAGGACGGGTACGTCGGCAGGTTCGGCGCGAGCGTGCGCGTCAGCCGCGAGGACTACCAGCTTAAGGTATGCGCGTTGGGCAGGCAGAATTGAAGGCGAAGTAGACTGACTGAGAGATTTTCTAAAGACAAACAGTACTGATCCCACATAACTGTATGCAGATTTGAAGGGCGTTGCAGTTAGTGAAATTACTGGTGTTAACGGTACTTAAGATCTTTCGTATCGACGAGCGCAATGTGTTGTGTATAAAATCGCAAGTAACTCCAATTGTCGTGGGCAGGGGTATCACTTCCCGTCAGGTCAACGTCTCGCCCGTCTTGTTGTTTTGTCGGATAAAGAAAAATCTCGTTCCAGATAATCGTCGGGCCGAGAAGAGGCGTGTTCGAAGCGTCAATGACGTACATAGCGCAAGGGGACAGGTTCGAGATCGACAGCCGGGACATATCCAGAACTAATGCGTAAGTTCTAGACCTTTCAGTATATTCGTATATATCTAAAAAATCTGTCGTGAGAATTTTAAATATTTGATAGAATTCCTCCTATTCCTTTCTTGATGTCTATCGAAACACCTGCTATTCCTCAGCTATTCACGGTGTTCCTTATCATATATATTAAAACTAAACCATTTTGTGTGATGTGGTCTGCAATGGTAAATCGCACCAACCTGTAATAGTAAGAGTGTATATCCCACTGATAATGACTAGAGACGATGTTTTAGTAGCAGCCATACCACAATATTGGACTGACGTAAGTGAGGGTATATTCAGATTTTATCGACTCACTAAACTAATTCTACTTTAACACAGCAGTCTAATAATCCAATGTTACTTTTGTCGCCACAACCAACGAAAACTTAGTTCCTTTGCAAAATCCCGCAGGTACAACAATGAACCTAGCTGCATCAGCGAGACCCACCCGCACCTCAACATGTACTGTTACTGCAATGATTAGCCTACAGCATCACAAGCCTGTCTCGACAAGCTGCGGCAAGTTGTAACAATCGTGTTATCTGATATCAGATAACGATATATGAAAACATGGCATTCGGTGTACAAAAGCTCGTCATCACTTAATGCATAGGTTAAGTTCTTGTTATGAAAACGAAAGAAATTTTGATCACAAGTTTCTCTTGTCATCGAGCTTTTGTATACATTATAGAATTATATGTTTATGTCTTATTAAATTTTTGTATAAACTTGTGTTAAAGCGAAGCGATGAACACGCGAAAGTACATTAATCTATATAGAGTAGTAATACGGACGGCCGTTTAACGTTGCTACACCTCACTACTGTATTATGTAACTATGCAATATATGTAACATAACAGCAGCCGGTGATTAAAGTCCAAGTCCGACACGAATACACGTTGTCCGACACAATTACGTAAGTGTTAACTATTTTCTTTTGATTATAAAATTTATACCAGTAAAGAAATAACTGGAATATATTATATATATATACGAGGAGGTATCAAAAAGTAGTGCGAATGAGATAGAATATAATGACTATTGATAACTTAATAATTTATTTTTTTAGTATCGGAGTGTCTCTGCACACCAAGTCCAGCTGTTTTCCAAAGCTTCAATCCTTTTCATAAAAAAAAGTTTTGTCTTGGTCCTGCAAAAAGCTCTCCCCGGCATCCATCATCTCGTTATCGTCTTCTTACCTGTTTCCCCTTAAGTATTCTTCCAATTTGGAGAACAGATAAACATCGCTAGGCGCCAGATCTGGTGAATAAGGTGGGTGGTCAACCAATTCGAAGCCAGCTTGCTGAATGGCAGCCATCGCAACTGCCGACCTGTGCGCGGGTGCGTTGTCGTGATGAAACAGCACGCCCTTCGAAGTTTCCCTCTCCTTTTCTCTTTGATGGCATTCCTCAACTTGGGAATTAAAGCTGCATGATATTGGCCTGTAATAGTGGTTCAGCGCTCTAGGTAATCAATCAACAATATCCCTTCCGAGTCCCAAAATATTGAGGCCATAACCTTGCCAGCCGATGCCACGGCACGAAACTTCTTGGGGGTCGGTGATGGCCGTTTCCATTGCGAAGATTTCTGTTTTGTATCGGAATCAAAATGATGAAACTATGTTTCGTCCATTGTTATGTAATGACACAAATAGTATTCATAATCTTCTTGAAACTTGTCCAACAATATCTTCGAAATGTCAAGTGGTCGTCGTGTTTTGTTTCTGAGTGCCGGTTAATATTCTCGGCACCCATCTTGCGGAGACTTACCTCACATTCAAAGATTGTTTCAATATGGATTGAATACTTCCATATAAAATGCACGTTTCTTGAATTAAGTATCGGATGGTAACTCTTCGATCGCTCAATACAATATTCTCGACTTTCGCAATATTTTCTTGGGTGAGTGACGTCGACCGACGTTGTGACGGCCTCAACGATGTTCGTCTTCCGTGCTCGTTCTCCCTACTCGAAATTGATAAGCTCACCTTGCGACAGTGGAATACGGCGGAGCAGAATCTCCTAATGTTGCCTCCAGATCGCAATGGATCTCTTGCGTCGTTAACTTCTTTAAACAGAGCTATTTAATAACGGCTCGCACTTCGCTTTTCTCCATTTCCGAGAACACGCTCCGACACGAAGCAAACAAGAGGCTACATACAGAAAAAAGCAAAAAAGAATCGAAGATTTTTTTCTTTATTTATATTACAAATAATCAATTCAATAATATATCTGAGCTATTTTTTTTTCTTACCAAGAAGTATATATGTCGTTCTCACTAGTTTTTGATCCCTCCTCGTATACTGTCTCCATGGCGCAGTAGTGTGTTTGCGCCGAACACTAAGGTCCTGGTTGATTTATGAGGTCACATGTTGAGGAGTTTAGATGATGGAAATATTGTTTTGATTTGTCTAATAAAATATAGTATGTATATAAATAAATGAATAGTTTAAATATAATATTAGTATATGTACCATAGTAGCATATAAACTTATGTCGCAATAGATACTAAGTAGTTTTTTTTCATACATATATGCTTACATCACAACGTGCAAAGATGCAAAGGATTTAAGTTCCTAAAAGATTTAAACAAAAATCTATATAATGTTTAACTTAAAACAATAATTGATGTGTACTGGATTAAGTAACAGTTTTACTTAAAGAAGTGACTTAATTAAGGAAATAACAAAATCACATTAACGTACAAAAAAAATCTTTAATATTCTTCTTTAGAACTTAGCATTTACTTTTTCTTACTTTCCTCTCATTGTAAAAGTAACCAATGCCAAAGTACTAATTACCGTAAATGATTAACTTAATCCCATTACTCGTGTACTTAAGTAACACTGCCTTTCTAGTATTTAAGATTAGTTTAGTACAAGATTCATGTAATCATAGTGAAAACTTAGTATCCGAAAAGTTTGAGAAAATGTTGTATTGTAATCTTAAAGCACGTTATCTGCTAAGTATTATTTTTTGTGTTTATGTATTTTCCGCATATGCATTTATGTGTCAATACTATGCTCAAAAGTACTCAAATCGTACCAAACTAGCCTTTGTCGAAAACATACAGTACAACCAACAGAAACAACCGATTCCGACAACATATTCAGTTCCATCGACAGAAACGCAACCCTTTCCTGTCGGATGTTGTCACATATACAGTGAAACCCACATAAATGTAACCGTTTTCGACAACATAGACAGTTTAACTAACAAAAATGTAACCGTTTCCGACGATATACGCGGATTCACCGACAGAAACGCAACTCTTTCCGACAACATATACAGTTAAACCGACAAAAATGTAACCATTTCTGACAACATAGACAATTTAACTAACAGAAACGCAACTCTTTCCGACAACATATACAGTTAAACCGACAAAAGTGTAACCGTTTCTGACAACATAGACAATGTAACTAACAGAAACGCAACTCTTTCCGAAAACATATACAGTTAAACTGACAAAAGTGTAACCGTTTCTGACAACACAGACAATTTAACTAACAGAAACGCAACTCTTTTCGAAAACATATACAGCCTAACCGACAAAAATGTAACCATTTCTGACAACACAGACAATTTAACTAACAGAAACGCAACTCTTTCCGAAAACATATACAGCCTAACCGACAAAAATGTAACCATTTCTGACAACACAGACAATTTAACTAACAGAAACGCAACTCTTTCCGAAAACATATACAGCCTAACCGACAAAAATGTAACCATTTCTGACAACATAGACAATTTAACTAACAGAAACGCAACTCTTTCCGACAACATATACAGTTAAACCGACAAAAGTGTAACCGTTTCTGACAACATAGACAATTTAACTAACAGAAACGCAACTCTTTCCGACAACATATACAGTTAAACCGACAAAAGTGTAACCGTTTCTGACAACATAGACAATTTAACTAACAGAAACGCAACTCTTTCCGACAACATATACAGTTAAACCGACAAAAGTGTAACGTTTCTGACAACATAGACAATTTAACTAACAGAAACGCAACTCTTTACGAAAACATATACGGTTAAACCGACAAAAGTGTAACCGTTTCTGACAACATAGACAATTTAACTAACAGAAACGCAACTCTTTCCGACAACATATACAGTTAAACCGACAAAAGTGTAACGTTTCTGACAACATAGACAATTTAACTAACAGAAACGCAACTCTTTACGAAAACATATACGGTTAAACCGACAAAAGTGTAACCGTTTCTGACAACATAGACAATTTAACTAACAGAAACGCAACTCTTTCCGACAACATATACAGTTAAACCGACAAAAGTGTAACGTTTCTGACAACATAGACAATTTAACTAACAGAAACGCAACTCTTTACGAAAACATATACGGTTAAACCGACAAAAGTGTAACCGTTTCTGACAACATAGACAATTTAACTAACAGAAACGCAACTCTTTCCGACAACATATACAGTTAAACCGACAAAAGTGTAACGTTTCTGACAACATAGACAATTTAACTAACAGAAACGCAACTCTTTACGAAAACATATACGGTTAAACCGACAAAAGTGTAACCGTTTCTGACAACATAGACAATTTAACTAACAGAAACGCAACTCTTTCCGACAACATATACAGTTAAACCGACAAAAGTGTAACGTTTCTGACAACATAGACAATTTAACTAACAGAAACGCAACTCTTTACGAAAACATATACGGTTAAACCGACAAAAGTGTAACCGTTTCTGACAACATAGACAATTTAACTAACAGAAACGCAACTCTTTCCGACAACATATACAGTTAAACCGACAAAAGTGTAACGTTTCTGACAACATAGACAATTTAACTAACAGAAACGCAACTCTTTACGAAAACATATACGGTTAAACCGACAAAAGTGTAACCGTTTCTGACAACATAGACAATTTAACTAACAGAAACGCAACTCTTTCCGACAACATATACAGTTAAACCGACAAAAGTGTAACGTTTCTGACAACATAGACAACTTAACTAAGAGAAATGCAACTCTTTCCGACAACATATACAGCCTAACCGACAGAATAATAGTAACAGATACGTGTGAAAGATTTATTTATTTTTCTATTTTTTTGTTGTTGCTTGCTTTAAGTGTTGTGCTTGTGTACGGCACGAATATTTGGAACGCCGGGTGCGTTGTGTGAATTACTTTTCCGTATTATTTCGCGTGATACTGCTGGCGGCGGTAGTATTCTCTACCATACACAAATAGAGTACAGCGGGGAAGGTACGAGAGATATTTACATCAAATAATACGCAAGTGCCCAGAGAACCCCACACCGGATTATATAAAATTTAATAACATGAAGTCTTTGGTGTTTTTGTTTTATTTTGTTACCTCCTTTACCAATATACATGAGACAGAACAGCATTAACTATCAAATAGGTGTTTATGGGTTAAATCTGTAACGGCTTGGCCATATTTGAATTTAGTTATAAATTTTGATTTTTAAATTTTTTTTTAATATATACTGTTACGCGCCCGCTTTGATGGCCGCAATATAAAAATTGGTTTTCTATGGCAACCGTTACTATAGCAACGCCATAAATAATACCCCAGAAAATGTTTATAAAAGTTAATTAGAAATAAAATGAAGGAAGGTAGTTGCCATGTCGAAACGTTCACTAATTTTCAAGTGATTGGCGAACAAACCAAACCAATTTTCATTACATGTATATATTTATTTCCTTCGGGGTGGGGAGAGGGTAAAGTTTGCATGTTTCCAACGTTTAAGATTAATTGACGGCATATTTTCATGTACATACTTGTTAATAATATTTTTTAATAAATTTCAATTGTGTTGTTTTTTTCGATGATACGTTCATCTAATGGTAACGCTCCTGTCACAGGTATGTGTTCACCGATCTTTGAAGCCGCGTCTCCATCAGGGACAGGAACACTACGCGTCAAAATAAGATGTTTCAACTGATTAAACATAGGAGTAAGGGTTCAGCTAGAACGTAGCGACAGTATCTCTGACGTGTGTAGGCGTGTCTACTATCGGGTGACAACCAGGAAATGGAAGTTAAATGAAACATTCGGTATTGAATTGAAACTTTATTGATATAGTATACATATCACGATAAAGCAAAAAATAAAATAAAAACAATATACTGGCCATAAATCCATTTACATGTGCTTAAGCGTATTTACAGATTAATAATAAACGTTTAAAAATTAATTTTACTGTTACTGGTAACACTTTTCTAGTTAATATATTTAGTAGTATTCGTATATAAAAATTAGCTTCTTTACGCCATCCGGTTCATTTCGACGGCCGCGAGCCATAACTAAAATATGCTATTAAAAACAGATTATTAATCTATGACCAATTTAGTTTTTTTAAAAAAATTGGCAACATTTGTATACAAAGGTTTTAAACGGCGATTTTTGTATATTGATAACGGTTAGTAGGGTCCTTGTGACGGATATCCACGGTTTACTTTCCCATATCCTTCGTTTCTCAGTCCAGTATCCTCATACGAGATCCTAGGTTGGTATCCATCTTGATCCGCTTCATACTCAACGATCTAGAAACAAATTAAAAAACTTTTAGTTAGTCATTTTATCTGTGTCTGTAATTGTGTATGACGTGATTTTTTTTATATATTTTCACCAACTTTCGGCTGTGATTAAATTAAACAATTACACAGGAATGAACTTACGTATGCATCATAACTTTGTCCTTGCGTACCGCGACGAGAAATAAATAATGTAGAACTAGTTAGGTTGACATCAGCTATGTAGTCTCGGGCCAGTAAGAATAGGACTAAAGAAAACCCTGTCCCGTCGTAAAGGGCGACTAAAAGGGTCTAGGGGTTACGCTGGTCTTGAGGGTGAGGGCTTTTATCACTTAACAATCGAACCTATATGGAGCACCGTGTGACTCGGAGATGGTGCCTTAGAAGGTTAGGCTCCTCCTCAGAGACGTGTAAAGGTGGAGGTCTAACACAGTGTAGAGGGGCACCGGTGCGTTCTGCAAGAGATCCTGGAGCCTCTCCGATTGCACTGATGCAGAGCACGGAGTGGGTTTTAGTGAGTAAGAATCTCACATAACCCCGATTTCCCCCAGAAGTAAGGTTTCAAAGATTTCCCCAGAAACCAAAAAAAAAGTTAGGATGACATACCAACATTGTGCTGCTCCTTGAAACAAAATATTAAATCTAGTTATCTTTGTAATTTCACTAGCTACAGCGCCCTTCAAACCGGAACACAGTAATGTTTGCACACTCCTGACTGTCGGCTGCAATAGGTGCTGCAGTGGTATCTAGACTTTCTCCGGCAACAGAGACCTGCCACCAGTAATACTAAGAGACATGATATTTCTGAACTCTTCTTCTGTATCTCTACCTGCTTCCTTCCATCGGGTAGCAGGACGTAGTAGAGTCCTTCGGCTCTGTCGCCTTGACGCGCCTCGCGGTGACCGTAGTCGTTGCCGGAGTCGTCGTCTTTCACCATGTATTCGAAGCTGTAGTTGGCAGGCTCCTGGTACATCAAGACCAATGAGAACTGGACAGTGTTTTGTAATATTTATACTCAAGTGGTATTGACCCATGGGCAATGGAGAAGGCTATGTTTGAAGTGTCTTTGCGCGACTGGATGAGGCGATACGTAGAAAGACTAAGGTCACCGATAAAGCCTTAAGACTTGCCATAATAAGTGGATATAGGCAGAGCTTGTGGCTAGAAAGACAGACGGCTGATGGTGCAATAAGGTACCAGAATGTCACAGAGGCAAAAAGTCTGGTGAAGGTCGGAAAAAACGGCTTGTCCTAGGACCGATTGCAGCGGAGATGTTTGGAGGACTATGTCCAGCGGTAGACATTTATCGGCTGATGATAATGAAGATTATTGTCGACGATCATCATTACAGTAGATCCTGACTAAGGCGAGGTGAACACGAAGTGGATCAAGTCAAACCCCAGAACTTATTAGAAGCCTTCTTCAAAATTGTTCTCCTTGATAGGTTTAAATGGGTGATGATAAAGAAACATGTTCAGCTTTTTAAATGAACGGTCTATGTCGATACTCACACCATTGTTGCCATCATCACCCGAGTACCCTGCCCTGCCGGGAGGCAGGTATTGCCTGCTCTGCGCACCCTCGTAAGCACCAGGCAAACCAGCTACGATACCGTTGTCTATTAACAAACAATTATTCTTAACGGTGATAATATTTTATTGAATGTTTGCCATGATGTGTCACTTTATGTTATGATAAAGGTTTCACTTCACCATCAAGGCGTAACCATTTCTATTAAATAAACGATCAAATATGTAACATCGCATGTTTTTGTTTGCTGTGCAAAGTAATTGCAGCTATCCGTTAAGTTCTTAAAAATATTAATAACAACAGATGCAACAACAATACAAAACAGTCACGGGTATTTCGGTTTACAGAAAGCAATGAAAGTGTGTTCAAACAAGAAAACAAAAATTACAAATTTTAATCAGAGTCTATAAATTGTGGAGCATCATTCGACACGGGATTTATTAGTGGAGCGAGATCACGAGAACACATCTACACTGCTGAGCATACTGTTGTGGAGGGTATACATTCTATGAAGATGTGTGCATTGACCACTGTTGGTTCTGGTTGTAGTTACATGAAATAAGTTTTTTAATCGGGTTGTCTTTGACACAATTGGAAAGTTTATCTGGGATGATAGTGCATCGCACTTTACGTCTCCTATACAGATATTTCTAAGAGTAAGTGCATCTATTAATGAACGTCGGTGTTTTAACGACAAAATATAGTATCTTTTTAAGACAGTGTCGTAGCAATCCCGAGGAGAACACAGAAGATAATTAAGAATGCGCAAGAACTTTTTCTGTACATTTTCAATTTTAGCGTCATTAACCGAATAAAATGGACTCCAAATTGGGGACACGTATTCAAGTTGGGGTAACACCCAAGATTGGTAAAGGCATACTAAGGTGTCTTTACGCTTAAAATATTTTGTTATACGGGAAATACATCCTAGCATACGGTATGATTTACATATTTTCTGTTCCATATGTTTATCTAGTGTAAGTTTTTTATCCAGAGTCACACCTAAGTCACGTATACTCGATTCAGATTCTAATTTGTGGGGTTCTAGATGTAAATTAGCGGGAATTAAATCTTTGTTCTTAGTAAACGTTATATGTTTGAATTTGTTATGAGCTAAAAATAATTTGTTGGTTAAGATGTAATTTTCCAGTCTATACAGGTCTCTCTGTATTCAATTTATGTCATCTGAACAGGTGACGGCCGAGTATAACTTAGAGTCGTTGGCGTATAATAAAAACTTAAACTGCTCAAAGCATGACGAAATGTCGTTAATAAAAATTACGGAAAGCAATGGCCCAAGAACAGAATCCTGCGGAATCCCGGAAGTAGCTACGACCCAGGAAGATGCAAAACCATTAATAATGACTCTTTGAGTACGCTTTTTTTACTAAGAGGCAAACCAGCGAAGTAAGTTGCCTTTGATACAATTAAAAAATATTTTATTCAAAAGAAGCAAGTGATCAACCTTGTCTAATGCATTTTTGAAGTCGGTGTAAATAGCTTGCATTTGTGTTTTACGATCCAAATTACTAAAAAGATAGTCGGTGAAAACAAGATTTGTTAAGGTTGAACTACCTTGAACAAATCATGAAAATCAAAGAATATACGTGATTGTGAATAAGATTCTCAAATATTTTAGAGATTGATGAAAGAATTGGTATTGGATAATTATTCTCAATGTTACTCTTGCAACTCGATTTATGAATTGGTGTTATGAAGCGGCTCTCCACTCATCTGGAAGTATCCCAGACGCCAAACTTTTGTTAAACAATTAGTTCATTAAACAATCATCCTTTCATTAGTTATCTGCTGTACCGAAACTCCATCCACACACATATTCATTAAATAATTCGTTAATTAATATATTCGTTTGTTCAATCATTCGTTGTTTTGTATTAACTGCTCATAAATTACAATATTCCTGGTTACTGCAACTACTTACCACTTCCAAACCCTGGCGCACCGTACTGTACTGACGGTACCTCTACTCCTGCACTCTGTGAAGACCTTGGAGCACCGTACTGTTGAGAAGGGGCACTGTGCTGGTTTGAGGGAGCCAAGTATTGGCTGGAAGGACGGCGCGGGTTCGGGCGTTGGTTGAACGGTGTACCGTAAGTAGATGATGGTCGGGATCTAGACCAAGGCCAAGACTTAAGACTAAGCAACAAGACGTAAAGACCGAGTAGTTGAATACAAGTAATAATATTATATATATGCCATCAAAGGATAGATTTTTCTTATTTCATTTACCTGAATATTGCGTCCGTTGGTTGTCTATTTCCGGGACCGGAACCAGGCGCTTCGTATGTTTGTGATAGTGTTGCAAATCCTCCGTTACCACCTTGCTGTGGTGGTAGATATCTGAGCGAGGAAAATAATCATTTATTTATTTATTCGTACAAACAGAAGCAAATGTAACGTAACAATAGAGAACCACTGCAACTAAATATCTGTCTGTAAACATCGCCGAGTTCCGGTTTCAAGCACGTTGAGACCGACAAGTTATGCCGTGTAAACATCTTAAGTAATTAGATATCTATCGAATTAAAATTATTCCATTTAACATTCAACAACATCCTTATCTCATTTTAATTAATAATGATTCAAGGCACAGAAAAAATATCTTAAAATACGTCAATGTTTGCGGTAACTTCTCTGACTCCATGGCACAGTGGCTAATTATAATCCTGGTTCGATGCCTTGGTTAGAAGTTCTGCGAGAAGACTGGTCATCACAAGTAAGCCAGTCACGATATCTTCACCATAAATAAGTTAATATCACGACTGTACTATTTAAATACTGCACTAGTTACTGCGTAGTAAATACTAGATAGTATTTCGATATAATAAAAAAAATAGCAGTACAAGAAATCAGTTGAAGAGGTTTTTCTCCAGTAGTGAATAGCGATAGGCTGATGGTAAACAAACGAAAGGAGGACGAAAAAGTCATGGTTGATGAATATCAGGGAATGGACTGGCACACCTGGGGGCGTACGAATTGTTCCCCCGAACCAGAGACAGAGAGGACTGCACCACGCTGACCACCGACCTTCACTAGTTGGAGAGGCACTTTAAGATGATGGTAATGATAGAAGGAACGCTTACCGATTATCTACAGGCGGCTCTGCTAGCGAAGCGGCTAAGCAAAATATCAAAGTAATGATTATCTGAAAGAATGAGGGCAAGATGAATATCAGATGTAAAGATAAAAGTAACATGGAGATTCCTGGTTCATTTCCGGTGATCTCCGAGTGAAGTTTGTGATATGTTGGAGGTTTTTCGAACAACACTGACAGTATGTCTCTGTTGGTACCAGCGCAGCGCCTAATGCAGCCGTCACGCAGTACTGTGCGAACATTACTGTGATCCGGATTGAAGCGCGTTGGTGCAGTAGATATCATCCTAACTAGCGCCACGTTGGTATTGGCAAGCGTATCACATATTACCAGGTGCATGTTTCGTTCTTCTTAACGCTTTATTGAATAATAAAAAACTACCGCCTCATATACCGTGACTGTCACGGCGGCGTACTACGTATTACATACTCAGTACTGCTTACTCGTACTCTGTTACACTATTTAAAGCCGCAATTTAACATATGTTAAATTGATTATACTTTATCAATAAAACACACTTACATATACATTTTAATATACATATACACCGTGTTGTATATATATATATATATATATATATTAAACGTAATATATGAAGTATACAGTTCAATAATTATCTCATACTGAAAGTCCTTACCTTCATCTTGATAATCTGTATTTACTTGGTGTTATTTCAGTTGATCTGAAACAATAAGACTATGTGAGATCTTGGATCTGTTAATATTTAAAGAGGATGTTAGTGTTGCCAGCATTGTTACTCGTTAACTGGTGGCGAGTCTGCTGCGAGGAAGTGACTAAGAAAAGTCACAGTAGTAATATTCTCGTAGTAAGTTATGATATAAATCGACGAGCGAACGATGCTGTATAAATATACTAACTAGTACAGGCAAGGTCTAAAATTACACTGATCTGATTTAGGAGACGGAAACTGTCTCCAGATTGCATTCGCCCAACAGATACTACATTCAGGTAATAACTAAGTAGTTGTCCCTATTTAGAAGTTAAGTTATCTAAGTCTATATTGCTAAAGCTTTTTGATAAATGGAATAATACCTGATGCAGCACAAGCTTCGGATCCTTGTCTCCGGGCCGTCGGATGCGAGTGGAATGGTTTTCACACGGTCACTATCGCCTTATATATGTATTGCAGCGATCAGCTCCGGAGCCGGGGAACACGTTCCGGCGCATCCCGGCCGCGCGTGCGTTGTAATGTTGCTCTACTCGTTTTATTAATATTAATATTGATTATTAACTGTGACACAGTAAACTTATTAAAGAAGCGCAAAGAAAAGGGGATAAAGTAGACCTTTGCGTAACTGATTAGAGGACAGACGCTCAAACAAACAAGATTGTCGCGGCGCTGATTATCGGACTATATAGCTTACTTATGAGGGAGCGTAAGTACTCCCTCACAATAGCTCACGGAACCCAAGCATCACCTGCTTGTGGTGTACCTTGCTAATCAGCAAACGAGGCTCTGGCTCCCACCGACCGGCATTCTGCCAACGTGGAAGGAAGTGGTCCATAATGCCCATCCGTGAACCCCTATAAACGACGGCCAGGTTGACCGTACAAGGGATCGAACGATTTGCAAATCTTTGGGGGGTAGACCAATCCCCAGCAGTGGACGTCTATCGGCTGATGATGATATATATACTAGGTTACGTCGTAATCACCACACTTACCAGGGGGTTGGTGTAATGGTTGCGCCTCAATATCGCTGCTGTCTGAAGATTATGATTTGGTTAGTCATTTATATTATCTAATATATCAGCAGGATGCACCATAAGCAAGAGAGCTAGGTTTTTAAGGTTACTACCTGGAGCTGAATTTCCTCTTTAAGCCTAAAAAGTAAAAACAACTGTCCGGATTCTAACAATGTTATTGCCATGATAATTAAAAAGGGGGCAGCATTTGGTTTACACCAAGTTATCTAAGTAAGCCTGGCAAGGATTTGATGACGATTTGTAATAAGAGTTACTGAACCAATTTTACTGAAGATCCTTGTAATGGTTTCGTAGACAAGGATGAACAACTCCTACTTCTGAACGGCAACAGCAAAGAACTAGAAGTTGCTAGCAATTAGGGTTCCAGTAGAAATATTATGTTGGAGTTTTCAAGAAGTCTATAGCTTGGCCTAAGTTAGCCAACTTTACCACTTTAAGTACAGAAGGATAGTGTAGTTAAGCATTAACATTAACCTCATAAACAGATGGACGTAGACTTCCAGTGTAATCTCAACGCCGATCCATTTATTGTGGCTGCAGCCAGAGGTGTCAGTCAGACCTTCACCAGACCTTCGGGTCTGCTTCAAAAGTAATATCCAAGGATTTCTTAAACCATTGAAGATAATATCTATACAGTAATATAGAACTCAAAATAACTTTATCGATATTAAAAGTAAATCTTTAATATTAATGACAAGTAGAGCACTCAGAGCAGCGCGCTCGTCCAAGAGTCGAACTATTCGGCGGCGTGCTCCACATTCAGCGGAGGATGCTCTCCGCAGGTACCTGGTCAACACTAGCACCACCTGCGGGTCCACCTGCCTACAATTCAGCAACACATATACGACACACAAAAATACAATCTTTACTGGTGGTAGGTAGGCAGCGCCTATTGCCGCTAACAAACAGTAGTGTGCAAACTTTACTGTGATCCGGTTAGAAGGGCGCTGTAGCTAGTGAAATTATTTGGGTAAAGAGATTGAACATATATGTCTCAAGACGTTGAGAGCAATGCGGTGCAGTGTATACCATCCTAACTAGCACCACGTTGTTATGAGCCGGCGTAACACTTACCATCAGGTGAACGTCCCTCTCGACTCTTCGCTTAGTTGAATAGAACAGAAAATTATATTGTATAGAAGGTATTAAGATCTTTATTGGTGGTAGACCAATTTTGCTGCAGACTGTCTATGTAGGTGAAACTGTGCAAACTTTACTGTGTTCCGGTTTGAATGGCGCTGTAGCTAAATTACCGAGATTACTAGATTTAGCATCTTGTCTCGAGGAGTGATGTGATCGTCGCTTAGTCGCATCAAAATTGTACAAATATTTTTTTATCAAGTACAGTTTTTAACCATACGAACTTCCAACCCTTCTAACACCCCTTTGTGTTTTAGTTTAACTATAGAACTGTAGCCTATATCATTCTCCAAGGTTTCATCTATATATATGTTAAAATTTAATTAAATCGGTTGAACCGTTTCGGCGGTTTATTTGAGGCAAACATACATACATTCACAGATATCATGTGTATGCAAGTTAATATTAAGTAAGCATCTATCATCACGACTGTAACTTGTTTTGTATTAAGCAGAAGCGTGAACCGATAATTGGAATATTGGCACTTCGAAATAGATATACATACATACATACATATATATATATATATATTACATGACGAGTATACACGTCATCTGTTTAGTTTATATCGGGGATGATTTCCGTCATACCTGCCGCATAGAGACGGAGACAGGGTGCGCCGGTCTCACTTGACGATGGCTCGTATTGGGGTTCGGATATCGTGGTGTAATAATATATTATATAAATAACCCTTAGCTATATTAGCACATGTTAGACCCAACAATCTAGATCTTTAAAACCTAACATAGGTTTTAAGTATAAATAAGAAATTTGTTATATTAAGGGTACAGTTTCTTCAACCACCGCGGCGAGATACTAGCTTTATATATATATACTAGCTGTAACACCCCCACAACCCCTTTGGGGAAAGGGGTTACATTTCGTAAAATCTGTTCTTAGCTGACCTATATGGCAAAAGGAATATTCCTGCCAAATCCTAAGTCTCCAGGCCTCATGGCTCCAGATTTATCGTGATGAGTTTCTATATAGGTTGATGTGGCGCAGCTTACGGACAGAAGTTTTTTTTTTATTCAACGACGAGACGAACGTGACCTTCACCTGATAGTAAGTGATACGCCTGCCTATAACAACGTGGTGTTAGGTTGATGTACACTGCCCCGTATTGCGCTCGTGGCCTCGATGCATTAGATGTTGAATCTCGTTACCCCAGTAATTACAGCTACAGCGCCCTTCAAACCGGATCACGGTTATGTCTGCACAGTACTGTTTGTCGGCTGCAATAGGAGCTGCGGTGATACCTAGATGGTTTCCAAGCAGACTTACCAGCAGTAAGTAGTAGTAACTAAATATTATTAAGTATATTTATGTAAGGGGTTCCGCATAACAGCTCGCGGAACCCAAGTCAGGCTCACCTGCTGGTGCTGCACCTTGGTAATCAGCTATCCAGGCTCTGGCTCCTACCAACCAGCATTAGGCCAGCATGGTGGGAAATGCCCCAAATCCCTACATCTGTATCTCTACCCGATCGATGTGGGGATCCCTGGGGAAAGCCTATGTCCAGCAGTGGACGTCTGTCAGTCGATGATGATGATGATGTATTATTTATGTGTATTTATATTATTTATTGTATCCGCTTTCAACATGTTTACATCCCCTGGTGCTGGTTGCTGGATGCCATATAGGCTTTAAGTCCACTCCCTGTACCATGTACGGAAAATAAATGAGTAAACACCCCTATTTTGGTGCTGGTTAAAAATGAAAGGTAGATTGAATGAGCCCGCCGCAGCGGTCCCCGCCCGAGCAGCCTCCGCCGCGACCGTCACCTACGCGATGCTGTGAAACCATTGATCACTGCTCCACACCAGCAGAGAGACGTATCTATCATAACATATACAAATGACAAGTATGCGAAGATAACAGATAATCAATATTTTAAGTATTCGATAACAGCCGGTCGCTAATACAGCTCCAAATAACAGAACGGTCAATAAAATGTGAAACAACTATTCTTGTCTTTGTCTCTTGTATAATATTGCCATAAGCTAAAACGAGACACAGCTAGTATTTATTTGGAATAAACCCAAAAGTATAGTAAGTGGTTCCATTAGAAGAAATCCTCTTTGAAAAGCGAATTCTTAATTAGATCGTGTTATCTGTTATTTGGTTGATTCATCTATCTCGCTCACACCCATTTGATAGACTGGTGTTAAAACGAGATGCACCTAGTGTTATAACACGAAAAATAGAAATTGTAAAAAAATTACACTTGTTATTTAATAACAGAAATTGGTACCTGTTTTTACTGAGTAACAGTAACAATAATAACAGATAATATGTTTGTCCTTTTATAACCCACGTCTACTGCACCGACTCCACGCCACGGCCTTGTAACTGGCTCCAGCTCCATTCCACCTTCGTATGAGTGGTCGAAGTAGGTACCAAGGTAGGTAGGTACCAAGCCGTCGGAGTACGTACCACCGCAGCTCCTTTTTTTATTTAACGCGGGGGAAATATCTCCACATACCCCTCCTCATAGGAGCAAAGACAAGTTATGTCGGACTTCCACCGACTAAAACCCCACGATGTTTCAGCTCATCGCTTTATGGCAGAGTCACGGGAACTCTCTCGCACACATTCGCTACCCTGCCAGCGCCGGCCGCACGAACGCAGCCTCACCTCGGGAGGGAGGGAATAACCCCCTTCTTTCCACCTCTGTAAGGGCACACCGGAACACACAGCCGCCCCCTCCTCGACCTTTTATAGTCGCGCGGGCAACGGATTCCCTCGACCCCGTCACTTAAAAATAAGAAGTAAAAAATAAAATTATCTAAATAAGATTGGAAATCATTTTTTTTTTGAAAAGTATTTAAAAAATGAATAACTTCAGTACCATTGTGTATATACGGTGTATTCCATACACAGATAGACAGGATACGAGCTAGACTTTAGCACCTACACATCTTTTACACCTATTACCTGTCACCCTGTATAATGCCATAGCATAGTGTTAAGATGTCTCAAAGTCTTGTAGCTACATGATTAATCACTACAGCGACCTACGAATCGGACAAGCTTGGCAGCGGGAGTATAATTCCAGGAATTCCGTTCTCTAGGATCAATCGGAACTGATAGATGGATCCTCTACGCAGTCCGGTTGGACGCGGCAGTGGGATCTAAATAAATGGTCTTTGACTATACGGGTTCTAAGGATCACGGAAAATGAAACTCCAGCGGTGTGGTCCATCTGTTTATTTCTTACCATCACTAACTTCATCACAGCGCACTACTATAAGTATCCACATGATCACAATGATGTATCTTTCTTAAATAACAATTATTATATTAAAGATACATAATATTATTGTCTCTATACACAACAAAAACTGTAGGCAGACTCCTCGCGGTGAAGGCGCGTGCACACTTGCCGTGAGACGCAGCGATTTATGTTATTACTAATATTTATATATATATTAGCAGCTTGTTCCGCCAACTCACACTTGGCCGGGACGCGGTCTTAGCTCTAAACTTTTAGTCCCAGCAGTGGGAAGATAAAGTGGTCTGTTCATTTTTATTTATAAATACATAATATGTGTTAACGGGCCCGCCGTAACATCAAAAACGTGTTAAGTTTTTTTTTTTAATTTTGATTATTAAAAAAAAAGTATAATTTAAGTACATATATCACTGACATATTATAATTAATTCAAATACAGTGTATACTCTTCTTTAAATAAAATTCGTGACGTAAATTGAAATAAATTTAAGTTTTTAAATTAATTATAGCTTTGAAGTTATTTGTAGCTTTGAAGTGGTGCGTAGCGGCCCGCAGCGAGTGCGGACTTAAACTATTACAGGAACATTCGTGTTAAGTATACTCCGTTCGATGCTCACGCCGCGATTATTCGGCCTGAAACAAAATTAATATGTTGACGAAACCGACATATTCCAAGAACAATTACTTTTTTAGTCATACCCGCACTCTGTATGACGAATAAATAACTTTTACTTATTTTGTTGGTAGATAACGTATCCCAGCAGTGGGAACGGTGGGGAAATACGCTGCTATTTATGTTAAGGCAAGCAAATATCACAACGACGGTTGGAGACCCTAGTCCGATTGCGGGCTCGTTGCAGTAGTTCGTCTGATGGCATCTCCTGACCTGAACACCTGGATTACAGACAGCATCATTGTGTTCCGACCGTCAAGATAGGAAAGCTGGAGTATTCTGGACGAGACTCCACTATCACAGCCTAATGATTTGATGCTGAATTCGAGGGTTCAAAGGTCACTCACTCGGGCGGGATACACGAAGGTCCTGGCGACCTGGCTGCCGAATATGTTGGTGGCCTGGCAGGTGAATTCGCCCATATCGCTCCACCGCAGCGCAAAGATCACCAGCTCGCCGGAGCGCAGCACCTGCGCACGAAATCAGCTTGTACTACTCATTAACTACAGCGTCCTTCATACGCGACACGCACCCACCACTATGGTGTCCACTATTCAGACCAACTCCGACTGAAGTGATCAGTACCGACCACTAGGGTGCAAACATCCCTGTGTTCCAGTTCGATGGGCGCCTGACACATTTCATTAGAGTGAGGCATCACCTGATAGTAAGTGACCAGTCCATAACAACATGGCGCTAATTAGGAAGATATACACTGCACAAAATTTTGCTCGACCCCTTGAAACGTAAGATGTTAACTTTCTTTATCACAATAATTACCTACCTAGACAGTCTCCAGCAACAGAGATATTACTACCAATAATAGCTACAGCGCCCTTCAAACCGGAACACGGTAATGTTTGCACAGTACTGTTTGATAGACATAGGGGCTGCGGTTATTGTCACAGTAAGCGTATCATTGACCATCAGATAGTCGTGTTTACATTCTTAATAGTAATCGGCGGTTACCTTCATCCTGGGGTCCTTGCCGACGGGCCGGCCCCCGTTGTCCCGCCAGGCGACCTTCGGGCGCGGGTGGCCCTTGACCCTGCAGGGCAGCACCACGTTGCTGCCGATGCAGTCCACGAACACCTTGTAGTTGACCAGTATCCGGGGCGCGAGCGGGATCAGCTTGGACCTCTCCGAAAAGTCGTTAACGCCATCTGTTGAAAAGCGGATGGAATATATTATTTCACTGAGCGACGAGACCTGGTGGTAAATTATACACCCACCCCACAACAATAGTAACAATTATATACTGCACTATATTTTTCTTATAGTCCAGAGATAATAGTTGATTGCATTAGCTACAGCGCCCTTCAAAATCAATACAATGATATTTATACACCACTGTATGGCAGCAGATATAGATGCTGAGGCGGTACCTGGACCCTCTTCAGCAAATAAGAAATTAACTCCGTCACTTCAATAGTTTTGTTAGCTACAACATCTTTCAAACTCCTATACAGTTATATTTGCACACTATTGTTTAGCGACATATACACGCTACAGTGGTAGCTAGATAGGCTCCAGCAAGCGAGATATAAACCTCATTACTGCAATAGTATCACTAGCTACAGCGCCCTTCAAATTCCCTTATAATAATATTTGCTCACTACTCTATGGATGCACACATAGGAGTCGAGGTGGTACCTATATAGACGATCTCCGGTTAAATATTCGTTAGCTACAGCGCCCTTCGAATTCCCTTATAATAATATTTGCTCACTACTCTATGGATGCACACATAGGAGTCGAGGTGGTACCTATATAGACGATCTCCGGTTAAATATTCGTTAGCTACAGCGCCCTTCAAATTCCCTTATAATAATATTTGCTCACTACTCTATGGATGCACACATAGGAGTCGAGGTGGTACCTATATAGACGATCTCCGGTTAAATATTCGTTAGCTACAGCGCCCTTCGAATTCCCTTATAATAATATTTGCTCACTACTCTATGGATGCACACATAGGAGTCGAGGTGGTACCTATATAGACGATCTCCGGTTAAATATTCGTTAGCTACAGCGCCCTTCAAATTCCCTTATAATAATATTTGCTCACTACTCTATGGATGCACACATAGGAGTCGAGGTGGTACCTATATAGACGATCTCCGGTTAAATATTCGTTAGCTACAGCGCCCTTCAAATTCCCTTATAATAATATTTGCTCACTACTCTATGGATGCACACATAGGAGTCGAGGTGGTACCTATATAGACGATCTCCGGTTAAATATTCGTTAGCTACAGCGCCCTTCAAATTCCCTTATAATAATATTTGCTCACTACTCTATGGATGCACACATAGGAGTCGAGGTGGTACCTATATAGACGATCTCCGGTTAAATATTCGTTAGCTACAGCGCCCTTCAAAGTAAAACCGTCACGCTTGCGCACTATTGCTTGACGGCGGAACTAAGCAGAGCTGCTCACTTGTGCCGTAGACTACGGTGGTGGCGCGCGCGATGTTGGAGCCCGCCACCACCAGGCAGGTGTACTGCGCCCGGGCCTGCGCTGACTGGCGCGGCACCAGCAGCGTGGACGCGACCCGCGCGAGCGACGTCGGGTTCGTGTCTATCACCTCGTTGGACTCCAAGTCGTACTGAACAAACAAACAAACAAACAAACAAACATATATATATATATATATATATATATATATACCTAGTACTTCACTCACTACATTAAACTAGTTTCATTCGTTTGACGTGTATAGCCGTCATGTAATATTCAAAGTCGCCTTTGATTTATTTATTATGGGAGAAGCACACATTCAATTCTTGACATATATACATGTCGCGTAAATTAACACTGAAGAGCCGATGACGTGTATATTCGTCACATAAAATTTAAATATAATTCCAGCATGTATTTACTGCAGCAGATTCATCATTAACATTTTGACGTGTATACCCGTCGTATAAGATTTCAAGGACGGAGCGACGTGGTGTATATCCTTCAAAGTAAAGTTTTGTTAGTAATGTCATATACTATATATGGGGGATGTTCAGATATTGACGTGTATACACGTCATGGTTTAATTTTTTTGTGCATGTGCTAATTATTTAAGGGTTAATAGGTACCGTATCATGTTTGTTCAGGCAGTGTTACATGATGGTCATGATGATGACATGGTGCGGTGTATATATCTCACCTCGTAGATCGGCGCGTCGTTCTTGAACCAGTGCACGGAGGGCGCAGGCGCGCCGACCGCCTCGCAGGTCAGCTCCAGCGGTCCGCCGCCCGGGTGCACCGTCACCGGTCCCGGCTTCTTCATCAGCGTTAGGAACCTTTTGGGCATCTGTCTCGATTGTACTGGAAAGAATAGCATTCATATGTGATACCATGCCCATGTGGTCTAAGATGGTAAGACGGTGGTAAGATAAACTACCTACGGAAAAGATATGATGCTGTCATTGTGTCAGTACAAAGTAGTATATAGCGGTATTGTTTGGTGATAGGCCTCTGTTACCTCACACCGTTTAGATAACAAATACTTTAATGATAATATTATGTATATTATTACTTAGTATTTATATCTAATACAAATATTATTATATTATACTGTCGTTAGATCTCTGTTGCCGGAACCGTCTAGGTAGGTACCACAACAGCGCCTATTGCCGCCAGCAAACAGTACTGTGCAAAAATTGCTGTTCCGGTTTGAAGGCCGCTGTAGCTATTATTGGTTGTAGGTCGCTGTTGCTACAGACCGTCTAGGTAGGTACCAGCGCAGCGCCTATTGCAGCCGACAGACAGTACTGTGCAAACATTGCTGTGATCCGGTTTGAAGGGCGCTGTAGCTATTATTGTTGGTAATGTCTCTGTTGCTGCAGACCGTCTAGGTAGGTACCAGCGCAGCGCCTATTGCAGCCGACAGACAGTACTGTGTAAACATCACTGTAATTCGGTTTGAAGGGCGCTGTAGCTATTATTGTTGGTAATGTCTCTGTTGCTGCAGACCGTCTAGGTAGGTACCAGCGCAGCGCCTATTGCAGCCGACAGACAGTACTGTGTAAACATCACTGTAATTCGGTTTGAAGGGCGCTGTAGCTATTATTGTTGGTAATGTCTCTGTTGCTGCAGACCGTCTAGGTAGGTACCAGCGCAGCGCCTATTGCAGCCGACAGACAGTACTGTGTAAACATCACTGTAATTCGGTTTGAAGGGCGCTGTAGCTATTATTGTTGGTAATGTCTCTGTTGCTACAGACCGTCTAGGTAGGTACCAGCGCAGCGCCTATTGCAGCCGACAGACAGTACTGTGTAAACATCACTGTAATTCGGTTTGAAGGGCGCTGTAGCTATTATTGTTGGTAATGTCTCTGTTGCTGCAGACCGTCTAGGTAGGTACCAGCGCAGCGCCTATTGCAGCCGACAGACAGTACTGTGCAAACATTGCTGTGATCCGGTTTGAAGGGCGCTGTAGCTATTATTGTTGGTAATGTCTCTGTTGCTACAGACCGTCTAGGTAGGTACCAGCGCAGCGCCTATTGCAGCCGACAGACAGTACTGTGTAAACATCACTGTAATTCGGTTTGAAGGGCGCTGTAGCTATTATTGTTGGTAATGTCTCTGTTGCTACAGACCGTCTAGGTAGGTACCAGCGCAGCGCCTATTGCAGCCGACAGACAGTACTGTGTAAACATCACTGTAATTCGGTTTGAAGGGCGCTGTAGCTATTATTGTTGGTAATGTCTCTGTTGCTACAGACCGTCTAGGTAGGTACCAGCGCAGCGCCTATTGCAGCCGACAGACAGTACTGTGTAAACATCACTGTAATTCGGTTTGAAGGGCGCTGTAGCTATTATTGTTGGTAATGTCCCTGTTGCTACAGACCGTCTAGGTAGGTACCAGCGCAGCGCCTATTGCAGCCGACAGACAGTACTGTGTAAACATCACTGTAATTCGGTTTGAAGGGCGCTGTAGCTATTATTGTTGGTAATGTCTCTGTTGCTGCAGACCGTCTAGGTAGGTACCAGCGCAGCGCCTATTGCAGCCGACAGACAGTACTGTGCAAACATTGCTGTGATCCGGTTTGAAGGGCGCTGTAGCTATTACTGCTGGTAGGTCTCTGTTGCTACAGACCGTCTAGGTAGGTACCAGCGCAGCGCCTATTGCAGCCGACAGACAGTACTGTGCAAACATTGCTGTGAATCCGGTTTGAAGGGCGCTGTAGCTATTATTGTTGGTAATGTCTCTGTTGCTGCAGACCGTCTAGGTAGGTACCAGCGCAGCGCCTATTGCAGCCGACAGACAGTACTGTGCAAACATTGCTGTGATCCGGTTTGAAGGGCGCTGTAGCTATTACTGCTGGTAGGTCTCTGTTGCTACAGACCGTCTAGGTAGGTACCAGCGCAGCGCCTATTGCAGCCGACAGACAGTACTGTGTAAACATCACTGTAATTCGGTTTGAAGGGCGCTGTAGCTATTATTGTTGGTAATGTCTCTGTTGCTACAGACCGTCTAGGTAGGTACCAGCGCAGCGCCTATTGCAGCCGACAGACAGTACTGTGTAAACATCACTGTAATTCGGTTTGAAGGGCGCTGTAGCTATTATTGTTGGTAATGTCTCTGTTGCTGCAGACCGTCTAGGTAGGTACCAGCGCAGCGCCTATTGCAGCCGACAGACAGTACTGTGTAAACATCACTGTAATTCGGTTTGAAGGGCGCTGTAGCTATTATTGTTGGTAATGTCTCTGTTGCTACAGACCGTCTAGGTAGGTACCAGCGCAGCGCCTATTGCAGCCGACAGACAGTACTGTGTAAACATCACTGTAATTCGGTTTGAAGGGCGCTGTAGCTATTATTGTTGGTAATGTCTCTGTTGCTACAGACCGTCTAGGTAGGTACCAGCGCAGCGCCTATTGCAGCCGACAGACAGTACTGTGTAAACATCACTGTAATTCGGTTTGAAGGGCGCTGTAGCTATTATTGTTGGTAATGTCTCTGTTGCTACAGACCGTCTAGGTAGGTACCAGCGCAGCGCCTATTGCAGCCGACAGACAGTACTGTGTAAACATCACTGTAATTCGGTTTGAAGGGCGCTGTAGCTATTATTGTTGGTAATGTCTCTGTTGCTACAGACCGTCTAGGTAGGTACCAGCGCAGCGCCTATTGCAGCCGACAGACAGTACTGTGTAAACATCACTGTAATTCGGTTTGAAGGGCGCTGTAGCTATTATTGTTGGTAATGTCTCTGTTGCTACAGACCGTCTAGGTAGGTACCAGCGCAGCGCCTATTGCAGCCGACAGACAGTACTGTGTAAACATCACTGTAATTCGGTTTGAAGGGCGCTGTAGCTATTACTGCTGGTAGGTCTCTGTTGCTACAGACCGTCTAGGTAGGTACCAGCGCAGCGCCTATTGCAGCCGACAGACAGTACTGTGTAAACATCACTGTAATTCGGTTTGAAGGGCGCTGTAGCTATTATTGTTGGTAATGTCTCTGTTGCTACAGACCGTCTAGGTAGGTACCAGCGCAGCGCCTATTGCAGCCGACAGACAGTACTGTGTAAACATCACTGTAATTCGGTTTGAAGGGCGCTGTAGCTATTACTGCTGGTAGGTCTCTGTTGCTACAGACCGTCTAGGTAGGTACCAGCGCAGCGCCTATTGCAGCCGACAGACAGTACTGTGTAAACATTACTGTAATTCGGTTTGAAGGGCGCTGTAGCTATTATTGTTGGTAATGTCTCTGTTGCTACAGACCGTCTAGGTAGGTACCAGCGCAGCGCCTATTGCAGCCGACAGACAGTACTGTGCAAACATTGCTGTGATCCGGTTTGAAGGGCGCTGTAGCTATTACTGCTGGTAGGTCTCTGTTGCTGCAGACCGTCTAGGTAGGTACCAGCGCAGCGCCTATTGCAGCCGACAGACAGTACTGTGCAAACATTGCTGTGATCCGGTTTGAAGGGCGCTGTAGCTATTACTGCTGGTAGGTCTCTGTTGCTGCAGACCGTCTAGGTAGGTACCAGCGCAGCGCCTATTGCAGCCGACAGACAGTACTGTGTAAACATCACTGTAATTCGGTTTGAAGGGCGCTGTAGCTATTACTGCTGGTAGGTCTCTGTTGCTGCAGACCGTCTAGGTAGGTACCAGCGCAGCGCCTATTGCAGCCGACAGACAGTACTGTGTAAACATCACTGTAATTCGGTTTGAAGGGCGCTGTAGCTATTACTGCTGGTAGGTCTCTGTTGCTACAGACCGTCTAGGTAGGTACCAGCGCAGCGCCTATTGCAGCCGACAGACAGTACTGTGTAAACATCACTGTAATTCGGTTTGAAGGGCGCTGTAGCTATTATTGTTGGTAATGTCTCTGTTGCTACAGACCGTCTAGGTAGGTACCAGCGCAGCGCCTATTGCAGCCGACAGACAGTACTGTGCAAACATTGCTGTGATCCGGTTTGAAGGGCGCTGTAGCTATTACTGCTGGTAGGTCTCTGTTGCTGCAGACCGTCTAGGTAGGTACCAGCGCAGCGCCTATTGCAGCCGACAGACAGTACTGTGCAAACATTGCTGTGATCCGGTTTGAAGGGCGCTGTAGCTATTACTGCTGGTAGGTCTCTGTTGCTGCAGACCGTCTAGGTAGGTACCAGCGCAGCGCCTATTGCAGCCGACAGACAGTACTGTGTAAACATCACTGTAATTCGGTTTGAAGGGCGCTGTAGCTATTACTGCTGGTAGGTCTCTGTTGCTGCAGACCGTCTAGGTAGGTACCAGCGCAGCGGCTATTGCAGCCGACAGACAGTACTGTGTAAACATCACTGTAATTCGGTTTGAAGGGCGCTGTAGCTATTACTGCTGGTAGGTCTCTGTTGCTGCAGACCGTCTAGGTAGGTACCAGCGCAGCGCCTATTGCAGCCGACAGACAGTACTGTGCAAACATTGCTGTGATCCGGTTTGAAGGGCGCTGTAGCTATTACTGCTGGTAGGTCTCTGTTGCTGCAGACCGTCTAGGTAGGTACCAGCGCAGCGGCTATTGCAGCCGACAGACAGTACTGTGTAAACATCACTGTAATTCGGTTTGAAGGGCGCTGTAGCTATTACTGCTGGTAGGTATCTGTTGCTGCAGACCGTCTAGGTAGGTACCAGCGCAGCGGCTATTGCAGCCGACAGACAGTACTGTGTAAACATCACTGTAATTCGGTTTGAAGGGCGCTGTAGCTATTACTGCTGGTAGGTCTCTGTTGCTGCAGACCGTCTAGGTAGGTACCAGCGCAGCGCCTATTGCAGCCGACAGACAGTACTGTGTAAACATCACTGTAATTCGGTTTGAAGGGCGCTGTAGCTATTACTGCTGGTAGGTCTCTGTTGCTGCAGACCGTCTAGGTAGGTACCAGCGCAGCGCCTATTGCAGCCGACAGACAGTACTGTGCAAACATTACTGTGATCCGGTTTGAAGGGCGCTATAGCTTATGTACTAAGGTAAAGGGACCTACCATCAGACTGAAGGCGACGAATACAATGTTTTGTTGTATATAACATCATAACTAGAACTTCCATCAATCATCACTTACCATCAAGTGTGCGTCCCTCACGTCTCGTCGCTTCATAGTATAGAAAAAGAGGTATTGGAAAAGTTTCACCACCACCATAAATGTTTTACTTCTGAATCGTACCATGGAACTTGTTACAGGACTATCCGAGTTTAATGCTATGTCGTGTGCTTTACCGTTAACTTGTACGCCGTTGTCAACTTCTAGAAGCTTCATGTGCCGGTTGACGTTGGAGGAGTGGCAGCCGCCGCACAGCAGCGCCGCGACGGCGAGTAGCAGCACCTCGCGGAGCATCCTCGCCTCACTACTGCGCTAGAGATTCAATTGTACGTCTGCAACAGAAGGGAATTATTCGAGCAGTTATAAACAAAAGATCTCTCTCTCTCTCTCTCTCTCTCTCTCTAACACATACAAACATACTGACCACATATATAACGTGGAAACACTTTATATATATAACGAAAATTGGTTTTCTTTATTGACCAATCACGTGAAAACTAGTGAACGCATCGACACGGGAACGTGAGCATTCAATGCGGAATGATCTGGAGCTTATTTATTTTGAGTTTCATAGATCCTTCATCAATTTAATTACGCCGTTGCTATGGTAACGGTTGCTAAAAAAAATCATTCGCGATTGCTCTCAAGGAGTATTTCAGATAAATTTCAAGTCAAATTCAATATTTTTTAGCGAGACGAACAAGACGTTCACTTGATGGTAAGTGTGACCATCCATAACAATGTGGAACTAGTTAGAATGGTATACATTGCACCAAGTTACGATCGTCGCCTCGAGACAAGATGTTGACTGTCGTTACCCCAGTAATTACACTAGCTACAGCACCCTGCAAACCGGAACACAAAGTCTAGGGCAACGGAGACCTGGTATCAGTAAATATTATAAGCAGCAAAGTCGCTTTCATTCCTGAACACAGTTTCTATTATTACAAATGTTCAGATCATGTCCTCACCCACAAAGTGCACCAACAAATGAAGTCTCGACAACTATTGCTGCAATTGTTAACTTTCTCTATAACGATGTCTTTGGTTTAATTCCTAAACTAGACCTAGGCTGAGAGGCTATGCTCTAAAGCTAATTAAACATATATATTACTGTATGTCGGCAGTCAATTTATCAGTGCTGGAGGGATCAGGAAGAGCACGCTTAACCATTATCGGCTTAATTGTTTGTGTGAAAGTGAAGCTATTAAAAAAAGATATATATAAAAACTTTTTGAATTAGAAACTATTTAGGTATGTTAAGTTTTATAAATGTGAAACTAGATGGCGTTGTTATCAATAGTTTTGTATGAAATTATTTTTATTATCTGTGTATATATACACGTTAATAAACGTATAATTCATCATCCTCAGGCGATAAACGTCCACTACTGGATATAGGCCTCCTAGAAAGACCTCCATATCGATCGGTCCACAGTCAGCTCGGCCTGCGGTACCGACGGGGACCAGACGCCGTTGTTTGTAGGGATTGATATCGGAGGGATCTGGGCCATTTCCCACCATGCTGGCTTAATGCGTGTTGGTGAGAGCCAGAGCCTCGTCTGTTGATTAGCAAGGTGCACCAAGAGCAGGTCAGGTTGGCTTGGGTGCTGCAAGCCGTTATGCAGGTCCTTACTATACCTACGCACGTATACGTATATTATCTTACACGAATACATAGATCATTTACAAGTAGAACTAACTGTACTATGAAAAAGTTAATATTTTACTTATAATTAAGAAATGTAAATTAAACTAATTGAGTGTTACACTGTAAGCAGTTGCATTGTATTACTTCATTTATACTTTATATTACATATTATTTATTTATTTATGGAGAGTGGCCGTTTTCATTTTAAACGTGAATCGAACCCTGTACACGATAGTTCTCACATGTTGTGGCAGTCAACTTCCGGTCATACATCATCATTTTTTAAAAAAAAAAAAAAGATTTCTAAATTATAAATTACGAGTTATTGTAAATTATAAATTAGCTTATATTAGTTAAAATCTTTACACTATATATATACTTAATGTATCCATAGATTTATTATTTGTACTTATTACGCATCTTAAATTGTAGCTAAAAAATGTATACAATAGTATTAAAGGGTTGAGGGGGTGTAAAGGTTCCCGCACAACAACTCACGGGACCCAAGCCAACCTCACCTGCTCGTGGTGCTGCTAATCAACAAACGAGGCTCTGGCTCCCATCAACCAGCATTGGGCCAGCGTGGCGGAAAATGGCCCAAATCCCCTCCATACGAACTCCTACAAACAACGTTGTTTAGTACCCGTCGGTACCGGAAGCCAGGCTGACTGCGCGCGGAATCGATCGATATGGGAACCTTTGGAGGCCTATGTCCAGCAGTGGACGTCTATCGGCTGATGTTGTTTAATACGAAGAAAACGCTAAAAACCTTTATTACATTTTTTACCATTACATTGTTTCAGAAGATTCCGTCGGAAGTTATTATTAATATTATGTAATAAGACTCCGCTCGTTGTTATGGTTACGACGATATTCGACTGAGGCGGTTAAAGTTTGCAACCGAGCAGTTAAACCGATCCCAGGCCGGGGCAGCTCCAAGCCTTGGCCTGATCCATCAGCAAGAAGATGTTGGGCGTTTGAAAGTCGTGTTAACACTTACAGCTCATCTGATCCTGGTCCCGTGGACCGGGGTCCACGGCCTGCTTCTAAAGAATGTACTACATGGAGTGTAGTTTTCCGACGGCGGATATTAACATTGCGTGTCTGGATTCTTGCTTTCTAGCGAGTATACTCGGTCGTGGAAGACAGGTTCGGGTCCGTTGTTCCTTCCACCTTGCACCTTCGGTTGTATCGGAGGCTCTGGGCAATGAGAACCACATCTGGTCGTGTGTGTGTAGCTGTAGCGCCGCGTTCTGAAGCGAGGGCGTTGTGATGTAGAAATGTGGAGTGTGTTGGTAGTGTCCGAAGTGTTGTTGGTGACGGGTGGACTGTGCGCCATGTGCGGGTCCTCTAGGGTGTCGAGCGCATGCTGTGGTCTGCGCTTAGAGACCTTGGTATTCGAGGGCGGATCGTAGTCAGTCGCTTTGGCCACCAGAGGATAATAAAGTATAAAGCGAGAATTCGAACTCGCTGCCCGTGTATGGCTAGTGGGTGAATCGCCACTGAGCTATTCGGTTGTTAGAATAACAATAAACTTGATATTTAAAATTATGCTTTTTTTAATTATATATATTGTAACAATAAAAATAATTGTTGTAACCATATCGATGATTACGAAGGAGACGCCTATTGGATGCTGATGATTAATAAGTACATTCTTTAAACAAATATTTTAAAGATTAGTTGTAATGAGGTGTAAGGGATCCCGCATGTCACAGGACTCAAGTCTACCTCACCAGCTCGTGGTGCATCCTGCTAATCAAAGAACAACGGTCGAGCTTCTACCGGCTCGCATTCAGCCTACAACGCAGGCCGAATATACTAATACCAAAAATCCTCCCATAAAGTTCCTAACCAATCGATGTGGGACCCCTGTGGGGGAGGCCCATGTTCAGTCCTAGAGGTCTAGTTATAATTTCCGTCATTTCCTTAACCGAACGAGCCGCTGGTTCGCGAAACAACAACGCGACAATGCGCTTTATCTACATTAATATTGCACACAACAATGACCATGCCGTCGCCTTTGATTGTGCCGCTAACACTTTTTTATCAGTGCTCACGCGTTCACAACAATCACACACTATTTGCAGTGACGTTAATCAAATAATGATGATACGTCCAAAAGAAAAATATAATGTAAGATGCGCTGTTATCTTTTCAACGATATCGCTTGCTAATGTGACTATATAAATATAAACACATACATGTACATATACATGTATATATATATATACGTAAGATACATTTTTACGTTTTCGTATATATTGTTTACTTTTCTTGTTACCCCGTTGTCTATTTATTTTACTTCCCCTGTCCTACAGGGTTGTCTAGAAGAAACCGGTAATAGAGGTAAGGCCGCTCTAGCTCACATTTTGGTTTATACGTTTAGTTTTAATCGATTAATTGCTATTTACTATCTTTAATGCGAGCGATATTTAAAAAAAAATTATAGTAAATTTAATGTACTCACCAATAAAAAAAATTAACAACGTTATTGTAACACAGCGAAAAGTTAAATCACAAAACGGGAACGACGTACGCGTACGCGGGAAACGCTCGCTCAAAACGGCGGGAAAATTGTTAGATGTCGATTTTATTCAATATGGCCGCTCGGTGTACGCGCACGCGCCAGGCGGAGTCCTGAACTAAATGGGCGTGCGGTGCACTAGCCCGCTTTATATACGCGGTGCGGGATCGCTTAAATTTCGAATTTCTATAGATGCGCGCACGCAACGAGCACGCGCGCTCACTGCGGCGCAGTAAGGAAACTGCAGGATTTTGGCGGGACAATACCTTCTACGCTATCACACGGAGTGCTGGCGACACCAGGAACCTTCCCGAGCATATATATTAGAAAGGAGATTTAGGTGGAAATGATGACATGAGTGAGACGTTCACCTGATTGTAAGTGATACGACGCCCATAACGAGGCGCCAGTTACACTGATATACATACCACTATATTATACCTTCAACACAAAATGTCAAATCTCGTTACACATTAGCTACAATGCCCTTCAATCCGGATGAGAGTAATGTTTGCACACTTTTGTTTATCGGCTGCAATAAGAGCTGCGGTGGTATCTTCCTAGATGATTTCCGGCAACAGCGACCTACCAGGAGTATCAGATCCTATCACCATCATGGTTTAAGCTTATAATAGCTTTTTTTTCTAAAGAATAAATGGCTTTTTCATAAGCTGTAAATAGCAAAGTAAGCTATTTAATCATCATCAGCGGATAGACGTCCACTGCTGGACTTGCGCTGCCCTAACCCGGTTGCGTCCCGTGACTTCCACCAGATCGTTAGAGCAACTCGCAGAGAACCTGCCAACACTCCGTCTTCCGGTACGCGGTCGCCTTTCAAGGTCCTTGCTGCACCATCAGACATCAGTTCTTCGAGCGACGTGTCCTGTCCATTGCCACTTGACATTAGCGATCTTTTGGACTATGCTGATGACCTTAGTTCTGCGAATAGCTGATCATCATCTCAAGTGATGGACATCCACAGCTGGACACAGATCTCTCGTAATATTATCCGTGGCCAAACTTAATGGATTGAACCATTCCATCGTCATTCATCACCAGTGAATAGATTTCCACATCAGGACATAGGACCTTCCCCGAGTATTCCTCACATGGAACGTATGTAAAACTTCTTTCGGCGACCGGAAGTAGGTTTTACGTATCGTTGAATATATGTAGGACCTCTTCCGAAGATAGGAAGGAAGTTCTACATACAATTAAGTTGGAAATAAACAGAACTGTTCCAATTTTTTTTTGTCGACCAAGTGACGACACGAGAAAGACGTTCACTTGATAATAAGTGATACGCTTGCTCATAACAACGTGGCGCCAGTTAGGATGGTTCAGCATCACATTGTGCTCGTCGCCTAGAGTCTTAAGATGCTTAATGTCATTACCTCAGTAATGTCACTAGCTACAACGCCCTTCAAACCGGAACACGGTAATATTTGCACAGTGAAGTCTACCGGCTGCAATAGGAGTTGCTATGATATCTACCTAGACGGTTTGTTGCAATAGAGACCTACCATCAGTAATAGCTTCAGCGCCCTTCAAACCGGATCACAGTAATGTTTGCACAGTACTGTCTGTCGGATGCAATAGGCGCTGCGCTGGTACCTACCTAGACGGTCTGTAGCAACAGAGACGCTACCAGCAGTAATAGCTTCAGCGCCCTTCAAACCGGATCACAGTAATGTTCACACAGTACTGTCTGTCGGCTGCAATAGGCGCTGCGCTGGTACCTACCTAGACGGTCTGCGGCAACAGAGACCTACCAGCAGTAATAGCTTCAGCGCCCTTCAAACCGGATCACAGTAATGTTCGCACAGTACTATCTGTCGGCTGCAATAGGCGCTGCGCTGGTACCTACCTAGACGGTCTGTAGCAACAGAGACGCTACCAGCAGTAATAGCTTCAGCGCCCTTCAAACCGGATCACAGTAATGTTCGCACAGTACTGTCTGTCGGCTGCAATAGGCGCTGCGCTGGTACCTACCTAGACGGTCTGCAGCAACAGAGACCTACCAGCAGTAATAGCTTCAGCACCCTTCAAACCGGATCACAGTAATGTTCGCACAGTACTCTGTCGGCTGCAATAGGCGCTGCGCTGGTACCTACCTAGACGGTCTGCAGCAACAGAGACCTACCAGCAGTAATAGCTTCAGCGCCCTTCAAACCGGATCACAGTAATGTTCGCACAGTACTGTCTGTCGGCTGCAATAGGCGCTGCACTGGTACCTATCTAGACGGTCTGTAGCAACAGAGACGCTACCAGCAGTAATAGCTTCAGCGCCCTTCAAACCGGATCACAGTAATGTTCGCACAGTACTGTCTGTCGGCTGCAATAGGCGCTGCGCTGGTACCTACCTAGACGGTCTGTAGCAGCAGAGACCTACCAGCAGTAATAGCTTCAGCGCCCTTTAAACCGGATCACAGTAATGTTCGCACAGTACTGTCTGTCGGCTGCAATAGGCGCTGCGCTGGTACCTACCTAGACGGTCTGTAGCAGCAGAGACCTACCAGCAGTAATAGCTTCAGCGCCCTTTAAACCGGATCACAGTAATGTTCGCACAGTACTGTCTGTCGGCTGCAATAGGCGCTGCGCTGGTACCTACCTAGACGGTCTGCAACAACAGAGACCTACCAGCAGTAATAGCTTCAGCGCCCTTTAAACCGGATCACAGTAATGTTCGCACAGTACTGTCTGTCGGCTGCAATAGGCGCTGCGCTGGTACCTACCTAGACGGTCTGTAGCAACAGAGACCTACCAGCAGTAATAGCTTCAGCGCCCTTCAAACCGGATCACAGTAATGTTCGCACATTACTGTCTGCCGGCTGCAATAGGAGCTGCTGTGGTAGATACGTAGACGGTCTGCAGCAACAGAGACCTACCAGCAGTAATAGCTTCAGCGCCCTTCAAACCGGATCACAGTAATGTTCGCACATTACTGTCTGCCGGCTGCAATAGGAGCTGCTGTGGTAGATACGTAGACGGTCTGCAGCAACAGAGACCTACCATCAGTACGAAACCTACCACCAGTAAATTGTTAAAAAATATATATATATGGAAGCTTCTAGATTTTTTTGTTACAGAGTCTATAGGAAATGTCCTTCTCCATGTCTACTATCGAAATAGTGGATGTAAAGGGCCTCGTACAACTCACGGGACCCAAGTCAACTGCTGGTGGTGCAGCCTGCTAACCAACCAGCTCCTGGCACGCACCTGCCCCCATTGGGCAATGGCTCAATGGCCCCCCACATGAACTATTACAGTTCCGACCCCTACTGCTCGGCTGTGTCACAGACCAGGCTGATGTGGATGGACGTCAGAGTGGCTGATGATGATGATGACATTGTGATAGTACTATTTGTTTGTATGTAACTAATGGAACTTGCTGGAATACTGAAACACACTGTAGGTAGCCTTGACCACCACAGCGCCTACTGAAGGAACAAATACTAAAAAGGATACTGTTTAGATTCCTTTTGGTTTAAGACCTAAGTTCAGCAGGGATGATGATGATGACGTCTGGTCACAATGTTTATTTTTATCTCTACTGATATACTGCTGGTAGGTATCTGTTGCTGCACACCGTCTAGGTAGGTACCAGCGCAGCGCCTATTGCAGCCGACAGACAGTACTGTGCGAACATTACTGTGATCCGGTTTGAAGGGCGCTGAAGCTATTACTGCTGGTAGGTCTCTGCTGCTACAGACCGTCTAGGTAGGTACCAGCGCAGCGCCTATTGCAGCCGACAGACAGTACTGTGCGAACATTACTGTGATCCGGTTTGAAGGGCGCTGAAGCTATTACTGCTGGTAGGTCTCTGCTGCTACAGACCGTCTAGGTAGGTACCAGCGCAGCGCCTATTGCAGCCGACAGACAGTACTGTGCGAACATTACTGTGATCCGGTTTGAAGGGCGCTGAAGCTATTACTGCTGGTAGGTCTCTGTTGCTGCAGACCGTCTAGGTAGGTACCAGCGCAGCGCCTATTGCAGCCGACAGACAGTACTGTGCGAACATTACTGTGATCCGGTTTGAAAGGCGCTGAAGCTATTACTGCTGGTAGGTCTCTGTTGCTACAGACCGTCTAGGTAGGTACCAGCGCAGCGCCTATTGCAGCCGACAGACAGTACTGTGCGAACATTACTGTGATCCGGTTTGAAGGGCGCTGAAGCTATTACTGCTGGTAGGTCTCTGTTGCTACAGACCGTCTAGGTAGGTACCAGCGCAGCGCCTATTGCAGCCGACAGACAGTACTGTGCGAACATTACTGTGATCCGGATTGAAGGGCGCTGAAGCTATTACTGCTGGTAGGTCTCTGCTGCTACAGACCGTCTAGGTAGGTACCAGCGCAGCGCCTATTGCAGCCGACAGACTACTGTGCCAACATTACTGTGATCCGATTTGAAGGGCGCTGTAACTAGTGTAATTAAAAGGGTTAACGAGACTCAACACGTCGAGCGGCGAGCGTAATACGGTGCAGTGTATATCATTCTAACTGTCACCACGTCGTTATCGGCGGGAGTGTCACTTAACATCAGGTGAACGTCCCGCTCGGTGAATCCTCTTATTTATGGATCATTGAAGGATTGTAACTCTTTACGAACTCCACCAAGATGAACTTGATATTAAAGTTAAATTAAGTAACTTAGTAAGTTGTAATGTAAACTAAGTTTTCTTATACAGTAATGTAAAGGTGAAGCACTGTCAATGTTGGTGATGAAAGGTAAAGTGCGATAAGAGAACAGAGCAAGTAGAATATAAGTAAAGTAAGTTGCACTAACGTATAAAGACGCTGAGGACATTGTCAATAGGATTTAAAAACGTTAACGAAGTATGAGGTTCATCATCGTGGTCTCAAGCTGTGGTTGCCCACTGCTGGACATGAGTATTGTTAAGTATTAAACAGAACACGATCATTCGCTGTTGAGTTTACTGTTGATATATCACAGTAAACTTTCCATTGCGATATTAGTACTATATCCCCCTTTATTCTAGAAGCTGCTTAAAACTCCCACCAGTCCACCTTCTCTGTGGAACAGGTATGCTGTTACTCCATCAACAACCCTTAGAAGCTTTAAGTATGTATGATAACTTTTTCCACTTCAATCTGACTTTGATAATCTAATAAAAATATATGCGACGACAAGGTGAATTCGCAACGAGTACAAAATCCGCAACGAGTTCGAAATCCGCAACGAGTATGAAATTCGCAACGAGTAAGTGCGAGGATATCCGCAACGAGTTCGAAATCCACAACGAGTACGTGCGAGGAAATCCGCAACGAGTTTGAAATCCACAACGAGTACGTGCGAGGAAATCCGCAACGAGTTTGAAATCCACAACGAGTATGAAATTCGCAACGAGTACGTGCGAGGAAATCCGCAACGAGTTCAAAATCCACAACGAGTACGTGCGAGGAAATCCGCAACGAGTTTGAAATCCACAACGAGTACGTGCAAGGAAATCCGCAACGAGTTTGAAATCCACAACGAGTACGTACAAGGAAATCCGCAACGAGTTCGAAATCCACAACTAGTATGTGCGAGGAAATCCGCAACGAGTTCGAAATCCACAACGAGTACGTGCGAGGATATCCGCAACGAGTTCGAAATCCACAACGAGTACGTGCGAGGAAATCCGCAACGAGTTTGAAATCCACAACGAGTACGTGCGAGGAAATCCGCAACAAGTTTGAAATCCACAACGAGTACGTGCAAGGAAATCCGCAACAAGTTCGAAATCCACAACGAGTACGTGCGAGGATATCCGCAACGAGTTTGAAATCCACAACGAGTACGTGCGAGGAAATCCGCAACGAGTTTGAAATCCACAACGAGTACGTGCGAGGAAATCCGCAACGAGTTCGAAATCCACAACGAGTACGTGCGAGGAAATCCGCAACGAGTTCGAAATCCACAACGAGTACGTGGGAGGAAATCCGCAACGAGTTTGAAATCCACAACGAGTTCGTGCGAGGAAATCCGCAACGAGTTCGAAATCCACAACTAGTACGTGCGAGGAAATCCGCAACGAGTTCGAAATCCACAACGAGTACGTGCGAGGATATCCGCAACGAGTTCGAAATCCACAACAAGTACGTGCGAGGAAATCCGCAACGAGTTTGAAATCCACAACGAGTACGTGCGAGGATATCCGCAACGAGTTTGAAATCCACAACGAGTACGTGCAAGGAAATCCGCAACAAGTTCGAAATCCACAACGAGTACGTGCGAGGATATCCGCAACGAGTTTGAAATCCACAACGAGTACGTGCGAGGAAATCCGCAACGAGTTTGAAATCCACAACGAGTACGTGCGAGGAAATCCGCAACGAGTTTGAAATCCACAACGAGTACGTGCGAGGATATCCGCAACGAGTTCGAAATCCACAACGAGTACGTGCGAGGATATCCGCAACGAGTTCGAAATCCACAACGAGTACGTGCGAGGATATCCGCAACGAGTTCGAAATCCACAACGAGTACGTGCGAGGATATCCGCAACGAGTTCGAAATCCACAACGAGTACGTGCGAGGATATCCGCAACGAGTTCGAAATCCACAACGAGTACGTGCGAGGAAATCCGCAACGAGTTCGAAATCCACAACGAGTACGTGCGAGGAAATCCGCAACGAGTTTGAAATCCACAACGAGTACGTGCAAGGAAATCCGCAACGAGTTCGAAATCCACAACTAGTACGTGCGAGGAAATCCGCAACGAGTTTGAAATCCACAACGAGTACGTGCAAGGAAATCCGCAACGAGTTCGAAATCCACAACTAGTACGTGCGAAGAAATCCGCAACTAGTTCGAAATCCACAACGAGTACGTGCGAGGATATCCGCAACGAGTTCGAAATCCGCAACGAGTTCGAAATCCACAACGAGTACGTGCGAGGAAATACGCAACGAGTTCGAAATCCACAACGAGTACGTGCGACGAAATACGCAACGAGTTCGAAGTCTACAACGAGTTCGAAATCCGCAACGAGTACGTGCCAGGAAATCCGCAACGAGTTCGAAATCCGCAACGAGAACGAAATCTTCAACGAGTACGTGCTAGGTAGCCTTGATGTGCGCGACATCGCTAACACGATACAAGAAAGTAAGCTGCGATCGTATAGTCACGTAAACAGAAGACCGCCTGACTACGTTGGCAACTTGGCGCTGCAGCTCTCCCTCCCTGGTGGAAGAGTCACAGACAGGCCGTCGGGTCTCGACAAGCTGGATGTATGTAGTGTCTGTGTAATGGACATGCGTGAGTGTCGAGTGGCTGACGGTGATGTCGAGGACGGAGCGAAGTGGAGGAAAATAAGGAAACCTGACTCCACCACCATATGGGATAAATAGCTAGGAAGAGAGAGAGAAAGAAATAGATATGTTCAAGTAATATGATAATTACTCTTACTTAATAAGTAAGGATTTGTAACTTGAAGTCTATATATGAGATGGCTATGGTATTGGAAACTTCTAACGGAGCCAGATATCAATGAGATCAAACAAATTTGTTTAGTTCTCTCTTTCTATATTTGTTTATTTCTGTTTTAATTTTGTCTTCTCATTCTCTACTCTTTCTATCCTTCGCTTTATGAATCAACTAAGTTACGATAAAGTTCATATAATTATTTATTGACCACAGCCAATAGATGGCGGTAGAAGTTAAGAGATATATAAACTGTATTACAACCAAGCATTATTAACAGTTTGAAACACCACTTCCTTTTGCGTTGTGTATATATATCATCATCATCATCACCATCATCAACAGCCAATAGACGTTCACTGCAGGACATCCATATAGATAGACATCCTGGGGATCATCGCCTCATCACGATATTTTGGAAACTATCAGATATAAACATTCAACCATTTGGTAAAGATATTGCTTCTACCGTTTAGAGGTCAGTTAAGAATGGACTTTACAAAATCCCTTCCCTGAAAAGAAGCAGCGGGGGTGTTAATAACAGAAAGAGGCCGAGGGGTGGTGGGTTACTGCTGGGTGGGAATATTTCAAGCCAAGCAATCTGTTCTCCGTCCGCTTTGGTAGCCGTAATCAGACTTGAACTTTATCTGAAATATTCCTTGAGAGCAACCGCAACCGCAAATGACTTTTTAATACGAACCGTTACCATAGTAACAGTATAAATGACGCGAAATGAAAAAGCTTATAAAAGTTAATTGTAAATAAAAGCATGAAGGATCATGAACACGAAAACTAAATATCCTGTAACTATCTACAAATCATTCTGCGTCGAATGCTTATGTTCCCATATCGATACTTTCACTAGTTTTCACGTGATTGAAGGATAATTAAAACTCAGTTTCGTTATATATATATATATATAAGAGATTGCCACATATGTGGAGACTTATCACGAGACCATCACTCAACTACAAATAGGTTCCATAGTACATGAGAAAAATTTAATTGAACACCGTCTGCGTAGATTTTTGTTCGCGATACAATCAATGAAACGTATTCATCGTCATCGCATTACTTCCGCTGAGAATTTTAAATATAAATCAAACTTTTAAACGACTTCCGGTATTGTTTTATTTTAACTTCAAATATTAAAATAAACTATTATTATAAATATCCTTTCTTTTATTCAATTAAACGACGGACGGCGTTCACTTGATAATAAGTGATAATAACGTGACGTTAGTTAGGATGTTATATACTGCACCAGATTGCGCTCGTCGCCGCGAGACAGAAATGTTGAGTCTCATTACCTCAGTAATAACACTAGCTACAGCGTCCTTCAAACCGGAACACAGTAATGTCCGCACACTATTGTTTGGTGACTGCAATAGGCACCACCGCAGCGCCTACTGGAGCCGACTGACAGCAGTATGCAAAAACTAATGTGTTCCGGTTTGAAGGGCGCTGTAGCTAGTGTTATTACTGAGGTAATGAGACTCAATATCTTATGTCCCAGGCGATGAGCGCAATCTGGTACAGTATATAACATCCTAACTGGCGTCACCATCAGGTGAACGTCCCGCTGGTTAATTGTATAAAAAAAACTAACACTTACCACCAGTATATCGTTTCCTTTGTAAAGAAAAGGATAATGAATATTATATATATATTTATCATTATAATTATAAAGTCTAATTAGTTTAACCCTCCGTGTAGAAGACCAGTTAGAATATCCCCCTTTCTACCTTTGGTAGTAAAGTAGCAACTAAAGAAGGAAAGTTTCGAAGTAAGGTCAGCATAATATTTCTGCGACCATTACCATGAATACGGGCCCGCGCCCTCGAACACCTATTACTACTCTTCCCCCAACAATATTCCAAACAGTAACATGCTACATCACCCGTTAACCCCCTGTATTCCGCAACATTCCTCTCATACTGCACTCCTCCCACGTCTGCCCATCCCTACCGATACCTTACACTCGCCAACCGTCACGCCTACCGTGGTCACGTACAGGCAGTACTCCTTAATGAACAGGAAGACATTGGAGAAGATTCCTACATCCAGCAGGAGATAAACAAAGGCTGATAATGATGATGATAGTTTAACTATGTACAGTTAGTTAGTTAAACTGTAGTTAACTGTAGTTTAGTAAAATATAACCTCGTCCAATTATTCGTGTCCCGTATCGATTTCAAACGGAATATGATGCATCGATATCTCGTCACCTACCCGACCTCCTCCATTTCGCGGCATCTGAATAACAAAGCGATTAACATCCATTTGAATTTCTATTGGATATTTGGAAATCTGTCTCCCCACTCTCCCCACTCTGCCCCCTACTCCCACCACAATCCGCGCGCTGCGGCGCGCCGTCTCCTTGAAACACCGGAACGTGTCGAGCTACGTAAACTGTAGACTGAAGCTTGACCTCAATACCGCACTCCAGTGGTAGGTGTACCGCCCTGGTGCTGGAGACCGTGTGGCTACCGCCGCGGCTCTTATTACTGTCAACCAGTAATGTCTTGAAGGGGGCTGTAGTTACTTAAATTAATGCGGTATGGGATCTTAACAAGGCGAACGCAATGTGTGGTGGTGAACATCCTGCGTAGATAACACTTTACACTCGACACTTTGAGATATAGGATGTATTCGTTTACTTCAGTAATTTCACTAGCTACAGCGCCCTTCAAACCGGATCACAGTAATGTTCGCACAGTACTGTGTGTCGGCTGCAATAGGCGCTGCGCTGGTACCTACCTAGACGGTCTGCAGCAACAGAGACCTACCAGCAGTAATAGCTTCAGCGCCCTTCAAACCGGATCACAGTAATGTTCGCACAGTACTGTGTGTCGGCTGCAATAGGCGCTGCGCTGGTACCTACCTAGACGGTCTGCAGCAACAGAGACCTACCAGCAGTAATAGCTTCAGCGCCCTTCAAACCGGATCACAGTAATGTTCGCACAGTACTGTGTGTCGGCTGCAATAGGCGCTGCGCTGGTACCTACCTAGACGGTCTGCAGCAACAGAGACCTACCAGCAGTAATAGCTTCAGCGCCCTTCAAACCGGATCACAGTAATGTTCGCACAGTACTGTCTGTCGGCTGCAATAGGCGCTGCGCTGGTACCTACCTAGACGGTCTGCAGCAACAGAGACCTACCAGCAGTAATAGCTTCAGCGCCCTTCAAACCGGATCACAGTAATGTTCGCACAGTACTGTCTGTCGGCTGCAATAGGCGCTGCGCTGGTACCTACCAGTAATATAGATCGAACTAATTACTTTCTTGTCGCTTAAATATAAGTACTAAAACGATGTGTTTAGTCTTGTTAGTAAATTCACACTACATTCTAGAATCTTCCACCTTCGGGAATGTGTGTGTGTGTGTGTGCGTGTGTGTGTGCGTGTGTGTGCGTGTGACGGTGTGAATTAATCATAAAGCGTAGTGAATGACCCCGCCGCTGAAACGAAAAGTCAGCCGCAATCCGAGCTGGTAACGTTTACAAAATGATCTATTTGAATATCATACCACGGCGTCGCGTTACAATTGCATGTTTGCAAATAATCATAACGCGACGCGTTCACCTGATAGTGAGTGATGGGCCCGTGACCACGTGCGACGTGGCGCGGGTTGGCATGAAGTACACAGCACCGTGTTACGCTCGTCGCTCGATACATTATGTTCAGTATCGTTACGCAGTTAATTACACTAACTACAGCACCCTTCAAACCGGACCACAGTAATGTTCGCACAGTACTGTCTGTCGGCTGCAATAGGCGCTGCGCTGGTACCTACCTAGACGGTCTGCAGCAACAGAGACCTACCAGCAGTAATAGCTACAGCGCCCTTCAAACCGGATCACAGTAATGTTCGCACAGTACTGTCTGTCGGTTGCAATAGGCGCTGCCCTGGTACCTACCTAGACGGTCTGTAGCAACAGAGACCTACCAGCAGTAATAGCTACAGCGCCCTTCAAACCGGATCACAGTAATGTTCGCACAGTACTGTCTGTCGGTTGCAATAGGCGCTGCCCTGGTACCTACCTAGACGGTCTGTAGCAACAGAGACCTACCAGCAGTAATAGCTACAGCGCCCTTCAAACCGGATCACAGTAATGTTCGCACAGTACTGTCTGTCGGTTGCAATAGGCGCTGCGCTGGTACCTACCTAGACGGTCTGCAGCAACAGAGACCTACCAGCAGTAATAGCTACAGCGCCCTTCAAACCGGATCACAGTAATGTTCGCACAGTACTGTCTGTCGGTTGCAATAGGCGCTGCCCTGGTACCTACCTAGACGGTCTGTAGCAACAGAGACCTACCAGCAGTAATAGCTACAGCGCCCTTCAAACCGGATCACAGTAATGTTCGCACAGTACTGTTTGTCGGTTGCAATAGGCGCTGCCCTGGTACCTACCTAGACGGTCTGTAGCAACAGAGACCTACCAGCGGTAATAGCTTCAGCGCCCTTCAAACCGGATCACAGTAATGTTCGTACAGTACTGTTTGTCGATTGCAATAGGCGCTGCACTAGTACCTAAAAGATCTGTGGGAACAGAGATCTACCAGCAGTAATATCTTCAGCGCCCTTCAAACCGGATCACAGTAATGTTTGCCCACGACTGTTTAGTAATATAAGCTGCGGTGGTAACTAAAAAGTCCGGCAAGAAACCTAACACCAGTATTTATACACTACTACTTAGCGGCTGATATATTTTCAGCAGTTGCTGTTTCACATCTAAGTTCCAGAAAACTGATTGACTAACGATCATCATCATCATCATCATCAGCTGAGAGAAGTCCACTGCTGGACGTTCATCTAACTATCTCCACGCGGTCTGTTCAAGCGTTACATCCAACGCCTTTCCGGGACCGTAAACAAATGATCCTGTGAAGAGCCTTCTATCATCAGGACGTTGAAGGGCGAGCTGTATCTTGTGTGAACATCCTCACGAACGCCTCCGCCGTTTTACGTGATCTTTAAGAATAAAATCCGTCTCCATATTTATGCATTCATTCATTGAAATGGACCTCGCGCCCGCAAAATGTATACTTTGATCGGAATAGCAAATGAATAGGATCTGTAAACATGAATCTGTTGACCCAGCATCAACTCTTTGTTCTTTATTCCGGTTCCGAGTCGGGATTGGTCACACGGCTCCTTGGGGTCGTTGGCGGTCAGGATGAGGGTACCCATCGCCTTCCGAACGACCCTGGGTAGAGCAATGGCTGGACGTGGTCTCCGGTCATTGAATTAGCGAGGCCGAACGAAGATCTCGCGACCTCTCCAAACGCCGAAGGTGACCACCGAGGGGGTTTTAGAGGGTAAAAATCTCCACATATCTCTGACTTCCCCCCAGAAGGCAGAGTATCTTTTCAAAGATTTCCCCCCCTCAAATAAAAAAAAGGTTACACTGCTCCGACATGTACAATTTTTTTATGGGGCTAACTATATCTTCATCGGATGGTAAAGGTGATGGTAAGACGACTGCCCTTAACAGATCGTACTCATTCATTTTCCTTAAACTAATTCTATTCCAGCCGACGGACAGTACTGTGCAAACATTACTTTGATCCGGTTTGAAGGGCGCTGTAGCTAGAGTAATTACTGGGATAACGAGTTATAACATCTCGATGCGACGAGCGCAATGTGGTGCTGTATATATGATCCTAACTTGTTATGGGCAGGCGTATAACTCACCATCACGTAATCGCCCTGCTCGTCTCGTCACTTCGCAGTATACGAGGGCACATTGAAAAGTTTTGAGCTCGATCTTAAAAAAAAAACTATTTTTTTCTTAACGATTATTTTATTTCTCTACATAGCTTCCAGAATGATCTATACACTTTCGCCATTTTGTCTCTAGCTTTAGGATTCCTTCTAAAAAAAGAATCTTCAATTTCAACACAATATTCAGTCACAGCTTCTTGTACCGCGATATTGGTCGAAGGTGTTCGTCGCGTCATGTGGTTTTTAGATTGGGGTAGAGATGGTAATCAGACGGTGCCGGCGGGGGTAAGTCCGGCGATAGGGTGGACGCGCCACCAATTCAAAGCTACAATTGTGTATTCGTGCGATTGGTTTCGCCGCAGTATGGACACGGGCAGGAGCGTTATCTTGCTGGAACAAAACTTCCTTAGACAACATACCAGGCCTTTGTATTTTTATTTCTTGGTGCAACAATAGTCCACCATTTATGGTTTTACCTTTTTCAAGGTAGACAACCATAATGACACCTCTACAGTCCCAAAAAACTGAAGCCATTACCTTCTTGGTTGACAAAACGGCCCGAGCTTTTTTAGGGGGCGGTGACCCTGCTATTTTTCATTGCTTGGATTGTACTTTGGACTCTGGTGTATTGTGGTGCACCCAAGTTTCGTCCATAGTTACGAAACGGCTAAGAAAATCTTGAGGATCACTTTGGAACAGATCTAAACAAACCCGTGTTACTGTTTGGCGGCTGCGTTTGTTTTCGGCTGAGAGCAGTCTAGGTACCCATCTGGCAGAGACCTTAGAAAATCCAAGATCGTTGGATATTATGTTCTGTGCTCGTTCATAGAAGATGCCTATTGCTTCTGTTATCTCTACAATCAGCAACCTCCTGTCATTCAAAATCAGGTCTAATATATTATTGGTATTTTCGTCTGTGGTAGCCGTCGGCGACCTACTACTCCTAGGTTCATGTTGCCCTGCTTCTCTGCCACGTTTGAAATCCGCTACCCATCTTTTGCTAGTGGCATACGATGGAATAGATTCCCCCGAAGTCTCGTACATATCCTCATAAATTTGTTTTGGCGTTAATCCTTTTTTTGTAAATATTTTATGACGGACGGTGCTCAATTTTATCCATTTCTACGGAAACCGCGAACTTCGTTTGTTAAATCGATCACAAATTTTGCAATTTTGACAGAAGAAAAACAAAAGAGAGCAGATTATAATTAAAAAAGGAATGGCTATTACGTGCCAGTATTATTTTTTATTTTGAATTTAAATGTCAACCTTAGACACAAATCTTTTCAATGTACCCTCGTATAAAAAAGAATTAACGAATACATCATTTACTCTAATTAGGAAAAGGTAACTCGATAATTATGCCTACTTAAATTTAGATAATATTATTATTAGTTTGAAAAGGGTAAATATATATAAAAAAACTTTATAAAAAGGAGGAGGAAAAATAACCTTATAAAAAGTACCTTATAACACAGGTAATAAGATACTTTTTATAAGGTTATTTTTGCGCCACCCTATATAAGGAGGATGTACGTGCGTGTTTGTGTCTGTGTGTGGGTGAACGATTCTAAATGTACGTACATGTTTGAGCGCGTTTAAATTAATATTTTAATTTTTTTATTTAATTGTTTATATTTTAAATTTAACTTTAAAATACAAACGTTTTAATTAAATATTACTTAAATTAATAAAGATCAACATTTTATTTCAATGGATGCCACCAAAATTCAAAATGGCGGACGGGCAAATGTCAGCTGTCGAATGGATACATCGTTTGCGATTGAATTAATATTAAAAAGGTATAAATGAAAATTAAAGATGGCGGCTGCGAGCTCCACTCGTTGAAAGTAAAAATAATGATAATTAGCTTCGATTATAATTCAAAAGGCAGTATCACGTTTTACTAGATAACGCTGTTTAGCGAATCACGTTACGGGACTGCGGGTCACGTGTTAGTGTAAAGCTGCGTCAATCTAGCTGTTTGCTGTTCCTAGGTGTCTGTTCCCGGAGACCGTCTAGATACCACCGCAGCGCTTATTGCAGCCGACAGACAATACTGTGCAGACATTACTGTGTTCCAGTTTGAAAGGTAACTAATGCAATTACTGAGGTAATGAGACTGAACATCTTGTGTCTCCATTGAAGAGGGCAATATTGTGCAGTATATATCATCCTAACTAGCACCACGTTGTTATGGGCAAGCGAGTCACTTACCATCAAATGAAGGTCCGGCTCCTTTTGTTTAAATAAAAAAAATGTTCCCACCGTTAGCGACATCTATAGTAAAGAGGAAACGAGCGGTAGGCGTGGCTCCGTGGGCGCAGTATTCTATTGATGGGAACTATACGAGTTAGCTTTTATAGGATACCTAAAAAGGATAACTAATTTGGAGACCTCAAAACTTAAGGCTACGCTGTTTTTAATTTTTTTTAATTTTGATTACGTTTGTGAAGGGCGCTGTAGCTGTAGACGAAACCGTATACTGTCCTGATAGTATTACCCTCGCCCTTAACAACGTGGCGCTAATTAGGATGATAAATATTCTTCCGCATTGTGGTCATCGCTTTAGACCGCTTGGGACTCAAGTAGAGTCTCATTACCACAGTAATTTCACTAGCTACAGCGACCTACAAACCGGAACACAATAATGTTTCCACACTACTGTTTGTCGGCTGCAATAGGAGCTGCGGTGGTACTTAAACGTCTCTGGCAGTAGAGTACCACCATCAGTAAATTACTGCGGTAACAAAACATTACTTTCAAAGCGACGAGCGCATTGTGATGCTGTGTATATAATCCTAATTGACTTCACTGGGTTTTACGTATCAGGTCTTGCTTGTAAGAAAATGTTCAATTAATTTTTATACTTTTTCTGCTTTGAAAAGTATCTTGTAAGTTTAGTCGAACTTTTTTTCTTATTTCGATAATATTCTCTTCATTAGTATCGCATCAGTTATGTTAGTATCACTCATTATTAAGTGTACACTAGGTTCGCTTCGTGAAATGAAAAAAAGTGTCGCATTGACTATATAAATATAATAGACAGCTAAAAGGTAGAGTACTACCTCGATCCTAGTACTCACATGAGGTTCCGGAATCGAACCCGCGACTAAGGCTAGCCACTGCGCAATGGCGGTTACTCCATTTAATGCTGTGTATGTATTATTAATGAAATTTATATCGAATTACTTTATTATGCGGTGATATAACGCGTTGTGTAAGCTGCGCGAGCCCGGCCCCGGTCAAGGTTGTCTTTACAAAATCATCACTTGTTTACGCGGGAAATCATTTGTACGGTATATCTAGGTCTCGAAAGGTCACAAACTATCTGATGAATTCACATAATCATACTCCATTAGAACAGCTTCGATGGTGACAGCGACAGGATCTGGTGCATGTATTAGAGAAATCGTAATACGAAATGATTTGTGTACATTCTCGCTGTCCGCTTTGCGGGCCGTAACTACCCCTTAGCTCCCTTTGGGGATGGAATTTTCCAAAATCCATTCTGAACTGACCTCTCAACGGCAGAAGCGATATTCTCACTAAATTTTGAGTGTTTACGTCTAATAGTTTCGGAGATATCCTGATGAGTATATTAATCTCTGAATATCTCCTATATATGTAAAGACATATCTATTCTTATTAGTTAATGTAACCCTGAGTCACGGGGGCTGATGACAACCGACATCTTCAAAGAGGATTCCTTTATGAGTTCTCAAGGTTGATCCTGGAGAACAATATTCCTGGAAGACGTGCACCTGGTAGTTAGAGGAACAAATGGTTTGACGACGTAAAGGAGTGGACCGGGTTCAAATGGCATCAGCCAAAAAGAATTGCTGAGGATCGAACTTGGTTTTCTCAATCTGATCATCATGCTTCAATTTAAAGAGGGCATCTAATGATGATGATGAGACATGAAATTGGAGACACGTCATTTCAAAAATAGTCGTAACTAATCAAATATGCTATAAAGCTCATGCTTACAGTTAAGATATGCAGAAAAGTGAGGAGAAGAAAAATTGCATGGTTGAGGAATGTCAGGGAATAGACTGGGGCGTCCGAATTGTTCCGCCGAACCGGAAACGGAAAGGATTTTACCATGGTGATCGCCAACCTTCACTAGTTGAAGAGGCATTCTAAGATGAAGAGCACTTTAAATATCCACCATATCTGGAAGCTTCCGTTCATCACCGGACAGTATTAAGCTGAGCTGGTGAATGGACACAGATCAAGTACTCGGCGGAACGAGGTAAACATTAAGCGGATGGTAATTGTAATCACGATCTTAAGCCTAATTACCTCATTCATTTCACTAGCTACAGCGCCCTTTAAACCGGAAGACGGTAATGTTTGCACAATGCTGTTAGGTGTCAGAAATAGCCTACCTACCAGTAAGGCTCTGCTGTTCTGTTTCTGGTAGTATGGTACACCTTTTTTTTTTCGTGGCGAGTCCTACATTGGATACTCTTCTGCTGTATGAGTGAAACCCCCACGGTTCCTCGCTCAGCGCATTTCGCAGGAACCACGGAAACCTTGGTCTTGGTCCACAACCGTGGTTCCTACAGCGGGAGGCCTTGCTGAGGCCACGTTTCAGGGTGGGGCTACTGCTCCCCGCTTCCTTTAAAAGTGTTAGGTGGAAGTACCGCACGAAGCCGCTCATGTTTGGTGACGAGTTACCACCGAACCCACCACCATGATCTCTGTTACGAAGGTAGGAAGACGTAAAGCATCCTCCTTCGACGCCCCGGTCTCTGCCTGCGGATTGAGAGATTGGTGCTTATTTCTCGCTGCCTTGCAGCCTCTTTCTGCAGCATTATCTCCTCAGGACACAATACCTACCTTCCTATTTCATTTAAGTCATCATGAGCATACTTCTCCTCATCGTATCAGTTCTCCTAGATTCCTTCCTCCTATATAATCTTCATCTTTTAACTCATCGCTGACGCAGCACGTGGCGAAAATTGATAAAATATTTCTTACTACACCTCAGTAGGTAGTAAAATTTTTGAAATATTCCAATGCCTGTTGTGTAATCAGTATATCATTTGATCCGTCTCCGAGGCGGCTCGCTCGCACCCCGCGTTGTGTAACGCGACCTATTAAAATTTCAAAGTACCCTCACACTTATTTATACACTGATTACATTTTGTATTGTTTTGGAATTTTTATAATATATAAAACTAGGTTGTTTACACAAGAGTTATTGGAAGCATTGAATATTTAACCTTCGGCAAACGTCTGTTGTGTAAACTTAATTATTGAACAGAAGTTCCGTAAGATACACTTTCGTCTAATGCGAGCTTGATTATGGAAGTAGACTAATTTTGATTTGATACTGGTACTGGTTGATAGACAGTACTGTGCGAACATTACTGTGATCCGGTTTGAAGGGCGCTGAAGCTATTACTGCTGGTAGGTCTCTGTTGCTGCAGACCGTCTAGGTAGGTACCAGCGCAGCGCCTATTGCAGCCGACAGACAGTACTGTGCGAACATTACTGTGATCCGGTTTGAAGGGCGCTGAAGCTATTACTGCTGGTAGGTCTCTGTTGCTACAGACCGTCTAGGTAGGTACCAGCGCAGCGCCTATTGCAGCCGACAGACAGTACTGTGCGAACATTACTGTGATCCGGTTTGAAGGGCGCTGAAGCTATTACTGCTGGTAGGTCTCTGTTGCTACAGACCGTCTAGGTAGGTACCAGCGCAGTGCCTATTGCAGCCGACAGACAGTACTGTGCGAACATTACTGTGATCCGGTTTGAAGGGCGCTGAAGCTATTACTGCTGGTAGGTCTCTGTTGCTGCAGACCGTCTAGGTAGGTACCAGCGCAGTGCCTATTGCAGCCGACAGACAGTACTGTGCGAACATTACTGTGATCCGGTTTGAAGGGCGCTGAAGCTATTACTGCTGGTAGGTCTCTGTTGCTACAGACCGTCTAGGTAGGTACCAGTGCAGCGCCTATTGCAGCCGACAGACAGTACTGTGCGAACATTACTGTGATCCGGTTTGAAGGGCGCTGAAGCTATTACTGCTGGTAGGTCTCTGTTGCTACAGACCGTCTAGGTAGGTACCAGCGCAGCGCCTATTGCAGCCGACAGACAGTACTGTGCGAACATTACTGTGATCCGGTTTGAAGGGCGCTGAAGCTATTACTGCTGGTAGGTCTCTGTTGCTACAGACCGTCTAGGTAGGTACCAGCGCAGCGCCTATTGCAGCCGACAGACAGTACTGTGCGAACATTACTGTGATCCGGTTTGAAGGGCGCTGAAGCTATTACTGCTGGTAGGTCTCTGTTGCCGCAGACCGTCTAGGTAGGTACCAGCGCAGCGCCTATTGCAGCCGACAGACAGTACTGTGCGAACATTAGTGTGATCCGGTTTGAAGGGCGCTGAAGCTATTACTGCTGGTAGGTCTCTGTTGCCGCAGACCGTCTAGGTAGGTACCAGCGCAGCGCCTATTGCAGCCGACAGACAGTACTGTGCGAACATTACTGTGATCCGGTTTGAAGGGCGCTGAAGCTATTACTGCTGGTAGGTCTCTGTTGCTGCAGACCGTCTAGGTAGGTACCAGCGCAGCGCCTATTGCAGCCGACAGACAGTACTGTGCGAACATTACTGTGATCCGGTTTGAAGGGCGCTGAAGCTATTACTGCTGGTAGGTCTCTGTTGCCGCAGACCGTCTAGGTAGGTACCAGCGCAGCGCCTATTGCAGCCGACAGACAGTACTGTGCGAACATTACTGTGATCCGGTTTGAAGGGCGCTGAAGCTATTACTGCTGGTAGGTCTCTGTTGCCGCAGACCGTCTAGGTAGGTACCAGCGCAGCGCCTATTGCAGCCGACAGACAGTACTGTGCGAACATTACTGTGATCCGGTTTGAAGGGCGCTGAAGCTATTACTGCTGGTAGGTCTCTGTTGCTGCAGACCGTCTAGGTAGGTACCAGCGCAGCGCCTATTGCAGCCGACAGACAGTACTGTGCGTACATTACTGTGATCCGGTTTGAAGGGCGCTGAAGCTATTACTGCTGGTAGGTCTCTGTTGCCGCAGACCGTCTAGGTAGGTACCAGCGCAGCGCCTATTGCAGCCGACAGACAGTACTGTGCGAACATTACTGTGATCCGGTTTGAAGGGCGCTGAAGCTATTACTGCTGGTAGGTCTCTGTTGCTACAGACCGTCTAGGTAGGTACCAGCGCAGCGCCTATTGCAGCCGACAGACAGTACTGTGTGAACATTACTGTGATCCGGTTTGAAGGGCGCTGAAGCTATTACTGCTGGTAGGTCTCTGTTGCTACAGACCGTCTAGGTAGGTACCAGCGCAGCGCCTATTGCAGCCGACAGACAGTACTGTGTGAACATTACTGTGATCCGGTTTGAAGGGCGCTGAAGCTATTACTGCTGGTAGGTCTCTGTTGCCGCAGACCGTCTAGGTAGATACCAACGCAGCGCCTATTGCAGCCCACAGACAGTAATGTGATCCGGTTTAAAAGGCGCTGTAATTAATGTAATTACTGTAGCAACGAGACTCAACATCTTATGTCTCAGGCGACGGGTACAATATGGTGCAGTTTAAACCATTCTAACTAGCGTCACGTTGTTATGGACCAGCGTATTATTTACCATCAGGTGAACGTCCCGCTCGTCTCGTCGCTTTGTAGAGTAGAAAAATAAATCGAGATTTCTAAAAATTCTGATGAGATAACAAATCTTAATGAATTAGGAAATTGCTACAAAAATCATTTTCAACAAACTAGTAATTAAAATATTATTAGAGCTTCTAGATGTCCTCTGTTAATGAGTAGCGTTTACATCATCATCAGCCGATAGAAGTCCACAGCTGGACATAGACCTCCCCCAAAGATCTCCATGTTTGTAGGGATACATACAGGGAACCTGTGCCATTTCTAATCACGCTGGACCAATGCGGGTTGACGGAAGCCAGAGCCTCGTTAGTTGCTTCGAAGTGTGCACCACGAGCTGGTGAGGCCGGCTTGGATCCCGTGAGTTAGGCTAGACTACTTACACTCCTAATATCGATACTATAGTATATATATTCTATAATATATAGGTGAAAGAAACTATCCAAAGCAATAAACCAAACAATGAAGAGCCACTTAAAGGGGATGATGATAAAAATGATGAAAATCGAAAAATGTTAGCGATTTCACAAATATCAAAACAACAGTAATAAACTTTACTAATGACTAGCACAGGACATGATGTTGTGTACACGGTGTCATTACTCTAATCATTTCATCACTTTCAGAACTCCAATCAGATCATAGTGAGAATAGACATGGTGGGAGATCCATCATCAGAAGATCTGAAGTTGAATTGTTTGTATCTTTTCCTGGACGGATTAATCTGGTTAAGTCTGTATTCATTTATCACAAGTTTCCTCGAGGAGGGAGATAAAAGCCCATAAGAGGAGAACTGTACAAGCGCGCAGGCGCACGTTGCAGTGTTCAGATAGTAATTTATTTCATAATTCAGTTAATTAGACGTTAGCGAGCCACTTGCGAGATGAATGATGCAATAAATAAATCGGCCGCCATGATGTAAGTTTCATGTGATGCTGCTAGTTTTGAATAAAGAGAAAGGCACAAAGAGATTCAACTGGTAGAATAATTAATCTTTTCTAACTTCAGTAAATAATTAACCTTTCATCATTAGCCGATGAACGTCCACTGCTGGACATAAGCCAGCCCACAAACCCACCAAACGTATCAACATCGATCGATCTCTTAACCTTTACTTGATGTTAATGAGGTTGATGATGTTGGTCGCAGAAAAACAATTATACCTGATTCATCATCATCACGTCAACCAATGAATGTCCACTGGGACATAGGTTCCATAAAGCAGCATCTAGCAATGTATCGTGCTAATTAAGCATAACAATTTAGGATATTTGCGTGACTTTAATTCTTTGATACTATACCTGGTCGGTATCAAAGAATTACTCACCGACAACCTAAAAGATTGTTATGTGAAAGTGGCCTGATGGATGCTCGAAGAACTGACGGTCGATGGAGCAGTAGAGTCCTCAAGTGACGACTGCGTACTAGTAGAGACTCTAGCCCTCTGTAAGCTGGTTCGATGATTTGATGAAAGTCGCGGAAGACCGCAAGATGCGGGACCGATCGTTACAGAGAGCTTTGGGGTAGGTCTATTTCAAGCTGTGCACGTTACCATCTAATTATGGTTATGAGTATCAAAGAGTGAAACAGAATTAAAATTAGAAGAGAAAAGGTGGAATAGAACGAGCTGACCGTCGACCTAGTGACAGACACGTGTCACCAACGTGTCACCAACGTCTTGCAAAAGTAAATTGAAATTTGCATTGGTAATGTTAATAGTTGCATTCGATCGGATAATTTTAGATATGTGTATATTATACAGCGCAGACCTTGATAAATAATTAGAAAATAATAATCTTAATAATCTTTAAATCATAAAAAAGTTGTGATGAAGTCTCTCCACAATTTGATGCAACATATCAAAATTGTGCATTAAAGAATTTGATAGCTTTTAGTTTAGATTCATAAGATATTAAGAATCTAGATTATAAATGGCTATTAGAAAGATTATCGAGGGGAAGAAAAAGAAACGGAGAAGTGCAACAGTTGTTAGAGAGTAAACAAAAGTCGGCCGAAGTAGACACGGGCTATAAAGAATTGGTGAAAGTGTTTAAAAATGTCTATTTGAATGCGTTTGCGAAATCTTTCCGCGGCGTGCGCTCATTCTCCTCGCAATACATTGAACAGAGCGATCTTACATTCTCCCATTTTATTTATTTAAGCGAATTAAATGTACGGAGAGCAGTGGAAGATCTGCGAGCGCTCGTTGTTGAATCGTCGGACTACGTCTGAATCCCAGACTGGGAAATTGCGTAGTTGCAGCAGAGGTTGCAGTGTATACACAGATCAAATTGCAAAAGTTCAAAATTCTGATAATTGTATATACTAAAAGAAATCGTACGATTAAAATAATAAGAATAATTAGTTTATTTTCAAAGCAACGACACGAGCTAATGATTAATTAGCTCCAATTAATGATGTACGCTGAACAGACCTGCTCGTCGCTGTACACGAGATAGGTTTCGTTACTCCAGTAATTATACTACTAGCAATATAGTACACATTTAGAAATGAGACCATAAGTTTATATTACTGCAAGAGGCGAGATGGGGGAGGTCGGCGGAGGTGGGGAAGTGACGAGATATCGATGCATCATATTCCGTTTGAAATCGATACGGGCCACGAATAATTGGACGAGGTTATATTTTACTGTACTGTACATAGTTAAACCATCGTCATCATTATTATAATTATTAACCTTTGTTTATCCACTGCTGGATTGCCTTCCGCAATGTTTTCCGCTAAATGCGATCCCCAGTTCCTTCATCCACTCACTTCCGATCGCCCTGATGATGTCGTCGGTCCATCTGGAGAGAGGGTCCTGCACTTCTGCGACCTGTACGCAGCCTCCGCTCCAAGACTTCTCTCCTCCATATTTAATTATATTTTATATACAATGATTAAATTTTTGTAAAAGATATCTTTAGTGTTTTGTCAGATTACTTGTTTTGGCGGGAATCGTGAATAGTACGATTTTTTTTGTTTTTAATATTATTATAACCTAAAAAATTATTATTCAGTCTCCGTGTATATTTGTTTATTTTGTTTTGATAATTGCAAACACCGTTTACTTTTGAATATAACTTAAGTTTATTCCCTAAATTAAATAAAACATTTTTGTTTTCGTTTCATCAGTTCCAGTATCAAACTTATTCTTTTTTATAAGAGGAGTGGACAAAGGAGCGAACAGTTCACTTGATAGAAAGTGATCACCGACCTCCATGGACTGGCGCAGCTGCGTTGCCGACCTTCAACTGCATTTTCTTATAATTATAATGAATAAATAATTGTAATTATAACGTTGTCCTCCTGATGTCCCGTAGGGGTGTGAGGGTTGCGCACAACGACACGGGACCCGAGCCAACCTCACCTGCTCGTGGTGCACCCTACTGTCCAACAAACGAGGCTCTGGCTCCCACCAATCCACTCAGGGCTAGCGTGGTGAGTAATCGTGCAAGTCCCCTCATATGAACCTCTAGAAAAACCAGCTTTTTGTGTTTGGCAGTACCGAAGGCCATGACTGCTGACCATGCAGGACCGATCGCTGTGGAGGAGCGGTTGGGAGAAGACCACACAGTTCTTACTCACTTATTGACTACTCATCGTGACAATTATGTGCATTGTAGTTAATTCCCTGCAGCGGACGTCTATCGGCTGATGATGATGAATTGTGTGTTTATGGTCATGTAGGCTCCCTACTAAATCAGCCCTGGAGTCTCGGGCTAAAGAATAGCACTAAGGTATTCCCTGACTGTCGTACAAGGTGACTAAAAGGGTCCCCAGTTTCCTGGGCCTTCAGGGCGAGGACCCTCGGAGCTCAATAAGCAAACCTTAGGAGGACGGCAAATGCATGGTGCTCTTGTATTTGCCGTAGAACAATGTGGATGCTGAGGGGCACCGGTGCGTTCCGTATGAGATCCCGGAACCCCTCCTAATGCACTAACGGTGACCACCGAGGGGGTTTTAATGGGTAGAAGCCGTACATAACCTTGTCTTCCCTCCAGAAGCAGGGTATCTTCTAAGATATCCACTGCAATAAAAAAGGGTCCTCGTTAAATAGGTCTCGAAGAACATTAAAGCCGTGGAGCGGCGCCCCGCGGGTAAGTTTAAGTTTGCGCCGCGCTCGAACCCAACACCGTTACGAATATAGAATGGAAACGCACGGGCGGAATGTGATCGCTCTAAATTCAAATTTGTTTTCAAAATACCCGCATACCTTCGCACTTTCACGCCGCGGCAACCGACGCCCTGGATTCCTTACGAGCTAATCATGAGCTTCATTCCATAAAGAGTCCACCAGGAACTTCAATGTCAACCGTTATTCAAACACCACTACGACGGACGTTAAACCAATATATACATAACGAACACAACCAGATAATCTGGATGAGCTGGCTGTAAGGAAGATCGAGGGTAGGGGATCACGACGTGGATCGCCTGCCCGATGGTGCGACCAGATACAGGCGATCTTAGGCACCAACATACCGAATGCCCTGCGCCGAGAACAGAGCGGCCTGGAGGCACCGGCTGACGCGTCGTTAAAAGCATTTCAGGACAACCGCGACCTTCACTCATGAAGTACACGGAAGTGAAGATACATAACGACAGATAGGGTTCTTTGTTTGGTCATCACGTGAAAACTAGTGAACGTATCGTCACGGGAGCGTGAGCATCCGACGAGGAACGATCTGCAGATAGTTACAGGCTATTCATTTTTTTAATTTCATAGATCCTTCATCATTATATTTCTAATTAACTTTTATACAACATTTCCATTGGGTATTATTTATGCGGTTGCTATGGTAACGGTTGCTATAGAAAGTGATTTTCAGTGGCTGTTGCTGTCAAAGAATATTTTATATTACGGCGCAGCGGGCGAGGAACAGCTAGTACTGATGTGAGACGTAAGATGTTCAAGTCGCGTTACCGCAATAATTTCACTAGATACAACGCCCTTCAAACCGGAACACGGTAATATTTGAGTACTGCTATCCAGCCACAGAAATTTGTGCTGTGATGTAGACGGTCTGTGTTGATGAGACAGCACCGTTTCCCGACCTGGTTCCGTAGTAGACTCAGGTACACAACCACACGATAAATCCTACAAGGGTCCAAGTGTTGCTGGAAGGGAATACCATCAGCTCGTAGTGAAGATGTCAGAAAATAAACAATGTTTTATAATCGTTAAAAGTCCTTTGTTAATATTTAAAAAAAAAAAAATATTATATGAACCGACGAAACGAACGGGACCGTCACCTGATGGTAAGTGATACGCCTGACCATAACGTGACGTTAATTAAGATTAAATATGCTGCACCACATTGTACACGTCGCGTTGAGATATAAGATAACAGAGACCTACCAGCAGTAATAGCTTCAGCGCCCTTCAAACCGGATCACAGTAATGTTCACACAGTACTGTCTGTCGGCTGCAATAGGCGCTGCGCTGGTACCTACCTAGACGGTCTGTAGCAACAGAGACCTACCAGCAGTAATAGCTTCAGCGCCCTTCAAACCGGATCACAGTAATGTTCGCACAGTACTGTCTGTCGGCTGCAATAGGCGCTGCGCTGGTACCTACCTAGACGGTCTGCAGCAACAGAGACCTACCAGCAGTAATAGCTTCAGCGCCCTTCAAACCGGATCACAGTAATGTTCGCACAGTACTGTCTGTCGGCTGCAATAGGCGCTGCGCTGGTACCTACCTAGACGGTCTGCAGCAACAGAGACCTACCAGCAGTAATAGCTTCAGCGCCCTTCAAACCGGATCACAGTAATGTTTGCACAGTACTGTCTGTCGGCTGCAATAGGCGCTGCGCTGGTACCTACCTAGACGGTCTGTAGCAACAGAGACCTACCAGCAGTAATAGCTTCAGCGCCCTTCAAACCGGATCACAGTAATGTTCGCACAGTACTGTCTGTCGGCTGCAATAGGCGCTGCGCTGGTACCTACCTAGACGGTCTGTAGCAACAAAGACCTACCAGCAGTAATAGCTTCAGCGCCCTTCAAACCGGATCACAGTAATGTTCGCACAGTACTGTCTGTCGGCTGCAATAGGCGCTGCGCTGGTACCTACCTAGACGGTCTGCAGCAACAGAGACCTACCAGCAGTAATAGCTTCAGCGCCCTTCAAACCGGATCACAGTAATGTTCGCACAGTACTGTCTGTCGGCTGCAATAGGCGCTGCGCTGGTACCTACCTAGACGGTCTGTAGCAACAGAGACCTACCAGCAGTAATAGCTTCAGCGCCCTTCAAACCGGATCACAGTAATGTTCGCACAGTACTGTCTGTCGGCTGCAATAGGCGCTGCGCTGGTACCTACCTAGACGGTCTGTAGCAACAAAGACCTACCAGCAGTAATAGCTTCAGCGCCCTTCAAACCGGATCACAGTAATGTTCGCACACTACTGTCTGTCGGCTGCAATAGGCGCTGCGCTGGTACCTACCTAGACGGTCTGCAGCAACAGAGACCTACCAGCAGTAATAGCTTCAGCGCCCTTCAAACCGGATCACAGTAATGTTCGCACACTACTGTCTGTCGGCTGCAATAGGCGCTGCGCTGGTACCTACCTAGACGGTCTGCAGCAACAGAGACCTACCAGCAGTAATAGCTTCAGCGCCCTTCAAACCGGATCACAGTAATGTTCGCACACTACTGTGTGTCGGCTGCAATAGGCGCTGCGCTGGTACCTACCTAGACAGTCTGTAGCAACAGACCTACGACTAGTATATTTAAATAATTCCTAAGCTATTACAAGCTGTGACTTAAGGTTCACATCTCCCGCAGATTGTTCCTCTCAATTATATCTGCCATTAGTAAAGTAACTCACCCGATACGGAACCCTGAAGATCGGCGTAGCAACAGAGAGAAAGGTTTTTTTTTATGGTGACCACTTAAACAATGAACCATAACAACTTTGGGATTGAGACGTTGAAGGAGAAAAAAAACCGATACGAGTATAGGTGCGTTTCCATTGCACCACAGATAAAGATATATATTACATGTGCCGGTGGTAGGTCTGTGGCTACAGACCGTCTAGGTAGGTACCACCGCAGCGCCTATTGCAGCCGACAGACAGTAGTGTGCAGACATTACTGTGATCCGGTTTGAAGGGCGCTGTAGTTAGTGTAATTATTGCGGTAATGAAATTCGATGTCTTATGTTTCAAAGCGGTAAGCACTATGTGGTGCTGAGTATATTATCTTAACTAGCGCGACATTGTTATAGGGGTATCACTTATAATCAGGTGAAAGTCCTGCTCAGTTCGTCGCTTAATAGAAAAAGGGATTTTATTGCCCCCCTTCCCGTTATTAACAACCTTTGGGGATGGAATTTAGTAAAATATATTCTTATCTGATCTCTAAATGGCAGAAGCGATTTCTTTACCTAATTTGGAGTGTTCACGTCTAATAATTTCGGAGATGTGATGAGTCAATGGATCTTTGGAAATCTTCAATAGTCGCTTCATTAAAAAAAAGGCTAGATTACTAAACGGTGAGCACACTCTTCGGAGATCGGTCTCCGTGATGATCACATTATGTGGTCAGTGTACGCCACCGTACTTTTACTGTAGCTGTTACGACATGATGGTACGGTATACCATCAGACAGGCTTCATGGTAGTATCGTTACTTGGGAGAGGTATATCCAGTGGAGTGAGCGCAGTCGATGACGTTGTAACTTTATCGTAACGTGTGCGGTAATGGATACGAGCAGCGTGTTTAAAGCTACGTGACCGTCCGCACGGCGGTGGACGGTGAGCGTACATTGTACTAATGCCGGTAACAAAATGGCGCTCGTTAGGATGATATGCAGGGGGCGAGGGTTTAGCAGGAAGTCACGAGAAAAAAAAATGGGAAATACACTGCATCCCATTGTATTTATCGCTTGGAGATATGTGAGGTCCTATTACCTCGGTAATAACTTACTGATGATGAGTCTATTGCTAGACACCGTCTAGATGCCACCGCAGCTGTTACTGCCGCTGTGTCATTACCAGCCGATAGACGTCCACTGCTGGACATAGGCCCCCAAAGATCTCCACTTCGATCGGTCCATACCTCCTGGGCTCAAATACCGTTAGTAGAGTTCGTCGTTTGTAAAGGTTCAGGGGATTTGAACTATTTCCCACCACTCTGCCCCAATGCGGGTTGGTGGGAGCCAGAGCCTCGTCTGTTGATTACCAGGGTGCACTAGTAACAGCTGTGGTTGGCGTGGGTTCCGTGAGCTGTTCTGCGGGAACCCCCACACCTCGCCAAACAGTACTGTGCAAATATTACCGTGTGTATTAAAGGGCCCTGTTGCTGGTGAAGTTACTGACGCTTATCATCATCATCAGTAGGTACCTTCTTCAACTCATCGATCCTCAGCTATTCTTTATCATCTTATGTATCAAAGCGAGGAGCACAATATTCAGTGTTTAACATGACGCCAGATTGCCGTGGACAGGCGTTACCACCAGCTAACGTCTTCCCCTCGTCACTTTGCTGAGTAATAATTGTTCTTCGCGGAACCGCCTAAGGTGCTTATACAACTGTGACGTCACGCCGAGGGACCATCTGCTTGCACTACGCAAAACTCTAAAAAAAAAATTGCCGCCACTTGTCCGTCGAGAGTATGCGTCCATTTTTTTCTGCCGGTCAACATTGTACGGAACCATTAGGATCGCTTCCGGTTAGGCCACGTGTTTCCGGTGCAATGCAACGCTCTTATAACGCGGATGACGACAACCGGATTTCGTAATACATGAGAAAGAATGTTTAAACTTTAATCATCATCAGCCTTTAGCAGTTCAGATCATTTTTTTTAAAGACGGTCACCCGATAGTAAGTGATACGTCTGCCCATAATAACGAGTTGGAATGATATAGTTTGCATCATGTTGTACTCGTCGCTCATTACCCCATTAATTATACTAGCTACAGCGCCCTTGAAACCGGAACACGGTAATGTATGCTCGGTACTTTTTGGCGGTAGAAACGGGCGCTGCGGTGGCACACGCCGAGACGGTCTCCGGCAATACAGACCTACCAACAGTGAAATAGATATCTACCGCCATTATACCGGTGACCTACCACCAGTGAAACAAGGACATACCACTAGTGAAACAGGGACATGCCACCGGTGAAACAAGGACATACCACTAGTGAAACAATGACATTCCAGCAGTGAAACAAGGATATACCAGCAGTGAAACAAGGATATACCAGCAGTGAAACAAGGATATACCAGCAGTGAAACAGGAATCTACCACCAATGAAACAAGGATCTACCACCAGTGAAACAGGGATCCACCACCAATGAAACAAGGATCTACCACCAGTGAAACAGGGATCCACCACCATGAAACAAGGATCTACCACCAGAGAAACAGGGATCTACCACCAATGAAACAAGGATCTACCACCAGAGAAACAGGGATCTACCACCAATGAAACAAGGATCTACCACCAGTGAAACAGGGATCTACCACCAATGAAACAGGGATCTACCACCAATGAAACAAGAATCTACCACCAGAGAAACAGGGATCTACCACTAGTGAAACAAGGACATGCCACCAGTGAAACAAGGACATACCACTAGTGAAACAGGGACATGCCACCGGTGAAACAAGGACATACCAGCAGTGAAACAAGGATATACCAGCAGTGAAACAGGGATCTACCACCAATGAAACAAGGATATACCAGCAGTGAAACAGGGATCTACCACCAATGAAACAAGGATCTACCACCAGTGAAACAGGGATCCACCACCAATGAAACAAGGATCTACCACCAGTGAAACAGGGATCCACCACCAATGAAACAAGGATCTACCACCAGAGAAACAGAGATCTACCACTAGTGAAACAAGGACATGCCACCGGTGAAACAAGGACATACCACTAGTGAAACAGGGACATGCCACCGGTGAAACAAGGACATACTAGCAGTGAAACAAGGATATACCAGCAGTGAAACCGGGATCTACCACCAGTGAACAGGGATCTACCACCAATGAAACAGGGATCCACCACCAATGAAACAAGGATCTACCACCAGAGAAACAGGGATCTACCACTAGTGAAACAAGGACATGCCACCAGTGAAACAAGGACATACCACTAGTGAAACAGAGACATGCCACCGGTGAAACAAGGACATACCACCAATGAAACAAGGATCTACCACCAGTGAAACAAGGATATATCAGCAGTGAAACAAGGATCTACCACCAATGAAACAAGGATATACCAGCAGTGAAACAGGGATCTACCACCAATGAAACAAGGATATACCAGCAGTGAAACAGGGATCTACCACCAATGAAACAAGGATATACCAGCAGTGAAACAGGGATCTACCACCAATGAAACAAGGATCTACCACCAGAGAAACAGGGATCTACCACTAGTGAAACAAGGACATGCCACTAGTGACACAGGGACATGCCACCGGTGAAACAAGGACATACCAGCAGTGAAACAAGGATATACCAGCAGTGAAACAGGGATATACCACCAGTGAAACAGGGATCTACCACCAATGAAACAAGGATCTACCAGCAGTGAAGCAAGGACATGCCACCAGTGAAACAGGGATCTACCACCAGTGAAGCAAGGACTTGCCTCTAGTGAAAGAAGGACATACAAGCAGTGAAACAGGGATCTACCACCAATGAAACAAGGACATGCCACCAGTAAAACAGGGATCTACCACCAGTGAAGCAAGGACTTGCCTCTAGTGAAAGAAGGACATACAAGCAGTGAAACAGGGATCTACCACCTGTGAAACAATGACATGCCACCAGTGAAACAGGGACCTACCACCAGTGAAACAAAGACATTCCTCTAGTGAAAGAAGGACATACAAGCAGTGAAACAGGGATCTACCACCAATGAAACAAGGACATGCCACCAGTAAAACAGGGATCTACCACCAGTAAAACAGGGATCTACCACCAGTGAAGCAAGGACTTGCCTCTAGTGAAACAGGGATCTACCACCAGTGAAACAGGGATCTACCACCTGTGAAATAATGACATGCCACCAGTGAAACAGGGACCTACCACCAGTGAAACAAGGATCTACCACCAGTGAAACAGGGATCTACCACCTGTGAAAAAATGACATGCCACCAGTGAAACAGGGACCTACCTCCAGTGAAACAAGGATCTACCACCAGTGAAACAGGGATCTACCACCTGTGAAACAATGACATGCCACCAGTGAAACAGGGACCTACCGCCAATGAAACAAGGATCTACCACAAGCGGAACAGGGACCTACCTCTCGTGAACAGTGTTACTTTAGACTGAAGTAATACCGTTGAAACATACCATGGTTATATCGGCCGAGGTCCAGCTCCCGCTCACGAAGCCAAGGAAGAAGTCTTAAGTTTTGTCTCAAGTTATAACTCAAGCTAACATCCTGATACATGTTCGTTGCATCGCCTGATCTAAAATCGGCCTCGGCCAGCTCCCGCCGAATTGATTATCACGCCGGCGTGATACGGTGATAGATAAAGTTAATGCCGTCCAATTCGGAACAAGGCGAGTGTTCTCACTATCTATTGCGTGTCGTCTGCCGCAGGGGCGCGCGGGCCCCCGATAAACGAGTGATAACACGCACGTAATCGCATTGTCTACAAATACTATACGAACTCTTCCTCATTGCTCCGATCCGATCTTATCTACATTTGGTGTATATCTTATAGATATGGATACAGTTAGAATGATATACACTGCACCGAAATGCGCTCCTCGCATTGAGACATATTCGCCATGTCCTTTGCACACTACTTCATCACCGTCATCATCATCATCATCAACCGACAGACTACTATTACTTACCGATGGAAATATTCGTTCCGTTGTTTAGATGTTCTCCGTCACAATAATTCAATATCTATTATTGCGGTATCCTTTTAAAGGACCCATTGTAGTGAATTTCTTTGGGGTAGGCTTATGTCCAGCAGTGGGAAGTCTAGCGACTGGTGATGATCTACAATTCTCGTTAAACCATTTATCATAATATCAGAATTGACCCTGGGCTTTTACCTAATTCTGCCAATAGTAATGAGAATTTCGAAGGTTCCTGACTTAATTCCTTTCTAACTATAGGTTCAGGTTTGAAGTCAATAACACATGGTGTTAAGTCACAATGGTGTCGTTGATGGTGAAGTCAGCTGCCCAGGATACTCCAGCCTTCGCATGTGGACAGCCGCAAGATAGCGATGACCATACAAAGGAAGGAAGCTAAGGTTTGATCAATATTAGAGAAATGGACTTTGGGGTTCACAACGATGCGATATAACCAAGCCGAATTTAACATAACAATTTGATGGTAATTAGGATGTTTACACAACATCACAGTGCGGCTGTAGCAGTGACTTAGATGTTAGTAATTTAATTAGTACCATCACCCTTCCCCTTCCAACGGGTTCTCGCCTTGTCGTGGCGGAGGGGCTTAGTAACCGTGATCCGGTACACGGTGAAGCCAAGTGGAACCCACCCGGCCAGCCCACGGCAAAGGGCTGGCCGAAGCGGCCGCTCCAAGTGCGAGCACCGGTTGGGGTAACTGGAGCTCACCGGAACGGCCGGGGGCCTCAGGGGCGGCTGTGTGCTGCCCCAGCGGCCGGCTGCAGGCGCGGTTTCATACCGCCCCTCGCAGCCGAGGTGGGTTCGCGGAGGGAGTACCCTCTGCGGCCAACCGGTGTCGCACCGGTGATGCGGCGGCGGTAGGGCCGCGCGGGAAGAGGAGTGCCGGTATTGAGATGCGCCGCTCTCCCTATCCTCCGCGGCCGTTGACAGGTAGCGGCGGGCCTAACATCTCTCTGCCGCGGGGAGCCGGGAGAGGTTTTCTCCAGTGGCTCCCATGGCCTCTGGGCGACAGGTTCGGGGGAACCGGTCGCCCGCACACGCATGAGGTCGAGGAGGGGGCGCGCTGCATGTTCCGGCGCGCCCTGGAAAGGGAGGGTTCATCCCTCCCTCCCGAAGTGGGGCTGCGCAAGCGGCCAGCGCCGGCAGGGTCGCGGTTGAGTGCGCGCGTTCCCGTGACCCTGCCATCATGGCGATGGGGCGGAGCATCGTGGGGGTTTTAGTCGGTGCAAGTCCGACATATCTCGTCCTTGCCCCCGCGAGGACGAGTATGCGTAGGCATTTCCCCCACGTAAAACAAAAAAAAAAAACCATCACCCTTCAAATTAGGACGAAGGGATTTTCAAAAATAGACGTCGGGATAATAGCTTACTAGACTATCTGTAGTATACTTACAGTAGATTCCTGCAAGCTGATAATAATCATCATCACCTTCATTATCTGTAGCTCGTATATATTTTCATCCTGCTCTAGCAATAGTTTTATCTTCTTCTTAATCTTCATCTAATTTAAAGTCATACAATTGGAGATTTCTAAATTATGTTCAAGTGGTACCTTCTCTTCGTCATCATATTATTCTAGAACTTTCTCGATCGTTTATTCTAAATCCATCATTACATGATCTAAATCTGGACTATCAGGTTAAAACAGCTGATCAATTTTTGAACCTAGATTCTAAATTTTAGTCAGTACCAGGTCTTGCAATCCTTGCAGGAGTATTATTGTTAGAATTTCAATTGAATAGAAATTGAATCGGCTGCTAGACAATGGCGGGGGAGTTTATCTATAGCAGCGTCAGGTTTAATTGCTTGATGATAACCGCGTGCTAGACAGTGGGCAGCTGGTATCACGCCAGCGGCACGTGCTGCCAGCGAGTAGTAAGTGGGGGCGTGGGAGGGTAAGAGGTAATTAATCAGGTGCAGTAAAGTATCGTTTTTAAATTAGTATTAGTCAATGTCGGCTATTCCGATTGCAAATTATTCAGGTATCCTCCAAAAGTTAAAACGTTAGGTTGACTACCAAGTGCTTTACCACAAGGTGCATCACCACCAGGTACTTCACCACCAGAGGCTTCCCCACCAGATGCTTCGCCACCAGGTACTTGACCACAAGGTGCTTCAACAACAGGTGCTTCATCAGCAAATGCCTCTACAAAAGGTGCTATAACAACAGGTGCTTCATCATCAAGTGCTTTACCACCAGATGCTGGACTTGCAGATGGAATAATGTTCAAGCTCTATGCTGTATAAGTTATAATGGAATTATACTATATCTATATATATATAGGCATCAAGCCCTAGAAAGAGTCGGGAGAACATTAACCGTATCATTGCTAGATAAAAAGATGTCATCAAGAACTTTTAAGTTAGAATTAAGCACTAAATTATAAGTAAATTCTGTATCTTTAACTTGGACTACTTTTTCAGGTCTGACCTGACGCAGACCGTCTAGAAGAGCCATCATTTCTCTCCTCTCTTCCCAAACAATTGTGTGAAAACTTTACTATATATCAATTTGTATGCCGCTGTATTATTTTGTAGGGTGAGTATACTATGGCAGATATCGTTTACATTTTAATGATCCCACTGTTGGGATAACGGTGTTCTCTTATTAGAGCATTGACATACATACTGTCTGTATGTATATGTGTGTGTTCAATTAATTCATGAGTAACTCGCTATCGTATGATCATAATAATTGTTCCATTGATGATTCTCGGTAATTTATTTCGATTGCAAAGGGGAAAACCCACCGTGACGTATATACTGTGGACATAGGAGAAGAAAAAAAAGTAATAACAGTGTGACAATCTGACCAATATTCACGACGGGGCGTTAATTAGACATCAATAATTATAACAGCTACAACGTCATTCAGATAACACCGCATTACGCTGCCTATTTATCTGCTTCAAGTGAAATTCATACATAAAATTGATTTAAAAAAAATGTAGACTTGTTATACCGATTTCGCTGTACTGTGTCGCGCCATTCATAAACTACAGTACTGGGCATGATACTTCTTAGAACGCTGCCGGTAGATAAGATAGGCGACGGTGGAAAAAAAAACCACCGCCGACTTCCTCCAACAGTCCTTATCTCCGGGCTATCTGTGCGGGCTTTCTTCACATTTAGACCTTGTTTTAGACGCTGGAGTGCAAAGTTTTGACTCTACAAGGAAAATGTTGAAATCTCAACACTTGTGTAAGTATTCGATGAGACGAGCGTTCATATGGTGCTAAGCGATACGCCTTTGACAATCTAGCGCTAATTAGGGTACACTGCACCGCATTATATTCCCGCATAACAACGTGACACTAGTTAGGATGGTATACACTGCACAGCACTATGTTCCCCCATAACAACGTGGCGCTGAAGATATACACTGAACTGCATTATATTCCCCTATAACAACGTGGCGCTAGTTAGGATGATATACACTGCACTGAATTACGTTCCCCCATAACAACGTGGCGCTGAAGATATACACTGATTTGCATTATATTCCCCTATAACAACGTGGCGCTAGTTAGGATGATATACACTGCACTGAATTACGTTCCCTCATAACAACGTGGCGCTGAAGATATACACTGATTTGCATTATATTCCCCTATAACAACGTGGCGCTAGTTAGGATGATATACACTGCACTGAATTACGTTCCCCCATAACAACGTGGCGCTGAAGATATACACTGATTTGCATTATATTCCCCTATAACAACGTGGCGCTAGTTAGGATGATATACACTGCACTGAATTACGTTCCCCCATAACAACGTGGCGCTGAAGATATACACTGAACTGCATTATATTCCCCTATAACAACGTGGCGCTAGTTAGGATGATATACACTGCACTGAATTACGTTCCCTCATAACAACGTGGCGCTGAAGATATACACTGAACTGCATTATATTCCCCTATAACAACGTGGCGCTAGTTAGGATGATATACACTGCACTGAATTACGTTCCCTCATAACAACGTGGCGCTGATGATATACACTGAACTGCATTATATTCCCCTATAACAACGTGGCGCTAGTTAGGATGATATACACTGCACTGAATTACGTTCCCCCATAACAACGTGGCGCTGAAGATATACACTGAACTGCATTATATTCCCCTATAACAACGTGACGCTAGTTAGGATGATATACACTGCACTGAATTACGTTCCCCCATAACAACGTGGCGCTGAAGATATACACTGAACTGCATTATATTCCCCTATAACAACGTGGCGCTAGTTAGGATGATATACACTGCACTGAATTATGTTCCCTCATAACAACGTGGCGCTGATGATATACACTGAACTGCATTATATTCCCCTATAACAAAGTGGCGCTAGTTAGGATGATATACACTGCACTGAATTACGTTCCCCCATAACAACGTGGCGCTGAAGATATACACTGAACTGCATTATATTCCCCTATAACAACGTGCGCTAGTTAGGATGATATACACTGCACTGAATTATGTTCCCTCATAACAACGTGGCGCTGATGATATACACTGAACTGCATTATATTCCCCTATAACAACGTGGCGCTAGTTAGGATGATATACACTGCACTGAATTACGTGCCCTCATAACAACGTGGCGCTGAAGATATACACTGAACTGCATTATATTCCCCTATAACAACGTGGCGCTAGTTAGGATGATATACACTGCACTGAATTATGTTCCCTCATAACAACGTGGCGCTGATGATATACACTGAACTGCATTATATTCCCCTATAACAACGTGGCGCTAGTTAGGATGATATACACTGCACTGAATTACGTTCCCTCATAACAACGTGGCGCTGAAGATATACACTGAACTGCATTATATTCCCCTATAACAACGTGGCGCTAGTTAGGATGATATACACTGCACTGAATTACGTTCCCTCATAACAACGTGGCGCTGAAGATATACACTGAACTGCATTATATTCCCCTATAACAACGTGACGCTAGTTAGGATGATATACACTGCACTGAATTACGTTCCCCCATAACAACGTGGCGCTGAAGATATACACTGAACTGCATTATATTCCCCTATAACAACGTGGCGCTAGTTAGGATGATATACACTGCACTGAATTATGTTCCCTCATAACAACGTGGCGCTGAAGATATACACTGAACTGCATTATATTCCCCTATAACAACGTGGCGCTAGTTAGGATGATATACACTGCACTGAATTACGTTCCCCCTAAACAACGTGGCGCTGAAGATATACACTGAACTGCATTATATTCCCCTATAACAACGTGGCGCTAGTTAGGATGATATACACTGCACTGAATTACGTTCCCTCATAACAACGTGGCGCTGATGATATACACTGAACTGCATTATATTCCCCTATAACAACGTGGCGCTAGTTAGGATGATATACACTGCACTGAATTACGTTCCCCCATAACAACGTGGCGCTGAAGATATACACTGAACTGCATTATATTCCCCTATAACAACGTGACGCTAGTTAGGATGATATACACTGCACTGAATTACGTTCCCCCATAACAACGTGGCGCTGAAGATATACACTGAACTGCATTATATTCCCCTATAACAACGTGGCGCTAGTTAGGATGATATACACTGCACTGAATTATGTTCCCTCATAACAACGTGGCGCTGATGATATACACTGAACTGCATTATATTCCCCTATAACAAAGTGGCGCTAGTTAGGATGATATACACTGCACTGAATTACGTTCCCCCATAACAACGTGGCGCTGAAGATATACACTGAACTGCATTATATTCCCCTATAACAACGTGCGCTAGTTAGGATGATATACACTGCACTGAATTATGTTCCCTCATAACAACGTGGCGCTGATGATATACACTGAACTGCATTATATTCCCCTATAACAACGTGGCGCTAGTTAGGATGATATACACTGCACTGAATTACGTTCCCCCATAACAACGTGGCGCTGAAGATATACACTGAACTGCATTATATTCCCCTATAACAACGTGGCGCTAGTTAGGATGATATACACTGCACTGAATTACGTTCCCTCATAACAACGTGGCGCTGAAGATATACACTGAACTGCATTATATTCCCCTATAACAACGTGGCGCTAGTTAGGATGATATACACTGCACTGAATTACGTTCCCTCATAACAACGTGGCGCTGAAGATATACACTGAACTGCATTATATTCCCCTATAACAACGTGGCGCTAGTTAGGATGATATACACTGCACTGAATTACGTTCCCCCTAAACAACGTGGCGCTGAAGATATACACTGAACTGCATTATATTCCCCTATAACAACGTGGCGCTAGTTAGGATGATATACACTGCACTGAATTACGTTCCCTCATAACAACGTGGCGCTGAAGATATACACTGAACTGCATTATATTCCCCTATAACAACGTGGCGCTAGTTAGGATGATATACACTGCACTGAATTATGTTCCCTCATAACAACGTGGCGCTGATGATATACACTGAACTGCATTATATTCCCCTATAACAAAGTGGCGCTAGTTAGGATGATATACACTGCACTGAATTACGTTCCCCCATAACAACGTGGCGCTGAAGATATACACTGAACTGCATTATATTCCCCTATAACAACGTGCGCTAGTTAGGATGATATACACTGCACTGAATTATGTTCCCTCATAACAACGTGGCGCTGATGATATACACTGAACTGCATTATATTCCCCTATAACAACGTGGCGCTAGTTAGGATGATATACACTGCACTGAATTACGTTCCCCCATAACAACGTGGCGCTGAAGATATACACTGAACTGCATTATATTCCCCTATAACAACGTGGCGCTAGTTAGGATGATATACACTGCACTGAATTACGTTCCCTCATAACAACGTGGCGCTGAAGATATACACTGAACTGCATTATATTCCCCTATAACAACGTGGCGCTAGTTAGGATGATATACACTGCACTGAATTACGTTCCCTCATAACAACGTGGCGCTGAAGATATACACTGAACTGCATTATATTCCCCTATAACAACGTGGCGCTAGTTAGGATGATATACACTGCACTGAATTACGTTCCCCCTAAACAACGTGGCGCTGAAGATATACACTGAACTGCATTATATTCCCCTATAACAACGTGGCGCTAGTTAGGATGATATACACTGCACTGAATTACGTTCCCTCATAACAACGTGGCGCTGAAGATATACACTGAACTGCATTATATTCCCCTATAACAACGTGGCGCTAGTTAGGATGATATACACTGCACTGAATTATGTTCCCTCATAACAACGTGGCGCTAGTTAGGATGATATACACTGCACTGAATTATGTTCCCCCATAACAACGTGGCGCTGATGATATACACTGCACTGAATTACGTTCCCTCATAACAACGTGGCGCTGAAGATATACACTGAACTGCATTATATTCCCCTATAACAACGTGGCGCTAGTTAGGATGATATACACTGCACTGAATTACGTTCCCCCATAACAACGTGGCGCTGAAGATATACACTGAACTGCATTATATTCCCCTATAACAACGTGGCGCTAGTTAGGATGATATACACTGCACTGAATTATGTTCCCTCATAACAACGTGGCGCTGAAGGTATACACTGAACTGCATTATATTCCCCTATAACAACGTGGCGCTAGTTAGGATGATATACACTGCACTGAATTACGTTCCCTCATAACAACGTGGCGCTGAAGATATACACTGAACTGCATTATATTCCCCTATAATAACGTGGCGCTAGTTAGGATGATATACACTGCACTGAATTACGTTCCCCCATAACAACGTGGCGCTGAAGATATACACTGAACTGCATTATATTCCCCTATAACAACGTGCGCTAGTTAGGATGATATACACTGCATCGCATTAATATCCCCCATAACAACATGGCGCTGGTTAGGATGATATACATTGCATCGAAATAATATTCCCCTATAACAACGTGCGCTAGTTAGGATGATATGCACTGCATCGCATTAATATCCCCCATAACAACGTGGCGCTAGTTGGGATGGTATATACTGCATCGCATTAATATCCCTCATAACAACGTGGCGCTAGTTGGGATGGTATACACTGCATCGCATTAATATCCCCCATAACAACGTGGCGCTAGTTAGGATGATATACATTGCATCGCATTAATATCCCCCATAACAACGTGACGCTAGTTAGGATGATATATACTGCACCGCACTTGTCACCCATAAAACAGTAGCGCTAAGATAACATGCGCTGCATCGCATTGCGCTCGTCTTGAGACAAGATATTAAGTCTACTTACCTCAATAATTTCACTAGCTACGGCGGCCTTCGAACGGGAATAAAGTAATTAAAGTTCATTTGAGTTTGGAGATGTGCGCTGTGGTGGTCCTGGTGGACGGTGCCTGGTCGGTCACCATGTTGCTCCACCCTCGTCGTCACCAGGAACTAACGTCCTCCAATACCATTAGAGTGAACAATACGATGTAGCGTTTGCTTTGTACGATACACTACAAACGAGGGTTGGGGTGTAGCGATAGTAGTGGCTGTTATCGGCGAAGTCAAGGGCATAAACCGGCGAGCACTCGATCTAACGTGACCTCCGGGCACGTGCAATGAGCACTAGAGGTCAAGTGATGTTGCATTTTGCGTAAACGAATACAGATAAGGGAGGGTTCAATAAACCCATTCCTCAGCCCATTCAGCGGACCTTTGATTTATGCTCATTGTTTTTATTTTATTTGTGGCGCGGCGATCGGCCAATATTATGCAATAGCTACATTGTATAGAATAGCTACATTGTATAGAATAGCTGCATTGATAGACAACTTAACATAAACTGTATATTAAATTGAAGTTCTGTGTAGCGTTCTCGATTAGGCAAGGAGACGTTTGATCGAGACCTGTTTTACTGCTGGTAGGTCTCTGTTGCTACAGACCGTCTAGGTAGGTACCAGCGCAGCGGCTATTGCAGCCGACAGACAGTACTGTGCGAACATTACTGTGATTCGGTTTGAAGAGCGCTGAGTCTATTACTGCTGGTAGGTCTCTGTTGCTGCAGACCGTCTAGGTAGGTACCAGCGCAGCGGCTATTGCAGCCGACAGACAGTACTGTGCGAACATTACTGTGATTCGGTTTGAAGGGCGCTGAGCTTATTACTGCTGGTAGGTCTCTGTTGCTACAGACCGTCTAGGTAGGTACCAGCGCAGCGGCTATTGCAGCCGACAGACAGTACTGTGCGAACATTACTGTGATTCGGTTTGAAGGGCGCTGAAGCTATTACTGCTGGTAGGTCTCTGTTGCTGCAGACCGCCTAGGTAGGTACCAGCGCAGCGGCTATTGCAGCCGACAGACAGTACTGTGCGAACATTACTGTGATTCGGTTTGAAGGGCGCTGAGGCTATTACTGCTGGTAGGTCTCTGTTGCTACAGACCGTCTAGGTAGGTACCAGCGCAGCGGCTATTGCAGCCGACAGACAGTACTGTGCGAACATTACTGTGATCCGGTTTGAAGGGCGCTGAAGCTATTACTGCTGGTAGGTCTCTGTTGCTGCAGACCGTCTAGGTAGGTACCAGCGCAGCGCCTATTGCAGCCGACAGACAGTACTGTGCGAACATTACTGTGATCCGGTTTGAAGGGCGCTGAAGCTATTACTGCTGGTAGGTCTCTGTTGCTGCAGACCGTCTAGGTAGGTACCAGCGCAGCGCCTATTGCAGCCGACAGACAGTACTGTGCGAACATTAATGTGATCCGGTTTGAAGGGCGCTGAAGCTATTACTGCTGGTAGGTCTCTGTTGCTGCAGACCGTCTAGGTAGGTACCAGCGCAGCGGCTATTGCAGCCGACAGACAGTACTGTGCGAACATTACTGTGATTCGGTTTGAAGGGCGCTGAGGCTATTACTGCTGGTAGGTCTCTGTTGCTACAGACCGTCTAGGTAGGTACCAGCGCAGCGGCTATTGCAGCCGACAGACAGTACTGTGCGAACATTACTGTGATCCGGTTTGAAGGGCGCTGAAGCTATTACTGCTGGTAGGTCTCTGTTGCTGCAGACCGTCTAGGTAGGTACCAGCGCAGCGCCTATTGCAGCCGACAGACAGTACTGTGCGAAAATTACTGTGATCCGGTTTGAAGGGCGCTGAAGCTATTACTGCTGGTCGGTCTCTGTTGCTGCAGACCGTCTAGGTAGGTACCAGCGCAGCGCCTATTGCAGCCGACAGACAGTACTGTGCGAACATTACTGTGATCCGGTTTGAAGGGCGCTGAAGCTATTACTGCTGGTAGGTCTCTGTTGCTGCAGACCGTCTAGGTAGGTACCAGCGCAGCGCCTATTGCAGCCGACAGACAGTACTGTGCGAACATTACTGTGATCCGGTTTGAAGGGCGCTGAAGCTATTACTGCTGGTAGGTCTCTGTTGCTGCAGACCGTCTAGGTAGGTACCAGCGCAGCGCCTATTGCAGCCGACAGACAGTACTGTGCGAACATTACTGTGATTCGGTTTGAAGGGCGCTGAGGCTATTACTGCTGGTAGGTCTCTGTTGCTGCAGTCCGTCTAGGTAGGTACCAGCGCAGCGCCTATTGCAGCCGACAGACAGTACTGTGCGAACATTACTGTGATCCGGTTTGAAGGGCGCTGAGGCTATTACTGCTGGTAGGTCTCTGTTGCTGCAGACCGTCTAGGTAGGTACCAGCGCAGCGCCTATTGCAGCTGACAGACAGTACTGTGCGAACATTACTGTGATTCGGTTTGAAGGGCGCTGAGGCTATTACTGCTGGTAGGTCTCTGTTGCTGCAGACCGCCTAGGTAGGTACCAGCGCAGCGGCTATTGCAGCCGACAGACAGTACTGTGCGAACATTACTGTGATTCGGTTTGAAGGGCGCTGAGGCTATTACTGCTGGTAGGTCTCTGTTGCTACAGACCGTCTAGGTAGGTACCAGCGCAGCGGCTATTGCAGCCGACAGACAGTACTGTGCGAACATTACTGTGATCCGGTTTGAAGGGCGCTGAAGCTATTACTGCTGGTAGGTCTCTGTTGCTGCAGACCGTCTAGGTAGGTACCAGCGCAGCGCCTATTGCAGCCGACAGACAGTACTGTGCGAACATTACTGTGATCCGGTTTGAAGGGCGCTGAAGCTATTACTGCTGGTAGGTCTCTGTTGCTGCAGACCGTCTAGGTAGGTACCAGCGCAGCGCCTATTGCAGCCGACAGACAGTACTGTGCGAACATTACTGTGATCCGGTTTGAAGGGCGCTGAAGCTATTACTGCTGGTAGGTCTCTGTTGCTGCAGACCGTCTAGGTAGGTACCAGCGCAGCGGCTATTGCAGCCGACAGACAGTACTGTGCGAACATTACTGTGATTCGGTTTGAAGGGCGCTGAGGCTATTACTGCTGGTAGGTCTCTGTTGCTACAGACCGTCTAGGTAGGTACCAGCGCAGCGGCTATTGCAGCCGACAGACAGTACTGTGCGAACATTACTGTGATCCGGTTTGAAGGGCGCTGAAGCTATTACTGCTGGTAGGTCTCTGTTGCTGCAGACCGTCTAGGTAGGTACCAGCGCAGCGCCTATTGCAGCCGACAGACAGTACTGTGCAAACAGTACTGTGATCCGGTTTGAAGGACGCTGTAGCTAGTGAAATTACTGGGGTAACAAGACTTAACATCTTATGTCTCGAGGCACCGATCGCAAGGTCGTGCTGTGTATGTCATCCTAACTAGCGCCGCGATGTCATGAGCAGACGTATCACTTACTATCACGTGAACGTCTTGTTCGTCTCGTTGCACCGTCGTATAATACACACTCTCATATATAGTATGTATACAAGCTGCGATTCCGCGAAGCTGTAACACTCATCGCGTGGATCGCTTCATCAGGCGAGGAATGACGACTGCTGGCGCGACGAAGAAATCTAGGTCATTGATTAGACTTAGACACGACGTCTATTGCCTGCTGCGACTCGTGTCGGAGACGTTACCGCGTTAGGATAACCAGCGCACCGAGACAGCGGGGAGACGGGCAGGACGTTCGCCTCATTGTGATTGGTGCTCATGTTAGGATTGTACACACTGCGTCATATTATACTCCTCGACTTCATGCATAGGTCTCGTTGCTACAGTAACGTCACCTATAACTTCGTACTGGAGTACAGTAATATCTGCACACAACCGTTTAAGATGAGAAGGTCTTTATCCATCAACAGAGTAGTATCAAATAACATAATATTCCGAAGTTAAAATATTATCCTAACTTAGAAGTATGCATATATAAGTAAAAAAGAAAAAAGAGAAACTTTAATAGAAGTCGTTCCATATAAACCCTTAGACGCCCACCGCTGGACAAAGGCCTCCTCCACAGATGACAGTTTGTTTTCGCGCCACCCGCTTGCCTTTTCCCGCGATATTCAAACCGTCCGTTTACTTTATGGAGAGCGTTCCGAAAATATTTACAATTAAAAAAAAAACACAACTGAAAATACTTTTTTTTATTATATATATATTTATTAATACATATATAAGATTAATATTTATATATAACTTTTAATATAGAAATAAATAAAAATTAATTAATCCTTGACATTACAATGATACGTGAATAGAAACGTTTTCTACGACGCCATCTTGAATTGTATTTCTTTATAAATATATCTATATAAATAAACAAAAACTTTAATTACATAATAGTTGATTAACGATCAATATAAAAAATATATTTTTGTTTTTTTATTCACCATTTTATATTTTACCACCAGATGGTGATGAACAAAGTTAGGTGAATCTGAACAAATTCCAATGCCGATGACCGGTACAGAGAAAATATATGTTATATATTTAATCACTGTATACAGATGTTTTTTTAATCTGCGAAGCGAGGAGAGCTGCGGTACTTTCACCTGATAGTAAGTGATACGCCCGCTCATAACAAACGGCGGTAGTAAAACTGGTATACACATCACCGCATTGTGCCCATCGCATTGAGACATAAGATTTTAAGTCTCATTACCCCGGTAATTACATTAACCACAGCGCCTTTCATACCGGTAATGTTTGCACAGTACTATATGACAGCTGCAATAGGCGCTGTGGTGGTAACTACCTTGACGGTCTGTAACAACAAAGACTGACCACCAGTAAATGTAAAATATGGGAAATAAATATGTTCCCACGGCTGGGACTACCGATCTGATAAGGAAACAGTCACAGGCAGAAGCCATTCCTCACATAGGTCAAGTCCGAGTACGAGTACGTTACATACAAGATGTTCATATATCGCTGGGAACACGTCGATCATCTCACGACATTTCACTCCAAACCTCAGCCGAGATCGAACCTGGTCCTTTTCCAGTCGCGTACATATGTACTGAGGTACCAATTCTTCAATTTTAAGCTATTCAGTTCTTTATTTAACTTATTTAACTTACCCTTTTGAAGGCGAAACTTAGAAGAATCGATGGCAGTTTGACGTCTACATTAGTATAGCAACTTTGATTAAACACACACACACACACACACAGATGAGACGTTAACAGTGTGTAACACAGACGTTAATAGAAGCGTCGGTGGATGCGATTATGCGCCATAGGTGGATGTAGTAAGAGCGATATTTGTATAGCACGCGTGGCAGCGGCGCGGAGCACCGAATTGCCGCGCCGGATTACGTTTGTACGAGCGCAGCACGGAACGTGGCGGCCGCGCGTCGCACTCTGTTTTAATATATAACTGGTTATAACTTTACAAGTTACGTGCTGATGGTTACGAATGAACGATTGTTTTTTTATTTATCCCACTTTACACAGAATTTTATCGGACCTAAGTTTTTATTTTATTTTTATATCGTTAAACTTAATTAGTAAATAATGAAGAGTTTCTTTGAGGTAAGCGGCACAGATAAACAGATTATGAAAAATAGTTGGAGGAAGAGTTTGCAGTAGGCGAAGGAAAAAATTACAGGTGGAAAAGTGGATATTCATCATCAGCGGATAGAGGTCTACTGCTGGACATAGACCTCCACAAAAGATCTCCTCATCGACCGGCCCAGCGGTGACGCGTTGAGTGGAGATTATTTTAGATAGTTGGCTGAACCATTTTTGTGGCTGGAGAGGAGGAGTATGGACAAACTAAAATTGAAGCTCTTGTGTGAGTTATGATCTTTTAATATTAAACACACACCCCTAGGACCCTTGCCGTTAATAACACCCTGACAACTCCCTTTGGGGAAGGGATTTTGTAAAGTCCATTCTTAGCTGACCTCTAAACGGCAAAACCAAATGGTTGAATGTTTACGTCCAACAGCTCAGGAGATCTCTGATGAGACAGTGGATCTCTGGACATCTCCTACATGTCTGGTGGTAGGTCTCTGTTGCTATAGACCGTCTAGGTCTAATGAAATTACTGGGGTAATACGACGAGCGCATTATGGTGAAGTATACCATCCTAACTAGCGTCACGTTGTTATAGGCGGGCATATCACTTACCATCAGGTGAACGTCCCGCTCGTCTAGTTGCTTCATTACATTATAAAAAATCTTTACCATCAGCCAACTGATATCCACTGATAGGCCTCCTATATATAGATGAATATCTGAACTTATTAACTAGAGGAGGCAGGAGCTAGGAGGAGGAGGAGGACAACTGTCAACTAAAGAACTTTAGTCGACAATATCTAACAGTGGACGAGTGTTGATGGTGATAATGTAGTGGTCACATCAATTGAAGTAAATCGCTTATGTCTTAACCAGACCGCTCATGCACCGCTCTTAAGCGGATTTGTTTAAACATCCCCGGCTGGGAACGACGTTTAATTGGAGATCAATCGAGACGACTTGATCTTCGCACGGAGTATGACGTGGCTGTGGTGTTTGTGGTAAGAATATGGTAAAGGATTAGGAAACCTGGTAGCACAGCTGCATCTACTGGCAACCAGTACAACATTACTGTGTTTCGGTTTGGTCTCTATTGCCGGAGAACGTCTAGATACCGGCGCAGCTCCTCTTGCAGCCGAGGAACAGCAGTGTGCACATATTACTGTGATCCGGTTAGAAGAGCGCTGTAGCCAGTGTAATTACTGGAATAACGAGAGGCAACATCTTATCTCTGAAGGCGACGAGCGCAATGTGATGCAGTATATAATGTCTTAATTAGCGCCACGTTATTACAGACGGGCGTATCACTTACCATCAGGTGAATGAATTTGTTCTATGTTTAACAAAAGCTTACCATAACATCAGTTAAGGATAGCTGAGTATGGAATTAGTTTATGCAATCTCATCACCAAACGTGAGTTTGAAGATTAAAAGCTTGATTTGATGGGAGAAGCTTCATTACCATCATCATCATCAGACTGCAGCAGTAAGCTAGTAATGACCGCCATCTTTGATGGTAAAAGATTTAAAATGCAAAACGAAATAAGCATGCAGGAGGCTACTACCACAGATAAAACACGTTGGCTTTTTTTTTTAAGATGTCACCTTCCGCAACAGGCCGAACGGCAGGTCGACCTTGGCCTCATCCGAAGGTCCACGTTAAAAATAAAACACCAACACTATTTATAGCGACCGGCGAACGGGTCCCACCGGTTAACTCACTGTTACCTGAACTGCGTCATTGCTTGTAACTTCCGTAAACAGAAGAAAGCTTTTTATCTTCATCAGGTATGTGATGCAGAAGGATTAGGGCGTGATCATCATCACCGCGACTTCTTCATACTGTATATATTTAGAAAACTAATTCTGTGTAAAAACTATTAATATCTTATTTACGTGAAATCATTTCATTTAGGCTTAATTCTATGTCCAGCGGTGGACGTCTATCGGCTGATGATGATGATGATGATGTATAAATTTTAGCGTTGTGTTGCTACTGTATCTGTGTGATCGTGTTGTGTATATGTTTCCATTTTGTTTGGTATCTATGTCGCGGTTACCGGACCAGCGAGCCCCAAGTCCGATAAAGCCATCAACGTTGTCAAAAGAAGTCTAACAGCGCTAAATTCACAAAAGGAACACGCGCGCACGCACGCACGCACGTACGCACGCACACGTCAGCGCGCATCGCACACTGTATAACCAATTAGTTATTTTTTTTAATTTTGTATTGTGCCAGTGTCTAAGCAAGGAGGTTAGGAGTTTGTAATATTAACATTAAAAAAATATATAACATTATTTTCTTTTCGCCTCACACTGCCACTAATAGAGTATTCACACAAGGCACGCCTGTATTAATTAGTTTGAATAAAATAATATTTTAGATTTTTTTATTACTGTAAATATCAATGAATGTAACTCGATAACGGAAAAGAACGAATGTCCCACTGAACTAAATTGTAGATTAAAAACTAATTTTATTTACAATTAAATAACAGTTATAACATATAGATTAAAAATGTAACTGTTAAATTTAACTGTTAAGTTAAATATCAATAAACTTGTCTATTGATTTTACTATGTATCTTAAATTTGGGGTTTATATATTTTTTTTATTCGATGAGTTGAATAGAATGTTTACACAATACGACATAGTTAAAGTGGTTTTTTATGTAATTAAGCGACGAGTTGAGCGGGACCATCACCTGATAGTAAGTGATACGCCCGTCCACAACAACATAGCGCTAGTTAAGATGATATACACTGCACCACATTGCGCTCGTTACCTGAGACAAGATGTTGAGTCTCGTTACCCCAGTAATTATACTAGTTACAGCGCCCTTAAAACCGGAATACAGTGATGTTTGCAAGCTACTGTTTGGCGGCGGATATAGTTGCTGCGGTGGTACTTACCTAAATGGTCTCCAGCAACAGACACTTATGTATATCATCTTAAGTAGCACCACGTTAATATAAGCAGTATCACTTACCATCAGGTGAACGACTGGTCGCTTCACCAAATGAAAAAAATAACCTAAGACTAGTTGCGGAGGTTTAACCGGTGAGTCACTGCAGTTGCATAATACGGTACGGATCATACGGTACGACCGGTGCACCACGCGGCGGGCACGCGCATGCGCACAATATTGTTGTTCATATGTCGCCGAGCCGCCATCTTTTATATTAGACGCATTTCTGAATTTATAACGTTTATTTACATAACAAAGTTATCTGCTACCGTATTGCTATTCCGTCTTTTATTTTAAAAATATTAGCGAGAGTAATTAACCCTGCAACGCAATTATTCTAGCTATAGCGCCCTTCGAGTCGGAGCGCGGTAATATCTGCGCACGGCTGTTCGGCGGCAGATAGGAGCTGCGGAACATAGGCTTCCACTATCCACCTCTCTTACCTCGCCCACGTCCAGCGATCCATTCGACCTTCAGCAGATCGTGGGCCTACGCTGTGGGAGGCCGCCGTTAGGACTCGCGTACACGAAACCGCGGGCCTATCATTAAAGTAATAAAAATCTGTTCTATGTACACGTGGGGTTATTTACGACTTTATTCTGATAAGCTAAATTGTAGCTTATTAAATTAGCAATAAGGACTGTATTAGGCTGACCTTCCATTCGGCAGGATTACCTCAATTTGAGTAATAACGTCCAGCATTAGACACCGAAAGTAAAATTCAGCCCGCCATGTAATTACACCGGCGATAAATCTACTGCGGTAGTGATTGACGACGTGTTATAAATATTTATCGATAAAGTTATTTATTTATTATAATAATAATTAATATTGTGTAAGGGGTTTCGCCCAACAGTTTACGGAACCCAAGTCAACCTCACCTGCACGCGACACTCAGCTACACAACAGACAGGGCTCTGACCACACACCAAACGTCACTGAGCCAGCGTGGTGGGGCTGTCGCTTCCCAATAAATGAGGATCTTTGAAGAAAGCCTATGCTCAGCAGTGGGCGCTATCCGTCTGATAATAAGAAGAAAAATACTATGGTCAAAAATCTAAGGTGGCATGGCATTGGCTTTAAGGTCTTGTTATCAGGCCATAAAAATTAAAAAAAAATAAAGAGGCACAGCTCGCAGTATTTAAATACACATGTATTAAAAAATTAGATAAATTAGTTATGTTTAGAATTACTGGTGGTAAGTACAACAGTGTGCAAACGTTTCTGTGTTCCGGTTTGAAGGGCGCTGTAACCAGTGAAATTACTGCGCTAGGATTCTGAACATCTTACGTCTCAAACGACGTGCGCAATGTGGTGCAGTGTATAACATCTTAAGGAAGATCGCTTACGAAGTGCACTGACCAGATAAAAGCGGTGAATAGCTCATCATCGTTACCACTAAATGCACGAGGAAGCCGACCATCAGAGGAATGGCGACGTGTGATAAGCTTGCGACCAACATCTGAAGTGATGACCACGACCACTTGTTTATCCACTGCTGGACATAGGCTCACACCGCTCAGATGACATCGATTCGTCGAATAAAAAATAATAAATTCTATTGTATATCGAGTGAATGCCCAACACTAGAAGCCAAACATGTCCGTCGCTGGGCAATTACAGAAATGATTCTCTCAGCTGCTGAAGCTTTATCGTAAATCAAAATGATTAGAACCCAATTGTTATGAGTTAAACCATTTTAATTATATCGTTACGTTCCTTATATAACAAAGTAACCGGTTGCACGGATCCGGTTAAACTTTAATTTTATTACTATATTTTATTTTAACCGTACGCCCTTTTACCGGCTGTAGCGTCTCTGTTGCTGCAGACCGTCTAGGTAGGTACCAGCGCAGCGCCTATTGCAGCCGACAGACAGTACTGTGCGAACATTACTGTGATCCGGTTTGAAGGGCGCTGAGACCATTACTGCTGGTAGGTCTGTTGCTACAGACCGTCTAGGTAGGTACCAGCGCAGCTCCTATTGCAGCCGACAGACAGTACTGTGCGAACATTACTGTGATCCGGTTTGAAGGGCGCTGAAGCTATTACTGCTGGTAGGTCTCTGTTGCTGCAGACCGTCTAGGTAGGTACCAGCGCAGCGCCTATTGCAGCCGACAGACAGTACTGTGCGAACATTACTGTGATCCGGTTTGAAGGGCGCTGAAGCTATTACTGCTGGTAGGTCTCTGTTGCTGCAGACCGTCTAGGTAGGTACCAGCGCAGCGCCTATTGCAGCCGACAGACAGTACTGTGCGAACATTACTGTGATCCGGTTTGAAGGGCGCTGAAGCTATTACTGCTGGTAGGTCTCTGTTGCTGCAGACCGTCTAGGTAGGTACCAGCGCAGCTCCTATTGCAGCCGACAGACAGTACTGTGCGAACATTACTGTGATCCGGTTTGAAGGGCGCTGAAGCTATTACTGCTGGTAGGTCTCTGTTGCTGCAGACCGTCTAGGTAGGTACCAGCGCAGCGCCTATTGCAGCCGACAGACAGTACTGTGCGAACATTACTGTGATCCGGCTTGAAGGGCGCTGAAGCTATTACTGCTGGTAGGTCTCTGTTGCTGCAGACCGTCTAGGTAGGTACCAGCGCAGCGCCTATTACAGCCGACAGACAGTACTGTGCGAACATTACTGTGATCCGGTTTGAAGGGCGCTGAGACCATTACTGCTGGTAGGTCTGTTGCTACAGACCGTCTAGGTAGGTACCAGCGCAGCTCCTATTGCAGCCGACAGACAGTACTGTGCGAACATTACTGTGATCCGGTTTGAAGGGCGCTGAAGCTATTACTGCTGGTAGGTCTCTGTTGCTGCAGACCGTCTAGGTAGGTACCAGCGCAGCGCCTATTGCAGCCGACAGACAGTACTGTGCGAACATTACTGTGATCCGGTTTGAAGGGCGCTGAAGCTATTACTGCTGGTAGGTCTCTGTTGCTGCAGACCGTCTAGGTAGGTACCAGCGCAGCTCCTATTGCAGCCGACAGACAGTACTGTGCGAACATTACTGTGATCCGGTTTGAAGGGCGCTGAAGCTATTACTGCTGGTAGGTCTCTGTTGCTGCAGACCGTCTAGGTAGGTACCAGCGCAGCGCCTATTGCAGCCGACAGACAGTACTGTGCGAACATTACTGTGATCCGGTTTGAAGGGCGCTGAAGCTATTACTGCTGGTAGGTCTCTGTTGCTGCAGACCGTCTAGGTAGGTACCAGCGCAGCTCCTATTGCAGCCGACAGACAGTACTGTGCGAACATTACTGTGATCCGGTTTGAAGGGCGCTGAAGCTATTACTGCTGGTAGGTCTCTGTTGCTACAGACCGTCTAGGTAGGTACCAGCGCAGCTCCTATTGCAGCCGACAGACAGTACTGTGCGAACATTACTGTGATCCGGTTTGAAGGGCGCTGAAGCTATTACTGCTGGTAGCGTCTCTGTTGCTGCAGACCGTCTAGGTAGGTACCAGCGCAGCGCCTATTGCAGCCGACAGACAGTACTGTGCGAACATTACTGTGATCCGGTTTGAAGGGCGCTGAAGCTATTACTGCTGGTAGGTCTCTGTTGCTGCAGACCGTCTAGGTAGGTACCAGCGCAGCTCCTATTGCAGCCGACAGACAGTACTGTGCGAACATTACTGTGATCCGGTTTGAAGGGCGCTGAAGCTATTACTGCTGGTAGCGTCTCTGTTGCTGCAGACCGTCTAGGTAGGTACCAGCGCAGCGCCTATTGCAGCCGACAGACAGTACTGTGCGAACATTACTGTGATCCGGTTTGAAGGGCGCTGAAGCTATTACTGCTGGTAGCGTCTCTGTTGCTGCAGACCGTCTAGGTAGGTACCAGCGCAGCGCCTATTGCAGCCGACAGACAGTACTGTGCAAACATTACTGTGATCCGGTTTGAAGGGCGCTGTAGCTATTACTGCTGGTAGGTCTCTGTTGCTACAGACCGTCTAGGTAGGTACCAGCGCAGCGCCTATTGCAGCCGACAGACAGTACTGTGCGAACATTACTGTGATCCGGTTTGAAGGGCGCTGAAGCTATTACTGCTGGTAGCGTCTCTGTTGCTGCAGACCGTCTAGGTAGGTACCAGCGCAGCGCCTATTGCAGCCGACAGACAGTACTGTGCGAACATTACTGTGATCCGGTTTGAAGGGCGCTGAAGCTATTACTGCTGGTAGGTCTCTGTTGCTGCAGACCGTCTAGGTAGGTACCAGCGCAGCGCCTATTGCAGCCGACAGACAGTACTGTGCGAACATTACTGTGATCCGGTTTGAAGGGCGCTGAAGCTATTACTGCTGGTAGCGTCTCTGTTGCTGCAGACCGTCTAGGTAGGTACCAGCGCAGCGCCTATTGCAGCCGACAGACAGTACTGTGCGAACATTACTGTGATCCGGTTTGAAGGGCGCTGAAGCTATTACTGCTGGTAGCGTCTCTGTTGCTGCAGACCGTCTAGGTAGGTACCAGCGCAGCGCCTATTGCAGCCGACAGACAGTACTGTGCAAACATTACTGTGATCCGGTTTGAAGGGCGCTGTAGCTATTACTGCTGGTAGGTCTCTGTTGCTACAGACCGTCTAGGTAGGTACCAGCGCAGCGCCTATTGCAGCCGACAGACTACTGTGCAAACATTACTGTGATCTGGTTTGAAGGGCGCTGTAGCTATTACTGCTGGTAGGTCTCTGTTGCTACAGTCCGTCTAGGTAGGTACCAGCGCAGTGCCTATTGCAGCTGACAGACAGTACTATACAAACATTACTGTGATCCGGTTTGAAGGACGCTGTAGCTATTACTGCTGGTAGGTCTCTGTTGCTACAGTCCGTCTAGGTAGGTACCAGCGCAGCGCCTATTGCAGCTGACAGACAGTACTGTGCGAACATTACTGTGATCCGGTTTGAAGGGCGCTGAAGCTATTACTGCTGGTAGGTCTCTGTTGCTGCAGACCGTCTAGGTAGGTACCAGCGCAGTGCCTATTGCAGCTGACAGACAGTACTATACAAACATTACTGTGATCCGGTTTGAAGGACGCTGTAGCTATTACTGCTGGTAGATCTCTGTTGCTACAGTCCGTCTAGGTAGGTACCAGCGCAGTGCCTATTGCAGCTGACAGACAGTACTATACAAACATTACTGTGATCCGGTTTGAAGGACGCTGTAGCTATTACTGCTGGTAGGTCTCTGTTGCTACAGTCCGTCTAGGTAGGTACCAGCGCAGCGCCTATTGCAGCCAACAGATAGTGCTGTGCGAATATTACAGTGATCCGGTTTGAAGGGCGCTGTGACTAGTATAATTACTGCGGTAACGACAGTGAATTTCTTATGTCTGATGCGACGGGCGGAATGTCGTACAGTGTATATGATTCTCACTAGAGCCACATTGCTATGGGCGGGCGCGTCACTCACTATCAGGTGAACGTCCGGCTCGTCTCGTCACCTAATTATATAAAAAAATTATCGATTTTCCGATAACGATATCCACTTCCATTGATAAGGTTCCCTCCCTCATTTGAAACTAATGTAATTAAAAGTGTAATTAATTAATAGTAAATAGGCTTCAGGCAGCAGCAGCGAGGTGTCGGACCGGGCGGTGCTGTGTCGCCAAAGCTGTTCGCAGCAGCGCTGGTAGACGTGTTCAAGCTTTTGGACTGGAGTGGACATGGCTTCAACGTAAACGGCGAGTATGTGACCCATCTTCGATTCGCTGATGACGTAGTACTGATGGCTGAGACCAGGGAAGTGGGTAGGGTACATTGCTCGAAGGCCCGACGGCCGATGAGGCAGTAAGGTCCTCGAGTGATGATCGAGTACCGGTACACGTAAATTGGGGGAACCCAGTAAATGCGACCGATCGATCTGGAGATCTTTGGGGGAGGCCTATGTCCAGCAGTGTATGTCTGTCGCCTTATGATGATGCTTTAGATAATGTCGCATTAACACCAGCTACAGTAGCGCCGTGTGAGACTACACACACGCGCGCACGCGCACACGCGGGCGGTAAGGAAAGATATATTATATAATAAAAATAAAATATGACAGAATAAGGAAGTTAATTCACAAGTAGATAACTACATAGTAGATAGATTAGTAACATATATATATATTCATATATATATAGTGAATATGTTTTTTTTGTTCGCCAATCACGTGAAAACTAGTGAACGTATCGACACGGAATGATTTATAAATAGTTATTATATATATTATTATAGTTATTATATATTTTTTTTTTCTAAATGTTATATAGATCCTTCATCGTTATATTTCTAATCAACTCTTATAAACACTCTCTTTCCGTATTATGTATGCGGTTGCTATGGCAACGGTTGCTATAGAAAGTCAACTGCTGTTGCGGTCGCTCTCAAGGAATATTTAAGACAAATTTCATGTCTAATTGTATACTACGGCCGCCAAGCAGACGGAAAAGAACTAGTGTATATATCTCATTTATATCCAATGTGAACGGTAAACTTGGTATAAGATCATCATCATGAGCTGATGGTAGCCTACAGTGATAAATTATATATATATAAATATTGGCGACGAGATGGAAAAATGGCCTTGACTGTCTCTTTGTGAGAGAAGGCTTCCTCTCCCAACAGTGGGAACATTAAGAAAGCTATTTATCATTATTGTAATACGGCAAGTACTATAATTATAGTTTGAGTATCAAATAAATAAAAAAAAAACAAAATCAAGATCCACTTTAATTACTCAGATTATAATAAGATATAAAAAAAAATATTTCTCAAATATGACGTCATCATTTGCGATTAAAAAAAAACCCGACTCGAATCGCTGGCTTTACACACTTGATTTACTTTGCCCTCAGCGTTGCGCGGCAGAAAAAAAAAGAATGACAGTTCACTTCGAGCTGTCAAAAGTTCCCGCGCTCGCCGATTGCGTCATGTCGGGATGAGTGTTGTCCGCGTTGTAGATATATTCATCTTTAATTACTAATTAATATGTCGTTATGAATATTTTATTAATAAAAAACTTAATGCTGACTGTAGAATAGAAAGCTGGTTTCTAATGAACGTGCGAGGACATATTATTATCACTTTTTTTTTGGGTTTGCTTCCGTTGCTTTTTTTTTATATAGACTGGAATCGAGCGAGACCAGAGAGACGATCATCTGGTGTTAAGTGATGCACGTGACCATCACAACGTGATGCTAGTTAGTACGTTATACACGGCACCATATTGTGCGTGTGTGAGACATGAGATGTTGAGTCTCACACAAACTACAGCGCCCTTCAAACCGGAACACTGTTGTTTGTCGGATAGGGGCTGCAGTGGTACCTAGACGGTCTCCGGCAACAGAGACCAATAAACGGGAATAAAAATATATTTCACACTACAGTTTTATGAAATAAATAAAAGCTGTGTTGGTGTCTAGACTTTTGCTGTGTTGGTCTCTATTGCAAGAGATTGTCTAAGTACTTACTGCAGTTCCTGATGCAATCCGCAAACAGCAGTGTGCAAACATTATTGTGTTGTACTTGAAGGTCGTTGTAGTTAGTAAAGTTACTGGAGTAACGAGACTTAATTTCTTATGTCGCCAGGCGACAAGCACAATGTTGTGCTGTGTGTATCATCCTAACCAGCGCTACGTTGTTATAGGCAAGCGTATCACTTACCATCAGGTGAATGTATCGCTCTTCTTGTCACTTAGTTCAATAAAAAAAAAACAATTCCTAGCAACCGAGTCCTACAATTTTATTTGCCTGATGTATACATATACATCGTTATTACGTAAGTTTAAGAAATTGTTAATTATCATCAGCATCATCATCAGCCGACAGACGTTCACTGCTGGACATAGGCCGCCCGGAAGATTCCCACATCCAATGTGTGTAGGAATTCATTTGTGGGGATTTGGGCCATTTCCCAACACGCCGGCCCAATGCGGGTTGGTGGGAGCCAAAGCGTAGTTTGTTGATTAACGTCCCTACGAGCAGATAAGGTTGGCCTGGGTCCTGTCAGTCGTTGTCTGGGGTCCCTTACATCCGTGATGATGATGATGGTGATGATGGACGTGGTATTTTCTTAAAGAACCTAAAGTAACTTTCGAAGAAACAAGAGATAATGACACTAGATATTTCTTTATACAGCACTACGAGCAGCTGAGATTAAATTATAATTAATTTATAGTTAATTATATTGACAGTTATAATAATTCATTATCTAAATTAAATGATAAAAAAAAGAAAGAGCTTATTAAAAAAAACCGAGTGTAGCATTTTACATCACTTCGCGAATCGATTAATTAAATAGTAATTAATACGTAACATCACTACCAAGAAAGTATTAGCCTTGCGGATGACTCACGGGCGGGAAAAAAATGGCGGCCACAAAAAAGAGCGGGAAAAAAACGAAAGAGCAGGTGTGCGGTGTGAAGGACTCGCGTCGATGAAAGCCGCTCCGACGCACGAACACGATTAGAGATACTTAACATTACCGATTGGATATTTATTGCACTGTGTAACTATGTTGGTGTTACTGTCCGGCTGAACCGATTCGGTTTGTTCTTCACGGCGAAACGAACGGGACGTTCACTTGATCGTAAGTGATTAGCCTATAACATGGCGCTAGTTAGGACGATACACACTGCACCACGTTCCACTCGTCGTCTGAGACATACGATGTTGAGTGTAGTTACCTCAGTAATTACACTAGCTGCAACGCACTTCAAACCGGAACACAGTAATGTTTATAAATTGGCGGCAGAAATTGGCACTGTGGCGGTACCTACCCAGATGGTGCTTGGTAACGGAGACCTACCACCAGTAGGTGGTATGCCCGTCTTGGTAATGTGGTGCTAGGTCTCTGCAGCCGGAGATCGTCTAGGTACCATCGCAGCTGCTGTTGCAGCCAAACAGCTGTATGCAAATTTTACCGTGTCAACAAATTACATTCCACAAGCCCAGCAATAGCTTCCTCTGTTAACTACTACTAACTACAGTTAACATACTGCACTCCCTCTCGCACTCCAAGCGTGGGATTAGGCTATGTACTCTAGATCTTCGACTCCAGAATCCGGTAAGCTGTATCTATCCTTACTTCTTCAACGATGCGACGAGTTAAGTAAAACGTTCACATGGTTATAAGTGATACGCCAGTCCAGTTGAGACAGAAGTTAACTACTATCATCTTAATATTTATACACTACTGTTTCTCAGCTGCTATAGGTGATGCGGTGGTGCCTAGATGGTCTCCGGCAACAGGGACCCATCAGCAATATAATTTTTTTGATAAATTACCGCAATACTTTATTATATATTTATATGTACGGGACCCTTTACACGTTTAACAAAGCTTACCACAACAATGTTTAGATTTCAAACTGTATATAAGACTCATATAATAATGAACTTTATCATTTATAGGATAAAATCGATTTTCGCATGCCGTAAATATCGATACTATAAAGCGAATTAAAAGCTCTTCCCTTTCGGTCGTGTTTTATTGCGCGGGAAAAAAAAGTTTTGTTTTTTCTGAAGATAAAAAAAGTAGTTAATATGACGTAATGGTGGCGACCGGTTGCGTGGTGACCTCATTTATGTATAGACGAGGTTTCCACGTAGACTCACCACGATATCTTTGGAGCCGTAAGGCCTGGAGCCTTGAAATTTAGTAGGAATATTCCTTCTTCCGAGTACAGCGCAGCTAAGAGTGGATTTTAGTTACGGTCAGCAAAACAGGCAGGTAATAAATAACAGCGAATACTTTATTAGTGTTAGGCCTCAATTGCCGGCGACTGTCTAGGCAGCGTCTATAGCATTCGACAAACGGTACTGTGCAAACATTACCGCGGTCCGGTTTGAAAGGCGCTGTTGCTAGTGTAATTTCTGAAGTAACGAGAGTGAACATGTCTCACACGACGAGCGCAAAGCGGTGCAGTGTATATGAAATAGCATCACCTTGTTACACTGTCATCACTCATTATCAGGTGAAAAAAAAGTAGTATATATCTTACTGTCCGTACATCAGTAAAAAAAATTCTTTTATATATATGTTATGATATGAGAAATTTTAGACTATACGTCCGTACTGTCATTGGTTACAGCGCCCTTCAAACCGGAACAGGGTAATATTTGCACACTATCGTTTAGTAGAAATAGGAGCTGCGTTGGTGCTTTAAAGACCTACCACCGGTATATATAATCGTGAGTGGTGGACAAAACATTTCACCATCATTCGAACTGTACTCCCTATGTTGGTCAGGAGTCAAAGCTGTGACTATCAGTTCATCATCATCATCAGCCGATAGACGTCCACTACTGGACATGACATACGCTGGTGACGATATGTTCCGTGCTCATCAGTTCCTACGGGCCTACTTCCTTACCATGCATTCCCTTCATCATCCGTCTTACATGCGCATCAGCAGCACCAGTGGGGGAACATTAAGTAGGAGGTTTAGGTCTGTCCGGGTGGAGCGGCGGCTGCTGGTGCAGTCAAGTATGCTGACGGGACTTGCGTCACGCAGCCAACTGCACCCGGACATGGTGACACCAGCACATCCTATCTTTATTACTCGTAGATAAAACTAGACCGCCTAATCGAAGATCGGGTACATCCCTATCTGTTCTGACGCGAGATAAAATACTTACACAACCTAAACGTCTAGGTAAGTATCACTAGACAGCAGTGTGCAAACCTTACTGTGTTCCAGTGTGAAGAATTACTGGGGTAACGAAGTGCTGTTAAATCTAACCTGTCAGTGTTACCGCGGTGTCAGAAGCAGGCGTGATGCTAAATTGTTTCCTTCATTCTACGAAACGACGCGAACGTTCACTTGATATTAAGTGACACGCTCACCCAGAACAACGTGACGACAATTATGTATTACTGCACTATATTGTACTCGCCTGACACATAAGATGTTGAGTCTCGTTGCAGTAATTACACTAACTACAGCGCCCTTCAAACCGGATCACAGTAACGTTGATATGGTGCGCTGGTACCTACCTACACGGTCTCCGGCATACAGACATCTACCACCAGGTTAACGTCTTACTCGTCTCGTCGCTTCGTTGTATAAGAAAACCCTTATCATCATTAAACACCGGGTCAAAGGTCACTTGCGACGAACACCTGAAGTGATGATCACGATCACTCTGTGAAGAGTGATACCGACGGAGGAGTAGTAGTAGTAGAAAGTGAAGCACCAAGTCTCTATTGCTGGAGACAGCCTAGGTGACTATCACCGCACTGCCTAGCGCAGCCGTCAGACAACAGTGTGCAAGCATTACCATACTCCGGTTTGAAGGGCGCTGTACTGTGGTATTGAGACAACATCACGTCCCAACGCGGCGATGACAACGTGGTGGCAGTATTTATCAGCCTAACTCCATGTTGTTATGAGCGCACGTGTCACTTAATATCAGGTGACCGTCTCATCACTTAATTGGATAATCAAAAAAACAACACACAAGTTAGAATACTCGTGGTATCAGATGTTGCTGTTATAGTGGGACATTACCACCATGAGGATGGTGGTGAGCGCTTAGGTTATACCACCATCCAAGCCTCTGCGAGTACCATCGGTTTAATATCAGAACTGTGTCAATCGTCTGATGATGAGGAAACGTCTGCGTACATGGGATAAGTTTCTTTAAATTGCACAATGAAGACGGAGCGGCCTGGAGGAGGAAGAGGTATTAACTGCGTAACCATGGAGACGGCCAGCAGCCGTCGGAAGCTGTTCCCCCAAACGGGATACGATTAAAGTGGCGGAATGGGGGGCGCGAGTGAACGCGGGCCAATCGGCTCCCGTCCTCCGCTCGTCTCTTGGACACGCTCAAGGTCCTGAAGATATATAAACTTTTTTTTATTGGTACATTACTGGTGGGAATAGTCAACTGCGGGACAGTAAGACCTGGTATACTGCGTGCCAGTAGACACGGCGATACACGAACATTCAGGAAGGCGTTCCTCAATAGGAGGAGGCAGTTGTATGCGGACAACGAATAATCGATTTTTGTGGAGATATTTCTAATACGATAACGCCCAGCAGTGGGCAACTATGCGATGATAATTACTATTAGGATATGAACTATAAAATCTAGATTTTATTTAGTGTCTACAATCACCTAATATTTAGTAATGCATTATATAACTGGCAGGTCTCTGATGTCGGAGACCGTTTAAGTACCACCGCAGCGTATACTTCTGCCGCCAAATAGTGATGTGTGAATATTACTCTGTTCCGGTTTGAAGGGCGTTGCAGCTGTTGTAATTATTGGGGTATCGACACTCAACATCTTAAGTCTCACGCGACGACCACAAAGTAGTCCCGTGTATAATTGACGCTGCATTGTTGTAAATGGGTGCATCACTTAAAATTGAGTGACAGTCCGGCTCGGTTAGTACCGTAAAAAAAATTATATGTATTTGGTCAAACGAATTTATTTTTCAATTTCCAATTCTATTTCGCCGGTGAGAGAGACCTAGGTCGCCTAGGCGCAGGCGCAGGTGCAGGTTATGTAGGTCACATGATTACTGGATGTGGAAAGTGTTTTGCATTTACGTCAAACGTGTATTGCATGGTGCAACTACAACACTTGAATACTAGTGAATGATATAGGAACTATTTAGTATAAAGAAATACCTAGTATCCTTATCTCTTCATTTGCAATGGTGAGGATATTCACCAAGTTACCTGTCTCTTCGAAAGTTACTTTAGGTTCTTCAAGAAAAGACCACGTCCATCATCACCATCATCATCATCAGGGATGTAAGGGATCCCACAAAACGACACAAGGACCCAAGCCAATCTTACCTGCTCGAGGTGCTGTTGATCAACAAACGAGGCTCTGGCTCTCACCAGCCCGCATTGCGCTAGTGTGGTGGGAATTGGCCCAAATCCCCCCCATACGAATTCCTAACCGTTAAGGGATCTGGGAGAGGCCTATGTCCAGTAGTGGATGTATGTCAGCTGATGATGATAATGATCATCATTATATAGACGTCCACTGCTGGACATAGACCTCACCGAAAGGTTCCCATATCAATCGGTCCTGGCACTGGGGTCTGTTGTTTGTATGAGTCATATGGGAGAAGGGTTTGGGCCATTCCCCACCACTCCCAATGTGGGTTGGTGGTAGACCTAGACAGACATTCCAGTGGTGATCATCCCAAATTGGTGATATCTTCATTTTAATGGCCATAAAGATTATTAATACATAAAGTTTTGTTTTATGCCTTAAGCTATAAGTAGACACTCGATGATGGCGATGATGGTGATGGTGATGGTGATAGTGATGGGCTGTGTTAATTATAGCTAAGTTATGTTGAACGAACTTACAATCCATTACATCATTGAAGTGTTTACCTAAAACAAAAAAAATATCATTAACACAATAGACAAAATGGCGGTTCAAGTATAGCTGGACTAACTTAGAAATTTGAGTAGCTTAGTAACTTTTCTTTTTCTCTTTCTCTTTGTGTGTCATTTGAAGAGTTACGCTCATGATGCTGAAAACCCTGCCTCGGAGCTGCAGCAAGGGTTAGACTTCCGCACTCTTAAAGTTGGATCTCAGAGTGTAGCTGGAGCTCCCACCGCACGCACCACCTCTAAACCTTCGATACTCGGCGACAAGAGACCCCTGACTCTGCCGACGTTGGCTCTAGTTAAAAGAAGAGAAACTCCTCTCTCCTTCTCCACTGTCTCTTTCTCCCTCCCTTTTTCTACAAAAAACGTAGCCGGAAAGGTAAATTAACAATAGTGGCGTAACACCATCCAACTTCCATTACTCATCCACGAACCATTTCATTCGAACTGAGCTGAACTGCTGCCGCTCCAGACCCTCGACTTTGTTGGTCAGGTTCCGAGTCGCAGTGGTCGCACCTGTGTATTGCATTAACACAGTTGTAGGGCCCGTTACAGTCAGACGACTGCTACGCTGCATATTCATCAGCGCGCACTGACGCAGGCTGGACGAGGTCACTTCAAACATTTATTACACTTAACATTAAGCACTCCTAACATTCCCACTGTTGGGACTGTCGGGATCACTTATCAAGCGGGTCAAATGCAGACTGGTCTAGAGGAGGGTTGTGCCTCCGCCAAATATCATCAGATCTTTTCTTTTCTACAAGGGACAAGACTAACCAGTTTATAATGGAGTATTCAAGTATATACCGCACCAAATCGTACTCATTGATAGTTAATGACCACAGCTACAGCGCCCTTTAAACCGGAACACAGTAATGTCTTCGTACTACTGTCTGTCTGCTGTAGTAAGCGCTGCGGTGACAACAGAGACCTACCACCATTAAAACTGAAAGGTCATTGACCTGAATAATCTTCCTATACTTAAACCAAACATCTATCACATTACTTAGCGGCTAAGCTAACACAAGACCTAGGTCTTAACTTGAACTAGGTTAACTTATTAATGTAGGAACACGATCTCGGTCTTATAAACTTTCGGTGTAAACGTATTCAAGAGCCTACTTTACAGGACCAAATTAATGATTGGTTAAGTATTTAGTCGTGTATAATTTATGCCCAGCAGTGGACAACCGTGGGCTGATGATGATGTGATAAAAATTACATAAAACTATTTGAAGCTAGACTTTCCGTATATTTTTATATTATTGTGTTCCTGTGTATCAAATTGGACCAGTCTCTTCACTTTTTTCGGTGCATTTTGTTTCCCTGAACAATTTTTTTTTAAATAACAGTATATCCTATATCATTGCCTGAAGTTTCAGCTGTAAATCAGTGAAAGACCTGTGAAGATCTATCCAGCGGTTGCGGGGATAACCAGTAACAAAGAGAAAGACGTCGGGTCTAAGAAGAACGTCCGTTATGTATACAGCGAGTCGTTATGGCTCAGTGAGGACAGCAATTCTATTCTAAGGTCCCGGGTTCGATTCCCGCTGAGCTTGAACAACCGGCGAAGAGGAACCACATGTCTCGAAGTCAGCTAAATTATGATTGTCGTCTTGTAAAAGGCCACCGGTCCCAGCTGTGGGATTAAGACAGCCATTATAATCCCACGTGTTAAATTATATTCATCGCCTATTAATGGTGGTAGGTCTCTGTTGCCGGAGATCTCTGGGTCTCAGATCATTGGGCTCCGGTTTGAAGGGCGCTGTAGCTAGTGTAATTACTGGGGTAACGGAATGTAAAAGCTTATGTTTCAAGGCGGTGCAGTGTGTACTATTCTCCGGTTCTAGCGCCGCGTTGTTATAGGCGGGCTTATCACTTATTTTTAGGTGAACGTCCCACTCGTCTCGTCGCCACGTAGAATAAAACACTCCGCCCTTGTCGTGCAATCACGCGAAAAATAGTGAGGCCAATTGCGCGCATCATATGATCGATTGCGAGCGCGATGGGTCGCCGTTACAAAGTCCAAGCTGCAAGCGGTGCGCATGCGCGCAGCGCGCTGACGCCGTGCAGTCTGTGGTGGTCAATTGACTCCTGGCACTGCGCAGAGCAACGCGCTCACAGAGCCGGTTATATTAATAACATGTTATTCATTTCTGATTTTATTATTCTACGATGTGAAGGGACATATAGGAGGTTCACTTGATTGCAAGTGATACGTCTGCCCATTACAACGTGAAGCAAGTTTGGATGGTTTACACCGCACTATATTGTGCTCGTCGCTTGGAGATATAAGATGGCAAGTGTCAACACCCCAGGAATTACACTAGCTACAGCGCCCTTCAAACCGGATCACAGTAATGTTCGCACAGTACTGTCTGTCGGCTGCAATGGGCGTTGCGGTGGTACCTACCTAGACGGTCTGTAGCAACAGAGACCTACCAGCAGTAATAGCTTCAGCGCCCTTCAAACCGGATCACAGTAATGTTCGCACAGTACTGTCTGTCGGCTGCAATGGGCGCTGCGGTGGTACCTACCTAGACGGTCTGCAGCAACAGAGACCTACCAGCAGTAATAGCTTCAGCGCCCTTCAAACCGGATCACAGTAATGTTCGCACAGTACTGTCTGTCGGCTGCAATGGGCGCTGCGGTGGTACCTACCTAGACGGTCTGCAGCAACAGAGACCTACCAGCAGTAATAGCTTCAGCGCCCTTCAAACCGGATCACAGTAATGTTCGCACAGTACTGTCTGTCGGCTGCAATGGGCGCTGCGCTGGTACCTACCTAGACGGTCTGCAGCAACAGAGACCTACCAGCAGTAATAGCTTCAGCGCCCTTCAAACCGGATCACAGTAATGTTCGCACAGTACTGTCTGTCGGCTGCAATGGGCGCTGCGGTGGTACCTACCTAGACGGTCTGCAGCAACAGAGACCTACCAGCAGTAATAGCTTCAGCGCCCTTCAAACCGGATCACAGTAATGTTCGCACAGTACTGTCTGTCGGCTGCAATGGGCGCTGCGCTGGTACCTACCTAGACGGTCTGCAGCAACAGAGACCTACCAGCAGTAATAGCTTCAGCGCCCTTCAAACCGGATCACAGTAATGTTCGCACAGTACTGTCTGTCGGCTGCAATGGGCGCTGCGGTGGTACCTACCCAGACGGTCTGTAGCAACAGAGACCTACCAGCAGTAATAGCTTCAGCGCCCTTCAAACCGGATCACAGTAATGTTCGCACAGTACTGTCTGTCGGCTGCAATGGGCGCTGCGCTGGTACCTACCTAGACGGTCTGCAGCAACAGAGACCTACCAGCAGTAATAGCTTCAGCGCCCTTCAAACCGGATCACAGTAATGTTCGCACAGTACTGTCTGTCGGCTGCAATGGGCGCTGCGCTGGTACCTACCTAGACGGTCTGCAGCAACAGAGACCTACCAGCAGTAATAGCTTCAGCGCCCTTCAAACCGGATCACAGTAATGTTCGCACAGTACTGTCTGTCGGCTGCAATGGGCGCTGCGCTGGTACCTACCTAGACGGTCTGCAGCAACAGAGACCTACCAGCAGTAATAGCTTCAGCGCCCTTCAAACCGGATCACAGTAATGTTCGCACAGTACTGTCTGTCGGCTGCAATGGGCGCTGCGCTGGTACCTACCTAGACGGTCTGCAGCAACAGAGACCTACCAGCAGTAATAGCTTCAGCGCCCTTCAAACCGGATCACAGTAATGTTCGCACAGTACTGTCTGTCGGCTGCAATGGGCGCTGCGCTGGTACCTACCTAGACGGTCTGCAGCAACAGAGACCTACCAGCAGTAATAGCTTCAGCGCCCTTCAAACCGGATCACAGTAATGTTCGCACAGTACTGTCTGTCGGCTGCAATGGGCGCTGCGGTGGTACCTACCCAGACGGTCTCCGTCGCGAGACGCTACCGGCAGGCTCTGCCGCGCGGTTGGTCTGCGCCGGGAGGCGGGCGGTCCGCGCGGGCGGTCCGCCGCTAACGACCACAAATTGCAGTTATTGGTGGCTCGCTCAGCTAACACCGGCCTCTCCTTTCTCCGCGCGACCTGACCGCTGCAATAGGGTCAAATGGATGAATTGGCGCTCCCCGTTGCCGGGCGGAAAGCGTGCATCAGCACTGGAGGACATCGCCAACCATCTTTGCAACCAACAACACAGAAGAGGAGTGCGACGAGTTTAATACATTCATTAGTTCTCTTCGATAGATTTCTAGACCCCCAGCCACCACCGCATCCCGTCTCTAACAAACTATATTAGTTCCCCACTGCTGAGGCACAGGCCTACCCTCAATATGAGGGCGATGGATCACAGTCACCACGCGGGCCCAATGCGGATTGGTGACGTCACACACACCTCAGATTAAAAATCCTAATTCATGTGCAGGTTTCCTCGCGAGGTTCTCCTTCACCGTTTGTATTTCGCAGCTGTTACTTAAGTGCACAAATGTACATAACTTAAATATCAAAGTCATAGCTACACGCCGAGATTCGAACCCACGACCTTCGGATCGAAGGCCGCACGCTCTAATCATTAGACCAGCACGTGGCCGGAAGGCATCCAGGTAGGTACGACAGCCGCGCGCATATCTGCTGCTGAACATCGTGCTATCATTACTATGTTCCTGTTTGAAAGGCGCTGCAGCTAATGAAATTATTTAGATACTAGATTTATTATCACATGTCTAAGGCGATGAGCGCAATGTGGTGAAGTGTATTACGTCCTAATTAGCGCTAAATCGTTATAGGCAGATACCTTCCGTTTAGCTTTGTACAGTTAGAACGTTAGGCGAGCAATCTATATGATTTGATAATGGATCTAGAAGGTTCGTCGATCACTCAACTTCGCGTGTCGGCGCGTCGGTTAGTTTGATAGTTGAGTGGTGTCAGTGCGCAGTTAAATAATAAGCACGCGTACGTTAAACTTATCATCGGTTTAATTAATTATTCACGCGCCATTAGCGCGGGCCAACCCCAACTTGATAAACTCCGTACGAAAGTAAATTACTTTAATCGTTATATATATATATATATGTGTGCAAACATTATTGTGTTCCGGTTTGAAGGACGCTGTAACTAGTGAAATTACTGAGGTAACGAGAATCAACGTCTTAAGTTTAAGCCGGGAAGCGCAATGTATTGACGTATGTACCAACCTAACAAGCGCCACGTTGTAATGAGAAGGTGTATCACTTACTAACAGATAAACGATTATTGTATATACACATTGAGAAACTATATAGTTTCAGGTTCAGTAGTTTCACTAGTTACAGCGTCCTTCAAACCGGAACGCAATAATGTTCGCACAGTAGTCTGTCGGCTGCAATAGGCGCTGCGCTGGTACCTACCTAGACGGTCTGCAACAACAGAGACCTACCAGCAGTAATAGCTACAGCGCCCTTCAAACCGGATCACAGTAATGTTCGCACAGTACTGTCTGTCGGCTGCAATAGGCGCTGCGCTGGTACCTACCTAGACGGTCTGCAGCAACAGAGACCTACCAGCAGTAATAGCTACAGCGCCCTTCAAACCGGATCACAGTAATGTTCGCACAGTACTGTCTGTCGGCTGCAATAGGCGCTACGCTGGTACCTACCTAGACGGTCTGCAGCAACAGAGACCTACCAGCAGTAATAGCTACAGCGCCCTTCAAACCGGATCACAGTAATATTCGCACAGTACTGTCTGTCGGCTGCAATAGGCGCTGCGCTGGTACCTACCTAGACGGTCTGTAGCAACAGAGACCTACCAGCAGTAATAGCTACAGCGCCCTTCAAACCGGATCACAGTAATATTCGCACAGTACTGTCTGTCGGCTGCAATAGGCGCTACGCTGGTACCTACCTAGACGGTCTGCAGCAACAGAGACCTACCAGCAGTAATAGCTACAGCGCCCTTCAAACCGGATCACAGTAATGTTCGCACAGTACAGTCTGTCGGCTGCAATAGGCGCTGCGCTGGTACCTACCTAGACGGTCTGTAGCAACAGAAACGCTACCAGCAGTAATAGTTACAGCGCCCTTCAAACCGGATCACAGTAATGTTCACACAGTACTGTCTGTCGGCTGCAATAGGCGCGACGCTGGTACCTACCTGGACGGACTGTAGCAACAGAGACCTACCAGCAGTAATAGCTACAACGCCCTTCAAACCGGATCACAGTAATGTTCGCACAGTACTGTCTGTCGGCTGCAATAGGCGCTGCGCTGGTACCTACCTAGACGGTCTGGAGCAACAGAGACCTACTAGCAGTAATAGCTACAGCGCCCTTCAAACCGGATCACAGTAATGTTCGCACAGTACTGTCTGTCGGCTGCAATAGGCGCTGCGCTGGTACCTACATAGACGGTCTGGAGCAACAGAGACCTACCAGCAGTAATAGCTACAGCGCCCTTCAAACCGGATCACAGTAATGTTCGCACAGTACTGTCTGTCGGCTGCAATAGGCGCTGCGCTGGTACCTACATAGACGGTCTGGAGCAACAGAGACCTACCAGCAGTAATAGCTACAGCGCCCTTCAAACCGGATCACAGTAATGTTCGAACAGTACTGTCTGTCGGCTGCAATAGGCGCTGCGCTGGTACCTACCTAGACGATCTGGAGCAACAGAGACCTACCAGCAGTAATAGCTACAGCGCCCTTCAAACCGGATCACAGTAATGTTCGAACAGTACTGTCTGTCGGCTGCAATAGGCGCTGCGCTGGTACCTACATAGACGGTCTGGAGCAACAGAGACCTACCAGCAGTAATAGCTACAGCGCCCTTCAAACCGGATCACAGTAATGTTCGCACAGTACTGTCTGTCGGATGCAATAGGCGCTGGTACCTGCACTACCACCAGTATACTTTTAACATATACGAAAGATAAATAGAGATCGAACTCGATACCTCGTTTAGGGACACCTGTTGCTGCGCCACTGGCTCCTAGTGATGGCGTGCAATAACAGTCAAACAAAATGGCTGCCGTAAGAGCCGCCTCACACGGTTACTGCTGATTCCTAGAAGCTATCTATAGAAACACTTACGACGGTTTCGTACGCAAAACCTGTTAAGAGGAAGTTCTGTTGTCTATGCTCGCGTTAATTCTTTTACGGGATTAAAAGCATTAATTGATGATATTTTGAGAGGATGGGGTTATACAAGTTGAAGAGATGGTCAACAGTAGAGAACGGCTGATGGAGCTGATGATATGATGTTTACTGGGTTACTGGGGTAACGAGACTCAATATTAAATGTGGTGCAGTGTTACGCTCGTCTCGTCGCTTTGTAGAACAAAAAAAGTCATGCAGTCTCTTACCATCAGTAATGAGCAACAAGCGCTTCCAAGCAAAGCTTCACTATCATATTCTGCATTACTCTGTGCAAACTTCGCTTTAAGAGGATGTACGCGCGAGACGGTCGCTGCGGCAGCACCACCGGCCGGCAACTGGTTCAATCCTCTCAGCTCACACCCGTCTAGTCCACCGCTGCTCAAACTTTACCAAGCACACCTGCACCATATTGTCTAGCTATATATAGCCGAGGGGGATATTGAGCGACATGCTCCAGGGATAGGTTGAGGGTACCAGGCCACGAGGAAGAACACCTGTGGGATGGACTGACCAGATAAAGGCGGCTGTAATTCACTCACCATCGTTACCACTATATGAATGCACTAGGAAGACGGCCATCAGATAGGAATGGTGAAGTGTTGTTAAGCTTACGACTAACACCTGAGATGATGACCACGACCACTCTGTCAACAGTGATAACGACGAAGAAGAAGAAGAATATATATATACATACATATATATATATATATATGTAATGCGACATTAAAAGGGACTAAATTTCGTGCAATATTATTATCAACCCCCCCGCAAGTTCTTTTCGGGGATGATTTTAGAGTTGATGGTAAGCGGCGATAAATCCATTCTTAACTGATCTATCTTGGTAAAAGATCCTCACCAAATATTGAGAGCTCTGGCTCCCACCAACCCGCATTGGGCCATTGTGGTGGGAAATGGCCTAAATCCCTCTATATGTCTCCCTACAAACGTGGATGATGATGATGGTTATAAAAATAAAACAGAATATTAAAGAACAAAAAATTAGTGTTCAACTTTAGGACATAAGTATTTGGTCACTGTATTAACTAATACAAGATCTCTTTATGATCTAGATAGGTGCTGGTGACCTTTGAGCCAAGTTTAATACAACATTAAGCGACAAGCGTTGCTGGCTGCGCTGGATGGTGTTGACAGTGGTTGCGCGATGCTGTCGTGGTGGTAAGTCCACGATATGGAGGTGAGAGCTGGCCGGGAGGATTCTTAAGAACCTTCCAAACAAACCAAGCCCATATATGGCCACCTTTATTTTTAGTGTTGAAGGAAAACTAAAGAGGATATCCTCTTTCTGGGAGATTTTTACCCATTAAAATCCTCTTCTCGGTCTTCATCAGAGCATTAGAAGAAAATTCAGGATCTGCTACTGAACATGGTTCATGCCGTATCGAAGGTGGCGTCAAGGTCCGCGATACCTATAGATACTTATATTGGTCCTATGGCGTCTAAAGCAAATATGACCTTCATGTTACATGGCCTTATTGATTACCAGCATTATCATCACCATCCCGCTGCAGTCCACTGCTGGACATAAGCGTTTCCCAAGGAACACCACTTAGTCCAATCTTCGTCCGATAATCGAATATATTAAAAACAATAGAAAATATATCGCTTCCAAAATATATTACGGAAAGTTTGAGAACCGGATGCAGTAACACCGCCACTGCAACTGCTAAACGGGGTTACTTCCGACCTCACTCCTCCACTTTAGCCTCATCCTAAACTAACTGTACACTAATAACTAGGTACCACCGACGCTCCTATTGCCGCCGAACAGCAGTGTGCAAACATTACTGTGTATCCAACTGCACTGTAGCTAATGTAATTACTGCGGTAATAATACTCTTTTTATGGTAAGTAATACGCCTGCGCACAACAACGGGGTACTACTATACTCTGTTTTTTAATAATTACAAAAAACTGGGTTTAGTTACTTCAAGAAAAGAGTAAATAAGGTGTTACCAGGTAACTGCGCTTTACCATAAACCACATCAGCAGAACACCAGGCGGAATCGTGATCAAGATAATCTTGACGATTAAAGAAAAAATGTTTAATCAGAGTAATCTATTGTAGTATATATTTTATGGTGGACCGACGATCTTGGGGAAGTCGCGCCCGTGCCCAGCAGTGCACGTCATGATGATATTGATGAATTTATTGCAGCCGTTGTCCGGAAACGTTGATTTAATCCATGTCGGTTCAAACGGTGACGTTATGACGCGGAACCATTTTGTATTGCTACTGTCAGACGTTTTGGCGGGAAAATGACGGACATTTTGTTATTATTAAAAAAGAAATAGTCGCCGTACTTTTTATATAATTTATGTACTGTTGGTAGAAGCGTAGAACAGTAATGTAAATATTACTGTGTTCCGGTTTGAAAGGCGTTGTAGCTAATGAGGCTCGAAATTTAATGCCTGAAGGCAACAAGAGCAATGTGGTACTGTGTATACCATCCTACCATCAGGTGAACGTCCTGCCCGTCTCGTCGCTGCAATGAATTAAAAAAAATAAAAAATGATTTTCCTATTGACGATCTGTTAAATTTAATATTAATGACTTTTTTATTAATAAAGTATCACGACTCATTGGGTCGTGAAGGTGACAACGCCGACCTTGAACTGGTTCCGCGCGTCAGGCGTCCGATGACTCCACGCGTTTACATTGCATTCGGACATGGCCGACCTTGCTGAGCCAGCCACAGCTGCTGGTTGCTTACTGTGTTCACAAACCACAGCAGTGACCAGTGGCGGAGGTATACATGAGCGCTAAACAGTGCTGCCATCTACCGTAACAATAATGTAACAATTTTTTATTATATTTATCTGTATTTACCGCGATTTGTAACATGCTATATAAGAGACTGGCAACTGTCAGTTCCGTTATGTTGGCACTTTGTTATTCCCGCTAAAAATCAATACGATTAAGGACGAAATTAATTATTTAAGACTTTTAGTTTAAATAAATCGTAATTATATATTGTTCTTGTAATTAAAAAACGTCAAAAATATTTATATTTGTATTAATTTTAAAAATAATTATATTATCGATCAATAATGCGACTAAAGTTTACATTTTTACAAATGGCCGACTGTCACTGAGGGATTTAGTTTGTTTCAAGTTTTATTTTGATTATAATTTATTACATTTTAGTTTTTTTTTTATTTTATATTCTTTTCTTTTTTTATATTATTTTAGCTTTGTTACCTGTGTCCGGTGAAGCTGCAATATTTGTTATAATTAGCGGCGCAAATTTCATCATAAACAAATGAGACACTCACTGTTATTCTGCCTTTCGGTCTGTGCCGTTGTTATTGTATAATAAAAAAAAATTCCCTACTCCTAGTTTATTTTTAATTTTGAAGATAATCCCATCCACCCGCCGACATATATACATTAACATGATGATTTAAACAGAAATGTTTTGTGGAATATGTTATAAGAGACCTAAGCCCAGCTGTGGGCGTCTATGATTAACATGAATAGCCTGACATCAATTGGTAAATACTGGTGGTAAGTCTTTGTTACCGTAGACCGAGTAGTTACTATAGGTACTAGCAGTGTGCAAACACTACTGTATTCCGGTTCGAAGGGCGCTGTTGTTAGTGAAATTATTGTGGTAATGAGACTCAACATCTTGTCTCAAGGTGACAAGCGCAATATGGTGCTGGGTATCACCTTACTTAATATCATGTGAATGTACCTCTCTCCTCATTGCCTCGTAGAATAAAAAAACAATAATGATAACTAGGTTTTTAAAGGTATAATGTCTGATTCTAGTTTCATTTTATCCGATGGACGTCCACTGCTGGACATAGGTCTTTAGTAATTGGTTCCACAAAACACGGTTATGCACTGTTTGAATCCAGTGGCTCCCAGCGATCCTTTAAAAAATTGTTTATTTTATTTATTTAAATTATTTTCAAATTATTGTTACCGTAAAAACAGTATTATAAACAGTCCTCTGAATGTTCCCACCGCTGGGACTTGGGTCCTTCTTGACCACACTGGCTGGCTGACTGTAATAATACTATCGATGTGACAACTATAAAGCGCGCCAAGTCCTACGTAATTGTTTTATGAAAGGCAAAGGCCGCGAGACATTCGACCTGCACCACACCATAATTAAAGTTATTACTTATTATTAATTTTAATATTAATTACATATACGATTGAAAAAAATTAATTACTGCTTGTAGATCTCTGTTGCTACAGACCTTTTAGGTAGGTACCATCGCAGCGCCTATTGCAGCCGATATACAGTACTTTGCAAACAGTACTGTGATCCGGTTTGAAGGACGTTGTAACTAGTGTAATTACTGGGTTATCAAAACTCAAGAACTTATTTGTCTAGCGCAATGTGGTGCAGTTTACACCGTCCTACCAACGTTGCGTTGTTCCGGGCAGGCGTATCACTTACCATCACGTGTACGTCCCGCTGATCTGGTCGTTTGGTAGAATAAAAAAAAAATACTTCCACGTTTTATTTCAACATTAAAGTGGGACCTTGTAGCCGTGAAATATGCGCCCGAGCGGCAACCAGCCGCATGATGCAATAGAAAGACCAACATCGTCATTTGAAATCGACTCGGAACGCGTAACAGTTAGGCGGGTTCCATTTTTAAATTACTGTTACACTTTCTTATACACGCACACACACATACACAAACATGCACATAAACACAAACACACATCCCCATCCACATTTTCTATTACTTTTTATTTCTATCGTGCAATAGCGACCAGTACATAATTTTAAAATCGATTATTTAAACAGTTTTAAAATCGATTATTTTCCTTTTTTAAAAATAAAATTCAATGTGCGTATTATTTTTTGGTGACGTCACAGTAATTACTTATAAAATATGTTTCATGAAATTATAATAGTAGTAAATTTTTTTTGTACTAGAAATTGTAAATATTACATATATAAGAGGTTTCCGCCTGCGTAGACTAATGCACTAGGCGCACCAGAAAGCTGTTCCACCTAGCGCGTAAAGGGATTCACGGAATTGGTGTCCAATCTTCACTAGTTCCACGAGCATAAGATGAAGAGACTCATCACTATATTTCTAGAACCATAAGACCTGGAGACTTGAAATTTACTATGGATATTCCTTTTGGCGAGTATAGGGCAGCTGAGCACGGATTTTACGGAATGTTACCCGCAAAAGGGGATGCAAGGGTGTTAATAACGGGAACAGCCCGGGGGTGGGAGGGAATATTTCCGCCGAATTTCAAGACTAATTCTATATTATGGACAGGAAGCAGTTAGTTAGTAATGTAAAGGAATAAGTTTTCTTTTACTAATATTAGTGAAACAATTTTTTTTTTATTAGACTTCATCATCTTGCTGGATCTTGTCCCATCGTTACTTGGGGCTGGCCCTTTTAATAGATTTCATTATAGTAATTTTTTTTTAATATATACCAACTCTCGGCCGTGACGTCATAATAGATCAAATTCAGCTTGTAAAGTGATATACGCTGGAAGTCTAGAGTCATGGGCTCCGTCCTCGCCAACTTTCAATGTTCGGTGGAGAAATATATTGTGAGGATACTGATGCGTTTTAAGACCAGCATCAGACAGGAGGCACCAAGTACCAGCTGCAGTACCTAGGTACCCTGACAGGTCTGTTAATATTTGGTATATCAAGTTTGGTTTCCCGATACAATTGACGCTTCCAAACGAACCGTCCGAACTGGTTTCAATGAGGGACGGGAGACGGTGATGTTCACGTAGCTGGTGTTACTGATACTACTAATGGATATCATTGACAGCTGTCAGAAGTAACGACGAGTTTATCAAGGCGTGGTCTTATTGTAATCTGATAGTAAAGTAAGCTGCTTAATGGTTATGACATCACTCAGGGGCTGCTCTCCGTTGAGGTCATTCGCAGGTAATAAACTGAACACTCTTAGAGAAAGCGATAATTGGATCCTTTTTTTTTATATTCAAAGAACCGACCGGGTGATCAGGACCTTCACCTGATGGAAAGTGATACGCTTGTCGATAACAGAATGACGCTGTTTAGGGTGATACTGCACCCCATTGAGTTCGCCTCAGGATATAAAATGTTCAGTCTCGTTACTTCAGTAATTACATTAGCTGCAGCGCCTTTCAAACCGGAACACAGTACTGTCTGTCGGCTGACAGGAGCTGCGGTGATTCATACTTAGGTCTCCCGCAATAGAGACCTGCCAATGATCAAATGTGGTATTTCACCATTAAAATTCTTTTTATACCATCGAGTGGGTTACCATATATGATGGTAAGTTGTTACCGTTGCTTATGAACGTATGCAATGCTATGGAAGCATCAAAAGCGCGTTGTCAACCCTGGAGAGAACTTTTCGAAGAGCCCCATACTGTATCCAACTGAATTGGGATAAAAGAATATAATATATATTCTTCCACTTCTTCGTCGGTATCACTCTTGATGAAGTGCTTGTGGTCTTCACTTCAGGTGCTGGTGGCAAGCTACGTCCACGTCGCCACTCACTGACGGCCGCCCTCCTCGTGCATTCATGTAGTGATATTGACGTTGAGTCATTTACCACTGCTTTTATCTGATCAGTCCACCTCATAGGCGATCATCCCCGTGGCCTGGTATCCTCAACCTTTCCCTGGACCACAAGTCGCTCAATAGCGACCGCCCATCGTCGGCATACGTGGCCCGAATTGGTGAGGACACGCGACTGTACCAAAGATAAACGCTACAGCTTCCGATGTTATAACATTATAACACCTAAATTTGCGTGTTGGTGTATACAGAACAATTTAAATAAATTAATATTTTAATTACATGCGTAATTTTTAACCGGACATGCGCGTTGCGAATAAGGTTTAAAAAAAAACCTGTTTCAAATTTTAACTGAGCTATTGAAAATGCTTCTGCGAAAGGAAATATTCTTATACGTATTACAATTACTACACACTAATTTCTATTCTATTTCCATACAAATAGAGTCCATTTTCTATATTCTAGCCATCCGGATGATTTAACAACGTTCGCTCGATAAAATAGTTTTAATCGAAATTAATTTACCTTTAGTTCCTTCGATGTTAAAGGAGAAATCTTTGTGAAGATACACTGGTTTCCGAGTGAAGGTCATATGGAGAATTTAACTCCTTGTAATTTCCTCCATGAGGTAAAAAAAAGAACTCACCTTATATCAACGTTATAATACTGCAACTATCAATCTAATTTCTCTTCTTCTCTTCTTGATGGTTTGCTTTTGGTCATGCAGTGGTCGCGGTGACCTGAATACGCCCCAGCTGCACCCTAACTACCACTAATTAAAATGTTGTATTACTTTATAGAGAAGTGTAATAGGTTTTTCTTCCGGCGGGCATTTAACATATTGTTAAATTCGAATTTGGAATGTGTCGCGCCGCTCAGCAGCAGCCCGGCGCGCTCATAGGCGCGTTCGGATTCGGAACGCGGCGGACACCGGACCGGCGCGCGCGCACGCCAATTAAATAATATCGATTATCCCGAAAACGTTCGCGAGCGAATGGGTCACACTCGGGCGTAGAGGATAGTGAGGTGCGACCGATTACCTCGCGCGTATCGATAACACCGGCGCGGCGTGCTAGTGCGGGGAACGCGGCCACTCGAATGCCGGCCGCCGTCGCCGAAGGTACTTTTATCAGTCGCCTCGTAACTCAAGTCTAACGTTGTATCCACATGTCCGACGCCGATTAGTGCTGCGCGCGCACATCGATTTACAATGATCCAGCGTTTTCATACCGTATATTAAATACGGCTGAACTACACATTGTGTTATAGCGATGATCTAGCTTTTTATTACGAATAAATCTTTTGTAAGGTGCGCTCTGTTCGGCGGCGCGTAACCTAAATGTTTAGCTAATTACACGCATTGATTGTTTGTTTTAACGTAACCTAGTTTCCGTTATAAATACTTCATATTACATTGATTCATAAACAAAAAGAATTATTAAATAAATAATAGCAATAATTAACGTAAATGTAATTATATTAACTAATTTAATGTCAATTACGAAACAATTGTATAGTTAACATATAAAGTGAAGGAATAGTCGGTTTCGTAGAGTAATCAAGTTTACGAGACGTACTTATCAAGTTATTGTTGGAAAACCTAAACTATACATTCACCATTTAAAAACTATATATATATGCTTTATTTTTTACGGGAATAACTTAAATCTATGTTAGCATTTACTATTATATATGATAATAACTTACTCCTGAACGAAGTCAGCAGAACTCTTGCGAAAGATTACTACCGAACTTGTAGAGGGATGTAATTTTAAAACGAAAGTATAATATTTGCTTTTGCCCACCCTACGGAAAAGTATAAAGTAATATATTACTTATCATTAGCTTAGCATCTGTCCTTTACTTAACAGTATTAAGTACAGATCCAAATCATTACAACTTAATTAACTTCAGAGTTGAAACTAAAGTTCTTAACATATTTAATACATTTTCCTTGCTCGTTAATATTTCTTTTATTTATATTATCTAATGTTATCAACTGGATAACGCCCACTGCTGGGCATAGGCTTTCTCTAAGATTTGGACCTTATTGAAGAAGAATTGGGCCTTGGCTTCAGTGCGGATTGGTGAGTAGTCAGAGCCTCGTCTGTTGTTCAGTAGGGTGCACCGCGTGCAGGTGGGGTTGACTTGGGTTCCGCAACACTTTGGGCGGAAGCCCGTACACCCTTATTTAATATAAAAGTTATTTTTAACTATAATAATTTTTTTTAATGTGCATGGCGTGCATGTGCAAATCTACAAACTGAACTTTCTATACTCTGGTGACTTAGCAACGTACACATGTACTATGTTATGTAAATGTTTGTTTTTGTTTAAATAAATAAAAATATATATTATCGCTGATGTTTCAAGTAACAGAAGAGGGGATGGCAACAGGTTCGAACCCGGACAGCTCCAACAAAGGGTCGTTACATTCACAACTGCACTTAACCACACCAACTATGAACAATCATTACTCGGAAAAATCGTTGCTGAGTAAAAAGAGCTAAGATCGTGCTGATTGCATTATAATGACTAAAACTTGCAGATATAACAAAAAAAATGCTTAAATTGGCCAAAAGATTAGTTGCTAAGTTATTTAAGTTGTACAATATAACAGCTTAACATTGCTGTTACTCATGTAACAACTTTGAATATCATGTGACTGGAGCGAATGTTCAACAGCGCACAACGGTAAGTTGGCACGATGAATTAGTTAGGGTAAGTTTAAGTTACACTACTTGATCTTCCAAAAATAAATTGGGTGATGCGTTATGACTTTCACTCCCTCATAGGTCAACGTTCCGAATCCCAGTAGTGGGTAAGTTAATTGAACTGTCTATTTTATCTAAGTTGTATATACAGCTCCGTTGCTAAGTGATAACGCGACGAGGATAACTTAGGTCAAGTGAAGAGCACAAAATTTCCTTAAGTAACCGTCTCCATATAAAAGCAACCAGACAGGAAGACAAATATTTGTTCGTTGCACTTATATGTAGTATGGAAGTAATGAAGCGATAGTGAACCTTAAGTCAATGTTCTTAAGTTCGAATTTCGAATATTTTCTAACAATGTACATGCAATATCAATACGACAGGTGTTATACTAAGTTATACGTTATAAAGTTATCTGTTTGTTTGTTACATGTTTTCTTTAAAACGGCTGAACCGATTTTGATGAGACTTTCACTGGAGTATAGCCGATTTTATTAGCTTTAATTTAAGCTATTTTTTAATCCAGTGAGTACCCGCGACTCTCACCAGATCAGGTCCACCTTGTGGGAAGCCTCCCAACACTACGTTTACCGGATATATATAGTCTGTATAGTTGCTCTCTGCTGCCGGTGACCGTCTAGGTAAGTACCACCGCAGCTCCTACTTCTGCTGCCAGACACTACTGTGTTCCCGTTTGAAGGACGCTGTAGCTAGTGCAGTTACTGCGGTAACGAGACTCAATGATGTTAAGCGATACGCCTGCCTATAACAAAGCGGCACACACTGTAGTAACACCACAGCTACTATTAAACAGTAGTAAGCAAACATTAGTGTTCCGGTTTGAAGGATGTTATAACAATTGAAAATATTGGGTCAACGAACTTCATTATCTTATGAAATGGTGCTGTGTATACCATCCTAACTTTTTTTATGTTTGCGGGAGGTAAATCTTTGAAAGACACCCTGATACTGGGGGGAAGTCAGGGTTATGACATTCTTAATCACTACCCTCGGTGGTCTGCATCAGTGCATTGAGAGAGGCTCCGGAAACTGTTGCAGAACGCACCGGTGCACCTCTACACTGTGTGAACACGTCTCTGAGGAGGAGCCTAACACTCCTCGGCACCATCGCTGACGCATGCGCTGTCCAACGCAGGTTCTCTTGTGGAGCGATAAGGGCCCTCACCCTCAAGGCTCGCGGAACTCCTAGACCCTTTCAGTCTGCTTCTACGACAGGCAGGGCTTACCTTAGTCCTGTTCTTACTAGCTAAAGACTACAGAGCTGATGTGCCAACCAGTCGCCAGTGTAGCTAAGTGGAATGAAAAGAACTGAGTTCATTCCATCGGCTGATGATGATGATGATGATGATAATGATGAGTTCATTCTCTGTTGCCCAGCGCGTGGACAAACAGACAAACGGCATTTATACACGAGATCAGTACTTAATGAAATGACTCCACAGTCCAGGACGTCTATCAGCTGATGATGATGATGAAATGACTTAGTGTATATACACAAACGCGATGGAGACGATCTGGCGAAGGTTGCCGGAGACCGCCGGGCTCGTAGTGCTGGACCAACTCAACGAACCAAGATCTGAACACAAGAAGACCGGGACCGACAAGTGGCTCGTGATGATGATGATGAAGGTACGTTTTTTTACTATCGACTAGACGAGCGGGACGTTCACCTGATGTTAAGTGATACGCTCACTAATAACTACGTGGCGTTAGTTAGGATGGTATACACAGCATCATATTGCGCTCGTCACCTGAGACATGAGACGTCGAGTTTTGATACCCCAGTAATTACACTAGCTACAACGTCTTTCAAACCAGAACATAATAACGTTTCGATACTATTATTTGGATGCAACAGGAGAAGCACGGTTATCGATCTACACCGTCATGTTATCCCAGTAATTTCGATAGCTGCAGCATCCCTCAAACCGGATCACAGTAATGTTCGCACAGTACTGTTTGTGGGCTGCAATAGGCGCTGCGCAGGTACCTACCTAGACGGTCTGTAGCAACAGAGACTTACCAGCAGTAATATCTTCAGCGCCCTTCGAACCGGATCACAGTAATGTTTGCACAGTACTGTCTATCGGCTGCAATAGGCGCTGCGCAGGTACCTACCTAGACGGTCTGTAGCAACAGAGACTTACCAGCAGTAATATCTTCAGCGCCCTTCGAACCGGATCATAGTAATGTTTGCACAGTACTGTCTATCGGCTGCAATAGGCGCTGCGCAGGTACCTACCTAGACGGTCTGTAGCAACAGAGACTTACCAGCAGTAATATCTTCAGCGCCCTTCGAACCGGATCACAGTAATGTTCGCACAGTACTGTCTGTCGGCTGCAATAGGCGCTGCGCAGGTACCTACCTACACGGTCTGTAGCAACAGAGACCTACCAGCAGTAATAGCTTCAGCGCCCTTCAAACCGGATCACAGTAATGTTCGCACAGTACTGTCTGTCGGCTGCAATAGGCGCTGCGCAGGTACCTACCTAGACTGTCTGTAGCAACAGAGACCTAACGAGAAAGGGGAGAAAACACTGGGTATTTTTTTTTTTGTTTTATCTGGGGGAAATGCCTACGCATGCATACTCGTCCTCGCACGGGAAAGGATGGATTATGTCGGACTTGCACCGACTAAAACCCCCACGATGTTCTGCCTTATTGCCTGATAGCACGGTGACGGGAATGCTTTCGCTCGCAAGCGCGACCCTGTCGGCGCTGCTTGTTTTCGCCGCCCCACCTCGGGAGGAAGGGATGAACCCTCCCTTTTCACGGCGCGCTGGAACATACAGCGCGCCTTCCCCCTGTGCCTCGTGCAGTCGCGCGGGCGATGAGTTCTCCCGAACCCGTCGTCCAAAGGCCATGGGAGCCACGGGAGAAAACCTCTCTCGGCTCCCCGCGGCGGAGAGATGTTGGGCCCGCCGCTACCCGTTAACGGCCGCGGAGGATAGGAAGAACGGCGCATCGCAATACCGACACTCCTTTTCCCCTACGGCCCCACCGCCGCCGCATCGCCGGTGCGACACCGTTTGGTCTCAGAGGGTACTCCCTCCGCGACCACACCGCGGCTGCAGGGGCAGCATGAAGCCGCCCCTGCAGCCCCCGGCCACTCCGGTGAGCTCCAGTTATCCAACCGGTGCTCGAACCTGGAGCGGCTGCTGCCCGGCCGGCCTGTTCGGCTGGCCCTTCGCCGCGGGCCGGTCGAATGGCTGCCACTTAGCTTCACCGTGTGTCGGGCTACGGTTACTAAGTCCCTCCGCCACGACAAGGCGGGAACCCGTTGGCGGGAGAAAACACTGGGTGGGGATAGTGGGTGGGGGTTGAAGAGCTGGATAGAGGTTATTACCTCGCTCATCTCGTGTGCACCGGCACATCACTAGTGACACGCCGCCGTGGGTGTGTCAGTGCGTTCTTGTGGCTATCAGCGCGATAAGAGACAGCACGTGGAAGTGATACGCAGAACCTCCCACCGAGCTTCTGGAAGGTCTAGAAAGTGTTTATATACAAAGCTGTACAACTATTTCCATTCTAATATACTTTTCTGCCGTACAACAGTACTGTGGAAACATCACCGTGATCCGGTTTAAAGGGCGCTGTAGCTAATGTTGTTATTGAGATAACGAGATTCGACATCTTATGTATCAGTGGGCGAGCGCAAGGTGGTGCAGTGTATATCATCCTAACTAGCGCCACCTTCTTATGGGCAGACGTATCACTTACTATCAGGTGAACGATCCGCTGGTGTAGTCGCTGAAAGTACAGTTGTAGAGAATAGACTTAAGAATTTATTGTAGCAGACCCAAGGTCGGGTACTAACTTAGTTAAGTATAACACTTAGCGAGCGGGCCGTTGGCCCGGCTGATTAGTTACCGGGCGCGTTGCCTAGCAACCGGGGCATAGTAACAGTTTGCTTGGAACCGTTGATATAACTTAAATAAAAAAGCTATTGTTGAGGTGTTTGCTGTTGTAGATTCTATAGAATAACTTACTCTAAATAAGTTAATACTTGACCTTAACTTCGTAGGTTGGAGAAAGTTATATAGCGAAACATTTATCCAGGATATCCATCATCATCATCAGCCGACAGACGTCTACAGCTGGACATAGGCCTCGCCCAAAGATATTTACTTCGATCAATCCAGCTGCTTCCCGCGACCTTCACCAGATCGTCGGACCACCTGGTCCTGGTCCACCTGCCAACACTACGTCTTCCGGTACGCGGTCGCCGTTCGAGGACCTTGGTGCCTTATCAGCTGTAAGTGGTTCGAGCGATGTGTCCTGCCCATTGTCTCTCGAGGCTATCAATCTTTAGAACTACATCGGTGACCTTAGTTACGTGACGTGATCTAGGATACTTGGGAACATATTTTTTTTTATGTGATTAAGCGACAAGACGAGCGGCACGAGTACCTGATGTTATGTGATACGCCTTGCCATAACAACGTGGTTCTAGTTAAGATGGTGTGCACAGCACCACATTGCGCTCGTTGCCTGATATATATGATGTTGAGTCTCGTTACCTCAGTAATTACACTAGCTACAGCGCCCTTCAAACCAGACCACAGTAATTTGGCGCAATACGTATATAACGTAATAAATCCAGCAACACAGACCTACCAGCAGTGATATCTATTGATCCGTGGAGCTGAACAGGCAGCTCACCAAGAAAGCCATTGCCTCCCTGATGAGTGAAGACGTAAGTCGCCAAATATTCCTGGAGTTTTGTAAATTCATAGTAGCTGATGTTCTAAAGAGAAATAATAGTAAATAAGTAAGTAAATAAATAAATAAATCTGAAATTGGATATAAAAAGTGTAAATTGGATGAAAAATGTAAAGCAAAGAAATTAAAAAGAAATGTTGGAAAATTAAAATAAAAACATAAAGAAAACAAATAGTGATAGTAATAAAGAAGGAGACGAAACAGAAGAAGAAGAAACAGATGAAGAAGAAGACAACAAGCATGATAAAGGAATGATTGTTGCAGGTAGCACGGCGGCGGTCTTCACGAGCGGGAGGTATGGAAGAAGGAATTGGGATGCAGCATGATTGAGAACAAAAGTATGAAAGATAAGTAAGTATGGTAAGACAGATAAGAAAGAACGTAAGCAGAGTATGAAGGAAAATGTAGAATACAAGAAAGTAGATGATAAGTGATTTTGTACAGATAGGCCCTGACCCAAAACACGCAGAGGGAATGCTTAAAAAAAAAAAAGATATCTATTGATCCTTCAAACCGGATCACAGTAATGTTTGCTAAATACCATCTGTCGGCTGCAACAGGAGCTGCGGTGGTACCTACCTAGATGGTCTCCGACAATAGAGACCTACCAGGAGAGTATATACACACGATAGGATATTATCTACAATAGATAAGCTAGGTGTGGGTCTATCCAGGTCAGTTTAAAGATATTGATGTCACCAAAGACTACTTCATCATCATCACTTCAACTTATCCCTGTTCAAGTCCTCTGGTGGGAAGTCTCCGTTGCGGGAGACCGTCTGTGTAGGTACCACTGCAGCTTCTATGCAGCCGACAATTAGTACTGTACAAACATTATTGTCATCCGTATTGAGGGACGCTGTAGCTAATGTAATTACAGGAGAAACGAGACTAAACATCAAAGACGGCGAGTGCGATGTGATGCAGTATACAGCATCTTAACTAGCGTCACGTTCTTACGGACACACATATCACTTATCACCAGCTGATACTCGCCGCTCGTCTCATCGTTTAATTAAAAAAAAAATTGTGATCACTTAATTGGTGTGATAGTTGTTTTTTTTTCTAAACAATCATGGTGTTAAATGGTGATATGGTATGTGATGGTAAAACTGATCATGCAACACCATCTATTGAAGTCAATTCAAATCGCGGCCGCCATCTTGTTAAAACTTTATACAAGATGGCGGCCTTCGTATGCATTCATTTTGAATATTCTTCCTTCTTACGTAAATCGCGTAAATATAATTAGTTTAACGTTCCCACTGTTGGGATTTGAAGCGTTCTTTATCAAGGATATTGGAGCTATTTATTTAACAAGTTGGCTAAGCGCAAGTCGACGATTTACAAGATTTATTATTGAAAAGAAACATGGCCTCCTTCCATTTTCCTTTGAAGCTCATGCTGAATAACCTCACCCGAATAGAGTTCATTCCGGGGAATTAGACCTTAGCTCGCCACGTTGGCCCAGTGCGGGTTTGTGGGTGGTCAGAGCCTCGTTCGTGTGTTATTAAGCAGGGTGCACCGCGCGCAGGTGGGGTTGGCTTGGGTTCCGTAAGATGTTGGGCGGAACCCCTTACACCCCACTAGACATTGACACTTCCAGTTAATTAACTGTAATAGATAATCCGTTGACTTGTAACTGATACAAAGGTAAACCGGTTAATTCGTTTGACCTTTAGATCTGGTTGTGGGCGTGTAATATTGATTAAATTGAACCGTTTATATTTAAACGTTAACCGGAAATCGGTTACTAAGGAATTAAACCAATAGTAGATCCGCCATCTTTTTATACTATATAACAGTAAATATATTATTAGATAATAATTACTCTATATTATAATTACTTGATGAGGAATTTTAAAGGTTATGAGACTGTTTTGGGTGCCACCGCAGCGCTTATTGCAGCCGACACAGTATTGTGTAAACATTTTTATCCGGTTTGAAGGGCGATGTAGCTAGTGTAATTACTGGGGGAATAAGCATTAAAGCATGAAAGGAGTGTAATGGGTTCTGTTGAACATCTCACCTACACGCGGTGCATTCTGCTTGAAAATAAACGAGGCTCTGAGACACCAACCCGCACTGGGCCAGCGAACCCTCTCATCCTTGGATCCGGATAAGAACGAGCATTAACATCTGTGTGTCAAGGCGACGAGCACAATGTGATGCTGTGTATTGTAACTAGTTACGGGCGGGTATAACAATCAAGTTAACCCATTTCCGTTTATAATAAAGTCCTTTCATTCCCACTGCTGGGACTCGAAGCTTTCGTAAATAAATCAAGACTTTAATCAAAGCTGTTCCTCATGTAGTATGTATGTGGGTTACTTTATGTATCCTTTCAAAGTTCAAGGTCAATGAGAATCCAACTCGCGCCACTGCGATGCGTACAGACTACTCTACACACATATATATATATGGACATTCAAGCCTTACTATTGCCCACTGCTGAACATAACTGGACAAAGACCTTCCCAAACCATTGCGATCTTCACCGGGTCCTCGATCCACCAGCCGTCAGTTAAATTAATAAAGTTACGGGGGTGCGTAGTTGTGTGTGCGCGTGTGTGCGCGTGTGAGCGTGTGTGCGCGTGTGAGCGTGTGTGCGCGTGCGCGTGTGTGTGTGTACGCGTGCGCGTGTCCGTGTCCAGGGTTCGAATCCCGTTAACAGGGCAAGTATTAAACAGTACGAATCAATCAGCCGCCGAACGTTTAATCAGAAAATATATGATCAATTGGTGCCCACTGTTATATGGCATCCCGCTGGGGTGAGGGGTGATACAATTAATTTTACCGAACGCTTGTTAACAACTATGTAGTGTATATATCTCTTAAGCTGGGGAGGTATTGTATCCAGCTGTGGGCTATTAGGTTGTGCAACGTTAGTACTTCACAGCAGCTATAAGTCTTTTACTGGTGATAGGTCTCTGTTGCCGGAGACTGTCTAGGAAGGTACCCTCGCAGCTGCCAAACTGTCCTGTGCAAACATTACCGAGGTCCGGTTTGAAGGACTCTGTACCTAGTGAAATTATAGGGATAACAAGACGGTCTGACTGCTTCGCCTGTTCCAACTAAATAGTAATATGAAAACATTACTGTGTTCCGGTTTGAAAGACGTTGTAGCCTAGTGTAATTACTTGAATACCAAAACTCAACATCTTATGTATCTATCAGGCGACCAGCGCAATGGGATGCAGTGTATACTATCCTAATTAGCACCACTTTGTTATGGGGCTAGCGTATCACTTAACATCAGGTGAAGGTCTTGCTCGTCGCTTCACGTAAAAAAATACTATTTGATCGCTTTCTTACCTAAGTATATGGTTTTTACAAAAACACTGTGATATCCCCCACGGCACAGTGATTAACAGCTCTTATGTCCCAGGTTCGAATCCAAATTAATATATTTACATAACGCTACAATCGTTACCGGTTAAAACGATACAGCGATGATACTAGTAAATATTACTACTGTGTAGTAATGTTGCCCTGCCTGCAGAAGGCGACTGAAAGAGTTGTCGGGTCCGTGGGGGGGCCATCATTGACCACTGAGTAGTGAACGATAATTACGAGGTGGTCTAGTCCTTGTTGTACCAGAGCGAGGGTGACGAGGAGCTCTACATCTTCCCTGGATGTGATTTAGGCGTAGTGCTGGGTGGCACTGGTGTGTTCAGGAGGAGATCCCGCGCCTTCCTGCAACGCACTGATGATGACCACCGACGTGGTTTTAGTTGGTAAGAACCCCACATAACCTTGGCTTCCCCTCAGAACTAAGATGTCTTTTTGGAGGATCCCCCCACTCTTTTAAAAAAAATGTTGGTAATAATATTCTATATCCTGATACCTCGTGATTATCGCAGGACAGTTACACCGCCGTCCATCTAAGAAGGTCGCGGGGTTCCGTACAAATCCGTTTGAAAATTTTAATACGGAACCCTAATTTTTTTAGGCGCTTGAAATTAGGATGTCTACCTTTAATACTGTTATTCACGGGACCTTCCTTTTTCGTGAGAAAAGGATACTATTTTTTTATTCCTCGAAGCGAGGAGACGAGCGCGGCGATCACTCGATGTTAAGTGATACGCCTGTCAATAACCTGGCGCTAGTTGTGTTGGTATGCACAGCAACACGTGCTCGTCGCCTTCAAACTGAAGATATTAATCATCGTTACCCCAGTTATTACATAAACTACAGCGCCTTTCAAACCGGAACACAGTAATGTTTCTCATTAGCAATAGGTGATGCGATGCTACCTAGACGGTCTTCGGCAACAGAGACCTACCTGTGGACCTACCTAACAGTATGTGGTAATGAGACCTAATATTACACATAATTTAAAACTTTTTTTTTTTAAAGTTGTTGGTAATTTGAACATGGAGCCAAAAGGACATCAATAATAAAAAAAAATACTTTTCATAAATCGAAATCCAGACCGTTACAACAGTCTTACGTGTACATCAGAGACTTTATCTATAGGATCCCTTGCCACCGGCACGAGCTGGTTAATCCGGCGGAGTAACCGGAAGTCGCCTGATGATTACCAGAAATATACTGCTCTTAGCAGCAGTGTGCAATTACCAGGAACTGTCTCATTACAGTGTTAACGATATATGTTAGATAATCCAAACGTTAAATTTTTTTTGTAACCGCGCCGGAAATCGCTTGGGTAATATGTTTAGCGGCGGGCAGGGAAATTACTGCGGTAACGAGACTTATCACACGTCTCAAGACGACGAGCACAGTGTGATGTAGTACTAACTAGCTTCAAATTGGTGTGTATTTAAAGGCGTTGTAGCTAGTAGAATTACTACGGTAACGAGACAACATATGTCTCAAGCCGACGAGCACAATGTGATGTAGTGTATATCATCGTAATTAGCTTAAAATTGATATGTATTTAAAGGCTTTGTTGTTAATAGAATTACTGCGGTAACTTAACTAATGTCTCGTGGCGACGATCACACATTGCAGTGTATATCAACCTAACCAGCGCCACGTTATGAACAGGAGGAAAACTTGAAAATGGCGGTTATAAAATTTGTATTACTTCCTATTACAACGTGTAGCTATGCTTACGATTACTATTATTTTATTTTTATTAACGTGGGGGAAATGTCTGCGCATACCCATCCTCGCGGGGGCAAGGACAGGTTATGTCGAACTTGCACCGACTAAAACCTTCACGTTGTTTCAACTCGTCGTCTGATGGCGGGGTTATGGGAATGCTTACGCACCTCGGGAGGGACCTTCAATCCTCCCTTTCTACCTCTGTGGGGGCACGCCGGAACATGCAGCGCGCCCCCTCCTCGGCCTCCTGCTGTCGCGCGGGCAACGGATCCCTCGAACCGCCCAGAGGCCATGGGAGCCAAGAGAGAAAATTCTCCCGGCTCCCTGCGGCGGATCCGATGTTGGGCCCGCCGCAACCCGTTATACGGCCGCGGAGAATAGGGAGAGCGGCGCATCGCAATACCGACACTCCTCTTCTCCCGCGACCCCACCGCGCCACATCAGCGGGGCGACACCGGTTAGTTGCAGAGGACACTTCCTCCGCGACTCCACCTCAGCTGCAAGGGGCAGTATGAAACCGCCCCTGCAGCCGGTCGCAAAGGGCAGCATGCAGCCGCCTCTGCCGCCCCTGGCCCCTCCGGTGAGCTCCAGTTATCCAACCGATGCTCGAACCTGAAGCGGCCGCTTCGGCCGGCTCTTCGCCTCGGGCCAGCCGGATGGGTTCCTCTTCGCTTCACCGTGGGCGACCCCGCCACGGTTACTGAGCCCCTCCGCCACGGTAAGGCAGGAACCTGTTGGGGGGTACGATTAGAGTTAGATTAATGACACTTCAACATGAAATATTACAAAACGCGTAGCTAAATATAAATAATTGTAGTTTTTGAGCTTTTGTAGCGAAGATCACTCGGTGGGGGTTAATTAATATCCACCCGATGCGGTGTAATTGGCTATCGCTTTAATTACAGGCCGCAGTGTGAGTAACACTATCATTACTCGTCCACTGTGCTGTGTGAGGAATACAAGATATATACACAACCTACAATATTTGTCCAGGAATAACAATTAAAGAATATTCTAGAAGTAAATTTATATATATATATATATATATATATAAAGTGGGACTGAGGTTATGGAAATAAAGACTTCGTTTTCTAAAACTGATTTTTATTTTATAAAAAAAAATAGCCATCAACATTATCTTCTCCCTCCCTCTCTTCCAGTATACCTCTTCTCTATGGAGACGGACAGGGATATTTTTTTTTTTGTTTTTTTTTTAATCGTTCCCCCTGCGTGTTTTGGGTCAGGGCCGTTTAGTATCCTTTTCACTTATCATCATTATATAATGCTATATCTAATTTCATAATTATCGCCTTTCATTCTTCCATCTTTTATTCTCTACTTATCTTCCATACTTTTCTTCTCTATCGTTCTACATACCATTCCTTTCTGTCATTCGTCCTCTCTTCAGATGTGGAGACTCCTGTTTTGTATTTCTGGGGAGAGGGGCGAGGGGGGGGGGAGGAGTTAGCCTGAAAAGAATCATCCCCTGTAGCATCTTTCTTCGTCTTCCTTGTTGTAACATTTCTTCTTCTTCTCTTTGTATTTTTATTTATTATTTTACATTTTTATTACTAAATACATTTTATTTTTATTTCCTATTAATTACTTACATTTACTTATTTTTAATTTTAATTTTACTTACATTTTTACATTTTTTTTATTTTCACTAGGGTTATATGTTATATGAAGAGACCCTTAATGGAGTTCCGATTCGTTAGAACTAAACCCTCCACCATCACGAGGTGGCCGTGATCAGGGAGAGGTCTGATACGATCTTCAGATGTTTTTACGAGTTTCCTTAAGCTTTGATGGTGGATGAAGACAGCAACAGTCACCTCCCTTCGCTGATGATACCATGATACTTCAAAAGCATAAGTCTGTTATACACTACATCATTTTTTATTATTCGATGATACGACAAGGAGTAAGGGTAGTAAAGGTAAGGGGTGGAAGGGGTTCCGCCCAACAACGTGCTGAAGCTATTACTGCTGGTAGGTCTCTGTTGCTGCAGACCGTCTAGGTAGGTACCAGCGCAGCGCCTATTGCAGCCGACAGACAGTACTGTGCGAACATTACTGTGATCCGGTTTGAAGGGCGCTGAAGCTATTACTGCTGGTAGGTCTCTGTGGCTGCAGACCGTCTAGGTAGGTACCAGCGCAGCGCCTATTGCAGCCGACAGACAGTACTGTGCGAACATTACTGTGATCCGGTTTGAAGGGCGCTGAAGCTATTACTGCTGGTAGGTCTCTGTGGCTGCAGACCGTCTAGGTAGGTACCAGCGCAGCGCCTATTGCAGCCGACAGACAGTACTGTGCGAACATTACTGTGATCCGGTTTGAATGGCGCTGAAGCTATTACTGCTGGTAGGTCTCTGTTGCTGCAGACCGTCTAGGTAGGTACCAGCGCAGCATCTATTGCAGCCGACAGACAGTACTGTGCGAACATTACTGTGATCCGGTTTGAAGGGCGCTGAAGATATTACTGCTGGTAGGTCTCTGTGGCTGCAGACCGTCTAGGTAGGTACCAGCGCAGCGCCTATTGCAGCCGACAGACAGTACTGTGCGAACATTACTGTGATCCGGTTTGAATGGCGCTGAAGCTATTACTGCTGGTAGGTCTCTGTTGCTGCAGACCGTCTAGGTAGGTACCAGCGCAGCGCCTATTGCAGCCGACAGACAGTACTGTGCGAACATTGCTGTGATCCGGTTTGAAGGGCGCTGAAGCTATTACTGCTGGTAGGTCTCTGTTGCTGCAGACCGTCTAGGTAGGTACCAGCGCAGCGCCTATTGCAGCCGACAGACAGTACTGTGCGTACATTGCTGTGATCCGGTTTGAAGGGCGCTGAAGCTATTACTGCTGGTTGGTCTCTGTTGCTGCAGACCGTCTAGGTAGGTACCAGCGCAGCGGCTATTGCAGCCGACAGACAGTACTGTGCGAACATTGCTGTGATCCGGTTTGAAGGGCACTGAAGCTATTACTGCTGGTAGGTCTCTGTTGCTACAGACCGTCTAGGTAGGTATCAGCGCAGCGGCTATTGCAGCCGACAGACAGTACTGTGCGAACATTGCTGTGATCCGGTTTGAAGGGCGCTGAAGCTATTACTGCTGGTTGGTCTCTGTTGCTGCAGACCGTCTAGGTAGGTACCAGCGCAGCGGCTATTGCAGCCGACAGACAGTACTGTGCGAACATTGCTGTGATCCGGTTTGAAGGGCACTGAAGCTATTACTGCTGGTAGGTCTCTGTTGCTACAGACCGTCTAGGTAGGTATCAGCGCAGCGCCTATTGCAGCCGACAGACAGTACTGTGCGAACATTACTGTGATCCGGTTTGAAGGGCGCTGAAGCTATTACTGCTGGTAGGTCTCTGTTGCTGCAGACCGTCTAGGTAGGTACCAGCGCAGCGCCTATTGCAGCCGACATGCAGTGTTCCGGTTTGAAGGCCGCTGTAGCTAGTGAAATTACTGGGGTAACGAAACTTAAGATTTTACGTCTGAATGCGACCAGGGCAATGTGGTGCAGTGTACGTCATTCTAGCGCCACGTTGTTTTAAGCACGTGTTACCATCATGACGAAGTCTCCTTCGACTGGTTGACTGGTATCTGTGATATCGTGCAGTCTATAGATCCTAAGAGTTAATATATATTTGAATTATCTATTAATATATAAATTATATATATAAGTTGTTCTCCACCAGAACTCATGGAGCCGAGCCATCCTGACCAGCTCGTGGTGCACCCTGCTAATCAACAGTTATGGCTCCAACCGACAGCCCAAATCCCTCCATATGAATCCCTAACCGATCGACGTGGGAACTTTTGTGGGAGAGTCATGTCCAGCAGTGGACATCTGTCGGCTGATGATGATGTAAACTATCAATAATTTTATTTGTTAAATACCTATAAGTCATTTACCACTATATATGTGTGTGTGTGTGTGTGTGTTGGTGTATTAACATCAGGAATCTTCTAGAACGTGTACGCGGAAGTAGATCCGGAGTCCATTTTCCTCGAAATTTTTTTTTTTTTTGTACTCCAGCTAGGGCCGGCGCGAGGAACCGGTCCGTACTGCCGATTAGACAGTTCATTCATACGTGCGGCTGTTGCACTGCAGTGACACACTAGAGGGGTGCGGGCGCGAACATTACTTAAGCCGCTTGTTCGTGTAATACTTTCGTTAGGGTTGATATGCCACTTAAATGTGAGAATAACAAAAACAAAAAAAAAATTTTTTTTTTTAACACTTGTCTTACATTTTATATCGAAATATCAGATATTTCTAAAAGCAATCGAATAGAAATCGATTTCGATTGTTCCAAAATCAAAATGTGAAAATTCCCAATTTTATAGAATTAAATTTTTTTTTTTATTTCGGTACCTTCACTTAATGTTAAGTGATACACCTGCCAGGCCAGGATAATATACACAGCACCGCATTGCGCTCCTCGCTTGAACAATAAGATTATTACACATTAGTAATTAAATTAGATACAGCGCCTTCAAACCGGAACACTAATAAAATTTAATTGTTGAATTATAGTGCGATGTGTCGTGTAGACATCTTAACCGCGACGAAATGGAAGTATAATTATAAAAAGGATATATTTTAAAGAGAAATATCCGGAAACATCGAGGTTGGGCTGCGAGATATTTGGCAAGACGGCCAAGTCTACTTTGGATGGTGGAGAATTTGGAGCTGTTCCGCCGCCGCGCCGTACCACCACGCCCTCACCACCACAGCCTAGCGTGCGACCACTGACACTCAGTTGAATGGATGCTCTCTTGGCTTCTTGACTATTGCTGACAGTATTTCGCTTATTTTGTGTATTTTAAGGTCCATTGTTGGTCATTTCACAAATAGTTACTTTATTTGTCTCTCTCTCTCTCTCTTCCTAGCTATTTGTCCCATATGGTAGTGGGGTCAACTTTCCTTATTTTGCTCCAGTTCGCTTTGTCCTTGACATGGTCAGCCACTTGACACTACATATATCCAGCTTGTGTCGGGTCTGTCTGTGGCTCTTCCACCAGGGAGTGCCAAGTTCTATTTAACTTTCTATGTTCATTTATTTCTTTCCGCTTCTCTGTCTTTCTAGCTTTAATTATATCTTCCTTTCTTCGTTTCTTACTTCATTTTTTTCCTTCGTTTCTTTCTGCTCTTCTTTCTTTCTTTTTCGTTTCTTTCTTTCCTTCTTTCTTCATTTCTTTCTTCTTTTATTTTTTTGTTTCTTTTTTTTACTTTCCTGTTTTTTCTTTCTTCCTTCCTTCTCTTCATTCCTCCTTCCTACTTACCAAGGTGTAGGTGTTCCGTTCCCCAGCACCGCCTGCGGAGCGCTTACAGCCGCTTATCACCGCGCGCCGCCCCGCTGGTGTGTCGCCGTGTTGTCGCCGTGTTGTCGCCGTAGACAGGCAGCAACGCGCGACATTTTAACTGCGCACTTAACGACAACAACAACAACACGACGAAATAAACTCAAACGGCACAAACATAGAGTTCAACTTGAACCACAGTTAAAGCAAAACTAGCTAAGCGTTTTGTTAAGGGACACTTGAAATGATTTCTTGGAACCGTACGTCACTAGTCTCGATATTAAACAGCGGCATCGAGCGAATCCCAGCCCTATGACAACCGCGTAAGGTTCACATTTGTATGGCGGCGGCGCTGGACTAGCTGATTCATCATCGGAATTCCGCTTTAAAATGGTATAAAGATGATGAAATCCATCACAAAACAGACGCAGACGCGACCGCTAACGTTTACACTGGTATCCAATAATTACCTCGTCTTCTCTTATCGTACTGTAGTAAGAGACCTTACTACCAAACAGTTTACGATCGCAGTAAGTATTATACACGAATAAAGTAATTTCTATATTAAATCTGTGCTTTCATAATAATAATTAGCTAAGTTCATTTATCGTCTCTCTTTCCGGAGACCGTATACGTAGGTGTAAATATTACTATGATTCGGTTTGAAGGACGCTGTAGTTAGTGTTATTACTGCGGTAACGAGACTTAACGTCCCATGTCTCGCGGCGACGAGCACAATGTGGTGCTGTGTATAACATACTAACTAGCGTCACGTTGTGATGCGAAGGCGTATCACTTAGTATTAGGTGAACGACCCGCTCGTCTTGACGCTTCACTGAATAAAAAAAAAATTAGAAATCTTATCCAGCTTCCTCTTTCTATCTATCATCTCTTTTATCTTATTATATTAGTAACTAAAAATTATTGCACAGATATTAAAAAATCATAACACCGAATGAATACGATACTAGTTAATAATAACTGTTACATTTATATGTATAACATATTCAATTTTAATGAGACACTTATGTAAAGTTATTAAGATAAAACTTAAGTTGTCCCTTAATTAAACTTATACTTAGTTAAGTGTATTAGAAAGTTTTAAACAAACAATATTACTTATTGTGTTGTGAGAAAACGTATGAAAATTTAGATCATCGTTTTTATCGTTATAACTTAAAATACTAAAGCAAACCCATTAGATTGAGTTAACAATAATAATAAGGAGGCTATAATTGTTATTATTATCGGAAGTGGAGAAGGGGGGGTTGGGTTTGCAAGAGATTTCCAGGCAATTAATGAAAGCCTCCGCGTGGCGTGTAGTTGGCGCGGCGCACGTACGCACCCCGTGCGGTGCGGCCGCGCTATAAAAGGGTTGCTGGGGACACCGAGGCAGTACTCCAGAGGCATCCACCCAGCAGTGAACACCTCCACAGGCTCCTGGCGAGGCGGACACTCATCGCTCCTCACCACACCCCCACTGCTCAGTACAACGTCGGCTGCCGACGAGGTAAGTCCTCGACCACCAACACTTAACATATTTATTTTCTCCTATACAACTATTTGAGGATCTTTTACTTGATTTTATTCTTTAATCAATTACTATACAATCTATACATATAATTATAACTTAAAAAATTTAACTTGTACTTACACGTAATCTAATTTTCTGTTATAAAAAACAATTTCTTTTTTAAATACAATTTTACTTAAAAAATTTTTAGGTTATGTTTTACATAAAGAAAATCACTTAAAAATATATTTAGATATTTTTTACTTTTATTTTAATATTAAATCATATATATTGTTTAATTATCATTTTACTTATAATTCATAACTTAACGGAAACTTTTCCATAGTCATAGTATCTTATTGCTACTTAACTAGATGCGACTTCAATAATTGGGACCAAACTTTTCCTCGATACAATTCCTTGAACTATTTTATCTATTGATTTACAAGTTATTAAAAAATATATATATAACTATAAATAATTTATTATTTTTCATTACTTATCTACGTTATAAAGTATTTTTAAATTTATGGATTTGTTAAAAAAACAAATTAGTCCTCATGACGCGTGCGTCCTTTGCCTCGGTGACGCAACAAAAAAGTCTTTCTCTTAATAAACGCCCGTTCCCGCGCAGCGCAGGTAGAGCGCGTTCAATCTGCGCACAAATTATCTATTCTCTTTATACATATGCGGTGGTCGCATTTTTCCCACCGCTGGGGCTCCGTGGCCATCGCACATGTTCAGTCAAGGTCATGCGGGCCACGTGTACGCGAAAGCTGCCGGTGTGGAGACACATCAGACGGATACGATCATGGCTGAGTTGAATCTATGAATTTAACATACTTATATAAATTTTTTAAATATAGTACACTGGTGGTAGACCTAGGTACCGCCGCAGCGACTATTGCGGCCGAACAGTACTGTGTACCCGAGCTCCGGTTTGAAGGGTGCTGTCTCTAGCGATATCGCTGAACTAACGAGACAATGTTCTGCCTTGTGTGTCACTTAGTATAAAGTGAACGTGCCGCTCCTCTCCTCGTTTTCAAGAATAAAAAAAAAAATTATGTGAAAGATTTCCATCCATGGAGAGACTCATCTCGATATCTCAGGAGCAATCAGGTCTGGGGTCTTGAGAGTTGGTAGTAATATTTTGCCGAGTGTAAGCAAGCTGAAGACGGATTTTACGAAATCTTATCAGCCAAAGTGGTAGGGGGGTAGAAGGGGGGTTAGTAACGGGAAAGGGATCAGGGAGTAGCGGATTGTCAGGCGGGAATATTTGTGACAAATTTCAAATCTAAATCTCAAGTACAATACTATATTGCGGCCAGCAAAGCGAGCGTGTAACAGCTAGTATTATATATATACTAGCTGTTCCACGCCGAGTTCAATATATATATAGATATTTAATAGTTATATATTTTAATACATTATATACTTAATAAAGAAATAATATATCTATGTTTCTTAAAAAACATAATTTTCTTTTCATATTTAAACTTTTAACTTGATACTCAATTGTCTATATAGAAGTCTAGTGCTAGTTCCAGTTTAGTGGCTAGATCTAGTGCTTTTTTTTTTAATTAATTTCTATCTACTGCCTTACAGGACTCTCGTCCTTTATTGTTATATTATCATCAGCTAATACAGGTTCACTGGACATAACCCTCCCCCAAAGATATCTACATCCAATCGCTATTATTATATATACAGATTATATACCTTAATAAATATATCTGTTATAATATACTAGGTTGTGGACTTAACTTTTTTTATTCAACGAAACGAGCGGAATCTTTATTTAAAAGTAAGTGAAGTATGAACCCGGCGTTAGTTAGGATGATATACACAACACCGCAATATACTCATCGCTGGACACTAGATGTTAAGTCTTGTCACCGCAGTAATTACACTAGCTACAGCGCCTTTCAAACCGGAACACGGCAATAGGCGTACAGTAGTATCTAGACGGTCATCAGCAATAGAGACTTATCACCAGTTCCTTAGCTTCTTGAAGTTATCATCATATCGTTCATATTGCGGGTCTTGTTTCAGTTCACCAGCGACATCTAGTATCGGATAGCGATAATGACGCGCTTAGTTCCGCTGCTGGCCGCCGCGGCGCTGGTCACCCTGCTGTGCCCAGAGGTCAGCGCGCAGCTGGACAACACCAAGATCGACCTGGATAACAACTTACAATCACACTGTGAGTATACATACATAAGTTTATATATATATATATATATATCATTCATCATCATCATCATCAGCCTTTATCCACTGCTGGATATAGGACTTCCCCAATGTCTTCCACCTCAGCTTCTCGCATCCACCAACTAAATACTATATATATATATATATACTCGATATCCAGAAATCTATTAACTCATCACTAGATCTGCGAAACTATTAGACGTGAACACTCAAAATTCGGTAAAGATGTCGCTTGAGCCGTTCAGAGGTCAGCTAAGAGTGGATTTTACAATGTTACTTCCACAAAAGTTGTAACGTTGGTACCGCCAGCAAAACAGGCGAGGAGCAGCTAGTATGATAATGTTGATGTATACCAACGGGACTATCACTTGATAGTAAGTGACACTAGTGAAGATGATATATACAGTACCACATTGTGCTCGTTGCGTCTAGACAGGAGTTAGATCTCGTTATAATAATGACATTTAGGTACAACGCCCTTCAAACCGGAACACGGTAGTGTTTGCACATTATTGTGTGTTCCCGATTGACTTGCCACCAGATAAGGTTGCGGTTAAATCAATAAGATTTGAAATGGATGCCCACTGTTGGGACATAGGTCTGTTCCGATATATCAAAAAAAGAGTTTCCCAGTGCTGGGCAACAAGCCCAGCATCCATGTAACTTGAGAGGCTATGGAGCGATTGAAATTCATGGAAGCAACTGCACCATGAACTTTTTACATTACAGCAACTCTTTACTTAACAAAAGAATAGAAATAGTCGACTTTTAATGCTATGAAATATGATATATATATATATATATATATATTGCTTTACTACGGGAATTAGGCACAAGGGGAATGATTTGAATACACTAGTCAGCTGTTCAAAGGCCGCACACGAGAATAGTCTACAAGCTTATGGGGATAAGAGCGACAGTCCCCTGTACATCGGCAGTGTGCAAATCCTAAGGTCTGATGCATAAGCAATGATGCAGGAGGAAACGATGAAATTCAATGAGACCGCGCAGCTGTATTTTTTTTTTTATACCAATGATTATTTGCGAATATTTTAATCGTTGATCTATTCAATGCGGCGGCAGTAGCATCATCCGAAGCAGTGGTTGTCAACGTCGGGATATTGTTTGAAGTATGAGAATTTACGGATGTGTAGGAGTCCCGCACAACAACTTACGGAACCCAAGCCGGCCTCACCTGCTCGTGGTGCTGCCTGTTAATCAACAGACGAGGCTCTGGCTCCCACAAACCCGCATTGGGCCGGCGTGGTGGGGAATGGCTCAAATCTCCTCATATGAACCCCTACAGACGACGAGCTCTAATACCCGACGATACGGGCAGCGCAGAACTGTTCCATGTGGAGATCATTGAGGAAAGTTTATGTCCAGCAGTGGACGTATATCGGCTGCTAATGATAATGTGAATTTTTATGCTTAATTTAGACCGTCCAGGTAAGTACCCCCGCAATTCCTATTGAACCCCATAAACTGTACAATGATCCGGTTTGAAGGGCGTTGTAGCCAGTGTAATATTACTAGGGCAACGATGCTTAAAGTGACAATATCAATATCAATATGGTGCAGTGTATACCATTCCTACTATAGCCAATTTGTTATGAACAGGCGTATAACTTACCACCAGTTAAACGTTACCCCAAGGTTTAGGAGTAGGTATGAAGTGTTATCTCTATTTCAGTGCGTTTATCTCTATTTTCCCTTTCATCTATTTATTAAGAAGAAGACCGCTGAAAATATTATTAAAGGTTCTAGAATAAAAAGGTTGGCGAACGCTGATCAATACCATAGACTAATTATAGCATATTAAATATTATAATTAATGCTTAACATGATCTGTCTCCTGGAGTACTGTAGTGTATACCACCGTAAGTACATACATCGCGGACAGTAGCGTTTACCATCAGCGTTCAGTGAGATTAATATAATGGTAAGCGGCTGTAGTTACCGTATGTAGTTAAAGTGTGAAAGTAAACTGCGAACCTCTTTTTCCTGTTGTCGGTTAACTGTGAAGGCATTCGCCGAGCGGCGCGGGCGCCGGCTGCTCGCCGCCGTCGCTCCAACTTTGACTTGCTAAGTAAGCTGGGGGGAGGGCGGCGGCGGGGGGGGGGTGTGGCTGGTAGCGTATTACAAATTCTAAATAGGTCAGAATTGAGTGCGAAAAAAAAATCGTATTAACTATTCAATCCCATCCGGTCGCGCCTTTCAGCACTGACCTTCTGTATTTAATGTTGCCAGATGAAGATACTGCGCATGGACAATCTGCATATGTACGAGATGTCCAGAGATCCGTTATCTCATGGCGAGATCTCCGAAACTGTTAGGCGTGAACACTCGAAATTCGGTATAGATATCGCTTCTGCCGTTTAGAGGTCAGCTAAGACTGGTCTATACAAAATTCCTTGCTGCGAGGGTGCTGCGACCAGCACAGCGCTCCAGGAACAGCTACTATCATCAGACATAAGTCACTTCGTATAACTTATAAGTTCAATAGAGTTCACTTGTTATATCCTGACATCATCATCAGCTGATAGACGTCCACTATTGGACACAGGCCTTCCCCAAAAATCTCCACATAGATCGGACCTGCGCTGCAATCAGCATGACCTCCAGCACCGCCAGGTATTCAGGCTAGTCCTCTATTGGGGTTCATATGGGAGGATTTGGGTCATTTCCCACCACGCGGGCCAATGCGGGTTGGTGGGAGCTAGAAGCTCGTTGATTACCAGGCTGCACCAGGAGCAGGTGAGTTAGGCTTGGGTCTCGTGGGTTGTTGTGCCGGCACCCTTACACCCCTCAAGTTAAATATCCAACTTATTTTTTTCTAAGTAAGTTTTAGTCTACGCCTGCGCTGGTGTGGCCATGTCATGCGAAGCATATGGTCAGGGTAGCGCTGGATCACGAAACTAAAGGGACAGGCCTTGGGAGACCGAAGATTACTTGGTTGATGATGATCAGTAAGGATCTAAAGAATGACAAATTGGCAGAAGCTATGACACCAAAATAGAGATGGATTTAGAAGGATGACCAGGAAGGCCGACCCCAAGTAGAGAACAAGTTATAGTCTAGTGTGAATATACTAAGGTGGACATCATCAGGATTATATGGAGCTTAAAATGGTCCACTGCTTCATAGTTCCTAGGTCCTCTTAAGTCCTGCTGACAGACGGCAGTGTGGTCAGATTACTGTGTGGTGAAGGGTGGTGGAATTTATGAAGATGATACTCAACATTTCAGGTCATTAGTACGAGCGCGAAGTGATGCTGTGTATATCATCCCAACCAGCGCCATTTTATAGGTCTACGTATCATTTATCATCAGCCGATGGTCTAAAGTTTCCGTGTAATGACGGTTGCAGTGGTGCCAGCGCCGCGACGGCGCTTGCGCAGGTTCGTGAGGATCGCAGCGCCGCCGCCGGAGCGCGCGCGATACCAGCCCGGCGGCCGGCTGCAGCTGGAGTGTGAGGCCATCGGCTCCCCGACGCCGGCTGTGCAGTGGCTGAAGAATGGGGAGCCCATCACTGATGTGAGTTGACTGCCGTTATACTGGTGGTAGGTCTCTGCTGCAGGTGGTTACTAGCGCAGCTCCTATTGCAACCAGCAAATAGCACAATGCAGACATTACCGTGATCCGGTTTGAAGGGCGCTGTAGCTGGTGTAGCGTCACGACGACATAACAAATGGACGGGCGTATTATTTACCATCAGATGAACGTCACCCCGTCTCATCGATTCAGTGAATAAAAAATAAACTAGCCAATTATACAGCCAACCCCAATTAGACAAAACCGCCCGAAGACGGCGAGGGATGCTTGCCCAAAGTATCCCTCGCCGTCTTCTTATGTGATGGTGGCACGACCTGCGAAACCTGGCGCTGGTTAGGATGTACGTAGCACCACATTGCGCTCGTCACCTTGAGGCATGTGATATTAAGTCTCGTTACCACGGTAATTTGAACAGTTACAACACTTAAAGGAATACAATGTTCACACGTGGCGGTACCCAGACGATCTCCAGCAACAAAGACTTACCACCAGTTCCCTCTTATGAACACCAACAGCAGATTAACGATCCAATGGTGGTAAACATCCAGGTCAATCACCATACAAATTCATTCGGATGACCACGGAGTTGGTATCAAGGGTTGCTGCTTTACAATGCCGCTCGTTGGCTAGTTAACCAGCTCATCATTTTACTCCTCAGTTACGTGTACAGAATCTGACAGCATTATATAAATTGACAGTACGAAGACGAAGCTAATGAGATCCCCACCCACCACCCGACCAATATCGCGAGCCTGACCAGCAGGCTGGTGGTCACCGACGCGGGAGACGGCGACGTGTTCACCTGCGTCGCCACGGCCGGCATGAAGGAAGACTCGGCCTCCACCACCATATACTCCGAAGGTATTTATTGATTATAGCCAGAGGACCTTTATCCTTTTTAGGAAGTTCATAAAGATAATACATCTGGATGTCAATTTGTTTGGTGAACTGTGGTATATAAGTATCCGGTTTTAACATATACCATGGTCATCATTATCATCAGCAGCCGATAGACATCCACCGCTGGACATAGGCCTTCCCCAAAGATCTACAGTCAACGTAGCTGTAGTTTGTTGGGGGGATGGGACCATTTCCCATCACGCTGACCCAATGCAGGTTGGTGGGACCAAGAGCCTGGTTTGTTGATTAGCAGAGTACACCACGAGCGGGTGCGGTAGGTTTGGATCCTGTGGAACCATATATCATGGCCTTAGTTATTTTGTTTCAATCAAGCGAGACGAGTAGGACTTTCTCTTGATGGTGATACACCTGCCCATAACAACGTGGCACTATTTATCATGATTTCACTGGTATAAAGTCTCGTTACCCCAGTAATTTCATTGGCTACTGCGCCCTTCTAAACCGAAATACAGCAATGTTCTCACACTACTCTCTGTCGGCTGCAAAAGAAGCTGAGGTGGTACCTACCTAGACGGACTCTGGCAACAGACATCTACCAGCAGGACAAATTCTGATCTTTAACTAGCGCCAAAGAAGTTCCATGCGTGTTTTTCTGTTCCTTCTTCAGATCTATTTTATGTATAACCACGCATATAAATGTTAAGTATATAATATAGCGCCTACTATCGTGCTACATATAGAACTATTGTTTTCGTAAATATTGCTGTAATAATTTTTGCAGGCGCTTAAAGTTCATTTATCAAATCGGTTGCTACCTTTATATCCAAATATTATATTACTTAGTTATTTATCATTAATATAAGATTTCTTTACTTATTTTGCATTTTTAATACTTAGATATCTTTTAATTTTTAGTTATAGTAATACCGTTAATGGTGAAGAGAACTACTTGGACTACCCCGGCTCTCATATGTTGGCAACTAGAATACTGCAATGCTATCAAGGCAATATTTCCGCTAAATTGTCAGCGCCTATTTCTACCGCCAATCAGTGTGCAAACATTACTGTTTTCCGGTTTGAAGGGTGCTTTAGCTAGTATAATTACTGGGGTAACGAGACTCATCATCTTATGTTTCAAAGTGACAAGCACAACGCGATGCTTTATATAACATCCTAACTAGCGCCGCGTTGCTGTGAGCAGACTTATCACTTATCATCAGGTGAACGCTCCGATCGTCTCGTCGCTTCTTTAAATAAAAAAAAGAAATGTTTACTTTGACTTACTAACTTTCAAAATATGCAGTCCAGGAATCAGATCAGGAAACTCCGTCTTACTGGAACAGCAGTGAAATGCTGTGCCAATAAGGCAAGTGATATTTATAAGGACTATTTCATAATGTTGCATGTTACCGGAAATAACTTTATCATTCAACTTCTAGAATTTCCTCCTAACATTAAATTTGACTATCTTGTCATCAGGCGAATCACCGAAGCTGTTGACGTTGGAAAAGCTGTTCAGCGTTCCGTCGAAACCCATCATCACTACATTCTACAACAACGTGTTCCAAGATATCGGCACCACCCTCATCATGCCCTGCCGCGTGCACAGCTTCACCGACCACCAAGTGTTCTGGCAGAATAACAATGGCGACGTTGTTTACGGCAACTCGAGGATAAGGGTGCGTTCCTTTTAAATACTATCATATTACTCACCACGGGTTGGTGTGAATTTTAGGTGAACTGTTTCCGTAGAATATGGTGGTAGTGTTGGGATATTTTTGAAGCCATTTTCATAGCTACCCTTAAACGGAATATAAATAAAAATAACAATGCTTTCTGTTATTTTGTTACAGGTTCTACCATCAGGCGACTTGCTGATCGTCGGCTTGCGCTGGGCGGATATGGGGGAGTGGGCGTGCGTAGCCAAGAACATGTACGGGAAGGACTCAACGACAACCTTCCTCTACCCGATGAAGCCCAGACAACAGGTAACGCACACAGACACATCCTGGTACTTGAGCTATATCATAATTGTGACAGAAAGCTAATTATTCTGTTATTAACACAGGTAACTTACCTTCGCCTTGACACCTTTTAAACCGGAACAGAGTAATGTTTGCACACTACTGTTTTGGCTGCTATAGAAGCTGCGGTATTACCGACCTAGACCAGTTGAAAGGCGCTGTAGCTAGTGTAATTACTGGGGTAACGAGACATCATCTTATCTCTCAAGACGACGAGCACAACATGGTGTTGTGTATATCATCCTAACTAGCGTCAAGTTGTGTGTTTCGGTCGTGTCGTCGCATCGTTGAATAAAAAAACGGTCATCAACAATAAACTTAACATTAAACTATTTCATTACATTTATTTTTTAGTTTTTATTATCAATATTAAATTACAATATAGTTAAGAATATTTCATTTAAATATATATATCAATAAGATATTATTCTTGCAGTGAAAGTATCCGAGGAATGTTAACCGTGGACCGAAAAAGTTACCCGCCGATTTCTAAGAAAATGTTCCTATACGTAATAGGGTAAGAGTAATGTATGAGAAAACTATTTAATTTATTGCTAGCTTAAGTTACAGGATTTATGTGTACTATTAGTATTTAATTTATTTATATACATAATAATAATTCTACCTTTTTCATGTGTGCCAAATGTAGTGTAAGTTTTCGCGTTTGTGACCTAACTTGCTATATAGGTTTAACTCTGTTCAGCCAAATTATGTTTCGTAAATCTTATAACTTGTCAGTGAGTCAAATTAAATAATCACTCGATAGATCTGTTACGTATATACCAAATTAAACTAAACAAACAATTAAATAAACATTAATTAACAATAATTAATAATGTCTCAACAAGTTATAAAGCAATTTAATACATACATTAACTAACGGCGCTAATGATCAACGTCTCAACAGATTATAAAACGCAATCTGATACTCAGTATTTGTTGCGCTAGTATTTTTACCTAATACTTCAACAGATTATACAAAACAATTTGATTGATGACGCTAATGTATATATTATTTATTTTAAAAATAAAAGCATTGTGGTTTAATTAATGAAATTTTATTTTTAATAGATTAGTTAATTATTTTGTTTTATATTACTGTAGCTGATTTTAGGAGTTTATTTTGTAAGAAACTGATTATGAATTGTACTTAATTAGATGTTAATTATTCAATTTGTATTATTGATTTGTTTTTTTTTAAATAATAACTTATAGATTTTGATTTAATAAATTATTATTACTGTCGAATGTTTACACGCGTTTTTTTATATTTTTTTTATAGAATACAAAAAATATCGGAACCTAATCGAAAAGAGATTATCATGTGTCAATGTATTAGATAGTATTTAAAAATATCTGATATATTTTTGTTTTAACATTCAACAGCTTAAAAATTATGCAACAGATAATAAAAACTGACGAATTATATTTTATAAGAAAACGTATTTATTAAAATAGAGATATAAACCAATTTTTTGGTACTGTAAACTATAGTTGTTCATAATCATCATCAGGCTTCCTCAATCCACTGCTGGATCTAGCTTTTTCCTTAATGTCTTCTATCAGATACGGTCCTCAGCCTTTCGTATCCACATACTTCGGGTTGCTCCTGTGATATCGTCAGTCAATCTTGAGGGAGGGCGCGTAGTCGTTACGTTGTATTATTGTATAACCGCCTAACAAGTTTTTTTTTAATTTAATAATGACTACATTCAATCGAATTGTTAATAATGTCTGAAAGAAGTGAACAGGAACATGTAAAATGCTATTTAATATTTATTTTGTGCGTCGCGTTATGTTTTAAATGTTTTAAATTTTTTTTTTAGTTGTGTAATATTTATATATATAATACTTCTCTGTGATTTTAAATAAATCGAAAATGTTTTATAAAGCTTTATAACCGGATTTTATTTAAACTCTATCCTTATGAAATAGACATACTAAGATAATTCTAAAATAAAAATGTTCATATCAGTGATGAACAAAGCAAGAACAAGACAAACACTTGGAGAATCTTAATATTGGACTTGGTCTTGCGTATTCAGTCTTATAACATATAAAATATATGTTTCCGGAAGAAAAGCATATGTATAAGTTACGATAAATATTTTACTTGTCATTTCAACGGAATTTAAATTTTTTATTTGGTCTTGATCTAGGTCTTCTCTTCGCAAGACCTAGACAAATTTTAATCATCATACTTCAAATAACAAAGTAATCGTTTATGTTATCATTTTCAATTCAACTTTCGAATAAATGAACAGGACTAATATCTATAACAATATGGTTTTGGAGGGTTTTGGAGGGTTTATACAAATATGGTTTAGGAGTTGTCTGGCGAACACATCAGCTACTTCCTTTGGATCATTCGTTATTTTGTTAGTAACTTCATTTTTCAGTATGGAAGGCGTGAAATGACTTGGACCCAGACTCGATCACTGTCTTTTCAAACTCCCCTCTTGCAGATCTTCCTAAAGCTACAATACTATTATTAATGAATCGATATTTCTTATATGATTCTTGAAATTGTGCTCCTTAGTAGATTTTCCATAATTCAAGTTTCTCGTCGATCAGTTTAATAAGAGAAGGTCCGATCCACGTTTTATTATAATTTTTAACTCGTTTATATTCTCGTTTTAATTCCATTTCGCACCAAGACTGATCATCATTACAATTTTGGTTTACATTTAATGTTACCAAGTTATTTGAAATCAGGTCGTTGTCAACTTTATAGTAGTTCCTACGAACTGGTTTTGATTTATAAAGTCGTGAAAAAGTTCCATTTGTAGCGTTGGCAAAAGAATTTGATGATCGCTTTTACCTACGCTCGGAAGACGCTTTATTTTAGTGCAAAGATTTGTGTCATTATCTAGAACTAAATCTAAAAGTGATCCTTGATCGTTCCTTTTCCGCTTTGGTTGTGTAACGAATTGATGCGAATTGCTATCTTCTTTCGTAGTGTTATAACCGTTAAGTTTTTTCAATGGTCATCGAATATCAGGCAAATTAAAGTCGCCCATGATGAATACTATTTCATTACTTTCATCTGCCACGTTCATTTCATCGGATAGTATTTTATCAGGTTCTTGGAATGTATAAAGGGTAGGTCGTTGAGAAGTAGCATCGTGGCCTGGATCAGTATATTCCTATGTGTATTTGGCAACATATCTTGCAAATCCTCCCCAGACTTTTCTAACTTCTCGCTTCTGTGTATCTATGAATATCAATCAAGCTGTTAGGGATTCCGGGTTTTAGATGGGTTTCAGTTGCAATTAGGCAAATAGATTTTAATCTGTTTATTTCTATTATAAGTAAATCTCGTTGTTTGCTTAGACTCCGCTAAATGGCGCTGGGTGTGAGATAAAACCCGGTATTATGAACGGACGGCAGTGTGTTGACTATGTGCATAAAATAACCTTAATAAAATCGGTTACCCATTCAATATAGTGTAATTTTTTTAATGTACCCCTGAACGGTATTATCTATATTGCTATTAAATTTGCAAGATGATAGATAGCAATAAATAACCAAAGCGTAGGTCAATTACCGCAAGTCTGCGAAAGCGAGAGTTATGTTAGAACACGTTGATGCGCGTTTAAGAAACATATAAAGAACACGGCAAGCATTCAAAACAGCGCATGAACAGCTAGTCATTTATGTGATCAAGGACCAAAGGAGTGAGATTTGAGAATTAAGAATGTTTATGATAACTGTGAAGAAACTTACGTGTCTTATAAAAGCGAGCTGAAGAGCTAAGCACGTGAGTTGCAACCAATACCTGAGCCACAGCCGAAGCCAGAAAACAAAAATTCTACTGAACTTAAATTGCCGGCAATCAATATACCGACTTTTACTGGAAAGAACCGTGTGACCGTCATTTCATGATCTACGAGTAAATAATTCAATTATACACTCAAATACAAATTTGAAATCAAATCATAGACATTAAATTGCTGAAGTCTATAATACTATGATCTTCCGAAATCATAGTATCATACAAAAAACATACCTTGGATGAATTCTGTCTAGTGACACTAGAAAAACAAACCCTAGAAAACAAAACTAAATTATTAGTTTACAGTTAAGTCACAATGAATCTGACATTCTAAGAAAATTTTGGGAAATATAAAATTCAACACTAAATTCAGAAAGAATTCTAACGAAAGAAGAACGTGAAGCAGAAGAAATATACAGTAACACAACAGTTAAACCGGAAATCTGAAAATATGAAGTCATCTTACTTTTTAAAGATGTAAATTCACCTGTAACAAAATGTGGAAAAACAGAAGAAATAGCAACAAGATTTTTACTATTAGAAAGAAGATTTGTGAATAATACAAAATTAAAGTAAGAATACTAAGGTAATACATGAATATTTAGATCTAGGGCATATAGAGTTAGCGATAGAAAATAAGAAAGATTTTATTTATTTACTTCATCATGTGGTTAAGCTTGATAAAGATACCACAAAGATCAGAGTAGTATTTGATGCCACTTCGGAGGGTTCTGAAGGAGCGTCTTTGAATGACAAATTGTTAGTAGGACCTGTTTTGCAGCATGATCTTCGCGTGCTGATAGTAAAGTGGAGACTGCATCAGATTGCTATAATTAGTGATGTATTGAAGATGTACATATACTCGTTGATGAGAAAAACGCGGACTATTAAAGAATAATATGGGGAGATGACCCAAACGAAAATTGTGAATCTAGGTCTACATCAGCATCCTTTTTAGTAGTCCGCGTATTGAAACCAGCTGCTGATGATGCTGAGCTGTTCCCGATTGCAGCGGAAATCGTAAGATCGTCATTCCATATGGATGATTTGATAACAAGTGCAGCCAATGATAAAGATGCGTTAAAGACATATGAAGAAATCAATGAGGTCATGAAGAATGACAGTTTTGAACTTTAAAAATTGTGAAGTAATTCAAAGATATTTTTGGGCAACATGCAGCAAAGTAAACCTGATCATCTCCAGACTAGGACCAGTTCAATCTCTATTTCTAAATCCGAAACTAGTTGCTTTAGTGCCGGCAATTGTCGGACCCTTAACTCACACTCCGGACACAAATACTAAAGGGTTGGTGGTTGTAAGATTATCACCCTGATATCCGTGGCTAACAATCCCCTGCACTTCACACGAATTGGGCCTTGACAACCAGGATACGTTATTTTAGGATTTTTTTTCATCCCCTTAGACATTTGATCATTGCAGCTGAGACAAGACATCCTGACAATCAATGAAGAAACACAACTTTGAGGTTATCACGGATTTGTCGCTGGTTTAAAATTGTTGGTAATGTTATTAAGTTAATTCATTAAGACAACAAAGTATAAACACTTCAAGCTATTGACTTTACACGGTTTTGAATAAGATCACGAATATTTTTTTTCACTTTATAGCGCGGGTAGTTAAATAATTAAATCAAAATTCATTCATAGATATTATCAGTCAACAGACGTCCATTGCTGGAGATAGGCCTCCCCCAGTGATATCCATGTTGATTGATCCTGTGGTGCCGTGGTTCCGGCGCTTTGCCAATGTCACATTCACAAGGCCTCCGGTACCTCGCATCCAGCTGCTTCCCACAACCTTCACCAGATCGTTCATTGAGGGGAAGTCGGCCTTAGCTCACCACGCTTATCCAGTGCGGGTTAGTGGTTGGTCAGAGCCTCGTCTGTTATCCAGCAGAGTGCACCGTGTGCTGGTGGGGTTGACTTGGGCTCCGTAAGATGTTGGACGGAACTCCTTACACCACCAAAAAAAAAAAATCAATAATTCCATTTTGTACAATATAGTAATATTAATAACTATACAGGTTCGTAATATAGACTTAGACTTGAAATTTGCCTGAAATATTCCTCGAGAGCGACCGCGAATGACTTTCTATAGCGACCGTTACCATAGCAACGGCACAAAAGATACCGAACGAAAAGGTTTGTAAAAGTTCATTAGAAATCAAACGATGTAAGATCTATGAAATTAAAAAAATAAATATCCGGTAACCATCTGTAGATAATTCCGCGTTGAGTGCTCGTGTTACGTGACGATACGTTCACTAGTTTTCACGTGATGACCAAACAAAGGAAACCCATTTTTACATATATATATATCGATTTGAAATATTTATATAACATTATCTTTTTTTAATACAGTTAAGCGAGCAGGCACGCGGCCCGTGTGGGGTGTGTGGGGAGGTCCCAACTTAAGAACGTAACAAGTACTCGTTCTAAGTAACAGGTGGGTTAGCTGTATCGATAAGTTAGCTGCACGTACGGTGCAGTTTCCCATATATGTAACCGCGCGGTTAAACTTAACCTTTGGCAAATGTTACGCGGTCAGGCGCGAGCAGCGTAGTTCGAGCACAGCGTCGCGGATGGAGTCGATTACACCTAAATAACTAAATAAAGATTATTTCTGTCTCTGAAGCGTCAGTATCTTCATCATCAGCCGAGAGACTTCCACTGCTGGACATAGGCCTTCTCCAAATATCTTCACGACGATCGGTCCCGCGTAGCTCGCATCTAGTGGGTTCCCGCGACTCTCATTAGCTCGTCGGTCCACTTAGTGGGGGGCATCCCTACACTACGTCTACCGGTACGCGAACGTCACTAGAGAACCTTATTACCCTCAGCGTTAGTAAGTTGGTAACAATGTTTGTTTAATAATTACGTTAGTAACATGTTAGAACAACAAGCGAACCTGCATGGGTCAGCGCATGGTTCGGCGATGGTGCCTGGGAGGGTTAAGCCCCTCCGCAGAGACTTGTAACACGAAGTGTAGAGGTGCACCGGTGCGTTCTGTAAGAGAACCCGGAGCCTCTCCCAATGCACTGATGCAGACCACCGAGGTGGTTTTATTGAGTAAGAATGTCACATAGACTTTCCCCCCGAAGCAGGGTATCTTCCAAAGATTTCCTCTCGAAAACTAAAAAAAAAGACACCACCAAATAAGGTTAATTATACTGTCCAACAATCATTTTGAAAATTTAATTGTCACCAGCCAAGACCCTTCAGAGGATCGAGGCTGCTTAAGCGATGATGCCTGATGCGCTGCAGTGCCTGGGCATACCCATCAAAATCCTAAAGTCATTGTCATATTGGATGAGTAGTAGTATGGTAAACTTGCTTTTTTCCCGCGAAGCGCCTGTATATAACAATGTTAAGATGATATACATTGCAGCTACTACTATATACGATATACATTTCATTAGTTTCAGCGCCCTTCCAACCGGAATACATTAATGTCCAGCGGTAGAAATAAGAGCTGCGGTACCTACTTTCGGCTTTCGGCAACTGAGTCCTAACACTATTGATAATGATTAAAAATAAAAAGTTCAATATATGGTGTTTACATTACTGCTACACAGTAATATCAGCACGATGATACTTGGTGAATCTAAGGCGATATAACACCTATAAAAATCTTAACATGAAGTTTTAGTAGTAACCACTACTCCATGCACGCAGCTGTTCGATATCCGTAGCATTAGATAGAATGTGAACGTCACCTTGAACGCTTCAGTCTGTGGGCGCACCTTTCTTCCGATCTCAGGCCTGAGGGTAATCACATCGGAGCCCGCACACCAGGTCGCGCACCTGATGCCCTTGATCCAGGTATTTCTAATAAAAACAAAGAACCTAATGAGAAATAGAACGACTTGTGACACAGCAGAAGAAAATGATATAAAGCATATATAAGAGGTAAGTAGACTGAAGGACCTCTCTGGTCCTTGGATTTGGTGTAGACATCTAATGGAGGAATGGTACCATAACACAACTCCGCAGCATCCTAGTCTTCTAGAGTATAGCAGACCTTCAAGATGAGGAAAGTTAACTTTAGCCAAGAGCTTAGGCTCCAAAAGTACGAACTGCTCCAACTCATCATAAGGCAAACTCGCTGGTAATAGGAAGATGTCATAAGTACTCCCGGATTATGATACCCCACTGTTCCGCCATTCAAGAAGTAGGAATTGATGAACTGTTTACCAACTTCCGCTAGTCGGAAAGGACCCAGCAGCTTCCCGCGACCTTCATCAGATCGTCTGTCACAGCATGGCATCCGGTAGGGCCAGGCACTAGGAGCCATTTGTAGAGGTTCATATCCACTGTGGCTCAATGCGGGTTGATGGGGGCTGAAGCCTAGTTTGCTGATTACCAAGGTACACCAGGGGCAGGTGAGACAGGTTTAGATCCTGTGAGCTGTTACACCCCCAACAGGTTAAAGTAGACTTAGTGATTAATAATTGGCTCTGCGCTTCATTAGACTCTGCTCTATTAGAAGATGAAAAGAAATAGAAGAGTAGTAGTGGAAGAAAATATAACATGGACCGGCTTCTAGTGATCCAAACGATCAATGACTACAGCGACCTTCGCAGCAGCAGAGCTTGTACAGGTTCAAGACAAGATTAATGGCGGATTCGGGCTGGCTGACCTCATCCTGCCAACAAACAACTAGACGGAGAGCAAAGCCACCCTCGCATTCAACTATAGTAACACATTTCCAAGTGGGGTCCCTGGATGACGGGGCTGCAGACTGTCTGCCCTCCCTATTTTATGAAATGCCTACTACTGCTCTTCTACTGGTTCACCCGGAAACTTTGCCGCGGACTTAACAAATATTCACCCTTCTATATAAACCCTAAGAGAACTGATAAACACAACGTAGAGTAACCTCATAATAGAGACGATCACTAATGATAATAATTAATTAATGGCTAAAACATAATTATTAATTATACTAAAGAGAATAGTATGCAGCATCCTGGTCACGTCAAATAAGATTTTATGAGATCCTAGATATTGTTTAAGGGTATATTTACAATTCAATTTATTTAAAAGGAGAGGGTGGTCTGAACACCGTAAAGCCCCGAGTGAAGTATCCTGGACTTCCCAGCGCCAGCGTGATGGGTCACATCGCAGGTACGCCGACGCGTTATACAATTCGTGATTTCCTGTTATCGATGAACTTGACGGAATCCGGATGCAACTGTTTCGTGTAAACAAAATCCCATGGTACATATTATTTTTTTTTTTTAAATAGTGGTCGTTCTAATATATGGTATTAATGCAGCGGATTGGAAATAACGATTACTGCTGGTAGGTCTCTGTTGCTGCAGACCGTCTAGGTAGGTACCAGCGCAGCGCCTATTGCAGCCGACAGACAGTACTGTGCGAACATTACTGTGATCCGGTTTGAAGGGCGCTGAAGCTATTACTGCTGGTAGGTCTCTGTTGCTGCAGACCGTCTAGGTAGGTACCAGCGCAGCGCCTATTGCAGCCGACAGACAGTACTGTGCGAACATTACTGTGATCCGGTTTGAAGGGCGCTGAAGCTATTACTGCTGGTAGGTCTCTGTTGCTGCAGACCGTCTAGGTAGGTACCAGCGCAGCGCCTATTGCAGCCGACAGACAGTACTGTGCGAACATTACTGTGATCCGGTTTGAAGGGCGCTGAAGCTATTACTGCTGGTAGGTCTCTGTTGCTACAGACCGTCTAGGTAGGTACCAGCGCAGCGCCTATTGCAGCCGACAGACAGTACTGTGCGAACATTACTGTGATCCGGTTTGAAGGGCGCTGAAGCTATTACTGCTGGTAGGTCTCTGTTGCTGCAGACCGTCTAGGTAGGTACCAGCGCAGCGCCTATTGCAGCCGACAGACAGTACTGTGCGAACATTACTGTGATCCGGTTTGAAGGGCGCTGAAGCTATTACTGCTGGTAGGTCTCTGTTGCTGCAGACCGTCTAGGTAGGTACCAGCGCAGCGCCTATTGCAGCCGACAGACAGTACTGTGCGAACATTACTGTGATCCGGTTTGAAGGGCGCTGAAGCTATTACTGCTGGTAGGTCTCTGTTGCTACAGACCGTCTAGGTAGGTACCAGCGCAGCGCCTATTGCAGCCGACAGACAGTACTGTGCGAACATTACTGTGATCCGGTTTGAAGGGCGCTGAAGCTATTACTGCTTGTAGGTCTCTGTTGCTGCAGACCGTCTAGGTAGGTACCAGCGCAGCGCCTATTGCAGCCGACAGACAGTACTGTGCGAACATTACTGTGATCCGGTTTGAAGGGCGCTGAAGCTATTACTGCTTGTAGGTCTCTGTTGCTGCAGACCGTCTAGGTAGGTACCAGCGCAGCGCCTATTGCAGCCGACAGACAGTACTGTGCGAACATTACTGTGATCCGGTTTGAAGGGCGCTGAAGCTATTACTGCTGGTAGGTCTCTGTTGCTACAGACCGTCTAGGTAGGTACCAGCGCAGCGCCTATTGCAGCCGACAGACAGTACTGTGCGAACATTACTGTGATCCGGTTTGAAGGGCGCTGAAGCTATTACTGCTGGTAGGTCTCTGTTGCTACAGACCGTCTAGGTAGGTACCAGCGCAGCGCCTATTGCAGCCGACAGACAGTACTGTGCGAACATTACTGTGATCCGGTTTGAAGGGCGCTGAAGCTATTACTGCTGGTAGGTCTCTGTTGCTGCAGACCGTCTAGGTAGGTACCAGCGCAGCGCCTATTGCAGCCGACAGACAGTACTGTGCGAACATTACTGTGATCCGGTTTGAAGGGCGCTGTAGCTAGTGTAATAGGATGTTGTACACTGCTCCACATTGTGCTCGTCGCCTTGACACATAAAATATTGAGTCTCGTCATCGTAGCAATTTTACTAGCTACAGCATCTTTCACACCGGATTACAGTAATACTTGCACGGTACTATTTGGCAACTGCAATAAGCGTTGTGGCGGTATCTAGACGGTATTCGGCAAAACAGACATACGTATATATACAGGGTGTTGGAGACCGCTTCCGGAAACGAAGCCAGACGGTAGTACTGATGACACTGATGATGGGGCAGAAAAAACCTAATCGAATCTGTGATTATTAGTAAGTAGTGTTCTGGTTTTAAGGACGCTGGAGCTAATGAAATTACTTTGATTACGAGTTTCAGTTGACCAGCGCAGAATGTTGCAGTGTATACCATCCGAACTAGCGCCGCGTTATGAGCCGGCGTATCACTTACCATCAGGTGAACGTCCAGATCGTATCGCCGCTTAAATAAAAAAAAACACTGGTTTGTTGGTACCTTAAATGTAGAGGTCTCATGCTTGGTGCAGCACCACGAGGGCTGCGGGAACAGCTCTGACCTACCATAACATTGCTCATGTACTCGAATCACCATGAGGTGGTATTCAACTCCACCCTCCATCAGTTAAATGTGTCAATATTCCTGATGGTGAATTTTACGCCAGCCCGTAACAATGCGATTGTTAAGATGATATACATTTATATATATTTTTACCCCAATAATGTCATCAGCTACAGCGCCCTTCAAACCGCAATACAGTAATGTTCGCACACTACTGTTTATCAGCTTCAGTTGGAGCTGCGATGGTACCTGGACGGTCCTGGCAGCAGACTTACCACCAGCTTATGATCGTTAATCTATTTTATATTCCACTGATTAACTGCTTAGTTACTTATGTTGGTTGTTCGGTTGAGGTCTTCAGCTGAAGATGGTCTGTGAGGTCATTTTGGTCAAGAACTACTTCTTGCACAATGCATATGACCACAGCACGAAGCCACAATGAGCTCGTAGTTGGTGAGGTCCTCTTCTAGAACATTCTGACTCTAATACGTTGACAGCAAGAACTTGGTAATGATGACCAGATGTTAGACTTACCACATGAGAATGGTTGATAATCAGACGGATTCATCCGAAACATATCTTAATTATACATCCATTTGTCTGACCTGGAAGCCGAATGTTTACTATCTGGTAATCAGCAGACATCTTATTACAGATCTGCGCCCTTGATGCTGCATGATGCAGCTTCGATCCTTTCGACGCGATGTTTTACAAGGCGGATCAATTTATAACGGTCGCCTGATCATTAGAGTATGGGCCGTTCGGACGCTGCCTATACATTATCAACCACTTTATCTTGACACGCCCGACTAAGACCATTTATTAATAAATGATTTTTAGTTTATTAATGATAAGGTTGATTTTCGTTTGACTGTCATTTCGTGGGAGAGGTCTTCGTTTAATGGATAACGGATAATTAACGATGGTTTAATGTAACAGTAGTTACGTAACAAAATGTCGGCCAAGTGAGCCGCGCTGTAAATGTGGAGGCACATCCACTTGTGGTCTCTCTACCTTGTCTCTGGCACATTGGTTAGCCGCTCGACTGGTGCCAAGGAAGTCTCTGGGTCAACTCCCAAGTGAGGCAAAGGTTTGATTCATGCTACGGTTTTTACCCACGCGTCAGGCTAAATGTCATATATAAATGCTTGCGTAATATACTAGCTGCTATATAGTATATACTACTACTAGCTACTACTAGTTAATATACTAGCGTATAAACTCCAGGATATGTCCCTGTCTTCGACCTGACAGTCACTGGACCTGGTGATATTCCGGTTAAATGCTGACCTGTTGATAAATATATAATCTATAGATTAATGCTTCCATCATAAAGGTGGAGAGCTGAAGAAGAATAAATATAACTGATACAATCCATCAGGTTAGTAAGCTGAAGTAGAACTTTATAGAGCGTCAGGAAGAACGTTCCATCCTGGGGAAGATCGTTGGAGAAGGAGGAAGAGATGGATGTAGGCGGACTTGGACTGGTCCAGTTCAGAAGAGGATATGAGTAGTGTAGAACATCAAATGTTTAAGGTATTAAAAGCCGGACTTCCTTTCGCAAGTGATCTCCATTTAAATTCTGGTGTGTCACCACACGACGTGGCACTTGTCCAGCATCATTAGCATCAGCTACCAGCTGCACAGGGAGGTGCAATCAGTGCGGACACGCAGACGTCCGATTCGACAATCTGTTACACTATCAATGGTTAAGTGGAAAGGAACCTGGTCACGCAACTGGTCCATCAATGGCCAGGCATTATCCGTGACCTTTATTGACTTGGAGTGATGAGAGCTGATGATGATGACTTAATATAATGTAACAATTTTAATTTCACCCTTCCACTGGTGGTGGGTCTCTGTGATCAGGCACTGTCGAGGTATCACCGCAGCTCTTATTGCTGCCGACAATAGGTGTTGTACTTTACTGTGTTCCGGTTTCAAGGGCGTTATAATTAGTGAAATTACTGGGGTAACGATTTAATGTTTTATGTCTGAATGCGATGACGTGATATCATCTGCGAGCGTATCACTTACCATCAGTAGTAAAATATCTTTAGGAGCAGTATCATCGACGTCCACTGCTGGAGATGGGTCTCTCCGAAAGATCCCCACATCGATAGGACCTGCGCTGCCTGCATCGCCAGGCACTAGGAGCCGTCGTTAGTAAGGGGTCCTTAGGAGGGATTTGGGACATCACCCACCTTGCTGGTCCAAAGCTGGTTGGTGGTTGGTGGGAGCAGTATACGTAAGTATATAAGCGTTCCTATCACAAGTATCCCAAAGAATATGCAGCTGTAGTACATCCCGCTGGTCTACTAGTAGGTCACGGAGACCATCTGAACAGGTGCTCCATCAGCACCGGTTCCTGTCGCCATCGGTTACTTTACAGGGTCACGTTGGAAGCTAACAAGAAACCTAAATAACCTTTTAATACCACACACTTAGTCAACTGCGGATCTAGATTACTAAAACAAACGGATCGTTTCTCCTGAGCGATCCTCTCCATCCATTGTGTGAGCTGAACCGATTTCGTCAGTACACCAGCTACCCTTTCTCCGAAGACCTTGACTCCGCAGCTTTTTGTTAATATATCATTCTTGTTTGAATCGAGTGCGGTTTCGTTTCGTGTTATATTTCTATTCCTATTGCTTTCAGTTTTTATTGTCTATGATATCGTTTTTTTTTTTTTACTGTTCGTCAAAGAAACAAGACCAGTGAGACGTTCACCTGATGGTAAGTGATACGCCCGCCCATTACAACGCGACTCTAGTTAGAATGACATATATTTTCATCATATTGCATCAAATTGTGTGTCTCGTTATCCCAGTAATTTCGGTAGCCACAGCGCCCTTCAAACCGGAACACAGTAATGTTCGCACAGTACTGCACTACCAGTCTAAGTTCTAGTCATACTCACACAACTACTTACTATATAATTTTTTTTTTATTCACTTAAGGGATGAGATGCGCTGGACGTTCACCTGATGGTAAGGGGTACACCTGCCCATAGCAACGCGGCGCTAGTTAGAAGGACACTGCACCACATTGCGCTTGCCACCCGAGACAAGATATCAAGTCTCGTTGCCGCAGTAAACTATAGCGCCCTTCAAACCGGATCACAGTACTGTTTACCATAGACGGTCTCCTGCAGCAGAGGCCAGTTGACTCCATGAGCAGTAATAAGTCAGTTGCCGTTACGAAATGAGTTCATCGCGAGAACATTGCCGCGCACATGACCTATGGCTCAGCAGCACCGACGCGCCGCGCTCCAATTAATCCAATCCCATTGTTGGGCAACCGATACCGCATCACTACACTACCAGCCCAGCTCCCATTGTTCGTTGGAACCCTATTATTCCGTTCGAGACGTTCTCATCTGATGCGTCGCAGTGAACCCCTTTGTTAATTCTACATGGGGAAGCCAGTAAACCAATTGACGACGGGGTGTCAATCAAACCAGCCGTTCCTCCTGCTGCAGGCTGCAGCATAGAATTAGACTTGAAATTAGTCTGAAGTCCTCACCCGCCGCCCCTTTAACCCTTTCTCGTCACACCCTCACAACTTCCTTTGAGGAAGAAATTTTATATAAACCATTTTAACTGACCCCTAAACAGCAGAAGCAATATCTTCTTCTTTTATTCCTGATGGTAAGTGATACACCAGCGCATAGAAACGTGAGCCTAGATAAGATGATATACACTACTCTACATTGCGCTCGTCGTCGAAAACAGGTTACGTCGGACTTGCACCGACTAAAACCCACACGGTGTTCCACCTGCGTCGCTCTTCGGCAGGGTCATGAGAACGCTTTCATTCACCTGTACGACCACCCAGCTCCATCTCAGGGTGAGATACATCACCCCTTTGCACATCTATGAGGGCGCGCCGGAACACACAGCGCGCCCTGCTCTCAGCTTATTATCGTCACGTAGGTAACGGATCCCTCCGAATCCGTCACTTAGAGGCCATGGGAGCCAAGAATGAAAACACACTCCATCCCCTGGGGTGGATCTGGTCTTGGGCTCCGCCGCCATCCTGCGGAGGATAAGGAGAGCCGCGGAACTTAATACCGACATTCCTCTTCTTCCGCGACTCCGCCACGGCTGCGAAAGGCAATGCAAGCCTGTCCCAGCAGCTCATTGGCAAAGGTCCGATGTGAGCCCCGTGAGCTCATCTGCAGCAGCCACCTCCAGCCGGGCGGGAAGGTTCCTCTTAACTTCACCGTGGGTGACCAGGCCAGGCTACTGACCCCACCGTCACAACAAGGCGGGGACCTGCCAGCATGCTATAAAGTTTTGCCATTACCTCACCCTGATGGTGACCTGACACATTCAATGGGTGACTCTCAGCGGAAGGTCACGTTGTCACGCGCGAGACGTGTCGTTATTTTTTTTTAAATCCTTTTTTACAGCATTCGGTTATATTTTACTGTTTGGAGTACGATAACACCAGGACCTCGCACTCCACTACGATAAACCATCGCTGACCACGTCACTTATGTCCACGAGGTTACCGCGGCTTACTGACGCTCAGTTATCAAGGTTGTTACCGTTTTTTTACGATCAAGCGACGACACGAGCTGGACGTTCACTTAATGGTAAGTAGTACGCCTGCTCACAATAATGTCGCGCTAGTCAGAATGGCCTGATAAGATGTTGAGTCTCGTTACCACAGTAACTACTTATACTAATCTACAGCGCCCTTCAAACCGGAACACAGTAATGTTTGCACAGTACTGTCTATTTGCTGCAATACGGGCTGAGGTGATCAGCTCTGTAGTCTTTAGCTAGTAAGAACAGGACTGAAGTAAGCCCTGCCTGTCGTAGAAGCAGACTGAAAGGGTCCAGGAGTTTCGCGGGCCTTGAGGGTGAGGGCCCTCATCGCTAAACAAGCAAACCTGAGTGAGCCAAGAGAGAGAACTCTCCCGACTTCCTGCGGTGGATCTGGTCTTGGGTTCCGCCGCCAACCGTGCGGCTCCGCTTAGTCGCGAAGGGTAGGGAGAGCGAGGAACTGCAATACCGACACACCTCCTCCGCTACTCCTCCTCGGCTGCGAAGGGCAGCACAAACCTGCCCTCGCCGCCCACCGGCACACATCCGAGGTGAGCTCACGGAGCCGGCCGGGTAGGTTCCTCTTAGCCTCACCATGTATGACCAAGCTACGGCTACTGAGCCCCACCGCCACGACTAGACGGGAACCTGTTCAAGGGTCCCGGCAATAGAGACCTACCACCACTTCTTTTGATCAGTAATTACTTTATAACAAACTACTTTTTTTTGTCGCTAACTTATACTCGTTAAGTTAAACACTACCGCTTGCTTACATTAACTAACTTATCCAATGAAGTTATAAAAGGTTACGCGCGTATAGTTCAAGTTGTAAATAAAGCATCGGTCACATTAAACTGGTTAAAGTGACAGTTAAGTGCATACTGTTACATTAACCGGTTGCTGATGACCTTTGGGTTTAGTCTATAGGTTAATGTCTTAACCGTGTCGCAACCGATGTTAGGTTTAAATTAACCGTTAATTATCCTGCCGGTGAACTCATGAGCGATTTGATCGCTCGTTGCTGGTGGAATAAATTGGTATGCGTCAGGGTGTTCACCGGAATCGCGAGTGACGTCCAACTAGTCCGCCTCGCAAGAGGCCAGCCGGAATATGGTCAACTGGCCGCCAGCCTTCGCCAGTCGGAGAGGCACCTTATTAAGAAGAAGTGTATGTACATGATGTGCTGGTGGTATTGGTGTTAGGTCTGTTGCTGGTACTCCCTTCGGCAGTATATATACTAAAGATGAGACGATACAGAGAAGATTAGCATGGCCCCTGGCCGAGGGTGACGGAGTGGTTCCACATTTTTGCACCAGTGCGTTCCGTAGGCGATACCTGAGCTCCTCCTAGTGCACTGAAGGAGACCATCAAGGAGAAAAAAGGTCTCTTTTCCCGGCCCCATGAATAGGTTCCCACGCTGTCGTGACTTTGTGGTTCAGTAACCATAGCTTGGTCTCATACCGTGATGCTAAGGAACCTATCCGGGCGGCTCAAAGAGTAGAGCCGTCGTAAGCTGGTCTCCACGAGCTTACCTCGGATATTGCTGGTAGGTTTCGAAGGTTGACTGGCTCTGCCCTTCGCAGCCGTGATGGAGTCGCAAAGGGAGAGGAGTGTCGGTATTGCGTTCGACAAATCTCCCTATCCTTTGACGACGGAGCAGAACACCAGGTCTGCTGCAGAGATTCGGGAAAATTTTTTCAGGGATTCAGTGGATTCTGTTGCCCAAGTGACAATAAGAAGCCGAGAGGAGGGCGCGCTCTATGTTCCAGAGGTGAAAAAGAAGAGGGTAATGAAGCTGCACGGTGCAGCCAGCGCTGGTGGTATCAATCAGCGTTATTCTTTTCTTTTCATTCGTAATTAAGCGACGAGACAAGCGGCATGTTCACCTGATGGTAAATGATACGCTCGCCCATAACAACCTGCCGCTAGTTAATATGGTATACACTGCACCACATTGCGCTCACCGCCTGATACATAAGATGTCTCGATACTCCACTAATTACACTAGGTACAGCGCCCTTCAAACCGGAACACAGTATTATTTGCACAATACCGTTTGGCGGGAGAAATAGGCGCTTCCGATCACGTGGACATCTCCTTTACTGTTTGACCTATTAAAAAAAAATTCCTCCGGATGTGTAGGAACCCAGTTGAGGGTTAAGAGGTCAAGTGGAATATGTCATGGCTTCTTTCGAAGAGGAAAAAGAAAGAAGTATTTCTACTTAGTGCCAGCCCTGGTGAGGTCAGAACTAAATTGTGACGATTATTCTTATAAGTGTCTCACATAACGCGCTCCACGTACCTAGAGGCGACTTCGCGTAATGGAGAGACTATTCACCAAGTATCGTATTAACACTAAACGTTGTTTTAAGTTAACGCTAATGTCAGGGGGAGACCTTCAAGTAGTCCAGCACTGCAGTGTATCCAGTTTCACCACAATCACCATGGAGTTCATTTTTCCGGAGACTGTCCGTGTCATGCAGTATATAACCTATATATATGTATAAACTTATATATTTTATTGAAAAGTCCTATTCATAATAAATAAACTGCACGTTGCCGTGCCCACAGCTGGGCATAGAGTTCTATGTCCAGCTGTGGGCTTTTACTGGTGGTAAATCTTTGTTGCTGTTGGCCGCTTTGGTACCACCGCAGCGCTCATTGCAGCCGACAGACAGTACTGTGCGAACATTACTGTGATCCGGTATGAAGGGCGCTGAAGCTATTACTGCTGGTAGGTCTCAGTTGCTGCAGACCGTCTAGGTAGGTACCAGCGCAGCGCCTATTACAGCCGATAGACAGTACTGTGCGAACATTACTGTGATCCGGTTTGAAGGGCGCTGAAGCTATTACTGCTGGTAGGTCTCTGTTGCTGCAGACCGTCTAGGTAGGTACCAGCGCAGCGCCTATTGCAGCCGACAGACAGTACTGTGCGAACATTACTGTGATCCGGTTTGAAGGGCGCTGAAGCTATTACTGCTGGTAGGTCTCTGTTGATACAGACCGTCTAGGTAGGTACCAGCACAGCGCCTATTGCAGCCGACAGACAGTACTGTGCGAACATTGCTGTGATCCGGTTTGAAGGGCGCTGAAGCTATTACTGCTGGTAGGTCTCTGTTGCTGCAGACCGTCTAGGTGGGTATCAGCGCAGCGCCTATTGCAGCCGACAGACAGTACTGTGCGAACATTGCTGTGATCCGGTTTGAAGGGCGCTGAAGCTATTACTGCTGGTAGGTCTCTGTTGCTGCAGACCGTCTAGGTAGGTACCAGCGCAGCGTCTATTGCAGCCGACAGACAGTACTGCGCGAACATTGCTGTGATCCGGTTTGAAGGGCGCTGAAGCTATTACTGCTGGTAGGTCTCTGGTGCTGCAGACCGTCTAGGTAGGTACCAGCGCAGCACGTATTGCAGCCGACAGACAGTACTGTGCGAACATTGCTGTGATCCGGTTTGAAGGGCGCTGAAGCTATTACTGCTGGTAGGTCTCTGTTGCTGCAGACCGTCTAGGTAGGTACCAGCGCAGCACCTATTGCAGCCGATAGACAGTACTGTGCGAACATTGCTGTGATCCGGTTTGAAGGGCGCTGTAGCTAAAGAAATTACCGGGGTAACGAAATTTAACATCTTATTTCTCAAGACGATGAGCACAATGTGGTGCAGTGTATACCATCCTAACTCTATGTTGGGCGGTAAATCTTACTAATCTAGTAACCCAAGGTTGCAACCGAGCAGGTGAGGTACATCCAAGCCAACCTCACCAGGTCGTGATGCACCCTGCTAATCAACAGACGAGGCCCTGGCTCCAATCAACCCGCATTGGGGCAGCGTGGTGGGGAATGGCCCAAATCCCCCCCATATGAATCGTTACAAAAGTAGACCGAATGTTGAACCTCTTTGCTCTCGATTAGGAGGATAGTGACTCACCATGTGCCTGGTCATCTCATGGTGGATAAATGGTTAACGTAGAACCAACGTTTCAAAGTCCGTTCGTCAATTGACAGAATCATTATACAGCCAAAACCAAAAGGCAACAATGTTCTTATATATTATTAAGGAAATGACGACACATACAAATTAGTCGGTTAATACAGATTGGTTTATTCAAAATGAACTGTTAGTTGCAATAAAATTTACACGTTAAAACTTTCACGAATTGCTTGATTAAAACCTTTTTAATTATCAAAGTTTTATAGACATTTTACTATGTAATTAAACCGGAATTTCCGGTAAATCTACGAGAAGAACCAAAAGTGGTTACCTCAGTCATTACGAGTATTATTACCAACGATTGAGTTGGATACAGGCATGATGAAACAGTCGTGTCGTTTATAGCACCTAAATAGTCTATTACAGGTTCAATTTGTCTTCAGCAAAGGTTTAAGGAGTCAGCTTTTTGTTGAGGGCATTCTTACTGTATTTTATAACTGCGTCTGTAGCGGTTAACCGGTTGTAACAAAGTATCCGTCTCTTCCCCGGACAACACGTTGGAAGGTTTGGTCATCATTTAATTTCACTCAATATGGTCAAGGTATCCTTAGCATACGTCTCCAGCACACCTCGAATGCATTAATCCTTTGTCTCTGGCAGGCATTGTCCACGTTTCCACAGCATACAGGGAGATAGGCAATACCAGAGCTCGAACTAATCTGGTCTTAGTGTTTATACTAAATCATCTCTTCTCATTTCTCTCTTTTCATTAGGTCATGCACCAAGCAGATGGACCGATCAGATTAAAGACTCGTCCTCTAAATTCTACACGATCGTAAAAGATGCGTTGAACAGGAGCCGGTGGAAGAATACGATCCTCTCCAGACAGCAGCCTTAACATTGACCACGATTCTTAGACTTGAGAGAACGACCCTAGAGAAGGAATACGGTCAAGACACGTTGGACGCTGAAAAACACCCTGGTTATTAACATAAGGGAGTGTACGGGTATTACCAGTAAGGAACTGTTCCATATGGCTGAAGACAGTCACAAATGCAAGAACCTGACAGCTAACCAACCGGAAATACCTTTACATATAAAGAAATACTATGAAACTAACTGTTTATATTATATAGTGAACTACATAGATTGTTTTGTAAGACTAGGTCCCAGTTGTGGGAAAATATTAAACAAAGAACATTAACTAATGATATTTCGTCTAACATCTTAGGGAGGCCAAGTCAACCTTGTCTGCATGTGGTGCAGTCTGCGGAAGAGCAGACGAGGGTTTGACCACCTAACAACCCGCAGTGGGCTAAGACCCAATTACCGATATATAAGTCGCTTAATACGGAAAACGCAGGACCGATCGGCATGGAGTTCTTGGAGAGAGGTATATGCCCAGCAGTGGGCGTTATCCGGGTGAAAGAAAAAAGAATGTTTTCTTCTCATCTACAACTGCATCTCCCCACTTCCTCGTTTCATTAATAGAGAATGCCTATAGGAAGGTCCCCCTATTATCACCAAATTTTTTAAAACGCTTGCCGATTTTTTTACCAATACACTATTCTTTATTTAACGATCACTTAAAACAGATGAGCGGGACGTTCACGTGATAATAAGTGATACGCAAGCCCGTAGCAATATAGCGGTAGTTAGGATGATATACGCTGCAACGCACTGTGCTGCCTTGAGACTGGATTTTAAATCTAGTTATACCTAATAATTTTATTAGCCACAGCGCCCTTCGAACCGGAACACGGTAATGTCTGCACAGTACTCTTTGCGAGCTGAAATAGACGCTGCAGTGGTACTTACCCAGAAAGTATCTAAAATCTTTATAAGTGAGTGATTTAAATTATAGTTTCTATCATATTTTATCCTTAAATTTTATCCTTACTTCCTTAATAATCTTTTTCTTTGCTGTTACCACTCTTAGATTCAAGAAGTGGACCATCATGTTCAGTTTTGATCTGACCTTCGACCTTTCCCACCACCATCATGATGTATCTCGCAATATTCTCGACTTGTGATATATTAATGGCGATGTTAATCTCGTGAATATTGTCTCTAGCACTTACGAATATATATCAATGATCATTACTCCCTGTTGATGTTTACTACACAACAGTCGATCACGAGGCGGAAGTGCGATTGTTTACATTACCATTAATGTAAATAGATTCTCGTAAACATCACATTTGTAAATATGTTTTCTTCAATATAAAGAATCTATAAGTTCTGAATTCAGAATTAGGAATTGGAGATGCGTAGAATGAAGTTCGTTGACATAATCTGGAAGATTAGAAAGCTGAAGGGGTATTGGATGGACCACAGCTTGACGATCAGCCATCCGATGAAACAGAAGGATCTTTGATTAGACCAAGACCTTGCAAAGATCACAGGGAAGTCTTGGATCAATTTGGAAATTGATTCAACCCAAATGAATTAAATAGTTTTCCCGTCAGCTATAACGTCTTCCTTAATTCATAATATTGTTTAATTATAACTTACCATCAGTTAATTATTTTATTCTAACCATTGTCTAAAATAAGCTTTTCTTCAATAAAGCTTTATCTTGAGTTCATTGCAAATTTATTACTGATTGAGTTGTGACGCGACGACAAAATGGCGCCGTCGACAATTTAAAACACATTTCGGAAATCGCATTCTTGCTAAATTACATATAACACATACATCTAATCAAACGACTAACAATTTTATCCACTTAAATATATATATATATATATATATTTCATCTGTTCGCCAATCACGTGAAACCTGGTGAAGGTATTATAGGAAGGTATAGGTTAGGTACGCGGGATCATTCCTGTAGATGGTTACAGGCTATTAATTTTTTGAGTTTCATAGATCCTTCATCAGTTTATTTCTAATTAACTTTTATGAACATTTTCATTTAGTATTATTTATGCCGTTGCTATGGTAACGGTTGCTATAGAAAGTCATTTGCGGTGGCGGTTGCTCTCAAGGAAAATTTCAAACAAATTTCAATTCTCTTATCGTCATCATTATCAGTTTTGAACCGGTAACTCTGGATAGGTTAAAGAAGCTTAAGCCTAACAGTGGACTGTCATAAGTTAAAATGATGATATGTAAAAGGAAGGAGAAACCTTTGTAATATTCCTTCTTTATGAGAGAAGGTCACGAGTAGCAGTAACGAGAACGTTAAAGAGTCATCATCATCAGCCGATAGACGTCCACTGCTGGACAGTAAACCTCCCTCAAATATCCCCGTAGCGAACTGCCTGCATGCAGCGGCTTTCCATGAACTTCGATTGCAAGGGGTTCATAAGGGGTAATTAAGGGTCCTGTTAATTAATTTAAAATCTATGTATAGGCAAATTTTAATTTTTTTTTTATTATTATTAATCATTTAAATATGGCAATATTATTAAAAGAAGCAGTCAGTGAGCGAGTTGATAAAAGGGTATGTATCGTTGGAACAGGTTTGTGAAGAAACTAATCAAATATTCCAATGATTAATGAAGTATCTCGCAATGTAGGTACTGCAACATTGTTGGAACTGTATTTACGATGAGCCGGATCCTCGTCTTTAGCTGCTCTATCACGGCTCTAGTAACCAGGATCTTAGAACTGGAGGTACAACATTTGGGAGCTATAGCCATAACGATATCTCACCCTACAATTTATTGTTTAGGAACACCTTTCTTATTTAAACATGTTTTACTAGTGGTAGATCACGACCTTACAGACGAGGTCCAGAATCATTTAACAGTCAACCCTCGGAGATGAAGAGGAACCACGGGAAGACAGTCCTGCTATCCGAGTAACATGTATACTTCAGCAAAGCGTCGGTTTCCAAAGCCAAATACTAGTTTACGAATATTACTGTATTGCGATTAAAATTGCTAAATTACAGTAAGAACACAATAAGCAGTTACAGGCAGATCACGTCCGACATATCATCAAACATATAGTAATATCGAAATATAATAACCTTGCCGTCTACGGGCGCATTGTTGGAAACCTAAATGCAGTTACATCTTAAGGTCATCCATCACATCATTCCTCCGGTACACTTCATCTTAAATCTGATTTATCATGTCGGGCACATTATTAAGTTACTAATAAGCAGTTTTTGTACTTTCCGTGTTCCTTAACAACCAATTTGTTTATTTTTAACTTAATTATTCATGAAAACGAATTTATTTTGTATTAAACGAGAGTTCTTCCTGCAGTACTGATTGCACAGATAATTGAATTATAATTTCAGACATTGTGTATTATCAGAACCCTATTTTTATTCGAAGAAGTGCGACATGTTCGCCTGATGTGCTGCTAGGATGAGGAGCAGCCCACAGCTTGCTCTAAGACAAAGATTTTTTTTTCTAATACCTTTCACGAATAACTTATATAGACTTTACTAAAATCGATCATTCGTCCGAATCCTTAATATATTTGTATAAACTTATCTCTAATTATCTTTTTTTTTATTCGACGCGACGAGCGGGACGGTCACTTGATAGTAAGTGATACTCGCTTCCCCTTCCCGCCCATAACAATGTGGTGCTAGTTAGGATGTATAGACAGCACCACATTGTGCTCGTCGCCTCAGCCATAATATTGAGTCTCGTTACACCAGTAATTATACTAGTTACAGCACCCTTCAAACCGGAACACAGTAATGTTTGCATAGTACTGTTTATCGGCTGCAATAGGAGCTGCGGTGGTACCTAAACGGTCTCCGGCAACAGCGACCTACCACCAGTAACAGTATCTTTGGTGATGGTACAGTTTATGACCTGTTCTATGTCATATCTTTGGAAACTATATTTCTAGAAATTATGAAATGGATAGCTTATTAATTTTCATTTAGATGAAAATTACACTATTCATCATCATCATCATCATCAGCCGTATGGGCTGATACCGTACCATATGGGCATAGGCCTTCCCCAACGATCTCCACGTTTGTAAACGTTCATATGCAGAATTTGGGCTATTTTCCACAACGCTGGCCCCGTGCGGGTTGTTGGGAGCCAGAGTCTTGTTCGTTGATCAGCAGGCTGCACCACGATCAGGTGAGGTTGGTTTGGGTCCTGTGAGTTGTTGTGCTGGACCCCTTTCACCTCATTACACTATTAATAAGTTTTTAATTTGAAACCTATAGAAAGATAAAATATGTTACTAATTTCACTAGTTATATCATCATCATCATCAGCCTTGGTTTATCCATTGCTGGATATAGGCCTTCTCCAATGACTTCCACCAAATCCTCAACTTCTAGCATCCACCCACTAGCTAAACCACGCTTCTAAAGCAATAATAATATTTACACAATACTGTCTAGCAGCTAATAGGTACTGCGGTGATACCTAGACAGTCTCCGGTAACAGACAACAGTCTAGTTAAGTCTTTCTATTACAACTGGTAATCAAAACCGGGAAATATCATCTTAGGATTTATATCTGCTGTCATAGAATTGTCGCTTTGGAAAGCCGCTGGATGGGTCGGCGTGAAGATACTTTGAAGAGAAGCCTCATAACGCGAAATTGAGGTCAAATATTAACCTATTGTAGTTGTTAAAATGTATATAATAAATTCAATTAGGTAGTAACCTTGCAGAGCCGATTGTAACAAAACATTTCGGTAACAAACGTACAGACAAATCATTACAACGGCCTCAATTTAACGCCCACTGTGTAATCATCCGCGCGCCGAGTCATCGCGCAAACTAACAATGGAAACATTTTATTATCGACCTTCCAAATCCGACTTCCGAACATCATTAATAAATATTTCGGAAGTTGGCAGGACATATCCGTCGATACAAACAACGAGTTCCGTATTTTTCTGATGGTAAGTATTCCATACCCAAAAAACAATGTAGCTGTAGATAGGATGATATATGTATACTGTATCACACAACGGTCGTCGCCTGAGACAGTAGATGTTGAGGCTCATTACCCCAGTAATTACACTAGCGACAGTGCCCTCCAGTCAACCAGAACACAGTTTGCACATTGCCCTCCGCTGGTAGGTACATAGACGATTGCTAATAACAGAAACCTACCACCAGGAAATCCAGTACCGTATAATGAAAGACAAGAAGAATTCATTACTCTGAATTTTTGTATCAGCTAACTTAAATAATGGCTATCTGTTCCGCAAGATATCGCTGAACACAAGCAGTGAAGGACTGGTCGACTTGGAAGAGGACTGTTCCCAGCATTGGACCAATATCGGCTGATGATGATAAGATTTAAATGCCCGAAAATTTAATATATGGTTAGGTCAAAATTTCGATAGTCATTATCAAGATTTTTCTATCTATTGCTAAATAAACAATGACGATATAGAGGACAACGAGAAATGAAGAAGAAAAATAAAGAAAGCTAACCCTACCTCCATATGAGTTAATGGCTAGAAAGATAGAAAGAATCTTTTCATGTACACCACTGGATATAGATTACTCAATATTTTATTTTAAAAGTTATCCTCTGCTTCTCCCACCCACCAATTTCCTTTTTCTTTTCCTTTTACTAGATCATCGGTTCATCTCGAAAGACCTCAATCTCCGGTGTTCAAATCGCAGCCACATCAAACGGATTCTTCTCTATCCACAATAGATGATAGAAGTACTCCACTGCCATATCCACATTGAGATCTACATCTTTCACTATTGGATTTTGGGCATCTTCTGCTGTGTGATCAAATTTAAAATTTCACGAGATGGAAATCGAACTGAAATTGAGGTTCAAAGATTAAAGTCTCACTTTCACACTCTTTTTATTTTACACAAGTGATTGATTTCATCTAAAAGTTATTAAAAAGGTTTTTTTGGACTCACCGTGAGAATTGTATCTCGCCTTACAGACCCCTACAAATGTGTTGAGAACATAACAGAAATAAAGTATCAACACTGTAACAATGGATATCAATACAATTATATTAATTAAAAGTATTAACAATGAGGCTGAAATAATCACAATGATGATAAAGGGCAATTAGGTGAATAGTATAATATGTTCAGGTTAAATGTTGATAATGATAAAGATAACGACGAGAACGACAGAGAAGGAGAGGTATAAGAAGAAGAATTTGAAATGGGGACACTCCATCAACAAATCAGGAAACTGTTCAAGTCTGGGGAAAATCCACCGTGGCTACTGAATATCTGGCCGGGAAAATTGCCCGGTTAATCGGCCCTTCTTAAGCTTAAGCGATACGCTTCAGCGAAACGTTTAAGCCTGCTGCTAAAAAAAATGCTGCATCAGACACTTCATATTGCCACTGAAGCCTCTGAAGCTTCATAGACGATACCAGGCACTGGTCATAACCTGGCTTCCTTCCGTTGTTTGGCTGATATGAAAAAAAAATGTAAAGATATGCTTTAACATACTGTACATAAAAAAAATAACCTTCGAAAATCCTCGCATGGGCTAAGCGCTTATCTTCTAACAAGGATAGTCCTGGATTTGATTCCGGAGTCACTTACTATGAAGGTTGATAGTAAGATTTTGTCAGACCCACTTCTCCATAACTATTACACACTATGGATCTGTTAACTATTGTTTTAAATAAACTGTTATTTTAATGCATTGTTAAGTTTATTTACTTTTTAACTTTAACTTTAAAGCTTTACAATAACTGTATCATTTTTAACTGTTTTTTAATGTACTATCATTATATTAATATTCGATATATCATCATCATTGCAACCGATGGACGCCCACTGCTGGAAATAGGATTGTAATGTGTTCCACAAAACACGATCTTGAACCTAGTGGCTTCCAGCAGCTCCCAGCGATTCTTTTTATGTCCTCTATCTATCTGGAGGGTCTACCAACTCTGCGCCCTCCGGTGCATAGTCGCCGTTCCAAGACTTTAACACCTCAACGTCCATCGATTCTACGAGCTATGTGCCCAAAGTCTTCGAACAGTGCGTGTTGCCAGTGATGACTCATAAGAAAGCTCAGAGTCATACAGCGGGCAATGGAGAGGGTGAGATGCTTGGAGTATCTCTGATCAAATCAGAAATGAGGAGATCCGCAGAAGATCCTACGAGTCGCGAGGCTGAAGTGGCAATATTCAATATCTGCTTACATACCTATGTATCTTCACTAATTTTAACTGGAATAGAGAAGGTCAAAATTTACACAACCATTTTCAAACCGCGATTTTTTTTATAAGAAGTTTTATAAAAAAAAATTGCAATACACAATTAAAAAAAAACTCAATACGAAAATTTATCAAATCAACGCAACGAATGAAAGCAAATTGGATATAAATGAGATATACGAGTACGAACGTACAGCCTTAATGATACATGTTCATTGCTGTTGCGATATTCAACTTTAAGTTAATTTTAAGTTGATGACTCAAATAACTTTTTTTTATATACAACTTATAGTTTTGTAATGTTTCATTGGAGCTTCTATTCGCAGAAGTAGAGACACATAGGAGTGAAAAAAGTTAACCAATAACTGAATGCAATTCGCTTGATCTCTCCCGTTGGTAACTTAATTCACTTAATTATTGACATTAATGACGACTGTGTAACTTGTTACTGGTAATTTATTTTGCGGTTTATTTGACCACTTAGTTTTGAGAAAAAACTCGTAGGAATCATTTAGTATTCTTTTCCTGCTGGTAAGAATCTGTTGGCAAAGACCGTCAACATACCACCGCAGCGCTAATTGCACCCGATATACAGCAGTGTTCATACATTACTGTGTTCCGGTTTGAAGGGCGATGCAGCTAGCGTAATTACTGAGGTAACGAGACCCAACATGTTATGTCTCGGGCGAGGAGCACAATGCGGTGCTGTGTGTACCACCCTAACTAGCGCCACCTAGTTATGGGCAGGCGTATCACTTACCATCGGGTGAAAAAAAAAATTAAAGAGAAATATTGTAAATTTCTCAAGTTTGGCACACCAGAAATATCTCTAATAGGCTATTAATTGTATCTCTTTGATATAAAAACTAAAAAATTGCGATATGCACGCTAAGGTGCGGTGCGAGTTTGATTCTCACTTAACTTGAGTTTCCTAGAGAAGAAAATATCGTGAAGAAACTGAAATATTCTAAAAACGTCAGCATTTTTTTAATTCAATTAAGCGACGAAGCGAACGGAATATTCATTTTTTTCTTTATTTTTCGTTTATCTTCGCGCTCCATTTTATTTCTTAATTAATTATTTTCGCATTCTTTTCCCTATTCCTCATACCTTTCTTCCCTCTTTTCTTTTATATCTTTCCTTTTACACAATTCAGTTCTCTTCTCTCATTCTCCATCTCATTCGCGTCTTCCAACTCTCTCTCATGAATAAGGATAACCCACACTATCTTTATTTTTAATTTTCTTAATACTAGTACAGTTCTTATTCTTACTTTTAATTCTTCTCTTTGGCTTACAGTTTTTGTTTTATTATTTATATTACATTCCTTCTTTCTTTCTTATATCTATTGTTTACATCACAGTTTCTTTATTATTACTTTTTTACAATTTTTCCTTTTTCTTTCCAAATCTAGTTTACATTGCCTATTTACAATATTCGTATTTCTACTCTATGGTTTTACTGTACCTTGTTACTTTTTATTATTTTCTATATTACAGAAGAGCGGGATATGCACGTGATGGTGATACGCCTGCCTATAACAACGTAGCGTTAATTAGGATGGAATACACAACACCATATTACGTTTGTCGCCTGAGACATGAGATGTTGAGTGTCGTAATCCCAGTAATTACACTAGCTACAACGCCCTTCAAACCGGATCACGGTAGTGTGTGTCAGCTGCAATAAGCGTTGCGGTGGTACCTGGACGGTCTCCGACAACAGAGACCTACTATCAATAGCATTATTACACTTGTGACAATCAATACGCACTTTACCTACGTAGATGCTTTGACTTTTTACATACGATAGAGTGCCATAACTCCCAACAGTGGGAACGTTATGTGGGTCAATATAATCACATCAAAATAATTCTTTTTTTTCTAATGGAACCTATACAAACCTTTAGTTTGCTATATTGTAATAATTGCAACACAAAAACAAAATTTGTGTTGGCTTAAACCTTGCCTTCACTAGTTCTACCTAGATATATGTTTGATCGGATTAAAGAAATAGATGTGCCCTTGCCTGAGGTCAGCGTGACCTAGAATTTCATTTTATTTAGGTTTTAAATCGATATTACTCATATGTAGTAGAGATGGTGGTTACATAAAAGAACGGTAAAATTAAAGCATGGCAGAATCAGCACATTATCACAGTACCTATGTTAAAAAAAAATTACAATTGTCTGATATCGGACAAAATCAAGAGCGAAGTGAAGATCTTTGTAAGAGACCCATGTCCAGCTGTGGGCATCCGATGATAATGAAACAAACATCTCTAACGAGTTTAAGAGATGTTTTAATTGCGGAAAGATGACTGACAGAAACAAGATTGTTAAAAATAACATCAATTTCATCATCGTCATTATCAGCGTCTGCTGCACCAATGATTTCCACATGAGGATGTGGAAATCCGGAGACTGGAAGCCTTCCACTTTTTTTTATCGGAGGAGGGAGACAAGCCTAGGTTGGTAGATTCTCTTTATACCTAGAACTTTCCATATGTCTAGTCCTATTAGCCCAGGGTATTAAGAATAGGACTAAGGTAAACCCTGAAAGGTAGGTAGAAGGCGATCAAAAGGATTTTCGGCTCCTAGACCAGCCTAGACCTGAAATACGAAATGGTCTTATAACGAGGGTGTTGGTGAGGGTTACGGCCGTTCTCTGGGACATGCTTAAGTGCAGTGCTGAGAGACACCGTTGCCGTCTGTAAGCTATATTGGGCCCCCGAGCGGAGGATGTCCACCGAGGAGCTTTCAGTGGGGAGAAATCCCACGTAATCTTGTCTTCCCATCAGAATTGAGCTATCTTCAGAAGATTTCCCCCTCCCCTTCTGTCCTTTATTTGAGAGAGATATTTGAAGTTACGTTCACTAATAATTCCCGTTTTCTACTGATTTTGTTAGTAAATCTGTCTTCTTCTTTTTCTTTCACCAGACGAGTATGACGTTTACCTGGTTGTAAGTGATAAGCCGGCTTTTACTGGTTGTAGGTCTCTGTTGCCGGGGAGAAGGAAAAAGTCATGGTTGTGGAATATCAGGGAATGGACTGGCATATCTGGAGCGTCCGAATTGTTCCTCAGAACCGGAGACAGAAAGGACTGTAGCACGCTGATCGCTAACCGTCACTAGTTGGAGAAGCACTTTAAGAAGAAGAAAATATTGCCATGGACAGTCTAAATAGACAGCACCGCGGCTGCTATTGCAGCCGAAATACAGGACAATGCAAACATTACTGTGTTCCGGTTCGAAGTGCGCTGTAGCTAGTGAATAATTGAAGTAACGAGACAATATTTTATGTCTCAGGCGACAAGCGCAATGTGTTGCAGGGTATACCATTCTAACTAACGCCACTTTGACATTGGCAGGCGTATCACTAACTCAAAAATGTAAAAAAAGACTCTGTTGGATTTCTCTCATGCATTTGATAGCATCAACATGCTCTTCTCGTTTTAATTAAAAAGAAATAATAAAAAAAAATTACGCACTTAATACGGCAGCAGTTAAATGATTAGTCGTACACAATTGGTGGAAATTAATACGACTGACGACTTGAAATTATAGTCACAAACAAATGCTGCAAACAGAAGAGTCCCACAAGGATCTATTCTTGGACCCATTTTATTTAAAGTCACTTTTTTACTAGTTATGGGTCTCTAAAGTGGGATACCGTATGGGTACCATTGCAGCTCCTATTGCAGCTGATAAAACCCATCTCTTAATTGAATAAAACACAGCGCTGGTTAAAATGATATACACTACACCACAATGCGTTCGCCTCGGGGCATACGTTAAGTATCGCATTAAGTTCACTAGCTACGGCGCCCATACAAGGCATGCTTTGCACACCACTGTTTGGTGCGGCGATGGTAACTGGACGGTCACCTGCGACAAAGCCACCAGCAGTAAACACTGATCGGCTGTCGCCGCAGCCGGCTGAGGCAATCTAGCGCGGTTAAGGTTTTTGCCAGAGCGCGGGGTCGAGGACGCGGCATCAGCTCACTTGCTACAGATGCCGGGGCCTGTGCTATGCAAGATGGATTCATTAATTAATATATGTCATATTAATTACTGAATAAATAATATTACTGGTTATAACAACTATTTACCAGTAATTTCTCTAGCTACAACGCCCTTCAAACCGGAACACAGCAATGTCTGCACAGTACTGTTTGGCGGTAGAAATAGGCGGTGGAAATAGTGTACAAGCATTACTGTGCTACGGTTTGAAGGGCGCTGTAGCTAATAAAATTACTGAGGCAACAAAAATCATCGTGTTGTTTTAGGTCATGAGCGTAATGTGGTGCAGTGTATATTTATTTATTTCTAATTTTCCCTGATATTATAATTCAAGGCTTTGCCTTCTCCCATTATTTACAATATTTACAAGATATTCACTACTAATTTATATAATTTTTTTATTTTTCATATTTTACATTATCTATACGTTGCAATGGGCAGATGTAACACTTACCATCACGTGAACGTCCCACTCGTCTTGTCGCTTGGTTGGTAAAAAAAAGCTATAAAAATATCTTTATCACTTAGATAACGTAATCGCTTACTATCAGATTGGATGGTGAACCATTAATGAATATCAAATAATAATTATTTCTCTTGCGCACATCGCGCACATCGACATCCCCTCAATGCATCTTCAAGTTATATAATATTAAATAACGATTTGTCAAGTCCCCATATTGCATAATGTCATCCGCGCGACGATTACCGCGCTGCTATTTGAAGGTGACATAGTTCCGCGATGAGCGCTGCATGCACTTGCCTATATCCCTTCCCCACAAACCACCAACGCACTGATTCACATAGTTATAAGTGACAACGAGTGCCGTGGACACTTTACTTTAACTTTGTAAGCCGGAATGCAGTCTAACTTCACGACCTTTGGATTAGAACTTGGGTCGTCCAAGTTATAAGGCTGGTGAACTGAACCGTAGAGACAATTAACAGGAAGCATCCAGACGAGCGCGACGTTCAACTGATTATGAGTGATACGGCTATCCATAACTTCAAGTTGGGATGATATACACTGCATCACACACTCATCAATTTTCATATGGTGTATCGTTACCGCAGTAATTCCACTAGCTAAAGCTACCTGAAGTAAACATAGCTACTGTTTGTCGGCAGAAACAGACTGCCTGGACCTTTAATCGCAATAGTGTTGTGTAAACATTCTATCTGTTACCATCATAATTCTAATTTAACAGGTGTTGTTGTATTTGTTTCCTTAGTAGAATCTGAGCTGATATTAAAAAAAAAAAATTCTTCAAAGCGTTTGCGGGGCGCCCGCCGACGGACGGAGAACATCTGGGAAACGAACCCGCGACCTTAAGCCGAAATAACGAGAATACGCCGCGGACACAACGTTATATATTAGTTTATTCAACGAAACGATCGCGACGATCACCTGATGTTGAGTGATACGCCTGCCTTTAACAAGCGGCATGGATGGTGGTATACACAGCACCGCTTTGCGCGCGTTGCTTTGAGTCATAAGATGTTAAGTCTTGTTACCTCTGTAGTTACACTAGCTACAGCGCCCTTCAAACCGGAATACAATACTATTTGTCGGCTGCAAGATGTACTGCGGTGGTACCTACAGTATATCCCGCAACGGATACCTAGCACCAGTAAAAAAGATATATATTATTAAATAAAATGGGTCCAAGAATAGATCCCTGTGGGACTCTTCTGTTTGCAGCATTTGTCTGTGACTATAATTTTAAGTCTTTAGTCATATTCATTTCTAGAATTTGTGTACGACTACTCGGGTAGCTCGCGAACCATTGAACCGCAGCCCTATTTAATGTTTTTTTTTTATTATTATTTATTTATTTTGGTAATTAAAATGGGAAGAGCAAGGTTGATGCTATCGAATGCACGGGAAAAATTCATCACAGCTTTTTATTGTTTTTTAGTTATATGCCCGCCCATAACAACTAGTCGCTAGTTAGTATGATATACACTGCACATAGTACTGGTCCGAGAGATAAAACGAAATCTCGTTGCCCCAGCTACAGCGCCATTCAATCCGGAACATAGTTTTTAGAACAGTACAGCTTTTCGGCTTCATTAGGCACTGCGGTGGCAGTTAGACGATTATTAGACCTCATTAGTGCAGTAAGTCTGCGACGTCAGCGATACATCCGCCTGCAGTTCGCACAAAATTGTTTAACAAATCGGGATAAAGTTATATATGGTTTAAACTGTGTACAGGACAATAAGATACATGTGCAGCTAGCTGCGCTGGCAACTTTCATCAGATTATTCCTGGCAACACCGTCCCCTTACCATCATCACGTCACGTTACTGTTGCGACAGATCCATGGTTTTGTTTCAAAAAATTTACGCTGTTCCATTCAAATTCTTCTACAGTTTTTGCTGATTTACTATTAATGTTTGTTAATTCACACTTTTCAGTGCGCTTCATCATCATCATCATCATCAGCAGATAGACGTCTAGTATTGAATATAGGCGTCTCCCAAAGATCTCAACATTGATCGGTCCTACTCTGCCCGCATCCAACAGCTTCTCGCAACCTTCATCTGTCTGTAAAGGTTGATATGGGAGAAATTGTACTCTTCGGTGTTCCTATGTACATTAAAGAGTACAGTGCACTACCAATTCTTTTTTATTGTTTACAATATATCTTATGTATATGTAATTTTGTTTTACAATATATATAATTTAGATCCTGTCCCACAATTTCATCATTCTCCACATCTTTCTCATCGTCCGCCGTTAAAACAGTATCCTTCGATAATTCATTGCCCAAGGTTAATTCTCTCCAATTTAATAAATAATATCCATCATCAATTATACATCATTATCCCGCAGTAACCCACAGTTGGACTTAAAAACACCACCAAGCCCAATCTCCAATCAAACGATGGATAGACAACAAAGAGATATAATTCATCAACGCTCACTCACACTAAGCGAGCTTAAGTTAAGCAATCGAAGCCATGTTACGAGTAATATAACCGTTACCAGGGCCGGCGAACTTTACAGCTCACAATTACCGCTATATTACACGTAATTACAATCAAAATTTATCATTACTTATGCAGATTCGATGTTTTATGTGCAATATAAACAATTCATCTCATAACCTACTTATACCATTTTCTTTTACATCATTGAGTAATAGGAATAATTAAACTTTATATGGAAAACGATCAATTATCAAGACGATAATTATATTCACATCATCATCATCATCATCATCATCATCATCATCCCGCAGAAGTCCAAAGCACATAAATATATAAAATCGTAATCTAGTTTTGCAATCCGGTTTCGTATCAGGTATCTCCGTTTAAGTAGACGGTTAACCAATGCACCATGGAGACGGAACCACCTTCACACCGCATTGCGAACATCCATGAGTCACTACGTGAATGTTCAAGCATTAAGCTTTATTGCTTACTTCCAGACAATTCTGCATGTAATTTAGTTATCTCGTCCACTGTACACGCTGAACAAGTTAGAGATTAAGTTGCCAACTTCCATACATACACTTTTTATTTTTTTTATAACGAATATCTAACATTGTTGATGAATTGAGATTTGTTTTTAAATCTACGAAGCAATGAGACGGTCAAGTGAGTTAGGATGGTGTACACTGCACCACAATGCGCTCTTTGCACGTTGTTTAGACATTAGATATTAAGTCTCGTTACCCTATTAATTACACTAGGTACAACGCCCTTCAAACCGAAACACCGTAATGTTTGCACCATATCGTCTTACGGCAATTTGCAAACGTTACTGTTATTTTACTCCTTTCATATTATATTATAATTAAGCGCCATTTTGTGTGAATCCAACGCATGCGCAATGTTTGAAGCGCGTAATTGTAATTAAATAGAAACGAGTGAATTTTGCACAACATACATTTTAGTAAAATAACAATTGCACATAACATTAATTATCTGTGTCGTAGGATTTCCTGACCCACGCAGTGCATGTTTAATTTATTGATGTAAAAGAACTTTGCATAGAAACCTACTGATCATTCTATACTTGGTCAAGAACGACTAGTCATTAACAACAAAGTTGATTAAAATAAATTTAAATATATAACAGTAATATAATTCTCCAATTTTTGCTATTTAATTTTTTATTAAATTATTTAATTAAAAAAAAATTATGTAAACGGGAGACATTTTGACATTGACATAAACCATTTATTTAAAAAAATAAAATAATTAAAATTAATTTAAAAATTTTATATGAAATTATACATTATTTTGATATTGTTATAAATAAAAATATATATTGTCCCGAATGGGTTGCAGTCCTTTGTTAAAGGAAAATTAAGAAATTATAGTCTATGGACAAAAGCGCGCGCAGTTGGCGCTAAAACATGACATTTATTTTATTATTTATTAGCTAACCTAAAAATGTTTATTTCGCCGCGTTACTTTTTATTACTATGATAACTTTCTAACTATCAGTAGACCGTAAGTAAAACTTAAGTATCGCCACGAATTCGTATTCGTGATGTTTATATTATGCATACGTTATAGGAAAATATAAATATGATTGAGTAGTAAAAACAAAATTCGATTATGCCCTCCGATTGCTTTTTTAAATTTCTAATGAATTCGTAATACAGAAATGACAGACACTGCCTTTGAATCATCATCAAACGTCCACTGCTGGGCATAAATCTTAAAGATAATATGAAAAAACTTGCTTTATGATTTCCGCCTTGACATTTAGCCGCCATTTCCTATGTACATATAAACTATTATCCATTTACGGAGAATAATTATTATATATTTTCTACATTGTATGTTATAATAAACCATACACTGGATATGATAAAAAATATATATGTAATTTACCCCCATATGAACCCCTACATACGAATGAAGGTCGCGGAAGGCCGCTGGTGCTGACAATGCGGGAACGATCGATGTGGTAATCTTTGGGAGAGGCCTATGTCCAGGACGTCTATCGACTGTTAATGAATTAAAAAAAATACTTTTAACTTCTTTAACTATTCTATAACCGCCCAGTTCTTATAGAGAAGACTAGGATGTGAGAGAGAGAGAGTGGAAAAAACAAATTCATTGTACCGTAGAAAAATTAAATGGCGGTAGGACTCAGTTGCCGAAAACCGTACAAGGTTGTGCCACCGTAGTTCTATTGCAGCCGCCAGGTTCCAGTTAGAAGAACGGTCTAGCTAGCATAATGATATGATGATGAGTCATAAACCCACGAGGAAGACGGCCATCGAGGAGGAGTGACCGTGTGTGGTGAAGCTTGCCACCAACACCTGACGTGATGACTATGACCGTTTTGTGAAGAAAGATACCGACAAAGAAGTAGCTTCTGGAATTACTGGTGTAATGAGACGCAATATCTTATGTATGAAGGCGACGAGCGCAATTTGGTGCACCATCCTGACTAGCGCCACGTTGTTATGAGCGTCTCGTCGCTTAATTGAAATAAAAAAATATATTACAAATGAGTCTCTTTAGTTTCTAATTATAATAATGTTTATCCGCAACCTTTTATTCTATTATACCATCACCATTGACATTAATTAATAGTTTGTTTACGTAGTAAGTTATTATGTGAAATGCAATGCAGCCGGAGTTTCGTTCCCAATATAACAGATGGCGTTGATATAAATCACATGGTGTTAAAACTAGAAGTTGATGTGTAATATCTTCTCTTTTTAATCGGATAATGCCCACATAATTAACTATCATTTTATGCAGTTCAAATGGAGGAAAAAAGTTAAAAATAGATGATTAGATTATTAGTAAAATTTAACTAAATTAGGCATGAGTCATTACATAAAAATCAACGTCTCAACAACCTGATAAAACTTTTTTAATAACCAGATTATTATTTAAAATACTCTCAAGTGTTTATTACTTATGAAACTAGAAATATATACCTTATTTATATATTGTTATTAACCATACAAAACGATATTATCTCTTTATACTTACACATTGAATATCTAGGTTTTTATAAAAGTGTTATTTAAAATTAAATCTTCCGGCGTATATACCGTGTTACTTTATTGAAAGGCTTGCGAATAGTAAAAATTACGCAATCTATAAGGTAGAAAACACTACTATAACCAATATATTACTACTAACTAGTATAGACAACACAACAACAATTACAAGACAACACTAAACAACAACTTATATTGAATTCTTCAGTTTTCTTCTGGGGCGCGTACTTGAAAACAAATACCTGGTATTACTACATGGTCACGTAAATACGTTTACTTACTAAAATATAACATGTATATAATACTTGGTGAAATAAAGTACGTTATCTCATTTAATTGCAATAAAGAAATAAAACTTTAATTTCATATTTTTTTTTTGTTTCATTAAGCGACGAGACGAGCGGGACGTTCACCTGATGGTAAGTCATACGCCTGGTATACACTGTAATTATTTTTTTTTAGTTTATTTTTCTGGTACCACCGCAGCAGTTTGGTAACAGTACTAGATAAAAATTACTGTGTTCCAGTTTGAAGGGCGCTGTAGCTAGTGAAATTAATGGGGTACTCAACATTTTATGTCTAAAGACGACGAGCACAATGTGGTGCAATGCATAACATCCTAACTAGCGCCATCTTGTTATAGGTAGGAGTATCACTTACCATTAGGTGAACGTCCAGCTCGTCATCAATTGATGGTAAGTGACACCACATAACAGCACCCTTCGAACCGGAAGACAACAATCTTAGTACAGTACTATCTGCTATAATAGGAACAACCAAGACGGTTTCCAGCATAAGAGACCTGCCACCAGTTTCATCTGTCTACCACACGAACGGGTTTTCTGTAACGCTATGTTGAAGATCATAACCAGCCATTTTCCTTTTCTAGACCTGGCAAAGTTCGGTATTAAAGACCAACCAGGTCTTTAATACCTAGACCATTAAGATCCACCTTTATATATGTAGCTTCAAGGAACGATCCTCTCAACCGGACGCCTAACGAGTGTATCGCAATATTAAGGAATTTGAGACTCGTGCAAGTCCGAAGGTGTGTTACCATCATTAGTTACCCATCTACATTTACCCATAAATCATGATTGGATCATTAATATTGAAGCTGAAGAGAAATTATACACTATTAATAACTACCTAATAATTGCGTTCACGAGGCATTAATGTCGACACCTTTGCCTGAGATAGCACTTTATATTAAAAAAAAAAAAAACAAGTCGACATATTATTCCTTCTGTTGGGACTCGAAGGCTTCCCTCGTATTGAAAATCAGGGCTTTAATCCACCACACTAGCCAAGTGCGATCTGGTGAATGATTTGAAAGCTTTTGTTCTTACATGTATAATAGTTTTCCTTTACCGGAAGCTTAACTTCAGAGCGAACTTGAACTTTAAATAAAATATATAAAAAAAACGTTAACTTTTTTTTTAAATTTATAGATTTTTTTTTTTTTCAAAGATGCAAGGAGACGAGCGGAGCGTTCACCTGATTGTAGGTGATACGCCTTACATCATATTGCGTTCGTCGCTTGAGACATATGATGTTGAGTCTTGTTACCCCAGTAATTATACTAGCTATAGCACCCTTCAATCCGGATCACAGTAATGTTTGCACAGTACTGTCTGTCGGCTGCAATAGGCGCTGCGCTGGTACCTACCTAGACGGTCTGTAGCAACAGAGACCTACCAGCAGTAATAGCTACAGCGCCCTTCAAACCGGATCACAGTAATGTTTGCACAGTACTGTCTGTCGGCTGCAATAGGCGCTGCGCTGGTACCTACCTAGACGGTCTGTAGCAACAGAGACCTACCAGCAGTAATAGCTTCAGCGCCCTTCAAACCGGATCACAGTAATGTTTGCACAGTACTGTCTGTCGGCTGCAATAGGCGCTGCGCTGGTACCTACCTAGACGGTCTGTAGCAACAGAGACCTACCAGCAGTAATAGCTTCAGCGCCCTTCAAACCGGATCACAGTAATGTTTGCACAGTACTGTCTGTCGGCTGCAGTAGGCGCTGCGCTGGTACCTACCTAGACGGTCTGTAGCAACAGAGACCTACCAGCAGTAATAGTTTCAGCGCCCTTCAAACCGGATCACAGTAATGTTTGCACAGTACTGTCTGTCGGCTGCAATAGGCGCTGCGCTGGTACCTACCTAGACGGTCTGCAGCAACAGAGACCTACCAGCAGTAATAGTTTCAGCGCCCTTTAAACCGGATCACAGTAATGTTTGCACAGTACTGTCTGTCGGCTGCAATAGGCGCTGCGCTGGTACCTACCTAGACGGTCTGCAGCAACAGAGACCTACCAGCAGTAATAGCTTCAGCGCCCTTCAAACCGGATCACAGTAATGTACGCACAGTACTGTCTGTCGGCTGCAATAGGCGCTGCGCTGGTACCTACCTAGACGGTCTGCAGCAACAGAGACCTACCAGCAGTAATAGTTTCAGCGCCCTTTAAACCGGATCACAGTAATGTACGCACAGTACTGTCTGTCGGCTGCAATAGGCGCTGCGCTGGTACCTACCTAGACGGTCTGTAGCAACAGAGACCTACCAGCAGTAATAGCTTCAGCGCCCTTCAAACCGGATCACAGTAATGTACGCACAGTACTGTCTGTCGGCTGCAATAGGCGCTGCGCTGGTACCTACCTAGACGGTCTGTAGCAACAGAGACCTACCAGCAGTAATAGCTTCAGCGCCCTTCAAACCGGATCACAGTAATGTTCGCACAGTACTGTCTGTCGGCTGCAATAGGCGCTGCGCTGGTACCTACCTAGACGGTCTGCAGCAACAGAGACACTACCAGCAGTAATAGCTTTTTAAAACAATTCGCAGCTTTTAAGCTCGTTCCAGAAGTTAATCTAGATTACAATTAAGTAATACCGGATATTAAACTTGAATAAAGGAATCGGTTAATGCGATCGAAGAGACGCCGGTTTGAACCTGCTGAGCATGAACTTCCGGTGAAGGAAGACATCGTCAGGAAACCAACTAGGTCCGAAGCAACAGCTTTCAAAGACTTGTGTTTACCGAAAGTTCTGCTTCTAGCGACGAACGGAAGTCTAAACATTTACTAGTGGCAGGTCTCTGTTGCCGAAAGACGTGTACGTACCACCGCAGCGTCTAATGCAGCCGATAAACGTTACTGTGTTCCGGTTTAAAGGACGCTGTAGCTACTGAAATTACGGAAGTGACGAGACTCAATATGTCATGTCTCAAGCGACGAGCGCAATATGATTTCTGTGATAGGTAGGCATATTATTGACCAACGGAAGAACGTCTAGCTCATCTCGTCACGTGTTTGAATAAAAAAAAATTATGTACTGATTTGAAGAGTGCTGTAGATATTGAAATTAGTGACGAGCATAATGTATTGCTGTGTATATCATCCTAACTAGCGGCATGTGTTAGGCGTACGCTCCCGCGAATAAACTAACATGAAATATGTATTGAATTTTTTGAAGTACTTCGTCCGGTTGAACCTTTCACTGCGGGCTGGTGGACCAGCGGCGCCGGACGCCCGCCGCGGCCCGGAGCACCCGGAAACATCCCCACTGCACATCGTGTACTTACACAATGCCTCTTAGAAATACGTTCAACTATAAAACGGCGAGGTGTGCGTTTGGCGTTCAGTTGGCATTTAAGCGGACGTGCGGGCGCATGCGCGGGGACTTAGTGATCTGTGTTGTGTTGTGTTCAAAGGAGGTTCTATATAAACGTGAGAGATTACATTACATTTATTCCGTTACCGTTTAAGGCAAAGGACTTGAGCTCGTGCAGCCCGATCATCACATTCCCTATCATTTCAAGCATATGTCAACATAGCACTGAAAAATAAAAAAAACTATAATATTCTTTTCTTTATTCTAATTCTTTTTCTATATTTCGTGTTGCATGTGAGAAGTTTTTTTTTAAAAAACATTTCCCGCGTTTTACTAGTTTCCCGCCAAACAACCTTGACGTTTGCGAAACGGCCAAAGGTATTTGCAATAAATTGTCAATGCTCCCGCATATTGTTTAGCTTAATGCAGCTGTCAGGCAGCTTTTGTTTTTAAACGCAATAGCTTGACACTAGGCAACGGTTCAAAGGCCTTTTTTATTTTTTATTCAACGAAGCGACGAGACGAACAATCCGCTCACCTGATGGTAAGCGATAGGATGATATACACTGCACCCTATTATGCTCGTCGCTTCTGGACATAACATATAAAATCTCGTTACCCAGCAATTTCACTAACTATAGCGCCCTTCAAACTGGAACACAGCAGTGTTTTTACATTACTGCTTCGCGGCTGCAATAATCGCTGCGGTGGTACCTAGACAGTCTCCGGCAACAAAGCCTTACTACCAGACCGTCTAGGTAGGTATCACCGCAGCGCCTACTGCAGCTGACAAATTATAGTGTGTATACATTGCAGTGTTCCTGTTTGAAGGGCGTTGTAGTTAGTGTAATTACTGGGGAAATGAGACTTGGTATCTCGTGTATCAGGCGACGAGCGCAATGTGATGCAGTGTACACCATCCTAACTGGCGTTACGCTATGAGCAGGCGTATCACTTACCATCAAGTGAACATCTTTCTCATTTCGTCGCTTCATAGAATAAAAAACATATTTCATATATTTTTTAATTAGTTAAATATTTTTTAGGTTAGCTATTTATCTATTTCCCTTTCTTTGAAATAAATTTATTGGTAATTTGTACGGTTCTGTTAATAACTTACCATCGCCTTTAAGCGACTAGCCAATAACACGTGAAGAGATGGTATTCACGATCTTGACATATAAGCGGCGTGGAGTAAATAGCGATCTATGTTATATGTGAACGGAGGACATTTTGTCCGTGATGGCTGAACCAGACATACATACCGCCAGCCATCACATTTACGTGATCATCATCATCATATCAATCATGTTATCACAGATTAAAGAGAAAGAGGAAATAAGAGAGAATGATAGTGTGTGGTATATACCATACTAGCGCCACGTCGTGAGCGTGTGCCACTTACCATCATCAGGCTCGTAGCTTAATTGTATAAAAACAAATTTTTATCACAAAGACATTCGCTCAAATAACTCATCAAAACTGAAATTCTGTTCGAAGTTTTACAATTTCCAATTTCATTATGCGGAACCCTAATTTTCAGAAGTATATGAAAGTACTTTCATAATCAGTTCAATCGTTTCGAAGGTTATCCTGAACTTTATTGGTAGATCTCTGTTGCTGCAGACCGTCTAGGTAGGTACCAGCGCAGCGCCTATTGCAGCCGACAGACAGTACTGTGCGAACATTACTGTGACCCGGTTTGAAGGGCGCTGAAGCTATTACTGCTGGTAGATCTCTGTTGCTGCAGACCGTCTAGGTAGGTACCAGCGCAGCGCCTATTGCAGCCGACAGACAGTACTGTGCGAACATTACTGTGACCCGGTTTGAAGGGCGCTGAAGCTATTACTGCTGGTAGATCTCTGTTGCTGCAGACCGTCTAGGTAGGTACTAGCGCAGCGCCTATTGCAGCTGACAGACAGTACTGTGCGAACATTACTGTGACCCGGTTTGAAGGGCGCTGAAGCTATTACTGCTGGTAGATCTCTGTTGCTGCAGACCGTCTAGGTAGGTACCAGCGCAGCGCCTATTGCAGCTGACAGACAGTACTGTGCGAACATTACTGTGATCCGGTTTGAAGGGCGCTGAAGCTATTACTGCTGGTAGATCTCTGTTGCTGCAGACCGTCTAGGTAGGTACCAGCGCAGCGCCTATTGCAGCTGACAGACAGTACTGTGCGAACATTACTGTGATCCGGTTTGAAGGGCGCTGAAGCTATTACTGCTGGTAGATCTCTGTTGCTGCAGACCGTCTAGGTAGGTACTAGCGTAGCGCCTATTGCAGCTGACAGACAGTACTGTGCGAACATTACTGTGATCCGGTTTGAAGGGCGCTGAAGCTATTACTGCTGGTAGATCTCTGTTGCTGCAGACCGTCTAGGTAGATACCAGCGCAGCGCCTATTGCAGCCGACAGACAGTACTGTGCGAACATTACTGTGATCCGGTTTGAAGGGCGCTGAAGCTATTACTGCTGGTAGATCTCTGTTGCTGCAGACCGTCTAGGTAGGTACTAGCGCAGCGCCTATTGCAGCTGACAGACAGTACTGTGCGAACATTACTGTGATCCGGTTTGAAGGGCGCTGAAGCTATTACTGCTGGTAGATCTCTGTTGCTGCAGACCGTCTAGGTAGATACCAGCGCAGCGCCTATTGCAGCCGACAGACAGTACTGTGCGAACATTACTGTGATCCGGTTTGAAGGGCGCTGAAGCTATTACTGCTGGTAGGTCTCTGTTGCTGCAGACCGTCTAGGTAGGTACCAGCGCAGCGCCTATTGCAGCGGACAGACAGTACTGTGCGAACATTACTGTGATCCGGTTTGAAGGGCGCTGAAGCTATTACTGCTGGTAGATCTCTGTTGCTGCAGACCGTCTAGGTAGGTACCAGTGCAGCGCCTATTGCAGCCGACAGACAGTACTGTGCGAACATTACTGTGATCCGGTTTGAAGGGCGCTGAAGCTATTACTGCTGGTAGGTCTCTGTTGCTGCAGACCGTCTAGGTAGGTACCAGCGCAGCGCCTATTGCAGCCGACAGACAGTACTGTGCGAACATTACTGTAATCCGGTTTGAAGGGCGCTGAAGCTATTACTGCTGGTAGGTCTCTGTTGCTGCAGACCGTCTAGGTAGGTACCAGCGCAGCGCCTATTGCAGCCGACAGACAGTACTGTGCGAACATTACTGTGATCCGGTTTGAAGGGCGCTGAAGCTATTACTGCTGGTAGGTCTCTGTTGCTGCAGACCGTCTAGGTAGGTACCAGCGCAGCGCCTATTGCAGCGGACAGACAGTACTGTGCGAACATTACTGTGATCCGGTTTGAAGGGCGCTGAAGCTATTACTGCTGGTAGATCTCTGTTGCTGCAGACCGTCTAGGTAGGTACCAGTGCAGCGCCTATTGCAGCCGACAGACAGTACTGTGCGAACATTACTGTGATCCGGTTTGAAGGGCGCTGAAGCTATTACTGCTGGTAGGTCTATGTTGCTGCAGACCGTCTAGGTAGGTACCAGCGCAGCGCCTATTGCAGCCGACAGACAGTACCGTGCAAACATTATTGTAATCCGGTTTGAAGGGCGCTGAAGCTATTAGTGTTGGTAGGTCTATGTTACTACAGACCGTCTAGGTAGGTACCAGCGCAGCGCCTATTGCAGCCGACAGACAGTACCGTGCAAACATTATTGTAATCCGGTTTGAAGGGCGCTGAAGCTATTACTGCTGGTAGGTCTCTGTTGCTACAGACCGTCTAGGTAGGTACCAGCGCAGCGCCTATTGCAGCCGACAGACAGTACTGTGCGAACATTACTGTGATCCGGTTTGAAGGGCGCTGAAGCTATTAGTGTTGGTAGGTCTATGTTGCTACAGACCGTCTAGGTAGGTACCAGCGCAGCGCCTATTGCAGCCGACAGACAATACCGTGCAAACATTATTGTAATCCGGTTTAAAGGGCGCTGAAGCTATTAGTGTTGGTAGGTCTATGTTGCTACAGACCGTCTAGGTAGGTACCAGCGCAGCGCCTATTGCAGCCGAGAGACAGTACCGTGCAAACATTATTGTAATCCGGTTTGAAGGGCGCTGAAGCTATTAGTGTTGGTAGGTCTATGTTGCTACAAACCGTCTAGGTAGGTACCAGCGCAGCGCCTATTGCAGCCGACAGACTACCGTGCAAACATTATTGTAATCCGGTTTGAAGGGCGCTGAAGCTATTATTGTTGGTAGGTCTATGTTGCTAAAGACCGTCTAGGTAGGTACCAGCGCAGCGCCTATTGCAGCCGACAGACAGTACTGTGCGAACATTACTGTGATACGGTTTGAAGGGCGCTGAAGCTATTAGTGTTGGTAGGTCTCTGTTGCTGCAGACCGTCTAGGTAGGTACCAGCGCAGCGCCTATTGCAGCCGACAGACAATACCGTGCAAACATTATTGTAATCCGGTTTGAAGGGCGCTGAAGCTATTAGTGTTGGTAGGTCTATGTTGCTACAGACCGTCTAGGTAGGTACCAGCGCAGCGCCTATTGCAGCCGAGAGACAGTACCGTGCAAACATTATTGTAATCCGGTTTGAAGGGCGCTGAAGCTATTAGTGTTGGTAGGTCTATGTTGCTACAAACCGTCTAGGTAGGTACCAGCGCAGCGCCTATTGCAGCCGACAGACAGTACCGTGCAAACATTATTGTAATCCGGTTTGAAGGGCGCTGAAGCTATTAATGTTGGTAGGTCTATGTTACTACAGACCGTCTAGGTAGGTACCAGCGCAGCGCCTATTGCAGCCGACAGACAGTACTGTGCGAACATTACTGTGATCCGGTTTGAAGGGCGCTGAAGCTATTACTGCTGGTAGGTCTCTGTTGCTACAGACCGTCTAGGTAGGTACCAGCGCAGCGCCTATTGCAGCCGACAGACTACTGTGCAAACATTACTGTAATCCGGTTTGAAGGGCGCTGAAGCTATTACTGCTGGTAGGTCTCTGTTGCTACAGACCGTCTAGGTAGGTACCAGCGCAGCGCCTATTGCAGCCGACAGACAGTACTGTGCGAACATTACTGTGATCCGGTTTGAAGGGCGCTGAAGCTATTAGTGTTGGTAGCTATTTAAATTACTGGGATAGGCGGATTTAATATTTTATGTCTCGAGACGACGAGCACAATACTATGCTATGTATATCATCCTAAGTAGTATCACTTACCATCGGGTGAACGTTAGGCTCGTTTCGTCAAAAAAAAAACGACCGTCAACACGAGACAGTACTCAAACACACCCCACCATCTTTAACGGAATTACTACTTAGGTCATGACTCCTCTACTTTACTGTAAGTCGGTAAGGGTCATTACTAGTAAAACAACCGTTAACGGTGACTGCACGCGTGATGGTGACCATCGACCGTCATAAAGATGTGACCGTAAAACGTTTTACATCCAAAGCGACTATAAACAGTAACTTAATTTGCTCTATGTGATTACTTTGGAATCTAAGTAAAGGCGCCGTTTTATTTAAATGCTAAGTTGATGGAGTTATCTAAGTTAATGCATACTAAGTTAATACAGATTAAGGTTACTTAGATCTTATACTATTACTGTCGACGAGCTGGAGTGGAAGCGGGCTGGCCGTGTCTGTCGTGTCAGTGACGGCTGATGAAGGAGACAAATCTTGGAGTGGAGGTAGCAGAAGTGCAGGTCATCAGAGCGGTTGGAAGTGGAAGGTCGCAGAAGTGCAGAACGCCTTCTCTCCAGGTGGGCTGACGACATCATCAGGAAGACATTGGGGAAGACCTATACCCAGCAGTAGATAAAGGCTGATAATGTATGAATGGAATCAGTTAGTGAAAGGTTTTTCTAGATGAAGGCACCTTGGTGAACACCCTGACTTCTATGGAGACGGACAGGGTTATATGAAGAAACCCTTAATGGAGTTCCGGTTCGTTAGAACAGATCGCGGATATCCGTTCGGAAAGCAACGAACTAAACCCTCCACCATCACGAGGTGGCCGTGATCAGGGAGAGGTCTGATCTGATCTCCAGATATTTTTACGAGTTTCCTCAAGCTTTGATGGTGGATGAAGACAGCAACAGTCACCTCCCTTCGCTGATGATACCATGATAACCAGACTATCCATTCATCGTTCTATTCAAGGTCATTGAGAGGACGATAGCCTGACCTGAACACCATCCGTGAGGACGCACTAACTAGCTTCAGTCATGATAAATTCAAGGCTTTAGGAGGATGATACACTGCATCTGTTGTATGATGAAGTTTGCACCAATAGTTTCTTTGAGAGCCATAGCAGCTTCATCGGACTCGGGGCTCGCGGTATCCAGGAGTTAAATACACTGCATCTAATCATCATCATCACCATCATCAGCCGATAGATGTCCACTGATAGGCCTCCCCCAAAAATCTACACATTGTTCCTTCCCGCGTTGCTTACATCCGGTGGGTTCCCGCGACACTCACCAGATCGTCGGCCCACCTTGTAGTCGACCGACTCGAGGACCTTACTGCCCCATCTGCCGTCGATCCTGCGAGCAAGTCTAGCAATCTTTTAGGCCATGTCGGCAATCTAAGTCCTTCTGCGGATCTCCATCTTTCTGATCCGATGACGCAGAGAAGTTTCGATCATAGCCCTATAGCACCTCCTTTCATATATATATATATATATATATAAATATATATATACAAGCCACACATTATTATTAACAGGATAAAGGACCTTTCACTCGCAATCACGTGAACTAGTGACTTTGGAATTTCATTTCATAAAACGTATCGATTATTAAAACGGGATTGTTGTGTAAATCGATTAATAGCTTTCAATTAAAAATCGATTTTCAATTTGGATTCAACTAGCGGTAGCTGTCAATATGCGGATATAAATCACGGATATAAACATTTAAATATAAACGAAACGTTCGATACGTATTAAAAAAAAAAAACATTTTTTTTTTGATTAAACGAAGCGACGCGACGTGCGAGACGTTCACCTGATTATAAGTGATACACCTATAACAACGTCGCACTAGTAAGGGTAATACACCGCATCACTTGTGTCGTACGATGTTGACTCTCGTTATCCAAGTAATGTCACTAGCCGCAGCGCCCTTCAATCCGGAACGTAGTAAAGTTCGCAACAGAGACCTACCACCGGTAAATTTTGTTTTTTATTCATCATATTATTTTTATTATATATAATTTTTTTTTATTTCAGGTATATAATATCAGTATGGTGTATTCAATGAACAAGGTATGCACGTCACAATATCTATAATGCATATTATATATATTTATATATGCACAGCCATATATATGTGGCCATTTCGAATAGCACGTTTTTTTTTATTTTTTGCTGATACTAATAAATATGTACATACGTATTAATAATATTACATTACTTCATAAAAAAAACAATGCATTTTCATTTGTAACAGAACTTATTGCCGGGCCAGATGTACATATATATATATATATATATATATATATTTCGACATTCGACAATGACAGGAGGACATTGACCTTATAGTAATTATAAGCCTCTTTACGATTATACTACATCAGATTAAGCTCGATTTTAAACATGTTAAATCTCATTCAATAATTTCACTAACAACCCACTTCAAACCGGAACAATGTACTGTGTGTCAACTGGAAGAAGAGCTGCAGTGGTAGCTGCACCTACCCTCAATAAATTTAATCCAATTGATCTGTGTGATATCTGGTGTGTAAGCAGTGGATACAGAGAGACACAGAGTAGGAAAATGTTCAAATAATCGCGCATTGTTCAGCCAGTAGGCAAGTCGTCGTGCAGCGGTCGGCGAGATACTGTGGCACACGCACCGCGCCGCAGGAACATTGCACAACATGGAAACCTTACAATCACTCCAATGTACTCCATATAATACTCCACTCTAACGCTCTTACATTGGACCTAGTCTTAGTCTAAGTCTCGTTACACCAGTAATATCATTACTCACAGCGCCTTCTTCTTATGCCTGTCCAACTAATGAAGACTGAACACCAGTTCTGCGAATCCATTCCTGCCGCGCGCTATGTAGATCAGCTGCGGGACGCTCTTGATCTTGGTGCACTTGTTGATGTCGTCCAGCCATGCCTTGATTCTGCGACCGATCTGTCTCTAGCTACTCCCCCCATTATTCCTATCCGCGGAACACTGTATTTAGCATTTCGAACTACATGTCCTAGATTTGCCGTCTTCCGCTTTTTTATGGTTAACTTAGGTTCCGCTTTCACTCGCCGCAGAACTTCCTCATTAATCACTTTGTGTATCCAGCTGATTTTAAGCATGAGGCCATATGTCCACATTTCGAAGGCTTCGATCCGCTTCTCAAGGTCTTCTCCTACTGTCCACACTTACAAGAGACCTACCACCAATAAAATAAAATTTTATATCCACTTAAACTTATCTATCCCACATTATTTATATCGAATATATATACTTAATAATAACTTTAAATATTAGCTTTATGTATAACATTTATAATTATATGTTAATTATGGAAATTACTTTGATGGAACAAACTGGTACAGAGTAGAGTACCGCTCTCGTTTGGATGGGTGACCGGAAATGCTCTAACATAATTATAATCTAGATATATACGAAGAATCTGACTTTCCCTTTTCTTATAAATAATTATTTCTTATTATAAAAATAATTTATTTTACTATGATATCATTATCAGCCGATGGAAGTCCACAGCTGGACATAGACCTCTCACAAAGATCGCCACTTCAATTGGTCCTGTGCTGCCTGTACCGCCGGACACCAGATGCCGTGATTTATGAGGGTTCATTTGAGGGGATCTGGATTATTTCCCACCACCCCGGCCCAATGCGGGATTTTTTTGTCCCCCAGCGTGTTTTGGGTCAAGGTCTTTATTTACATTTCATTAACCATCATATAATATTGTTACGTCTACTCTCCTAATTATCGTCTTTCATTCTTTCCATTTTTCGTTCTCTACTTATCTTTCACACACTTCTCTTCTCTATCGTTCTATATTCCATTCCTCCTCTTCTTCTGAAGTGAAGACTGTCTCCTGTGTTTATTTCTGGGGAGAGAGCGCCTGAAAAAAATCATTGCCTAGTAGCATCATTTTTCTTAATTAAATGCGGGTTAGTTGGAGCCAGAGCCTCGTCTGTTGATTAACAGACTGCACCACGAGCAGATGAGGGTTGGCTTGGATCCTGCGAGCTGTTGTGCAGAAACACTTACATCCTTAATCTTATATTCCACCAACCCGCATTGGGCCAGCGTGGTAGAAAACAGCCCGAATCCCTAACCGATCGAAGTGGGAATCTTAGAGGAAGACCTGTCTCCAACAATGAAGATCTAACGGCTGATGATAATGATGATGATGATAACGATGATATATAATCTAACGAAAAATATATCTGTATGTTTGTTGCGAGTAATTTCCGAAATAGCTGTAAATATTCCAACGGGACCCTTCTTGCAATTAATCTAATATTATAAGCTATAACTTAGATAACTTATTATGTAAATAACATATTACATATGTGTATATATATGTATATATTATCTATATCATTCAAACATATATCATTAATATACAAATATACAAACACAAGATAAATACAATAGGAGATGTATAGAAGTATTAATATAGTAGAGTCCTTATAAATGTACTCCTTTTATAGACTTTTATAAGGACTTTTTTATCCTTCTATCTATACTTAAGTATAGACTTAATATTTGTTTAAAATATCCTTGTATATATATGGAAAACCTTTGAAAGGCGTGTCCTGGCTTCGCTTAATTAAAGCCGCCATATTGAATTATTGCCATACACTAGCAAAATTCATTACCCTTAAATGGTGGTGGGTGGTGGAAATAATGTAGTGAACTACCATTTATTACATTAAAAAAAAACGGAAGTAAATTTATTAATGTTTATCTATTCCGGTTTATTAGTTTTTTTTATATTTATTATACAATAGTTGTAGGATATAACTAGCTGATTCTATTATGGACATTGCCGTGAATACCGGCTTGATGGTATTTTAGGTTCCGTTTTTGGTATTGAAAGGAAGAGGGAAATCCTCCAAAGATGATGTAGGTGGAAGTCAGGGTTATATAGAGTACTGGTGGTAGATCTCTGATGCAGCAGACCGTCTAGGTTCCACCGCAGCTCTTATTGCAGCCGACAAACACTGCTGTGCATAACTGGATGTATTATAAGCAGCTAGTGAGATTACTGGGGTAATAAGTCTTGGTCTTGATGAAGATGGATTCATTGTAGTGTTGTGTATACCATCCTAAGTAGTACCTCATTGTTATGGGCAGGTTCACTTACTATCAGGTGAACGTCTCACCCGTATCCTCGCACATGAATAATGAATCAATGATTTTCACATACTGAAACCTACTCGATGGTCTCCATCAGTGTATCTAAGGAGACCAGGGGTTTCCTGTACCCAGGATTATACCTAAGCTCAGCATTAATTCGTGGGTACCCTCGTTGTTGTTGGCAACAAAGACCCCACCTCTAGAAGACTCTTTCAATAATTTTATATATAAAAGATACCAGTTCATAATTATACTTCCTATGCAGTAAAAGCTGATGATGATGATGATAACCTGCCTCGATCAAAAATATCTTAAGGTAGGTCTTAACCATTTTAATCAGCTACAGCTTCTCTCAAACTATGAGCATCATTGAACATTACAATATGGCGGTAAAAGTAGCCAATCCTTGTGAAGGTCAGCAAAGCAGCTGCAACTCCTAAGCGTTCTTACTCACCAGCAGTCACCGGACCAGGCGGCAGCCGTTCCAATGAACTGCCGGTGAATAGGAACGTTCACGGAACCGACCAGCACGCCCGGCGGTCCTTCCGCTTGAGACGGTTCCTTGCAGTCAGCCGCTGCTCCAGCCCCACCGGCTGCTGTTCCAAAGAACTGCGACTATGTATGGACAACAGTTATCACTTTCCAGCTTCTGAACTATTCACTCCTTTGCCCATCTGTTAATGACACTATAATCCTTCCCATAAGTATTATCATAGCTATGTCCAAACACTTATATCATATTACCACAGCATCTTCCTCAACACCACCAGCTCAACGCGGTGCAGTATGCATCATCCTAACCATCGCTATAGTATAAGAAGTTTTCGTATCATTTACTATTACGAGAAGGTTGTGCCGGTTCCTTAAACTTGAAACTCCTTCCATTTGGTAGTTGGTTAAAAGCCTTTTTTTTTCAAACATCGCAGCTTTTTAAGCTGCACTTAAAATTAATTAAACGAGATTGAGCTTTTACGCGCCATTTAAGTGCTATTGAAGTTTTTTCATGTGAATTCAATTTCTCACTGGAAACTTAAGATGGTCGCCGCAGCATCAAGGACGGTGTAATAACCAAAAAGTATAATTATAATTCTTCATTAATCGTCGCTAATTAACTTTAAGTGAGGTTAAGCGATTCGCATTCTTAACTTACGATAAAACTTTAAAATTTTAACTTATAATATCATAATATTCGTTTTATTGTCTTTTGGATCTTCATCTACTATCTTGCGAAGGGACGAGACGAATGATATGTTCATCTGATTAGCTACATGGAGCTGATGAGGATAATATACACAGCTTCTTCTTCTTCTCTTTCGTGTACTTCATACTTCGTGACTGAAGGTCATGCTTGTCCTGAAATGCTCTTAATGACGCGTCAACCAGCTGCCTCCGCGCCGCTCTGTTCTCGGCACGTCTCAGGGCATTTGGAATGTTGGTGCTTACGTTTCCTGTATCTGGTCGGACCTTCGGGCAGACGATCGATCTAGTGATCTCCTGCCCCCGATCTTTCCTACTACAACCAGCTTATCCCGATTATCTGGTTGTCTCCGGGCAATATGGCCGAAGTAACTGGTGGTGATTTGTTGGTTCTCTTTGCTGTCCATGTACACTGCATCACGTCCCAAATCTCGTTACCACAGTGATTTCACTAGCCCCAGCGCCCATCAATGCACACAGTAATGTCTGCATACTGTTTAACAGAAACAAGAGCTGCGTTGGTACTTCCGGTATCCGGCTATGAAGACCTACCATCAGTAAAGTATGTTCCTCATAAAATATTGAGTGCTGACCATAAAAAATCTATAAAAACCATGACCTGATGATCGGAATGTTATCTTTTGAAAATTTCACCCTGATGATAAAATAAAAAAGGTCACCAAGTTCACCCTTTCACTTACTCCTCAGCGTCCGAAGCCGATGCGGAGTTTCACTTAAATATTACGCATGCGCCGGTTAAATTATTACCGATACGCGGTTAAGAGAGTGCTTTAACGTTCAGATCGGGGGTCGAAGGTCCCATAAACGGTTAAAGGAGGAATTTGGGCAGTGCATCGATTCGCCGATATCCGATAAGAGAATCGATTCGCGACAATCGATTTATTTTATTGCGTCCGAACGCGGAGACAATGGCGTCGGCGGGATTCAATAATGCGTATAAACTGTTGAATTTCTCATTTCATTCAATATACTTTGTAGAGAAGGGGAAAGAGTGAGACAACACGCAAAACTAAGTGTTGTGACCTAAGTTTAAGTAGAGGTCAGAAACGTACATCACTGTTATGTATTTTTAAAGAAAAAACAAAACTTTGATGGTGTTCATTCGTCGTACGTTGTTTTTTATATATGGACGCAGTTTGATGCTAATGGTACTGCTGGTAACTCTGCCGTCTACATACCACCGCAGCTTACTATGGTCCGGTTTGAAAGGCGTTATACTTAGTGTAATTACTAGGGTAACGAGACTCAACATCTTATGTCTCAGGGCGACGAGCGTGATATGTTGCAGTATATACCATTGTGACTAGCGCCAATTTGTTATTGGCAGGCGTATCACTTACCATCAGGTGAACGTCCTGTTCGTTAATTTAAAAAAAAGATTGGTCATTTTATAAAGCATTCCACTTTTTAATTTTTTTACGGATAAACAGCAGTATTCAAACATTGTTATGTTCCGGTTTGAAGGGCGTTGTACTTAGTGTAATTACTGGAATAACGAGGCTCAAGTTCTTGTGTCAGGCGACGAGCGTGTTATGGTGCAGTATATACCATCCTAGCTACCGCCACGTTGTTATAGAGGCGTATCACCTACTATCAGGTGAACGTCCAGCTCGTCACGTCGCTTTGTAGAATAAAAAAAAAGTATTTAGACACAATTCAGTAGTCCAGAGACAGGCTTCCCCCAAAGATTTCCATATCGATCGATCCAGCACTGCACGCATCAATGTAGGGGTTAATTTGAGATGATTTTGGGCCATGTGTCATCAAGCTGGCCCAATGCGGTTTAATGGGAACCAGGACCACGTTTGTTGATTAGCAGGGCGGGCCACGAGCAAGTGAGGTTGGTTTTTATTTTTTTATTTAACGTGGGGGAAATGCTCTACGCATACCCGTCCTCGCGGGAGCAAGGACAGGTGATGTCGGACTTGCACCGACTAAAACCCCCACGATGTTCCACCTCGTTTACGGGAACTCTTTTGCACCATCCGCGAGAGGTTGGCTTGGGTTCCGTGAATTGTTGTGCGGGAACCCTTACAGACCCTTGCCTCAACATTCATAGGTAATTTCCATTTGTAACTCTCACTGCTGGACGTAGGCCTCCCCCAAAGAACTCCACATACAGTCAGCATGGTATTGAAAGGAAGAAGGAAATCTTCCAAACATGATCTAGGTGGAAGTCAGAGTTATGTAAAGTACGGGTGGTAGATATCTGATGCAGGAGACCGTCTAGGATCCACCGCAGATCCGGTACCTCTAGGCACTAGGGGCTGTCGTATTTACGGATTCTATGAGGGGGATATGAGGTACTTCCCACCATCCTGGCCCAATGCGGGTTGGCGAGAGCCAGAGCCTCGTTGGTTGATTAACAGGGTGCGCCACGAGCTGATGAGATTGTCTTGGATCCCGTGAGTTGTGCGGGACTCCTTACACCTCAAGATACTATAGAACAAAGAAAACAAAGATAATTATATATTTAGATTTTATCGTAGATAAATTATGTCCTAGACATTTGGAAATGCCTAAACCAAATCATTTTCGCGTCTAACTTTCGCACCATTACTTAGTTAAGTTACCACACAACGATAAATTAACAATATTGTAAGTTGAAATGTACTTGAACTAATGCAATCGGTTCAACGCGAAGGTCACCACCGCTCGGAGGATCACGACTTCCATCCATTTACGGATGTCGGATGATCAATACGGTAATCATTGTCTGACATGAGCTCCATAACTCTAGTGTTAAAAATTAGACCGCATTTTAAAAAGGCCAATTTTTTTTTATTCAACGATCTAGACATTCACCTGATGGTATATGATACGCCAGTCCATAACAACGTGACATTAGTTAAAATAGTATGAGACATGCTAAGTCTCGTTACCTCTACTACACTAGCTACAGCGCCCTTCAATCCGGAACACAGTGATAATTGTACAGTACTGTTTGGCTGCAGCATTTCCGCTGAACTTTCCTATACTCATGAAAAAGGGATTTCTAATACCACCAACCCGCATTAGGCTGGAGTGGTAAGATATGGCCCAAATCACCTCATAGAAACCTCTATAAACGTGAAGACCTGTCTCCAGCAGTGGACGTCGGATGATGATGGGTGAATAAACAATTTTTATTAGACGAAACGAGCAAGAAGTTCACCGAAACAACAACGTGGCACTAGGATGATATACACTGTACCACATTTTTTTTCCAATTTCACTACCTAAAGCGCCCTTCAAACCGGTTCAGGGACGTTTGCAAAGTACTGTTTGTAGGCTGCAATAAGCGCTGCGGCGGTAAATTAAAATTTTAACTTGAATATAAAATTAGTTACAACATTCCCGAAGAACCATAGACAAAGCCGAGGCAAAGGTCAATTAGCCGAAAAGGCCTTTTATTATCTGTGCTATATACCGTGAGAGTTTCGCGCCGCGCCGCTCTTAGAAAAAAGTAATGTTGATTTAATTACAGGCTGCCAGTTCGTCTCGCGCTTAACGACCGCCATTTTAAAAGAGCAAGTGTCAAAATTTAATTATTGCTTGCGCAATACACCTCCGCGCATTATTTCAATATATATTTATCATGTTACTGGTGGTGTAATGGGTCCCGTAGAACAGCTCACGGGAACCAAGCCAACTTCACGTGCTCGTGGTGCACCCTGCTAATCAACTAACCAGGCTCTGACTACCACCAACCCGCATTAGGCCAGCGTGATGCTAAATAACTATAATCGATCCATATGAACTATTAGCGACGGCCCCTGGTGCCCGGCGGAACCGAAGGCCAGGCTGCAATGGACCGATCGATGTGAAGATCTTTGAGAGTGGTGGAAGTCTATCTGATGATGATAGAGGCAAGTGGGCAAAAGTTGAAAGAATGAAGAATTAGGAAAAATTTATCAGCAATAATAAAATGGGAACAGGTGATCTGAATAACTTTTTTTTCGGTTTATTCGTTTCGTTCACCTGATGGTAAGTGATACTCCTGCTAATAGCGACGTGGCTCTAGTTAGGATGACGTATACTACACCACACTGTGCTCAGTAGCGGGAAGCCGTTGGATGCGGGCAGCGCAGGATCGATCGATGAAGAGATCTTTGAGGAGGTCTATGTTCAGCAATGGATGTCTATCGGCTGATGATGATGATGCTATGACTCCTTTTTTGCCCGGCGACCACAATCAGCATGGCCTCTTACCGCCGGACACTAAGGGACGTTGTTTGTAGGGGTTCATATGGGTTTTTTTGGACCATTTCCTACCACACTTGCCCAATGCGGGTTGGCGGGAGCCAGAGTCTCGTTTCGTGATTAGCAGGCTACACCACGAGCAGGTGAGGTTTTTTTTTGTCGTGCGTAACAAAATGCTAACGGCACGCACACATCGGAGCCACGGGTCCGGCAGCGGGATAGTGTCGGACTTCAACCGACTAAAAATATTCACACGGTATTCCAATCACGTCCGACAGTATGCAGGATCACGGGATGATATCGAGCAGTTCCCCAACCCCGATCAGCGCCCAGATCCAACGGGCCCGTCTCGGGGAGGGATGTGAGGCAGCTCTCCCTACAGACAATCCATACGTGGCGACGCGTCGGAAAAAGGAGACACTCCGCCAGATACACCCCGGGAACCATCTCCAAAGGGCCTCCGACCCGACGGCCCAGGTCAGTCGCGATGCTAGGTTCCCCTGCCTGAGGAGGGGTCTATTCTTGGCGGTGCTATCCAAACAATCTAAATGCTCCATGGCCCTATGGAATAAGGTTCAAATTGAAACCAAACACATCTCGAGTTCCCGCCGCTCCCGCGCGTTCGTTGATCCGAGCATCAGCTGTTTTTGATTTTGTGTTCCATTGCTGGTTTGTTTTTAGTAAGATAATGTATTTTTTATAAAAATATCATTTCATTTAGCTGTAGTAACACGATGGAGCGTAAATAATTCTAATAAAACGTATTAAAAATGTAATTTTTTTTTAAATCAGGATCTATATTTTCTCTGTCCCATCATCAAAGGTGTCATTAGTACTATCGAAGGTCTTCGTTTTTGGAAGCGGTCTCCTAACACACAGTATAATAAAAATTGGTTTCCTTTATTCACCAATCACGTGAAAACTAGTGAACGTATCTACACTGGAACATGAGTATTCAAAGCGGAATGATCTGTATATGGTTATACGCTATTTATTTTTAGAATTTCATAGATCATTAATTATACTATTTCTAATTAACTTTTATAAACATTTTAATTTTGTATTATTTATGCGGTTGCTATGGTAACGGTTGCTATAGAAAGCCATTAATATACTGCTGCCAGCAAAGACGGAGAACAGCCAGTCTAATTATATATAAAATTTTTAATAAACATAGTATATATATAATGTTTCATCATCATCAGCCGATGGACTACCACTGCTGGACAAAAGCCTCCCCCAAAGATTGTCCACATCGATCGATTAAAGATACTTATTTGGTATTATTTATGTGGTTGCTATAGTAACGTATAATATATAAAGATATGTTAAAATTTTGTTAAAACCGTAGTTATCTATAATATAAATCGAAAAAAAAATGCTTGAACGACGATCTGATGAAGATCGCTACCCAGCCGGCGGCTAAGGCCAAGTCCATTGGCTGATGATGATGATGATGATATAAAAAACGTCCACGTAATATGACCATTTTCACATTTTAATAACGTCCAAGTTACGTGAGCGGTTTAGACAATTTTCTTGTCAAAACGAACGAGATCCAGCAACACGAGATGATTTATCTGTTGCTTAACAGCAGTGCGTCTTTACACACCGCGGCCTCAGGGTTAGCAGCTGACAGAATTCGGCGGGAAAGTTTATTATAATTCCTTCCTATTCCAACACTGCAACTCTTCTTCTTGTCAAGTCTTTTCAAGTGCGAAGGTTGATAGTTTCCAAAACAATCGCACCTATTGCGCGAGGTGGGATCTGATGCTAGAATTTTCCTAGATCTATCAACTTCTTGTCTTTCACAAATCAAAATCTCATCCAAATATCACAGATCGATATCGGGCGACACCAACCTGTCTACCAATATTGGAGATTATGATGGACACCTTATTCCTTTTTCTTAATCTAGTTAAATAATAAGAGTATCCGCAATCTGGTTGAGGTTTTAAAATTTCATATGACCCTATAAACAGTTGGTGCACGACAACGCAATTGGCATGAGGTTGTGTAATATAATGATATAATGTTTGAAATAATACGTAATTGAGATTAAACCTCAATTTTAGACACATAATTGCTGATGAAGAATTGATGATAATATGATGTAGGGGCCGCCAGGTTTGTAACAGTTTCATATATTCTAATAAAGTAATGAAATGGACATTTACCTGGTTTCGAATGACACGCTTGCACTCTATCTACAATCATCACCGTCAGCCAATAGACGCCCACTCCTCTACACAAGCCTCCGCCAAAGATCTCCACATAGATCGGTTCCCCGTTACTCACATCCAGTAGGTTTCCGCGATTATCACCAGATCATCTGTCCACTTTGTGGGAAATCTCCCCACACTCGAGCACCTTACTGCCCCATCGACCGTCGGTCCTTCGAGCAATGTGCCTTGCCTCTCTACAATGGTATCATATAGTATAAAATATAACACTTTACAAAGAGTGCGGATGTCTGAAAGAATAACCAAGAAGAGAATTGATCCATTACTACATATTGACAATATCTTACCTACTTATACCGGCAAAAAATAGTTTAAAACCTTGAATATAAAGTCTGGTTATAAGTAGCTGGAAATTAGTCCAGAGGATGAAAAAAAGACGGCCTTCCTGAAGGGAAAAGGACCATGGCAAATCAGCATCATGTGCCTTTTCATCTTCTCTGGCGCTGATGTTTAGACATCTGGAAGACGTTAATGTTTTTATGGCCGCAAATATACTTTTAATAACGGCGTCATGGAGACAATTAAAAACCTCCAATAATAATTAATTACTATACAAAACATTACACGGTGATAAGGTAACAACAATAAGGCATACATAGCAGCTATGTATAATCTGGACACTTGCAAAGTAGTAAGCAATAATAAAAAACACTAACAACACAAAAGTACAATCGATCCGGCGAAATGTACCGACTAGGTTCCCGTGATACACAATGGCTTCTGCAATCAAGTCAGAATATTTGAGTTAATGTTGCAACATCGCTTTTTTGTTACTAAATTTAAAAAATCTAGACTCTTCAGTCTCTTTATCTATAATTTGTTTTCAAGAAGGTCTAGTTTCAGATTTACCTATCCTGTTTCTTCAAACTATCCACATAATTGATCTGTTGCAGGAGGCCGCACATGTAGACATTACGTCTATTTCTCACACGAAACAATTGGTGAAAGACCGTATTAGTGGCCTTTTACATCAAGCAGGGGTTAATTGATTTCTTAATAGCCTGAGCGTGTGCAGCTAAAGTCGTGGTGGCTTAATGGCTATGAACTCGGACATCGCAATCAGATGACGAGGGTTCTAATCCCGGCCGGCGAATGTGCACCTCTTAGGCAGTTTCTCAGTGCCTAATGTTCATGTTGTTACAATTACCTTGTACTTAACGGTGAAGGAAACCTCGTGAGGAAACCCGCACACTGAAATTGTCTTTGTGTGCGTGTGGTGACCCCAGTAATGTGGCAACAGGCTCACCCCCTGTTACATGGGACCTAATCTGACCACATCTAGCGAAAAGTGGGTGTTTATTCGCCTCTGCCTCCTCCTACTGAGTAAGAAGGCGAAATAATCTAAAAAAAAAAGTAGTTTGAAAGAGACGATAGAGCCCTAACAAAAGTAAGATTTTCTTTATGCAACTTGAGAGCAATATTGTTTTGTTACAGCTGCGATTTAATTTTGCGTCTTAAATAAACGATACGTAAAACTAAAGATCTTTTGTAATTAATTAAAATTGAGCCAAAAATATCTAAAATTGCATCAGTTTTTGGTTTTAAATCATTAAATCTATGTAATAATCTTATAAAGTTCACCGCGTTGCTTTAATGTTGGCAGTACTGAATAATTGACAAAATGTCAGTGCGGGCGGCGGAGCGCCGCGTACGGCCGGCGGCGAGCGCGCGCCGCGTGCGCCTGGCGCTGCGCAGCGGTCAGCACGAAACTTGTGCGCGCGGCTACACACGAGCGCGCTCTATTAAACCTGTAATGGCCGCGAACCTCTAATGCGTTGTTTTTAACCGTCGATTGAATTTTGTAAGCGCCGGTCCGTAGTTTGATGGACGATGTGTTTTTGTGTACATATTGCACTTTCGCAAGTTAATTTGAACTATACAGCACACAAGCGACATAATCACAAATAGTTAACGACAATAATAATTCCTTTTATAGTTCCAAAGCTGTTAGTATTTTCATTCGTTTATGTTTGAACACATTCTGTAATGGTCAGCTAAATTCTTTTGGCGTTACCTTCTACCGTGGCTGATACATACATATAACAAGCAAAAAATAATTAATATATAAACTATAAATAAATAAGTATCAAAAACATATATATAATCACCAGCTGTTTGCTAGCCGTAATGTACATTTAAGCTGCAAATGGCTTTCTGTAACAACCGCATATATACTAAATGAAAATGTTAGACAAAACGATGAAGGATCTATGCAATTCTAAAATAAATAGCCTATGACCATGTATAGATCAGTTCGCGTCGAATACTCATATTCCCATGTGGATAAGTTCACCAGTTTTCACGTGAATCTCGAACAAACAAAACCAATTTTGATTATATATATTCAAGAGTACTCAGTTTTATCTGAAACTTTATTCATCATTTATTATTTTACAATCTTCGTTGTTGTTATGTCCTTTAAGCAGGATATCCTGTCTACATTATCACAAGTGTTTCAGTTTCTCCAAGGATCATTTTTATGACATTTCCAATAAATTAAAATCACCAAAATCAATGGTCTCTGTTATGTTAAATAGAATTTCCTTCTCTATAGTCAGTCACAACAGTCTGATGGAAAATTCGGACATCGTCCAGCTGCCTCGGTGGTGCGGCGTCTAAGCTGACCTTCAAATATGGAGGTCTCTAATTTTATTGGTGGAATTTGTTGAGTTTTTTCAACCCCAATTACCTACCACCCGATTTTAAATTTGCCGCTAACATACCAGTACTGCTGGTAGGTCTCTGTTGCTGGAGACCGTCTAGATACCATCGCAGCTACTATTACAGCCGACGAACAGTACTGTGTAGATATTACTATGTTCCGGATTGAAGGGCGCTGTAGCTAGTGTAATTACTGTGGTAACGAAACTTGATATCTTATGTCTCAGGTGACAAGCGCAATGTGATACAGTGTACATAGTGTGCATCGTTATTATGGACAGGCGTATCACTTACCATCAGGTGATACCATTGTTAAATAAAAAAAACCACTGCGTTCCGGCTGTCAGTACATGAGAGTTGAAATATTCTAAAGCAGCGCGCTTCACAATATTCAGTCTCGTTCTCTCTTATTCGATTGACTTTAAGGTCGAGTATAGATTAAAAAGACAGTTATTTTAACTGGTAGTGTAACAGTTAAACTAACCGACGGATTACATTGTAGTAAAGTTTAACAATCAGCTGCTGATGTAAGGAATTCACACAACAACATTTCCGCAACGCGGGAGGACGCGAGACAATGGCGCGCACCCCGCGCCGCTCGTTAGCGCGGACGCGGCCGGCGGCGCCGCGATCCGTATCTCTTTCCCAACAGTGGACACGGCGGATGGGAAACAAGTCCTTAACAATTAGCGGAGTTGCGAGACTCGTCCGCGCCGGTATTGACGCAACTGTTAACGTTCCCATCGCTGGGACAGCTCTCTAACGTGCAATGCGGATAGCTAGTCCGCGGACTGCAATCTGCTCGATAAAGTATCAAAACTATTTACACTACAACGCTAACCAAATGAGTTTTTTTTTTTCGTTTTCACTTCCGTCTTTTCGCCAGGATCGGGCTTTTGTCTTTTTATTTCTACAATATTCTATTTTATCTTCTATAACATTATTTCTCTCTCTCATTTCATTCTTCTTGTTTACTTTCATATTCAGATAAAAATTCTATTTTATTCCCACACACATCGCTTCTCAAACTACAATTGCTTTTTTTAATATTAAACGGTCAAGTGTGTGTCGGCGGATGTGCTGTAAAAATGTTATTCGAACATATCTTCATCATATATCCCGTTCACCGGAAGTTAAGAGTTCTTCGAGTTACAACTGAAATATCGACACTTTAAATGTAGTATACTGTTGATATATAACTATGGATTAACTAGTTAGTTAACTGTCTGGTTACTTTAACTGGAATAACTTAACTGCGCAATAGAGGTCTCAAATGGAGGCGCAAAGGTCTTCTTCGCGTTTTAAGTGTAATCTAAGTTAACAATGGTGTGATGAGAACAAAAAAAAATAGGATCCCACGGCAACGAGTTAAATGTTATTAATAGCTTGAAATGCGTTTTAATTAATTGCATACACCAGTACAATACTTGTTTACATAGAATACGTGAATTTGTGGGATTTATTCCCAGCGTTGGGATTGCATTCCACAGACCAAAGCTGCGCTATGAACGTATTAAGAGTTTAAAGACACCAATGGGGAACTGATGATATTACTTTACAAGTGGTAGGTGACTGTCTAAGCCCTGAAGTCTTTAGCTCGTAAGAACAGGACTAAAGTAAGTCCTGCCTGTCGTAGAAGGCGACTGAAAGGATCTAGGAGTTTCGCGGGCCTTAAGGGTGGGGACCCTTATCGGTCAGCAAGGGTGGTTAGGAGGATTAGGCTCCTCCTCAGAGACGTAACACAAAGTGTAGAGGAGCACTGATACGTTCTATAACAGATCCCGGGGATTCTCCGGATGCGCTGATGCAGACCACGTAGTGATCAAGAGTCTCACACAACCCTGGCTTTCCTCCAGAAGCAGGGTGTCTTTCGAAGACTAGGACCAGGTACTGGTGCTATTTGTTATAAACGGTGATGTAGCTGATGCGTGATGAGACCACACATCACATGTCTCGTGATGGGTTCAATGTGGTGCAGTGTATACCATCATAACCTTTGAGACATTGGGTATTAGTTCTCATCATCCTCACGGATGTAGATAGTAACTAAGTTAAGATAATACCACCACCCCTACACCACAACCAATTTGACCGTTACATATGTTATAAATACACTCAAAATTACGTAACGCTAGTTAGGATGATATTCAAAGCACCATATTGTATTCGTCGCTTTAAGACACCAGATGTGGAGTCTCATTACTCGAGTAATTTTATTTACTACAGCGCCCTTCAAACCGGATCACAGTAATGTTCGCACAGTACTGTCTGTCGGCTGCAATAGGCGCTGCGCTGGTACCTACCTAGACGGTCTGCAACAACAGAGACCTACCAGCAGTAATAGCTTCAGCGCCCTTCAAACCGGATCACAGTAATGTTCGCACAGTACTGTCTGTCGGCTGCATTAGGCGCTGCGCTGGTACCTACCTAGACGGTCTGCAACAACAGAGACCTACCAGCAGTAATAGCTTCAGCGCCCTTCAAACCGGATCACAGTAATGTTCGCACAGTACTGTCTGTCGGCTGCAATAGGCGCTGCACTGGTACCTACCTAGACGGTCTGCAACAACAGAGACCTACCAGCAGTAATAGCTTCAGCGCCCTTCAAACCGGATCACAGTAATGTTCGCACAGTACTGTCTGTCGGCTGCAATAGGCGCTGCGCTGGTACCTACCTAGACGGTCTGCAACAACAGAGACCTACCAGCAGTAATAGCTTCAGCGCCCTTCAAACCGAATTACAGTAATGTTCGCACAGTACTGTCTGTCGGCTGCAATAGGCGCTGCGCTGGTACCTACCTAGACGGTCTGCAGCAACAGAGACCTACCAGCAGTAATAGCTTCAGCGCCCTTCAAACCGGATCACAGTAATGTTCGCACAGTACTGTCTGTCGGCTGCATTAGGCGCTGCGCTGGTACCTACCTAGACGGTCTGCAACAACAGAGACCTACCAGCAGTAATAGCTTCAGCGCCCTTCAAACCGGATCACAGTAATGTTCGCACAGTACTGTCTGTCGGCTGCAATAGGCGCTGCACTGGTACCTACCTAGACGGTCTGCAACAACAGAGACCTACCAGCAGTAATAGCTTCAGCGCCCTTCAAACCGGATCACAGTAATGTTCGCACAGTACTGTCTGTCGGCTGCAATAGGCGCTGCGCTGGTACCTACCTAGACGGTCTGCAGCAACAGAGACCTACCAGCAGTAATAGCTTCAGCGCCCTTCAAACCGGATCACAGTAATGTTCGCACAGTACTGTCTGTCGGCTGCAATAGGCGCTGCGCTGGTACCTACCTAGACGGTCTGCAACAACAGAGACCTACCAGCAGTAATAGCTTCAGCGCCCTTCAAACCGGATCACAGTAATGTTCGCACAGTACTGTCTGTCGGCTGCAATAGGCGCTGCGCTGGTACCTACCTAGACGGTCTGCAACAACAGAGACCTACCAGCAGTAATAGCTTCAGCGCCCTTCAAACCGGATCACAGTAATGTTCGCACAGTACTGTCTGTCGGCTGCAATAGGCGCTGCGCTGGTACCTACCTAGACGGTCTGCAACAACAGAGACCTACCAGCAGTAATAGCTTCAGCGCCCTTCAAACCGGATCACAGTAATGTTCGCACAGTACTGTCTGTCGGCTGCAATAGACGCTGCGCTGGTACCTACCTAGACGGTCTGCAACAACAGAGACCTACCAGCAGTAATAGCTTCAGCGCCCTTCAAACCGGATCACAGTAATGTTCGCACAGTACTGTCTGTCGGCTGCAATAGACGCTGCGCTGGTACCTACCTAGACGGTCTGCAACAACAGAGACCTACCAGCAGTAATAGCTTCAGCGCCCTTCAAACCGGATCACAGTAATGTTCGCACAGTACTGTCTGTCGGCTGCAATAGACGCTGCGCTGGTACCTACCTAGACGGTCTGCAACAACAGAGACCTACCAGCAGTAATAGCTTCAGCGCCCTTCAAACCGGATTACAGTAATGTTCGCACAGTACTGTCTGTCGGCTGCAATAGGCGCTGCGCTGGTACCTACCTAGACGGTCTGCAACAACAGAGACCTACCAGCAGTAATAGCTTCAGCGCCCTTCAAACCGGATCACAGTAATGTTCGCACAGTACTGTCTGTCGGCTGCAATAGGCGCTGCGCTGGTACCTACCTAGACGGTCTTCGGCAACAGTTATGTTCCACCACGTTTACCTAGCAACACGATCACCTGATAGTAAGTGACACAGCTCATAATTTCTATCACCAATTTCACTTCATAGAAACATACGATAAAGCTCTCATATCTCAAAGTGAACAATCACAATGTGATGCAGTGTATAACATCAGCGTATCACTTACCAAGTGAACGTATCACTCGTCAAAATTAAAAAAAAAAAATCCGTACAAATATTGTCCGGTTAACTATCGCCATTTATAATATAAGTAGCTCGTAAATAATATTATTTATATTGAAATCGATTTCAACAAATACTCGATTGTCAGGATGCCGCGAAATTAAAAAAAAATAAACATTAAAAATAACAGATAAAAATAACAAGTAAAAATAACCGTTTCTTTTTTTCATTTTGAATGCTGTCACCTTTGCTTCGTTAAAATACAAGTGAATGATGTCACGTCTATAAAGGAGAGGATTAATAAGAATATATACAGAGTCTCTAATACCGGATATCGTCTAGGTATCACAGCGGATCATGTTGCAGCCGACAAACAGCATTGTGCAGATATTACTATATAGGCAAGTTATTGAAATTGCTTGGGTTATGAGACTTAATTTTAAGGTTACGAGCGCAATCTGGTGAAATGTATACTACCTTTACCACCAGACGAACACCATTTGGATGGGAGGGATGCATTAAAATTCCGAATGAACTGATACTTCGCGCGTGATCAGCTCGCTGGCGAGCGGCGCGACCTTGATCTATCGGTCGGCTGCATTGTAAACAGTGAAACAAAACTGCATCCATGTCGTATTGCACGCGATTTTACGTGTACACATATCAATTGCCAAACGTCCAGATTATATCTATTGTATGTATATATATACCAGCTATTCCCCGGCCGATTTGAACCCCTTATCAACAACCCCGCAGCTTCTTTTGTGAAAAGAATCTTTTATAGATAGACCATTCTTAGCTGATCTCTACACGGGAGAAGCAATATCTTTACCATATTTTGAGGGTTTACCTCTAACAGTTTCGGGATCTTGTGATTGATTCCACCAGACATTCTTCTGCGTTTAACATCAGTAGTTCAGCGACCTTTAATCCAACACATCACCAGCCCATCAGCTGACGATGGTGGTGATATCACTGGTAAACGAAGTGGTGGTTTTCTTTTATTTTGGTAGGAAGTCCTACTTTACACAGACTGACAAAAGAACTTGTGATATCTCCGCAGCAATTATTTCTACCGCCAAACAGTACAGTGCAACAATAACTGTGTTCCGGTTTGAAGGGTCCTGTAGCTAGTGTAATTACTGGGGTAAAGAGACTCAACATCTTTCGTCTCAGGCGACGAGCGCAATGTGGTGCAGCGTATATCGCTTACCATCAGTCGCACCGCTCATCTCGCTGCTTAATGAAATAAAAAGAAGGATGAATGTTGATGGTCACCACCGCCTCCGGTTATGCACACTGCTACACATTGGTAACTCCCTTGGGATCTTGATCCATCCATATCTAAATTATAGACGTACTCATGTCTCCCAATCTCGGGGCTAAAGTTACATAAACTGTTTCTTTTTTTTTTTAAAAAAAAAAAAGACAATAAAACAGGATTTGGCAAGGATACTTCAAGGAGTACTTAAAAACGTTATAAAGAACATCGCTTCCGCTTCGACGGAAACCGGTTCAACCGCATATTTGTCGTATATATGAAGTATCTATAAATGTTGACATTCCAAGCTGTTCCCGCTGAGCTGGTGGAACTTACATTAGTGAGAGCTCAAAGAAACGTGAACTGGTGACAGGTCGCCGTCGCGGAAGACTCTCTAGACAGATACCACCGCAGCTGCTATTGCAGCTGACAAACACTACTGTGATCCGGTTTGAAGGACGCTGTAGTATACTGGGTTAACGAGACTCGACTTATGTCACAGATCAGCGCAAATCGGTGCAGTATACACCATCCTAACTAGCATTACGTTGTTATGAGCAAGCGTATCACTTAACATCAGGTGATCAGTTCATTTCATCGCTTCCTTGAATAAAATAGTGTTTCCTGTATCGAACTTAATACTAACTATTTCATTACTATCACTACCACCGTAGATAGATAAGTTGGTAGATGTGGTTCTCTGGTGGTGTTTGATGCAACAAAGTCAGTGTATAAATGTACCCCAATCTTGCAGATGTGGTTGTCGTGGGTGGTGACGTCATTGCTGCTCAGCATAGCAGCGTCCGCCGGAAACGAATACCTGCCACCGAGCAAAGGCTACAGCTATAACCCACCGCACATACCATTCACAATACCAACGGTAAGTGGAGATCACGCAGAGCAGCATCAGCGAACTGCTCCTAACGACAGCTCGGTATCGATGCCTTCTCGAATCATCATCATCATCTCAACTGATGAACTTCCACTGCTGGACTTCGATCTCTTGTACTATTCCACAAAGCACGGTCATGTGTCGTCTTCCAGAGATCATTTTTCCTTAATTGTATGGACCAGCTATTGACCACGTTCTTACCAGATGGTAAGCAGCGTTCTAGTCTTTTGCTGGTAAAGTGCACTAATCTAGAATTCTGGGAAATCTGGAATATCTTTAATAATCTGGCTCCATGAGAACTGATTCAATTGTCGAGTAACACTTAAGTGTCTGGATGGGTTATTAGTTTGGATGGCGGAACGGTTTCCTTGATTCCAGCTGACCAGCTGTCAAGAGCCAGAGTACACTGAACCAACTTGGACCTCATTCTGTGTTCCACTTATTCTTTTATCTTGCTTTAATGTCTTCTTCCTAAATAATTTCCAAATTGTTTAGGAAAGAACGTTTGGTTTTTTAGTAGCTTTGATCTACAGTCTCCTCTGGTGAGAGTCAATCTTACTTTAAATCGTTTCTATTAGATCTCTTCTCATTATCTCCTTGATCTATCATCATCTATTCTCTTCTCTTTGTTAGGTAGTCATCAATCAAACGGTACTCTTCTCCGATTTGCTTTCTTACTTCTAGCTATTACTTAATTAATTTGCCGGTCTACCTTCCTATTATGTTTTCCCCACAGTCTTTAGTCATCCTATTTTCTTCATCAATGCTTAAACCTCCTTTATTAGATGATCATCATGAAGCAAGCAACTCTATTGTTTTGATGTCTTCTTCTTCCGTCTGCCTTTGTCATAATTAATCAGGGTGTAACTTCCCCTGTAACATTGGGCGGAGATTCTCTACACTAGGTCGAGTCGTTCATGATCATCATCAAGCGACCAGCTTTCCCGCAGCTTAGCTTTATAAAAAATTATCTAATATTTGAATAAATGGCAGCTCATCGAATCACGCCGCCGTTATATAATCTGTGACCCTGAACCGCAGCCAGAATCCGCGCGCATAGTTGCATTGTAACACATTCATTGCCTCCAACGTAATGGATGGAGAGGTCCGACATTGGCCGTGTCGTGGCATATCATTGCCATTTGCGGATTTGGACGCGGAGCCATTGTGCTTTTTTTTAATTCATGCTCGTGTAACATGGAGATTACGAAGACGCGAGAATATACAGACGAGCACTTCGAACCAGATGTCTACAAAGCTTTTTAAACAGAGATGAGCAAGACATCAGGTATCATCAGTCTCACAGCAGCACACCGTTACGCTCGGCGAGTTGTGATTGTTTTTAACAAAAAAAAAACCGGTTAAAAGAGCAAAACTCTCATCTGACGCACCTGATCATAACACTGAGGCATCATTGGAGTTTCCATCACCCCAGTACGCTGGTCATTATCAATGGTAATATGTCCACCGTCATTATCTTTTGATGTAAGGTTGGGAGGTTTTAAAATTTCCTAACGCGATGGTACATTCTGAGACGATCTCGAAGAAGAACCTACCACCAGTAAAACTATGATGAAGTACTTATAACGGATTTAAAATAAAAAAATGCATCATTATAGTATTTGGAGGGGAATAGTGACATTATCCCTCCAACCCACATTGATGGGAAATGGCCCAAATCCCACCATATGAACCACTAAAAACGACGGCCCCTGGTGCCCAGTAAGTCGCAGTAAGCTGGTGGATGCGGGCAACGCAGGACTAATCAATGTGGAAATATTTGGAGGAGGCCTATGTCCAGCTGTGGACGTCTATGGACAGATGATGATAATGATGATGAGTGACATTACAATGCCAGTGACCACTGGCAAACCTTCCAGTATTAAGACTTATTTATCTTAGTCTTCCTTTAAATATCTAGACGATATCCAATATAAGGTTATTAATAGCTTGCTCTATGATCCCACTGTTGGGATTTACGGTTTTTTTTTGATAAACGTCGCATGAGCTCGAATATTCTCACTACTTCAGTTCGTATTCCTCTCGATCCCACATTTGCCTTTTTTCTATTCATCACACCACACCGCGACAAACCAATCTTGATATATATAAAATTAGGACAGTTATCCAAAAACTCTTCAAACAGGAACATCCTACTATTGGTTGCCAGCAATAGAAGCTGCGGTACCTAGGTCGCCAGCAATAGATCTACCATCAGTAAATCTTGAATTCATTAAGTAACAACTCCTCACAGCATCCTACTGCATCTAACTGAACCATCACCACTCCAAGGTAATGCTTATGGGACTATTGTGTCACCAAAACAATGGGTCACCTTGGGATGTGAACATTCAGATGTCGTTCAGCTTCCAATGCTAATAAAACCTCGCTCCGTGAAGAACCTTATCTTGACGCAGTGCAGTTGTCTATGGTCTATTGTTTTAAACGTCATAATTTGACGAATGCTTGAATGTGGACAATCGTCCCATATTTGGAAGAACTCACCAGGTCACTGTTATTAGTTCTTAATAGGTAATCATGAGTTCCAGCTCTGCTTTGACCTGGTGCTATGTAAAACTTTTCGCTGTGTGGACTCCAGTTGTTTGCGAAGACGTTCTTTTAGTTACCATCAAGTGCGTTAAACGGGATTTGATTTCTTATCGATATATTAATGACCGTTGATGGTGAAGCGTACTCGCTCTGAACATCCCTTATGAGTTATCAGCCAGAACTCATTAATATTGTTATGACCAATTTGTACTCCATGAACACAGTAATTAACCGTGTGGGTCCAAACATCCAAACTCTGCAAGCGATCTCGGAATCTAACTAAGGACCTCTGTCTCACATAAATCCGACACTGCAACAAAAGCAGTAATTAATATTAGCGCCATCTATTATTCGATAGCGAATAATATTAATTTGTTTGAATCTTTACACAATACAATTGTGTATGCGTCATTACATATAGATTACACTAGTATGTACTAATCTATATATTTATATGGTATTAGTGTATATGCCACCTTTCTCTCCCCCTCCCCCTTTTATAAACAAGTTTACCGACATATATATGTATATATTTAGTTCTGTGTGTTTTTGTATTTGTTTATAGTTTTAGTTTAATTATCTGTTCTCTAATTTTAATTGTCTTTTCTTTATTTCTTATTTTGTGTGTTTACATTTAGATAGTACTAGTGTGTGTGTGGCTTAAAATTTCTTCTATTCCCCAGACACGCCCACAGCCGCCGGTGACCTTACCAACGCAAAAGACGAACCAGTACCTGCCGCCCGTCACCACGGCGCGGCCGTTCGTCACCAGACCGGTGCCGACGACGACACCGCACAACGTAAGTGCACCGACACTAATTTATTATTCTAAGGAAACAATTAGTAAATATTTCACAAGGTGATGATATATACGTCTTCTTATTGGTTTAAGATATTTTTCTGATGACATCATCGTCATCACACGTCTACTACTGGACGTCGGCTTTTCTCAAAGGTTCGGTCTTCCGCTGTCCGCATCCAATGGTCCACCTTCACCAGATCACAGTAGATAGAGTAGTAGTCGCAGACGATATACATCGCGAAGAGACTCGGGTTTGATCCTCACTGAGCTTCCGGTGATGAAAAGCGTCTTGAGGAATCCGACATGACCCATAAACAGCTTTCATAGACATGACCCGCATTTACCCAGCGTAGTAAATAAATGGCGTTGACCTAGTTTCTCGTGAGAAGATTCCGAGTCCCAGCAGTGGGAAAATTATAACGCGTAACATATATATTTAATAAAAAAAGATCAATAATTAATATTCTCTGATAGGGTCCAGGGCACGGCTCCCGAGACACAAGTGGTGCTTAGGTCGGGACCCGAGAGATATCACATGTTCCTGACATTCCATTGAAGTTCAAAGAAAAAAAAAACTTTGATACTTTTAAATGTTAGAATATGAAGTCTTCAATGACAGTGTTCAAGTTTAGAGCCTAAAAATATCAGGATTAAAGGATCAGCATCTTAGAATTCATGTAGTACATTAATTTTTTATTAGCCCGATAACGCGCGCTACCGGGGTTAGGTTTCCCTCAAGGATCCTCATGAAGGAGACATTGGGACAACACCACGCTGGTCCAGTTCATTCGTGGTCAGAGCCTGTGGCTTAGCTGGGTGCACCGCGTTGACCCTGGCTCCATGAAATGTTGACCCTTTACACCCCCTTTAATCGCAGTAATTATTAATTACGTCAATGTTGGCAGGGTAACGCTACCAACATTACATTAATTAAAAACGAGAAATACAAAGATGGCCGCTAAGTAAAATACGTTGTTCGTTATATTAATCATCATCTTAATCATCATCTATGTAATGATCTGGATTTTTGGAGGTCGGCGGCGGTATATACGGCTTCTTCGTTACACCATCTGAAATGTCACAGCTTTAGTTACACTCTTTTTTGCGTGTTACGATCGTGATATCACTTGAAAGGCGATGCATCCAAATGTCTGTTTGCGGAATATACAAAACTCCACGATTTATCACAACGTTAGAGATAAAGCCAACAGTAGTGTGTAAACTTTACTGTGTTCCGGTTTGAAGGGTGCTGTAGCTAGTGTAATTACTGGGTAATGAGAGTGAACATCTTTTCATCGAGCGCAATGTGATGCAGTGTATACTATTCTAACTAGCACCACTATGTTATGGACAAGGGTATTAATTACCACCAGGTGAACGTCTTCTAAAACTCATCGCGTAGTGGATTTAAAAAAAAAAATTCTTACCCTCTGCGACTTCACCCCCTTCAGTAATTTTTGTTTCATTCGTTTTTTTACGTTCTAAAAAGACAAAGGTCATTAATGAAATTCCTATAGGAAATAGATACAGATAATAAATATTAAAATATTTCTTAGGTTTAAATATCATCTAAATATCTGGTAGGTCTCTGTCGCTGGAGACCGCCTGGGTAAGCACCATCGCAGCTCGAAATAGTAATGTGATCCGGTTTGAAGGGCGCTGAAGCTAGTGAAATTATTGGAGTAATGAGACATCTTATGTCTCAGGGCGACGAACGCAATGTGATACTGCGTATATTATCCTGACTAGCGCCACGTTTATATGGGCGGGCGTATCACTTACCATCAGGTGACCACAGTATGTTGCAGTGTATGTCATCCTAACTACCGTCACGTTATAAGCGAATTGCTTACTGCTTAATAAAAAAAAATATATAATTTTATGTATCTATCTTTTTTCATTCGACGAAACGACGGGTAAGATGTTCACCTGATGTTAAGTGATACGCTTGCAAATAACAACATGGCACCAGTTAGAATATCATACATTGCGTAACATTGTACTCCTCGCCTATAGACATAAATTATCATATTTCTTTACCGCAGTAATATCTCTAGCCACAGCGCCCTTCAAACCGGATCACAGTAATGTTCGCACAGTACTGTCTGTCGGCTGCAATAGGCGCTGCGCTGGTACCTACCTAGACGGTCTGTAGCAACAGAGACCTACCAGCAGTAATAGCTTCAGCGCCCTTCAAACCGGATCACAGTAATGTTCGCACAGTACTGTCTGTCGGCTGCAATAGGCGCTGCGCTGGTACCTACCTAGACGGTCTGTAGCAACAGAGACACTACCAGCAGTAATAGCTTCAGCGCCCTTCAAACCGGATCACAGTAATGTTCGCACAGTACTGTCTGTCGGCTGCAATAGGCGCTGCGCTGGTACCTACCTAGACGGTCTGTAGCAACAGAGACACTACCAGCAGTAATAGCTTCAGCGCCCTTCAAACCGGATCACAGTAATGTTCGCACAGTACTGTCTGTCGGCTGCAATAGGCACTGCGCTGGTACCTACCTAGACGGTCTGTAGCAACAGAGACCTACCAGCAGTAATAGCTTCAGCGCCCTTCAAACCGGATCACAGTAATGTTCGCACAGTACTGTCTGTCGGCTGCAATAGGCACTGCGCTGGTACCTACCTAGACGGTCTGTAGCAACAGAGACCTACCAGCAGTAATAGCTTCAGCGCCCTTCAAACCGGATCACAGTAATGTTCGCACAGTACTGTCTGTCGGCTGCAATAGGCACTGCGCTGGTACCTACCTAGACGGTCTGTAGCAACAGAGACCTACCAGCAGTAATAGCTTCAGCGCCCTTCAAACCGGATCACAGTAATGTTTGCACAGTACTGTCTGTCGGCTGCAATAGGCACTGCGCTGGTACCTACCTAGACGGTCTGTAGCAACAGAGACCTACCAGCAGTAATAGCTTCAGCGCCCTTCAAACCGGATCACAGTAATGTTCGCACAGTACTGTCTGTCGGCTGCAATAGGCGCTGCGCTGGTACCTACCTAGACGGTCTGCAGCAACAGGGACCTACCAGCAGTAATAGCTTCAGCGCCCTTCAAACCGGATCACAGTAATGTTCGCACAGTACTGTCTGTCGGCTGCAATAGGCGCTGCTCTGGTACCTACCTAGACGGTCTGCAGCAACAGGGACCTACCAGCAGTAATAGCTTCAGCGCCCTTCAAACCGGATCACAGTAATGTTCGCACAGTACTGTCTGTCGGCTGCAATAGGCGCTGCTCTGGTACCTACCTAGACGGTCTGCAGCAACAGGGACCTACCAGCAGTAATAGCTTCAGCGCCCTTCAAACCGGATCACAGTAATGTTCGCACAGTACTGTCTGTCGGCTGCAATAGGCGCTGCTCTGGTACCTACCTAGACGGTCTGTAGCAACAGAGACTTACCGCCAGTAAAGCTACCTGTTATATATACCTATTATAAATACTAACCTTCATCGCTGCCTGTGGGAATAGACGGTAGTGTTAATATTAATTTATTTCTGTAATCTAGATTATGTTTAAGTTCCTAATATTAATATAATCAGTTTCAGGAACTCACTGGGCATGAAGTTCGGCTCCACTGAAAGATTAATCGTAAATCAATTTCATTGTTTTTATGAAACTAGAAATATATATATATAGATACTAAGTACGTGTTTGTTCACATGTAACATCATCATCAGTCGATGAACGTCCACTGCTGGACATAGACCTCTCTCAAAGATCACCACATCGATCGGTCTCGCGTTGCCCGCATCCAGCGGCTTCTTGCGACCTACATTCAGCATCGTCCCGAATCCAAAAAGATTGTATCCCTTAAAAATCGTAACGTATAAAAAACGTGTCGAATAAAAGATCTTATGTTATTAAATCGTAACAAATTAAAAATATTATCGCACGGTATAAAATATCGTATTGCATGAAAAAATCTTATAGTATAAAAGGTCGTATCGTATACGTGTCGTAATGTATAACGAAAATATCTTTTTGTGAAACTCACACGTTATCGGTTTGTCGGTGGTGCAGCGCGTGACCGGATGCGGGCCCGTCTTGTGCAGCAGGGGCAGACGGACTGCAAACGGAACTGCTTTAGAGCGTGCCCATCCTTTATGGTGTAACCTGTTGTCTGTGTGAGAGAGAGAGACCAGGGTACCCAGGCTGAGGGTGCCCTAAGCCTTAAAAGCTCACCATACTAGGAGAGAGAAATCCAGAACGAACAGCTCCAGCAGATTACACTGTGACATTTCACCCGCATCTCAAGAGAAACGAGTGGGCAAATCAGTTCACTTCTTCATAGGCTTTTGTTCAGCAGTGGGCATTGCCCAATAAATTGATTGATAAGTAACTGACTGACAGTTCTGCGCACTATTCGACTCAAGAAGGTCCAGGTGCGATCCTCACCAAGCTACAACTTCTGATGGTAAACATCCTAACATTCGAAGACTTGTGACATCCGCCAGTGCGGTTATTAAATAACTGTGACTATCGTGATGTTTCATCACTAGTCCCAGCAGTGGGAGCGTGAAGTGGGCTGTTAGTTTATTACTGATTATACAAAAAATATCTTACATCGTTTAATATTAAACTCACCGTTTTCTATACCTGAAATTAGACTTCATGTTTACTGTGTTGAAAGGAGTGCGCGTATGTAGTGAAATATGAATAGAAAGAGATGGAGATATGAATAGAGAGATATGGAGACGTGAATAGGTAGAGATGGAGATATGAATATGATGAACTGGAGATAGAATAGGAGGTGACGGAGATACTAATAGGAAGTGATGGATATATGAATAGGAAGTGATGGATATATGAATTGGAAGAGATGGTGATATGAATAAAGAGATATAGAGATATGAATAGAAAGAGATAGATATATGCTTCGTTTCTGCCGCTGATGTGGAGTTATATTTGTATACATGACGGATCTTATGTTTATGCATTGCGATCATCATTATGATTTTACTATTTATTTTTTTGCATGTAACTATCTCATTGGGAAATGCTTCGAGTCCCAGCGCTGGGAACTAATAAGACCATTTATTTCATAAATTTTTTTTTGTTTTATAATCCAAATTTTCGTTTAATTACAACTTAAAGATAACTTACTTGACAATCTCTCCCCGTACTCTGTAAAGTTTAATAATGTGTTAAAGGATCTAGTGAAAGCCTATGCTTCAGTGTGGTGTAGTGTAAATCATCCTAACAGGCACCTCCTCGTTGTGGGATAGTATTACTTTTTTTTTAAGTTTTCTCTTACTTGTTTCGAGTCTGAACTTTTCTTTTTCTATTTGATTTGCTCTCTTTCTTATTTATTATCTTTTTCTTTCCTTATTTCCATTTCCATATTCATACTTCTTTTCAACTTCATCCTATATTATTTTAACATTTTTAATTTCCTTTCCTGCGTACATCCCTTCTCATAATGGATATTTTACTTACAACCCCTTCGCTTAGTCGTGTATAACATTTATACTTACCCACATCGTTCATCTTCGCTCGATTGGCTGCAACACGAGTCAGTTTTAGATCTTTAGACTGTCACATATGATTTTGGCATCGCCGTGTACCCAATAACGGTATGCGAGCTGTCGAATCCCAACAGTGGGAACATTATTATACAGCTTAAGATCTAAATATGATGCAGTAAAAAAAAAGCGATAACTAGCACCATATTGTTAAAGTCAAACATTTATTTTAATATAAACATTACTTTCTTTGTTGTGTAAACAACTTATTTTTTAAATAAGAATTAAAACAATTTAAACGTTTAAACGAAACATCATATACATATATATAAGAACTTGTAGGGTAGGTTGTTTAATAAAAATTTTTAAAACATGTTCCATTGCTATAGATACACGAACACCCGCCTGCCTTTTTAGTTACATTGTCTTTAATATATAAAAGTTGCTGGAAGAAAACCGTTAAGGATTACTTCACTTCATCCGCCGGAAAGAGCTTACCATGAACATAATTGTTTCCTAACGTTTAAGCTCTTACAATTCTTCACTTTTTTATACGTGCAATAAAGTATATAAATTTTTTGATACTTACTTATTAAAAGTTTGAAGTTGGAGGCACCACATAGAGACACCATCGCGAGAATGAGCTACAAGGAACAAATGTTTATCGTTGAATATATATCTATATATATGTGTATAATATGTTAAACATATTTTTATATCTATACACGAAAATTAATAATTTATAAAACAAAAATCTTTATTCAGATATACTAACAAATCAAAAATTTACTATTTATATATATTTCCACCTATGTAGAGACTCATCACGATATATCTGGTGCATAAGGGCTGGAGACTTGAAATTCAGTAGGAATATTCCTTTTGCCGAGTGTAGGGCAGTTAGGAACGAATTTTACAATGTCACCCACAAATGGTGTTGCGGCGGTGTTACCAGTTAATAAAGGGGGAGGAGAACAGGTAGTATTCAATATGCCGATAATGTTATTCATCCAGAAGAATCTCTTTATGGCGGCGGGTTTAATTTTTAACGGTAGCGGTCATTGTTAGTTCGTAATCATCACCATCCATACACTGCAACATGTGGCCTCGGTACCCAATAACATGCTTGAACCGGCGGTTATCTTAGATTATTTTTTTGATCTTCATGATAATATTATCTCATAAAAGGACACTATTTCGACCATATAAATATAATGCCTAGCAACCCACTGATATGCGTGAAGATCTTTAGGAGACCTATATCCAGCAGTGAACATTTATTATCACAGGTTTCCATCAGAGGCAATTTCCGTCTCTTAATAGATGCAGGAGCTTTATTATAGCACGATTAAAAAGAGAGGGAGAATTAATATTTAATTTATAATTAACCCTTTTAAACGTAGCGTTGCTTTTTTTTCTTGTAAAGAAGATTGAAAACCTAATTATTTCTTATATTTACGCAATTAGTGACCATTTAATAAAACGAAATTTTACAGATTTTATAGCTGCTTTTAATTCACTATCGGTGACCACATTTTGAATCGTCCCTACCATTACCTCATTGTGGTATGATGAAACACAAATCACTGATAACGGCACCGATTATATCAAGATCGATTCGAAAGGCTATCGTGATTAAAAAACATCCTAATTTCGATAGAGGATATGGCTGGGCAATACCAACTCTTTGAATTGCTTTTATTGATAAAATCAGATCAAACATCAAGCATACCATTAGATGACAGCAGGACACAGCTTATTCTACGTATACAACAAATCATAATTAAAGAGTTGTAGGTAGCCCGTGATGAGTATGAGGACAAACATCTGTCAGCTCAATGCCTCATGCCTAAAGCTGCTGCTAAGCCGTCCAAACGTCGTGATAAGGAAAATAATCAAAATAAGAATATGAACGCGATAAAACCAGTAAAGTTTTGTCTTATTTAAAGATTGAGAATCTATTTGTTAGATGATAACCTAACCTAACCTAACCTAACCCTTTCGTCTCTACAAACGTAAGGTCTATACAAATGAATCTATCTACATTCAGCCGTAGTTCCTGTTGTCATCCCACACAATTATTTAATATGAATAATATAATTATCTCTCCGTTTCAATATAAAATATGATTTATATGGAAAACTCACGAATCGCATCTCGTATCAAATAACACAAAAACACATAGAAATCACCGCAAACATTTCGAATTTTTAACGATATTATATCGATATAGTTTTATTGGCGTCTGGTTAGTTAAATCAAACGCGATAGAAAGGAAACGTTACGATATAGCATTAAGTTGAAAGAAACCGTAAAATTTGTTTCTTCGCCCGTATAACAATAAAAAAAAACAAAAGGGATATTTTTTTCTTATATTGACATGTTCTATATATTTACTTGTGATAGGTCTCTATTGGCGGAGACTGTCTAGGTGGGTACCACCGCAACGCCTATTTCTGCCGCCAAACAGTAGTGTGTAAGCATTAGTGTGTTCAGGTTTGAAGGATGCTGTAATTACTAGGGTAATGCGACCTAACATCTTATGTCTCAAGGCGACAAGCGCAATATTGTGCTGTTTATACCATTTTCACTAGCGCCACGTTGTTTTGGGCAGGCGCATCACTTACCATCAGGTGAACTTCCCGCTCATTTCGTCGCTTGCTGCAATAAAAAAAAGTATATATATTTATTATTTATTCAATGAAAAGACGAGAGAAGCCGGACGTTCAGATATTAACTGATTCGTCCGCCCATAACAAGGATACGCTAGTTTGGTTGATATATATAGCACCACATTGGGCTCAATAATTACACTAGCTACAGCATCCTGCAATCCGGAACACGGTAATGTCTGCACAGCACTGTGTGTCGGCTGCAATGGAAGCTGCGGTGATACCTGCTTAGACAGTGTCCGGCATTCAGACCCACCACCAGTATGGAACTCTATATATAGAAGACATCCAGAGATTCATTGGTTCTTTCCCAAAGGCAGTTACGGGAATGTTACTAAAAAATAAAACTTTGGTGCTAAGTCATAATTTATTTGTATCGATAAAAAAAAACTAGAACCAGTTCTCATGTTAGCTTATATGAAAGACACGCCCCTGGTTGACAGCCGGAACACGTTGATGCTGTCATGGCAGCAGATTTAAAGGAGATAGACAAGCGGGTTCGGACAACCCTGTCACCAATCAAATCCATTACACTTTTCGGAAATGAATCAGGAATCTTCTTGATTGTCATGATTAACTTAACCACTGTTCTCTGATCATCCACATTGATTCTACCCACTCCTGAGACTCTTCTACTATATCCAACAAATTAATTTACTCTTCACAGCCATATGTAGGCTTAACTGCTTCCAGAAACTTTATATATTTTTTTATTTACTATGGGTTAAAACTTAACTCAAGAATTAACAATGACGCAGAGGAAGATGATGATGACCAGCAAATGACGACACTATAAATTTAATAATAAATACATGATATTCGTCTCGAGACATCGAGAAGTCTGTGCTGTAAATATCTCAACTGGTATGCTTATTATCATGGATGTATACCATCTAAATATCTTCAGTTTTGTCGCGACGTTTCTTCGTAAATAAGAACCCTTTAATTGTATAATAACAATGTAATAAAAAAAAGTATTAACTTTCGTTCTCAGGGTGATCATCACCATGAGCACCACGACCACCACGACCACCACGACCACCACGACCACCACCACCACCACGAGCCAGGCATGCCGTTCGACTTCGCGTACGCCGTTAACGAGGACGGCAACGACTATAACCACAACGCTATCTCCGACGGCGATGTGACGAGGGGTGAATACAGGGTCGCGCTGCCCGATGGACGCGTCCAGATCGTAAAGTACACCGCCGACTGGAAGAACGGCTTCAACGCTGACGTAAGTTGAAATCTGAACACCCGGAGACGGAAGGTTTTTTTTTATTATTTATTTATTTTCATATAAAAGTTACAGCTATGTACAGAGTTGTCATGGTCCGTGATTCCCGAACTAGGAATATTTCCTGTATTTCGGGAACCAGTTTCCGTTACAGTGTCGTACCTAATTTTTTTTTTTACTACTGTTGAACATAGACTTCTTACTTCGACCAGTGCTGGTTTTAAGTACTACCAATGCTTTTTTTTTATGGTACATTAATAATTAAATTAATATAAAAAGAAATAGATAATTTGTTTATCTATGGTCGGGGATTCCCGTTAAAATGAACTGCATGCTATGCTCCGATACACACTGCGTAACATTTTAGTATTATAGGCCTAATTAGGTACCACAGCAGCGCTTATTGCAGCCAACTGACACCAGTGTGCCAGCATTACGGTGTTCCGGTTTGAAAGGTTGTAATTATTGGGATAACTAGATTCAACATCTTACGTCTCAGGTGACGATCGCAACGTGGTAGTGTGAATGTCATTCTAGCTACCGCCACGTCGTAATGGGTAGATGTATCACATACCATCAGGTGGAGGACCCGCTCATCTCGTCGCTTAATTCAATAAAAAAAAACAGTGAAATTTTCGCAAAATGTTTGGCAATTTACAAGGCTTGCTCTTGAATTATTTTTGTGTCTAGCATGTTGGGCGGTCGCCCCACCTACCCCAATGCTGCTACTGATTTTGACTTCCGAACTCATATGGCACACATCACGAATTCTATTCTAGAAGTTGATTTACAAAAAAAATTATCCATTAATTACTGAGATTGTATTGAAAACTATTTATTATTTTATTTACAGTAAATTAAAATTTCACCCATTTCAAATGGTTTTAAATCACGAGTCCAGGGAAGGTGAAGAATTTCCGCTCAGAATAATCCGGTTTGCATATGTAGACCTGCAAAACACTGATGCTATTATAATGGCAGATTTACTTTGCGGATTGAATTCTGAACATACATTTTTTTTTAATTTCAGGTGTCATACGAGGGAGAAGCCCGGTATCCGGAACCTAACACGAACTCCATAAACACACCAAACCAATACTTACCAGCGAATCGAGGAGGCGGTTACAAATACTAATCCAAAATTTACTGTACCTTGACAGCAGTTTCTAAAACATCTTTATATTTAAATAATCTGTGGTCGCCGTTGTCTTTAAATGTAAAAAAATCCCTGACAATGACAAATTGAAGGTAGTTACCACAATGTTACCAGTATCTGTTAAGTAATTTAATAAATTTTATTTCTATATTGGTTATTTTTTTTTTTTATTTACGTTGACTGTTCTGTGTCTATCACTTCAAGTGATTCCATGTTAAATAAATTTTATTTCTGTTTGTAGTAAGATATATGCAGCGAGATTGTTACAGTACATCGCATTAATTATAGAGATTCGTTATTTATAATTACATATTAAATCTACATAGTATAGACTTTTATGTTTCATATAAATATTTTTCTGATAAATTTCTTGCACTGTATACATATATATATGCAACCTCTTGGATTACAAATGAAATGCTAATTTTTCACATCAATCATTCTGTGGTGTAAAATTTGTAGAATATTTTGTGGAATCTGTGAAACAATGTCATTTTGTACCTTATTTTGTAATAAAATAAATTTTTTTCCTACATACACTGTATATATTTTTGACACAATTCCAGCAATTTTAAAGTATAACCATAGAATATAACTTTATCTAAAACGCAATAACTTGGTCTCTGTTTAACAAGGTGTTAAGTGAAAATGAGATAGAATGGTATCGCAGGTTTGTCTAGAATACTTTAGCCCACATTGACAGTAAGTAAAATAATGGTAGCTAACCTTTCCTTTTTTTGGGTTTGGAAGAGAGAAAATCTTTGAAAAGATAATCTGCCTTCTGGGGGGGGAAGTCTGACTTATGTGGAAATTTTTACCCACTAAAGTTCCCTGACTGGTCACCTTCAGCGTTTCTAATAATTATTAAAAGAACATTAAAGTGTAAGGAGGTAATATGTTTTGTTCAATAAAGTTTGCACTGTGTTTTACACAAGGTTTAATTTAAAAAAAAAAACTTAAAACTGTTTTAAAGCACTGTTTTCTAACCCTAGTTTGTAAAAGTACTTGTACCAGGGCACCCTGGTATCGAGTCTTGGAAGTACAACCCATGCCTTATGCCGATGTGACATTTCTTCACATGCCTATTCAATTCCTTCCTCAAACTGAACTTCTTGTCACAGTACAAACAACATTCATTCTTCTCCATATGACTTCTCTTCACATGATCCGATCTTCTGCCTGATGTAACAAATTTTTTACCACAAACATTGCATTCGTAAGGTTTGGAGCCCGTATGAAGTCTTAGGTGCTCCGTCAAAGTTTTATCATTAACAAAATGATCCCCGCAGACTTCACATGTTTTATTTTTAATCTGCGTGTGTATGTTGTAATGTTCTGTCAGATTACTTTTTTTATAAAATCCCTTGTGACATACTTCACATTCATAGGGCCTGATTTGCAAATGTAGCTTATTCATATGTGCCTCAAGTGTTTTCTTATTTAGTGTCTTATACTCACAACTGTTACATTGTAAATATATTCGATTCGGTTTTCTTTTCACCTTCATCACATGAGTTTTTATATGTACACTGAAGTGTGAATGAGTCTTTAAGACCTTAAAACAATGTGGGCATTCCTTTTCTTTGTGGCAGTTTATATGAGCTTTTAATGAATTCGAATTTTTAAATGTCTGCCCACATACATCACATACAGTAGATTTGTAAGAATTGTTGTGTAAAGTTTTCTTATGTTCTTGGAGCATATCTTTTGAACTGAATTTCATATAACATTTGTCACAATCAAAGGACTCTGTGATGGTATTTGTTATTTCAGATTTTCTTATGAATTCTTCTTTGTTTATTCTTATAAATACTCTATCATCTATCACATTCATTAGATTTACCTCTTGAAGCTGTTTATTGAATATATCAATGTGTTTTTTAAACATCATTATGCTGCATTTATGTTTATATAATATTATAAACATTTTTAAAATAAGACTGGAGCAATCTTCACAAGCTTGATTAAATATGATTTCCTAAAATGAAAATTACTTTTAATTACAATCTTATTAATAACATACCAATGATGAGCCTACATTCAGTTAATACATAGTTTCTAGAATGAACTTCCCAAAGCTGATTGTTACCAGTTTTTCCACTGAATGTTTATTTGTGTCATGATTAGTATTTGTCCATAACAATTTGTTAAGCTAATTAAGATGTCTTGTTGCTCGGGGAAGTCTCGTTCCTCTAGTAATTTCAGTAGTTGTCTTTTAGATAGAAGACACTACTGTTTGGCAAAAGAAATTAGTGACATCCGACTAAACAGTGCTCTGGTAATTGAAACAAACCACCAGTTTATTTAAACAAACATAAATTTTTGTTCCAGTATTTCTGTATGAATATATGGCTGATAGAGGGATATGGAAGAGAAGTAATACTGAGCCGACCCCACATAGCTGGGAAAAGGGCAGGAGGAAGATTTCTTTCTGTATGAAGAGGAATTAATATATTTACTAGGAAAATAATAACATCTTAACAAAAGACATTTATAAATCTAAAATAAATGCAAAAAATTTTAAACTTACGTGCTGTGGTAACATTTTTTTAACCATCTGTTCTAAAGACAGCTTAAAATTAAAACAATCCCCAGATATTTCTAATTTCGAATATATACTAAAGATTTTATCTTTTCTTTTCAGGCATAGAAAACAAACCGTAGTACATTTCTTTAAGTCTAAAATTAGATCCAATATTTCCATTGTATCTTATATAAAGCTACATCGCCATTTTTCACTAAGCGTAAAATTAAATATAAACAAAAATCTTTTAAGATTATAGCCTTTATAAAATATTCGCAAATAATGAAATAAATATCCACATAACTCTGAAAGTTTTTTAAATATTGTGTTTAACGACTTCGAATTTCTTCATACAGCCTATTGTTCATAATAAATTCATTGAAAGTAATGTAATTATCAGTCATTAAAAATATATATTTTTTTTTCTCTAACATCACAACGAAGTAATATTGACATTGTCACTTGTGAAGTATGTATATACTGGCATACAAAAAGTTGCCTTAGTAGCATACTTGTTATAAAAGTGTTGATAAAAATGTCTTATAGAAAAATATGGTATTTTATAAAATAGTAAAAATGTATTTCAACTTTAATATAAATAAAACAATTTAAACAGCTTCAGGAAAACTTTAAATTCTGATCTATCCCTCTTATCGTCATATTAAAACTTTACATAGTAGCAGAACGTTTAGTAAAAAAAAGCGAAATACAAAATTTTGATCGCAGGAATAGATCATCTAACAAAAGAAAACTATGATACATGGGTTATATAGACTGAAGCAATCCTAGTAAGAAACAAATTATGGAAATACATGGAAAGGCCTTTGAGTAAGGATCCAAATGCAGCTGAAACAAAAGGTGACAGACAAGCTAGATCGGAACTCATGAATTTATTTATTTCATTCGGATGAATTATTTACTTCATTCGGAATTCTCATGATTTCTACCTCTGAACTTCTCTAAGAATATGAAGCTCGCCATAATCACAATATAACCTATGACGACGAACCTGAATCCTTTACTCAAGACGAAGCTTTAAATACATCGTGTAAAATTTGTAAACGAAGAGGTAATATCATTAAACACTAACACAATACAATTTGTACAAACCTCTAAAAGAAACATAAAGATAGTAGGTGCACGTCTCATATGACTTATCAACGAGACTTATTTAAAACGATAAATAGTACATCCAGAAAACTTAACTTTGCGACGGATAAGTACAGTGCAGAGTTAAAAGGTAAAGGAATAGTTTCCTTTATAACTAAAATCAGCAACACTAAGGCAATAACACGCTTACAAGACCCCTTATACGTACCGAACCTTTGCACCGACTTACTGTCCGTAAGTAAGAAGACAGATGCTGGTTGCTCTGTGCTATTAACTAACAATAAAGCAACTGTAAAGAACCCTAAAAATGGAATTACTCTAACGGCATATAAGCAAAAAGACAGTCTTTACCATGTGAAACCAGATCAACATGAAAGGAACTATTTAGTCACTGATGATAAGGTCACAAGTTCTCCTCCGAAGAAATCAACGACTTTATCAAGTATTAATGACTGACATAGAAAGCTGGGTCACATGAACGTAAAAGATCTGAAATATGCACGTAGTCATGAAAACTTAATTGGCTTAAATTTTGATACATCGTAAAATATGAATGACTGTGAAGTATGCATACAAGCAAAGCTGAACCGTGAACCTGATCACGTAATAAAACAACTCAAAGAAAAACAGAATGTTTACAAATCATTCACAGCGATGTGTGTGGATCTATACAAACGCCCACCATGCGCTGAAATAAATACTTTGTTACTTTTATAGATGACTACAGTCGATACTGTGGAGTTTATCTAATGAAAAATAAGAGCGAAGTACTTGAAAAATTTAAAGAGTTCAAAGAGTTAGCGGGAACACACACAGGTAAAAAAAATAAGTTTTTACAATCTGATAACGGCACTGAATATGTTAATAAGCAGTTTAACTCGTACTTAAAACAGTGTGGTATTCAAAGACGTCCTACCGCACTTTTTACTCCACACCAAAATGGAGTTACTGAACGTAAAAACCGTACCCTATTAGAAAAACAAGAGCATTAATGATAGATGCAAATGCACCATTGAAACTTTGGGGAGAAGCAGTGGCTACTTCTAATTATTTGGCAAATAGAAATATAAACAATGCCATTCAAAATCAAACACCATTCGAACGATGGGTTGGTAGAAAGGCCTGAGTAAATCATCTATACATATTTGGTAGTAAGACTTTCGTTTTGAAAAAAGGGATCTAATGGTCACAAATTTGCATCTACAGCAATTCCAGGGATATTTGTGGGATTCTTTGAAACGTCAAAAGCTTTCAGTGTCTACATTTCTTCGAAAAATAATATCATTACTTCAAAAGATATTCGAGTGATGAAATGCATGTACTATGAAGAAAACAAGTACGGACTTTCAATACTTGTAATGAAATTGAGTCTACAGCAAAACCTAAAAAATTTTCATCAAAGCAAACACTACAAAAGTAAGTTACTATGACGCTTGATGACATTGATAAATATGAGAATAATGTTGACACGCAACATGATAACAATAAAATGTTGGAACGAAATATTCATGAACCAACAAATATTGAAAGCAACTACGAGTCACTTTCTAGTTCTCCTAATATTGAAGACTGTTAACAACGGTGTCGGAGAAGCAGTAAACAATAATGACAATGTAGAAACCGCCTCCGTTCAAATAACGTCACTAAGAAGTAGATCAAACATAACAGCTCCTTAGCGTTATGATGATTTTATCTTAGCCGCAGCGGAAGAAATACAAAATACAAAAAAAAAACAAACCTACTGAATCTAAGACCTTTAAAGAAGCAATGGATTTTACTGATAAAGAAAAATGGCAAAGCGCTATGCTGAATGAAATTACTTCACTAAAGGGCAACCAAACTTGGGAACTGATTAATCTACTTAAAGGACGAAAAGCCCTACCTTGTAAATGCGTAAATAAAATTAAAATGAATCCTGGTTGTTCTATTGAAATTTACAAAGCCATACTTGTAATTAAAGGTTACTACCAAATACCTGGTGTTGATTATAATAAGACATTTAGTCCAGTAGATTGTCTGACCATAGTACGAACTCTACTTGCAATTGCTGCTAAAGAAAATTTTATACTATTGCAGTTCGATGTCTCAGTGATGAAGTAAAGGAAGAGATTTAGATGAAAAAACCCGAAAGCTATTCCGATAACACGAAACGAGCCTACAAGTTGAAACACAGCTTATACGAACTCAAGCAAGCTCCACGTTGCTGGAAATAATGTAATGCTGAATTTTTACAAAGGTCTGGATTCCGGCAGAGTGAAGCGAATCTTTGTTTAAATTAGAAATAAAGGACAAACGAAATTTTTAAATGGTCTTTACGTAGATGATGGACTTGTAGCATATAACACAAGCGCAGCGGGTGATGAACTCATTAAGCAATTGCAAACCAGATTTAAAATAACAATTAAACCTGCTTCGTATTTCCTTGGATCAGAAATGAACATATGCAAAAACAAGACCATTACATTATGTCAGAAGGCTTATACAAGAAAAGTTTTAGAAAAATATGCAATGTTGAATTGTAAATCAGCACCAATATCAGTAATAAAAGAAACAGACGAAGAGGAAGTTAATATCAATATAAACTTTCCGTATAGACAAGCAGTAGGTGCTGTGGCATATTTACTGTAGGCACGAGATCCGATATATCATAAGCTGTAGGTGCCGCTTCTAGAAAACTTGATTCATCTACCAAAAAGGATATTATGTTGGTAAAACGCATTTTCCGTTATTTAAAAGGAACGCAACATAAAGGATTAACTTATACACGAAGATCTCCCGGTCATTTAATCTGTTATAGTGGCGCAGATCATGGTGGAGATCCAGCAAGTGGGAAATCAACGTCCGAAATGATTTGCTTATTTTCTGAAGCTACAATTAGCTGGAGAAGCGAGAAGCAAGCAACTGTCTCCATCTCTTCTATTGAAGTAGAGCTAATAGCAGCTAGTGAATCAGCGCATGAAATTTTGTGGCTAAATTGTCTACTCCGCCAGCTTACAGAAACCGAAAGTCCAGTATTGAAGTTAGACAGCGAATCAACTGTAAAGCTCGCGCTCAATCCACGCTATGAATACCATGAGTGTACTAAGCACATTAAACTTAAACATTTCTTCATTAGAGAATATGTTAGCAATGGAGACTTTACAGTAGAACATGTTTCCACAAAGCTACAGTTACCGACGTGCAAACGAAACCATTGTATGGCCTTTTTTTATGTGGGGAAATCCTGCATGGATAGTTTCTCGTTGCGGAGGCAACGAGAAACTTATGCCACACTCTTACTTACTAAAACCCCACGGTTTCCTCGCTGTGCCTTTGGCGGAAACTGCGGGAACGCTTTCGCACATTACCGCAGTTCCGGTAACGTTGGCCCATAAATGGGCCTTAACATTATATGGGGTTCCTCATGATAGACCAAAGACAGTTGTTATGCGTGGATAATGTTATTATACTCGTGCTTGAGGCTTAATTTACAGGGTAGGAGATTTCCTCGCAACCGCTACATAAGCCAGCCATATATATAATAATATTTTAAGGGGTTGGAGCCCGCAACAGGTTCAAGTTTGACAAAACTTGTCCTTGCCCCTGCGAGGACGGGTATGCGCAGGTATTTCCCCCACGTTAAACAAAAAAAAAAACCGTCAAGAGATCGATCGGTGTCCTGACGGAGGACATCGCTAGCGACTGAACTTCCCATCAGCCATACATCCCTCCGCGGCGAACCAACACTTGGGATTCGTGTGTTTTTTTTAGAGATTAATAACATCCTCGCGGTCCGGGCGAGTAAGCCAAGATCCTCGTTCCCTAGGACGCCGCAAGATGTGATCCACGACACGTATATAGGGTTTACGAGTGTCAAGAGAGTAGCGGAGTAGACAATGGATCCTCCACGCCTGCCCGGCGACCGAGTTAGGGAACATCGCCTAGCCACTGTGCCTTCTGCTAGTCAGAGGGACACGCGTGGAGACCCTTCTCGCCGGGTTATTCGCCGCCAGAGGACAAAATCGCTGCCACTCGGCGCCCAGGGCGCGCCGGCCTGACTGTTGTTCATTCCAGAGGGAACACCAACAGACAGAGACACGTGGTGGTTACCCAGTATAGCGCTCCATTGTTTGGCCCTAGATTACGAGTAAAAGCACTTGGCTTACATACATACATTCTCTAAAAACTTAAAAGGGTTTGAAGTATGTATGTACTGGTATACAAGAAGATGCCTTAGTAACATACTTTTTAAAAAAAAAAGTTTTGATAAAAATGTCTTGCAGAAAAATATTGTATTTTGTAAAATAATAAAAATATATTTCAACTTTAATATAAATAAAATAACTTAAACAGCTTCAGGAAAACCATAAACTCTGATATATCTCTGTTATCGACATATTAAAACTTTACATCACTTCTATAATATAGTATTTTTTTTTTGTGAAGATTTTATAACCTGGTAAGACCTTTAAGGCAATTATAATATTGTAAGATCCTACAGTACTTTATATATAGAAAAATGTATGTAGTGATAGAAACAAATGTATTTAAATGACTAGGCTTTAGCTCTATCAGTACACGCATCTAGTGCCTAGGCTAAAAGTATTTATTACTTATATTTATATATATATATATTACGTGGTAGCCTTGGAGAACGCGATATACATATATAAACTTTAGGTAGACGTGTATATATATATAGATAATTAAATTATTGATGGTAGACATGATGCATGGTGTCTTAACAAGCAAAGGAATGAAAGTAAATATAGGCAAGACGAAAGTAATAGTTTTTGAAGAATGTATGACAAATTGTGACAGCTTGACCAGCTTATGTCCTCTCTACGGCAGATCTCGGTTCAGCAGAAAACATAAACAGGCCAAACGGACAATAATAAACTGGATGAAACAATCTGAAAATGGTTAAATAAAAAGGCAATCTTGTAAATTTTCATTTTTCAACTTTATTACCAAAATATTTATTCTACATTATATGTTTTCTTTTAAATATAGAACATTCCATAATTATCTTATAAATAATAATAAACTATCTTAAAAAAAAAAAATTAAGAAATTAATCCTAATTAAGAAAGTAATATGTGTTTATCTGTCCACTCCGTTTCATACAATAAAATATTCAGAAATTAGTTACCCCCTCTTTTTTAAGTGACGCTCAATTCTTCGTTCTCTGACATTAAGTAAATATATCTTAAAGTACTGTGTCGTAAAATTAAAAAAAAAATCTGTGCGGTACTGTAACAGATTAAAGTTTTTTCTTTGTATCAATACACCAATGTCGGTTATTTTGAAGTGACGAGAAGAGCGTTCACCTGAAGGTAAGGACATGCCTGTAACAATGTGGCAATGGCTCGGTCAATATACACAGCACCAGATTGTCTCCGTAGCCCAGTAATTTCACTAGCAATGACACCCATCAAACTGGATCATGGCGATTGAAGTGTTACAGTGGTTCATGTTCTAGACTGTCTTCAGCAACTTCTTTATTCTCAGCAACTACCTATGTTATATATTTATGTATATATTAATTTTATTAAAATAATTTTGATGCATTAATAAAAAAAAAAGCAAATAATTATTTATTTGGTTTTTTGTATTAATGCCGAGTTTATTTAATATCTTGAGGGTAGATAGAAATTGTTTCATAGATATACTATGTGATACTTATCTAATACATGCTTTATATACACCATTGTTGTATTGTATATGCAGTACAGTATATGTACATAAAAAAAAACCTGAAATTATTAAAACTAATAATTTAATAACTGTCAATTTTCCTTTCCATTCCAAAAACTATTTAAATTTATAATTTTTTTTTAAAACTTCAAAATATTAAAAAACATTGAACGCAAGGCATTTTATAACTGCTAATAATATCGGATAGTATTTAAAATCATTCCAATATTTTAAAACATTTCTCATACTGTATTATATTTCGCATACATATCCAATTTTTTTTCAAGGCCTCCGTCAACACTGTGTGTTTACACATACAACTAATATTATATTTACTTATAATAATATGTATTATCTATATGTACAATGTCTGGTGTCCACCTCTACCCGATGTATTGCACCATTGATCATTGTAGTACAACAAAGTTAACACTTGTTACATTTATCTAGACACCCAATTAATTGTGTAACATTACATTAAAATAAATCATAGACCCGATGATGATGTGGTAAATACTAGATTTTTTCTTTAAATAATAAAAATATCAAGACGGAACTTCATCTAATAGTAAGTAAAACATTCTGCTCATAATGCTTCAATATGATATAGATGATCTCCTCGTTGTTAGGAATAAGGTGTTAAATTCCGTTACCACAGTAATATCGCTGGTGACAGCACTCGTACTGTAGTACAGTAATATTTGAACATTACTTTCTCGGGGCAAAGATAGAAGCTGCAGTGGTAGTTCCACTGTCTCCAGCCACGGAGATCTATCCACAAATATTATTCTATATACAATATAACTATAATATAATGATATATCCTTAAAATTCCTTTAGGCGATACATTATGCGATATTGCTTTGGATGATGCTGCAAACAATAATATATATTATGATTAACATACACCACACAGTATGCACTCACTGCTGTGGTTCCTTTTCACCAACACTCAAGAGTTGTTGAGACCAACCAGTCGGTTTACTGCTATATGGCATTATGAGCCACATTGACATGGGCTTTAAGGTCTACCTTAGTGTTGAACATAGTTTTGCAGAGTCTACAGCAAAACCTGCCACCGTGAATCTTCCTCATGTGTTTACTTTGACTCGTCTCCGAGTAGAATGATTTCCTGCAGACATGACAGTGGTGAGGTTTTGAACCGATATGCTTCCTCACGTGTACCACTAAATCCCTCCTGCAGTTGAAGGCTTTATCGCAGAACTCGCAGTTTTCCTTTGAGTAGAAATTGTGGACCCGCTTGTGGCTGCTCAGGTTGTACTCCGTGTAGAACTGCTTGTCGCACATGTCGCAGCAGTAAGGTTTTATTTGTAAATGCGACTTGTTCACGTGGAGGGAAAGTTCGTTCTCGTTTGGTGCCTCCTTCTCGCAGAAGCTGCACGTCTGCAGCGTTTTATTCTTGCGCACTTGGAACTTGAGCCAGTGGCGTTGGAAATGACTATCGAACCGGTTCTGGGTGGAGAACATCTTGTCACACAGCGGGCACTCTACATTCCTGTGTGCTCTTTTGTGTGATAGGAACTTGTCGGTATCGGCGAAGCCCCGGCCGCAGGTTGCGCATGCGCCACAGTAACTGCCGCTGCCTGTGTGAGCCATTTTCTTGTGTTCGAACAGGTGGAACTTAGAGGTGAATTGTTCAAGACACACGTCGCATTTCACCTTCACGTTGACGTGCTTCAATATATGCTTCTTCACGAAGTAATCGGATATGAAGTGTTTCCTGCAAAAAGGGCATGTGTACTTTGCTTTGCGCCTCTGCGCACACTTCGGTTTCTTTTTAAAAGTTAAAAATTCACTGCAAACGTCACTAGCGGCCACTTTATTTAAATTTACAGTAGACTGGTAACCGTTCACCAGTTTATTAACATTCGCCTTATTGACATCCTTTTCCGGTTCATTAGTTTCGATATCCACCGGGTACAAAGTCTTCTTCAGATCATCGAATAATTTCTTTTTGTACTCATCTATAGTTAGGTCGTCGGAGTTTGAGCTTTCGACTTCGGAACTATCCGTCGAGATTCTAAATTCGTCTTCCAATACTTCTACCCTCAGTTTGGATTCGTCGTTATGGTCCAGATCATCATCCACCCTGCTCTCCGTTAGAGGCAATATAGCGCCAATTGCTATTTCCACCATCATATTGCTGTCCGGCTTCTCAATTCTATCCAACTTCTCCAGCATATGGCCAATGCAAGTCTGCAATCTATTTCTAACATATCTAATCTTATTTACAAATATATGTGATGTTAATGCATGATTCAGGCATGTTTTGCATATTTTTTTCCCGGTGTAGTTATGTACTGTGTTAATCTGCAACAAAAAAAAAATTGGAAAATTTTGAAATTTAAAAAAAAAAGCGATGACAAGCAAATGAGTTATTCGGACACTACTTAATATATAATAAGGTGAATGTAATTTATCTCTGTCTCCGGTGACAGTGCTTCTGAATGTGATCATCAATAACGTGAGCCTCGCTTCACAGGTCCAGCTACAAGAACATGAGGAATGGAAATAAATATTCATGAGAAAGATTAAATATTTGTTTTTATTGATGAATATTCTACTTGTGATGGTAAAGGATGTTTGGTTGGAAATTAACAATGTTAACTTAAATCCTGCTTAGAGTGCTTTCGGCAGCCGTATGGCAACTATTATTTTTTTTATTTTCTTTATTGGTAACAAAGATAAACAATAGACAATAGACATAAACAATTCGTGCAAATAATTACAATTGTCTTATATTTTGTTTACATAATTACTGGTGGTAGGTCTCTGTTGAGGGTGTAAGGGTACCCGTACACCAACTAACGGGATTCATGCCAACCTCACCTGCTGACGGTGCTAATCAACAAACGAGGCTCTGGCTCCCACCAATCCGCATTGAGCCAGTGGTGGGAAATGGCCCAAATCGCCTCACATGAATCCCTATCCGTTGGGGGGATATTTGAGGGTGGCCTAAGGCCAGCGGTGAATGTCTGGCAGATGGTAGGTCTCTGTTGCCGGAGACCGTCTAGGTGCCACCGTGGCTTCTATTGCAGCCGACAAACAGTAATATGCAAACATTATTGTGTTCCGGTTTGAAAGGCGCTGTGGCTAGTGAAATTACTAAGGGAACGAGTTTTCCTTTACCAGAAGATCAAGTTCAATGAGAATCCGATCGCGTCAATGAGATACTCATCCATCTGCAAGATGTCGACGGTCCCTATGTATATATAGTATATAAGTGATTTTCACATTTTATTTCCATAATCTTCCCAAACCCTCAACAATTTCGCTTTAGTTCATAAAATACATAATTTCTGTTAAAATTTTAAACCTGTCAAACATAAACACAATTTCTCGTAACCACTCAATTAATGACGGTTTCCACAGTAAAACCTCAGTAGTAGGATAGTTAATTGATTTTACACAAACGGAACGCCCTCTTCCTCGCCCGCTTGCTCCGCGACTGTTCCTCGCGTCCGCGCTGTCCAAGGTCACGATCTGTTGGAACCCTTCAATAACACGCCAACGAGATATAACAAAGCTAAATATATTCCTAGACATGCAAATCCACGTATAATCGAGAAAACACGTAAACGAATAAATGATCATAGTTATAAAGAATATATTTTTTTTTGTTCTAGGGTAGAAATCTTCAAAAGATTCCTTGCTTCTGGGGGAAGTCAGGGTTATGTGAGATTCATTCATCAGTGCTTTCGGAGAGGCTCCGGGATCTCTTGCAGAACGCACCGGTGCCTCTCTACACTTTGTGTGAACACGTGTCTGAGAAGAAGCCTAACCATCCTCGGCACCATCGCTGAACCATACGCTGTCTCACTCGGGCACGCTTGTTGAGCGATAAGGACTCCTACCCTCGAGACCCGCGAAACTCGTAGACCTTTTCAGTCTACTTCTACGTCAGGCAGAGGTTACCTTAGTCCTGTTCTTGCTAGCTAAGGACTACAGAGCTGATGTATAAAGAATCCTAGTGTCCATTATATAAGTGACAAATGATCCACGCAAAGTGATCTTATTCATTAAGTGTTTTCATATTTCTCAGTGCATAATAAAAGTAATATAGCAGTATAAAAAAATAAATAAGTAAAAAAAAAATTCATCACTATGATATAAAGAACCCGCATTGCACATGATTGAATGTTTATACCGCTCACTCCAAAAATTTGAGTTTAGCTGTTACAGCATTATACTAGTGGTAATAGAGCAATGGTTAAATGGTGATGGTGATGATGGTATGAGAGATGATCAAACATATCTTAGGGAGTCGGAAAATGGACCAATATTGAATAGCGACATATTAATAAACCTGTAGTATAGAGAATCTTATCAACGGCCCACTGAATGTCCCCACAGCTGGGACTCGGAGCTTTCCCTCACACAGTAAGTCTAGACCATTTACCCACCCTAATGCATGAGTAAGGTAGCTGCTACGGACATGTTGGTTTCCTTAGCCAGTTGCTTTACTGCTGGTACTACCGCATATTGCAGCTGACAAATAATACTGTGTACTGTTCCATTTGGAAGGGCACTGTAGCTAGTGAAATTACTGATGGTAAGGAGATTCAACATCTTATATCTCAAGATGACGAGGGCAATGTGGTGCAGTACATATCATCCTAACGCTAAGTTGAACACAAACAGAATGAGGTTATACAAAGTAAGCTATAACAGCTTACTTTCTGTTATTAAGCTATTTAATAACTGTATTATTCTATGTATCTATCTAGTATGCGTTGTCCAGACACATTTCCATTACATCATCATACCATAGGAATCTAAGAGATGATAGATAAAACCTCAATGTCAGTTACTTGATTAAAAATAAAAATTACAGTGTTATTATAAGCTAAACTGCTGTTGCTATGGTATTATCATTTTAAATGTCTGATGGAAATTGTCAGTCCATTTCGAAGTCATTCTTCACTATTCTCTCAATTTCTTTATTGATATTCATATTTTGACACTGTGATCAGTTCATAAGGGCTCCCGCACAACCATTCACGGGATCCAAGCCAACCTCACCTGCTCGTGGTGCCGCCTGCTAATCAACAGACAAGGGACTGGCTCCCACTGACAGGCATTGAGCAAGTGTGGTAGAAAATGGCCCATATGATTCTATACCCGAAGTGGGAATCTTTGGAGGAGGCCTATATCCAACGGTGGACATCTATCAGCTGATGATGAATGAATGAAATTTCCTCTTCAATTATAAGCATTTTACATTTTTGTCTCCTCACTCCCATCTCCAACACTGCATTTATCCCCGTTAACATCAATATCATTACCATTTACATATTTCATATTAGTATTATAAATTCATCATCGATATTAGCATGTAGTAAATCTATTACTATATCATAAAATTAGATTTTCTTAATATTATCTAAGTTTGTTTCTCTTTTTTGTTATTAGTTAAACAAATATAACACAGCCCTTTTGATGATGCATTAACAGTGAAAGATATATCATCAAAGCTGTTTAGTAGAGACATCTCTATCTTCTACATTCTTATCTTTCTACATCTATAAATTTGGTTATAAATCCAAAATTGTCTTTTCCCTTTCTGGTATGTTCTAGAAAATCATTTTGACAATTATAACATTTTCCTGATTTTGTAAATATCCAGCACATATTGCAGTTCATCGTTGTTGTGCTTTCATTGTTTTTAATTTGTAACTCGGGATTAATAATATTTGCATTGGCCGTACATTGGCTGCATTGTGCTGTTTTAAAAATCCAGCAAATATTACATGGCATTGGTTTCCCAACTTCTACTAGTTGAGAATCTAATATTTTAACAGTTAAATTATTTTTATTTTCTAACTCTTCACTTTCATCTTCTTTTGGCTTTGTTTTGAATTGGTCATGTTCGAACTTGTGATCAGATTTATAATCTTTAAAAGGTTTCAGTGGTTTAGAAAATCTATATAAAAACTTGTTTTCGTTCAAATAAATATCGTATTTCGTTAATAATTGACAAACAGGCATTGAAAATTTTAGAGGTTCTTGTGTTACATTTTGTCCTGTGTTTGTTTTTTCTAAATTTCCTAATGCATTCAAAGATGGTTCGGTAATCCTGTTTATGTTTCCTTCTTTGACCAAGTGCAGTTGCTTATATTTGTACGATTTCTAGAAAAGGATTACAGAATCACTGCACTAACACTAACCTAATCCACAATTGCAGTATACTATTCAATGAGAAGTCCTCGATTCAATTCCAATACCACACGAAGAGGAGTTTGGTTGATGGAAGTTTTTTTATGAACTCTCCAGGCAGACTACCACCTTTTATAAATCTGCCATTATAACAACATTGATATGATATTGCTACCAACATATGGAACCTTTGTTACGTACATATGGAGCTTTTGTTACTATCCACTGCACAGTATGTCCATAATACTTAACACCATGTGAAATTGGAGTCAAGTGTGAGGCCATTGCACATAAAAAAGTTATTACATACATTAGTTATAAATATTTCTATTAAGAAATTGTGTACAATAATAAAGTTCATTAAAATCAAAAGAGATTATAGAAATTAATAATGGATATCTTTAAGCTCATTAGCTTCCTGTTTATTGCAACTAAGCACCAAAATTTTCACATGTTTCAAATTATTGATATATTTCTATTTTCTGGAATATAATGATAAACACAAGATACGCAGATTAACACTTTGCTGGCTAGTGACAACTTAACTCTTCATTGCAGTTGCATTATGTATTTTAACTTATGACATCAAGAGTGATATAGAATATTGCAAAAACTTGGTGCGTGGTGTTTTACATTATAAGCATGCATAATAAAAAAATACTTTCTATGATAGTTATGATTTTATCACATTTTAATATTATTCCAAAAATTACCACCACAATGGAACAATCGACAAAGCTAGTAGTAAGCTCATAAATTATTGTTTAAAAATATGTGTAGTAAACAATAGAAATGAAGATAAATAAATGTTACTTTATACATATACACAATAATATTCTATGTATTTGGGTTAATATTATAGTTAGACAGAATAACTATAGATAATGTAAAAAAATTAATAGAAATAATGTTAGAAAAAAATTTATATAAATTAGTAATGAATATTTTGTAAGTAAATGTTGTAAATAATAGGATAAGGTAGAGCCCTAAATAATATCAGGGAAAATTTGAAATAAAACAAAAAAAAACAGTGAAGAAGTTTTCGATGAATTACAGGAGGATACTTTATCTTATTGTCCAAGTATTTATTTATTGTACCGAGTTATTTGTTGCTGTTTATTTATGTTTTTCTTTCATATTCAATTACAAAATAATAGCCACTTACATGACCTAGTTTGTGTAGTTTCCAGTTAACAAAGTGTTAATAACTCTTATTTACAAGCGCTATTTGACCATTACTATTAATCCTTTAAATTCTCTATATTTACTACAATCACTCCTGGACTTTTATAATTCAACTAATATAACGGCATAATAATTAGCATATTAATACTTTGCCTGAATAAGTGAATGATCTTTTGAATTTTTAAATGAAAACTAAATAAAAATGTTTAACATACCTCAGGAATGGTTGTGCTTAAAACTGTGGCTAACGTCTTCTCCCCAGTTAACTCCGGATAACCCCCATGTAAATGAAGTGTTTCATTCAACTCTACCATTTGAGACCCTTTATCCATACAAACTCCACATAAATCATCCATTTTTCTCTCAACGAGATGTTCTAGTATATTCTTAAACTTATGCTTTTCCATGTGCTGCATGTGGATATCATGTTCTTGTGTTGAAGATCCACACTCATTACATTTAAAATTTGTATCAGAAATAATTTCAGATTCATTGCTCTTTATCTGACATTGTTTCAAATGCTTTTTATATTGTGAGTGCTTAATGAAAGATTTGCCGCACATTCGACAGTTATACCACATTGATTTTGGATGGATTTTATCATGATTCAAGAGTGATTCTAAATTTGGCATCACTTGCCAGCATTTTGGGCATTCAAATTTTCTAATTTCTACATCATTGTTACTGTCTACTGATGCACCAATGTTAATTATATTTATTATTGGCTCTGCATAACTAATAACTTTGTTGTAATCTGCATATAAAACATTATGATTTGGGTTCAATTTCTGTCTTCCTCGTCTCTTGACTCTTTCTAATGGATCTAATTTATCGAACTTTTCATTGATGTCTTCAAAACAATTACGTAATGCCCTCTCAGATCTCTCACACTGTTGTGTGAACAAATATGAGTTAAGCGTTTTATCTAAGCATTTAGTGCAGATCTTGTTAGGAAAATTGGGATCATCAACCATCTGAAATTATAAAAAGGTATATTTTCTTTGATATTTGTCATTGTCATAATCAATTCAGGAATAAGTACTAATGTTTATTCAGATATGAACAAAAAAAACTTATTTAAGAATGTGAAAAACAAAACTATGATTGTTAAGCGACAAGTGTGCCTTTTGCCAACGGTTATAAGAAAAAATATTAAATAATAGTTATCAATGAACATTAACATCTCAATTTTAATAGTTTTGTGTCGGTAAAATCAAACTATATTACACTTTAAGAAAAGAGAGATAAAAGTGAGAGAGAACAATAAAGCATCTACCTACACCCTTAAGGTAACTTAGCTGTGTTTTGCATTCTACATACCAGTTAAAACATCATCATCATCATTATCAGCTGACAGATGTCCACAGCTGGACATAGTTAACACATCTTTTGTAATAAATAAGCAAACTTATATGAAGGCAATACATTTATTATTTTAAAATGACTAAGTGCTATAACTAACCAGAATACATTTTATGTTACTATAACCTTTTAAATGTAAAAGTTTTATACTGATTTATTAGATCTAAATTTTTGTTTTATATAAACAGACATTATTTACTATCATAAGAAAATAAAATTACCTGGAAAGGGTAGAAACTGGCTAACATATCCCGTATGGTAACTTGAAATATTGCACCTGAACTGCCAACTTCCAAAATTTCATCCAATTCCGATAAAGATGTCGTGGACGCTAAGCAGAAACGACAAACCCTCCATTTAAGGGAACCTTGTAATAAAAACTTAATTGCATCTTTTGTAGTTAAAATTTCGCTCTTGATCTCCTTATTCAATACATTAACACATTTTGGTAATTTACGGCGCGAGTAAGTTTTTAATCCCTTCGTGTTTGTCAATTTTGGCTCCATTTTTCTACAACACGAATTTCACTCGAAAATTGTACTTTTAGGTCTAGAGAGTTTATATATTGGAATATTAATTAAATTTTAGTGTTTTTCATCAATTAAAAAAGCGTACTTACATACGTTTTAAAATGAAAATTACGAAAAACTAAATAGAAATGACACAACGTCAAACATCGTACGTCGGAAAGCCATCATGGCGCCACTGACGCAACAGTTGCAGATTGCATTGATTAACTTTACATTATGTACAATCTTTCCAGAACATTAAAATCATTGTAACGAATATTCTAGACATTTTTATCATTATTGTAAACTAGAATTTATTAACACGATAAGAAATTATTAATAAATATTTTGTTGAAGAAACTGTAGAAAAATAAAAACACTTTTAAAAAACTCGTTCTAAGTAATTTACTACACAAAATTACCTTTACGCTCTAATAATGTCTGAGTACTCTTTTTATTATGAAGAACAATTAACACGAAACCTTGAAATGTACGGAGCGTTAAATGTCAGTTTGTTTTGCCAACTGGACAAAGTCCTGTCAAGAGAAAAATGTTATTTATTTATTGTTTACATTGCTTTCATCATAACATTATTCCAGAAAAGCCTTCCGTGTAAATCCGGTTTTTATGTGATCCTAGAGTTTAGTATACAAAATGTCGTGGCTTAATTTAAACCAAAGTTTTAACAGTTTAAAAGGACAGATCACAAATTTCGCTTCGGAAGTGTTATCTGAAAATTCTACACAGGATATAGATACGGGAGATCCTGGAACAGGCTCCTCATTTAAAGAATTTGAAGAGAAATGTCACAGACAGCAGCTAGAGGTTCGTAAATAAGATATATAAATAATTGTTTTACATTTGACAGTAGTTGTGTAGGTTATGTTTTCGTAATTACATGGTCTATTTGTAATCTCTTCTTTTTGTTATTGACGTAACCACTAACACCGCATTCACTCGAAAATAATTGCACTTATCACTAATAAGTTAATGATCATATCATTGTGATTGTTGGACACATTATTGCAGATTTTATCAATTTTATACCATAAATTCAAAAACAAATTTTTAAAACTTTGATTTCATTTTAAGGGAATTAATGTTGTTGTATTGGTAATACAGTGTAGATATTTGGAATTAAAAATGAAATACATGTTTACTGTAGCATGTAATAAAAATAAAAAAAAAGTTAAATCATTAAGACATAAATATCAGATTAGCTAAGAATTGGAAGTCTAACATTGTCTAATACTAATAAATAATAAATTAAAAAAGAAAATAGAGCTGTAATCAGTGAGGTATAGGCATTTCACAAAATTTCATTAGTATTAACTAATTGCTTGCCTTGGACAATGCTCTAAAATTTCTTATCGTATAAATGGTATCATCTTCATCATCATCATCATGAGCCGATAGACATACACTGCTGGACATAGGCCTTCCCCCCAAAGTAGACTGTTAACCATTCAAAGTATCGGTTCAACTGTTAAATGGATTTTGCAATGTTTCTAATATATGAAATCATTTTTTTATATCATACTTAATGACTTTATTCATATGTGTGTATGAGTTCATAATATTGATTTTAAATGAAACCAATTATTCTGAATAATTGTCTGTTTGTAATAGTGACCTCTGTTTTGAAACTGCTTTGTTATCTAACTGGGGTACCAGTTTCAGCAGATTTAAAATGTCAGCCGGTAGATGGCGGTTAAGCCAAAAAGTTAATACAAGAAATCATGAGTTGCTTTTTTAAAGTGAAGGCTGGTGGTCACATTGTGATGATTAATAGTCTTAAGCCATTCTTCTCAAGCGACAGAACAAAAGAGAAATCTTAAAAAGTAACTAATAGGGATCAGATTACGTTGTCATCATCATGATTATAAACAGACAGATGTCCACTGCTGGACATAGACCTTGTAATATTTTATATCTGCTTGCGATGGCTCAGAGTATAATAAACATCTACTTCTTCCATTTATACGACAAGGAAGGTTTGGCAGTTTCATATTTTATTTTGGGAACAAATTCCAGCCATCTCTCTTTTCTTCTAACTGGATCTTTTTGATCTTTAATTTTTTTTTATTTCATCAATTTGATCACTCTATTAAAAGTTACGCCATACATTTGGATATCATTGTCCGTGTCCGGGTAATCGTAATAATAACCTCAATGTTTTAATAAAGCGCATCGCACCAACTTTAATACCTTAAACCAGTATACTGCAGGCCTCTGGCCTAAAGAGTTATCAGATAGGCTGAGCAAACACAGATAGCGTATCTACCCTCGAACCAACGGCCGGTCCTCGGCTAAAATAAAGCTGTACGTACACCACAAGTTATTACATACTGGATATACTGTGAAGGGACTTTCCACTTCGCAATCAATCGAAACATCTAGAAGATAATAAATCATTTACTTGCTCTGCTTTTGTACTTTTGCTAGGTGGGACATATTGCTGGTAGGTCTCCGTTGCCGGCGTCCCGAACAGGTTCCCGCCTTGTAGTGGTGGGGCTCAGTAACTGTGGCTTGATCATCCACAGTGAAGCTTAGAGAAACTTACCTGCCTTAAACTTACCTCTGGCCGGCCCGATGCATAGGGCCGTCCAGAGGTGGCCGCTCCAGGTGAGCTCCGTGAACTCACCTCGGATGTGTGCCGGAGGGCTATGGGGACAGGCTTACGCGGCCATTCGCAGCTGCGGTGGAGTCGCGGATGCAGAGTGTTGATACTGTGGTTCGCCGCTCTCCCTACCCGTTCTGCATAACTGATGCTACGGCGGTGAGGCCGTGAGGGAAGAGGTGTTGGTATTGTCGGTATGAGGTCGGTATTGCTTTCTGCCGCTCTTCCTATTCTCCGCGGCCGTAAAACGATTGGCGGTAGAGGAAATGACCAAAGCCGCCGCAAGGAGTCGAGAGGGATTTCTCTCTTCGCTCCCACGGCCTTTGGATGAAGGATTCAGGGGAATCCGTTGCTCAGGCGACGGTAAGAAGCCGTGAGGAGATTGCTCTGTACGTTCTGTCGCGCCCTTACGAAGGTGGAAATGAGGGATTTTCCCCTCAAGATACAGCCAGCGCTGCTGGCGTTGCGGAGATATGCCAGTGTTCCCGTGACTTCGCGGTAATGCGGCGAGTGTAACACGGTGGTGGTTTTAGTCGGTACAAGTCCGGCATAACTGTCTTTGCCGCCTCGAAGGCAGGTATGCGAAGATATTTCCCCCACGTAAAACGAAAAAAAGGCCTCTGTTGCTGCAGACCGTTTAGGTAACCACCACAACGTCTATTGCAGCCGACAAACAGTATTGTGCAAACATTACTGTGTATTGAAAGGCGCTGTAGCTAGTGAAATTACTGGGGTAACCAGACTTCATATCTTCAGTCTCAAGGCGACGAGTACAATGTGATGCTGTGTATATCATCCTAACTAGCGCCAGGTTGTGATGAAATTATCTACATACATATATGTTTAATATAATTTAAAAAAAAGATTTAATACTGTAGTTCTCTTTTGCAATTGTATTAAGAAGTTAATCTACTGAATATCCACCACTCTAATCCAGGGCTTCAAAGAAACTGCAGCAGCTTCTCGATGATTGTGGCCAGCGTACTACGCTAGCGGAATCGCTTGCCAAATATGGCAGGAACGGCAACGACCTTCAGTTGTTGATTCCTACATGCAGTTGCACATGCTGTGTTCATTTCTGGGACGGCTTTTGACTTTTTACAAAGCGGAAACCCGGTCGAGTGTGCAGTCCTGTTACATACTGGAGCAGCTGCTGCTGTCACCGTCAAGAGGCTTATCAGTGATTAACAGGTTGTCATAAGTAGACTAAACAGTCTTGAATGCAGGCAACGTGTGGCCAATCTCGCGAGGTTCTGCAAGATACATTTCGGTGAGTGTGTGATGGTATTGCACGATGTAATTCCTCCAATGCGTTTCCACCACCGAACGACCAGACGCACAGGGAGTCACAATCCTCATCCTGTTTATATCCTCAGCATACAGACGAAAACGTTTATCTCCTCGTTTTTTATAACAACACCCAAGGACTGCAATGGAAAACTTGGTGACGTCAGTATTCCCATATTAATATGACATGGGTATCATAAAGAAAAGAGTGAATAAGCTGTGCTCAGGGTTTCCCTGCGTGATCGAATCAGAAATGAGCAGACCCGCAGGAGAAGTAATGTCACCAACATAGTCCTAAAAATTGCTAGCCTTAAGTGGCAATGAGCAGGTCATATCGCTCGAAAGACTAACAGCCGATGGGGTAGCAAGGTCCTCGAATGGCCACCGCGCACCGGCAGACATAGTGTTGGCAAGTCCCTCACCAGGTGGTCCGACGTTCTGATGGAGGTTGCGGGAACCAGCTGGATGCGGGCAGCGCAAGATGAATCCATGTGGTGATCTTCGGGGTAGAGCTGTCCAGCAGTGGACGTCTATCGGCTGATAATGATGAATAATGAACACCGCAGACAATATCACCACTTAACATCAGGATGGATCACAGTTGCACTGATCGACATCATCCTTTACAGCGATGGTCGTCCACTGCTGGACATAGGTTTCTTTTAATGTGTTCCACAAAGCAATGTCTCGTGCTGTTTGAATCCAATGGCTCCCAGCGATTCTTTTCATGTCCTCTGTGCACCTAGTGGAGGGTATGCCAACGCTGCTTTTCCTGGGTCGCCATTCCAGCACTTGAAGTGCTATCTTGTAACGTCTTCCACTAACTTATTTTAAATTAAAAAAAATTCAGGGGTAGGCAAATATGGAGCATAATCGTACTGTTGTGATATCAACGTATCACTTGCCATTGACAAAGAGAAGGAGAAAGGTTGAGAATTGTCAAATTTCTATAACATTAACTTCGCTTTTCCCAACAATCCGCATTGGGCCAGCGTGGTGGGAAATGGGCTAAATCCCCCCATGTGAACCTGAACAAACAACGGCCCCTCACCCCAACGGGTTCCCGGCTTGTCGTGGCGTAGGGGCATAGTAACCGTGGACGGGACACACGGTGAAGCGAAGTGGAACCCACCCGGCCAGCACTTGGCGAAGGGCCGGCGGAAGCGGCCGCTCCAGGTTCGAGCACCGGTTGGATAACTGGAGCTCACCGGAGCGGCCGAGGATCGCAGGGGCGGCTTCATACTGCCCATTGCGGCTGGCTGCAGGGGCGGTTTCATACTGTCCTCTGCAGCCGAGGTGGGATCCCGGAGGCAGTACCCTCAGCGACTAACCGGTGTCGCACCGGCGATGCGGCGGCGGTGGGGCCGCAGGAGAAGAGGAGTGTATTGCGATGCGCCGTTCTCCCTACCCTCCACGGCCGTTAACGGGTAGCGGCGGGCCCAACATCTCCACTGCAGGGAGCCGGGAGCGGTTTTCTCCCATAGCTACCATGGCCTCTGGGCGACGGGTTCTGGAGAACCCTAACGGACGAGTATGCGTAGGCATTTCCTCCAAAAAAAAAAACAACTGCCCCTAATGCACGGTGATGCGGGCAATGCAGGACCGATCGCTGTTGCCATCTTTGGGGGATGCCTACGTCCAGCTATGGACGTCTATCGAATGACGATGAACTTCGCTCTTTGTACTGAAAAAAAAAAAAATGGATATAGTCTGTTTCCTTTTTTTATAAAAATAAAATTAATTGAAATATATTTATGAATGAGGACCTTATCCTCAAATAGGCGTGTGTCGAACGAATTTATCTGGCAAAAAGTAGTTTATTTAAATACATTAGCATTCGAACAATGAAATCAAAATATCGCACTATTATTCAAGGACCTCCTGAGCGCTCCCGATACGCAGTGCGTTTTAAAAAAAAACAACAACCACCTCGACGTGAAGTAAACAAATCGATCTGTCAATACGGATCGATATGATCTGCGATTATAATTCCCCCGACCTATATACAAAATGTTATCCGCCATTTTACGAATAATTTGCGCGGGGTTTTTTTTTTTCTTTACCTGTCTGCGGGTAGGATGTCCGTGTATATATACGAGGAGGGATCAAAAAGTAGTGACAATGAGATTGATGAGAAATGATGCAGCCACGTTTAGTCCATTGTTACGAAACGAGACAAAAAATTTTCAGAATCTTCTTGAAACTTGTCCGACAATATCTTCGAAATGTCAAGTGAATTTTATTTCTGAGTGTCGGTTAATATTCTCGGCACCCATCTTGCGGAGAGTTTTCTCATATTCAAAGATTGTTTCAATATGTATTGAATACTTCCATATGAAATGCACGTTTCTTGAATTACGAGTAAGTATCTGATGGTAACTCTTCGACCGCTCAATACAATTTTTTCGACTTTCGCAACAATTTCTTGGGTGAGTGATGTCGATGGACGTGGTGACGGCCGCAACGATGTTCGTCTTCCGTGCTCGTTCTCCCCACTCGAAATTGAGAAGCCCACCTTGCGACAGTGGAATACGGCGGAGCAGACTCTCCTAATGTTGCCTCCAGATCGCAATGGATCTCTTGCGTCGTTAACTTCTTTAAACAGAGCTAATTAATAACGGCTCGCACTTCGTTTCCTCCATTTCCGGGAACACGATCCGACACGAAGCAAACAAATGACTACATTCAGATATAAAACAAAAGAGAATCGGAGTTTTTTTTCTTAATTAATATTACAAATATGTATCTGAGCTACGCCGGTATTTATTTTTTTTCTTACCAAGCAGTATATATGTCGTTCTCACTACATATCATCCTTCCTCGTATATATAAATCTCCACATCAATCGATGCTTCGCTGCCTGCATCCAGCTGCTTCCCGTAACCTTCACGAGATCGACGGAAATATATATATGTATAAAGGCCTATGTCCAGCAGTGGACATCTATCGGCTGATAATTATGAGTCATAGACGTCCATTGGTTGATGAGGATATGTAATGTATATGTATGTATGTATAATTATAGACCCCTTCTTTGGTTTAAAATCCATAAGATTTTTCTAATTTATTTGCGGAATACAAACTTAAGTCCTTTGAAAGCTGCTCATCCATATACACGAGTATATATGGATGTTAATAGTATGTAATTCTATTTGACTGTTTGCGACCGGACGTTGACCGATTGCCTAAAATGAGATGAGTGTTGTATATTTTTAAATGGATACAGGTGACGAAACAGTTTGACTGATAAACTGTGCAAACTTTCCGGTTGAACCGGAGAATTACCGTTCTGTAACCACATCCTATATAGTCTTCACAACGGAAAGCTCTGAGCCTCAAAATCAGTCTCTATCATATTTAAATTCGCTAGCTACAGCAGATAAATTGTGAAGTTCGAGAGCTGTTTTTTACCGGAACCAGTCTCGTAGTTTATTCTCTAATATCCTTCCTTCCTCCTGCCTTATCCCAGCTGTGTGAGGTCGGCACAGTATGTACTACTCTTCCATATTCCTCTATCAGCCGTCACATCTGAATCCATCACCAGTCATCTTTCACGCAATCCATCCACACTTCCCTCGGACTTCCCCTATCCTTATAACCATCGACGTTCATTCTCATTACTTTCTTTGTTATATATCTTATATTACTTTGTTTATTCTCTAACATAAATATTATTAATAAAAAAAAAAACTCAGACATTTGTTTTTCGGTCATATCACCAGAAAAAAGGGAAATTACTTGGAGACATTTGTCGTTACTGGCAAGATTGATGATAAGAGGCGTGGACGGATCCCAAAACGTTGGACTGATCAGGTGAACGAGACCATTGAAACACCTGTATGTGACGCTATACAGAAAGCATCAAATAAAAGTGATTGGCGTAACATCATTAAGAACAGGTTATCGATAAGGAGTCACGACCCACAGCATTGAAGAACCGACCAAAAGAGATAATAAAAAACACCATAAACATTTTTGCATGGAAAAAAATTCGTAACCTTCTTACCGTTGATTGAATTGTAAACATATTACAATTCCTTTGTCATCTTATTTAGGGTAGAGGCTGAAAAACACTTCGTCAGTTGCCTCCCGTGTAGAAAAAAATATATGTATAACGTCCGGAGCAGCGGCGCGCGCGGGAAATGAATAATTGCCGCGAAGCATTGAATTTCAAATCGGGTAGCGATTTAAATGCGTACGGCAATAGGTCAAAGTGGAATGTATTCGCATTGTAAGTTGCGGCCTAGGGGGCCTCGGCTTCTGGACGGAATTACGGACGCACCATCAGCTCCAATGTCAGAAGGGGTCTCGCGCAACGACGGGACACAAACCAGGCTCTTGCTCCCACCAACACGAAATGGGCCAGCGCAGGAAACGCCCAATCCGCCCTAATATGAATCTACTAACGACGACCCCTAATGCTTGGCAGTATTGCGGGCAGCACAGGATCAATCGATGTGGAGATCTTTGAGAGAGACCCATGTCCAGCAGTGGATGTATACCTACCAGCTGCACAGTATATCATAAGTATAAACTTTAATTTCGCCTTTAGTAAATCCATTATCATTAGACCAGGCTAACCACTAGAGGCAAATGCTTGCCACAGCCGAGCCCATCGACAGCCGTCACCATCATGACATGGGTTGGACGAGGCGCCACCCATTGATGGGACAGCGGCAACCTCAAAATTTGATATCGCGCCCAAAGGGGGATTTGGTTCATTTCCCACCACGCTGGGCCAATGCTGGTTGGTGGGAGCCAGCGCCTCGTTTGTTCATTAGCAGAGTGCACCACGAGCAGGTGAAGCTGGCTTAGATCCCATGACTAGTGCGGTACCTTTACACTCCTCTTCTATATATACAGATATATATATACGACGCATGTATTACGGCATTTTTTAATCTCTCACCAGACGCATGGTGCACGTATCCTCATAACTGCTATGAGGATCTACCGTCATTCGATATTTATCGATTTCCATTCTCGATATATTTTTGTTTTAGATCATTTTTATATATGTTACATCTTATGCGAACATTGAATAACATATAGCATATATATATATATGTATATATATATGTTGTAGTGTACAAGTGTTTATTGGTGGTAGGTGTATGTTGCTGCAGACCGTCTAGGTACCACCGCTGCTCCTGCAGCCGACGAACAGTGCTGTGCAAATATTACTAACTCCGGTTTGATAGGCGCTGCTGGGGCTTATGGCTGAGTGATGAGTACAGTGTTACAATGTTTATCATCCTAACTAGTAAGTTTTTATAAGCGTATCATTCACCATTCCACATCCCTCACAAGTCATGTGACCAAAGCCAATCTCACTTGCTCGTGATGCATCCTTCTAATCAACCACCGAGGCCTTGGCTCCCTCCAATCCGCATTGGGTCAGCGTGGTGGGAAATGGGACAGACCTCCTATATGAACCCTTACAAACGATGGCCCCTAGTGCCCGGTGGTACCGGAGGCCATGCTGACTGTACACCGATCGATGTGGAAATTTTTGGGAGAGGGCTATGCCCAGCAGTGGACGTCTATCGGTTGGGATGATATAATTAAAAGTAAATTATATATCTTCGCAGATCGCTGAACTGCAGAGGGTGAACGAGGAGTTACAGGCTGCATTACAATCTGAGGTAAAACATCGATGTTACTCATCAAAGCGAACGGGAAGTCGGAAATAACTCCGCCGATAACATGGCTCTAGTTAGAATATTTACACAACGACATGATTCATAACAATATTATACGTACGTCTATTATAATATCAAGTTAATATTTATAGGTACTATATTGTTACAATGCAATTTTCAGACAGTAGTGTACAAACATTACTGTGTTCCGGTTTGAAGGACTTTGTAGCTGGTGAAATTACTGCGGTGATGATATTTTACACGTTACAAGTCAAGGCGACTCTCGCGATGTGGTGTAGTGTATATCACATTATCGCCACGTTGTTATAGGCAGGCGTATCACTTACCATCAGGTGAACGTCCTCGTCGCTTAATAAAAAAAAAATTGTCTTGTGACTGCAAATTTGCGATGCGAGTTAAGTAGACGGGTTCGAATCTCCCGTCAACATTCAAACCCTAACACTTGGCTAGCCTAACCCTGGGATCTGGCATCGAACCAGGGACTTCCACACAGTGAAAAATAATAAAAAAAAAAATAAACATTTCATCGCGTTAAATACCGAGGGGTGTGATATATGTGATAAAAGTATTGATCAGTGATAAAGCTGCGTATAAAAGCTATTGATAAGCGCGTCGGGGCTTTGTTGCGAGCTGCACCGGTCTGATCGATCCTGGGACCTCCGCCGGCTCCGGTATGTAACAATTATTATATTCTACTATTCTACTATTCTACTATTCTACTATCCTTCTAAGTGTATTCTGTACTTAACCAACCCCGGGGTTACCCCAACTATTCAAAGCAATAGACTATTTTTCCAATTTTTTTTATTTAATTCAATAAAGCAATGAGACGAGCGGGACGTTCACCCGATTGTAAGTGATACGGTTACCCATAATGTGGCGCTAGTTAGGATAGTATACACTGCATCGTATGTCGTTACACATAGTAACGTGCCGTTAGGATGTTATACACTGGACCACATTGCGGTCATCGTCCATAAAGACGTGGGGTTAGTTAGGATGTTATACACTGGACCACATTGCGGTCATCGTCCATAAAGACGTGGGGTTAGTTAGGATGTTATACACTGGACCACATTGCGGTCATCGTCCATAAAGACGTGGGGTTAGTTAGGATGTTATACACTGGACCACATTGCGGTCATCGTCCATAAAGACGTGGGGTTAGTTAGGATGTTATACACTGGACCACATTGCGGTCATCGTCCATAAAGACGTGGGGTTAGTTAGGATGTTATACACTGGACCACATTGCGGTCATCGTCCATAAAGACGTGGGGTTAGTTAGGATGTTATACACTGGACCACATTGCGGTCATCGTCCATAAAGACGTGGGGTTAGTTAGGATGTTATACACTGGACCACATTGCGGTCATCGTCCATAAAGACGTGGGGTTAGTTAGGATGTTATACACTGGACCACATTGCGGTCATCGTCCATAAAGACGTGGGGTTAGTTAGGATGTTATACACTGGACCACATTGCCATCATCGTCCATAAAGACGTGGGGTTAGTTAGGATGTTATACACTGGACCACATTGCGGTCATCGTCCATAAAGACGTGGGGTTAGTTAGGATGTTATACACTGGACCACATTGCGGTCATCGTCCATAAAGACGTGGGGTTAGTTAGGATGTTATACACTGGACCACATTGCGATCATCGTCCATAAAGACGTGGGGTTAGTTAGGATGTTATACACTGGACCACATTGCGATCATCGTCCATAAAGACGTGGGGTTAGTTAGGATGTTATACACTGGACCACATTGCGGTCATCGTCCATAAAGACGTGGGGTTAGTTAGGATGTTATACACTGGACCACATTGCGGTCATCGTCCATAAAGACGTGGGGTTAGTTAGGATGTTATACACTGGACCACATTGCGATCATCGTCCATAAAGACGTGGGGTTAGTTAGGATGTTATACACTGGACCACATTGCGGTCATCGTCCATAAAGACGTGGGGTTAGTTAGGATGTTATACACTGGACCACATTGCGGTCATCGTCCATAAAGACGTGGGGTTAGTTAGGATGTTATACACTGGACCACATTGCGGTCATCGTCCATAAAGCCGTGGGGTTAGTTAGGATGTTATACACTGGACCACATTGCGGTCATCGTCCATAAAGACGTGGGGTTAGTTAGGATGTTATACACTGGACCACATTGCGGTCATCGTCCATAAAGACGTGGGGTTAGTTAGGATGTTATACACTGGACCACATTGCCATCATCGTCCATAAAGACGTGGGGTTAGTTAGGATGTTATACACTGGACCACATTGCGATCATCGTCCATAAAGACGTGGGGTTAGTTAGGATGTTATACACTGGACCACATTGCGGTCATCGTCCATAAAGACGTGGGGTTAGTTAGGATGTTATACACTGGATCACATTGCGGTCATCGTCCATAAAGACGTGGGGTTAGTTAGGATGTTATACACTGGACCACATTGCGGTCATCGTCCATAAAGACGTGGGGTTAGTTAGGATGTTATACACTGGACCACATTGCGATCATCGTCCATAAAGACGTGGGGTTAGTTAGGATGTTATACACTGGACCACATTGCGGTCATCGTCCATAAAGACGTGGGGTTAGTTAGGATGTTATACACTGGACCACATTGCGGTCATCGTCCATAAAGACGTGGGGTTAGTTAGGATGTTATACACTGGACCACATTGCGGTCATCGTCCATAAAGATGTGGGGTTAGTTAGGATGTTATACACTGGACCACATTGCGGTCATCGTCCATAAAGACGTGGGGTTAGTTAGGATGTTATACACTGGACCACATTGCGGTCATCGTCCATAAAGACGTGGGGTTAGTTAGGATGTTATACACTGGACCACATTGCGGTCATCGTCCATAAAGACGTGGGGTTAGTTAGGATGTTATACACTGGACCACATTGCGGTCATCGTCCATAAAGACGTGGGATTAGTTAGGATGTTATACACTGGACCACATTGCGGTCATCGTCCATAAAGACGTGGGGTTAGTTAGGATGTTATACACTGAACCACATTGCGGTCATCGTCCATAAAGACGTGGGGTTAGTTAGGATGTTATACACTGGACCACATTGCGGTCATCGTCCATAAAGACGTGGGGTTAGTTAGGATGTTATACACTGGACCACATTGCGGTCATCGTCCATAAAGACGTGGGGTTAGTTAGGATGTTATACACTGGACCACATTGCGGTCATCGTCCATAAAGACGTAGGGTTAGTTAGGATGTTATACACTGGACCACATTGCGGTCATCGTCCATAAAGACGTGGGGTTAGTTAGGATGTTATACACTGGACCACATTGCGGTCATCGTCCATAAAGACGTGGGGTTAGTTAGGATGTTATACACTGGACCACATTGCGGTCATCGTCCATAAAGACGTGGGGTTAGTTAGGATGTTATACACTGGACCACATTGCGGTCATCGTCCATAAAGACGTGGGGTTAGTTAGAATGTTATACACTGGACCACATTGCGCTCGTCGCCCATAACAACGTGGCATTAGGATTATATACACTGCATCGCATTGCGCTCGTCGTTTTGAGACATAAGATGTACCAAGCTACAGCGCCTTTAAAACCGGAACGGTAATGTTTGCACAGTACTGTTTGTCCGCTGCAGTAGGAGTTGCATTGGTACCTACCTACACGGTCTCCGGCATTTTCTAATTAAATCAAAACTAATACGGACAGAAATAATTGTGAAGTGCGTTCGTCTTATCTTTCCGGATTGGTGTGATGTTAAAAAATGTGACTTCCGGGTCGTCTTTGGTTAACTCATTGCATATTTGACCAGGAGGCCACATCCGGTTCTTTATTACGACCTATGCTAATCAAATATATGGTGCATCCTTTTACATTAGATTTCAATCACCTAATGGTACGACGAAACGAACTGGTAGCAGCTCCTATTTCCGCCTCCGAACAGTAGTGTGCAAACTATCATCATCATCATCATCAGGTGAACATCTCGCTCATCTCAGTTCTACTTAGAACAAAAAAATAATATTTTACCAATTGAATACTTGAGGTTGAAGTTCAGGTGCTCATACACTGTAGCACCATCTGGTGATATGTTACAAAGAAGTAATAGTCGTAATGATATTCTTTAATATTATTCTCCAAAAGTATTTGCCTTTTTTTTATTCAATAAAGTGATGAGACTCACGGAACGTTCACCCGATTTTAAGTGACACGCCCGCCGTAACAACGTGACTTTAGTTAGGATTGTATACACTGCACCATATTGTGCTCGTCGCGTTGAGATATAAGATGTTAAAAGTCATTACCCCAGTAATTATACTAGCTACAACGCCCTTCAATCCGGAACACACTAATGTTGGCACAGTAGTGTTTATCGGCTGCAATAGGTGCTACGGTGATACCTAGACAGTCTCCGGTAACAAAGACCTACCACCAGTAAAAGCAAGCTTCTATATATATATATATATAATTATTGTAGAATTATTTTTCTTGTCATGACTGTAAAAGTCAGTCCGTAGCTAGGACGTCTACGGGCTTACGGAGGTAGTAGAGCTACGCCGTAGCACATCTCTCTTCAATTATAGACACTACATATACAGATACAGATATGTTTCGAATTTAATTTGGAAGGATGATGCTTATCAATAATCTATTTAAAAGGTTTCGGTTATAACACTCATCATCACCACCATCATCAGATAGACGGTCCAATGTTAGACATCGTGCTGCCCCCAAAGATTTCCTATCGATGCAAAATCACCTTGTAGAAGGTGTTCCAGAACCAGGTCTATTGTTTCGTGGACGCCATTTGAGGACCTTTCTTCCCCACGGGTCATTAGTATTAAAATATAACATATCATATAGTATTCAATTGTTATATATTAATCTAATTTAAAACATATAAATATTCATTTACGTACAAATCGAACGGAACGTCTCATTGTAATCGGTTAAAGTAAATAATTAAAATGCAAACACATATTTAAAAGGCGGCGCGCACACATGCGCACGCGCGTTGCGCATCGCGCTGGTTTCGCCGCACGCACACGCGCGCGCGCGACCCGCGTACCCACTCCTCCACCGCCCGCTCCGCCCGCGCCGCGCGAAGGCGTGTAACGTCCATCTGCGCAGGCGCCGCCTCACCATTCAGTTGCTCCCCTGCAACAGTGGAGCGCGGAAGTCTCCACTCAGGGTGCGGGAAACCGTCGCAAACTTAAGTGCCGGCGGAGTTGGGGGGAAAAAAAAACCGTGTTTGTAGGATATCCGCTTTAGGTGAGTGTTTTTTTTTTATCTAATTAGCGGAGGATGTATCGACTTTTATAGGTTTTTTTTCTAGTTGGACACGTGACGTCACGCTTCCTACAATGGAACTTAAGTAATATTAGTCAATGGGCTTAGCCCGTAATGGTTCCGAAGCGGGCTCACAGGCAGCCCGCGCGCGCGACTCTCGTCCGTATTCCTATGGACATAGAGTTGATAAGAACTATCGGCCATTCACCAAGCGTTAACATTTTTGCTGGCTGATAGCATAGGTGTACATTACAAAACAAACTACAATGAATCATTTTAACATGTACCAGCATTAAGGAATCTCTAACTATTACATATATCTCTTCAAATAATACAAATATAATTTCCCGCCATTTTTATTACTGACAGTGATATCTTCTTTTTATCGCGGGGAAAATCTTACTAAAAGATACCTTACTTCTGGGGGGAAGACAAGCTTATATGGGGCCACCCACTGAAACCCCCTGCACTCTGACTAAAACAGAGCCCTCCTTAACACCTACGCTGTGCTACAGCAAATACAAAACCACCATTCATTTGTCGTCCTCCTAAGGATCGCATATTGAGCTCTGAGGGCCACCACCCTCAAAGCCCACGAATCAGAGGATCCTTTTACGACAGGCTGGGAATACCTTAATCCTATTCTTATTAGACCAAGACAACAAGTTTACTAACAGTGGTACCTGCAATGGTGCTGAATAAATCCAGGCATATAAGATACATCCTCAGTTTCCGAACAAACAGGTTCAGCTGCTCGTTCTTAATAATAAGAGCAATGGAATGAATCAATTTGACGGAAACAGGTCTTCAAGAGAAAGGTGATGAGGCCGTTACTAGTTTAGCCCGCTTCACCATCACAGATCATATCACCATTTAGTATCAGGTGGAATTTTGCCTAAGTATTAACTCTCTCATTCTGTTCATCTAATATCTACGATAAGATGAACAGAGTAGAAGACATTAAAGAACTCCAACTCCATCATACTACATTTGATTGTCGATTAACGATTTGATAGCGGATCTCTTTGGTCTAGGTTAAGAATTGAACTAGACTGTTGGTCTATATTAAAAGTAAGCAGTTACTCCTGTCTGTCGTGGAAGTCGACTAAAAGATTCTTCCTATCACGTGCTTAAACATAAAGTGGCCCAGTAATATCTGTAGAATCAATATTACAGAGGACGACATTGATCTAGGATTGATCCTAGATAGTCGTGTGGAGTAACCCATAAAGTTCGCTTGATAAAGATTCCACGTAACCCTAACGTTCCTCCACAAGCAGGTTACTTCTGCTCGAGCGACACAGCGAGCCAGATCTTCACCTGATGGTAAATGACACCCCCGCCCATAACAACGCGACACTAGTTAGGATGATATACACTGCACCGCATTATACTCGTCGCCTTGAGAGCTACAACGCCTTTCAATACACAGTAATGTTTGTACACTGCGGTTCAGCGGCAGAACCTACATAGACCGTCTTCGGCAACAAAGAACTCCTTTTTTTTTTCGTGGGTAGCTCCTGCATTAGATACCCTTCTGATGTCGGAGCAACTGAAGAGTTATGCCGGACTCTTACCAGTTAAAACTCCACGAGTTCTCATTCAGCGCATTGGGCCGGAACCACTTGAAACGCTTTCGCACACAACCTTGGTTCCCACATCGAGAGGCTTTGATTAAACTACATTTCGGAGTGGAGCTACTGCTCTCCACCCCCTATAAAACTATTAGGCAGAAGCACCGCACGCATCACCTCGAGACTAATATATATTTGGTGACGGATTACCCAGGGATGTAAGGAGTCCCGCTCAACAACTTGTGGGATCCAAGTTAACCTCACCTGCTCGTTTTGCACCCTACTAATTAATAAGCGAGACTCTGGCTCCCGCCAAATTGAGCCAGCCAGGTGGGAAATGGCACAAATCCCCCTATATGAACCCTTATATACGACAGTTCCTAGTGCCAATGTGTACCGGAGGCCATGCTGACTATAAATGGAGATCTTTGTGGGAGGCCTATGTCCAGCAGTGGGCGTCTATGGGCTGATGAAGAAAAAGACGGATTACCCCCGAATCCGCTACCATGGCCTCTGCGGCAACGGATACCTACCAATATTAAGTTTTGTTTGAATATTTAACCAGTTCAAACTGCAGGTGTATAATGACTTGTTTCTAGGTTCACGATCAAATGCTAGAATCTGAATTTCGAAACACTACAAAACCTAGAAATTAATAAAATATAATCATTAAGACACATTTAAACCTTTACAACTATCCGCGTAGCGTTTTTACGGCTGACTTATTACCACGGAGGTGTCTGCTCTGCCTTGGGGTCTCGTTTCGTTGGTTAAGAACGAATCTAGTATCAATAATCAACCGCCTTAACATGAGGTCCAGCTTTAGCAATATAAAAGTCGGTGGAGACTGATCATGCTTCATCTTAACTTCATGTGGAATTATGAAAAGTGAATTATATATACATGAGATTTCCACCTATATAGAAACTCGTCACGTTATCTCCGCAACTTTTAGACGTGAACACTCAAATTTCAGTGTAAATATTGCTTCTGCCGTTTAGAGATCAGCTAAGAATGGATTTTACAAAATTCTTACCCTGAAGTGAGTTACAGCCAGTAAAGCGGTCGGGAAACAGCTAGATCTATATTATCATCATCAGCCGATAGATGTCCACTGTTGAACAGAGGCGTCCCCCATATATCTCCATATTAGTAGGGGTTCGTATGGGAGGGGGGGATTGCGTCATTTCCCTCAACACTAGGCCAACGTGCTATATATGAGTAAATTAATAAAACAATTTTTGAACCAATTCAAACCAATGTAACATGATGGGAACTTTAACCGGAATTTAACCTGCCCCGTGAGGGATGACCCGGCCGGTTAATAACGAAGGTACCTCCATCGAGCCTGGTGATTACGAATTGGTTAATTTTAAAACGCCGCGATACGCCGGTTCAATATAAATTAACTTAATTAGCATGTTAAACGGTTCGCGATATGGAAATTAAACTTTCGCGTTATACATTAATTGTTAATTATTATCAGTCGGTTAAATTAGTAATCGGCATTGTCTTGGTTAAATTGAGGACATACATCAGTACCGTCAGCAGCAAAGCCAACAACAAAGCGTCACCGTTGAACCAATTTGTATAAGGTAATAACTGATGGAAGTTTTCTAGAAGCAGCTGGGTGCTGGTAATAGGATCAATTGATGTTTAGATCTTTGGGGGACGCCTATGTCCAGCTGTGGACGTCCGTCGGCTGATGATGATGGTAACTCTTTCATAAATAAAAATATGTTTACGAGTATAATTATTTTTTTTTATACCGCTTGTTATAAACCACTCGCCTGATGGTAGAAGGTCACCACAGTTTACGGACGAACAGGTGACAACTGGTGGTAGACCTCTACTGCCGGAGACCGTCCAGGTAGGTACCAGCAGCGCTTATTGCATCCGACAGTACTGTGCAAACATTACTGTAATCGGGTTTAAAAGGCGTTGTAGCTAATGTTATTACTGAGGTAATAAGACTCAATATTTTATGACTCAAGCGATGGACGTAATGTGTTGCAATGTAGAACATCCTAACTAGTGCCACGTTGTTAAGGGCGGACGATTCACTTACCATCAGATGAAAGTTCCTTTCTTCTCGCAGCTTAATTGAAAAAAAAAACAACAGACACTTACTATTAGGGTAGGTAAGTAAAGTATCACCGCAGCTCCTATACCTGTCATCAAACATCAGTACGGCATACATTACTGTGTTATGGTTTGAAGGGTGCTGTAGCTAGTGAAATTACAAAGGTAATAACACTTAAGGTGTCATGTGTCAGGCGACGAGCGCAATGTGACGCTGTGTATATCATTCTAACTACTGCTACGTTACGAGGAACGTCTCGTTCATCTCCTCGCTTAGTCTCCTGACCAATCTTATTCGGACCTTTACATTGTAACTTCCTTGAGAAAACCTAACCAGGAAGTTCATCACATCATCATCACCATATAAAGTACAAAGGATTGTATTGATGATTTTAATGGATTTTTAGATCAGAGATTTGTTGGATGTGTTCGTCATCATCATCGCCGAACGGTAGACGTCCACCGCTGGACATAGTTTCCCCTAAAGGTCTCCAATCGACATTTGGATGTAAAATTTCATTCAATATCCAATTTCTGTAGTAATTATTTGTAGCTAGTTTTGTAGCTTTCTACTATTTTTGCGTATACGAATTATCCCAGATTTTATTTATACCACCTGATGGTCTGCCCATAACAACGTGGCACTAGTTAGGATGATATACACAGCACCACATTGAGCTCGTCGCTTTGTAGATTTAAAGTCTTGTTATCTCATTAATTTTAGTAGTTATAGCGTAACACAGTAACCTTTGCACAGTAGACGCCGGCTGGAGGATAGGAGGAGATAGAAGCTGCGGTGGTACCCAGACGACCTCCAGCAACAGAGAACTACCCCCAGTTTTGAGCAATCTAGTATTACATTTAGTAATCAGTTCAAAAATACTTTACGACGAAAATAACACCAAAGGAAACTCCGTGTAGCCACTATCTTCGCCATGACGAATGAAGGAGAAATAGCGACTGCGAAACGAGTTTCTTTATCGCGCGCGCAAAAAAGCCCGCCATTTTCCTTCGCATAGATAATTAAAGACGTCCTCTTTTTTTTTCTCGCGTCCCACAGACAATGGAACCAATCGCGTGCGGCACAGAAGTTGTAACATGAATCGATGGTACTTGAAAAGTATATTTTGAATTTGTACTAACTAGTTATTCTGCAGAGTGCTCCTATAAACTGTATTTATGTGGTTCTGTATGTATCGCAGCCGCGGGTCCGTATCCCACTGACTGCAACCAGCCACCCCCTTGCCGCTCGAAACACCTATCGGGGGTAACATTTCATAAAATTCGTTTTTAGCTAACCTATACTCGGCCAAAGGAGTATTGTTACCAAATTTTAGGTCTTTAGGCCTTATGGTTCCAGGTATATTGTGATGAGTCCCTACACAGGTGGAAATCTATATATATATATAACTTCAACAAGGAGGTTGATAGACGCATTGGGCTCGATTGCCAGCGTTTGGGAAATTGGGCCAAATCCTCACCTCTCAAGTTCCCTAATGTCTTAAGACAAAAGTCTTCAACCAGTGCGTCTCAATCACCAAATCAAAGTCGTCAGAGAGCAAGGCTTGATATTTCTCTAAGGGACAAAGAAATTCCACGGAGAACTGAAGTTGTTGACGTGGCTCTCAAAATCTGCAAGCTGAGGAGCCAGTGACCGACCACATCTGCATGTCTATGACGGCTGGTGGGGGAGGAAAGTCTGTAAAGGACGCCTTCCCTCAAGATAGACCGACAACATCGGAATAGCTCTCGAAAGTGATTCGATGCGGAAAACCAAATCTCGTAAAAGACATGTGGGAAGGTCTACATCCAGCAGAGGATTGACAAAGGCTGATGATGATGATGATACATAAAAATTTCTCAAACTACAGACAAATACAAGTTCTTGAAGTGTAGGCGGCGTGATAATAATTAATTACATAGATAGGAAACAATGTTAAAAAGAATTCACACCCACGCTTGACCCTCCTGTTCCGTGGAAGTAGACTTCACTTTGACCTTAACTTAGTGTCCGAAGTAGTCGCAGGTTCATTCCCAAAGCTAAAGTAATATTTTTATCATATATCTAAATTACTTTAGTTACTTGAAAGATATTGGATCACTTAAACCCTTGTGGTAGACGGACCAGAATATTCTACCGTTAGTGTACCCTCGGTGGTTAAGCGGAAGCAACTCCAATGATCTTCTGAAGCTGATTGTAATGGGTAGTTTCTGGAAAGTCTGGAAAAAGTCATGGTTGAGGAATATCAGTGAACGGACTGGCATATCTGGTGCGTCCAAATTGTTCCGCCAAACCGGAGACAGAAAGGACTGCACCACGCTGATCGCCGACCTTCACCAGTTGAGGAGGCACTTTAAAAAGAACAAGAACTTTAAGAAAAGACCACCTTCACCTTAAATATATTCTCTGATCACCAACCTGCGTTTGGATAAGGAACACGGCATTTACCTCGTGGACTGAAGATTAAAGAATTAACCTATATGAGCACCATAAAAGTCCGCCATTTTGTCGCACCTGGTGACGTCATAGATTATGCCAACAGCCACATTTCTTTTTTTTTATTCTACGAAGCAACGAGACGAGCAGGAAGTTCACTTGATGGTAAGTGATACGCCTGCCCATAACATGACGCTAGTTAAGATTATATACACTGCAACGCATTGTGCTCATCGCTTCGAGGTAATTTTATTAGGTACAACATCCTTTGAACCGGATCGCAGTTCCACAGTACTGTTTGCAGGTGCAATAGGCGCTGCACCTAGACCGTCTTCAGCAACAGAGACCTAATCATCATTGAAGAGAATTAATTCCTTCAACAAATAGAATATATCATAAATATAATGCTATGTCCAGCAGTGGACATCCGTCGGTTGTGGTGGTGATGGTAATTGATAAGGACATAATCTTTCTTTACAATATCATCATCTTATAGAATTACTTGCTACTAATAGTACCAGGAGTAGTACTACACCTATTAGTAGTATAGTAGTACTACAGGGACGGATCGATGTGGGGATCTTTGGGGGAGGCCTATGTCCAGCAGTGTACGTCTATCGGCTGATGATGATGAGTACACTACACCAACCTTCAGTAGGTCCTTGTTGCCGAAGACAGTCCAGTTACCACCGCTACGCGTATTGCAGCCGATAAACAGTACTGTGCAAACATTACTGTGTTCCGGTTTGAAGGGCGCTGTAGCTAGTGTAATTATTGGATTAACTACACATTTTATGTTTGAATGCGATGCGGTCCTGTGTATATAATTCTAACCTCATGTTCGTCTATTCATCATTATCAGTCGATAGCCGTCCACTGCTGGACATAGGCCTCCCCTAAAGATCTCCACATCGATCGGTCCGACGTTACTCGCATCCAGTAGGTTCCCACGATTCCCACTAGATCGTCGGTCCACCTTGTGAGAGGTCCCCCAACAGCACGTCTACTGGTACGCAGGCGCCACTCGAGGACCTTACTGTTACATCGAGCGTCGGTTCTTCGAAGAATGTGTTCGTGTATTAAAAATATAAATTCCTTAGTCAATCGTGTAAACACTTTATTGCTGGTGTTTGAAAAAAAATTAAAACGTAAGCTATTATTAAATTCTAGTAATTAATACAATACCTCAGTCGCTACAGTCTGTACGAGGGGTCAAACCTGTGACCGTGCTCAAGCAACTTCAGCACTTGTACCTTACGCCGTAAGGGTCACAATGCGCTGCTCACGCGCTTCGAGTTTAATCAGCTGGATTTGCTAATGTAAATGATGATGGTTACCATCTGTAATAATACTCCACTGTCCAATGGCGGTGGTAACTATCGTTGAGATTATCCACGTAAAGTATTGTAATGAATGGAAAAAAAAATTCTGCAACACTCAATATCATGTGTTGTTATGGGGTGGCGTATCACTCATCAGGTGAATTCCCCGTTAGACTTGTCTCTTCGAGAGACGTTTGTTACTGGTAGGTTTTGGTCGCCAGTGACCGTCTAGATACCACCGCAGCTTATTTCTATCGGGAATTGCCGTATTCGGGTTTTAAGGGCTCTGTAGCTGTTATAATTAGTAGGGTAATGAATCACCGTCTTACGTCTCAGGTCACAAGCGCAATGTGATACAGCATACATTAGTCACTAGCGCGTTATCATGGGCAGGCGTGAACGTTCCGTGTTACATGCTAAGATTTGCACACTACCTCATTGGCGATAGCAGAACAGCTGTCATGTTCTGACACGCTGATTCAAGTCTGGTCTGACGACATAAAGGATTGGATCGGGTTTAAATACCATCAGTTAAAACGAATAATTCAGGATCGAATTGGTTTTCGCAATCTGATTGCCAAACTTCAGTTTGAAGATGGCACCCAATGATCATGACACAAGTCTATCGCCAGTGATGATCATCAGCCGATGGACGTCTACTGCTGGATGTAGGTTTCCCTTAAAGATCCTCACATCGATCGGTCTTGCGGCTTCGCGACCTTCAGTCATATGGTAAGATCATAAGAGGATATGGGCTATTGTCCATCTCGCCGGCGCAATGCGGGTTGGTGGGAGCCAGAGCCTCGTTTGTTGATTAGCAGCAGCACTAGCAGATGAGGGTTGGCTTGGTCGTGAGCTGTCGTGTGGGACCCACCACCATTAACTTAACTTTAATAACCCCGCGATGCATGAAACTCGAAAGCAAATAGAGCGCAGTCCCTTGCCGCTGATAAGGGGAACGTGACGGTAAAAATGGCGGGGAAAACGGTGACCGTTACGCGGCGTTTATCGGGTTTTTTTTTTTTTTCCGCTTTATCTATGAACAGCGGCGGGGCGGTACCGGCGCAGTAATTTCCGATGGTTTTACGTCTGCACGTTTACGACGCGCCGCACACGACCGGCGCGGGTCGTGCTTTCGTGTCGATAATGTGTAAGTGCATTTTTATGTTTTTTTTTTTTTTTTAATTACTCTAACCAGGCCAAGGTTTCGATCGGTGTGTTTCTGTTTTCAATGATATTAGCGGGCGTTACGGCCGTGCTTATTGTCTATGACGCGTTAGAGATGTTAATAATTATTATTGTTTAATTAATTTCATGTGTACGGGATCAGTTCGTTGTGACATTAGTCGGACGGTTCATCTGATGGTGAATGATACACCCGCTCATAACGCGACACTAATTACGATGACATACATTGCACCACATTGCGCTCGTCGCCTTGAGAAATGAGATGTTAAATCTCATAACTCAAGCGATTTTATTAGCTACAGCGCCCTTTAATCCGGAACACAGTAATGTTTGCACATAGAAATAGGCGCTGCGGTTATACCTACCTAGACGGTCTATAGCAACAGATACTCACCGCCAGTGCTGTTGGTCTTATGCAATAAAACTATCACCACATATGTGTCTGAATTTTGGAGTACCAGCCATAAGACATCAGGTCTTAGGCAATAATCTCCAAAGCCCACGGCTCATTGTAATTATTAAAGCAAACATTTGAGGCCTTCGGGGTTCGTGCTAAACGGACCTCACTAAATTGTTTGTTTAAATATATCTTCGTAATCCATAGCTACTCGTTAAACATTATCCGTCTTACTGCTGGTAGGTCTTTGTTGCCGGAGACCGTCTAGGTTTGCAAACATTACCGTGTTCCTGATTGAAGGGCGTTATCGCCAGTGTAATTATTGGAGTAATGAGACTGAACATATTGTACCTCAGGCGACGATAATATGGTGCAGTTTGTGATATCCTGACTAGCGCCACGTTGTTATGGGTATATCACTTACAATCAGGTGAACATCCTGCTCGTCTCGTAGCTTAATTGAATAATAAAAAAATATTAGATATATTTTTTTCTACCAACATTATTAGCAATTCCTTCATTTGATAGTGATACGGTCGTTTACAGCAATGTATCGCTAGACGATAAACGAATTAATTTTTAATAAAATAAATTAAAAATATATAATTTTACTACATTTTTTATTGATTTAAAATATATTATGATTCAAAAAGTCCATATGTATATTATGAAAAGGCTGCATGATCGTAATGCCGTTGCCTCATATGGGAAAAAAAACGGAGTCAAATCTTTATTCGCCACGTTTCGCGCCTTTTCGAAACTATATGGTTTACTGGTAGTAGGTCTCAGTTGGCGGAGACTGTCTAGGTAGGTACCACCGCAGCGCCTATTTCTGCTGCCAAACAGTAGTATACTAATATTACTGTGTTTCGGTTTGAAGGGCGTTGTAGCTAGTGTAAATACTGGGACAACAAAACTCAACAGCTTGTCTCAGGTGACGAGCGTAATGTGGCGCAGTGTGTAACATGCTGACTAATGCCACGTTGTTATGGACGGGCGTATCACTTACTATCGAGTGAGCGCCACGATCGTTTCGTCGTAAAAAAAAACAAACATTTGAATCCCTGCGATCGATGTGGGTATCTATGCTCAGTAATGGACGTCTATCGGCTGATGATGATGATGATATTAAAATTTAAATAATTAATATGTTGAATTATGAAAAGGCTGCATGATCGTAATGCTGTTGCCTCTTATTGATAAAACGGAATCAATTCTTTATTCGTCACGTTTCGCGCCGAACAATATGGCCGCCGTATACTATCACGTTTCCTTTCATAGAACGCAACTGCATGAAATTTCTTCGGAGGTTTTTATTAAAAAAATAATATAAACTTATCAGTATATAAAAATAACTTAATGTTTTATACTACTTATCTAAATAAATTACCACTGAGTCCCAGCTGTGGGAATACTATGTGGGCAATTTATAAATATTGGTTTGGGTTTAACTGACATTTCTTAAGTATTTTGATATTAGACTTAAAGTATGGTTTAAACTAGTTTAAACCAGTTTCATCATCATCAGCCTAACGACGTCCACTGTTGGGCATAGGCGTTCCTCCAAGACATATATAATAAATACGTCCTAGGCGTCATGAAGAGTGACCTTCACTAAAGAATACATCTCGGCTTACCATCAGGTGGTATTATAGAAGCGTCTAAGATAAACTTTTTTTAATTCAATGCAGAGACGAGCAGTACGTTCACTTGATAGTAAGTGACACGCCTGGCCATGAAAACGCGGTGCTAATTAGGATGGTATACACTGCACCATGTTGCACATATCGCCTTGAGACAATATGTGGAGTCTCATTACTCTAGTAATTTTAATAGCTACAGCGTCCTTTAAGCCGGATGCAATAAGACCTGCGGTACTCACCGAGTAGACCTACCGTTTTATATACCAAGGTGACTAGCACAACGTGGTGCTGTGTGTATAGCGTACAACATACCATCAGGTAAACGTCTCACTAGTCTTACCATGTGACCAAAATTTTTTTTATCTGCATGTGGTTTGATTACTGCTTCCAGGGGAGATCTTCTTCATAACCTCAAACTCCATTGGTCTCGTACAGTCCAATGCTAAAGATTTTTTCTTATTGGGCGGAAAGCGGAAACAACTAGTTTCCCGCTCTTTTTGTAAACTTTATGCCGTAGCTCCGATGAAAAACTGAAGAAGTGGAATTACTTCAGCTGCGGAATGAGCTACCTGCTGAAGTTCTACGACAGGAGCAGGAAACGGATCGTTGAGGATCGACAACACGTTATACCTATTGTGTTACTGATTTTTCTGCTCTGTGGTGTTTGTCGGCTTCTTATATAAAAAAGGAATTAAATCGACCCAAGGGGTCAACATACGGGTCCAGTGTGACCCGTATTATATGTTAATATGAATACGGGTCACGCTGGACGGAGTGTTTACAATTACAAAGCAGCGCCGGCGGCGGCCATTACGTATTTAAAACCATCGATTTTGTCGGTGCTTCCACCAGCTCGTTAGTAACTGAACGTTTTATAATCCTGACCTTCAATGTTCTGACAAGTCTTGAACGGAGACGTGGCTCCTTACTGCCGGCCTTATAAAAAGGCTCGAACTCACCCAAAGGGCAATGGAGAGGACTATGCTTGGACTGTCCCTGCGTGATCAAATCAGGAATGATGAGATCCGCAGAACTAAGGTCGCCGACATAGCTCAAAAGATTGCTAGACTTAAGTGTCAGTGGGCAGGGCAAATTGCTCGCAGGATCGATGACCGATGAGGCAGTAAGGTCCTCGAGTCAGTCGAGTATCGGTAGAAGTAGTGTTGGGAGGCCTCCCAGAAGGTGGACCGACGATTTGGTGAGAGCCGCGGGAACCCACTGGATGGGAGCAACGCGGCACCGATCGATGTGGAGATCTTTGGAGGAGGCCTATGTCCATTTGTGGTGACCTGTAACCTGATCGATGATAAAATCGTTGTAGCTTGGGTAGGATACTAGACCAGCTCCAAACTAACGGGACACGTGTAACGAACATTTGTATTAGAAGTATTAAATCAAACTTATCTGCGACATGGACTGTATATCAGGCAGTCGTTGCCCCCGTCTGAGTCAACACCACCTGTGTAAACAGTTCAGGTGGACTGGTGGCGATGCCATCAGCTACGGAGTGCTTAAGTCGGAAAGACGCGCGCGCGGGTTGTGCAAGTGATAGGATATTTGATAAAAATACAAAAGGAACCAAATTATTAAGATATGCTCATATTTCTGACGATAAACTTTAGTTTTCGAACGCTATGTTCAGGTTTGAAGGGTGCTGTCGATAGTTAAATTACTGGAGTAATTAGATCTATATACTTAGTCATTATTTATGTCCCAAGACGAGGACAATATGCTACTGTGGATATTATCCACGTTGTCATGAGCAGGCGTATCACTTACCGTCAGATAAACATTTTGCTCCCCTCGTTGCGAAGATGCTGTTCAGAGTTGTGGTCCTTCCTGGAAGGTATTTAGGTTTAATGGAGAGGAGCGCCAATGCCTTCCGCGGAAGATCTCCAGGCGTCTCGCTAAGCACTGAGAATGACCATGAAGAGAGCTTTGGGGCGGTCAAATTCCTCATAATCATGAAGGTCAGGGTATAGGGTATCACTATGGTTTCTACCGGATTAAAAAGTTTCCAACTTTAAGCGCTGATCAATCAAAACCGGCGGCTTTAAGATTGTATACAGTTTTTAACTTCAACCGCGTCCCGTTCCAAGAGTTTAAACAAAGTACTGGTTATATTCTTTTACAGTTAAGGGTTCCTGGTAATTCGTGATGCGGACCGGTTTCGGCATCCGCATCCACGGTGACCAGCAATATAGGTGTATGGCGTTGTTTCAAACTACGGCAGCGGTCTAGTGAGGTGCCTCACGATATTCGTACCAAGTAAAAATTCTACTCAAGTACTTTAACTAAAACGCCTTTCATACTGATACGTAGTAATGTTTATACAGTACTGTTTGACATCACCAATAGAGCCTGCCACGGTACCTACCTAGATCTGGAGCTATAGAAACCTACCACCAGTAATGGAATGTCTATTGTACGGATCCACACAACCAATGACCCCCCTGGTCGAATCGCGTATAGCCGAAGACAGGATTAAGTGACATTCTTTAGGACAAGTCCATGTCCAGCAGTGGATTCCCGCAGGCTATTGACCATGAAAGACACCTAGGTCAATTTGGACACACTGTAGATAATAGAAATTATTTTAAATAATATAACTAAAATTTCGGTTCCAAAATATCTATGTTTCTCCGCAAAGGGTAAGGTGAGGTTTCGTCATCATCATCATGGGGTGTAAGGTAAGGGGTCCCACACAACAACTCACGGGATCTAAGCCAACCTCACCTGCTCGTGGTGTACTCTGCTAATCAACAGATAAGACTCTGGCGTCTATCAACCCGCATTGGGCCAGCGTGGTAAGAAGTGACTCAAATCTCCTCAAATGAACCACTACAAGATGAGGTTCAGTTGGTGTAATATTCACGTAACTTAAACTTACCCCCCGAGGCTGGGGATAACTTTTGAAAATTCGTTTCGTTCCGCTCGTCTAATATCCGAACGCGAGAACTGACTCCTGACACCTGCACCTCATGTTCATTAGTTTGAGGATTTGCTTGATTTAATAATTTTTATAATCTATGATATACCTTAAATAGAAAAAAAAACAATACAAAACTGTATATTAAAGATTTTTTTTTAATATTTTAATTAACATTTAGAAGAATTTATACAGTTTTTATCTTATTTATTTATTTCACGAATCACTTCCCCTTAACTGCGCTTTCCTCAGAAATGTTGACAACCATTAATTGTGATATTGTACTTTGTCAAAACCGAAGTTCTTGAGGCCATCGATTAGGCGACCTGGCCGCTTCCGAGAAAACCCACATGGGAGATAGTTCTGCTGTGGGAGCAACAGCAAAGTTACGTTACACTCCTACAGGCTAAAAACCCTCGGTCTCCCACTTAACACTTTTAAACGAAACCACTGGAACAACCCGTCCTTCCATCAGCCACTGTTTCCTATGATTAGCCTTCTTATATTCACCGTGGGTGACCAAGCCACGTTTTGTTTTACGTGGGGGAAATGCTTTCGTATACCTGCCCTCGCGGGAGCAAACAGGTTATGTCGGATTTGCACCAACTAAAACCCCCACGATGTTCGACCTCGTCGCCTTATGGCAGGGTCACGGGAACGCTCTCGCACACCTCTGCGACCCCGCCAGCGCCGGTTGCATCCGAATCCGTAACCCAGAGACCATGGGAGCCAAGAGAGAAAACTCCCGATTCCTTGCGGCGGAACTGGTCTTGGGTTCCGCCGCTAACCGTTATACGGCCGCGGAGGATAGGAAGGGCGGCGGAACGCAATACCGACACTCCTCTCCCTCCGCGACTGCACATCGGCTGCGAAGGGCAGCATAAAGCTGACCCTGCAGCCCACCGGCACATATCCGAGGTGAACTCACAGAGCTCACCTGGAACGGCCACTTCGGGCCGGCCGGGTAAGTTCCTCTTCCCTTCACCATGGGTGACCCAGCCATGACTACTGAGCCCCACCGCCACGACAAGGCGGGAAACTATTCGTGGCGGTGGTACCTACTAGACGGTCTCCAGCAACAGTGACCAACCATCGATCATAAATGGTCACCGTACCAAATATGATTAAGTTTAATATATTATTAAATCTGGATTTTTATGCCCGCGCGCTGACTACTACCAGCTCGGAACTCCCCCATCAGTCCGAACCTGAACATTAGTATTCAATTTGCGTTAGCGCGCGGTTGAAATTTGTAATCTAGGATCTAAACAGCCGCCCGCACCAGTCCTCGCCCGCATCACGTCTAGTGATGTGACGCTAACGGCTTTTGGTACACCTGCCACGTGTCCATAACCTTATTTTAATCACTATCTAATAATAAAAGGTACAACACTACAACGGGAGCGTAGTAACAGAACTTCCGGTAACAGTAACGCTGATACTAAAGAGTTTCGATATTAAACGGCCCTTGAGTAGACAAAAGCTATATACATATATCATCATCATCATCATCATCAGCCGACAGACGTCCACTGCTGGACATAGACCTCACCCAAAGATCTACACATCGAAGCTATATATAGTTTTGTCTATATTGATGCTGTACACAGCACCATATAATGCTCGTCGCGTAAAGACAACTTACGTAGCTATAGCGCCATTCAAACCGGAACACAGTAACCATTTTATTATTTAATTAAGCAACGAGAAAATTGGGACCTTCACCTGATGGTAAGTGATACATCTGCCCATTAAAAATCTAAATTCGCCAGTTAGAATGGTACAGCACCACATTGCTCTCGTCGCTTTGAGACATAAACCGTTAAGTTTACCACAGTAGTTCCAGTAGTGGAACGTTCACCTGATGGTAAGTGATACGCCTAACCAGACCAGTCCACTTGTATCTAAAGTGGAGTTTACACATAGTAACTAATAAATAAATTTGCACAAAAAAAACTTGCGATAGTTTAATTTATACGTATTGATATAAACTGCGGTGCCTACTGTGTTACAATTGGACTGATAATTGGGGGCGAAGGGGTAGGGGGTGGGGATTACAGGTTTTTTTTTAATTATACATTCTAAAGCAACCGGTTAGGTTACTGATACCAATACGTTATCAACTAACCTGACGGAGCGGAACCAGGGACACCTTGAATGCTACAGCTTCTATGTTGTATTCGAACTTTCTTTTTTTTTTAGGTAGGTAATACAGCAGCTGTTTCTGCCAATAAACATTACTGTGCAGATATTACTGTGTTCCGGTTTGAAGGGCGCTATAGCTCTAGTGTTAATTATTGGACTCTAGGCTATGCTCTATTGTAATACTAACATCTTAAGTTTGAAGGCGATAAGCACGATGTGGTGCTGGTTATATAATCCAAACTTACTTCATGTTGGTCTACTCATCATCATCGTCAGCCGATAGACGTCCACTGTTGGGCATTAGGGCAACGAGTCAACATCTTACTTCTCAAAGCGTAGAACACAATACATTACAGTGCATCATCTTAAATAGCACCACACGGCTTCAACCATCATATGGGGAGTGAGGGGTACATAACTAACTTCTAAACCATCCCAAATGACAATCTGGTGGTGCAGGAAGCAACCTGACCAACAGACAGCTGGCGATACACATTATCTAATATCCTTTTTTTTTATTGTAAAACCTTTATAGCAAGGCTCTGCACCAGGTCAACCTTTGGTGAGATGAGATGTTGTGGGAGGTGATAACTACTGACTTAAACTACATAACAACATATATATATATATATACACATATATATATCAGTTGTCTGTTTCTGCTTGAGGTATTCCCGTATCCATTTTTTAAAGAGATAGTGGAATTATTCCGAATCACTTCGGGTGAGGAGTTCCAGAGTAGTGCAGCCCGAATTGTAATTGAGTTCCCATAGAACTCAGAGGCGTGACTATGATCAGAGATCTTATTCAGGGTAGAAGATCGAAGGTATTTATCGTGGGATGAAAAGAGATTATGGAATTTATCTCCTTGAAGGGTTGTTCCCGCTTCAAGTGGGTAGATTTTTGTGCGTGAGATCATACGACCGTTATTCCTACACAGTCTCTCTCAAGGGTAACCTACCATCAGTGTAAACCTTAAAATGGTAATTAACGTTCACTCCATTGTGTATTTTCAAGTTATTGTTATGTAAGTCGATTGTCACTTAAGTTGGCTTTTGGTATCGTGTAAATTATTTATGACCTGCGTTATTTGTTCGGTTTACTTTTGTGTTAAATATATTCCTAACGCAATCATTCCGAGTCATCGGGGTTGTGTGTTAGGTACTTTATATATATACTTTTTAAAGTGGCAACTTCCGCCGGATATGAACTCTGGGGAAAGAGCTACTAAGATTAAGAATACATGTATTCCACTAGTGGTAGGGTGGAGACTAAGTACGACCGCAGCTACTGTCTCAGTCGACAAACAGTACTGTGCAAACGTTACTGCGTTCCTGTTTGAAGGGCGCTGTAGCTAGTGAAACGACTGGGGTAACCTATGTTTCAAATCGACGAGCGCAATGTGGTGTAGTGTATAAAACATCCTTATTAGCGTTATGTTGTTACGGGCACGCGTGTCACTTACCATCAGGTGAACGTCACACTCGTCTCGTCGCTTCGTAGAATTCAAAAAAAAAAGAGAAACTTGTCACCACCGTCTAAATCCTCTTGACAATAAGATCAGGCGAAGGCTGAGTAACGCGAGCGTCTGTGCCCAATTGATGTTTGTATGATTAATGAGCAAATTCGACGCGGACAAAACCTCTGGCAGCTGCTAGATCATCAGCGATACATCACCATCGCGAGCCGGAACAAAGGCCCGCCGACTGGTACTAAACGAGGACCAATCACGGAATGGTGACGTTTTCGGTACAATTATTTCTTCATTGAACAATTACAATGCTTCATATATTGAAGTTCACGTCTGACCGTGTGTAACGAGGCTGTTAATCGGCTGAACCGATTTCGGTATGGCAAACGGCTGTCAAGGTTATTGGTGGTATATATCTGTTACCATAGACCGCCTAGGTACCACCGGATAGCTTTCTGTCAAAGAAGTATGCTAAGCGGATGTAAGGCAGGAAGGATATGATATATAATATATATAACTGCACCAAATTGCGCTCGTAACCTTGAGACATAAGCTGTTGAGTCTCGTTACCCCAGTAAATTCACTAGCCACAGCGCCATTTAAACCGGAACACAGTAATGTTTTCATACTACTGCGGTATCTACCTATACCGTCCCCGGTAACAGGGACCAACAGTAAATTTCTTCTATGACGAGATAATGTTTCCTTAAAGGATCTCCACTCCGATCGGTCTGCGCTGTCCGCATTCAGCGGCTCCCCGATATCCTCACCAGGTCATAGGTCCATCTGACTGCCACACGAGAACCTTCCTGCCCCATCGATCGATCTTCTACCGTTGTGTTCGGCCTATTGATACTTAAGGTATCTTTTGATACTTATCCATGACCATAGTTATTCTGCGGATCTCCTCATTTCTAATTCTATCAATCAGCGAGTTTACTGGTGGTAGGTATCACCTCATCGACTAATTTTGTAGCCAAATAGCAGTGTGCAAATATTACTGTGATCCGGTTTGAGAAGACGAGCGCAATATGATACTGTGTATACCATCCTCACTAGCACCACGTTGTTATTCGCATGCGTATCTCTTAAGATCTCGTTTCGTAGAATTATAACAAAAAAAAAAAAAAATCGAAATGTTGACCTACCGCAAGTTCCAATTTAATACATACGGAGCAGTTATCTCCGGCGACGAAATCTTTGAAGATGTCTCTCTAGTGGCACAACAAAAGGCGCCTCGTGGGTTGCATCACTCGCCCATAGATGTATACGGTCCATCCTTGCGCCAGCGCACCGCGCGCACGTAAAATTTGAATTTATTTGAATTACAATGTAACCCGCGCGTATTTACTTGGTAATGTTGCCTCATTGTGGTTGAGAGGTTACGCGGGGTTAGCTGACGAAATATTTTTAGTCTGCGGCGCGGAGAAAGCGCACGCGCGCGTTACATTTGTCTCTTAAAAAAAAATGGCGCAAATGTCGCGTCGTTTGCGCGGGAACTATTTTATGTCATATTGATTTTGTTTTTTTTTTTTGACAAATTTACAAAGAGGTAACTGAGAACTTTAAGCCAAATGAAATTTTTGTATCCAATTTTAATTTGTATCATATAATTCAAACACAAATAGTAGAACCTTTGTGGTGATATATTTAATAAATATATATTATAAGTGGTGTAAAGGTTCTCGCACAACTTACGGTATACGAGCCAACCACACCCTGCTAATCAACAACGGCTGTGGCTCCGACCAACCCGTATTGGTGGAAAATAGCCCAAATCCTCCTATATCAATCCCCACCCAAACGATATGGGAATCTTTGGAGAAAGCCTATATTCAGCAGTGGATATCTATCGACTAATGACATAGTCTTCATAAAATTTTGCTAAATATAAGCTTTCTTTATACTTTTATATATATTTTTTAATATTAATCTATGTGCCTTGTTAGCTTGCCTAGCCATGCTGCGATCGCGTCCACACCTGTCTTTATGCCTTTCGTCCTTCCTTTAAACATCACAGGTTTTAATGTTGCAGCAGCACTAACTAGACTTAATTCACTTTATAACTAAAAGGTACTAAATATTGAATATATACAATTAATAGCCTTATTAATCCTATCCCTCGAATTATGGTGTAGAGATGTGAAGATCGTGAGAATGTCCTGTCCTATAACCAAATTTTTATAAAAAGTTTATATAAATAAAAAAATTTTTTTTTCATCACCATGATCTTCAGTCGATAGACGTCCCCTGCTGGATATAGGATGGATTAAGGATTGATATAGTGGATTGATATTTGGGCCATTTCCCACCTGGCTTAATGAGGGTTGATGGAAGCCAGTGACACTGTTGCTTAGCAGTGTGCACCACGAGCAGTGAGGTTGTCTTGAACCCCGTAAGTTGTGCGGGAATCCTTACACCGCACCCTTAAAATATTACTTATATGTAATTCAAAGAGTGTATGGACAGACGTCTAACCTTATATTAAAATTTTAAACTCGTCGGACTTATGACGCACGGGTCCTTTGTCCTGTGCTAACGGAAAAAAAAAGAAGTAAAAAGCCGAGCCCACCCGCAAGTTCTTTCCGCACCTCCGAGTTATTCGGAGAGCAAACATCGCGCCCTCGCGAAACGTTTACCGCTATTTAGTTTTCCTAAAAAAAATATATGAATCAGCACCTGCCGATTGTTTGATGAAGCCATCGGCATCTTTGTGACCCATTCTCTGATGGTGAACAGACCATTTATTAGACAAATAACTAAAACGTTTAGGACGTTCACCGAGTACCTCCATTGCCGTGGACCCCTGTATGGGTACCCCAAGGACTATTTCTGACAAACATTACTGCGATAATTTTCATCATCATCAGCCTACAGATATCCACTACTAAACATAGTCCTTCCTCAGAGATCTCCACATCGTTGTCGGAGTTCATTGAAGGGAATTGGGCCTTAACCCACCACACTCGCCCAGAGCGTGTTGGTGGGTGGTCAGAGCTTACTCTGTTATTCAGCAGGGTGCGCCGCGTGCTGATGAGATTGACTAGGGCTCCGTAAGATGTTAAGCGGAACCCCATACACACCGAAAATATTACTTTATCCTGATCATTACTGATATTGGAGCAACGATATTGATCCATTTGAATAATTTGTGCGGTGCAGTGTAAACATCCTGACTAAGCCACACCGCTATCATTATACCGTCCTTCTTAAATAGTACTGCTATGAAGATGCTGATTTATTAACTTAATCATGGACCTAGGACTTTTTTAAAACAGTCCTATCAGTGTTCCCACTACTGGGGCTGGGAGCCATCCCTGACATAGTCATACAAGGCTTTCCCATCCACCACGCTGACATACTGCGAGTTGACATATATCCACAAAAGCTGTTGTTTTTGGAAAATGTCGGTTTCCTCACGATGTTTTCATAGATCGGAAGCTCAAGCTCAGTCAGGATCAAACCCGCGCCTCTTCTGGACGCACAAGGTTTACAGTATGAACGATCATGGCTTCCAAGAAATACGACAATACAGAAATGAAAGGACGGAGGTAGACGTTTAACAAAAAAACACCAAATAAAATACCGCCCCCGTTCTGTTGTGGAGGGGAGGTCAGGGACCTCTTTTTTACGGTCCTCGACCTTCGCACACCCATTCACAATTCTTGCCGGTTAATTGTCCGGCCGCGCGGCGGTCCTGCACGCGCCGCGCCTAACAGGAATACGGCCCGCGTCACCGGGATCACAAGTTCAATTCCCATTATATGATACCATTACCCCCGGAAATGTGCGTAACAATGGCCACGGGCTCAATCCCTGGACGTAATAACAATCGGTAAATCAATAGGGAAGCAATAAATCCTTTATTGGTATTTGCTGGTGTTCCACCCGTTTCGCTGAACGAGACCTTTTGTGTGGCCGTTTCGCTCTAACTTGTACCTCCTGCTCTATTAACAAGTCTCGGTTAGAAGCCGCTTGGGGTCGAAGGAACCTGAAGGTAGGTTATAGCTTTTTGTCCAAGTTATGTAATGATACGCGACGTGCGGTTACGCCTGGGCGCGATATCAAATTTTGAGGTTGCCGCTGTCCCATCAATGGGTGGCGCCTCGTCCAACCCATGTCATGATGGTGACGGCTGTCGATGGGCTCGGCTGTGGCAAGCATTTGCCTCTAGTGGTTAGCCTGGTCTAATGATAATGGATTTACTAAAGGCGAAATTAAAGTTTATACTTATGATATACTGTGCAGCTGGTAGGTATACATCCACTGCTGGACATGGGTCTCCCACAAAGTTCTCCACATCGATTGATCTTGTTCTGCCCGCGATACCGCTAGGCACTACGGGTAATCGTTTGTAGAGATTCATATTGAGCCGGTTAGTTAGCACCACGCTATCCCAATGGGGGTTGGTGAAAGCCAGAGACTCGTTTGTTGATTAGTAAGGTGAACCACGAGCAGGTGGGGTTGGCTTGCGTCCTTTGGGCTGTTGCCGGATACCGTTTAGCTATAATAGTGTGCAAACATTAGTGTTTAATGATGGCTGCTGTACCTAATAAGATCACTGAAGTATTGACTTAACATCATATGTCCCAAAGCGATCAACTCAATGATGCTGTGTATATCATCTCAACTATCGCGATGTTGTTAGGGACAAGCGCATAAATAATCACCAGATGAACAACTCGCTCGTTCAATTGCCTTATTAACTAATAAAAAATTAACAAACTTCAATTTAAAAGTGGCAGTTCATAATGATGATGAAATTAACCAAATCTTAACATCATCATCACCATCATCATCATCATTGATTGTTATATACGAAGTTAAATTCGGGAAAACTTGCAGATACCTAGACATCACACGACAGTGCTTCCTTCTATCTCTTTTCCTCAACACCAAGGGAAGTGTCATCACTTAACTTCTGTGTTACCAGTATGCATACAAATATAACTGACCATTCATGCCCCTTAACTCCTCAGCTTTACTAATCTAACGTTAATGGCAAGCTTTATTTGCGAGACGCAGCCAGTACGCGCACCTACCTCACGAATAATTGTCAATAAAGCTGGCCAGTTATCGCTTGGCAACTGGGACAAGGTCACGAAGGCCTACCGGGCTTGACCCTAACCAGAAACCGCTTGCAGTATAGTAAATCTTACTGGGCTGTGATAAAGTCGTTTTTTCTCATACTATACAAAGTTGACTGCAATTTAATGTATGGGAAAATAGGCCGTATTGTCTTATGTAATGGTTGCTTGCGGTATTTGTTATATTTAACTTTAATTATTATAAATATGTTTAAATTTTATCAACGTTTCGATTAGTTCACCATTTCACCATCATCATACCACCACTGCCTCGGAATCAGTCCACAATTGTGTGCGACCAGTTGCCGATGCAAGATGACTAACGGAAACTGTGTAGAGTCTACAAATCGAATGTTATCGGCGGGCCTGTCACTATTTATTAAGTGAACGTCATGCTACTCTCGTCGCTTCTATATAGATTTTGTTTAGTACTGAAAGTCTGAAATAATGATGCAATACCTGACATAACAAACCGCCGACGCACGCAAGGTGTACGTCGGTGACAGCGATTGCTGCACATCCCTGACCGACTTCCGAAGCTATGGACAACGTCGATGCAGTTTACTTGGAACAACGCAAATGCGAAATGGTACTCGATAACATTTTTTATAAAAAGGAGATAATTGGAGGAGAGAGTACTCGCAACCGACGAGCATGCATGAAGACGCTCATGAAAGTGGAGGAAGCGATAGAGGTGTGTCAGGATCATAGCAAGTGGAGACAGGAGGAACGAGGCGTGATATATATGTATCTATGTTAGGGTTAATGCAGGAACTACTACAAACATCAAAAAAAGAAAAGTTTCGTTTAAAAGGTATATTTTGGATATATATATATTATATACATGATCATCATCAGCCGATAGACGTCCACTGCTGGACATAGGTCTCCCTCAAAGTTCTCCACATCGATCGGTCACGCATTGGTCGCATCCAGTAGGTTCCCTCGATTCTCACCAGATCTTCGGTCCACCTTGTGTGGTATAAATATATGTTATATATAGACAAGTATTATACGACGTTATATCTACATATATATGAATATATATATATATATATATATATATAAAACTTGTTTTACCATTACCATAACAGGATCCCTCTACCGCTGCAGGGAAAACAAATAAGTTGATTACTATACATAGTAAAATATTAAAATCAAATATATATATATATATATATATATATCTATATACATGAATAAGGTGGGCCAACGATCTGGTGAGAGTCGGGGGAAGCCACTGGATGCGAGCAACGCTGGACCGATCGATGTAGAGATCCTTAGGAGAGGCCTATGTCCAGCAGTGGACGTCTATAGGCTGATGATGATGATATAAATGTATATAAGAGATTTCCTATGTAGAGACTCATCATTATATCTCTGGAGCCATAACTCCTGGACACTTCACATTTGTAGGACTATTCCTTTGCGAAATATGGTTCACCAAGTATAGATTTCATAATTTCGTCCTCGCACAGAACAGCTGGTATATATATATATCAGCTATACATAAGTTAAGTTACTTTCTAAAAATCATCTATTATGATTATCAGTCCATTGCTGGAGTCACTTAGTCCGATCTTCGGCTTAACGCATCCTGTAGCGCCAGCCGCCTTTACCCACGAGTATATTTCAGTCAGGGGTGTAAGGATTCCCGCACAACTCACGGGACCCAAGCCAACCCCGTCTGCTTGTGGTGCACCCTGCTTCCAATTGTTTTCATAAATCACAATCTGACTTGGAAACTGATATTCAGTTATAGTTCAAACCTAACTGAACGAAATTCCTATACAATCCTAGATCTATCATCGTCATTACTCTATAGATGTCCACGGATGGGTCCACCCTAGAGATCTCCACACCGATACGTACCTACGCTGTATCCAGTAGCTTTTCAGAACCATTGGAGAGGCTTTCTGCATTACCGAAGATCTAGTTCTTTTCATATAAAATCCGATCCTATTTTTTATTTTGCTGTGGGCGACTAATATAAGGATCCTGCTTGTGATGTTGGAAGATAGGGTTACGTGGAATTTGTACTTACTAAAATCGCTTCAGTGGGTCGTCCTCAGTGCTTTGCTAGAGTAAAGATTTTCTACACACTTAAGCACGTCCTGGGGAGTGCCATAACCCTTCCATCACCACCATACTTACGCTACGACATATACGATACCACCCCCATCTTGCTGTCTAGCCCGGGCTCGCTTAGTGGGCAATTAGGGTCCTCATCTTCAAAGCCCGCTGATCCGATGATCCTTTTAATCGTCTCCCACGGCAGACGAGGCTTACTTCAGTCCCGAAGACTACAAGGCTGAAGTAAAGTAGTAGCCTACTGAAACCCCGTAATCTCTATATACACTTCACAAATGACAGAAACTACGCAAAGCGACGACATTGGCCCCACTTTTCGTAACACCACCAGTGTGTTATCCAACTCCCACTCGTACAAAGCAATGTACACCGTAAAGCGTACACAATAAACGATAACTTCGTATACACAGTTAAATCCTCCGTACCTTCAAAGTTTTTACTTATTTCTATTACAATGAGAAAAATTGTCGTCTACGCCGACCTCCACTTACCTGCATACAATCAGTACGAACGATTCGATTCATACGGATATCGACTCTATTGCTTCGAGTAACGGTTCTATATCGCCCCGCCATTACATTCGAGATCCGACATTGCAGATTTGAACTTTATGCTCTTAGATTTAAAGTAGACAACTGTTTGCATGGCGCGCGTCACGCCACTGCACTCGCGAAGGACTCACGGTCATGTGGAATCGGCTCGTGTCGATTATGAAGTGATGGGTTTGCAGAATTGAAGGTTGTGTATTATTTATCCGGGTTGTGTGAATTGTATATATCTATTCATATATTTAACCCGTTATACCCGGTTTAGGTAACAATGGACCCTGTAGTCTCAATATTAAGAATAGGACTTGAGTGAGCGCAGCTGATGTCGTAAGTGATTAAATGGATCTTCGTGTTCGTGGGCACAAATGCGAGATAGCATCGTAGCGAGGATGCTGGTGAAGATTACTGCCCTACCTGGGATGTGCTAAGGTGCAGTGCTGGGAGGTACTGGTAGATTGCTTAGGTTATATTAGGCCTGATTGAGGATGACCACTGAGGGCGTTTCAGCGGATACAACTCACGCATATCCTTGTCTTCCCGTCACAAGCAATAGAAGCAACAACGAGGCCGTGGATTGTGGTGTTCAACCAGAACACCAGCTCACGTATTTCGACAGCAGAAACAGCTGAGCGGTTCAGTAGCTTAAGCCTTGATTCATGCTAGATTAGGTTGATGGATACACTAGGTTTGATACCTGTGAAGGTCGTAAACCTGCGTAATGGCCCAAATCCCCTCATGGACCGTTACAAACGACTGAAGGTCGCGAGCAGCCTCTGGGTGCGAGCGGCGCATGACCGATCGATGTGGGGATCTTTGGGGAACCTGTGTCCAACAGTGGACATCCATCAGCCTATGACGAAGGTGACAAAGTAAGCTTCGTACTAGATGTTGTCTACCGCCGCCCATGATGACAAAACTTTGGGTTAAGCCAAATATCTTCAAAAACTACATAACCAACTATTGATAAAAAAAGAACTACATATCCTCTCCTTCCTTTTAAAGTATCATCATCATCATCATCAGCCGATAGAAGTCCGCTGCTGAAACCCTCCCTCAAAGAACCCTATATCGATCCGTCGTACTCTTCCCGCATCTCCGGGCGCCAGGTACCATTGTTTACATGGGTTCATATGGGGATGGATTTGGGTAATTTCCCACCACGATAGCCCAATGAGGGTTGGCTGAAGCCAGAGCCTAGTTTGCTCATGGCCGCGAGCAGGTGATGTTCGCAAAGTATGTACTAATCGAAATTTAATTCTTTTAACAGAAATAGTGCCCAATCCGGTTCCAAGTCATCTAGGTATCAATTTATATTCTATAAGTGCTCATGTTGTATAATTCCTGCCGGAGTTAGTACTTAAAGAAATTTCTTTAGGTAAGCGGATAATATCAAATGAAATATGAATATTTGAATACAATCCGATATTAAATGTGTGAGAAGGTTTCAGAGTAACAGGATCCGGATAACAATGAGTTTTTTTTTTAAAAAAAACATGATGCAAAGATTTTTTTTATTACACACCAATATCAGTGTGGTGTTGATTAAAATGATTTCCACATTTCACCGCTGGTAGGTCTCTGTTGCTGCAGACCGTCTAGGTAGGTACCAGCGCAGCGCCTATTGCAGCCGACAGACAGTACTGTGCAAACATTACTGTGATCCGGTTTGAAGGGCGCTGAAGCTATTACTGCTGGTAGGTCTCTGTTGCTGCAGACCGTCTAGGTAGGTACCAGCGCAGCGCCTATTGCAGCCGACAGACAGTACTGTGCGAACATTACTGTGATCCGGTTTGAAGGGCGCTGAAGCTATTACTGCTGGTAGGTCTCTGTTGCTGCAGACCGTCTAGGTAGGTACCAGCGCAGCGCCTATTGCAGCCGACAGACAGTACTGTGCGAACATTACTGTGATCCGGTTTGAAGGGCGCTGAAGCTATTACTGCTGGTAGGTCTCTGTTGCTGCAGACCGTCTAGGTAGGTACCAGCGCAGCGCCTATTGCAGCCGACAGACAGTACTGTGCGAACATTACTGTGATCCGGTTTGAAGGGCGCTGAAGCTATTACTGCTGGTAGGTCTCTGTTGCTGCAGACCGTCTAGGTAGGTACCAGCGCAGCGCCTATTGCAGCCGACAGACAGTACTGTGCGAACATTACTGTGATCCGGTTTGAAGGGCGCTGAAGCTATTACTGCTGGTAGGTCTCTGTTGCTGCAGACCGTCTAGGTAGGTACCAGCGCAGCGCCTATTGCAGCCGACAGACAATACTGTGCGAACATTACTGTGATCCGGTTTGAAGGGCGCTGAAGCTATTACTGCTGGTAGGTCTCTGTTGCTGCAGACCGTCTAGGTAGGTACCAGCGCAGCGCCTATTGCAGCCGACAGACAGTACTGTGCGAACATTACTGTGATCCGGTTTGAAGGGCGCTGAAGCTATTACTGCTGGTAGGTCTCTGTTGCTGCAGACCGTCTAGGTAGGTACCAGCGCAGCGCCTATTGCAGCCGACAGACAGTACTGTGCGAACATTACTGTGATCCGGTTTGAAGGGCGCTGAAGCTATTACTGCTGGTAGGTCTCTGTTGCTACAGACCGTCTAGGTAGGTACCAGCGCAGCGCCTATTGCAGCCGACAGACAGTACTGTGCGAACATTACTGTGATCCGGTTTGAAGGGCGCTGAAGCTATTACTGCTGGTAGGTCTCTGTTGCTGCAGACCGTCTAGGTAGGTATCAGCGCAGCGCCTATTGCAGCCGACAGACAGTACTGTGCAAACATTACTGTGATCCGGTTTGAAGGGCGTTGCAGCTATTACTGCTGGTAGGTCTCTGTTGCTGCAGACTGTCTAGGTAGGTACCAGCGCAGCGCCTATTGCAGCCGACAGACAGTACTGTGCGAACATTACTGTGATCCGGTTTGAAGGGCGCTGAAGCTATTACTGCTGGTAGGTCTCTGTTGCTGCAGACCGTCTAGGTAGGTATCAGCGCAGCGCCTATTGCAGCCGACAGACAGTACTGTGCAAACATTACTGTGATCCGGTTTGAAGGGCGCTGCAGCTATTACTGCTGGTAGGCGTCTGTTGCTGCAGACCGTCTAGGTAGGTACCAGCGCAGCGCCTAATGCAGCCGACAAACAGTACTGTGCAAACATTACTGTGATCCGGTTTGAAGGGCGCTGAAGCTATTACTGCTGGTAGGTCTCTGTTGCTGCAGACCGTCTAGGTAGGTACCAGCGCAGCGCCTATTGCAGCCGACAGACAGTACTGTGCAAACATTACTGTGATCCGGTTTGAAGGGCGCTGAAGCTATTACTGCTGGTAGGTCTCTGTTGCTGCAGACCGTCTAGGTAGATACCAGCGCAGCGCCTATTGCAGCCGACAGACAGTACTGTGCAAACATTACTGTGATCCGGTTTGAAGGGCGCTGAAGCTATTACTGCTGGTAGGTCTCTGTTGCTGCAGACCGTCTAGGTAGGTACCAGCGCAGTGCCTATTGCAGCCGACAGACAGTACTGTGCAAACATTACTGTGATCCGGTTTGAAGGGCGCTGAAGCTATTACTGCTGGTAGGTCTCTGTTGCTGCAGACCGTCTAGGTAGGTACCAGCGCAGCGCCTATTGCAGCCGACAGACAGTACTGTGCAAACATTACTGTGATCCGGTTTGAAGGGCGCTGAAGCTATTACTGCTGGTAGGTCTCTGTTGCTGCAGACCGTCTAGGTAGGTACCAGCGCAGCGCCTATTGCAGCCGACAGACAGTACTGTGCAAACATTACTGTGATCCGGTTTGAAGGGCGCTGAAGCTATTACTGCTGGTAGGTCTTTGTTGCTGCAGACCGTCTAGGTAGGTACCAGCGCAGCGCCTATTGCAGCCGACAGACAGTACTGTGCGAACATTACTGTGATCCGGTTTGAAGGGCGCTGAAGCTATTACTGCTGGTAGGTCTCTGTTGCTGCAGACCGTCTAGGTAGGTACCAGCGCAGCGCCTATTGCAGCCGACAGACAGTACTGTGCGAACATTACTGTGATCCGGTTTGAAGGGCGCTGAAGCTATTACTGCTGGTAGGTCTCTGTTGCTACAGACCGTCTAGGTAGGTACCAGCGCAGCGCCTATTGCAGCCGACAGACAGTACTGTGCGAACATTACTGTGATCCGGTTTGAAGGGCGCTGAAGCTATTACTGCTGGTAGGTCTCTGTTGCTGCAGACCGTCTAGGTAGGTACCAGCGCAGCGCCTATTGCAGCCGACAGACAGTACTGTGCGAACATTACTGTGATCCGGTTTGAAGGGCGCTGAAGCTATTACTGCTGGTAGGTCTCTGTTGCTGCAGACCGTCTAGGTAGGTACCAGCGCAGCGCCTATTGCAGCCGTCAGACAGTACTGTGCGAACATTACTGTGATCCGGTTTGAAGGGCGCTGAAGCTATTACTGCTGGTAGGTCTCTGTTGCTGCAGACCGTCTAGGTAGGTACCAGCGCAGCGCCTATTGCAGCCGACAGTCAGTACTGTGCGAACATTACTGTGATCCGGTTTGAAGGGCGTTGAAGCTATTACTGCTGGTAGGTCTCTGTTGCTGCAGACCGTCTAGGTAGGTACCAGCGCAGCGCCTATTGGAGCCGACAGACAGTACTGTGCAAACATTACTGTGATCCGGTTTGAAGGGCGCTGAAGCTATTACTGCTGGTAGGTCTCTGTTGCTACAGACCGTCTAGGTAGGTACCAGCGCAGCGCCTATTGCAGCCGACAGACAGTACTGTGCGAACATTACTGTGATCCGGTTTGAAGGGCGCTGAAGCTATTACTGCTGGTAGGTCTCTGTTGCTACAGACCGTCTAGGTAGGTACCAGCGCAGCGCCTATTGCAGCCGACAGACAGTACTGTGCGAACATTACTGTGATCCGGTTTGAAGGGCGCTGAAGCTATTACTGCTGGTAGGTCTCTGTTGCTACAGACCGTCTAGGTAGGTACCAGCGCAGCGCCTATTGCAGCCGACAGACAGTACTGTGCGAACATTACTGTGATCCGGTTTGAAGGGCGCTGAAGCTATTACTGCTGGTAGGTCTCTGTTGCTACAGACCGTCTAGGTAGGTACCAGCGCAGCGCCTATTGCAGCCGACAGACAGTACTGTGCGAACATTACTGTGATCCGGTTTGAAGGGCGCTGAAGCTATTACTGCTGGTAGGTCTCTGTTGCTACAGACCGTCTAGGTAGGTACCAGCGCAGCGCCTATTGCAGCCGACAGACAGTACTGTGCGAACATTACTGTGATCCGGTTTGAAGGGCGCTGAAGCTATTACTGCTGGTAGGTCTCTGTTGCTACAGACCGTCTAGGTAGGTACCAGCGCAGCGCCTATTGCAGCCGACAGACAGTACTGTGCGAACATTACTGTGATCCGGTTTGAAGGGCGCTGAAGCTATTACTGCTGGTAGGTCTCTGTTGCTACAGACCGTCTAGGTAGGTACCAGCGCAGCGCCTATTGCAGCCGACAGACAGTACTGTGCGAACATTACTGTGATCCGGTTTGAAGGGCGCTGAAGCTATTACTGCTGGTAGGTCTCTGTTGCTACAGACCGTCTAGGTAGGTACCAGCGCAGCGCCTATTGCAGCCGACAGACAGTACTGTGCGAACATTACTGTGATCCGGTTTGAAGGGCGCTGAAGCTATTACTGCTGGTAGGTCTCTGTTGCTACAGACCGTCTAGGTAGGTACCAGCGCAGCGCCTATTGCAGCCGACAGACAGTACTGTGTTCTACTTTGAAGGGAGCTATAGCTAGTGAAATTACTAGGGTAATGATACTTGAACTTATGTGTCAGGCGACGAGCGCAATGTGGTGCAGTATATATCATCCGAACTACCGCGACGTGACTCATCATGTGAACTTCCCGCTCCTCTATGTCGCATAATTGAACAAATAAAAAACACAGCATAACATTGTGGTCATCGCGTTGAGACGTAAGATATTGTTTCCTAACCGCAGTAATCTCATTAGCTACGGCGTCCTTCAAATCGGAACAGTAATTTTCGCACACTACTGTTCGGCAAGAATGTGATTACTACTTAGGGTCTGGCATGAGAAACCTACGATCACCACTTGTTTTTGGTTTCGGAAGGTAAATCTTCGAAAGATAATCTACTTCTGGGGGAAAGTCAGGGTTATGCGAGATTGTTACTAACCACCTCGGTGCTCTGCATCAGTGCATTTAAAGAGGCTCTGGGATCTGTTGCAGAATGCACCGGTGCACCTCAACACTTTGTGTTACACGTCTCTGAGGAGCCTAACCCTCCTCCGCACCATCGCTGAAGCATACGCTGTCCCACGCAGATTCGCTTGTGCCCCCACCTCTCATGGCCCGCGAAACTCCTAGATCCTTTCAGGCTGTTTCTACGACAGGCAGGGTTTACTTTAGTACTACTCCCACTACTCCTAGACTACAGGGCTGACCAGCAGCGCCTAGCCGGCGGTTACAACGTAGCGCCGCGGCCGCGAATCAATTTATATAATCACCAAACGTAAACATCGCCATTCAATGTACATCCTTAGTCATAACACCGCCCATTACTGGCAACACCTGCCGCATGTTTTGAAAACGCACCAGCCAGCCGACGGCGGCCGCCATTGCGACTGCATTGTTCGATGCGTTAGCTACCGAATTTTTTTTTTTTTCATTCCCAACAAATTACGTTTCATTCCACGTTCGAGCAGTTTTCCCGCCACAAGCGCCGTATATTATCCAACGCGTATATAATCTGTGCGGTTCGTGTTCTCGTACTCGCGGTGACGTTTGTTGTGCCCTATTTAATCTGTGGTGGTGCGGTGTGTTGTGGGGAGTGAATAAGTGCTAAAAAAAAATCTTAAACAGTTGCTAAATAATACTAATATATACAATTTAATACTACCGACATATCCTTGATAAATGTAGTAACATTTGGATTAAAGTGTTGTACTTTCTTTTTTTTTTCAACGGTGGTAAGTGACGCGCTCGGTCGTAACAACGTGGCATTAGGGTGTTACATTGTGCTCGTCGCCTTGATACGTAAAATGTTGAGTCTCGTTACCGCAGTAATTATACTAGTTACAGCGCCATTCAGGTACAGCAGTAATGTTTGCATACTCATGTTTATGGACTGTAATAAGCGCTGCAGTAATTTCTACTTAGACGGTCTGGCAACAGAGATCTATCACCAGTTACTCTAATTTTTGAGAGGGATTGAGTCCCAATAGTATTTGCAATTTTTTTTCCTATCTCTCTCATCTGTAGGATAACGCCCACTACTGGGCACAGGTCTCCCTAACGGGTTCTCATTAAGGAGGAATTAAACCTCAGCCCCACTACGCTGTCTCAGTGCGGGTATACTTAAGAGGGCTCCCCATACACTTCAGATTCTTTTCAGTAACTAGTAATAATTTTTTCATCGCCATCAGCTAATAGACCTCCACTATTGAACATAGGCCTCCCCCAAAAATTCCCACATCGATCGGATAGGGATTCATATGGGGGGATTTAAGCCATTTCCCACCACGCTGGCCGAATATTATTTTCCGTTATTATATTAATAGAGATTCAAAATTATACGTAAAGATTTTTAGTTCTTCGTTTCAGGGTTTAAGTGGTCGTAGTGTTAGTGTTGCCAGGTCGGATAAACTTTGTAGGTTGTATTATATTCTCTTTTATGTAATAAACAATATAAATGGCGAACGGTTCCGATGTAATGTCGACTCCATTCAGAGGCAAAGAGCGTGCCCGCGGTGAGCACAGCTGCAGGTATCCAGAGCGTAATAATGACCATCGGCGATATTTATCTCCGACAGTGTCATGTACATAAAACTAGTTTTTTTTTTAATTAGAATTTTTTTAAAACGAGACGAGCGAGGCGATCACCTGATGGTAAGTGATACGCTTGCCAATAACAATATGGCGCTGGTTAGGATGATATACACTGCACTTTGAGTCTCCTAACTAGCGTTGTTATGAGCAGGCGTATCACTTATCATTAGGTGGTCGCCCCGCTCGTCTCGTCTAAATAAAAAAAAAACAATCTTATACTAGGGTCTGCTGGTAGGTCTCTGTTGCCGGATACCATCTAGGTACCACCGCAACGCCTATTGCAGCTGATAAGCAGTATTGTGTAAACATTACTGTGTTCCGGTTTGAAGGGTGTTGTCGGTGGTGAAATAGCATAGTAACGTATCTTGTCTGTAGCGACGAGCACAGTGTGGTGTGTACGTCATCCTAACTAGCGCCACGTTGCTATATGGACATGGGTGTCATTTACCATCAGCTGAATTTCGGATATTGATTTTGTATCTATATAATTTCAATTACATATATTCATTATTTAGTTTCTCCATCACCATTTCAACCAACGGAAGTCCACTGCTGGACATAGGTCTCTTTTAATATCTCACACAAAGGGCTGTTCGGTTTAGTTCCTTATCAGACTGATGGTAGGTCTCTGTTGCCGGTCACTGTACGTAGGTACCTTCGCAGCTCTTCTTCCTTCCGTGCATATATTACCTTGTTCCGGTTTAAATGGCGTTATAGCTAGTGAAATTACTGGGGTAACGAAACTACATCCTGTTTCAAAGCCATGACCATCATGTAGTGCAGTGTATATGGGATTAATTAATGCCACCTTGTTATTAGCGGGCGTATCAGTTACCACCAGGTGAAGGTCTTTGTAGTAGCTCGCTGGCCTTATGGGTAGGCCGCACGGCCTTCAGAGCGTTCGCTGGTTCGAATCTCGGCATGTACCGATGACTTTAATATTTAAGTTATGTACATTCGTGAACTTAAGTAACAACAGCGAAATATAAACCTGCATATGAATTAGGATTTATTGTAAGGTGTGTGAAGTCACCAATCCGCATTGGGCCCGTTTGGTGACTGTGGTCCATCGCTCTCATATTGGGGGTAGGCCTGTGCCCCAACAGTGGGCACGTAAATTGGCTGTTAACGAACGCCTTTGTCGATTGGTCGCCTCGTCGATTGGTTGAATAATAGAAAATTAATTGAAAACACAAGTTGAGAACTTCAATCATAAGTTGTATTATATCGGGTGTTTGTTTTAGTTTTCTTCAGCTTGGTGTATTGTGAGCGTCGTCATGTAACGCTGATGAAAAGATGGCGTAATTAGTGACATAATCGGCCCGCGCAAAACCTAAACAGTCCGTAGCACGCCAGCCGCCCGGCTAAGCTCGCCTTGTCACGCTGCCGTCCCCAGTTCGAGTCCGGAGACGATCTAGCGTTCGGTTAGCGGTTCAGTTCCTCTCCTACGAAGAGATAAGTGAGACGGTGATCTGGTAAGCCTGCCCATAACATGGCGATAGTCGGGGTGATCCCTTGCATTGTGATCGTCGTCCATAAAAACCTGGTGCTACTTAAGATGATACACGCAGTAATATATGGAGCCTAATTTAAGGCGCACAGTAATGTTTGCATACTGCTGTTTGACTGCAGAAATAGGAGCTGCGGTGGTAACTACCCGGTCTCCGACAACAGCCCTTACCATCAGTAGCTGCCATCAACGTATTTTAAATCTGGCGCCGTAATAGTTCCGACTGGTATTTCACCATATCGTATTCTATAATAGATTCTATGTCTATAGTTCATTGCTCGTTGTAAATTAATAAAAAAAAAATCCGTTACAACAAATTTTAGATATACCACTTTCCCGCCAAGAGGCCTTCAGACTGTTCACGTTCGAAATTGAAATTTGAATAAATTGAAATAACGTTTTTTTTTTCTGTCGCCAGTTCAAAATAAACGTTTTTTTTCTGTATCTCATGTTTTTTTGGCGGGAACGACTCAATCGTAACAAATATATCGAGTGTTGTGAAAAAAAACTTAAAAATAGCGTGAATGGGACAACCATTTGAAATATACTGTTGTGAATATTTAAATATACGTTTATTCTACATAATACTATTTACGAATTAAACGTTTTTCCCGCGAAAATATTACGTATGAGAAAATAAAGGAAACAGGAAACGGATTTAGCAAAAAGAAGAATTAAGTGAAAATGATGCTCGCTTCGGCAACGGTTTTGCAATTGATACATTTCGCGGGCGCGTCACTTCCGCTTTCAGAGGATGTAAAGGTAAAGTATTTGATGTTTATTTATTTATTTTACGGTAAATAAATTTACTACATCTCTGTCCTTGACTGCACTATAGTAAGCTAATGATTTTTTTTCCTTAAAGCGAGTAAGCGAACGAGACTTAAATGTTGATGAACGATACCCTTACCCAAAATAACATGGCACTAGTTAAGATGGTATGCACTGCACCGCATTGCGCTCGTCGTCCTTTAAACCGGATCACAGTAAAGTTTGCACAGTACTGTATGTCGCCTGCAATAGGCGCTGCGCTGATACCTACCTAGACAGCCTATAGCAATAGAGACCTAAGAAATAGATTAGTTTTATTTATTTTTTGAACTATTATGGTTATAATTTGCAAACATTACTGTGATCGGGATTGAAGGGCGCTATAGCTAGTGAAATTACTGGGGTAACAAGACTCAACAACTTGCTCTCAAGCGATGAACGCAATGTGATGCAGTGTATACCATCCTAACTAGCGCCACGTTATGAGCGACCGTATCACTTACCATCACGTGAACGTGCCATTAAAAAAAAAAACTCCTGATAGTTTCCAACCTAAAAATAATGTTAAAGAATGGAACGATCCATCTGTTATATATGTTTGTATGTTACGAAGTTAATTAACATAACATTCAAGTAGATCACAACGTAACACAAGTTAAAGCGGCGTACACATGCGGAGAGAGAGAGACAAAGGGAGAGAGGGAGAGATGGATAGAGAAGCGACAACAATAGCCACAATTGTATCATTAAACAATTAAAGCCCGTGTCTGTCTGTAGTTTATATAAACACGCAAGGATACAGTACACCTGCGCATGTGTAGCCAAAGTTTTAACTGATGTACAGTAGACGCCGGTTCCGCTGGTTCCGCTGGTTCTGCTGGACCCTGGTGACCAGCGCTGTGAGGAGCGGAAGTACAAATCGTACATAACCTCTGTAGTAGAAGACCGTCTTTAACTTACGAGTTTTGATTGCATAGTGAACGCGGTTCGGTTCGTTATAGCTCATGATGATCTGGAAGAAGATTGTCATCTCTTTAACAACTTTGGGTGTTGATCAAAGAGGAGCCAGCTGGATCCATGGGAGATTCCAGGACATCTCAAAATGGACCTCTCTATTATTCTAACCATTATCTCATATAGTGGTCGGGACAGCTTATCTTTATACTCTACTTGGCACTGTCTTCGACGTCGTCATCGGTCACTTGGGACTGATGCATGTCTTTTACCACCTGTTTTTGGGTATGCCTGTGGGTCCTGGACCATAGAAGGTAGGAGCTGTAATTAACCGTATCGCTATGTAAATCAAAACATGGTACCGGTTTTTATAGGAGACACAAACAATAGCGGAAGTTCTAACCGCTGCTGATGATGCTTGTCAATACCAACGGGACGTCCACCTGGTGGTAAATGATACGCCTGGCGTTGCACTAGTTAGGATGGTATTGTTAAGTCTCAGTAATGTTTGCACACTTGTATAGCAGAAGTAGGAGCTGCGGTGGCATCTATACGATCTCGGGCAATAGACCTATCATCAGTAATGATGATTCATCATCAGCCTATAGACGTCCACTGCTGGACACAGGCCTCGCCTAAAGATCCCCACATCGATCGGTCCTCCGCTGCTCGCATCGCCAGGCACCAAATGCCGTCGTTTGTGGTGGTTCATATGAAGGGATTTAGACTATTTCTCACAACGCTGGCCAAATATAAGTTGGTAGGAGCAGTAATGAAAATTAAAAATCTCTAACCAAAGTCGTAATTAGATTATCATCATCCTCATCATCATCGTCAGCCCATAGACGTCCACTGCTGGATACATGCCTCAAAGATTCCCACACGATCCGTTAGGGATTCATATGGTGGGATTTGAGTCATTTCCCACCACACTGACCCAATACGGATTGATGAGTGCAGTAATGATGTTGACGAAATATTAATTTTTTTTTTTAATTCTAACCAAATATTAAATAATAAGCAGTTTTTAAAGCACCGTTTACACTACACCGTTAATCCGCGGTAATGGAGCATGACAATAAAAAAAACGTTATGCAAATGCTCTTCTTAAAGTACCTCTCCAACTAGTGAAGGTTGGTGATCAGCGTGCTACAGTCCTTTCAGTCTCTGGTTCGGCGGAACAATTCGTACGCCCCAGATATGCCAGTCCATACCCTGATATTACTCAACCATGACTTTTTTACTCGAATGTACCCGAAACAAATACAGCTGGAAATATTCATGTACCTGTAATTAACAAGAGCTAATGCGTTGTACACACGCCTTATAAGGCTGCCTGCACACTAAGCGGTTATGCGATCGAGTTTAAACGATTTTTAAAATGCGTTCATTAATAACTCAATATTTTTTTTTTCGTCTTGTTTGAATGTCCTCCAGTTGGATAAATGATAGATTCTTACGATTTTACTTACAACACTCTTGTTCACACGATTCACAGTGAAGAAGTACATTACAATCCTCTTGAAATATTTTAATAGCAACTGTTTTACTGTAGCTGATGCACAAATGACTTGCTACAGTCTGCCGAAAAAAAAAAAAATATTTTTAAGCGACGCAACGGGAGATTCGTTCACCTGATGGTAAGTGATACGTCCGTCCATAACAATGTGGCTCTATTTAAGATGATATGCACTGCACCGCATCTCACTCGTCACCTGAGACATAAGATGTCGAGTCTCGTTACCCCAGTAGTTACACTAGGTACAGCACCCTTCAAACCAGAACACGGTGTTGTTTCTCGGCTGCAATAGGCGCTGCGCTGGTAACTACCTAGACGGTCTGTAGCAACAGAGACCTACCAGCAGTAATAGCTTCAGCGCCCTTCAAACCGGATCACAGTAATGTTCGCACAGTACTGTCTGTCGGCTGCAATAGGCGCTGCGCTGGTACCTACCTAGACGGTCTGTAGCAACAGAGACCTACCAGCAGTAATAGCTTCAGCGCCCTTCAAACCGGATCACAGTAATGTTCGCACAGTACTGTCTGTCGGCTGCAATAGGCGCTGCGCTGGTACCTACCTAGACGGTCTGTAGCAACAGAGACCTACCAGCAGTAATAGCTTCAGCGCCCTTCAAACCGGATCACAGTAATGTTCGCACAGTACTGTCTGTCGGCTGCAATAGGCGCTGCGCTGGTACCTACCTAGACGGTCTGTAGCAACAGAGACCTACCAGCAGTAATAGCTTCAGCGCCCTTCAAACCGGATCACAGTAATGTTCGCACAGTATTGTCTGTCGGCTGCAATAGGCGCTGCGCTGGTACCTACCTAGACGGTCTGTAGCAACAGAGACCTACCAGCAGTAATAGCTTCAGCGCCCTTCAAACCGGATCACAGTAATGTTCGCACAGTACTGTCTGTCGGCTGCAATAGGCGCTGCGCTGGTACCTACCTAGACGGTCTGTAGCAACAGAGACCTACCAGCAGTAATAGCTTCAGCGCCCTTCAAACCGGATCACAGTAATGTTCGCACAGTACTGTCTGTCGGCTGCAATAGGCGCTGCGCTGGTACCTACCTAGACGGTCTGTAGCAACAGAGACCTACCAGCAGTAATAGCTTCAGCGCCCTTCAAACCGGATCACAGTAATGTTCGCACAGTACTGTCTGTCGGCTGCAATAGGCGCTGCGCTGGTAACTACCTAGACGGTCTGCAGCAACAGAGACACTACCACCAGTAAATTAAATAATTCTGACGTTTCTTCAATGTTGCCAATTTCTAATTAATATTTAGTGTTGCCAACATATTTAATTAGAGATTTCCAGCTATGTAGAGACGTATCACGGTATCTCTGAAACCATAAGAACTGGACACTTGAAATTTAGTAGGAATATTCCTTTTGCCGAATATAGATCAGATAAGAATAGATTTTACGAAATATTACCCTTAAAAGGGATTGCGGGGGTGTTAATAACGGGAAGGTTCCTACGGGGCGGTGGAACAGAGACCGTCTAGGTAGGTACCACTGGAGCTCCTATCCCAGCCGACAAACAGTAGTTTGCAAATATTACAGTGTTCCGGTTTAAAGGTCGCTACAGTTTATGAATTAATTTAACGTCTTGTTTGAATACGACGAGCATTATGTATAGTAATAGTGATGTGTACATCATCGTAACCTAGCGCCACGTTATCAGCCGTATCACTTGTAATCGAGTGAATATCTCACTTAGTCCGTCGCTTTGTTGATTACTAAAGCATGGATTTTAATGGAATTATTTATCTATACGCTGTGATTCCGCCATCGCCCTTCTACCACCGGATGTACAGACACCGCAGTCATTCATTCCTACGTTGCCGAGATCATGCGTACGGCGGAGGATTGGAACAGTCTGCCGGCGTCAGTGTCCATCCAGGTACGACGTGGGGATCTTTAAGAGAACAGTGAATAGGCTACTTCTAGACTAGTGCGCTTTATCACCAGACTACATCGCCGCTTACTATTAAGTGGGATTGTAGTCAACTGGTAGTCTTCTCCTTCTTCCTAGACACAGTATGTACTCCTCTTCTACAACCCTCTATCAGCCGTCGTATCTGAATTCACACCTTTAAACATGTCATCTTCCACACAAGCCATCCACACTTTCTTCGGTCTTCTAACTTTTTAACCATCCACGTTCATACAAGTGCTAGTTTATATAAAAAAAAATAGGGCACGTAGCTGGTTGTGGTGATTACTGTTAAATCTTTGTTCTCTCTGATTTCTTTTCCCGGAAGTCTAACTACGGCAGCATTTCTATTTTCATATGATGCCTCTTAACTAACGTATCTTTTTTATGAAGGTGAAAATCTTCAAAGGCTACGCTGCTTCTTCCGGGGAAGGCAGGGTTACGTGGGATTTGTACACACTAAAACCCCCTCGGTGGTCATCCTCAGTGCTTTGCGAGAGAAACCGGTGCCTATCCACACTGCGACTAAGCACGTCCCGGAATGTGCCGTCACCCTCTCTAGCACCATCCCTTTGCTACGACAAGCATTGGTTCACTTCGAATTTATAGTTTACCCCGGGCTCGCTTAGTGGGGCCAATGTGGGCTTCCGCTCTCAAAGCTAGCAATCTTGAAAACCTTTTTAGTCGCCTTTTAACTACAGGCAGGGCTTAGCTTAATCCTATTCTTATAGCTCGAGAGTACACGACTGTACCTAAGTTACCTAGGTAACTCGCTGGCCTAACGGTTAGAGCGTGCGGTCTTCAATCCGAAGGTCGCGGGTTCGAATCTCGGCATGTACCGGTGACTTTAATATTTAAGTTATGTACATTTGTGAACTTAAGTAACAGCTGCGAAATCTGCACATGAATTAGAATTTATTCTAAGGTGTGTGTGAAGTCACCAATCCGCATTGGGCCCGCGTGGTGACTGTGGCCCAGCGCCCTCATATTGAGGGTAGGCCTGTGACCCAACAGTAGGTACTTAAATTGACTGTAAAGAAGGCACCTAACGCTAGTATATATCTAGTTACTGTCATTATTACTACTATTTTAAAAGTAGTCTTAAGGAAGAAGGTCAAGGATCCAGGCGCTGGTAACGCCGCATGTCGGTCTGTTCATTTAGTTACTCTGTCTGTTACTTAGAATATCAATTAAACTTACCATTCCTAGGATATATTAAAGATATTAGTTGATACCGACTATATGCCGATGATGGATGTGAATGAGGCCTCCACAAGGTGGACGTGCGATCTTGATAAGCCCGCGGGGAACCACTGGTTGTAGACAGTGCGAGACCGATTGGAATCAGCTCTGTAGTCTCGGGCTAGTAAGAATAGGACTAAGGTAAACCCTGCCTGTCGTAGAAGCAGACAGAAAGGGTCCAGGAGTTTCGCGGGACTTGAGGGTGTGGGCCCTTATAGCTCAACAAGCGAACCTGCGTGGGACAGCGCATGCCTCAGTGATGGTATCTAGGAGGGTTAGGCTCCTCCTCAGAGACGTGTAACACAAAGTGTGGAGGGCACCGGTGCGTTCTATAAGAGATCCCGAAGTCTCTCCGAATGCACTGGTGCAGACCTCCGAAGGGGTTTTAGTGATTAAGAATTTCACATAACCCTGACTTCCCCCAGAAGCAGGGAATCTTTCGAAGATTTCCCCCTCCCCTCCTCCGAAACCAAAAAAAGAGAGCAATTGGAATGGACATCTTTAGGGGATATATCCGACTATGGGCGACTATCAGGTAGAGAAGTAGCTGGTGAAGTGTGCTAGTCTTATATTTTATGCTTTGCGTATATAGATGGTTGATATGCAGATAGTATAACATACCACCAAAAATTTCACCACATTTGAACGCAGAACCGAATCAGACACTTCTGTATCCGGCAAGATATATGCCGATGCACTATCACTGCAACGGTAAAGCGAAACAGAAATGAACTATTGGGAAAATGCACGTACAATTCGCGCTGAACCTAATTTACCTAGGTATACATACGAAGTCTAGATCTAGGCGCTTACGCCTAGGGCCTCAGTTTACGAACCATTGTGACGGCACGTTCGCGCCCGTTCTACATTTATCGGCGGCCTGTTTGATGCGCGTCGATAAAATTTCAAAGCGCCGCGCACAACACTACACACCTCCACACACACACACACACACACGCACACCACACACACACACACAAACACACCTCTCCGCCTGCCTCTCCCACCTCGCCCGCCTACATTCTCGTTGTGCAGTACGACCTGTTTCACTTCCTGCTCGATGCGTAGTGATGTTCACACCTCTCAAATTTATTTCCAAATATTTTTTTTTTAACATTAATAACGTCTGTTTTTTTATATATTTTTAATAGGCAGTAATATAGTATTTCGCCTTTAGTAGAGAAAAATATGGTGAGGTGTAACCTTTTACATGGGTACCCGCATTGTCTACGGAATTACTGTTATATTGAAATTTCTAATATTTTATAATTTGTGTGTGTATATATTAACTGTTTTAATGAAAAGAGTGGTCGTGGTGATCGCTTCAGGTGTTGGTCGCAAGCTTAACAACTTGTCGCTATTCCTCTCTGTTGGCCGCCTTCCTAGTGCATAAAGTGGTAACGATGGTGAGCTATTTACTGCTGCCTTTATCTAGTCAGTCCATCTCATAGGCGTTCTTACTCGTTGCCTGGTACCCTCAACCTCTCCTTGGAACACAAGTCGCTTACTAGCTACCTCACCTCGACGGCATACGTTGCCAAAAAAGGTGATGATAAACGCTTCTTGAAGTCTTTGTGATTTTTTTCAATAAGGAAATATATTATTTTGATAACATAGATATATCAATTTAATTATATTTTAATTATGTAAATAGTTAAATAAACCTATTATATCTATTTAAATGGTCATCCAGTTTATCATCGTCAGCCCATAGACATCCACTGCTGGATATAGGCCTCCGCCAAAGGTTCCCACCACGCTGGTCCAATGCGGGTAGGTTGGAGCCAGAGCCTCGTTTGTTGATTAGCAAGGTGCAGCACGACCTGGTGAGGATGGTTTGGGTGCCATTAGTTGTTGTGCAGTTCTACTTACCCCCAGTTGTTACGTAATTTAGAAATTAAAGATAACGATGATCATACTATTAATGCACCATGTTTTAAGGATATCTCAGTATGTGTTGAGAAAATGTGACTACAGTTAGAAAGAGTAGGAAGAACCAAATGAACAATTATAGTTAATTAATAAGAATCTTATTAATCAAGTAATTAAATATATATGCGAGTATTACAATAATATAGAACCTGAAGAACATGCAACTACACAAATAGTTAAAGTAGAAAAGCTAACTTAAGCCTTCTCTTAGTACTCGTACCATCTAAATCTGTTTTCCTACTTTCTCCCACTTTACCTCTCTCCATTTTGGACATAGTTTCATGAGCTGTTAATAACAGATTCCACGTTCGTGATCGTGAATCCCAACAGAGTGGGTTACAGCCAACGCTCTCGTATAATGGTAAACGTTTTGTTTGCCCACGAGTGCTGGGATTTAGATAGCGTTATCAGTCGCCGTTATCAGGCGTTACCGGGCCCACGGTGACCGGGGCTTAGAGGTGTAGCAATGCTGTGCTCACACGCTACACTACAATGTGGGACTGTTAGTTTTGTTACTATTTATTCTGGCGGAAGAGCAGACGAGCATTGTCCAAATTAAATAATATTCATAACATGCGATTGTTGATATGCGAATGTTGAGATGGATGTGCGGTGTGATGAGGATGGAGATGGATAAAATTAAGAATGAGTATATTAGAGGAAGTGTGAATGTTGCTCCAGTGACAGAGAAGTTGAGGAGCAAGAGGTTAGCGTGGTGCGGGCATGTTATGCGGAGGGGTGAAAGACTTATAACTAAGGAAGTAATGAGAACGAACGTGGATGGTTCTAAGGGTAGAGGAAGGCCGAAGAAAGTGTGGATGGATGGAAAGATGACATGTGTATGAAGAGTATGAAGAGGCTGATAGAGGGATATGGAAGAGAAGTACATACTGTGCCGACCCCACATAGCTGAGAGGAGGACAGGACGAAGAAGATACAATTGTTATTAACTTTAATACATGTATTGTTAAAGAGTTGTTAAGATAAAAGCGGGGAAATCTTTGAAAAGATACTCTGCCTTCTGGGGAGAAGTTAGAGTTAAGTGGAGATTATTACCCACCAAAACACCCTCGGTGGTCACCTTCGGCGTTTGGAGAGGTCACGGGATATCCTTTTGGAACAACCGCGGTCTCCTATCGCTATGCTCTGATAGCCTATCACGGGTTGTGTTTCATGCAGACCCTACTAGCCTCGTGAGTGCTTAAATGACCGGAGACCACGTCCAGCCATTGTCCTACTCAGGGACATCGCTACTACTGGAGTAACTAGACTTTACATCTCTTTAAGACGACTAGCACAATGCGGCGCAGTGGACATGATCCTAACTAGCGCCACGTTGTTATCGACAGGGGTATCATTCACCATCAGGCGGACGTCCTGCTCGTCTCATCGCTTCCTTTAATAAACAAAAAGAAATTAGAGAAAAGTAGTATTAAAATCCTTATTAACATTTGTATAAATATAGTTTAGTAAAGAAATTTATTATTATATTTAAGTACCCGCGGGCCCAATGGTTAGAGCATGCGGCCTTCATTCCGAAGGTCGCGGGTTCGTTCATGTACCGATGACTTTAATTTTTAAGTTATGTACATTTGTGAACTTAAGTAACAGCAGCGAAATACAAACGGTGAAGGAAACCTGCACATGAATTAGAATTTATTCTAAGGTGTGTGTGAAGTCACCAATCCGCATTGGGCTCGGGTGGTGACTGTGGCCCTTCGAGTTCATATTGAGGGTATCCCAACAGTGGGGATATAAATTGGCAGTTGAAAAAAGAAATTTAAAGTTTGACAGTTGGAACATTAAAGACCGCTCCAAAACCTCCCGTACAACCTATTCAACAGTCGGCACAGCCACCACCAGCGCCGATAACGTTGACGTGAACGTCACAATGTCACGTGATATATGTCTCTCGGTCCATGGGCTGCGGATACAGGTACACGCGACTGGTTGTGTATTGGCGGCGGTTATCGCCACTCACGCATCACTTAACAAAAGGGGGGAAACGCACAGAAAACAAGTTCGCTGCGATACAGTGCGAGCCAGTTTAAATTCCTAATTAGCCGTGGCAAGTCATTAAGATAGGCGGACTCGGTGCTGAAGCGTGTCTGTTCAGCCGTGTGGTCCGCGCTACGGCACACCCTCGCCCAAACTACGATATATACACGATTATTTATATTGAGACATTATCGCAAGTGCCGAAGTTGGAGTAGGCGGATTATATCACGGACGCATTTTGTACTAGTCGCCATCAGCCGATAGACGTCCACGGCTGGGACATAGGCCTCCCTCTAAAATGTCCATATCGATCGGGCCTGCACTGCAGTCAACATGGCCTCAACATATATACAGGGTGGCGCAAAAGTAATCCTCCTATCAGAAAATGCTATAAATTTTGCCTCGATGTAAAAAAATTAAAAGACATACAAGGTATAACCTTCCGATGTTTTTTGGCTGTAATTTAAAAAAAAATGAAAAACTTTGATGTCTTTTAATTTTTTTACATCAAGGCAAAATTTATAGCATTTTCTGATAAGAGGATTACTTTTGCGTCATCCTGTATATAAGGATTTTACTGCTGGTAGTGTCTCTGTTGCTTGGGATCTTGTAAGAGCTAGAGACATTTTTAATAAGGCTGTATTTTTTTTATTATTATTGTAACCAATTTATTTCAAATATATATAGAAACTAAGAAATGATAAAGAACAATACTACAATGAGAATTTTTATTAAGATTTGAAACAGCAGCAAAATAATCGTTCCATAATTTACTCTAAAATGCAAAAGATAAATATTAGGTACTACAGCAATCAGCTCTGTAGTCTTTAGCTAGTGAGAACAGGACTAAGGTAAGCCCTGTCTGTCCAGGAGTTTCGCGGGCCTTGAGGGTGGGGGCCCTTATCGCTCAACAAGCGAACCTGCGTAGAACAGCAGACGGCTCAGCGATGGTGCCTAAGAGGGTTAGGTTCTTCCTCGGAGACGTGTTCACACAAAGTGTAGAGAGGCACCGGTGCATGCTGCAAGAGATCTCGGTACCTCTCCGAATGCACTGATGGAGACCGTCGAGCGAGTTTTAGTGATTAAGTATTTCACATAACCTTGACTTCCCTTTAAAAGCAGGGTATCTTTCGAAGATTTCCCTCCCGAAACCAAAAAAAAATGTACCACCGCATCACCTGTTTCTGCTGCCAAACAGTACAGTGCAAACATTGCTGTGTTCCGGTTTAAAAGGTGCTGTAGCTAGTTACATTGCTTGGGTCAATGAGACAACCTATAGTGACTCAAAGGGACGAGCGGAATGTAGTACAGTATATACCAAGTCCTAACTAGCGCCACATTGTTATAGATGAGTGTATCACTTACCATCAGGTGAACGTCTTACTCCTCTCGTGCTTTGTCGCTCTATAATGTAGACAGTGGGCAAAGTTTGCGAAACTCTTAGTAAGTATATTTTAAATAGCTACAAGTTTACTTTGAACTTTATAACTTGAAACATTTTAATACATTTTTAGACCAAAGACCATAATGTCTAACTTAAAGGACCCTATTCACAGATTGTATATATAATGATGAAGTTTGCGCCGCAAGTTTTATTGATAACTATTGCAGCTTCATCGTAATCGGGGCTTGCGGACCTGGTGTCCGCGAGCTGAACCAAAGCACAAAAACTGAATATATACACATATATGTAAAAGGGGGAGGAGAGTGGCGGGAAAATATTGAGTGCGAAAGGGTTGATGAGGTGGACAGTGCTATAAAGGGAGAGATAAGAAAGACACAAATTATAGTTTGTGAGAAATTGTTATAACAAAAGTTAACTTATGCAATTTTTTTTTATATTTCCTCGTCTCCATTGCAATGGTATGTGGTAAAATAACTTACTTCTGAAATATATTAAACTAACTTATGCCCTTTGTTTACTCTTTAGACAAACTTGACACTAATTTTTTTTTGTAATGAAGTGATGAGACAAGCCGGACGTTCACCTGATGGTAAGTGATACCTCCGCCCATAGCAGTGTGGCGCTAGTTAGGATGCAGCTACTAAAATTACTGGGGGGTTGAGATATAAAATCTTAAGTCTCATGACCGCAGTAATTTCACTAGCTACAGAACGCTTCAAACCGGATCACAGCAATGTTTGTATAATATTGTTTGTCAGCTGCAATATGCACTGCGGTGATACCTAGACGGTCTGTAGCAATAGAGACCTACCAGCAGTCAATTTGATATTGATCGCAAACTCATCAATAATAAGTAAATATCCCACGTTTGGGATATTTGTGTGGAGTAGGAAACGATCGATGAAGATTGATCAGGTATTAAAATATATTACCGGATCTATCACTAGAGTGGGCATCGTATCGTATCACATTGGGATATCTATTTATATATATTACTAGCTGTTCCCGGCCCGCTGTGCTGGTTGTAATATAGAATCAGATTTTAAATTTGTCCGAAATATTCCCGGAGAGCAACCGCAAATGAGTTTCTATAGCAACCGTTACTACGGCAACCGCAGAAATAAAACGATGATATATCTATGAAATTCAAAAAACTAACAAGCCTATAACCATCTACAAATCATTCCACATTGATTGGTCACGTTACTATGTTGATACGTTCACTAGTTTTCAGGTGATCGGCGAAAGAAAAAATATTTTTTAATTTATATATATATATATATAGATAGATATTTATAACGTAACCTTCAAGTTACGTAAAGTTACAACAGTTCACCGAGTTGCTTATACTTCATTATGAGCGTGTGTGATTATTCGAAGTACAGATGTGAGAGATGTTTATATCTGCGGCATTGCAGACAGCATCCATCCGGACATTCACACGAGATACTTTCGGGAGTCGATATTTCCACTTGTGCATTCTATTTCAATAACAAAAGACACAATACTACAATTCTATTCAAGTCGCTGTTACCTACGCGCCGTGACTCAGCCGCTGAGCCATTAAAAACCAAGCTGATAACGTATCGTGTTTGTACAGACAATCACACGCGCCGATGAACACCACGCCGCATCGCTAGCACCACTACACCACACCAAATGTGTTACAGCTCAGTGTAACTTGTTTAGCCCGCTGTATAAGACCCTTGCAGCCAAATAACACCGTCAACATTTGCTTGAAAAATGATTGCATTAATGGCTGAAGATAAACCGGCTGTGGCGGCTCAAAGAATTGCAACATCGGATGTTGATAAAGTGTTTACCATAAAAAAAATATATCGGCTTGGTGTCGCGTAACTTGATCGGTTGAAAAGGCAGGTTAAGCGTTAACAATTAATGAGTGATTTTTAGAAATTTACAATTAAATGATATGGCAAAAGTCGCAAAAGTAATCAATCAAGTATAACACAAATATGTCCAAAGCAATAACTTTATCAATATTATCTTGAGTGTTTCATATTTAATATCAAATTTAAACATTATGATACAATTATACGTCAGTTGAGTATGAATTGCTAGTTTATTCATATATGATTTGTGGAAATATAATTTCTCTGTTTCTTTACAGAAACTCTCCAAAAAGAATGGCGTCAGGGAAGAGGAATCTAGTTGGTACTGGGACCCACCATCGCAAACCACAAACGCTATCGACTACGACGTCGAGAAACAGTACAAAATACATATACAAGCATTACAAGAGGAATTATCCGCCGTAAAAGAGCGCAGTGAAAGGAGTCCTGAAGAAAATGATGAAATTATGCGATTGAAAGAAGAAAACGCGAATCTTTTTACCAATCTAGAGGATTTGGACAAACAACATCGATTAGCTATGGAGAAATTGCTCACATTGAAAACAGATCTACAAAAGAATTTCGAAGTTCTTAAACAAGAACATGGTGATTTGAAAATCGCTAACGATCAGTATGCTAGCGAAGTTCAAAGTTTAGTTGAAAAAATAAATGAACGTGACAAAGAGATTGCACGACTTAAACCCTTTTGTTCCGATTATGACACGCTAGCACACAAGTATCAAAACTTGGAGAGAATCCACAGTTTATTAAGGGATAACGCAGAGAAATTTCAAGAAGAAAATCAAGATTTACACGAAGAGATATTCAAGTTACAAGAACAAGTAACTAAATTGGAACACGATTTAGAACTAGCCATAAAGCAGTTAGAAGTATCTAACACCGTACCTAAAGAAAAATATGATGAATTATTTAGAGAGTTTCAGCGTTTAAAAGAAAGGAAAAGCTCCAGCCATTCAGCGTTGGATGAAATTAATGTGGATGACAATGCTAAAGTTGTAATCGAGACTTTGAAGCGGGAAATCAGTGATTTAAAACATAAATTGTTCCAGTTAGAAAATAATGATCACGATAAGACCGACAGTAAAAATATTAAAGCTGATAAAATCATACAGCTCTATAATAAGTACATAAACTTTGATTTACCTGTTGATTATGCAGGCGAAATATCTTCGTCAAATGTCGTTTTATTTAAACTCGAGAGTGTATTTAAGACAATATATTCTTTTAAAAAAGAAATCGATACGTTAGAACACAAATTATCTGAAAAAAATCTTAACATTAGCCATTTACAAACACAAATAGACGATATTACAACGGAAAATGATTTCTTAACTACAGACATACAGCATTTTGAAAGGGAATTAGATGAAATGAAGAAAAATAATGATTTTCTTATATCAGAAATCGCAGCATTAAAGAACACATCTAAGTTAGAACCCATAATCGAAACGCATGAGGATAATTACACAAAGCTCGAATCTGAATTAGCCGATTGTAATAGGATAAACAAAACTTTTGAGTCTGAAATAAAGAGGATAGAAAATGAATTAGCAGATGTGAAATCAGAAAAAATTCATTTACAGGAAAGTTTGCATGATTTGAAAGAAAAATATACATCTATGTTGAATGAATTAGAGTTATGTAAGACGCAGACAAAAAATATTATTGAAATAGAAAGTAATACCAATATAGAAAATAATGAAAAACTGCAAAAGGTGTTTGATGAAAATGATGAATTGAAGAAGAAACTGAATGCATTTAATACGAAAAATGAACAATTAGCTATTGATATTAACGTAGTAGAAAACGACAAAATATTACTAACGAAAGAAATAGATGATTTGAAAAGTATTATAAATACCAAATTACATGAGTTTAAGAGTTTAGAGTTGGAAAATATTAACTTAAAATCTAGTAATAAAGACCTCGAAAAGAAGCTCGAAGAAAACAAAAATTTAATCGAAATAAATAAAAAAAAACTTGAAAAAAGAGTAGATTTTTCTGAGACTTCAGATGGAGAAACAGACGACAGCAAATATTCTGAAAGTAGTTCTACTTCTGAACACTTTAAACATATTTTAGTAGAAAATTCTACTCTGAAACATAAAATAGATGAATTGAACAATGCAATATTAAGCTTAAAAAATAGTTTTACTGAACTATCAACTGAGAACCAAACACTCAAAAGTGAAGTTGCAACTCTTATTCAAAAAATTGGTTTACTTGAAAAAACAATAGAAGATAACAAAGACAAAGTGTCTCAATTCGACATCATAAGTAGAGATATTGCCGCGCTTAAGGGAGAAAACAATAAATTATTACATACCAAGGATAAGTTAGAAGCTGAATTATTTTCTAGCAATAATAAAATAATAAATCTTGAAGAAGAATTAGTCAAATTAGTGTCAGATCTTAATGATAAGGATACTACTATCGATAAAATACATGAACACAATTTGACCCTAGAAAAATTACAACACAAACTCGCTTCAAAGCATCGAGAACTAGAAGTTTTAAACGAAAAATATGAAAAAGTTTCTGAAGAGTTTAATAAAACCAGCGACATTTTGAACCGAAACCAGGACGAGCTAAGTTCAATACATGTTAAAAAAGAAGAAATCGATAAACAATTGTACGTATTGAGCGACGAATTAAACAACAAGAACGCAGCTATAGCGACGTTAACCGATCGTCTTGAGAAATTAGAAAAATCAAATCAAGACTACAAATCGGTAGTAGAAAATAAAGATAAGGAAATCAAAGAGCTCAATCAATCATTCGTCGAGCTAACGGATAAAATGAAAATTAATAATACACACCAGAATGACGAATATACTAAATTAGTTGAAGAAGTGTCATCCATTGGTAAAATAAGTTTTGATCTAAATAGCCAACTTGAAATAAAACAGAAGGAGATTATTGATTTAGAACAAAAGATAGAACAATTCGAAAAAGCATACATAGAATATCAGAACATCGTTGAACAATCACAAATTGAAAAGGCTAGCCTAATTAACCTGGTCAATTTAAAACATAACGAGAGTTTGCAGTATCATAATGAAATTCAAAGATTAAATCACGTTATATTGGAACAGACAGAAGAACATAAAAAAAATATTGAAAAGAAGGATTTACTTATGCATAATAAAACAGATGTCTGTGCAAGCTGCGACGCTACGACCGCAGCGTTTAAAGAAAAAGATGAAATTATTGGCGATTTAAATAAAAGAGTTACAGACTATGATAAGCTTAAACTAGATCTTAGCAGTGCTGGGGAAACTATCAGGAACTTGACTAAGAGATGCGAGGATTTGGACAAGAGTTTGAGAATCCAACTTGAAAGTGTTAAGCAATTGAATACAGAAAATGTGCAGGTAAGGATTATTATCCAATTATATATTTACTGATGATAGGTCACTGTTGCCGAAGGCCGTCCAGGCAGGCACCAATGCAGCACTTCTTTCTGCCACCAACGTAGTGTGCAAATATTACCGAGATCCAATTTCAAGCTTTGGAGGTAGTGACATTGAGTTAACGCCATTGATCTCTTATCTCAAGGCGACGAGCGCAATGTGGTGCAATGTCATCATTATAACTAGCACCACATTATCAGTGACCATCATCAAAAATACCTATAATTGTTTTTAACAGTTGACGGAACAGGAGCAAAATTCATCTCGAGAACTGGAGCGATTGAGGAGACATTTAATGGAGATGGAAGAGAACTACACGCAGGAATTGATGACCTCAGAGCAGAAACTAAGCGAATGTCAAGTTAGACTGCACCAAGTGGAGGAGAAAGCGAAACAGACTAGTACCGTTTACACTAGCAATTGGTATGTTTGTTACAAACTATAATACCTTCTATTGATATTGGATTGTATCTGAATTTAGTAGTTTATTTAGTTAGTATTTTTACACTGGTGTTAGATTTTACTTTTCTGACGTCGTCTGCGTAAATACCACCACAGTGCCTATTTATACCGAAATTATTTATGAAAACTTCACAAGGCTTGATGTGTCCAACGCAACGAGAGAAATGACTTTCACTATTAAAATTCTAAAAAACATCTCATTGTAATTGATGCAACGGTCTTCATGCAAACGATGTGCAGTTCATGAGATCTTAATAAAATTTTAGGTCACCTTTTAGACGTAATGTTTATTCTTGCAGCATACGAGCAAATCAAGAAGTGGAGACACTGCGTAATCAAATAAAGTTGCTGGAAAAGCAAAGGGAAGAAGTTCAAGCGCGTTTGAGCGAAGCCGAAGACTTCAAGAGTAAAAGCGAGGCCTCCCTCACTAACCTCCAGATAGTACTGGAACAGTTCCAATTAGGTATGATCTGTTTCATTGAAGATATTTTTTATAAAATAAATGTCTATTCTTAATTTATTATCTACAATTAAGACAATATCAATATTTGTTTTTAATTTGTTAAATATTAAAACTTCTAAAGAATACTTGACTCGCTTGTTAATTTTGTACTACCTTCATTGTACGTCACAATAATCACATTTAATTTTGGAATCCAAAATAGTATCAATAAAATGAAATTTTCAGAAAAAGAAAGGGACATAGCCGCTGCCACAGAAAAGGTTAGAAACCAATTGGAAGAAAACAAAAACCAAAATACAAAACTAAAAGATGAAATAACAAGATTAAACTCAAAGTTGGAGGAGGCTTTAGCTGGACTGCAAGCCGCTTCGAGATTGGGCGATCAAGTAGAAACAAAAACTGCTCAAATAAATGATTTGAAGGAACAAGGTAAGTTGGAAATCAGTGATTACTTATTTTAAAATAGATTTATTTCAGTATTTTCATCTTTTTTTTTGTTGTAGAATGCTCTATAATTGTTTATATATAAATAATCATTGAAAACGTTTTAAAACGAAGCATAACTGTGACTACCGTTTCATTTTTGTTATCGGGGAAACGTTTAGAAATACCCAACATCTCGGTGTTATGTGGAATTGTAAAACCCTTTCGGGGTAATCACCCTTAGTGCGATACAGCCCCGGGTTCCTTTGGGGAAAGATGTCCCCTTGCAATACGCCCCCAAGCACGTACTCCTAAGAACTTATTAACAACCTGTAAACCTAACATAGAATAACTTCCAATGAAAATCCAGGTTAAATTATGTAAGAAACTGTTTAGTTAAAATTTTATTTAATTTCTAAAATATTTATTTAGTTCCTACCCTCCGTTTGTATCAATATTTTTTAGTTTTCCTAATAGTCATAGTCGTGATGCATTGACATACCCGCCGGCATCCGACTAAATATCAGCTGGTAATTCTGGGGTTGTTACACCCAGGCTACCCGTTGGTATACAGTTGGGCGCCGAATCACTTCAACATTAGCAACTATTTAGACACACGTAAGTTATCTAGACATCGGGTTGCATAATTGCCTAAATTTTGTTCTCGTCTAGTGTTTCCGTACTGTTGCGCTTCTACGTGTGTCTGTTCAATGAAGTGTAGTGTATCGTTGTTTCTCCATCCTTTCCTGTTCAAATGCTTTTTTATTGTAGATACTTGAAAACAATATTTTTTTCATTTTATTGGATTTTAAAATGTAATTTCAATAAAAAATTTAACTAAAGAATATTATGAGATAAAGTAATTTATTTAACCTATAAGGATCTTTTGTTGGCTAAACGACGAACTGTTTTCCTTATGGTTTGCTTCACTAATTTTAGAGTGACAAATTTTTTAGACAGAACAGTACATACAGCACTATCTTAGCAATAAACTATTATTTATTTCTCACCGAAAATGGCAGGATCTAGTGGAATTATTATAGCGGGATGTACCAATAGCTCTTTAAGTAATGGTATTTCTTCATTATCATGATTGTCCACTGTTGGATTTAAATCACTATTAAATTCAATGCTTTGCTATGATATTTAGAGCAGTCAAATCTTTAGATATTTATCATTGATACTTTATATAAATACTGAATGTATACTTTACCCACTCTATGGAGAAAAAATTAATTTTTTTTTTTCCATCTTTGTATCATCAAAACTGATTCAAAGTTTCGTCGTATGCTTAAAAGGAACTTATATAAAACAGGTCTATCCTGGTTATACTTAAAATCATTGTTAAACTAATATTTAAAAATGAATTGCTAATGTTTTATTAAAATTTTAAATTTCCTCAAGAAACAGCTTTCGCCCGCTTCGGCCTAATCTCATTTGGTAACTGTGAGGTTTTTATCACGCCGTGGCCGCTTCTGTCAGTCTTGCCGATAGGTTTGATGGTGATGCTCCGTCATCAGACGGTATATGATCTCCAACATTCTTATGATCGGCTGTTAGCCTGTAATCGTTACAGACGCTATCGTCAAGTTGGCAGACGGCACTGGCACGGTTCACTCAGATTACCATATGGGGTTTGACCGCAGTGATTGGCTGCACGTCGTGACGTCCTGTGTTTTTTTTTTATAATTTTGATTTGCTTACGTTTTTCTTTATTGTTATGTTATTATAGGTTCAATATTTTTGCATTTAGATTCACTAAGGTGCTAGAAATTTGTTACAACTTAAAATACACAGGTTATAAAGAATCTATGAAAAATTTTGAACTCTGCCTTTGGACGGTTGCCACGGGAATAATTAATTTGTGAATTCTTTTGCCAAAGACGACTTGGAAATCAAGTTAATTAGTTTCAATGATTTATTAAAAAAAAAGTCTAATTAGTACTTGATTGATTGCAAAAATATTGACCGTACTTGCATCATCGTCACCCAGCACCTGTGAGTCTTGCTGCACACATTTGATTGATTTCGATTGTTTGTGTTGTTACTGTGAATATTTGACCTAAGCACGACCACGGAAAACGAATATGTAACAAGATAAAGGTCAAGTTTTCACAGTAGTTGTTATATATGTATTTATTCCCCAGTAGAACTTTAGATGTAGCAGAAGCCTCCGATAAAGCGTCATCGCCTCTGAGTATTACTTCAGGTACTGGTGAAATTGTTAAATGGGATCGAAGGTCGTGTTCACCGGCGTCTTTACGCTGATTCTGATGATCTGAATCAGGCAGTGCATTACCATTGATTTAGGATCACTTAGATTAGCCACAAGTGTCAGTTCTAGATTTGAGAAGTGATTGTCCTCTCAAATAAAGAATCGTGTGACCGATTGCATTTCATCTACGTGAACTATTGATTTCTTGGATGATGAAGAGTTTAAAGATCCTTCATCGTATCATGATTAAAATGGAGATCTATTGACCTGATCAATGTTAATGAACAATTTCCATCTTTGTGGTCCACCGCTGGTGATAACGCTCTCGATTCCCCACCCAGTGGCTGAATAATACTTTGAGGTTGTGTTCGCATCCTCATCGCGCTATGTGAGCAAGCATCGACGCCATTGTGGTGTGCGCATGGTAAGAGTAGACTGAAGATTATTTACGATTTTTTTTTTTATTATTGTTTATTTTTTATTTTATGAGTTTTAGTATAAAAATTTGCAGTGTTACTAAAAATTAAAACCTGGTCAATAATTTCTTCAACGGCTATCAGTGTATTGTCTAAGCAACTACAAAACTAAATATAGTTTCAGTTTTGCAGTTGCTACACAGTAGTGTATATATCCTTAAAAAGTATAAAAAAAAATAATACACAAAGTATGATTAATTCTACTTTTTTTTATTCATCGAGTCGTCGAGAAGCTTCACCTGATGGTAAATCATACCCTAACTCATAATAATGTGTCGATAGTTAGGGTGATATACACTACACTATTGTGCTCGTCGCCTAGAGACACGTGTTGTTGCGTCGTTACCGCAGTAACTTCAGTAGCTACAGCGCCCTTCGAACCGAAACAGTTTGGACAATACTGTTTGGTGGAGACATAGGAGCTGTGGTGGTACTTAGATCCTTCAAAATCCTGCATGTCTGTACTTCTGTGCTGGTGTCACTTGATGCGATGGCTCTAGAGCTGATCCTTCATTCCATGTGCGACTCCCACAGTGCGCACGCTCCAGACGTCAGTGGCGGCGGCGGAGGAGCGCTACTACAACGCGATATCGAACCAACAGGACAAGGTAGACAAGAACCTGGTCAAGAACCTGCTCATCAATTACGTGATCACCGGCGCGCAGAGCGCCATGAACAAGTTAGTACATTCAGCGTGTGACGCAAGCGACTTCTTCAATATTCCCACTGCTGGGGTCCGTAGCCACCGCGTACCACTTAGTGATCCAAGGCCGCTGCCAGGCGCGCTGGTCAAGTGCGCTCTGTACCAACGAACTGGCGATGCCATGGATCCTGTCCAGATGGTTGTTATGTAATCCCTTTTGTTAATTGTTATATTATATCGTTTAGAGAAAATATTTTTTATGATATTCTGTTCCCTTCTGTTCTCTTCTATTTTGTTTTCTTCTTTTCTGATAGGTTATCGTCTCTTGTTCTCTCTTCTCTTTTGTCCTGCACTTTGTTTTTTTTTTACTTTTGTTCCATTCATTTCTATTTTGTTCTCGTCTATTCTATTGTATGATCTTCTATTCTGTTCTTAAAACATATTTCATGAGTACTCGCTCAAACAGCGTTTTTCTCTCTATCATCATCATCATTTATCATATGACATCCATTGCTGAGTACAGCCGTCCCTAAAATCAAAGTGTGGTCCAATCGCTTCCCTCGTGAGCCAAGTATGCTGATAGTGGTGACGGTAACAGTGACACTCCTTGATGAACTTAATTTTTTTTTTTGCTGAGGCAGTTGGTAGACCGGTAATCTTTTAATCTATCTCTCACCTTACAGAACTCAAGTGCTTCGGATCCTCTCGACAGTCCTGGACTTCAATCAGCAGGAGTGCGAGAAGTTAGGTCTCGTTAGGTCGGCAACAACAACCGACGGCCTGGCAGCCGAGTTCGTCAAATTCCTACAGAACGAGTCGAAGCCTAGACCTCAATTGCCGAACGTGGTCGCGCTGGCACAGTCCAGAAGTACTACACCATCATCTAGAAGGAGCTCTACGATGGGTGAGTTTTGGTGGTTTTAAGCGATGCATGAGCTTTAATTCCACCTGATCCTAAATAAAGCCAGTCCATAAAGTCAGTGATCATTCGGGTATATCCTTAATTGGTTTCCCAGGACCACATCCAGTTTTGGAGCCGGGCCACAGACGCAATACGTCCACCGGCTCCAACAACGTGCTGTTCCAGAATTTGGACAGTGACACCGCGTCGCAAAAGTCCAGCGAGTCGGAGCCGCGGGTGATCGGGCTGACCCACATGGAGACGGGGGTCACGCAGACGAGGAACAACGAGAGCGCCATATTGAAACACGTGCTCAAGGACATGTGATGCACATCACCGCCGGGTACTTTGCTGTGACGTCATCGTTATACTCTCACGGGCCTGATTAACAGAATTAAAAAAAATCACTTAACCCCCCACCTCCACCTCCCACTCTTTCAAAATGACGATACTTTATCACTCTTCCAACCCAGGGCTACCTTCACGGACTCTTATATGATTATCACAAATAAATGTCATATACCTTCTAACCTACCCATCTCCCTCTTCCACTCCACCCACTCCCCACTCCCACTCTTTCAAAATGACGGTACTCTGTTACTGGTCCAACGGAGAACTACCTTCAGTGGCCCCTGTAAGACCATCACAAATAAAATTCAACTACAGTCTAAACATCCCCCACCCCAAACCGCCGCCGCCGTCGCTAACTTTTTTTTATACCCTAACAAAAGTAGGTGTCTAAAAAAAAATTATGAATTTTTAAATAAAAAAAAATATCCCACCTAATATACCCACTGCTGGGATTCGGTACCTCCTCTGACAACGACCCCCCCACCACAGGACAATTAGTGGTGGGTCGACACTATGAACATATATTAAATTCTCTCTTCAGGCAAAGGACAAATTAATGCAGCCACTTCTAAATACATCTCCCTCTCTCTCTCTCTTATCCACAAGTGTCAGAAGCGCATATGAAAGACCACTTAGGATATTTACACAACCCAATACAAAATGTTATTATTAAATATATAATTACTTCTTCTACTTCCTTACTCTTCTCATCTTTAATACTTCTTGGTTATGTCATCGTGTACCCTTTTGTTTTTCGTTCATCCGGAACGGGCTAAGGTTCTAAAACCATGCTGCCTCTTATATATGTGTACTACTTACATATTTAATTTTATTTCTTTCCGTCATTATATTGGCAACATTGTAATTTTTTTTTTTTATATATACAAAGGTTCCGTTCGCGTCGGTCGCAGCGTTCAGTTTATATAGTATAAATAAGCTGTGTATATATTTGTTTGTGCCTTATAAATAATAATTTTAATGTGCATTTAAATTTTCAATTTCATTATAATTTTGTTTCCCCTTTTTTTTTTTTACAACTATTTACTGGTGATGAATCTTCAAACAGATCGCGTTTACCGTTCCCGCCGCTGAACGGTACTGTGAAAATATTACTGTGCTCCGGTTTCAACGGCGCTGGAGCTACTGTGGTAATGAGACTCAACATCTCAATGTCTCACAGCGAGCGCAATGCGGAGCAGTGTAAACATCCCAACTAACGCGACATTATTATAGACGAGCGCATCATTTAACATTATTAGTGTCTCAAATAGAAAACTAGCAGAATTTCCTTTGACGTAATATTTTGTTGTTTTTTTTTTTTCATAATCATTGTGATAAACACGGATCGCTTTACGTGGATGTAGTATAAAAATCATAATTATTTTTTTTTTAATACTTTCTTTAGATTTATATTTAAGGCCTGTCAATTGTTAACAATTTCATTGTCTGTGTTAATTTTTGACATTTCAATTTTTAATCTGTGCACGAAACTAAAAGTTGCCGCCAAATTGATTTGCTCGCGTATATGAATTGGTTGTATGTAAATGTAATGTAAATGTAATGTTATTGTAAAAAAAAATTTAATTTGTTAATATCCGTTTTAATATCGATAATTTTTAATTAATTAATAAATAATACTACAGTAATGTTTTTGTTTTTGTGTACCTCTTAATTGATATCATTTAGGAATATTTGAAATATATATATATATATAGCCAGTGTGTTAGAGGAAGACGGGGAAAATCTATATATATTATCATCAGCTGATGGACGTCCACTGCTGGACATAGATCTCTCCCAAAAATGTCCACATCGATTGATCCCGCGTTGCTCGTATCCAGTGGGTTCCAGCGACTCACCAGATCGTCGGTCCACCTTGTAGGAGGTCTCCCCACACCACATCCACTGGTACTCGACCGCCACTCCAGAACCTTACTGCCCCATCAGCCGTCGGTCCTGCGAGCAATGTGCCCTGCCCACTGACACTTAAGTCTAGCAATCTTTTAGGCTATGTCGGTGACCTTAGTGTATATATATATATATACTGTTAGAATCAATAGGCGGGAGAAATTTTTGAACGGGTCTTTGCACCACGACACCGTGCTCGAGAGTACTGACGCCTGTACCTGAAGAAAATATATATATATTAGAATGGTTTTCTTAATCGTCAATATTATTTATACAACGCGTTGTATAAATAATATAAACAAATGGAGTAACTCGACATTTGTTACAAATATAAGCGACAGATTCGATTGCTTAGTCTCCGAGTAGCAGGTGAGTGGACGATGACGGAATAACCAACGTCTGTCCAGAGCGGCGTCACGACGGTACTCTTGTGGTGTGTAGCTAGTGTATTTACTGGGGTAACGAGACGCGACATCATCTCAGGCGACGGGCGCAATGGTGTGTACATATCACCCTAACACCGCGTTGTTATGGGCGGGTGTATCACTTACCATCGGGTGGACGCTCCGCTCCTCTCGTTGCTGAATTATATAAAAAAAAAACCATCAGAGATCATTACTGACGCGTGTTCATGGCTCCCATGAAAACAAGTGTCGAGTACAGTTGTATAGTAACGGTAAACAGTTGAACAAGATCAGGAATTGTTTCTACTGACGAATAGATATATAATTATAGTAAACAGTTTAAAACTTATAAATGTGATAGAATAAAAAAATGGTCTGCTCCAGGTGAGGCTCGAACTCACAACCCCGGCATCGCTCGGACACTGTCGTATAAGTACCGTGCGCTAACCAATTGCGCCACTGGAGCTGTGCGGGCCACATCCAACTCTTGGAGTGTCTGTGGTCGTGTATCTTATACTATTAATCTTCTACTACTTCTTTCATTATTAACCATATAAAAAAGCTTGGTGTTTTTAAATCTAATACGTCGATTCACACTTGGCCAGCGGGACATATGGCTTTGACCCTTGTGACCTTGGGTCGCAGCAGCGGAGATATGAACAGCTGGTTCTATTTAGTATACAACCATCACAACAGTTTATATAAATAAATGAAAAATGTATAGCATAGTCATCATCATCAGCCGACTGATGTCTACTGATGGACATGTCTCCCCCAAAGACCTCCATAACTGCTCCTCCACTACCTATATCCAGTTTCTCGATACCTTTAGGCCATTTGAGGACCTAGGTACGCCATCGATTGTCATTCCTTGGAGCGATATCTCATATCTCAAGATATACTTTAAAATATCTGGTATTTTTTTTTTGTAATAAATTCATTTACAGATAAAACTACTGATCTTTTTTGTACCGAGATGATGAGCTTGACAAAGTTCTCTGCTGGAGGTAAAGGAAACACCATCGGGTCGTTCATTATCATCACTCTATGATTCCTATCAAAAACTACTCCATCTTACACAGAGCACTTCGCGAGGCGATTGATATTAAAGACATCTTAACTTCAATACTGATGGTTGGGTTATACCACCAGCTTGGGATCGTCTTACTTATAAAGCTAAATTACACACCAAGCACACCAATGGAAGACTTCAAGGGCGCAGTGAGCACATCCTGCGGAGACCAGACTGAACAACTATTGAAAAGTCTGTGGATACTCTATGATGACACTATCAGCGCAGACTTCCTGAGATCCAAACTAGCGCCATACTGTTATCTGCAGGCGTATCACTTACCATCAGGTGAACGTCCCGCTCGTCTCATCGCCTTTTTTCACTTTACTAAACAAGACGAACAGGTCGTTCACCTGGTAGGGCTTACAATACCGAACTAAAATCTGAATACCGGTACTTGATATTTGATATATCGGGATACCGGTATTATTAATAAAAAAATACTAGTTATATATTTACTTACCTCAGTTGTTATATTGACTTGTTAACAAATAATATATGAAATCCAGTAAATTTTATTCTGTAATGAGTAGATATTATTTATTTTATTACATAGAGAGTAGGACTAGGATATATACAATACAACGTGCAAGTAAAAAAAAGTACATATATTGTATGTTACATTTAACATATAATAGGCTCGTTATGGCGTTATGTAATAAAATAAGCAAAAAATATAATTAAATTGAAAGTATTTACGAAATAGTATTAATAATTTCCGTTTAAAAATAAATAACGAAATTATAAATAAGAAAAGTGAGGAAAAATATTTAGGAATTATATTAGATGATCAATTAACACGGAAACCGCAAATTGAAAAAATCTAAACCAAAATTATATCCGTAACAGGATCATCGCGACGCATAACTCGATGTTTACCAAGTCAAGTGAAATATACGATATATAATTGTTTGGGAACCCCACCTGGTATATCTGATAGAAATTTGGGGCGCCGCAGCAAAAACTAATTTAAATAGCCCTAATGTACGTCAAAACAATCTAATAAAGGTCCTTTTCCACTACGATTATTTAACATCTACCGCAAAGATATATAAAAATACTAAGATAATGAACATTTCTCAAACATACTACTTCCGCACTTGCATGTTAGTGCATAAAATACTAAATAAAGAAATACATACTAAAATAACCCTTCCTAAAAAAGTGACTCACTTTCCTTGTAGAGAGACTTCTAATCGAATGAATAATTTGTATCTACGGCCTCCGCGAACTAACTATGGGCAAAAAGTGTACTATACGAAGGAGATAAATTATACAACAGTCTACCCGATAGTATAAAAAATGCTAAATCATATCAAGTTTTCAAAAAACTACTAGTCAAACATGTCTTCAATTCACCACAAAACATTTATATAATATAACAAAACGTTTATATAATATAACAAACATTGCGCATGACTATTCCAGTTTGACTCACTCTATGTAACCGACTTAAAAATTTTTAGCGACTGCCCTCCGATCTCTGCTTATTGTAAAATTCAACCCCACCGACCACTGCCGCGAACTGCAGTCTACCCTCCTTTGGCCGACTGCAGTGTCAGTTGTTCTATGCATTAAGTTTATGGAATTACTGTATATCCTTTTTTGTACGCTCGTAATTTTATCTTAATCTATTGCTTATCGTCTTCTCGCATAAGTGAATTGTATATATTCTTGTGAGAAATAAAGATTCTTAAACCTGAAAGTATACTCTTAAAAAACAAAAACAAACTAATCAGTGTAATACCAAAATACCGGTTTTTAATAACAGAAAAATCGTCCGGGGTTTCCGGTATTGGAAGCCCTACCTGATGGTGAGTGATACGCCCGCACATAAGAAAATGGCGTTAGTTAGGACGGTATACACAGCACCACGTTGTGCTTTGGGATAAAATGTTGTCTCATTACTCTAGTAATAAAACTAGCTTCAGCGCCCTTCAAACCGGAACACAGCAATGTTCGCACTGTACCGTTTGTCTGACAATTATCGCAGATAATTTAATAACCAATGTTAAGGGGTGTAAGGGGTCGCGCACAGCAACTCGCGGGACCCAAGCCAACCTCACCAGCTCGTGGTGCACCCTGATAATCAACAGACGAGGCTCTGGCTCCCACCAACCCGTTGGGCCAACGTGGTAAGAAATGGCCCAAGTACCCTTCCATACAAACCCATATAAAAGACAGCTCCTAATCACCAGCGATACCGAGTCATGCTATGGACCGATCCATGTCAAGATCTTTGGGAGAGGCCTATGTCCAGCAGTGAACGGCTGATGATGATGATAAGCTGCAAACATTGTAACTGGGGTATTGCATTTGACCACGCTATACCATCCACATCATCAGCACCATGTCTTCGAGGTCGAGTGTTGAGCAGTAGATGACAAAAAAAAAAAAAAACAACTCATTTATGAAACAATAATTTTATTTACAATAAAAAACGTATGTATCTGATTGTGATCCGAAACGCTGGTGCTGGTGGTGGCGGCAACAAAAAATGAGTTCGCGGTCGCCTGTAACAAAAGTATTACCGTCTGTATAACCGCAGTGTGCAAACGTCACTCTGATCCGGTTCGAAGGAGGCTGTTGCCAGTGTAGATACGGTAACGGGACAACTTATATCTCAAAGCGATAGATGCGATGCGGTGCAGTGTGTAGTCCTAACTAGCGCCATGAGAGGAGTGTCACTCAGTATCGGGTGGTGGTGGTCTCGTGTCGCGATATGAAGGTAGCTGATCGTACGCGGTCGCTGGTCACTGCTTGGGGCAGAGCACGCCGCGGCACTCGTCGCCGTAGTCCGCGCACGGCCGGTCCGACGGCTTCAGCGGATCCGCCTTCGCGCAGAACTGTATCACGCTGGAACGGGGAAGAAAATTAAAAAAAAAAAAATTTTTTTTTTTTTAATTATCAAAGCGACGAAATAAACTGGTCGTTCGCCTGATGGTAAGTGATACGCCCGCCTAATAACGCGACGCTAGTTGCCGTGATGTAGACAGCGCCACATCACGCTCGCCGCTAGACAGGTGACGAGGGTCAACAGCTCGAGTCCTGGCGATGAGTGTGTGCAGTAAGTCCTCGTAACTAGCGCTGCATTGTCACTATAAAGGTGTGGCTTAACGGATGTAGGATTTCCATAGACAGTGGACAGTCTCCACAATGTTCTCTTTCCAGACGCCGAGTGGAGATCCCACAGTGGGGATAAAACATCAGTAGATCCAGGTGGTGGAGTAGCCGGTACTAAATGAGGAACAATCACCCGTAGTCCCCCTTCTCCATCCACTTCTCGTCGATCTTTTTCAGCTGCTCGAACTTGCCCTTCCCGAGGCCGCAGATCAGGTCTGCCTTCACCGTGCGCACGGCTATTATTGGCGCCGGCATGAACCCTGCGGCAGAGAGCACGCGCACGCGCAGGTCAGCTCAGCTGTTACCATCCAGCAGAGTCAAAGTGTAAATATAAACAGATCCTGGTACATCTTCGTGCACACTCACGCTCACACTTACCCGCACCCACGCTCACACTTACCCGCACCCACGCTCACTCTTACCCGCAGCCACGCTCACACTTACCCGCACCCACGCTCACACTTACCCTTACCTACGCTCACTCTTACCCGCACCCACGCTCACACTTACCCGCACCCACGCTCACTCTTACCCGCAGCCACGCTCACACTTACCCGCACCCACGCTCACTCTTACTCGCACCCACGCTCACACTTACCCGCACCCACGCTCACTCTTACCCGCAACCACGCTCACACTTACCCGCACCCACGCTCACTCTTACCCGCAGCCACGCTCACACTTACCCGCACCCACGCTCACACTTACCCTTACCTACGCTCACTCTTACCCGCACCCACGCTCACACTTACCCGCACCCACGCTCACTCTTACCCGCAGCCACGCTCACACTTACCCGCACCCACGCTCACTCTTACTCGCACCCACGCTCACACTTACCCGCACCCACGCTCACTCTTACCCGCAACCACGCTCACACTTACCCGCACCCACGCTCACTCTTACCCGCAGCCACGCTCACACTTACCCGCACCCACGCTCACTCTTACCCGCAGCCACGCTCACACTTACCCGCACCCACGCTCACACTTACCCGCACCCACGCTCACACTTACCCGCACCCACGCTCACTCTTACCCGCACCCACGCTCACACTTACCCGCACCCACGCTCACACTTACCCGCACCCACGCTCACACTTACTCGCACCCACGCTCACTCTTACCCGCAACCACGCTCACACTTACCCGCACCCACGCTCACACTTACCCGCAACCACGCTCACACTTACCCGCACCCACGCTCACACTTACCCGCACCCACGCTCACACTTACCCGCAACCACGCTCACACTTACCCGCACCCACGCTCACACTTACCCGCACCCACGCTCACACTTACCCGCAACCACGCTCACACTTACCCGCACCCACGCTCACACTTACCCGCAACCACACTCACAACACTCATACATAACATACACTTAAGTAAGCGCTCGTAAAACATTTTCTATGCTAATACTTGACTAACTTGTCACAGGATATTAAGTGACAATGACGCGACAGATGGTGGGGTCACCTGTATGTGCGTCCACAGCCGCCGCCAGGGCACGCGGCGTGCTGCACCCAGGAGTCGAAGCAAGACTCTCCATGTTATCAACAAACGCGCCGCATCAGCCGCCACGTCTCGGAGGCAGCTTGTGTTTGTGTTCTTATCATCATCATCATCAGCAGCAGCAGTAGATAGACATCCACTGCTGGACATAGGCTTCCTCCAAAGAGCCCCACAACGATCCGTCCTGTGCTGCTCGCATCGCCGGGCACCACGGCTGTCGTTTGTAGGGTTTCATATGGGGGGGATTTGGGCCATTCCCCACCACGCTGACCCTATGCAGGTTGGGGGGTTCTTATGTAATAGATGTATTTATTTTACTGGTAGTAGGTTTTTACTGCCGCAGCGGCTATTGCAGCCGACGAACAGTACTGGACAAATATTACCGTGTTCCAGTTTAAAGGACTTTTGTGGGCGAGGATATTACTTATCAACGGGTGAACATCGTGCTCGTATCGTCGTTTCGTCGGACAATATAAAAGACCTTGCAGCGCCAGCTGGAAGCCCTGCGAGGGGTTGCAGTTCCTCTCGCCGAGCAGCTTCCGGTAGTTGAGGTCGCCCTTGAACAGTATCGCGATGGCCAGCTGCAGCTTCCTGTACAGGTTGTACTCGTACTTCTTCATGTCCTTGTACACGTGGGGCGACGTCCAGAACTCGTCGCACTGCAACCAACCACATACCCACCCATGTACACGTGGTCTATTATTTACATCCCCCTATATCAACCCCTACAAAAGACAACCCCTGATGCCGAGAGGTACCGGAGGCCAGATCGACTGTGCAGTCGCGGGAAGCCGTTGGATGCGGGCAGCCCAGGATAAATCCATGTGGAGGTCTTTAGGGGAAGGCCTATGTCCAGCAGTGGACGTCTATCGGCTGATGATGATGATGGTAACCTTCTAAATTTTCAAGGTGTTAATTGCAATGTGATGCAGAGTAAACATCTTAACATACGGTACATAATTATGGTTGAGCGATGACCGTCACACTGTGCTGCTCATCCTGCTGATGTCTAAAGGTGGTGTGCCACTCACCATGACAACAAAGGTGCCGTTCTGATAGTACTGCTGCCACGCCTGACCCAGCTGCCGAAGGTTCTGCGAGTTGACCTGGATGGGTGGCAGCGGTTGCGGAGCCTCATCTTCCGAACCTTCAGCTATTTTGTCATAAATTAACATTTATAATTAGCAGCCCATTTTAAATTCTCTAATTTTTTTAATATAATTAAGTGTCGAGACGTTCACCTGATATTAAGTGATACGCCTGGACGTAACGACGTGGCGATAGTTAGGTTGTTATACACTGCACCGCATGTACTCGTCGCCTTGAAAGGTAAGATGTTAGTTCTCGTTACTCCAATAATTACACTAGCTGCAGCGCCCTTCGAACCGGATCACAGTAATGTTCGCACAGTACTGTCTGTCGGCTGCAATAGGCGCTGCGCTGGTACCTACCTAGACGGTCTGCAGCAACCGAGACCTACCAGCAATAATAGCTTCACCGCCCTTCAAACCGGATCACAGTAATGTTTGCACAGTATTGTCTGTCAGCTGCAATAGGCGCTGCGCTGATACCTACCTAGACGGTCTGTAGCAACAGAGACCTACCAGCAGTAATAGCTACAGCGCCCTTCAAACCGGATCACAGTAATGTTCGCACAGTACTGTCTGTCGGCTGCAATAGGCGCTGCGCTGGTACCTACCTAGACGGTCTGCAGCAACCGAGACCTACCAGCAATAATAGCTTCACCGCCCTTCAAACCGGATCACAGTAATGTTTGCACAGTATTGTCTGTCAGCTGCAATAGGCGCTGCGCTGATACCTACCTAGACGGTCTGTAGCAACAGAGACCTACCAGCAGTAATAGCTACAGCGCCCTTCAAACCGGATCACAGTAATGTTCGCACAGTACTGTCTGTCGGCTGCAATAGGCGCTGCGCTAGTACCTACCTAGACGGTCTGCAGCAACCGAGACCTACCAGCAATAATAGCTTCAGCGCCCTTCAAACCGGATCACAGTAATGTTCGCACAGTACTGTCTGTCGGCTGCAATAGGCGCTGCGCTGGTACCTACCTAGACGGTCTGTAGCAACAGAGACCTACCAGCAATAATAGCTTCAGCGCCCTTCAAACCGGATCACAGTAATGTTCGCACAGTACTGTTTGTCGGCTGCAATAGGCGCTGCGCTGGTACCTACCTAGACGGTCTGCAGCAACCGAGACCTACCAGCAATAATAGCTTCAGCGCCCTTCAAACCGGATCACAGTAATGTTCGCACAGTACTGTCTGTCGGCTGCAATAGGCGCTGCGCTGGTACCTACCTAGACGGTCTGCAGCAACCGAGACCTACCAGCAATAATAGCTTCAGCGCCCTTCAAACCGGATCACAGTAATGTTCGCACAGTACTGTCTGTCGGCTGCAATAGGCGCTGCGCTGGTACCTACCTAGACGGTCTGCAGCAACCGAGACCTACCAGCAATAATAGCTTCAGCGCCCTTCAAACCGGATCACAGTAATGTTCGCACAGTACTGTCTGACGGGTGCAATAGGCGCTGCGCTGGTACCTACCTAGACGGTCTGTAGCAACAGAGACCTACCAGCAGTAATAGCTACAGCGCCCTTCAAACCGGATCACAGTAATGTTCGCACAGTACTGTTTGTCGGCTGCAATAGGCGCTGCGCTGGTACCTACCTAGACGGTCTGCAGCAACCGAGACCTACCAGCAATAATAGCTTCACCGCCCTTCAAACCGGATCACAGTAATGTTCGCACAGTACTGTCTGTCGGCTGCAATAGGCGCTGCGCTGGTACCTACCTAGACGGTCTGCAGCAACCGAGACCTACCAGCAATAATAGCTTCACCGCCCTTCAAACCGGATCACAGTAATGTTCGCACAGTACTGTCTGTCGGCTGCAATAGGCGCTGCGCTGGTACCTACCTAGACGGTGTGCAGCAACAGAGACCTACCAGCAATAATAGCTTCAGCGCCCTTCAAACCGGATCACAGTAATGTTCGCACAGTACTGTCTGTCGGCTGCAATAGGCCCTGCGCTGGTACCTGCCTAGACGATCGGTAGCAATAGAGACCTACCAGCAGTAATAGCTTCAGCGCCCTTCAAACCGGATCACAGTAATGTTCGCACAGTACTGTCTGTCGGCTGCAATAGGCGCTGTGACCTACCAGATAAAACTCCCACGGCGGGTACTCCTTCTTCTCTCAGGTCTCAGCCAAGGTACCAACGTGGTCAGTGCGTATAGGCAACACGTTTACTTTGTAATACGAAGGTCCCAGGTTCAGGTGATGGGATCATAACTAGCCGTCGCACCAACTATTACTGATGGTAGGTCTCTGTTGTCGGAGACCGTCTAGTTACCACTGCAGCTCCTATTACTGCTGCAGCTCCTATTACTGCTGCAAAACAGTAGCGTGCAGACATTAGTGTATTCCGGTTTAAAGGGCGCTGTGGCTAGTGAAATTACTGCGGTAACGAGACTTAACATCCTATGTCTCAAAGCGACGAGCGCAATGTGGTGCAGCCTTCACCATCCTACGGCCATGTTGTTATGAACAGGTGTATAACTTACCATCGGGTGACCGTCCTGGTGGTCTCGCCGCTTAATGCGATGGGAATCGCTGATGTATTGGAAACCGGAAATACACACTGCGCACTCACCAGGCTTCGCTTCCTGCGGGATCTCCTTGCTGAAGTTGGCGGCGCAGCACGCGTCCAAGGTCTTCCTGAAATTGAAAAAAGAATCTAGTCTCCGGTACCACCGCGGCTAGTACTTCCGATATACACTAGTGTGCATACATTACTATGTTACTGAATAGTATTGTATCTAGTGAAATATACATCTATATATATATATTATGAAAATGGGTTTCCTTTGTTTGGTCATCACGTGAAAACTAGTGAACGTATCGACACGGGAGCGTGAGCATCCGACGAGGAACGATCTGCAGATAGTTACAGGATATTAATTTTTTGAATTTCATAGATCCTTCATCATTATATTTCTATTTAACTTTTATACGACATTTTGATTTGCTATTATTTACGCGGTTGCTATAGCAACGGTTGCTATAGAATTTGCGGTTGCGATTATATATATTAATTTCACTAGCTACCACATATATATACATATATAAGAATTTTACTGCTGGTAGCCTCTCTGTTGCTACAGACCGTCTAGGTAGGTACCATTGCAGCGGCTATTTCTGTTCCCAGATAGTAACTATATTCCGGTTTGAAGGGTGCTGTAGCTAAAGTAATTACTGAGATACTTATGTCTCAAAGCGATAAGTACAATGCGGTACAGTATATATCATCCTAACTATCATCATCAGCCGGTAGACGTCCACTGCAGGATATAGACCTCCCCACCAAAGATCTCCACGTGTCAGGGTTCATATGGGGGGGATATGGGTTATTTCCTACCACGCTTTCCCAAAGCGGTTCGGTGGGAGCCAGAGCCTAGTTCGTTGATTAGCAGGGTACACCACGAGCAGCTCAGGTTGGATTCGGTTCCGTGAGTTATTGTGGCCCCTAACCAGCGCCACATTATTATGAGCTGCGTACCACTTACCATCAGGTCAACGTCCCGCTGGTCTCGTCGCTTAATTGTATAAAAAAAATAATTAAAATCATACAGAAGCTCATTATGACCAGTTTACTCACTTGAAGTCCTCAGGCGTCACGTCCGACACGAACCAGGGGATTTTCTTCACGTGGAATCGAACCTGGAAAGGACAACCAAGTTACTCGTCTGCGCGTGAACTCAATTCACTGAGCTCAGCAGCGGACACTGACGTGAACTGTGACGTAACATACCCTGGACCAGCATCAGTCTTTACTTTCATAGACATTACCGTTCCGCAGATTATCCGGAGCACACGAGAAAATAATAAACCATATTTATTACTGATGGTAGCTCCCTGTTGCTGGAGAGCATCTGGTGGAGGTCTCTGTTGCTGGAGTTACCACCGCAGCTCCTATTACAGCCGAGAACCAGCAGTGTGCAAACTTTACTGTGTTTCAGCTTGAAGCGTCGATGGCTTTTGCTGGTGGTAGGTCTCCGTTGCTGGAGACCGTCGAAGTAGGTATCACTGCAGCTCCTATTGCAGCCGACAAACATCAGTGTGCAAACTTTACTCTGTTCCGGTTTTAAGGGCGCTGTAGTTAGTGAAATTACTGGGGATAACCAGACTTTATATCTTATGTCTTACAGCGAAGAGCTCAATGTGGTGCAGTGTATAATATCCTAAGTGGCGCCACCCATCGTCACCGTCCCGCTCATCAAATCGCTTCGTTGAATAAAAAAAAATGCCTGTTTCATCATCATCATCAGCCGACAGACATCTACTACTGGAGATAGGCCTCTCACAAAGATCTCCACGTGATTTGTTAAAGTTCGTTGAGAGGAATTGGGCCGTAACCCACCACGCTGGCCCAGTGCGGATGGGTGGGAGGGTGGTCAGAGCCTCTGTTATTCAGTAGGGTGCACCGCGTGCAGGAAGGGTTGACTTGGGCTCCGTAACATGTTGGGTGGAAACCCTTACACCCCTTCATCTGTTTGTCCAAGCTAAATTCTATAACGGCTGCATTAATTTTGGCGCGAATCTCGCTGACAGATAACAGATAATATAAAATACTATAGACAATTTTTTTTAATCATATAAATATATTTTTTTTTTCTCGTCATTATCATTTGATGGACGTCCACAGCTGGACATTGGCGTCCCCAAAAGATCCCCACATCGCGATCATACGCTGCTCGCATCGCCTAGCACCAGGAGCCGTCGTTTGGAGAGGTTCATATGGAGTGATTTGTGCCATTTCCCACCACGCCGGCCCAATGCGGGTTGGTGGGAGCCAAAGCCTCGTTTGTTGATTAACAGCCCCACGAGCAGGTGAGGTTGGCTAGGATCCCGTGAGTGGTTGTACGGGAACCCTTACATCCCTATCTGTATATGATCGATATTAATAATTCTCGTATTACATATGAACAGATATAGTGTGAGTATCCCCTCACCTTCTCCACGATCTGCTGCGACACCAGGAAGTGGGCGATGCACAGGTCCGAGAACAGCTCGTAGCCGGCATTGTCGCACACTATGTCTGCGTGGAACATTAAAAACAACGTAAGACTAGTTAGGATGATATATACTGCACCGCATTGAGCTCGTCGCCTCCTAACATAAAATGTTAAGCCTACATGCCATAATAAAGTTCACTAGCTACAGCGGCCTTTAAACCGGAACAATTAATATTTGCTTAGTACCGTTTGGTAGTGGTAATAGGTAGTACATATAAACATATCTTCAAAAGATTATATATATATACAATTTTTTTTGTTGGGGGAGGGGAGCGAATCTTTGTAAATATAGTCCGCCTTCTGGGGGGAAGTGAGAGTTATTTGGAGATTTTTACCCACCAAAACCCCCTCGGTGGTCACTTTTGACGTTTGCATAGGTCACGGCATCTCCGCTCGGAACAACCGCGGCCCCGCTAACGCTATGCTGGGATAGCTAATCGCGGAGTCTGCTTCATGCAGACTCTACCAGCCTCGTGAGTACTACTTCAATGACTGGAGACCACGTCCAGCCATTGTCCTGCATAAGGTCGTTTAGAAGACGATGAGATATATAACCTAACCTAACCCAACCTAACTTACAAATAAAACCTCGTTTTACTGACAGTGATATAAAATTAGCTCTCTCTCGACGCCCCCCTGGTCCCTCCCTGTTATTAACATCCCCTCAGTTCCCTTTGTAGGAGGAAATTTGTAAAATCCTATCTTAGCTGACCCTTAATTAACAGAAGCAATACCTCTGCCAAATTTTGAGTGTTTACATCCAGTAGTTTCGAAGATCTCGTGATGAGTCAGTAGATCTCTGTAGATCTCCTATATGTATAGTGACAACAGAAACAATGGAGTAAGAAGACGCTATCAGATATTAGTAGAGCATATAACTTACCAAACATAATCACTTCCGGTATAGTCATTTTGGCGGGACAGGGTATTTTAGGCAGCTCCTCCTCCTCCTGCGCCTCGCCCTCCGCCGGTTTCTCTTTCGGTTTCTCCTTCTCCTGTTGGATTAAATTTCAATATGATTCCGAATCTCATCATCACTTATCATACCTGTTCTCAGCATTTCATGTAATTTTTTTTTATTAAATAATTTTTTTTTTTTTCATTAAACGAGACGAATGAGACATTCACCCGAAGGTAAGTGATACGATGATATATACTGCACTGACGTTGAGTCAGTAGTTACAACACCTTTCAAACCGGAACAAAGTAATGATAACGCAGTACTGTTTGTCGGCTGCAATAGGCTCTGCGGTGGTATCTAGACGGTCTATAACAACAGAGACCTACCCACCAGTACTTCAGTATAAAAATTAGTAAAGGTTAGTAACGGTGTAATACTATAATGATTTTTTTAACTACACATTTAATAATACTAAATATTAATTTAATTATTTTTATTTATTTATTATCTCAACGCTTCGACCGCTTCCCAGCAACCGTGGTCGTGGGTGGACTGGAGCGAAAAACATTCCGCCTTCCTATCTATTACAGGATACCTATAACTCTTTAATTATTATTTATTGTCCTGTCTATAATACATACAATGAGCTACAAAGCGATGAGGAGAGCAAGACGTTCACTCAATAATAAGTGATACGCCCGCCCATAATAACGAGGCACTATTTAGGTTGGTATACACAACACCATATTGTGCTCGTCGCCTTGAGACTGAAGATTATAAGTCTTCTTACTCTAGTAATTTCACTAGCAACAGCGCCCTTCAAACCGGAACGTGGTAATGTTTGCACAGTACTGTCTGTCGGCTGCAACAGGAGCTGAGGTGGTACAATAGATATCTACCCCCAGCAAATCCTATTGGTGTGACAGTTGGGCCAGTTGACATAAACCCTTACAAACGTGGAGATGTTTGGGGGTGGCCTATGTCAACCAGTGGACGTCTATCGGTTGATGATGATGATGAATAACTGGATCCCAAGCTGGTGATATCTCCCAACCATCTTCTCTTTAAAAATTATGATATTTTTAATATAAATCGCCTTGCAAATCATTAGGGGTGGGAATCGATATCCTTTAGCCAGGATTTGTAGTCCATCAAACCTGAATAAATAAAAAGCTTACAGGTAGCCTGTGATAGCTATGAAATAGGGAAATCTATCAGCTCGGTTCCCCTGAGAGCACAGCTGCTGCAGATCAGTCGAAACGTCAGGATAATAAAAATAATAAAACAATATCCTTAAATACTATGTTAATTAAATCACATAAAATCATTTAAATTTATATCATACTATTTATAACTACTATTGAGCGATATGCTCCAGGGAACGATTGAGGGTACCAGGCCATGAGGAAGAACACCTATGAGATGGACTGACCAGATAAAGGTGTCAGCAGATGGCTCATCATCGTTACCACTAAATGAGTGAACTAGGAAGGCGGCCATTGGAGAGGAGTCGAAGTGTTGTCAAGCTTGCGACCAACACCTGAAGTGATGACCACGACCGTTGTCAAGAGTCATACCGACGAAGAAGAAGAATTTATAACTACATAGCTACATGTATATAATGTTTTTTTTAAATAAATCTACACTAACTCTTTGCTTAGAGATGGTCATTAGAGTAGTGAAGCGATTTGTAGTCATCACCCATTTCATCGTCTTCATTATGCCACTATATATACATGAGCTCTACTAAAATTGGAACTGTATACTAATTCGAAGCTACACTACACATGTAGCTAAATACTTTTAACGACTACTGAGATTACGACAGTAGAACAAAACCTCCTCAGCGCACTTGGGCACACCGAACTGCGTCGCCAGCCTGTGACAACTGCATTTAAACTTGAACGTTGTGTTCTGTAAGGCATCACCGTAATTTAAGTGTTATTTAACCAACTCAACATTTCTTATATTATTTGTAAATTAAAAAAATAAATAGATCTTTTAAAAGTACTTAAGTAGCGATAATAAAACATAAAATCTTTGTGTAAAAAAACTTCTCAACTACACGATGACTCAAATGGAGACAGTTTCCAGGAGTGGTAAGAGATAGGATCTAGGCTGCAGAAGATTAAGGTCCTGAACACTGACCCCAGCTATCGCCTTCGCCATGGCCTCAGATTTCGCGACCAGCTGATCGCATACTTTACCGGAATCATCGACTAACACCTGAAAATACAGTAAATAAATAATTAAACAACAGCTATCTGATTAATTAATGTTAACTCATAATATTAAACATCATCATCAGCCGACAGACGTCCACTGCTGGACAGGCCTCCCCTAAAGACCCTCACACCGATCGGTCCTCCGCTGCTCGCATCGCCGGGCACCAGGGGTTGTCGTTTGTACGGGTTCATACGGGCGAATTTGAACCATTTCCCACCACACTGACCCATTGCCGGTTGGTGGGAGCCAGAGCCTCGTTGTTGATTAGCTGGCTGCACCACAAGCAAGTGAGGTTGGCTTGGGTCCCGTGAGTTGATGTGTGGAACCCTTATATATACAGTGTGAAAGGTAATAGGTGTAAAAGATGTGTAGGTGCTAAAGTCTAGCTCGTATCCTGTCTATCTGTGTATGGAATAGCCCATATAACAACAATGGCTCTGGAGTTATTAATTTATTAAATATTATTAAAAAAATTCTCGATTTTCTAAGAAAAATATCGATGATTTTATTTCTACACAAACTTTAATGTAATAATTATTGTTTAATCATTGTTTTATTAAATTAAATTAATAATCATCACTTAAGGGCTAAAACTTTTATATTACGTTCTTTGAAAGTCGTGACAGTAAAAAATAAAGCGTCATACTTATATTTTTATTTAATCTTAAAACAAAATTTTATTTATGCAAAATACGTATAAAGCACATAAATAAGTAGCCGACTTCAATACCTATCCGACAAGGTATAAGAAAGTACATTAAGTTTCTATAACTTAGAAAAAAAACACTTGTAATAAAACTAAGTACCATGAAATATCAAACTAAAGAAAAATAAAAGGATCAAATTAAGAAACAGCGCGGCGTTTACATTTGAGTCTAAACGAGAGTAAACTTTTACTCGCTGTAAATTTTTCCTAGGAGTAAACTTTTCCTAGCAGTAAACTTTTCCTTGCAGTAAACTTTTCGTAGCAGTAAACTTTTCCTAGCAGTAAACTTTTCCTTGCAGTAAACTTTTCCTAGCAGTAAACTTTTCCTTGCAGTAAACTTTTCCTAACAGTAAACTTTTCCTAGCAGTAAACTTTTCCTTGCAGTAAACTTTTCCTAGCAGTAAACTCTTCCTAGCAGTAAACTTTTACTCGCAATAAAGTTTTCATTGCAGTAGACTTTTCCTCGCAGTAAACTTTTCCTAGCAGTAAGCTTTTCGTCGCAGTAAACTTATCCTAGCAGTAAACTTTTCCTTGCAGTAATCTTTTCCTAGGAGTAAACTTTTCCTTGCAGTAAACTTTTCCTAGCAGTAAACTTTTCCTTGCAGTAAACTTTTCCTAGCAATAAACTTTTCCTAGCAATAAGCTTTTCGTCGCAGTAAACTTTTCCTTGCAGTAATCTTTTCCTAGCAGTAAACTTTTCCTTGCAGTTCACTTTTCCTTGCAGTAAACTTTTCCTAGCAGTAAACCTTTCCTTGCAGTAAAGTTTTTATTGCAGTAAAGTTTTCCTCGCAGTAAACTTTTCCTCGCAGTATAGTTTTCTTCGCAGTAAAGTTTTCCCAGCAGTAAACTTTTCCTAGCAGTAAACTTTTCCTAGCAGTAAACTTTTCCTTGCAGTAAACTTTTCCTGGCAGTAAACTTTTCCTAGCAGTAAACTTTTCCTAGTAGTAAGCTTTTCTCGCAGTAAAGTCTTCGCAGTTAACTTTTCCTAGCAGTAAACTTTTCCTTATAGTAAAGTTTTCCTAGCAGTAAACTTTTCCTAGCAGTAAAGGTTTTCTCGCAGTAAACTTTCCTTCTAGTAAACTTTTGATTGCAGTTGACTTTTCCTAGCAGTAAACTTTTTGTCGCAGTAAAGTTTTCCTCGCAGTAAACTTTTCCTTATAGTATACTTTTCATTGCAGTAAAGTTCTCCCAGCAGTACACATTTCCCAGCAGTAAACTTTTCCATGCAGTAAACTTTTCCTGGCAGTAAAGTTTTTCTCGTAGTAAACTTTTCCTTCTAGTAAACTTTTACTCGCAGTAAAGTTTTCTTCCCAGTTAACTTTTCCTAGCAGTAAACTTTTCCTCAGAGTAAACTTTTCTTAGCAGTAAACTTTTCCTCGCAGTAAAGTTTTCTTCGCAGTTAACTTTTCCTAGCAGTAAACTTTTCCTTCTAGTAAACTTTTCATTGCAGTAGACTTTTCCTTCTAGTAAACTTTTCATTGCAGTAGACTTTTCCTAGCAGTAAACTTTTCTTAGCAGTAAAGTTTTTCTCGCAGTAATTTTTTCGTCGCACTAGACTTTTCCTCGTAGTAAACTTATCCTCGCAGTAAAGTTTTCCTCGCAGTAAACTTTTCCTCCTAATAAACTTTGCCTAGCAGTTAACTTTTCTACACTATGAACTTTTCCTCGTAGTAAACTTTTCTTCACAGTAACTTTTCTTCGCAGTAAACTTTTCGCTCTAGTAAACTTTTCCTCGCTGCAGACTTTTCCCCGCACTAAACTTTTCCTCGCAGTAACCTTTTCCGCAAAATAAACTTTTCTTCGTGCAGCAAACTTTTCTCCTAGTAAACTTTTCCTCTGCGGTAGACTTTTGCTTCCAGTACACTTTTCCCAGCAGTAAACTTTTCCTTGCAGTAAACTTTTCCTCGCAGTAAAGTTTTCATCGCAGTAAACTTTTCCTTGCAATAGACTTTTCCTCAGTAAACTTATCCTCGCAGTAAAGTTTTCCTTGCAGTAAACTTTTCCTTGCACTAGACTTTTCCTCAGTAAACTTTTCCTTGCAGTAAACTTTTCCTGGCAGTAAAGTTTTTCTCGCAGTAAACTTTTCCTTCTAGTAAACTCTTACTCGCAGTAAAGTTTTCTTCCCAGTTAACTTTTCCTAGCAGTAAACTTTTCCTCAGAGTAAACTTTTCTTAGCAGTAGACTTTTCCTAGCAGTAAACTTTTTGTCGCAGTAAAGTTTTCCTCGCAGTAAACTTTTCCTCCTAGTAAACTTTTCATTGCAGTAGACTTTTCCTAGCAGTAAACTTTTCCTAGCAGTAAAGTTTTTCTCGCAGTAATTTTTTCGTCGCACTAGACTTTTCCTCGTAGTAAACTTTTCCTCCTAGTAGACTTTTCCTTGCAATAAACTTATCCTCCTAGAAAATTTTCCTCGAAGTAACCTTTTCCTCGTAGTAAACTTTCCTCCCAGTAGACTATTCCTCGCAGTAAACTATTCCTTGCAATAGAGTTTTCTAGCAGTAAACTTTTCTCGTAGTAAACTTCCTCGCGGTAATCTTTTCTTTGCAGTTGACTCTTCTCGCAGTAAACTTTTGCGCGCAGTAGACTTTTCCTCGCAGTACACTTTTGAGCCCTGTGAGCTGTTCTCTTATTTTGTCAGCAGCGACGATGATGCGTGACTTTAAATCTTCTAACGAGTTAAATGGTGTTGTGTACACTAAAGATTTCATGTGACCCCGTAAGTAATAATCGTAAGGTGTTAAATCAGGACACCTTGCGGGCCACGGTGTTACTTTGCCTCGGCCAATCCATTCCTGAGGGAAAGTAGTGTCTAACCACTGTCTTACGGCGAGACGAAAATGGGCGGGAGAACCGTCATGCTGGAACACCATTTCTCTTTTGGTTTCCAATGGTGTATCCTCTAGGTAATTAAAAAAATGTTTTCGAAGTTCAGAATTAAGACAACGACACAATGTAAAGTCTATTGGAAGGAAAGGTCTACAGCAAACGAAAAGTTTACTAAGAGAAAAAGTTTGCTGCGAGGAAAAGTTTACTGTGAGGAAAAGTTTAGTGCGAGGAAAAGTTTAGTGCGGGGAAAAGTTTAGTGTGGGGAAAAGTTTAGTGCGAGGAAAAGTTTAGTGCGGGGAAAAGTTTACTGTGAGGAAAAGTTTAATGCGGGGAAAAGTTTAGTGCGGGGAAAAGTTTTGTGCGGGGAAAAGTTTAATGCGAGGAAAAGTTTACTGTGAGGAAAAGTTTAGTGCGAGGAAAAGTTTAGTGCGGGGAAAAGTTTAGTGTGGGGAAAAGTTTAGTGCGAGGAAAAGTTTAGTGCGGGGAAAAGTTTAATGCGGGGAAAAGTTTAGTGCGGGGAAAAGTTTAGCGCGGGGAAAAGTTTTGTGCGGGGAAAAGTTTAGTGCGAGGAAAAGTTTAGTGCGGGGAAAAGTTTACTGTGAGGAAAAGTTTTGTGCGGGGAAAAGTTTTGTGCGGGGAAAAGTTTAGTGCGAGGAAAAGTTTGGTGCGGGGAAAAGTTTAATGCGAGGAAAAGTTTACTGTGAGGAAAAGTTTAGTGCGAGGAAAAGTTTAGTGCGGGGAAAAGTTTAGTGCGAGGAAAAGTTTAGTGCGGGGAAAAGTTCAGTGCGGGGAAAGTTTAGTGCGGGAAAAGTTTTGTGCGGGGAAAAGTTTAGCGCGGGGAAAAGTTTTGTGCGGAGAAAAGTTTAGTGCGAGGAAAAGTTTAGTGCGGGGAAAAGTTTTGTGCGGAGAAAAGTTTAGTGCGAGGAAAAGTTTAGCGCGGGGAAAAGTTTTGTGCGGAGAAAAGTTTAGTGCGAGGAAAAGTTTAGTGCGGGGAAAAGTTTACTGTGAGGAAAAGTTTTGTGCGGGGAAAAGTTTAGTGCGGGGAAAAGTTTAGTGCGGGGAAAAGTTTTGTGCGGGGTAAAGTTTAGTGCGAGGAAAAGTTTACTGTGAGGAAAAGTTTAGTGCGGGGAAAAGTTTAGTGCGGGGAAAAGTTTAGTGTGGGGAAAAGTTTAGTGCGGGGAAAAGTTTAGTGCGGGGAAAAGTTTTGTGCGAGGAAAAGTTTAGTGCGGGAAAAGTTTAGTGCGGGGAAAAGTTTACTGTGAGGAAAAGTTTTGTGCAGGGAAAAGTTTAGTGCAGGAAAAGTTTAGTGCGGGGAAAAGTTTACTGTGAGGAAAAGTTTTGTGCGGGGAAAAGTTTAGTGCGGGGAAAAGTTTACTGTGAGGGAAAGTTTAGTGCGGGGAAAAGTTTAGTGCGGGGAAAAGTTTAATGCGGGGAAAAGTTTTGTGCGGGGAAAAGTTTAGTGCGGGAAAAGTTTAGTGCGGGGAAAAGTTTACTGTGAGGAAAAGTTTTGTGCAGGGAAAAGTTTAGTGCGGGAAAAGTTTAGTGCGGGGAAAAGTTTACTGTGAGGAAAAGTTTTGTGCGGGGAAAAGTTTAGTGCGGGGAAAAGTTTAATGCGGGAAAAGTTTTGTGCGGGGAAAAGTTTAGCGCGGGGAAAAGTTTTGTGCGGGGAAAAGTTTAGTGCGAGGAAAAGTTTAGTGCGGGGAAAAGTTTACTGTGAGGAAAAGTTTTGTGCGGGGAAAAGTTTTGTGCGGGGAAAAGTTTAGTGCGAGGAAAAGTTTAGTGCGGGGAAAAGTTTACTGTGAGGAAAAGTTTTGTGCGGGGAAAAGTTTTGTGCGGGGAAAAGTTTAGTGCGAGGAAAAGTTTAGTGCGGGGAAAAGTTTACTGTGAGGAAAAGTTTTGTGCGGGGAAAAGTTTTCTGCGGGGAAAAGTTTAGTGCGAGGAAAAGTTTACTGTGAGGAAAAGTTTTGTGCGGGGAAAAGTTTTGTGCGGGGAAAAGTTTAGTGCGGGAAAAGTTTATGTGCGAGGAAAAGTTTAATGCGGGGAAAAGTTTTGTGCAGGGAAAAGTTTACTGTGAGGAAAAGTTTAGTGCGGGGAAAAGTTTAGTGCGGGGAAAAGTTTAGTGTGGGGAAAAGTTTAGTGCGGGGAAAAGTTTTGTGCGAGGAAAAGTTTACTGTGAGGGAAAGTTTAGTGCGGGGAAAAGTTTAGTGCGGGGAAAAGTTTAATGCGGGGAAAAGTTTTGTGCGGGGAAAAGTTTAGTGCGGGAAAAGTTTAGTGCGGGGAAAAGTTTACTGTGAGGAAAAGTTTTGTGCAGGGAAAAGTTTAGTGCGGGAAAAGTTTAGTGCGGGGAAAAGTTTACTGTGAGGAAAAGTTTTGTGCGGGGAAAAGTTTAGTGCGGGGAAAAGTTTAATGCGGGAAAAGTTTTGTGCGGGGAAAAGTTTAGCGCGGGGAAAAGTTTTGTGCGGGGAAAAGTTTAGTGCGAGGAAAAGTTTAGTGCGGGGAAAAGTTTACTGTGAGGAAAAGTTTTGTGCGGGGAAAAGTTTTGTGCGGGGAAAAGTTTAGTGCGAGGAAAAGTTTAGTGCGGGGAAAAGTTTACTGTGAGGAAAAGTTTTGTGCGGGGAAAAGTTTTGTGCGGGGAAAAGTTTAGTGCGAGGAAAAGTTTAGTGCGGGGAAAAGTTTACTGTGAGGAAAAGTTTTGTGCGGGGAAAAGTTTTCTGCGGGGAAAAGTTTAGTGCGAGGAAAAGTTTACTGTGAGGAAAAGTTTTGTGCGGGGAAAAGTTTTGTGCGGGGAAAAGTTTAGTGCAGGGAAAAGTTTTGTGCGAGGAAAAGTTTAATGCGGGGAAAAGTTTTGTGCAGGGAAAAGTTTACTGTGAGGAAAAGTTTAGTGCGGGGAAAAGTTTAGTGCGGGGAAAAGTTTAGTGTGGGGAAAAGTTTAGTGCGGGGAAAAGTTTTGTGCGAGGAAAAGTTTACTGTGAGGGAAAGTTTAGTGCGGGGAAAAGTTTAGTGCGGGGAAAAGTTTAGTGCGGGGAAAAGTTTTGTGCGGGGAAAAGTTTTGTGCGGGGAAAAGTTTAGTGCGGGGAAAAGTTTAGTGCGGGGAAAAGTTTAATGCGGGAAAAGTTTTGTGCGGGGAAAAGTTTAGCGCGGGGAAAAGTTTTGTGCGGGGAAAAGTTTAGTGCGAGGAAAAGTTTAGTGCGGGGAAAAGTTTACTGTGAGGAAAAGTTTTGTGCGGGGAAAAGTTTTGTGCGGGGAAAAGTTTAGTGCGAGGAAAAGTTTAGTGCGGGGAAAAGTTTACTGTGAGGAAAAGTTTTGTGCGGGGAAAAGTTTTGTGCGGGGAAAAGTTTAGTGCGAGGAAAAGTTTACTGTGAGGAAAAGTTTTGTGCGGGGAAAAGTTTAATGCGGGGAAAAGTTTAGTGCGAGGAAAAGTTTAGTGCGGGGAAAAGTTTACTGTGAGGAAAAGTTTTGTGCGGGGAAAAGTTTAGTGCGGGGAAAAGTTTACTGTGAGGAAAAGTTTTGTGCGGGGAAAAGTTTTGTGCGGGGAAAAGTTTAGTGCGAGGAAAAGTTTAGTGCGGGGAAAAGTTTAATGCGGGGAAAAGTTTTGTGCGGGGAAAAGTTTAGTGCGGGGAAAAGTTTAGTGTGGGGAAAAGTTGAGTGCGGGGAAAAGTTTAGTGCGGGGAAAAGTTTAGTGCGGGGAAAAGTTTAGTGCGGGGAAAAGTTTAGTGCGGGGAAAAGTCTAGTGCGGGGAAAAGTTTACTGTGAGGAAAAGTTTTGTGCGGGGAAAAGTACTTGGTTTTATTAGTGTATTTTTTTCTAAATTTTAGAAACTTAATGTACTTTCTTATACCTTGTCGGATAGGTATTGAAGTCGGCTACTTATTTATGTGCTTTATACGTATTTTGCATAAATAAAATTTTGTTTTAAGATTAAATAAAAATATAAGTATGACGCTTTATTTTTTACTGTCACGACTTTCAAAGAACGTAATATAAAAGTTTTAGCCCTTAAGTGATGATTATTAATTTAATTTAATAAAACAATGATTAAACAATAATTATTACATTAAAGTTTGTGTAGAAATAAAATCATCGAAATTTTTTTTGGAAAATCGGGAATTTTTTGAAAAGTATTTAAAAAATGAATAACTTCAGTACCATTGTGTATAAACGGTGTATTCCATATACAGATAGACAGGATACGAGCTAGACTTTAGCACTTACACATCTTTTACACCTATTACCTTTCACACTGTATATATACTCCATCAATTGTTTACGACAATGACCCCCCGAGTCATAAAACCTGGAGATCAAAATATACATATGCAGAATCTATGTCAGCACAGTTTGTTCGTCCAATACGATTGGAGAAGGAGTTGGTTTGATTCCCACTGAGCATAAGCTTCCGGTAAAAGAAGACATGGTGAGGAATCGGATATGTTCAACATTAACAGCTTTCCTGTACATGTAACACTACCGATCCGCACTTGGCAAGTGTCATAGACAAATGAGCTTCAGTCTTATTAGAGATGACCTAAGTCCCAGCAGTGGGATCGTTAATATGGCTGTTTATTTCATTATTTATCGACCACTTACCTTATCCTTTAAGTCTATAATCATTTGAAATGGATCTATCAACTTGGGCGCCGCTTCCGGTTCATTTTTGTCGGACTCCTTCGCGTCGGCCCCCTTCAGCGTCACCTCCTCGCCCATGGACAGCGAGAGATCACATTTGTTGGCCCATAGACATACCTATAAAGCAAAGCGGAAGCTAAAGAATTATTATTTCCGTTCGCTGTATTAAATATTTTACTGGTAATAATGTTATGATTATTTGGACATAGTCCAGCAGTGGAGTACTGTGATGAACTTCAAGAACAGAAGAATAAGGTGTAAAGAGGAACTTTGTGAACACATGGAAAGCTCTCCACCAATGGAAGCAAAACTCATACTCATCTTCTTCAACTTATAGATACCCACGGCTGGGCATAGGTGTGTTAAAGCAAAGCGGTGGCTAACCACTTAACACGGAGGTACCTAGTTCGAATCTAGTCTAGTATTTTCCTATCTAACTAAAAACCTATTGATCAGCGTGTTTGATAAGTGGCGTTAACTGCTTGAAAAGAAGGTCTCGAGTCCCAGTAGTGGGAACAATCAGATGGTTGTTTCAAGTGAGATATATATCACTATCTTCCGTCTCGTTAATACAATATCAAGATCATGATGATGGTGATCTCATTCTTCAATATCAATAGAGTTGGAGTATGGATTCTGATCAAAAAACAACCGTGAAATCCAATTTTACAGTCAGCTACGAGTCCCAGCAGTGGGAGCACTTAAAGGGCTACTTACGTATGCGCACGCGTACCTTTAACAGTGTCATAAAGTCGGCCTTCCTTTTGTCCTTGTCGCTCGGCGGCAGCATGGTAACCAGCTTATCGGCCACCACGCACATCGGCTCCAGGCTGTTCTTGAACGACTTATCCTTTTGTTCGTCGAACGGATCGAACTTCGTTAATCCTTTGCTGAAAAGCAGCACGCTCACGTTTTACAAAACACTCACTAGAAAATACTTCATACACACACACACGCACGCACAGTCACACACAGATACACAGATACATATACAGACACATAGATACACACAGACACATATACAAACACACAGGCACATGCATACACACAGGACACATACAAACACACAGACACACAGATACAGATAAACACACACACGCACGCACACGCACACAATCACGAAATGTAGTAGTTTATAAGGCGCAATATTTAAAGGCATTTATTTATAGGGTTCTATCCCTACTGAGATTGAGCTTCCGGAGAAGGAGTTATTGTTCCATTATTTTTGATGGGATGATACACACAGCACCACATTGCACTCGTAGCCTTGAGACATAGGATGTTGAGTTTCGTAACCCCAGTAATTATATTACCTATAGCTCCCTTCAAACCGGATCACAGTAATGTTCGCACAGTACTGTCTGTCGGCTGCAATAGACGCTGCGCTGGTACCTACCTAGACGGTCTGTAGCAACAGAGATCTACCAGCAGTAATAGCTTCAGCGCCCCTCAAAGCGAATCACAGTAATGTTTGCACAGTACTGTCTGTCGGCTGCAATAGACGCTGCGCTGGTACCTACCTAGACGGTCTATAGCAACAGACCTACCAGCAGTAATAGCTTCAGCGCCCCTCAAACCGGATCACAGTAATGTTTGCACAGTACTGTCTGTAGGCTGCAATAGACGCTGCGCTGGTACCTACCTAGACGGTCTGTAGCAACAGAGACCTACCAGCAGTAATAGCTTCAACGCCCCTCAAACCGGATCACAGTAATGTTTGCACAGTACTGTCTGTCGGCTGCAATAGACGCTGCGCTGGTACCTACCTAGACGTTCTGTAGCAACAGAGATCTACCAGCAGTAATAGCTTCAGCGCCCCTCAAACCGGATCACAGTAATGTTTGCACAGTACTGTCTGTCGGCTGCAATAGACGCTGCGCTGGTACCTACCCAGACGGTCTGTAGCAACAGAGACCTACCAGCAGTAATAGCTTCAGCGCCCTTCAAACCGGGTCACAGTAATGTTCGCACAGTACTGTCTGTCGGCTGCATTAGGCGCTGCGCTGGTACCTACCTAGACGGTCTGTAGCAACAGAGACCTACCAGCAGTAATAGCTTCAGCGCCTTTCAAACCGGATCACAGTAATGTTTGCACAGTACTGTCTGTCGGCTGCAATAGGCGCTGCGCTGGTACCTACCCAGACGGTCTGTAGCAACAGAGACCTACCAGCAGTAATAGCTTCAGCGCCCTTCAAACCGGATCACAGTAATGTTTGCACAGTACTGTCTGTCGGCTGCATTAGGCGCTGCGCTGGTACCTACCTAGACGGTCTGTAGCAACAGAGACCTACCAGCAGTAATAGCTTCAGCGCCCTTCAAACCGGATCACAGTAATGTTTGCACAGTACTGTCTGTCGGCTGCATTAGGCGCTGCGCTGGTACCTACCCAGACGGTCTGTAGCAACAGAGACCTACCAGCAGTAATAGCTTCAGCGCCCTTCAAACCGGATCACAGTAATGTTTGCACAGTACTGTCTGTCGGCTGCAATAGGCGCTGCGCTGGTACCTACCTAGACGGTCTGTAGCAACAGAGACCTACCAGCAGTAATAGCTTCAGCGCCCTTCAAACCGGATCACAGTAATGTTTGCACAGTACTGTCTGTCGGCTGCAATAGGCGCTGCGCTGGTACCTACCTAGACGGTCTGTAGCAACAGAGACCTACCAGCAGTAATAGCTTCAGCGCCCTTCAAACCGGATCACAGTAATGTTTGCACAGTACTGTCTGTCGGCTGCAATAGGCGCTGCGCTGGTACCTACCCAGACGGTCTGTAGCAACAGAGACCTACCAGCAGTAATAGCTTCAGCGCCCTTCAAACCGGATCACAGTAATGTTTGCACAGTACTGTCTGTCGGCTGCAATAGGCGCTGCGCTGGTACCTACCCAGACGGTCTGTAGCAACAGAGACCTACCAGCAGTAATAGCTACAGCGCCCTTCAAACCGGATCACAGTAATGTTTGCACAGTATTGTCTGTCGGCTGCAATAGGCGCTGCGCTGGTACCTACCCAGACGGTCTGTAGCAACAGAGACCTACCAGCAGTAATAGCTTCAGCGCCCTTCAAACCGGATCACAGTAATGTTTGCACAGTACTGTCTGTCGGCTGCAATAGGCGCTGCGCTGGTACCTACCTAGACGGTCTGTAGCAACAGAGACCTACCAGCAGTAATAGCTTCAGCGCCCTTCAAACCGGATCACAGTAATGTTTGCACAGTACTGTCTGTCGGCTGCAATAGGCGCTGCGCTGGTACCTACCCAGACGGTCTGTAGCAACAGAGACCTACCAGCAGTAATAGCTTCAGCGCCCTTCAAACCGGATCACAGTAATGTTTGCACAGTACTGTCTGTCGGCTGCAATAGGCGCTGCGCTGGTACCTACCTAGACGGTCTGTAGCAACAGAGACCTACCAGCAGTAACCGTGGTAACTTCGTAAGGAAACGGAAGGATTGTAAGAATGACAGCTTCCATAGATATATGAAATCTACCAGCTCACCCTTGGCTTAAAGTTGATTGGCCTCCGTTACTGAACACCATCTAGGTACAGCTCCAGCTCCTATTTCTGCCAAACAGTAGTGTGCAAACATTACTGTGTCATAAGAGCGTTTTGCTATTATAATTACTCTGGTAACAAAGCTTACATTATCTCTAAGACGACGACCAGGATGCTGCGGTACATACCATCCTAACGCCATGTTGTTATAGACTGACGTATCAGTTACCTTCAGTTGAACGTTTCCGTGAAAAGCACTTAGTCCCAGCAGTGGGAACAATAGTTTCAGTCAGTAAAATAATACTGACCTCAATTCGCAGCCTTCCCTCAGCCTCCTGTAAACGTAGCACTCCGTAAACACCCAGGTGTTGGTGAAGTAGTGCTGGTTGTCCGCGTCCTGGATCCACCTGTTCCACTTCTTCGCTTCCGGCGTGTCCACCGTCAGCAGGTCGTAAGTTTTGTTGGTGACCAGGTCGTTTTTTAACTTGGTTATGTACCTTATGTAACCTTGGATATCTTCATCGTTCTGAAATCGATTGGAATTACCATCAGACAAACGCAGAAGCGGTCACCAGCATCAGCGACTGGGTACTAGCAATAAGCTTAACAGCCTCTATGGTGCTTGTATTAGCTAACTTGCCTTCTGACACGGCAGTCCTCAGTTCGATTCCAAGGTCACATGAGGAGTTTAATTGGTAGTGTTGACCCAACTGGTCAGCTTTTTTTTATTCTACGAAGCGACGGGACGAGCGAGATGTTGACTTGATGTAGTGTTAGGATGCTGTACACTGCACCAGACTGTGCTCGTCTTAAGACACGTTAACTCTGGTTACCGCGGTAATTTCACTTGCTACAACGTCCCTTATTAAACATAGTACTTGCACAGTACTGTTTGTCGGCTGCAATACGCTGCGATGGTCTCCTGCAGCAGATGACACATGAGAGCTGGAGTATTCTTGACTCTTCTCCATCTTGAACCTCATTGCTACTTAACTAAGCTAACGAGCTATTGTATTACAGTTAGTGATATTTAAACAGTTGCGGCAATAATTGAATATAGTATGACGTCACTAAAACAAAACTAACTGGACGTCAGTAATACAAATCTACTGCCAGTAGTGTCTGCTTACCGCACCGTTGGCAGATTTAATTTGGTTTCCTTCCCTCGACAAGTAATCTATGACCTTCGTCAGTATAATCGGAAGGCGCTCCTTTAGGGAGTAATACGCGAAGCTCCTGTAACAAAAACAGTCCATTTATTAAAGATCTAGACCGTGTGGGTGGTGAGACTGGTGGTACGGTCTCTGTTATACCTTCTGGCTGGTCCAGGTACTTGCAAGTACCACTAGAAGAGAGCCCACAACTGGGTGTCATCATTGTCGATGCAACGGGAATACTGCGCAGGATACCTTGAAGCACTGCCCGGCGTGGGATGCCCAGCGTAAAGATCAATCGCTGTTGTGGGTGATGATCTCTCACTTCTTGGCTTCATCAAAGCCATGGCTACTAGTGAGAGCTGGTGGGGAGCCGCAGTGGATTCCTGCGAGGCTGTAGAGAGTGAGCCAGTGATAAACACCCATCTCACAATCCGCAAGTACAAAGCCGGACCTCGTAATAGGATGTTTTATGCCCTCCAACCCCCGTAACACAAGCCATGGTAGCGGATTCGGAAGTAATCCGTCGCCAAATAGGAAAGGCCCCGAAGCAGCACGCTCCAGCTCCACGCCGAGAAGCAGACACATCAAGGTCTGTCTCTGGCGGAAGCATGGTTGTCTTCGAAAACGTTGCCGTGGTTCCGGACAAATGCGCCGTGTAGGAAACAGGAAGTTTTAGTCTACAAGAGTCCTGCATAACTCTGCTGTTGGTCCCAAAACGGAAGGGTATTCAATGCAGGATTTCCCCTCGAAAGAAGGTACCACTGCAGCTCCTATTCCGGCCTAAAAGGCTAGTGTTTTGATACGCACTTGTCCCACTGCCGATGAAGAGCAATAAAGGAGTTACCGAACGGCGAATATCGAGGGTTCAGAGCTCCGAGAGCTCTGCCGCTGTTCGTAAGCGAGTGTGCGAGAAGGACGGGTGATTACTTGGACCACTGACACGGCGATAATTTATTTAACCAAAATAAAAAAAAATCCTTAAAAGACACTTTTTCTTACTTTAATATAATTTATAATATTAATTATTACGATTGACGTAAAGTAAAAAAATTATGTTTTACAAAATTTTTTATTTATAAAATAAAATAATTACTTTATAAATAAATAATTTTTAATAATATATAATAATATTAAAAACAGTACAAAAATGTAAAAAAAATAAAAAGTTTGTACCGCCCGAACAGGGACTTGAACCCTGGACCCTTGGATTAAAAGTCCAATGCTCTACCGACTGAGCTATCCGGGCTATATATATCTAGGTGAAATTGTGAAATCTAAACCTCTTCAGTAGCATTTTTTTTAAGGACATTAATCAAAAAATTTAATAATTATTTAAATTATTATTTAATATGAAATTTACTTAATAATTTTGAAATATATTTTATTTAAAAAATAATTCGTAAATAAGGATCAAAATATACTCGATGTATTTAAAATTAATTGTCTAATAATTTAAAGCAGCTGTCACCAAAGCTTAACCCAAACCAATAAATTCATAATTTAAATCATACAGACCCCTGATAGGATTTTTAAAGTGCTAAATATTTATATAATCTTATATTATTATAGATTGTAAAATATAACACAATTGCAGTCCAGAAAAATTATCAATAAGACCACTTCGGCAAAAGCTAGTTTAAGCTATACCTTCCATATCTAAGGTTGCAAGTTTGCTTATGCTATCCAAGTATATACCAATATTATTTAAGTTTAATAGTTCTCCCCAATCATATTTAAAATGTAACGAGTTTGATGTTGCATAATGATTTATTATATCTTTATAATATAAACATGATATGTAGTCTTAAGAGATATGATTAACATATATCTTATGTAAATTCCAAACGGTTGACTTTATTAGCGTATTATTGCTTTACTGATATATATTTGTGATAAACAATAATTAATTAATAATACAAATAAATCATAACATTGAATATACGAAGCCAATGATTTCCTGAAGATAAAATTAATATATCTACAGGTCCCGAAAATTACTAATCTACAGAAATAAATTTGTAAGTATCCACTTGTAATAAAAACAATACAGGTTTTGACTAAGTGATATAAAGGTACCATACCTTTACAAAAATCGGCTTTGCTAGTAAGTGAAATTGTTGAATACAATTTTTATTTATGAATAAAAATAATAAATAATTAAAATATAGACTGGAAGTACTGTCTGCCTCGGTCAACTAATACTTAAACAAATTTATTTACAATTTTTTTTTCAATAAAATATAATATATACATACTTTTTAAAAGTCCCTTGAAGCTGTATATTTATTGGCGTAGCTGTATTTAGAAATGGACTTGGTTTTTCCACTTTTATAAACGGTCCACCATATATAAAATCGGGTTTCGTGCTTTCATCTACTTCAACTTCATCTTCGGGTGGCTGGGCGCTTGGCGAACTCACTTTTTGTTTACTCATTTTTTAAATAAATTTTTGAATTTTTAATGCGCCATTAATTTTGTTGGAAAAATTTTGTAATAAATTTGAATTGACGTTTGCAATGACAATTAATACAAAATAGCAGATGAAGTTGACATTACTTTTCGTTTTACGAAGCACGTTGTGTTTTTCATAGCTTTAACTCAGGGTTAATATTTATGTTATATTCTTCAATAACAAATTATTTTTATATTATATGTACGTATCCATAAAATTCTCTATTTATTTAACATATGCAAGGAACTATTAAAATGACATTACTTATTGCACATAGTTTATAAGAGGATTTGTAAACAGGTTGATCATTCTTGTAAAAATATGAAGAACCTTAACATATCTCTTATGAATAATAACTTGATATATTGAGATACAATCTTGACGCACATGTATACTAATTAGGTAAACAAAACATTAAAACATTACTCACATTCCATATATTCCACACATAACAACATTGCGAGGCGTGACAATACGCATCACAGGTAAATTTTCCGTGTCTATAGGCCAATCATATGCCGGCATGATTATCACGATTGGACTTCACTCCCCTTTAGTTAGTTAACACTTAACTTTTAACTCTCGAAAACGAATAACAGTAATGAAATAAGTTTTAGTCTGACCCTGAATTATATTTAAAAATAGACTAATACGTAACTTCTATTTGCGAACTGAAGGAACAAAATATTAAAAACTTGTCTTCATTTATCTACCTGGGGTTAAAATGATCTAATCTATTTTACTACATTTTAATGACCAAATGATCACGACTTATTTACTTACAAAAAATTATATAAAAAAGCGACGAGTCTTTCAATATTAATATGAAATACGAATGATATTCAATAAAATATGATTTACAAGACTTTTTTAGAGGATTAAGATCCAATATTATAAAATCATGATCATCACCTTGCGGTCTTTCATTATGATTCTGTCAGTTTAATAATAATGCAATGTATAAACAGACGTAGTTCTAGCATGGTCATTCCATGCTAACGTAACTTATCACTGACTGGCTCGATCCTTTGAATTACGTATAATAAAACTATCTAATTTCGTCATATTCACTTGTGGTAGGTCAGCAAGACTGAGAGTTTCTCCCGTGTAAAAGTGTGCAAACATAGTAATGTACGACAGTAGTCGATGGTGGAATGTTACATACAGCTAGAAAAAATACAGAGTTAACAAAACTTGGCAACTTTGCGTGTCAAGGAGACAAGATACTGTGCAATCGTCCTATTTAGATCCTTATTAACAAATCCCACGAAGTAGATTTCAAGAATAGATATCATTTTAAGCAATGGAGGCCCAAAAGGCATATTATGGCTCCGATTACATAGTCAAACAACTATAGTATGTTCGATAGCTACATTTTCATTTTTTTATATTTGCCCATTACAAAATGATGTCGATATATTGTATTTGATTTACTTTCATTCTGGTAGGAGGTTCCCTCGTGGATACAATTGAATTCGTTTCCGGTTTTCTACATCGATCATTCTGTAGTATAAAGACAGACCGAAATTTTTCAAACTAATGCTGGACTATTCACTTGTTGAATTTGCCTTAGCTTTCGATTCAGGTTAGATTGTTTGGTTTACTATTGTGACCAGGTTCCACTGCGTACCCACACATTTGTAATTGTTGTTTAGTAATGGGGCCATCAATGAGGGTTTTTCTGCCTGATAGAATCAGAAATGAGAAGATCCGCAGAACTAAGGCCATCGTCATAGCCCAAAAGATTGCTAGCTTCATGTGGCAATGGGCAGGACACATCGTTCGAAGGACGGTGAACAAAGGTCCTCATTGGCAGGCCCCCCAGTAGATGGTCCGAGGATCTAGTGTAGATTACGGGATGGATGGATGCGGGTAATGATCGATATGGAAATTTTGAGGGGAGGCCCATGTCCAGCAGTGGACTTCAATCAGTTGATAATGATGAATGGGGCCACTGCATTCTTGTTGCCTCAAATCGTTTACATTTTGATTCTAGGATTCCGTATCATAAATCATCAGTGAGGCTGTCCTCATCGAAACAAGGCTTGATTATATAGGAATGAAAAAAAAAAACATTTGTTATAGAAAAATTAATATATTATAATCTCAAAAAACACAAGCTTTTAACTATAAAGCCTTTATAGAATATATATTGTACCCAATGTACTGTATTACAAAAATATTAATCAACTAGATATCAAATCCAACCAAAGAAATCAAACTTATGACTGTAACATAACAAAATCAAATCATCTTATATCCTAAGTTCATTGACAAATCAAAAATTAAAAACTAAATTTTTCTTTTAGAAATAAAATGAATTCTAATGTAGTATTGGAAAATAAAATCTGAGGGTAGTAATTCAGATTTTTTTATTATACAACGAAACAAAATTAAATATGCTCACGTCATGAGGATATTTGTCGACTTTAGGGGTAAGATGTGTCTTGTAATCCCAATAATTTTACTAGACGCACTTCAAACCGGAACACGGTAATGTTTGTCGGCTGCATTAGGAGCCGCGGTGGTACCAAGTGTCCTACCACCATCATTGTAAAGCAAAAACATATCGATTATAGACAATCCTCTGTTCCGTAATACCATAGATTACAGAATTAAACCATTCTGTAACATAATTTTATACCAGTGAAATCACTATCAGGTTACTGGTGGTAGGTCTGTTGCCGGAGATCGTCTAGGGTAGGTACCACAGCAGGTCCTATTGCAGCTGAAAAACAGCAGTGTGCAAACATTACTGTGTGAATGCAGATAACAATTTCACTAGCTATAATTAGCACACAGTACCGTACATTCATGCAGTTCCGGTTTGAAGAGCGCTGTAGCTAGTATAATTACTGGGATAACAAACCTCAACAATCTATGGCTCAAAGCGAGCAGTGCAATACGTTGCAGTATATATAATCCTAACTAGCGCTACGTTATGAGCAGGAGCATCACTTATCATCAGGTGAACATCTCTTCGTTTCCTTGAATAAAAAATAGTTTTGATAGTGATCAAATTTAATACAATAAAAATATGGTAAGAGTTGAACCATTGTAGTCCATTAGTTATATTTATGGTTGTTAATTTAAACCCATTGTTACATCTTCAAATCTTAATGTTATTTTCCTTAATACTTCGTATATTTATATGTCAAAAAAACATACACAACTATGGACATAAAATTAAAAAAAAAAATTCTTTAGTCCATAGACTAACAGTGTAACTGAATGCTGTATATGTAAATTAGATTTAAACCATAAAGTATGAAATTTGGTTTTTTGTTTATAATTACTAACTCTGCATGGTTCAACTATTAACATAGAGCTGTGATATATCCCCCTAAAGGATAAAACTAAAAAAAAAGACTATAAAAAAAAACTATTATAAAACATTGTTTTCATCCAATTATTATAAAACTTTAAAAATCTTAATACTAATGAATTTGTACTATTAAAAAAATTAACAATTTTTATAACATACCATACTAAACTGTTAAAAATAATAGCAAATAAAAATCAAAAAGTTTAACTGAAAATTATTTTAATAAAAAATCAAAAATTTTTATATTTTTAATATTAATAAAGCAAAGGAAAAACTTTGAGATCCATTCAAAATTTACAGACTAAGGTACTTATTATTATTACTATTAAAATATCTATCGACTTTAAATAGATATATTTTCTAGACTTCCTTTGAAACCTAGACTACATCTGCTTACCATCAGGTGTAGACCAGTCAAACATTAGTCTATACAAATAAAAAATTACAAAGTTTCATGCACAATACAACTTCTAACATAGTCAACATTATTAAAATTCTCCAATATAAAAGGCTAAGGACTAAAGTCCATACTGCCAAATTTTAGACAGGTCAGTATAAAATAAAATTATTTAAAAAAATTTATTATTTAAATTGAGCACACAGTTGTAATATTTATATATATTTTTTTAATATTAAAACATTGTATGCAAGGCACATGAAGTAGTCTATGTATCAATTATTTGTCTTAGTTTCTTTAATCATCTTTAATTGGTATTTACAACAAGATATAATCAGTCAAGATTAAAAAAAATTTGTCAAAAAGCGTGATTTAAATTCTTAAGTCGTCATATTAATATTTTCTTATTCATATATATTGATAATAACATGTTAAGTTTAATTGTATGATTACAGGGATTTATTTTTCGTCAAAAATATTCAGCAATAATAAAGCAATTCAAGTTGTACTCTCTCTCTCTCTCTTCACCTCCTTATTTGGATTAGTTATATCCTCAATAAAAATACAGATCTTTGATTTATTTTTGTCTGTCATTTAATATACACATGGTTATATAAAAAAATTGGTATTTAATAAAAAAAAATCTCCCTATTTATGTATTAGTTTCCTCATTTATATTTTTTAATGTCGTTAACATGATTATTGTTGTAAACTAAGTCATGCAGAATTATTCTTTTCAGTCATAATTAAAAAGAAAATAACATCCATCAAGTTATTTTTATAAATCCTATAAAACTACATATCAAAAATAATGAGATCGTTATAAAAAAAAACAGACCTATAATTGTATAGCCATTACAAATGAAATTTTTGTAAAAATATGGAATTATTTATATTTTTCAGTCAATTCTGTATATATCATGATTATTTTGTATTGTCTGGTAGTCTATTCCATGTAAGCACAGTACCTCTTTCCCTGGATAATGGTTATTTAGCAGATTAGGTTATATGATTATTTTCTTAATACATTAATGTATAAAATTTATTGTGTTCATATTCCTTGAAGGACACTAAAGAACCCTAAAGATTTTGATAAAATAAATTAGAATTTCTTTGAGTTCTGAATATTATTTGTAGACATGTATTTTAACTAACATAATATCGAACCATATTCATAATACTATGTTAAAAAAAAAAAAACTATTATTTGTTAAATATAATCTAGTATGCCTGATTAATGTTCCCTGTGCTAGGTCTCGGAGGCTTCCCTCTAAAACTAAGTATACAATTGGAAATCACATTTCTATAACACGAGATCTTATAGTTAAACAAAACATTAAAACTTATTGTTATAAAATTCAAAACATGAGTAATTATTAGAAGAACAAAAATTACATATTAAAATTTTAGCTTTTCATCTAATATGAGAAAAGATTATGGCAACACTAGCATTATAAATACTAAAGAAGAACTCTTGCACCGTTTGTGAAAACAATGTGTATAATGCAATATATTTTCTAAGTAATCAATGTTATACATGATACTTAAAATTGTACCAGAACATCTTTGGATTATAACTTAACACATAAAAAATTTATATTTTTTTAAAATTACAGCATAAACATTAAATCCAATTTTTTTTTAAATGTTAACACTTAGTGTTACAATATGGAAATATGTGTGATGTACATTAAATACTCCATCATAAAATAAATCAATGTTATTTTTGATTTTTTCTTTCTTTGTTATGCCTAATGATTCCTCTTAAATGATATCTGTCAAAAATGTCTCGGTTATGAGAGACCATAGTTTTTTTTTTAAATAAACTCAATCATTGCTACGGGGGTTAGCTGTATATATATGCAAGTGGTTAATACATAAATTTAAATACTTGCAAGTGTAGGTAGTTTCACCACTCTAGTACCGACGTTTTCCATTACTCTTAATTCTTGTATTCTTTAAGGAGATGGTGGTAGATTCGGGACGTTTCCCATTATTGTTATTGCGTAACACTGGGCAGTATGTGCTGAAAAAAAAATACAGATATATTTCAATTGGTTCTAATGGTAAATGTAGCCAACACTTTTACGAAGTGTTAAGTGTAATGAGGTTGCGCTTGATAAAACCCTCATAAGGAGTGTTTCAGTGCTTATACAATATACATACAGCATTATGGCGACAGATGTACAATAGAATAGCCAGGCGATTCCGATAAACACTACAAAAACTTCAGGTCTTGTGACCCCAACATGAACTAAGGGTAAACTTCTAGCTATAGGATACAATAGAAAAGATGCAATGGAATGTTCTCTGTACTCTTCCCAACATCATCATCATAAATTGAAATATAAAATTTAATAGTCCAGCTATTTTGAAGCTTTAAAACAATAGGCACTGTGGGTTATGATCTTGTAATATCACCTTTTTGGGATAGAGAAAATTCATTAATTTATTAATAATTACTTACATTGTATGAGCATTATCTCCACTTACACCGCACGATGGACACACATGAGACCTTAATATTGGGCATGAAACAATATTCCGTGATCCAACTTTCTGCTTCAATGAATGAGCCATGTACACCATCGAAGTCTCTCCATTCTTGCGGCAGAAGCTGCACATATTTGGCGAAGCGATCACACCATCCTTCGAAGATCTTGCACGAGGTAAGTTCGGAGATGAGAATTTCGGAGACGAAGTTAGAGGTGATAAACTCGCTAGTTGAAGTGGTGTTGTACATCTTTCCATAAAAGTGGGCACAGTAGAATGAGCCAGGTTTGAAAATCCTGAAGAGGTAGAGAATGTTGGAGACATATTAGAAGCGATCGACGAACTACTAGTAGACATAGGTTGAATTGGTATCTGTAAACTGTATGACTTCTCTGATGGGAATAATTCATAAGTACGAGTTACATGACTTTCATCCGGTCTGTTTGGTGAGCTACATAATAATTCATCAACCCATTTACTCGATTGTGATAGATCACATTCATCATCATTTTCTTGTAATAAATTAGACTGGTCAGCAACATATAATATCTTTCTACCCACTATTGCCCTCTTTTTTGTTATGAATGTATTATAACTTTGCAGAGGAGATTCTGCTGGTTGATTGCTCTGTTCAGAGTGCAGTTTTGGGAACAGAGTGAATATATCCAGATGCGACTCTGGTGATGTGGAATCTGCGGAGCTTGATGATTGGTTAGCAAGTGAAGAATAAATTGGAGATTGTGAATAAATGCTGCTAAATGGATTCCCTGGTTGTAGTAAATCTGAAAAGAAAAGAATGATTTCATTATATGAAATGAGGTTTTTTTTTTAATAGTGACTTTAAAGAATAAAGTTATTTCCTCAACCAAATATTAATGTTAATTCCAATATTCTGTGGATACTTTTTTATACATGTCTTACCCTTGTATGTCTGACTCAGTGGCAAGTATTTTTCATTTCCATCATTATATCTTGTTTTGTAGGAATTTTTTAGGTATATCTTTACTTTAGGCAATTTTTTGTCTGTCACTTTTAAACAGAAAAAATAGATATGGTAAGGCTTTGATTTAAAAATATAAACCCACAAACAATTGTTATAAATTACTAAAGAAAGGTGGAGAACTATATATATATCATTCAAAAAGACTTAAATGTGCATTATTGTTCTAATATAATATATAACAGTTAATAGTAAACACACATGAAGACCTTTCCATGGGAATATTTTTCTTGATTGCCAATACATCCATTTTGTATATTTTTATTTTATTTTAGATATAGTAATTTTATTATATACTAGTAATCAATCTTATAACTGTTCAAAAAAATTTAACACGTATTAAAAAAAAAGTTGAGAAATTTTTGGAATAATAATTACCACACCATGGTATTATTGGATATATCCAAAACAAACAATGTTATTTTGGTATTTAACGGAAGTTTTCTATTAAATAACGAATTTTTTATAAAAAAAAAATATTTTTAAAAGTTACTTAATTTTAATTGTGATTATTACAAAATTTTTGTCAAAAATAACGTTTTATAAAAAGTTAAATTTCTTATAAAGGATTCATTATTTTTATTTAATTAAATACAAGTAACTTGATTTACTACTAAATACTAGAGACAGGAATTATTTAAAAATATAATTCTTTGAAGATTAAAAATCAAATTTTTAACTTTATTGGCAACAATGTTCCTATTTTCCAGTTTATTTCTTAATTTGTATGTATGGTAGAAAAAGTAATAAAACAATAACAAAAAAAAAAGCACAACGTAAAATTTAAACAAATATGTAATAATATTACGTTAAATACTTTATAAACAAATTTAAATTAGGAACTCACCATTGTCACATGTTCTTGGAATAAGTAAGTTCCGTTCGTCGATCATAAAATTAAATTTATTTTTATCAGAATACATTTTAACCTGAAATATCATAAAATCATTATTAAATGCACTTCCACCATTATTTATCACGTAAATATAAGTCTATAAATATTTCATTGATTTTAGATAGTTCATTCGGCCATCTTATCCTTTTGTCATAATAAAGCAATTATTAGATAAAACAAAAAAATCCTTTTAAATTGAAACATTGTTTTTACTATGAAAATAATCCTACTATATTTTATTTTAATAAAATATGAATTTAAAATAAAAATTTATAGGTGGCTGCGAATATTCGTTATTTCATTATAAAAATTTTAATAAATTTTAAACCAAATATAAATATAAAAATGTAAATATAAAGGATTTAAAATTTATAACGAAATAAATAAATTTCGCAGATAACTATAAATTTTAAATTAAAATTCAACATTTTTAAGATTAAATATTTTACAGGATATTTTTTGCTATGCATACAATTTTTTTATTTAAAAGTTTTTATGCTTATTAAACAGCAAAAATAAATCTAGAATTAAATATTTATTTTTAATTATATGTATTGGTTGTAATCCGCACTCAAAATTTTATTGTATTAAATATTTAAATTGTAATGTAATATATACAAAGTAATAGAAAATAGATATGTTATAAATAAACTTATCGAATATTCTCTTAAAATTACGTAATTTTGAAAATAGAAATAACGGCAATATATTTATATAAATAATTATAGCATTAAATTATATATATACATATATATAATAATAGTATTGTAAGTAAATGTAGATAATAAGATAATTAATAGAATAAATTGGTTATTAATATAAATGTTAATTATAGGATAACAAAAATAAAGCGGAAAAAAATATTTAATGTTATTTGTACTTATACATAAGCATTTACATACATACGCACTTTAAATAAAGGTATTATAAGTCTAATAAAAAACTTCATGTTATATTTAATATAAGTTAATTATAAAATATTTGCTTGATAGAGAAAGTTAAGATTGCATGAACAAAGAGTTTGAATAATAGATTTAAGAAGATATTTAAATCTAATTATTACTAGGTTATTATGACAATATTTATATAGTTATTTACCTGAAAGTTAGTCAATATCCGAAGCTAAATTAACAATTAACTGACGACCTGAACCAGGAGGAATACTGCGCAGAATGAAGCCGTTGGTCAGCCGGCGGCCGCTTTTCAAAAACATCAAAGCAAGCCGCCCAACCGTCATTTGTTTAGTTGTTACAATATGCCATAACTATCAATTCGGTTTTAATATTTATTTAATTATAATAAATTATATATCTATTTATTAAAAATTATTATCTTTAACTTAATACTCAGAAACAAATAAATAAAACCCTAACATATTTTTAACTTGTTTAATGCGACTATTAAAGAATATAATGCTAATTTTGTTTATTTTATTATGACTAGTTCTTTAAACACCTTATAATTACGCACTTAGTATTTTTTTTTATTTTATCAAACGAGGAGAGAGGGGTTCACCTAATAATAAGTGACACGCTTACTCATAAAGTGGCGCTAGTTAGCATAATATACACAATACAACATTCTGCTCGTCTTGAGATAAAATATTGAGTTTCGTTATCCCAGTATTACCACACTAACTACAGCACCCTTCAAACTGGAGGACAGTAATGTTTGCAGACTATTGTGTCGGCTGCAATAGGATCTAAAGTGGTATTTACCTAGACAATTTCTGGCAATAGAGACCTACCAGCAGTAAGTATGATACAAATTGCACCGCATTGTCCTCCTCACCTTGAGACGTTAGCACAGTAATTACACTACCTACAGCCCCCTTCAAACCAGAGCACAGTAATGTTTGCACAGTAGTGTTTGTCGGCTGCAATAGGATTTGTGGTAGTACTTACCTAGACTGTTTCTGGCAAATAGAGACCTACCATCAGATCATATACTTTGCACCGCATTGTCCTCGTCGCCTTAAGACGTTGTCCCGTTTTCTTAATAATTACATTAGCTACAACGCCCTTCAAACCGGATCACAGTAATGTTCGCACAGTACTGTCTGTCGGCTGCAATAGGCGCTGCACTGGTACCTACCTAGACGGTCTGCAGCAACAGAGACCTACCAGCAGTAAAGTACCAGTAGTATGTATTTGTTATAGTTAAATAATAGATTAAACTTTCACAAGAATTTAATTATTTTTTTTGTAATTAAAAAGTGAAGCTACCTTTAGGTCAAAGGGAAGCCGCCGTCGTTTGTACTCCGCCGACAGGTGTACCGCCGGCGCGTGTATTACTGCGTAACAGTAAATTTAGCGCTCAAACATAACTCTTATTCGATGCTCATGCAAATAAATTTTGTTTTTTTTTTTAATTAGACGAAACGACAGGACGTGCAGCTGATGGTAAGTGATACGCTTCACCATAACAAAGTGGCGCTAGTTAGGATACACAGCACCATAAGATGTTAAGTCTCTTTATCCCAGTAATTTCACAAGCTATGGCGCCCTTCAAACCAGAAGTGTCAATAGAGAACTATCAATAGTGAATATGTAATAATGTTATTAATAATTTCGTTTTTCACTTCCAACATTATCACCATCACCAGCCGATAGACTATAATGGTGGTAGGTCTGCTGTTGGAGACCGCATAGGTGATTACCACCGCAGCCGACAAACAGTACCATTCCCGTTCGAAGGGCGCTGTAGCTAGTGTAATTACTGGGGTAACGAGACTCAATGTCTTGTCTCGGGCGACGAGATCAATATGGTGTAGTGTATATCACCTAACTAGCGCCACGCTGAATGAAAAAAAATATCCTACGCAGACCATCGATCGGCCCCATGCTGGCCACATATAATGTTTTCTCTTGACCTTCGCCAGATGCAGACAGTTTTTTTTAAAGTGTAATAAATAATTGTCAAAGGATTTGTAAAAAGGCAGTTATATTCGGATCAAAGGAAAGCCGCCTTCGTTTGTCTTCCGACAGACACACCGCATGCACGTGTGAAAGTTTCCTGGTGATTCCGCTGCCGCAGACCATCAAAGCAGGTACCTGCACCGTAGCTCTTATTTCCGCCGCCTAGCAGTGTGCAAACATTACTGTATTCCAGTTGGAAGAGAGCTGTAGCTAGAGAAATAACTGCGTTAACTAGATTGATTAAAAAATATATCCCATCTTTGTCGTTGCTTTGCTGTATCATATATTTAATAAGCTCTGGTCTACTGCATGCACCAGCTCCATCCATGATGAGCTGCTGCTAGCAGGAATATTTCAGTACTTATATATATATCTATTATATCTCATCTTACCAGGTGGTAGGTAACTGTTGGCGCGGTGCGCAGGCGTGGGGTAATTGTACCCGTGGACAGGAGTCCACGGGTACAATTACCCCATGCTCGCTGATGACGGAAGCAGTGAGTAGGCTCGAGACCTGGAAACGTAAGTATAACCTCACAGTCAACGATACAAGGAAGATGACAATTATTCTATCATCATTGTCGAAGCCTTGTCGCTACTGGTTATAGATTGCTGCCGACAAACAGTAGTGTGCATACATTACTGTGTTCCGGTTCGACGGGCGCTGTAGCTAGTGTAATTACTGGGGAAATGAGATTCAACATCTTACATTTCGGCCGACGAACACAATGAAGCTAAGTATACCAACCTAATAAGCGCCACGTTGTTATGGTCAAGCGTATCATTTACCATCATGTGAAAGTCTCGCTCGTATCGTCGCTTCGTCAAATTAAAAAAAAAAAACTCATCATCTAATGTGTCAAGAGGAGTACGATGTGATGTAGAGTAATTCAGTCAGGATGACTTACACTGCACCATATCATCATCGCACATCGTGTGTGTGCTTTACCATAAAGTGAAATCTTTCTCGTTTTGCCTTGTACTAATATTGGGTAACCACTTATCATCAGGTGAACATCATAATGGTCTCCTCGCTTTGTATAATAAAAAAATTGAGGAGTACCAAGATGGCGCTAAGCTTATATTTTTTTAATTTTCTACTACTTTTATATAAAAACTTTGATTATGTATTTACTGTACTAAAATGTTAAACATATTTTTTATACACATTTTAGGAAGTATAGGACATATCCTAGTACATTACGATGATTCATTACAAGATGTCCGAAACTATTGGACGTAAACACTCAAAATTTGTTATATTTTCTTAAAATTTGTTATAGCTTATGCCGTGTAGATGTCAGTTAAAAATTCCTTCCTAAAGGGAGTCTATGCACTAGTATAGCCAACAACGGGTAAGGAACAGGTAGATTAATATATATTATACAAAAAAAATCATAACACTATTACTTTTAATTTCAGATAAAATGAGTAATATATAAGTTATTCTAAACAACGAAGTGAAATTTTTAAATTCAATTTGTAGAAACGAAAATTCAATTCACTTCCGCTGCTATATGCTAGATGGCGCTGTAATAAAATAATATTAAGTACAATTGAGTCTAATTTTTATTAATGAACTTCTTTAAGTGTTTTATTCGGTGGTTGTAGTCTAAAATGCTTATAAATAAACAAAGTTCTGTTGGTGATTGTTGATTATGTAAATCTATATCCACTGTCTAATAAAATTGTTTCTATATTTCTGATCACTGTCACTGCGTGTTACTTCTTTAGTGCAGAGGAATTATACCTTTTTTTATATAGATTTATTGTGAATATGATATTTTAACATTTCATTTGGGCGCAAAAACAAAATGGTTCAAATTAAAGTAATAATTTGATGATATGGACTCACCACAAAATCCAATGAACGAGGAGAAGCAGAAGTTGCTTTCTTATTTAACTTCTCCAGTAATAGTTATTAATTGGTAGGTCTCTATTGCCAGAGATCGTCTAGGTAGGTACCACCGCAGTTCCTATTGCAGGCGACAAACAGTAGTGTGCAGACATTACTGTGTTCGGTTTGAAGGGTGTTTTAGCTAGTGCAATTATTGGAGTAACAAGTCATAACACCTTACGTGTCAGTGCACGAGCACATTGTGGTACTGTGTTGTCAATGCAAGCGTATCAGTTATCATTAGGTTAATGTTAACTCGCCTCATTGCTTCGTGGCAAAAAAAAATTATGAAGCTCTAATCAAAGCCTCATTAGTCTTTTTTTAATGAAGAATGAATTGAGTTTATGTTTTTTTTTATTTATTTTATTTTACGACTTTGTACGTATAAATAAAGCAAAGAGTAACTATGGAAGTAGAATAGTACAGGAGAGCTTAAGTCGCATTGAGGTTTTCCACCAGGTAACCTTAATGAAACAGTAAGCCTATATCAGAAGTCATAAGTACAAAAAAGAGAACAAAAAATGTGATACAAATACATACAAAGTTCTCTACATCGATTTGTCCTTCGCAGCCCCGGGGACTGTTTGCACCCCTGGTATCGGATCCTCGCTTCCGTCTTGATCTGCGTGGCCACTGGTTCCGCCGGGTACTTGGGGCTATCATTAGAGTTCATTCTCTTGAGTGTTAGCCCACCGCGCTGGCCCAGTACCGCTGTGAGTGAGAGCTTCGTCTGTTATTCAGCAGGGTGCATCACGTGCTGCTGAGGTTGACTTGGGCTCCGTAAGATGTCGGGCGGAACCTTTTATATCGCTATATTTATATCATTATACAGGGTGAAAAGTAATAGGTGTAAAAAATGTGGAGGGGCTAAAGTCTAGCTCGTATCCTATCTATCTATGTATGGAATACACCATACAAACACAATGGCTCTGGAGTTATTTATTTTTTAAATATTTTCCAAAAAATTCCTGATTTTCAGGGAAAAAATTCGATGATTTTATTTCTTACTTATATCTATACAAATTCTAATGTAATAATTATTGTTTAATCATTGTTTTATTAAAATAAATCAATAATCATTACTTAAGGGCTAAAACTTTTATATTACGTTCTTTGAAAGTCGTGACAGTAAAAAATAAAGCGTCATACTTATATTTTTATTTAATCTTAAAACAAAATTTTATTTAATAAAAAGTACGTATAAAGCACATAAATAAGTACCCGACTTCAATACCTATCCGACAAGGTATAAGAAAGTACATAAAGTTTCTAAAACTTAGAAAAAAAACACTTGTAATAAAACCAAGTACCATGAAATATCAAACTGTAGAGACTCATATAAGTACACGCCGCGCCGGCCCTTAACTTGGCCCCTTTTGTTTTTGTTGTAACACGTGCGAGCTTGTTGTTGTCGTTTTAGATATTGAGATCATTGGAAAAGATTAAAGTAACAATTAATTTAAATTTTGCTCAAACTGACGGCCACGGTTTCTGATATGATTTGTTAAATTAAATTAATAATCATCACGATTATTAATTTAATTTAACAAAACAATGATTAAACAATAATTATTACGTTAAAATTTGTGTAGAAAAAAACATTGAATTTTTTCCTAGAAAATCGAATATTTTTGGAAAATATTTAAAAAACGAATAACTCCAGAGCCATTATCTTTGCATGGTGTATTCCATACACAGATAGACAGGATACGAGCTAGACTTTAGCCCCTCCATATCTTTTACACCTATTACCTTCCACCCTGTATAACAACGGCAATGAAAATTATCCACCATATGCCAGCAACGCATCCTTACATATTCCGGTCACACAACGCGGAGAGGAGCCAGATTGTCTGGAAAAACTGATTGTCGTCTGGAACACCGAAGGCAACAGATCATCCGGTCGTTTACAATCCAGATGGACCGATCAGGTTTTTTTTTATGCTTTCCGCAAGTTTTGTTGGGCTGGGGCCTATGTCTTTATATTCTTTACCATCTTTATTTTCTTCTTTCCTAATCAAACTCTTACTTCCTTCGTTTTCCTTCTTTCATTCCAGTTCTCGCATTTCACTGTGTATCATTCTCTATTCTAATTTCTTCTTGTATTCTTCAGCAATTCATTTATGTCCTACCCTACAGGCCTACCCTCAATATGAGGGCGACCTGGTCCAGGTCCAACAAATCTCTTCTTGCATTAATTTCCCTTTAAATGAGTAAAGACAACCGTCCTTCTTGCTTTACAATTACAGTTTTCTAGTCTCTCAGTCCTCTAAACTTTACACTACCGTAAGAGATCTTATTCGCCTATGAGAGTCTGCCCAGATAAACGCGGCAGTAAATGGCTCATCATCGCTGCCACTTTATGAATGCACTAGGAAGGTTGCCATCAGAGAGGAATGGCGACGTGGTGTTAACCTTTCGACTAACACCTTAAGTAATGACCAGGATCACTCTGTCAAGAGCGATACCGACGAAGAAGAAGAGATGCGTAGGTCAGGAGCCGATAGAAGCAGAACGTCCGCTCCAGACTGCAACCCCAGCACTGTCCACGATCTTTAGACTTGAGGGAACGATACTAGAGAGTGAAAATGATAATAAAAAAAAATATATGATTTATGTGCGAGAATGGATTAGAGATTATTTAAGCAATGGGGCCATTCCATCATCAGCGTACACCGTCGCCGTCCACATGTGTACGTGGAGCCGAACTGGGGCTAGACCGCGTACGTTTTCCCGCCATTCGGCCAAAGGTCATCTTTCGGTCGGGGGAGGTTGGACGATTGTTCCTCGTCATCGCTCTCCACATAGAGCTTCGCAAAGGTCGGTCGCAAGGTCGAGGAGGGGGCGCGTTGTGTGTTCCGGCGCGCCCTGGAAAGGGAGGGTTCATCCCTCGCTCCCGAGGTGGGGCTGCGCAAGCGACCAGCGCCGGCAGGGTCGCGGTTGAGTGCGCGTGTTTCCGTGACCCTGCCATCATGGCGATGAGGCGGAACATCGTAGGGGTTTTAGTCGGTGCAAGTTCGATATAACCCGTCCTTGCCCCCGCGAGGACGAATATGCGTAGGCATTTCCCGTACGTAAAACAAAAAAAAAACCCTGCTAATCAATAAATGAGACTGGCTGCCACTAACCAGCACGGTGGGAAACGGCTCAAATTTCCCCAAATTATGGGAGGCCTATGTCCAGCGATGGACGTCAATCGCCTGATGATGAGGCATTAAATACGTTGATATCAATAGACCTATAGGCACATATGCTTTATTTGTTACTGATGGTAATACAAAATTCCTTTTTTTTTCTACTACTAGTAGTATTACTAATTGTTAGTATAATGTGACCCATCACTTCCTAGAGCAATGCTTGTGATGAAATGGATCTCACAGGAAAAAAAATACTACCTGGTCACGGGACCGGGATGTGGAGCAAGGCCGCCGCTATAACAAACTGATCGTATCCGGACATCTTCGCGGGTGTGAACAACAGGATGTAGCGGTTTCATGAGCGAAGCGGGTGAAATTATTTTAATAGGATTCGTTTTCAAAATATTTCTTAGTCGACGTGCGGATAAATGACCTAAAAATTTTGAGAGAATCTAAATAAATCTAAAACTAGCCTAACTATATTGGGGATAGGTCTCTATTGATGTCACCGCAGTGCCTATTTCTGCTCCATCATCATCATCATCATCATCAACCGAAAGATGTCTACTGATGGACACAGGCCTTCCCCAAAAATCTCCACATCAGTAGGTCCTGCGCAAATCAGCATGGCCTACGTGTCCGTCTTGCACCAGATGCCGTCGTTTGTAGAGGTTCACATGGGGGGATTTGAGTCATTTCCCACCACGCTAGCCCAATGCGGGTTGGTGGAATGTTGTAGGACATTACTATTATGCAGTACTCACCCAGTGGGTGAGTGGGTGCTGCGTAATGTAACGAGGAAATATTACTGTGTTCCAGTCTGAAAGGTAAGGTAGCTAGTAATATTACTGCTTGTTGTAGTGTATATCATTGTAATATTTACTGTTATAGCAAGAATTTGAAGAATTCTTGGCGTGATAGTTAATTTATTAATTACCTGCTTATTGCAGCATCCAATCCCTTATCTTGTATCTCTAATAATTTTGGACCTGGCATCATGTCAATGGTGGAGTTACACTGGACCTTGTAAGAAGGCTCAAAGTCTCCCATAGAGCAATGGAGAGACCTATGCTTGGAGTATGTCTGCACGATGGAATTATAAATGAGGAGATCTGTCCAAGAATCAAGGTTACTGATGTAATCCTAAGGAATGCTAGAGTTAACTAGCAATGGACAGAGCTTATCGCTGGAAAGACTAACAGCTGATGAGGCAATAAGGTACTGGCAGAAGTGCAGCCAAAAGACTCCCCACAAGCGACGAGACGAGCGGGACGTTCACCTGATGGTAAGTGATACGCTATAACGTGACGCCTGTTAGGATGATATCATCACATCACACTACATAATGCTCATCGCCTCTTGAGATATAAGATATATATAAGATATTAAGTCTGCTTATCCCGTTAATTACATTAGCTATAGCACCTTTCAAACCGGAACACAGTAATATCTGCATGGTACCTACCTAGACTGTTTCCGGCGGTAAAGACCTACCAGCAGTAAAAGTGGGCGGGCGAAAGATAGTGGAATATCGCTGGCTGTGGTCTGCACATGACTGGAGTGGAGGGAGATCTTTGGGGAAGGTCTAAGTTTAGTTGTGGATCTCTGATGATGATACGGTTGGGCCGTTGACAGATGTGATCTATAGTATACCGTATCTGCAGCAATATCGTCACGAAGTTTTGACAAATTGTTGCTTACCATAGACAATTACCATTTTCGAATGTAGAAATGGCGGGAGATAAATAAAATTAAAAATGTTTTTATGATATTTGCATTTGGACCGCGGCGCGTCCGGTTTATTGTCTTTGTCCATATTCGGTCACCGATATCTCGGTGATCGGATGTGTACTGTAATTATCCTCCGCACTGAAAGAAAGCAAGGTCGCCGCCGACATCGTGCTGCAACACAACAATTTCATTCCGGGCTACATCCGTTACTTGGTCAAAGGTTTGACATGATGCCGCTTTGTTTTTAACCTTCTACCAGGAAAAGATGTGTTCTTAATTTAACACATAACCTTAACCCGTAACCCAAGCCAACTTCACCTGCTGGTGCTCCCTGGTAATCAACAATCGAGGCTCTGGGTCCCATCAACCCGGTAAGGGCTAGCATGGTGGGAAATGGCCCATACCTTTCCATATGAACCCTTATAAAAGACGGCCCCTGATTTGATCGATCGATGGGGGGATCTTTGGGGGAAGCTTGTGTCCAGCAGTGGACGTCTATTAGCTGATGATGATGATGACTAATAAGTATTGACGTTTGTTTGTCTGTGGTTTTAGAACTGTTCAGTAACTGAATAGATATATTCTTATTAATAATATGGACTGAGGCGGCTAGTGTGATGGCTCTGCCATACTGTGCACCGGTTTGAAGGGCGCTGCGGTTAGTGAAATTACTTGGTATATCGACGAATGTAGGATATGGTGATTTACTACCAGTCAAACGTCTTGCTCATACGATTTTTCATAGTAGTCAGAGGGATATTCACTTGATGGTAAGCGATACGCCTGTCCATAACGTGACGCTAGTTAGGATGGTATACACTGCACCAGATTGCGCTGGTCGTCTTGAGGCTTAGGGTGTTATGTCTCATTACCCCAGTAATTTCACTAGCTACAACTTCCTTCAATCCGGAACACAGTACTGTTTGGTGGCAGATTTAGTTTATATTTCAAGTTACACCATGTGAAACTTTAAAAAGTAATCATCACCATCATCAACGCGTACTCCTTTCAATAGAATTGGTGTACTTACTCCCACGTAGTAAACTCGGGAGTTACGTAAGGATTTAACTTAAATATTATCACAGTGTTGCAAGCGCTGGACCTGATTCTCCTTTCAAGAACTATCTTTATTAGGCATCAGCGTTGCCATGTCGCGCTGGGCTGCGGCTGGGGGTGGCCTTGGGCGGTCAGGTTATATTACTGGAGTAATTCTACCGTGGAGCTCCTACACGATATAAATCTTACTGCCCGTATAGACTGTCCTATGAAATGCAAGTTGTGTAATTTTTTTTTTATCTTTGAGTAAATAATTTCTTTACTGTTACTATGTGAAACCTTGAAGTTAACTGCTGGTAGGTCTCTGTTGCTACAGACCGTCTAGGTAGGTACCAGCGCAGCGCCTATTGCAGCCGACAGACAGTACTGTGCGAACATTACTGTGATCCGGTTTGAAGGGCGCTGAAGCTATTACTGCTGGTAGGTCTCTGTTGCTACAGACCGTGTAGGTAGGTACCAGCGCAGCGCCTATTGCAGCCGACAGACAGTACTGTGCGAACATTACTGTGATCCGGTTTGAAGGGCGCTGAAGCTATTACTGCTGGTAGGTCTCTGTTGCTACAGACCGTGTAGGTAGGTACCAGCGCAGCGCCTATTGCAGCCGACAGACAGTACTGTGCGAACATTACTGTGATCCGGTTTGAAGGGCGCTGAAGCTATTACTGCTGGTAGGTCTCTGTTGCTACAGACCGTCTAGGTAGGTACCAGCGCAGCGCCTATTGCAGCCGACAGACAGTACTGTGCGAACATTACTGTGATCCGGTTTGAAGGGCGCTGAAGCTATTACTGCTGGTAGGTCTCTGTTGCTACAGACCGTCTAGGTAGGTACCAGCGCAGCGCCTATTGCAGCCGACAGACAGTACTGTGCGAACATTACTGTGATCCGGTTTGAAGGGCGCTGAAGCTATTACTGCTGGTAGGTCTCTGTTGCTGCAGACCGTCTAGGTAGGTACCAGCGCAGCGCCTATTGCAGCCGACAGACAGTACTGTGCGAACATTACTGTGATCCGGTTTGAAGGGCGCTGAAGCTATTACTGCTGGTAGGTCTCTGTTGCTACAGACCGTCTAGGTAGGTACCAGCGCAGCGCCTATTGCAGCCGACAGACAGTACTGTGCGAACATTACTGTGATCCGGTTTGAAGGGCGCTGAAGCTATTACTGCTGGTAGGTCTCTGTTGCTACAGACCGTGTAGGTAGGTACCAGCGCAGCGCCTATTGCAGCCGACAGACAGTACTGTGCGAACATTACTGTGATCCGGTTTGAAGGGCGCTGAAGCTATTACTGCTGGTAGGTCTCTGTTGCTACAGACCGTGTAGGTAGGTACCAGCGCAGCGCCTATTGCAGCCGACAGACAGTACTGTGCGAACATTACTGTGATCCGGTTTGAAGGGCGCTGAAGCTATTACTGCTGGTAGGTCTCTGTTGCTACAGACCGTCTAGGTAGGTACCAGCGCAGCGCCTATTGCAGCCGACAGACAGTACTGTGCGAACATTACTGTGATCCGGTTTGAAGGGCGCTGAAGCTATTACTGCTGGTAGGTCTCTGTTGCTACAGACCGTCTAGGTAGGTACCAGCGCAGCGCCTATTGCAGCCGACAGACAGTACTGTGCGAACATTACTGTGATCCGGTTTGAAGGGCGCTGAAGCTATTACTGCTGGTAGGTCTCTGTTGCTGCAGACCGTCTAGGTAGGTACCAGCGCAGCGCCTATTGCAGCCGACAGACAGTACTGTGCGAACATTACTGTGATCCGGTTTGAAGGGCGCTGAAGCTATTACTGCTGGTAGGTCTCTGTTGCTACAGACCGTCTAGGTTGGTACCAGCGCAGCGCCTATTGCAGCCGACAGACAATACTGTGCAAACATTACTGTGATCCGGTTTGAAGGGCGCTGAAGCTATTACTGCTGGTAGGTCTCTGTTGCTACAGACCGTCTAGGTAGGTACCAGCGCAGCGCCTATTGCAGCCGACAGACAGTACTGTGCGAACATTACTGTGATCCGGTTTGAAGGGCGCTGAAGCTATTACTGCTGGTAGGTCTTTGTTGCTGCAGACCGTCTAGGTAGGTACCAGCGCAGCGCCTATTGCAGCCGACAGACAGTACTGTGCAAACATTACTGTGATCCGGTTTGAAGGGCGCTGAAGCTATTACTGCTGGTAGGTCTCTGTTGCTACAGACCGTCTGGGTAGGTACCAGCGCAGCGCCTATTGCAGCCGACAGACAGTACTGTGCGAACATTACTGTGATCCGGTTTGAAGGGCGCTGAAGCTATTACTGCTGGTAGGTCTCTGTTGCTACAGACCGTCTAGGTAGGTACCAGCGCAGCGCCTATTGCAGCCGACAGACAGTACTGTGCGAACATTACTGTGATCCGGTTTGAAGGGCGCTGAAGCTATTACTGCTGGTAGGTCTTTGTTGCTGCAGACCGTCTAGGTAGGTACCAGCGCAGCGCCTATTGCAGCCGACAGACAATACTGTGCAAACATTACTGTGATCCGGTTTGAAGGGCGCTGAAGCTATTACTGCTGGTAGGTCTCTGTTGCTACAGACCGTCTAGGTAGGTACCAGCGCAGCGCCTATTGCAGCCGACAGACAATACTGTGCAAACATTACTGTGATCCGGTTTGAAGGGCGCTGAAGCTATTACTGCTGGTAGGTCCCTGTCGCTACAGACCGTCTAGGTAGGTACCAGCGCAGCGCCTATTGCAGCCGACAGACAGTACTGTGCGAACATTATTGTGATCCGGATTGAAGGGCGCTGTAGCTAGTTTAACTGGGGTAACGTGAGTCATCATCTTACGTCTCATGCAACGAGCGCAATATGGTGTTGTATGTATTGTGAATACTATCTTAACTAGCGCCGTGTTGTTATGGGCGGGTGTATCACTCACTATCAGGTGAACGTCTCCCCCGTCTCGTCGTTTCGTTGAATAAAAAGCAGTCTTACTTCGTAGAGGGATAGCTGATGCATTGCAATTCCGTGCTCGCTACTTTGACTAACAGTACTGTGCGCACATTACCGTGTTCCGGTTCGAAGGGCGTTGTAGCTGGTGTAATTAGTGCGGTAATGTAGTTTAGCAATCCATTACGTTGTTTAAGAGGTATGTATCGCAATAATTTAACAGATTACTTATATGTTAATTAGTGCGGGTGTTTAAGTATACTTAATGCTTTAAGTTAATTATCTCTTCTAAATGTACCCTTAACTGTTTTTTAGGGGTCCGTATATATTTTTTGTTTGATAAAAACCTTTCGTGAATATTTCATCGTATTCAGTACACGTAAAAAAGTTATACAAATAATATCATTGCAGTCTCTATATTTTTATTTATATAAGCGACTAGACGCGCGACGTTCACCTGATGGTAAGTGATACGCCCGCCTGTAACAACATAGCGCTGGTTAGGATGGTATGAACTGCACCACATTGCGCTCATCGCATGGGATATAAGATTTTGAGTCTCGTTACCCCAGTAATTATATAAGCTTCAGCGCCCTTCAAACCGGAACACAGTAATGTTTGCAGTGTTGTTTATCGGCTGCAATGGTAAGTACACGATTTTTAGTAACAGAGACCTACCAGCAATAAAGAACGTTCAGCATTCAGTCTCTCAAGGTTTTTTTTTTTTTTTTTTTTTTTTTTTTTTTTTTTTTCTTTTTTGAAAGTAAGACATGGTCATTAAAATCCTCTGGGTGGTCATCTTCAGTGTGTTGCGGGAGAGCTATGGATCTCCTACGGAACATACCGGTGCCTCCCGGCAGGCTCCAGAGGGAGCTATAGCCCTCCTCGGCACCCTCGCTACAGTACGACAAGAGTTAAACCACCTCGTATTTGCCGTTCATCCAGGACCATTAGTGGACAATGATGGTCCCGCCTTCAAAGCTCACCAACCCGGAAACCTTTTAGTCGCCTTTTACAGGCAGGGCTTACCTTAGTCGTATTCTTAATAGTCTAATACTATAGAGCAATCAGGCGGTACTTAAAGAACGATAAGATCTCTGATCTTAATCATGACTACAGAATCACCTTCAGTTCTTAGAACAGCGTGAGGATCATGGAAGAAATACTTCTGGGGCAGAGGCATTGTACTCATAATGCCAATGACCCGTTATGTCTTCACTTATCGTGGTATCTATGATGTAATGTTTATAATCTAAAAATAAATAACCAGCACATAATATTCCCAATAGTGGGACTTTCTCCCACAAGGCGGCCGTGACGTTCACCTGATGGTAAGTGATACTCCATAACAACTTGTCGCCAGATAAGATGGTATTCATAATCAATACATTGCGCTACTCGTCTCGATACATAAGATGATGAGTCTCGTTACGCCACGAATTACATTAGCTGCAGCGCCTTTCAAACCGGAACACAGCAATGTTTGTCGGTTGCAATAGGCGCTGTGGTGGTACTTAAACGGTCTTCGGCAGCAGACACGTACCACCAGTGAAACTGAGAGCAAAATCGGGAGCCGTATATGTATCATCATCAGTAGATAGGGAACGTAACTAAAAAGACCACAACCAATGAACACTAACCTATGTGACACTTAAATTCAAGTGATGTTTGCTAATCATTGTGTAAACGCCCAAATTTCTGAACAAGAGTGGAAGGAAGAAAAACCTGTCCAACATTAAATGGGATATGCCAAGTCATGATGATCCTCCTGTCATAGATTATACTGTACCAAGTTCTGGTATAAAGGATATTTACGTCGGATTATTAGCTAATGCGAACCCAAAAGCTACTAGTACTTGTTTCTAATCCCTAACATTCTAGAACATATCACAGAGCAAACCAACTTATACGCAACAGTGTCTCTTATCTTCAGATTCTTCTGCTGGATCAAGAAACGATATGTTGAAAATGTTTGGCTCTAGTTGGATGGATGGGTTTGGTGAAATTACCAAGTATTAAAAATTACTGGAGACACCACAAACTCTGATTCTGAAATCTGTTCATTTCGCCAACAAGGAAACTGCTGATACTGATGAGAGACTGATAAAATAAAAGATGAACTCAATATGTTCATAAGAAACTATCAAAATGTCTACAGACGAGGAGAAAAAGTTTGTGTCGAAGAGTCATTGTCATTGGTTGCTTGGCGCGGTAGAATTATTTCCCGCCAATACATTCCAAACAAACGAGCCAAATATGGAATAGAAGTGTTGAAACTGTGTACTGGGAATGGATATACACGGAACCTGATTGAATGTTGTGGTAAATCGAAGGAAGCCAACACAGAAGTCTCAGAAAAGGAAATACTATCATTGGCAGAGGGTCCATTCAAGGAGGGCAGGACCACGTACACAGACAACTGTTACACAAGTGTTCCACTTGCACTGCGAATGCGTAGAAGAAAGATACATTTAGTAGGGACATTAAGAAGTAACAGATAATACCTACTAAATACCTGCCAAAGGAAGTTACCAATACAAAATAAAAAAAAGGCGAAATAGCAGCTCAGCAACCACGTGAAGGCATCGAAGCTTTGAAATGGCGTGACAAGCGAGATGTGCTTATACTTTACACAAAGCAATCTGGTCTGAAAACGGTCGCCAAAAGGAACAGAAGAGGCGAAAGTATAAGAAAACCTGCGTGTATTGAAGATTATAAATCTAGGAAACTGATGTTTGAAATTATATGGGCCACCAACTTGGTGATCGTCCATTTCTTGTATAACCAGTATACCTATAAAAAGAAACTAACAACCTCAGAGTTTCGTGAACAAGTTACAACAGGTATGCTGGAAAGATCCAATCACACATCAGCGACTGCTACATCTAGCTCGGTCAGTGCTAAACATTACCTGATCTCGAATATGAAAGATGGAGTGAAAGAGGAAGCTTCTGAATGTTATAAGAATACAGTCGGCAAGGAGAAACTATCGACGTAAAGCTACGAAAAGCTTCCCAAGTTATAAAATGTTTTATTTGTGATGTGACCTTTTGTAAAAGTTGTTTCAATGTTTGTCAATAATTTTTTGTTTCAATTCCAGTTGCTTATAATTATTATTTTACTATTTAGTCTCTAACAAGCCATAATAAAGATAGTTTATAAAGTAAAAATAGAAAAAAAAATTAAATGGTTTTATTGATTATTTGCCTCCTACCTAGAAATATTAACCTAAAATTAATTGTTTATAAAATTTTTGTAAAATCACCGATTCCCAAACCATTTACATCGGAAAAATGCGATAGGCTAAGGCCTTCATCTTTATGTAATAGATGTATAGAAAACGTGTTCCTAAAGGATACGCGATTACTAAATAGAAAGATATGTATACTTTGGAATACACAGTGTTCCAGACATTGTGACAAAAAGATACACATGGCGTCAAGTTGTTAAACTTTTCATCTAAATATCCATAAGAAGTTATTAACACATTGGCTGAATAAACACGACAACAGCACATTTACCATAAACTAGTAATTTTTGTCTGTGGTCCATTCTGATGAATTATCGCTATAAAATCTGGACGAGGATTACACAAGGTAAGTCCAAATAGACCTCATTGTATACGCCATTGCCCTCCATGACGTCGTGTATAAAAACAAAACATCTTGTGTCTATGGCGCAGTTCGGCGAGCAGACTAAAGCAGTGTAGTGTTCTTAATACGGACCCTTTCCCGCCGAAAGTACTTTCGCGCGCAGATCTTTTGACAGAAGTGAACATTTTTTTTTATTTTAAGGTGAGGCAATAATATCAACAGTGTCAATATCAACATTGACATTTAATTATAATTTTTTATATAACAATTGACTATCATTTGACTTTAAGTTTATGGGGTTGGTGGTGGTGCATCTCGCCCGACTAAAATATTTTAGTTCTTATATGTTGATAACAGGATGCGATTCTGGTGACGGCAGATTTAGAAAACCGGTGGTGAGAAATTGATTAGGCGGCTGTGGTAACATTAACTATTTTTTTTTTTAAATTATCGCTTCGCTTTTTCATTTTTATTGAAACAAAGCAATGAGAAGAACAAGGCGTACATCTGATAGTTAATGATATATTTGCCTATAACATCGTGCCGCTTGTTAGGATGGTATACACTGCACCACATTGCGATCGTCGCCTTGTGATATAAGATCTTAAGTCTTGTTACTCCAGTAATGACACAGTAATATTTGCAAAGTACTGTCTGTCGGCTACAATAGGCGCTGCGGTAGTACCTACCTAGACGGTCTGCAGCAACAGAGAAGTACCAGCTGTAACTCAGTATGACCCGAGAATTGAACCAAAGACTGTATTATTAATATTTAACCACTTCACCATAAAGGCATTTATCTATTACATCGCTATTTAGTGACAAATTAATATTAACTATTTTCAATATTATCAATTGCTTCGGTCACTGCAGTTTTTTTTTCTATTAAAAATCTTGGTTATAAGACGCAGTGTTCGTGACACCGAATTGGACACAGTCGATAGTAAACTGAATAAAAAAAAAACTGACCTGAATTTACAGTTTGAGCTGAAATAACTATTTTCTACCGATCAATGTTTATTTATTAAGGTGATGGCCATGGATTAAACTTTACTAGAATTCTTGTCTATGGATACTAATAATGAATCATTTGTTAATATATTTTAAGAGGATTAAAAAAAAAATCTAGCTATACAAGCTGTATAAGAAACATAGCTATAATAATCTTCGGTGCAACATCCTCTCTTGTAAAATTATTTCTGCTGCTTTATTTCTGTATGTATTCCTTATATAGTTTAGTTGTAACATATTCATTATTGCGAATTATATACGTAAAATTCATATTAAATTCTAATAATTTATACATTATACAATATTTATGTCCTTTTATATATCTCTAGCATTAATTATTACGTATTTTTTACCCTTGATTTAATAGTTTTAATTTTTTGCCACCCTTGAAGGTTAACTAGAAGACAACGCCCTGTGGAATTTTGCCGCCATTTTGTTGATTTATTTCTTTCGTATAGTTTGTCTTTTAACTGCGTAAAAAGTTTATATTAATAAATAAATAATGAGTAGACAATATATTTCATCAAAAATATTATATTCTATAATAATATAGGATTTCTGTTTTGAACTTACTTTAAGCTAAAGAACTAAGATGTCGTAAACTTCTTTTTCTTCTATATTAATTTTTCGTCCAATCTATCTATATATTTATGTATATAAAAGATTTCTATCTATGTAGAAACTGATCACGATATATCTGGAGCTATGAGGCCTGGAGACTTGAAATTTGGTGGGAATATCCCTTTTGCCGAGTATAGATCACCTAAGAACAGATTTTAATAAATGTTACCCCCAAAAGGAGTTGCGGGGGTGTTACAGCAGGCGAACAGAGCGGGAAACAGTTTAGTATAGATCTTGTGATTACATAGTATATAAACTAAATAGGCATACTTGATGATGGTGATGAAGATGACAAACATAGGCGATAATGTAATCATCTATAAAGTTTAACAAATACGATAAATCTGCTCGATTGTTGTTATAACAATGCACCAATTTATCATCCGCTCTCAGCTCCATATTCCCACAGAAGAAAATGGAGAATCCAATCTGCGGAACGATCTCGACTCTCCATTATAATTAAAGTTTTATCTAATTTGTGTGTGGATAGAGTTTCTAATGCGAAAGATTGTTTTTGTATTAATCGCAGTGTGGGAGATAGCTTAGACTATCCCCACCATCGGTCCACCTTCCTTATTGTCGATTAAGAGGGTACAGCTCCCCGAAGAGTTTTACTGGCTGTGGGTCTCTGCTCTCGCAGACCGTGTAGGTAAGCACCGCCGCAGCCCCTATTGCAGTCTACAGCAGTATGCAAGCATTGCCGTGTTCCGGTTTGTAAGGCGGTGTAGCTAGTGATATTACCGGGGTAACGAGACTATAATTGTATAAAAAAAGGCTATATCATTGTCTGTGACCATTACCAACTTATTATACTCATCATACTTTTCTTTTGGGAAGACCTATATTTATCCGTGTGATGGGGTGAGCGAGGGTAGTATATAGATTATATATACTAGCTGTACCCCGCTCGCTTTGCTGATAACATCTCCGCAACCCCTGTTGAGGGTGACATTTCGTAACATCCTTTCTTAACTGCTTTATACTCGATAAATGGAAGATACCTACCGAATTTCAAGTCTCCAGGACTTACGGTTCCAGGGATATCGTGATGAGTCTCTATATGGATGGTAATGTCATATACATATATATATATATATATATATATATATATATATATGTATGTATGTAAATAAAGTAATTTTATAACAATATTTAAATTCTTTGTTTCAGGTATAAACTACAAAATGTTATTTAAGGTAAATATACTATCCAGTATTTTTTTTTATCAAGCGACGAGACGAGCGGGACGATGGTAAGTGATACGCCTGCCCATAACAACGTAGCGCTGGTTACGATGGTATGCACTGTACCATCATCATCATCGCCTGAGACAGGATCTTCAGTCTCATTGCTGCAGTAATTTCACTAGCTACAAAGCCCTTCAAACCGGAACATAAAAACCATTGCACAGTACTGTTTGTCGGCTGCAATAGGCGCTGCGGTGGTACCTAGACGGTCTCCGGTAACTGAGACCCACCACCATTATGGAAATTCGTATGGTGACAGGTCACAGCTGCCGGAGACCCTCTAAGTACTACTTCCTCTATAGTGTGCAATGATTACTGTGTTCCGGTTTGAAGGGCGCTGTAGATCGTCGGGTAACTTAACTTAACGTCTCATATCCTAAAGCGATGAACGCAATGTGGTGCTGTGTATAATTTCCTAACTGGATACGTTATAGGCAGGCGTATCACTTACCATCAGATGAACGTCCTGCTGGTCGCGTCGCTTAGTTAAAAAACTTACCATTTCAAGATATTATGCAACAACGGTAAGTAAACTCACTTAACTGTGTACCAGTTGTATCATTAGCGGTAAGTAACAGACCAACTGTACTTATATAACTCTAATAACACTTAGGTGGTAATCGTACGGTCTGATTACCATATGGGATACCATAACGATGGTATACCGTGGAGGAAGTGGTATGATAACTGTACTTAAAAAAGTACCTCTTTTATTGCGACATGATGAAGATGCTGAATCATATTATTTTTTATTCAAAGAAGCGACGGGATGAGCGCGACGTTCGTGATGGTAAGTGATACGCCCGCCCATAATAAGTTTGATATACCCCGCATCACATATCATCGCCTGAGATATAAGATGTTCAGTCTCGTGACTTCAGTAATAACAGTAGATACAGCGCCCTTCAAACCGGATCACAGTAATGTTAGCACAGTACTGTTTGTAAACGAGCAGTAATTTCATTAGGTAATTGTTGCTGGTGGTAAATCCCTTGATGGTGACCGTCTAGGCACCAGCGCAGCAGATATTTCCACCAGTAAGCCATAATAAACATTATTTGTCCGGTTTGAAGGGTATAATGTAGTTGGTGAGATTACTGCGGTGAGGAGACTTGACATTCATGTCATAAGGCGTCCAGCACCACGTGGTGCAGTGTATACCATCCGAACCAATGCTATGGATACATGTCACGTTTGTCGCAATTATGAGCTTCATAAGAGTGCTAAGTGACGTTCCTTGGGTGAGGACTATGTCCAGCAGTGGACCGCCGCAGGCTGGCGATGATTGATAGGTTGTGATGCTCGTGTGGTGAAGGTCTCACCAGCATCCATGACCAGTTGTGACAAGGCTGCGACAATGATAAACGCATTCTCGTTTTCCCTGTATCATTGTGAAGTTATGTTGACCTTTCCAGGTCTCCGCCCTACTTCTTCTCACTGCTTCCGTCATCAGCGAGCCTCCTGTCCACGGCTACAATTACCCCACGCCTGCGCACCCCGCCACTAGTTACCTACCACCCGGTAAGATGAGATGTAATAGATATATATATAAGTACTGAAATATTCCTACTGACAGCAGCTCATCCTGGATGGAGCTGGTGCATGCAGTAGACCAGAGCTTGGTATTAAAAATACAACACAGCAAAGCAACGACAAAGACAGGATATTTTTTTTTTTTGACAAAGCGATCAAACGGATAAAACATTCACTTGATCTTAAGTGACACGCTTGCCTACAACGTGCTGGTAGTTGAGATGATATACACAGCATCACATTGTACTCGTCGTCTGTGATATAAGATTTTGATTCTTTACTTTAGTCATTTTACCAACTACAGCGCCCTTCGAACCGGAACAGTGTAACGTTTGCACGCTACTGCTGCTCGGCTGCAGCAGGCGCTGCGGTGGTACTCTGGCAACGGGGACCAGCCACCAGTGACTTCATCCACCGTTAGCGATATCATCCATAGCGACAGGAATTAGTATGTTTACACAGCATCACGTTGTATGCTCATCCATATCAGATACTGCTTCCTGCAATCAGGAACAGATTAATGGTCACAGGACCCAAGCTAGCCTCACCTGCTGGTGGTGCGCCCTGCTAATCAACAGACGAGGCACTGGCTCCCACCATCCTGTATTGGGCCAGCAGGCATTGGCAGGAAATAGCCCAAACACCCCCCATATGATCCTCTATATACGACAGCTTCTATTGCCCAGGGGTACTGGAAGCTATGTTGACTGTATCTGGAGACCTATGTCCAGCAGTGGACGTCTATCAGCTGATTATAATGATGACACTACATATTAATAGAATAATTAGGAAGGTATCTACGTAGATTTTATGGTGATAGGTCTTGTACCGGTTCGAAGGGCGCTGTACCTGAAATTACTCCGATAACGAGATTAAATTCTTATGCCTAAGCGACGAGAAGAATGTGATGCAGTGTACGTCACCCCAGTAATATTAGATTGTTTGCAGACTTACTACCGTCTGGTAAATATCCTTGCCGTCGCGTTATAAATAAGGATAGTTTGAATACAGAATATATACACGACCACAGACACTCCAAGAGTTGGATGTGGCCCGCACAGCTCCAGTGGCGCAATTGGTTAGCGCACGGTACTTATACGACAGTGTCCGAGCGATGCCGGGGTTGTGAGTTCGAGCCTCACCTGGAGCAGACCATTTTTTGTACTACAACAGTATATACTATGTACGTTTTATATACCTAGTAGTACATACTGAGTATTTAATAATAATATAGTGAAAATACTTTAAAGAGCATAGACAATGTTAGACACGTCTACACGCGTAGACTATTTTTTATTCCCTTAAAGGTCGGCATCGCAGCTTCATCCCAGGTGTTGCGACTGTCCATGGGCGTCAGTGATCACTTACCACCAGGTGAACTGCTCGTTCCTTTGCCCACCGATCCCATAAAAAAACAAATTTAAAGAGACACTCCTTTTTTGGTATCCGGTCAAAACCTTTTAGGAGTAAGATATTCTTATACTCTATAGATTGTCCTTCTAAGTATGAGGCATGAGTCTCATTTTTACATACAACAGACACACACACATATATATATATACATACACATACATATATATATATATATATTTATTAATTTATTCCTAACTTTAACTTAATATTAGTTATTTTGTAAATTAAAACCTATGTACAAATATATTTTGCCAACATTAACTTTGGGGAGGTGTAAGGAGTTCCGGCCAACATCATATGGAGCCCAATCTCGCTGAGCTCATCTGCACGCGGTGCACCCTACGGAATATCAGACGGGGCTTTGACCACCCTCCAACCCTGGGCCAGCGTGGTGGGGCTGAAGCCCACTTCCCTTTCAATGAGGATCCTTGAGAGGACGTATGGTAATCAGTGGACGTTATCCGGCTGATTAGAAGATCAAGATTAACTTAAGGCGGTTGCTCTGTTGCCGGAGACCGACTAAGTAGGTAACCCAGCTGTTGACAGACAGCATTGTGTAAACATTATTGTGTACCGGTTTGAAGGGCGCTGTAGCTAGCGAAATTACTGAAGTAATGAAATTAAACAACTCACGTGTGAGGCGACGAGCGTAACGTGGTAGCATCACGTTGTTGTGGAAAGACCATATGATAGTATTCTTATTTTTATTAAGGGTCGCGACGAGCGGGACCTTCACCTGATGGTAAGTGATACTCTTGCTCATAATAATGTGTAGTTAGGATGGTATATACTGCACCACATTGCGCTCGTCGACTGAGACATAAGATGTTGAAGAACTTACTTCAGTAAGCTGTTCACGAGATATAAGAGGTTGACTCTCGTTACGCCATTAATTACACGAGCCACAGCGCCCTACAAACCGGAATACTGTACCGTTTGTCAGCTACAATAGGCCCTGCGGTGGTACCCAGACAGTCTCCGGCATCAGCGACCTACCACCAGTAAATCTCTATTTCTATTTCTCCAATCCGATTGAGGATACAGAATACACCGATCCTATTGTTGCAGTGTACTCCTCACCCAATGTTGGCTACTTACCGTCGAGCCCCCACGGCGTGGTCTCCGGCCCAGACTACGGCAGTCACGATCACGACCACGAAGTGGTAAGTGCCGCGGCATATTGGTGTCTAGACCATCAATCTATTCCCTAAGTTCTAACACATTAACCTTGATTTAGCTTTTCAAAGATATGAGTGGTGGTGGAAGGTCTCTGATGCTGCAGGCCGTCTAATTACAACTGCAGCTCCCAATGCACCTGGCAAACAGTACTGTGCATACATTACTATGTTCCGGTTTGAAAGGCGCTGTGGCTGTGACTACTGGGCTAACGAGATTAAACACTTCACGTCTCAGGCGACGAGCGTAGCATGGTGCTGTGTATAACATCCTAACTGGCACCACTTTGTTATGGGCAGGCGCGTCACTTAACATCAGGTGAATGTCCCGCTTCTCCGGTGGCTTCATTGAATAAATAAAAAAAAACCATGAGACTTAATGGCTACTAGACTAATAATATATTATGAAAATGGGTTTCCTTTGTTTGGTCATCACGCGAAAACAAGTGAACGTATCGACACGGGCGCGTGAGCATCCGACGAGGAACGATCTGCAGATAGTTACAGGATATTCATTTTTTGAATTTCATAGATCCTTCATCATTATATTTCTATTTAACTTTTATACGACTATTTGATTTGTATTTACACGGTTGCTATAGCAACGGTCGCTATAGAAAGTCTTTCGCGGTGTAATTCTATATTACAGCCAGCAAAGCGCGCGGGGAACAGCTAATATATATATATATTAATTACTAGAATATCCTAGGGCATTTCCTTTGTCTAGGCATTCCTGTTTATGAGTTTTTAGTCTATTAATTTTAAGTTTATTGTTAACATTAACATATGTTGTTTATTTTATATTCATAAAGAGATTTAGTTTAAATATCTCTAATCACAAAACCTAGTAGATAATTGAAAATAACATAAATATTCTTAACTGCGAATATTTGGTGTCATAAAATATCGTAAGAAAATACTTTTAAATACACTATACAAATACTAATATATTTGTATAACGATAATATTAGTACAATATTAGTTGACTAATTCTGCGAAAATACTGGTATACTAGTACTAAGAAAACAGACAGGTAATACATTAAGTATTTCAGTGACACAAGTGGTACTAAATACTAGTATACGTACTAAGTAAATCTATTAGATTTTTGAGACACGTATATAATAATTACAAAATACCTGTGCTGAGAAGTAATTATTTAAGTAATTCGAACGAATTTAAAGAAAAAATATATTTATTTAACATAGTATTTGTCTTAAGTTATTGATAAGTATCTAATTGTTTATTTACTATTATATGATCTAGATAATAAATCCAGCTAATAACGCACAAATGGAAATGTTATTAAAAATACTAGCAAGTAAATTAAAAAACAGTGCAGCATTTTTTTTTTTATTTAATGGTGGTGACCACCTGATGATAAGTGATACGTCTGCTCATTACGACGTGGTGGTAACTAGAATGGTATTCACATCACCACATTGCGGTCGTCGCCTTGAAAGATAAGATGTCGTCTCGTTATCCAAGTAATTTCACTATCGACTGCACCCTTCAAACCGGAACATAGTAATGTTTGCACAGTACTGTTTGGGGACAGGAACAGGAGCTGCGGTGGTATCTAAACGGTCAGCGCAACAGAGACTTGTCACCAGCGAATTATTACCGTGATAGTTTCGGTGGATGGAGACGCACTGCAAGACGTCCTTTCTTTAAGGAATACCGATCAGCTCTGCACTGCTCACATCCAGAAGGTTCCTTCACCAGATTGTTAGCTAGTAGTTATCTGTGGTTGCTGCTGTACGTACCTAGATGGTCTCCGGCGACGGGGACTTATCACCAGTGATAATTAAAAACTAATAACGTACATCAGCTCACACAGCTTTAGCTTTGTGCTTTTTTGGGAAATTGTATATTAGATAGGAAGTCAACGGCTTCAACCTGTATATGAAGTCGTCTTCAGCGAAGAATATGTCTCCGTAATCACCAAACACCATGCTGCGCGGCCTGAAGTTCAAATCGGCCAATTTATCAGCGGTCCCGTTGACGCAGCCGATCTCGTGAATGCCCCGGTCGGTGACGGCGTAAGCTTTATCGTCATCCACGATCAGAATGTTTGCGGTGTCAATGTCCTTATTCTTCACGACTTGGAGTCCACCCGCGGCGCAGTAGAGGCCGCACATCGTCACAAAGTGCACGTTGCCGTTGCTGTCTATGTCGAAGGTGAACACGGTCTGCGCGTTGCCGTACTTGGTGACAGTGCGTCCCTGGTTGACCTTGTATATCATGTGATTGTTCGCGTCTATGATATACATGTGATTGTTCCTTATGACAATTCTGAAGATGTTAACGTTGTACAATCCTACATTCCTCGCCGTGTTCGTGATGGGATCGTATCTGTAAAGTCCGTCGTCTGAACCGAAGTAGACATCGCCGGTATCCGGATCGACGGCGGTCGCTTTGTTTCTTGATATCCCGTCGATTTTTTTACTTTCTTTCGTTACCACGTTGATGTAAGCTCGTCCTGAATTCTGCAGGAAATCGTCCATGTACATGAAGTACAGGTTCCTCGTTGCCGAATCGTACGCGAGCTCCTTTGGGTATTTGTATTCGTTTGTTAGTACTTCTTTCTTGTATATCCTCGGCCCTATCTTCTCTATTGGTCCATCCGTCAGTAGTATGATCAATTTGCCTTCTACATTTATCAATATTTGCACTAACGCGTACATTATCAGTGAACTCTCCATATTTGCCGAGCGTGTCACACTTCCCGTTTTAATGCAACAACTGGTTCGCTCCGAGATCCGTCGTCGCTCCACCGTCGTTGGAACTGTTCGTTTGCGTCCGTTTCCTCTAACCCGACTCCAATCTAGACTTTATAATTATTGTTATAATGTCATTGATATTTGAAATTTATCGTTCTCATGTGGTAAATGGATCAAGTTCATTTGATGATAATTCTATAGAGGTTATCAGTAGCAGTTTATAATTAAAAACATCAATCATTGACACTTAAGTTGTCATCATTGTCATCATACACTTCTTAGATATATGATTTTACTTCCTTTTCATAAAGTTGATTTTAATTAACATTATATTCATAAAGAATTTTAATTATAATCATTTATTTAAAATTTTCAGAGATATTAGAAAATAAGTGTACCTGTTTTTGTTCACACTGCTGTTGTTAGTTTTCTTCAGAGAATCTTCAAGTTATCTTAAAAACCGTTTCATGAGTAGTTAGAAAGTAAGTTTATTTAATAATTAATTTTAATTAATCTTTAATGAATTTTTTTTTTTCAAATTCCATAAGATTAAATTAAACTATGCTTACGAATCTACAAATAATTTATTACATACACACTATTAACATTACTTAGGTTTTAGAATTGAACCGGAAACTTCCAGGCGGGAGGTGGGGCCACTGCGTCATTCAATTGTTATTTTTGTCCTTGAAGCCGAAGTGGTACGAGTTCGGTTACTCGGTGAAGGACTCGCGCTCCGGCAACGACTACGGCAGGCGGGAGAGGTCGGACGGGCGCGGGGTGCGCGGCGAGTACCGGGTCCAGCTGCCGGACGGGCGCACGCAGATCGGTGAGTCGCACCACCGGCGGTACATCTCCCACCAGACGCTGTGTTAGTACCACAGCAGCTTTCATCCCCGCCTTAACGTCTTATGTATTAACGCGAAAAGTAAAATGTGGTTCCTGCTGGTAGGTCTGCTGACGGAGACCATCTAAGCAGGCACCACTGCAGCTGCTATTTCCGCTGCCAAACATCACTGTGTTACGCTTCGACAGGCGCTAGATTTGGTGTAATTACTGAGGTAACGAGACTCAACATTCTATGTCTCAGATGAGAAGCGCAATATGATGCTGTGTATCACACTAACTGGCGCCACGTCGTTATAGGCAGGGGTATCATCATCTGGTGAACGTCATCATCGAAAAGCATAAATTCATTCTCATTCTCCTAAAATTCTCCAGAACTTGACTTATTAATTAATCAGTTGTACAAACGGAAATGTGGATTTTATGCAGTAACGTACCACGCGGACTGGCAGACTGGTTTCCACGCGGACGTGAGATACGAAGGCCAGGCGAGGTACCCTGGACCCGTACACCAAGACCAAGGTGAGACTTATATATAAGTCACAATTGCAACCTTCTTTTAGCGGAAGTACATCACTGATTGCTTACAGCCAAGACACGGAGTTTGGAAAGAGAGGTTATTCTTTCATATTATCAAGTTCCGTGTCGGTACGACGGTTTAATTACCACAGTGATCGAGCTTCCGGTGATAGATAATGTATTAAATAAACGAAGTTTAAAGATCCAATAGTCTCATTCGACATGTGACATCCACCAACTTGCACTGGACTAACGTGATGGAATGATCTGACCTTCCTATTTATAAAGCTTCTAAATCCCAGCAGAGGGAACATAGTAGGTTACCACCGCAGCCCCTATTCCTGCCGCCAAACAGTAGTGTGTAAACATTACTGTGTTCCGGTTCGAAGGGCGCTGTAGCTTGTGTAATTATTGAGGTAAAGCGACGGGCGCAATGTGGTTGCAGCGGATACCATTTTAACTATCGCCATATTGTTATGGGCGGGCGTGTCACTTGCAATCACGTGAACGTCCCGCTCGTCTCATAATATATATATATATATTTCATGTTTTTTTATTACATATATGTGTTAATGTTTATGCTGCAGGATATAACTACAACGCACCGCCGGAGTTCACCGGCTCCCTGACCGGTTTCCACAACAACAACAACATCGTTAACAAACCGTCGCCTGTCTACGGGCCGCCTTACCATTGACAATAGACAAATCGCCGCCATCTTGAATTATTTTTTCTGTCAAATAAGAAAATTGTTATTTAAATTGAATTTGTCTACCTGTTTATTATATATCAGCTGTTCCCCGTAATATAGAATTAGACCTGAAATATTCCTTAAGAGCGACCCCAACAACCGTTACCATAGCAACCGCATAAATAATACCAAATGAACATGTTTATAGAAGTTAAATAGAAATAAAATGATAATGGACCTATGAAATGAAAAAATTAAATAGCCTATAACCTTCGAGTGCTCATAGTCCCGTGTCGAAACGTTCACTCATTTTCACGTGATTGGTGAATAGAAAAAAACCATTTTCATTATCTATACAAACATATGTATTCAGAATGATTTGATAATATATAGATTCTTATATATTTTTATATGTAACTTTCGGTCTGTATCGCGTCGTTATTATTATGGTGTCTTTTACGTTCAGCTTAAGGATCCACTTCCACGGCTAACTTCTTGCCTGGTGAGATGGAGATCTGTAGGTGATATGATGTTGCTCTATAGAAACGCGACCGCTACGTCGGACGTTCTCAAAAGAACAGTTAGTCTGCAAATCTTCAAGTTTCTCTTCAACAACATCACGTCTGGAACGGCGCGTGAGGACTCTTCAACGGCGCGCGCAGACAAAGACTGAGTCAGTGCGTGGTCTATATAGCTAAGAATGAAGACGCTTCCCGTTCACGCATGCGCAATCCGTTCCAATTAATTGCGCAATACTTTTAATGTCGCGTAATTCGGATAGAGAGATGTATAATACCTCCGCTTGTTGCCCTAACCGTTCACCCCCTACGTACACCGGAATTAATTCAAATAAATTAATTCAATTCGAGTATCAGTCAGATATTTGTTTTCCTTTATCCGCATCTCTTCAGTTGCTGTAGGTGTTTGATTCAATTCCGGTCCACGTGTTGTTTGTTTGGTGATTAGTACTCTTCGAGCTCGCCTGACTAGCAGCCACTATTGTCAATCTCCTTGTTATCGTCGCAGTATTACCGTTATCAATATATGGAATATTTAATATAGTTTTTTTTTTATTAATTTAAACGACGAGATGAGCTAGACTTTCACTTGATGGTAAGTGAAGCTCCTGCCTATATTAACGTGGCGCTAGTCAGGATGATATATATAGCACCGCATTGCTCTCGTCGCCTAAGACTTGAGAAATTGACTATCGTTACCCCAGTAATTACACTAGCTGCAGCGCCCTTCAAACCGGAACACGGTAATGTTTGCACAGTGCTGTTTGTCAGCTGCAATGGGAGCAGCAGTGGTACCTAGATGGTCTCCGACAACAGATCTTCCACAAGACTATAGTCAGTATTACATCTGTTGATAGTTTGTAATAGTAGAATTATCATTCATCATCGTCATCAGCGTTTCGGTGTTTCATCATGGCAACACGTGTTGCTACTGCTATGAACAGTTCCTTCTAGAACAATCTGCTTGAAGTAGATTGCGGTATGGCATAAATGAGCATAATAATAACAAACATATTTCAGTTACAGCATCATAAGATTCGCTTGTCATCATCATCATCAGCCGATAGAAGACGTCCACAGCTGGACATGGGCCTCCCCTAAAGAACCCCACATCGATCGATCCTGCACTGTCTGTATCGCCAAGCATTAGGGGCCGTCGTTTGTCGGGGTTCACATAGTGGGTTTGGGGCAATTCCCACCACGCTGGCCCAATGCGGGGAAGCGGGAATCAGAGCTTCATTCGTCGATTAGCAGGCGGCACCACGAGCTGATGAGGTTGGCTTGGGTCCCGTGAGTTATTGTGCGGGACCCCTTACACCCCTTTTCGCTTGTAGTGTATAGTGATATAAAACAAAATGAGATTTGCACGTTTATTTTCATAAAATAATCCAATCTCACGTCCGTCCGTCTGTCTGTCCGTCTGTCAAACCGACGTCAATAGCTATTTACAATTATTTACAGACCAACACACACAACAGAGCCACCTGCTGCAGTACAATTAGCTGACGTATTCACAATAACGTCTCCAATTGCACAATGCATTAGTGAAAAGTAATAATTACAATATATACAGAGGCAGCCATTTTGTTTGTTCTTCTATTCATTGTTTTTGTATTCTACGAAGCGACGAGCGAAACGTTCACATGATAGTAAGGTAGTTGAGGTGATGTATATATATCATCATCATAACAGCTAAGTCCCTACTGTTGGGGCACAGGCCTACCCTCAATATGAGGGCGATGGGCCACAGTCACCACGCGGGCGCAAATGCGGATTGGTGACGTCATACACACCTTACAATAAATTCTAATTCATGTGCAGGTTTCCTCGCGATGTTTTCCTTCACCGTTTGTATATCGCTGTTGTTACTTAAGTACGTAACTTAAATATTAAAGTCATCGGTACACGTCGGATTCGAACCCGCGACCTTCGGAATGAAGGCCGCACGCTCTAACCATTAGACCAGCGAGCTACTGCAGTACATTACATTAGATGTGTATATATACTGCACCGCATTGTGCTCGTCGCCTTAAGACATAAGGTCTTGTGTCTGATTACCGCAGTAATTGCGCTAGCTGCAGCAAATATAATCTATGTTTTTTGTCGAAGTTCGCATAACGTAGGGTTATCGAGTCGTCGCCGTGCGAGCGAAACAGCGATTTGCGGTGGGCGTGGCCTGGCGGCGCGTGCGCAGCGCTCAGTCGACCGCGAGCCAGCCGCTGCGGCCGTCGGGCAGCTGCACCTGCACCAGCCGCAGCACCCCGGCGCCGTCCGCCGCGCCGCTTGTAATCTGCTAAACGTTACACTTAGTAAGTATCTGTGTATACATCCTCCGGAATAGGAAACCTAGGAAACATTACATTTAGGTAATAGGTCTCAACTGCAGCAGACCGTCTAGGTACCACCTCAGCTCTTATTGCAGTAGAACAACACTGTGTATATTGAAGGGCGCTGTAACTAATAAAATTACTGCGGTAATTAGACAACGTAATATGTCTCAAGACGACCTAACTAGCGTCACGGTGTAATGGGCAGGCATGTCACTTACCATCAGGTGAAAGTCCAGCTTGACTCATCGTTTTGTTAAATAAAAAAAAAAACATTGAAAGGTGCGAGCGGGACGTTTAATAGTAAGAAACACGCCTGCCTATAACAACGTGGTGTTGTCTCGTTACTGCAGTAATTTAACTTGTTACAGTTGCCTTTAATCTACATAGTAAGGTCTGCAGCAGGCGATGCGGTGGTACCTACCTAGACGGCCTCCGGTGATATAGACCTACCACCAGTAATGACTATTGGTCCTTCAAACCGGATCACAGTAATGTTCGCACAGTACTGTCTGCCGGCCGCAATAGGCGCTGCGCTGGTACCTACCTAGACGGCCTCCGGTGATATAGACCTACCACCAGTAATGACTATTGGTCCTTCAAACCGGATCACAGTAATGTTCGCACAGTACTGTCTGCCGGCCGCAATAGGCGCTGCGCTGGTACCTACCTAGACGGCCTCCGGTGATATAGACCTACCACCAGTAATGACTATTGGTCCTTCAAACCGGATCACAGTAATGTTTGCACAGTACTGTCTGCCGGCCGCAATAGGCGCTGCGCTGGTACCTACCTAGACGGCCTCCGGTGATATAGACCTACCACCAATAATGACTATTAGTCCTTCAAACCGGATCACAGTAATGTTCGCACAGTACTGTCTGCCGGCCGCAATAGGCGCTGCGCTGGTACCTACCTAGACGGCCTCCGGTGATATAGACCTACCACCAGTAATGACTATTGGTCCTTCAAACCGGATCACAGTAATGTTTGCACAGTACTGTCTGCCGGCCGCAATAGGCGCTGCGCTGGTACCTACCTAGACGGCCTCCGGTGATATAGACCTACCACCAATAATGACTATTAGTCCTTCAAACCGGATCACAGTAATGTTCGCACAGTACTGTCTGCCGGCTGCAATAGGCGCTGCGCTGGTACCTACCTAGACCGTCTCCAGCAAGAGTTATCAGTAGACCTTAAGACTTCTCAGCATGAATACAAAATGGTTCAGCAGTTTCAAGGTGCACTGGGGCACCCTGTTTATCAACAAACGTGCTTTTGGCTCCAACCAACCCGCATTGGGCCAGCGCGGTGGAAAAGGGCCCAAGCTCCGCATATGAACTCTACGCAAGACGGCCCCTGGTGGCCGGCGATGCGGGCAGCGCAGGACCTATAGATGTGAGGATCTTTGGCGGAGACCTATGTCGAGCAGGGGACGTCCATCGGCTGATGATGTACACCACTATACAGATTAATCTAAGCAGAAGGTTTTTGATAAAAAAATAAAAAGCTACCTGCGTTTCATCCCCGAGCTGCTCCGTACCGACTGCGTCCAGTATGGAAGCGTCTTTGACGTTCTCTATGTTATCTGTGGAGTAAAGAATTTGTTATTAGGCGAAGCGAGGGGACGAGCATGAGGTTCACTTGATGTTAAGTGATACGTCTGCCCATAACCAATACGGCGCTAGTTGGCTTGCTAGTTGCTCTCATATAATGACAATAGGAACACTATGCTGCTGTCATGGTGGCGGATTTATAATCCCGTCACCGACCACTAATAATTATGTAATGCTAGTATATAGTTCATCAGCCATGTTGTTGGCGACGAGCGAGATGACCGAGCATGTTGTCCTACTTCCGTGACGAGCGAGATGAGCGAGTATGTTGTCCTACTTCCGTGACGAGCGAGATGAGCGAGTATGTTGTCCTACTTCCGTGACGAGCGAGATGAGCGAGTATGTTGTCCTACTTCCGTGACGAGCGAGATGAGCGAGTATGTTGTCCTACTTCCGTGACGAGCGAGATGACCGAGCATGTTGTCCTACTTCCGTGACGAGCGAGATGAGCGAGTATGTTGTCCTACTTCCGTGACGAGCGAGATGACCGAGCATGTTGTCCTACTTCCGTGACGAGCGAGATGAGCGAGTATGTTGTCCTACTTCCGTGACGAGCGAGATGACCGAGCATGTTGTCCTACTTCCGTGACGAGCGAGATGAGCGAGTATGTTGTCCTACTTCCGTGACGAGCGAGATGACCGAGCATGTTGTCCTACTTCCGTGACGAGCGAGATGACCGAGCATATTGTCCTACTTCCGTGACGAGCGAGATGAGCGAGTATGTTGTCCTACTTCCGTGACGAGCGAGATGACCGAGCATGTTGTCCTACTTCCGTGACGAGCGAGATGACCGAGCATATTGTCCTACTTCCGTGACGAGCGAGATGAGCGAGTATGTTGTCCTACTTCCGTGACGAGCGAGATGACCGAGCATGTTGTCCTACTTCCGTGACGAGCGAGATGACCGAGCATATTGTCCTACTTCCGTGACGAGCGAGATGACCGAGCATGTTGTCCTACTTCCGTGACGAGCGAGATGACCGAGCATATTGTCCTACTTCCGTGACGAGCGAGATGAGCGAGTATGTTGTCCTCTTTCTCCAGGTCGAACGAACAAAAGTGGTATCATCCCTTTTTCCACACTTTTGTTGAATGAGTCAGTCCCAGTATTGGTCGACGTGTTGTCACTGCTCCGCCTGAATCCTCTACAATATTAATACATTAGCTGTACTTTAGTGCCTCGTAAAGGGAGGCTGGATAGTGAACTAAAGACCTATTAAGTCGCCTGATTAGTAACTATACCTAGTAGTAACTTATACATGTGGCAGTACTTGTAGCATCTGCATCTGGTTGTAACTTACGTAAAGTTATCAGCGGAGTCTCCTCGCCGCCTTGCACCAGGTTTATTGTGGATTTACCTGCAGAACCAAAACAAAAAATCAAGTGTACTAAACATATGTTAATTGGCTAAAAGTGATTAATAATTTTTTTTATATATAATTAATTGTCTTAAGCACCAGCGAGTCGTAAATCCGCTTTACTCCCAGCCGGGTTCCGTATACAAAGTGGATGATGACAGTCTTGTCCGCTGCAGTAACATCTTACCTGATGCTTGGATTTGCTCATTGTATTCTCCTTCACGCTGGTCGCGTTATCGCTGTGCTCATTACTATTTTTATTCGATTAAGCACCAACACGAGCTTGTGGTTCACCTGATGGTAAGCGCTACACTTGCCCGTAATTGTGGCGTTAGTTAGGATGTTATTCACAGGACCACACTGTCCTGATCGCTTTGGAATATAGTTGGGTCTGGTTATACCAGTAATTACACTAGTTACAGCGCCCTTTAAACCGGAACACAATAACGTTTGCACAGTGCTGTTTGGCTGCAGAAATCGTCACTGGTGTAGTACCTAACATACTTAGACAGTCTTTGGCAACAGAGACCTAGGTGGTATTCTTATTTCACTTATCTAATAAGGTTAGATTATAATATTCTAGTATTTATATAGGGGTAGGTTGGATGATGGTGGTGTTTTTAAGACATCATCGTTTCGTCTTCCTAGCGCCTAAATGAAATTTTATCAATACTTAAAAAGTATACAGCTTTTTTTTTAAATGATTGTCAACATGTTATCCACTTATCCCACGGCTGCGGCCGTCTAAGTACCACCTTCCACCTGCAAGTTACAGCAGTAGTTCGATTCAGGAACGTCCTCCTCGTCTCTACGCCTTTCTTAGATAATAAAAAAGATAATCTCAACAAACTCCACTGACCTTCTTCTATAATAATCTTCTTGTCGTCCGTTAAGAACAGATCAGCCGCGTTGCAGTCTGCGCTCCCGTCTGAACGTAGAAATAAGACAAATTACAACCCTCACTGCTGGCAGGTCTCTGCTGCTGGAGACCGTCTCCGTAACACCGCAGCGCCTGTCGCAACCGAAGAGCACTACTGTGCAATTATAACCGTGCTCCGGTTTGAAGAGCGCTGCACGTAGTTTAATTACTGGAGTAACGAGGCTTAATATTTTATGTCTCAAGGTGACGAGCGCAACATGGTGGTTATGTATGATTCTAACTAGCGCCGCGTTGATATGGGCAGGCGTATCACTTACCATCAGGTGATTGTCCCGCTCGTCTCGTTGCTTAGTTAAGTAAAAAAAAATTAATTGACATTGAAAGTGCCCTGCACAATGTGGTGTGTATGTCATGGTAACTGCAAACATATCCATCCTCAGCCAATAGACATCCACTGCTGAACACAGGTCTCCCCTAAGGAACCCCACATCGATAGGTCTTGCGCTGCTGGCATCGCCGGTTACTAAGGGTTGTCGTTTGTAGGGGTTCATATGGAGGAATTTAAGCCATATCCCACCACGTTAGCCCAATGCGGGTCGGTGGTAGCCAGAGCCTCGTTTGTTGATTAGCAGCACCACGAGCAGGTGAGGTTTGCTAGGGTCCCGTGAGTTGGGCGGGACCCTTTACACCACTGCAAACATATAGGAGTCAGCACATTCTGGACAAGCACGCTTTATACAGCATGGCTTCATTGTCACTTAAGATATTAGGGTTAAGTGTTAGACCTATCAACAAGTGGGGAGCGAACAAACAAGTTTAGACTCAAGACCTTAAAGAACAATAAAGAAGTGTAATGAATTGTCAGAGACTGTTGTCATAGAAATACGATGTAGCCTTCAAGACTATTCATCATCACCATCATAACTAATATGCGGAATACTCCATGTATACTATTGCTATCGACATTAACTAGAAATCAGAGGAATACTTATCATTGTAATTAACAGAATTTAATTGCTTTGTGTCTTTACGATTTCACTTCTTGCTCTGATGGAATTCTTCAAATCGACATGTTATCAGCTTCAAAGTAAAACAATTGCCAAAATAACTCCACTGTAAGTATACGTGGTTAGTGCGCTTTACCACCACAGACCACATCATATAACACGAGATATGATCATGGTCAAATACCAACCTTTCTTGATATAGAAAAAAAAGGTACATAATCAGTACTAACCAACAGACTTCTCTGTTGATTCCATTGTTAAGGTCTCCGTCGATTCGAAAATCTGAAAATAATAATATCGATTTAAATACCTATCGACTTAATATCGATGATATAACACAATAAATAGGTCACTCACGGAGTCTGCGAGGTTGGCGGAGTTCCCGTCGATCTGGTCCAGGACTAGTGAGGCCGATGACGTCACAACCTGCAACAACAATCGCTACAGAATACATCTGTTATAAATAATAGCTACAGAAATGCAGCTAATTACCTCAAGTCCCAGCGGTGGGAACACTAACGTGTTTATTTTTCTGATCAGATATTATCTGTGTAAGCATTAATTAATTCATTATAACTTAATGATGACTTGACGTCTAAAGTTATCTTTTACAAAGCAGACAAATATTCATTTGAGTATCGATGTGCACGCATCGCGTTATACTCACATCCGGTACCTTCGTTATTCTTGGCTGGTTCACAATTATCGATTCAGCCAAGTGACCCTGGAACGTGAAATATTCATTCATCATCATCGTTATCAGCCTTTGTTTATCCACTGCTGGATATAGGGCTTCCCCAACGTGTTCCACCCAATGCAATCATCAGCTTCTCGAAATATTCATTACTAAAGGATAATAAAGTATTTCAAGGACTAACTAATACCATCACCAAATGGTTAAAAATATTCATTGATTGACGAGCAGGATGTACACCTGATGGTAAGTGATCCGCCCATAACGACCTAGAGCTAATTAGGATGACTTATTAGCATCACACTGTGCGCATAAGATATAGAGTGAATTTACTAGCGATAACGAACTTCAAACCGGAGCACAGTGATGTTCCCACAGTACTGTTTATCGGCTGCAGTAGAAGCTGCGGTAGTACCTACCTAGATGGTTTCCGGTAACAGAGTAACTATCAGTAGTAGGGACAATTGAGAACCTCTGATTGTGGTCAAGGTGTAAAGAAGGAAAAGGATTCTGTCCAGTGTAATGTTCATAGATAAATTTATTATCGTCAGCCCATAGATGTCCACTGTTGGACATAGGTCTCTACTAAAGAACTCCAATCCGATAGGTCCTGCGCTGTGCTCGTGAAGTGGGTTCCCGCGACTTTTACCAGATTGGTGGTGATCGGTGCGCGTCGTGCAGTGGTGCGCGCGAGCGGCCGGTACTCACGGTGGTGTTCATGTGGTGGTAGAGCAGCTGCTTGCGCATGTAGCCCGCGCCGCACACCACGCACTCGTACGGCTTCTTGTCGCTGTGCACGTAGCGGTGCGTGTTCAGGTTGTCGCGCGTGTTGAACGGCCGCCCGCACACCTGCAGCACCAAACACCCACCACCGTCACGTGTTGACATTAACCCCACACCCCTATTTAAGATCTATCATTTTGCAGCCACAATTTAAAAACAATTAAAACAGATATATATGTAACGAAAATTAATTATCGAAGTATTTTACACATTAAACACTAGGAGGGAATAAATGTTGTGTATATACATTAACACGACGATCAACGACTTGGTGAGAACAGCGGGAAAAGCAACGCGAGACCAGATGATGTGGACATCTTGGGGGGGGGCTATGTCCAGCAGTGGACGTCTAACGGCTAATGATGATGACGGTATACATTCATGTACAGCGTATACAGGTAAATTTTTGGTGTATATATAAAAAAAATTAAATATATATACGTATATATAAATTAATATCTTTATAAATATATATATTGTAATGTTCTTAGCAGCAGTTCTCTGACATTTATATATACATATATATTTATATTATATATATACTGCTATGCGCGTGCGCACGTGCGTGTGCGTACCTCGCATACATACGGCTTCTCGCCGCTGTGGATGCGCACGTGCTTCTTATAGTGCTCAGGGTAGACGAAGGTCGCGCGGCACACGTCGCACTGCAGCGGCCGCTCGCCGGTATGCGACGCCTTCACGTGGTAGTCCAGCAGCCTGGATGCAGACAACACGGTCGCGGTCATGAGCGCGGTTCGAGAGTGACGTCGCCGGATCAGTACGGACGTTACACTATTGCATTGCAGTTTGAGAACATTTTACTGCAACATCACGTCATGTTGCAGTAAAGTAAGTAAAGTAAGTAGAGTAAGTAGACGAAATGACAGTTAATTAACAAAATGGCGCGGTCATGGAATCGTGGTATAAAATGTAGACAGCTAAAACATGAAAAATAACCATGGCACGGCGGCATCGTTCGTGCGGACTGGTCAAAGCTATATATGTATAACAGGTACGGGTTCGATTCCCGCTGAGCTTGAGGTTCCGGTGCAGGAAAAAACTTGTGAAAAGACGGCCATGTACCAACAACAACAAGTTTTAAGCACATGTGACATCCATCAAGCCGCACCCTAAGTATGAATTTTGTAAATGTTATAGGAAGTTAAAGAGGAAGATTTGGCATGGATGGGTGACCGCTCGGCGGCTACTCGCCTGCGCCGCTTGAAGCGTTTGGGGCAGAGCTGGCACTTGTAACGCTTGTCGTCCAGGTGCGTCGCGCGCCTGTGCGAGTGCAGGTTCGAGCGCTGGGTGAACTTGGCGCCGCAGACCTCGCACGAGAACGGCCGCTCACCTGCGGACGCGAGCACACAGCAGACACATTACTTACATATACACTATTTGAAGCTTTATATATAAATAGATGCACTGAAAAGTTTTCTTCTTTGTAAACCTTATCTTGTAAGAAATTACGAACCATCACCAAGGTATTCAACGAGTGGGACTAGATGGGATAAAACTTTGGTTTAATGTCATCAGCAGCAGACATTGCAGCCATTATTTTTAGTTGCATCATTCTCCTTAAAATTATTCATCACAGTCATTCCTATACTGAGTCAACTGGCTCCTCTTCTCATGCTCACCTCCCTATCTATCTATTAAACCCAAAATTTTCTTCCATTTTTAGCAAATAGTTAACTCTATGCAGTACTTGACCATTGTACACTGGCCTAGTTAGTAGCGCGTACACACTTTTCCCCTGAGGAGACCATGCTTCTTTCAAACTTCCTCGTGTATTGCGAATAAATTTTTTTCGCGGGTCTCACATTACATACATTTTTCCTTCATCCATATTTGTACGCATGGAATAAAATAAAAAAAATCGTGTCACTGACCGGTGTGTATTCTCATGTGATCGCGCACCTCCGCGCGACGTGCGAAGGCCTTTCCGCACACGCCGCATATGAACGGCCGACTGCCCGAGTGCACCACGCCGTGCACCTCCAGGTTGTGCTGGGTGCCGAACGCCTTGTCTACAACGCGTCAACAATACTATCACCACCACCGTCTTCCACCAGCTTCCACTACCACTTCTGTAAATCACCTCTAATTAGTCCAAATAAGTTATAATGCGGGTGAAAGCAAAGAGCACAGCATCACAGTTGGAGTAAGGTATTAAGAAAGATCTACGTTAGATGAATTGATAAAGGATGATGATCAGGTTAAGTCGTCTCCTTGGTTCAACGGGACGCTTGCTCAATAGATTTCACCGGTTGGGGCGAATACTCACTGCACACTTTACAGATGAACTCCTTGACGCCGGAGTGCGTCTTTTGATGCTGTGTGAGATTCTGCTGCGTGAGGAACGACTTGCCGCACTGCGTGCACTTGAACGGTCGCGGCCTGTCCTGCAAGCGGGCAAAAGTATAAGGAAGAGACATGAGCTACCATCTGGCGGTGAGCAATACGTATACCACCACTGTACCTACTAGTATAAATAGTATGGAGACATGACAGTGATGGTCACGACGAGACGAGCGGGCCGTTTACAAGAGGTTAAGATGGAGATAAAATTCTTTAGTATCTTAAGTTTAAAGAGAAAAAGGTAAGTATCTCACCATGTGCGTCTTGAGGTGGGACTGATGTGTGTACTTGGAGGCGAAGGTCTTCCCGCAGACGCCGCAGCGATATGGCCGCTCGCCGTTGTGTACGTTCATGTGCTCCGAGAGCAGCTGTCGCGAGCTGGAAAAATATGTTTTTTTGTCTAAGAATAAGTTTAGCCATTACTACTAAATTTAACACGTGCTTCTCCTCAGCATTAAATACTTTGACTAGCAGCTCGATAGCACCAACGCTGATATGTCGATACATTTGCCACATGAGGATTGCAGCTAGTCCAGGCTGGTTCAAGTCCGAGGCCACATATTGTGAAATCAGTCAGTGAAGGGTGAAGTGTCAGAAAGTGTGAAGGGTCAGCTTCGGGTTTTCCGACGCTACTCAGCTAGCTACCACACCAATATTGTAAACGCCATGACATCATTGACCTGTTTCTGCATATGACAGCAAGATGCTGTAATCTAGGCGAGCGTGTTCTCCAAAACATTATCCACTGTCTCATTGTTATTCAAGTCTGTAAAGTTGCAGCCCAGCTCCAGCTTACTGTAATTAAAAAAAAAAATTCAACTTTATAATTTTTATCACTGCTTACTTGTACTTCTTACTGCATATTGTGCACTCGTGGGTTTTGCCTTTGTCGTTCTGCACTTTGTTAGTGTGTTTATCTGAAACAACAAATGAATTCATGTGGTAAGTCTCCGATACCACCACCGTTCAGGTAGGTGGCACCGCAATGCCTACCCCTGGCGCCACAAGCGTGTTGCCTTGTACGCCTTGTAAAGAGTTGTACCTAATGAAAGCACCACGTGGTCACAGTCAGCGAGAGTTATATGGTACCGTGTACACTTTCTAACGAGCATGTAATTTGGGTGGAGATAGCTGTTTACTAATGTCTCAGTCTGATTTTTTATTCAGAGGAGCTTCGGGACGACCAGGGCGTGCACTTGATGGGAAGTGAAACCTCCGCCCACAACACCACAGCTTGTTTGTTAATGATGTACACTGCATCAGAATATAGCAGCCGCCTCGAGACACGAGCTGCGTGTCGAGATTCTAATATTTATTTCAATAGATGTGACGCTCTTCAAATTGGAGTTTACTAATATTTGCCACGTTGCTATTTGGTGGCAGAAACCTAGACGGTCACCGGCAACAGAGACCTACCACCAGTAAAAACGCACGCGTACCCAGGTGCGCGATGTAGTCCGCCTTCCTGCGCATCAGCTCGCCGCACAGCGCGCAGTAGTGCAGACGCGCGTCGTGCGCAGACCGAGCGTGCTGAGCTGCACCAGCTGCGTCCGCAAACAGCGCGACTTCTGCAGGTACGTGGAGAACAATCAGGTTATTACATAGATTTGTATAAACAGAGGCTCAACTTTTATTTTATTCAAAGAAGCGAGGAGGCGAGCGGAGCGTTCACCTGATGGTAAGTAATGCACCCGCCCATAACAATCTGCTGCTAGTCAGCCTATATACAGTGCAAGATGAAGATTGTGTGAAAGATGTTGAGTCTTGTTACCCCAGTCATTTCACTAGTTACAGCACCCTTCAAACCGGAACACAGCGATGTTTGCAAACAACTGTTAGTCGGCAGTAATAGGTGCTGCGGTGGTGCTTACGTAAGCGACAACAGAGACTTACCACCAGCAACACACGTATTGTACTCGCACTGTGTTATGTATAAAAGCTCAGCACATAACATGGTGTAGCCTGATGATTTGCCATGCACCATGTCAGGCGCCACGTTGCCATGGTCACAAGCACCACTTCCAAACTATACACACACGTGTCAAAGAGTGCTCCATTACTCTGTACTTCACTTTCTTCGGCACAGTATCGTATCCTCACCATTTTTGGCCACGTATACCGCCGAGGGGAGACAGCTATTGAGCGACTTGTGCTCCAGGGAAAGGTTGAGAGTACCAGGCCACGATGATGAACACCTATGAGATGGACTGACCAGATAAAGGTGGCAGTAAATAGCTCACCATCGTTACCACTTTATGCACTAGAAAGTTGGCCAGCAGAGAGGAATGGCGAAGTGTTGTTAAGCTTGCGACCAACACCTAAAACGATGACCACGACCACTCTGTCAACAGTGATACCAACGAAGAAGAAGGAAGAGATCAGAGTGAGATCATCTGCCCGTATTCCTTTTACGTAAAAAATTAAATAATTTTCAACTATACATAAAAAAAAATGATAACTCACTCGCCGCCCCGTTCCGCTCGCATATCATGCACTTGTACTGCCCGTCCACCCTGGCGACAATCTGCAACTGGTATTCGTTCTTATTTAAGTATACATACAGTTTGAACTTACTTAATTAAATACTTTTAACGTGTTTCAATGGAAAAAAAATTGAAATATTCTTATTTGACTACAATATTTGTTAACGGAAATACTTTTTCAAATTTTATGGGTAGTAGGTCTCTATTGCCCCAGTCCTGTAGTTTCGGGGTATTAAGAATAGGACTAAGGTATTCCCTGCCTGTCGTACAAGGCGACTAAAAGGGTCCTCAAGTTCGTGAGCCTTAGGAGAACGACAAATGCATGGTGGTCTCGTTTGCCGTAGCAGAGCGTGGGTGTTGGGGGCTTTGCCTTTCCGTGGGATGATTTAGCCAGAGTGCAGAGGGACACCGGTGCGTTCCGTAGGAACTCCTGGAGCTCCTCCTATTGCACTGACGGAGAGCACACGTTTTAGTGGGTAAGAAGCCCCACATAACCTTGTCTTCCCCCAGAAGCAAATGTATCTTTTAAGATTTCCCCCGCGATAAAAAAAAAGTCTCTTTTGCTTGACACCACTAAGGTAGGTACCACCGCAGTCCCTATTGCAGCCGACAAACAGCAGTGTGCTAACATTACTGTGTTCAGGTTTGAAGGGCGCTGAAGGTAATAAAATCGTACGAGCAACGAAACATATCTTCTATGTATATCATCCTTATTAACGTCACAATATGTTAGGGTGTATATAATCATCAGATGAATTGGAAATATATAATGTTACCAGACTCACCACATCAGCGTCGCTCTTAGACTCAACTTCGTTCTCCACTTTGCTCTGGACAGATTTCACCTGGAACATCTCACCGGAATCCACCTTTATGAAGGCACCTCCTGCACCAGAATGTATATTTAAATGTACATGACGTTGCAAAATATCTCATCATCTTTTCCCATCACCTCTTCATCATATCTTTGAAGAAATCGAAGAGGTGATGACTTGCTCAACCAAAACATACACAGGCTAACGATAACCTAAACTCCTTCTTTCGGTAGTTCCGGCTCCCATCATATGAGAACCAGGTTATCCTGGGCAAAAATGTTTCACCACCTAAAGCCTCATTGTCAATTAACTCCATGATAATTTAAGATCAAAAATAAGTAAAGATCATCCGTCTGCTTACCCTGTTCCTGTGCCGCAGCAATGATCGCATTCGCAGTCTCCTCGTCCCCCGACACCTGCAGCTCTATCTGTGTATCATCATTGGAATCTGTAAATAAATAATTATTAACGTAGCTCAAAAGATTGCTAGACTTAAGTGGCAGTGGGCAGGGCATATTGCTCGAAGGACCGACGGCTGATGGGGCAGTAAGGTCCTGGAGTGGCGGTCGAGTACCGGTAAACGTGTTGTTGGGAGGCCCCTCATACGGTGGATCGACGGGCTGGTGGAAATCGCGAGAACCCGCTGGATGCGAGCAAAGCGGGACCGTCTCTGGGGGAGACCTATGTGCAGCAGTGGACATCTGCCGGCTGCAAGTACAAATATGCAGGTGCAATTATTTTGTATAAATTGTTCTACTCGTGAGGCTATTACTAAGTAACGCACCCTGGTTGTCGCCGTGCTCGCCGTCACCATCACCATCGCCGGGCACCACTAGCGAGATCTCGCTGTCACCGTACAGCAGCTTCTTCCCGGCGACCACGCGTATAATGGAACCGTTCTCACCGTCCATTAGTATCGTGTCTGAAAGCGATAGCTCTTTACCAATCATGAGGACGTGCATCGTGACGTCATCGTTCACGTCTTCGACGGAAAGTAAGCGGTCCAACACAGCAATTTATTATGTACTGCTCACGTTCGTCATCGTTGTCGTCGTCCAGGATTTCCAACTTGCCGAGTATATACTTCTTCTCCAGCTCCTCGGCACCGCCGCTGGCGCACGATAGCAGGCTGACGTCGAAGTAGCCGTCGGACTGCGCCTTGTCTCCGTCGGTGACCAACTGCAACATCAATCGACCGTACCAATTAACTTGAGGCTGCTGATGGTGAAGCTTCTGCGTCTTCTAGGCGAGGTCTCGCCGCATCGTTACGAGCAGTCGGATATATCACTTACTACCGAGTGAACATTACACTGGTCTTATAGATGATTAAAAAAAAACAAATATTGATCACCTTGGGCGTTGCTTCACTAAACATCTTCGTTTCCTCCTCAGATGCTGTTATGACTGCTAAGGAACAATCTGTAAAATGTATCAAGCGTTTCGTCATTTCAGCTCACGGATGTCCACTGCTGGACATGCATCTAAAATATCATTGCTTTACCAGCCAAGCTTAGCATGAGTTGGTCAGAGCGGTGGAATAACGTTTATATTCTCTCTTAGTCGCCTTTTTAAGACACGCCGGGGTTACTTATAGAACAAAACTTTTCATCATCATCATCATCATTATCAGCCGACAGACGTTCACTGCTGGACATAGGCCTCATCCAAAGATCTGCACATAGATCGATCCTGCGCTGCCCGCATCTAAGTGCTTCTCGCAACCTTTACCAGATCATCAGACCACCTGGTTGGGGGCCTGCCGACAGTACGCCGTTAAATTTTTCATACTTGATTTAAAAAAAAAAATTATACTATTAAGCGACGAGTCGGGACACTCGCCTGATGGTAAGTGATACGCGCGTCCATAACAACGTGACGCTAGTTAGGATGTTATATACTGCACCACATTGTGCTCGTCATCTAAGACATAAGATATTGAGTCTCGTTACCTCAGTAGTTACAACGCCCTTCAAACCGGAACACAGTAACGTTTGCAGACGACTGTGTCCGGCGTGTTTAAAAGGCAACATAGCATGAGATGTACCGAATCTATTTTAGAAGCTATACTAAATCGTCTCCGTCTTCACCTTCGTCAATCTCCATGGGCTGCTCCTCGTTGCCAGCATCACTGCCGACGTCCTTGCCGGCTTGCCTGAAACCTGCTAAATCGGACGCCCTCCCGAGCATCTTCGCCAGAATAGCTGACGTGAAGTCATTCTTCTGAAGATCCTTTACATTGATGCTTAGCACCGAGTTCGTCACCTTCCCGGCTGCTGCCGACGACACTGATGATGTTATTGATGGCACAGTCGCCGCTGTCATCACCGATGACGTCACAATGGAGACCGTCTGCGGCGCTGATGAATTCTGGCTGGTGATCCTCGGTGCCTTTCCGGTCAACGAGCTGGTTGTTTTGATGCTCTGGGTGAGTACTGACGTGCCGACGGTAACCTTAAGGTTCAATGTCGACGGTGTCAGGATCTTGATTTCCTGTTGGAACGTTACAGTACTTATAACCTGGGACATTGTTATGTTAAGAGATACCAGGATCTCTTCAGATAAGAACAGGAAATCTATAGAGCGACTGCTAACCTTTAAACTTTTTTATTTTTTTATAACAGCAACGAGCACTTGATGGACCTTAGATTCCTTTGCTAAATAAAAGAAGTGTCTTCTACGCATTCCACCATCAGTTACACAGTCATGGAGGAGTCCCGAAATAGGTCTAGTCTCCAAATGTGCGGGTTCACAACAATCCTACAACCAAGCACACTCCACAACATTAGAGATGGAAAGTCTCATCAGTAGGAACATGAAGAAGGTTTGTTAATGCTAGCTGATGCTGTGAGGTTCTGTCTATCTGTTAGATCAGCGTGATCTCCGAAATAGTTGGACCGAATTCCACGAGTCCTTCAGTGGAAGATAAGTAAAAAAAAAGTATACGTATCTAATATGGCTTACGTTATTGAAACTGGAGGCTGTGGTGGCGATAGGCCGCGCTGCCGCTGCTGGCTGCCATTTGCCCGCCCTGAGTAGATAGTCCGGCGGCAGAGGCTGCAGCTTCGAAGCCGGCAGCACGATCCTCTTGCCCTCGAACTTCTTCTCCCCGCTCGTGGCGACGACAACTTTGTTTGTCTCTTTGCTTTCAGCCTGATAACTCAAGTTATGACTCTGCAGTGTCTTTTTGAACTGGCCCAACATGGACGTCTTTATAACTTTCAATCTGGAAACATCATTTAAGTTTCATGACCAAAACTGATACTAGGTGTCAAATACTATAACCACAGAAGATCGTTTCTGTAGATAGTATCCTGTAAATGTTACCGACTTCCGGTTATTCCGCTCGCTGTAATGTTTTCATACGATACCAGTAAGACATTTTCTTGGTGGTGAGGATGTCCACAGCAATGCAACGCTACTTAGAATATATATACAGCTCGCGCACTACACTCATCGTTATACAGTAAATTCACTTTTAAACGGTAATGTATGTACACTACTGCTCCGCAGGATACGTGGTGAACCTGAGTAGGTTTCCGATACAAATGTTAGACCATCAGCAACAGAGAATTTATTGGTCTCTATTGTTGTTACGTACGCGCTCACTTCATAGTGGGCCACGTCGGTGCGCGCAGCCATCGCTAATTATACAAATACCCACGTTAGACCAGTGTTATGTATTTACATATACCCCCATACATAACAATTGTTAAACGCAGTTTTATTTATTTAATATTATACACCTCCTGTAAAGGCGAACTTAATGCCATTGGCATTATCTTCCAGTCTACCTTGGGTAATGCAGAGATGATGAGGTAGGTGCATCAAATAAATACAATATAATATATAATACACGAATATACATATATATATATATATATATATATATATATATATATATATATATATATATATATATATATTATAGACACATATATGATATTAAATTTATTTCAAGGAAGACTCAGTCCTAATATCATTGAGGAAAATTTCCTGTACTTCCTGCTTAAAAGTACACCGATTGGTTACTGTTCTGTTATTTAGATGGAGTGCATTCCAGAGAAGAATGGAATGGATAGAAAAGGTGGAGTGGTGTGGGAAGGGTACGAAAGAAGCGAGTTGTTAGAGGAGCGAAGATCTTTGTCGTGGTTAATACCTAAATACTTAAAACAGGAAATAAGATAAGGAGGTGGTTTAGGTGAAATTAAAGTAGAAATTAGGTTGTTGAGAGCACGCAGGCTTCGCCGCTGATGGATGAGTGATCACTTTAACTGTGAACGAAACGTAGATACATGATCACACTTACGAAGGCTGGAAACGAATCGAATGCAGTTATTTAAAAGACGGTCATACTTATTGAGAAGGTCTGCATTCAGGTCGAAATGGCACACATCAGCATAGTCGATGATAGGGAGGATTAAAGTTTGTACAATCACTGCCTTAGTTTTTGGAGGGAGAAAGTTTATCAAGCGGTAGACAGCTCGAAGAGTACCGGTTGCTTTCTGGCTAACTGCAGCCACTTGTTGTTGCCAACTAAGTGTTGCGTCGATGTGAAGACGAAGGTCTTCAACAGAGGGTGCCAATTCAATTATGTTACCATCGTATATTATCGTCGGTAAAGTTGTTGAATCCAGTTTACGGATAGTCCGATGGTTCCCCACTATTATAGCTTGACACTTGGAAGGGTTAACAGTTAGTCCAAACGTCTTAAACCAACCCTTACTGTACTCTAGGTCTTTGTTAATCTCGCCTATCGCTACATCTGCACTATCCACACTAGCCTGTGCGTACAACTGCAAATCATCGGCATATAGATGGTACGCGCATCGAAGATGGGTAATGAGATTAATGAATTTTAGTATCATGAACATCATCAGCCGATAGACGTCCACTGCTGGATATAGATCTCCCCCAAAGATCACAATCCGGTACCGCCAGGCAATAGGGACCCTCGTTAATATGTGGAGGAATTTCGGCCATTTCTCACCACGCTGGCTCTGTCCGGGTTGGTGGGCGCCAGAGCCTCGTTTGTTGATCAGCAGGTGCACCGCGAGCAGGTGAGGTTGGCTTGGATCCCGTGAGTTATTGTGCGGAACCCCTTACACCCCTGCAGTATACATACATTAATATGTTCTGGTTTGAATGGCGTCGCTAGCAGCTAGTGAAATTACTGAGATAAATTTTTACTTTAACATGTGTTTTAAAGCGTGATTACTGAGATGCAGTGTACGCCATTTGAACCATCACCTCGTCGTTAAGGGCAGACCTATCCCTTACCATTAGCTGAATGTTCCACTCGTATACTTTGACTAATAGACGGGACAAGATTTTTTTTCCCAGTAATTTTCTACGTTATCTGACAGTTTAGATGATGCTGGTATTTGATCATGCTTAATACAGTACAAGAGACCTATGTCCAACAGTGGACGTCAATCGGTTGAGATGAATATCAATATCTTTGCTAACTCTTAGATGATGTTCACTCCTCACCTTACTTGTATGGAGTCGTACTCCGTACATGTTTTGTAGCATTTCTTGCATAGTATCTTCGAGTGCGCTCCATCCTCCTTCACCGGTCGCTCCACGATTTCGTTGAGGACGTCCACCAACTTCTTCCCGGACTGCAGTGTCGTCTACAACAGTCATTTTAATCAAATTAAAACATTAATTATAATCCGAGCTCCAAAGAAAACTATGACAGTAAAGTTTGACAAGAGAAGAGTTTTGGCATAATATATCGGAGAAGTAGTAGTGAGCAAACATTACTGCACTCAAGTAGGAATGGTTCTGTAGCTAATCAAATTATTTTTGAAACTAGATATAACAGTTTACCTAAAGCAAAGTTCTGCAATGTAAATATCTTAACTGGAGCCAAGTGACCCACGGCACGCGACGCCTGTACCGGACGAAGTGGGCGGCGCCGGTGACCAAATGAAACGCGAAAATATACTGATGCAAGAGTAGTCAGTCACCAGCTAGCCCGCAGGACAGCAGGAGTAGTGGAGTAGGGAGTCACACGGCACTCTTAACTTTGTTAATTAATTGAATTGTATTTCAGATGAAATTAGTGAATAAAAGTTATTGTTATCCACCTCGCTTCTCATTTCCTAAACAGAATAATTCTCTACTTATAAAAAAATACAATATATAGGAGATATCCAGAGATTCTTTAACTTTGTCACGTATCTCAGAAACTATTACACGTGAACACTCAAAACTTGGTCGAGGTATTGCTTCTGCCATATAGAGGTCAGCTAAGAATAGATGATACAAAATTCCTTTTCCGAAGGTAGCTGCGCGAGTGTTAATAACAGCAAAGGGTAGCGGCAGGTTGCCGCGGGATGAGTATATTTTTGACATATTTTAAATCTAATCCTAAGTTACATCCAGCAAAGCGGGCGAGGTACAGCTACTTTATAAATATATATCTAAACTTGGAGACTTGCTTTACAAAGCAAACACATTTATAACTTTATCATAGAACAAATGAAGTTGCGCCCCCGTTTAGTTTCCACTTACCGGATCTGTGAATATGTTCACACCATTCCTTAAGGAAACACCGGCTCTGTTATTGCACACGAGGCAATTCATACTGAAATTTAAAGAGAAAAACATTCATAACACAAAATGCATGAATTAGAAAAAAATTATAATTTCATTCCATTTTTATCCATCGCTGAACAGACGGGTTCATCCTCATTGACGATGGACGGCCATCGTTAGACATAGGTGCTATATGTTATACAAAGTACATACCGATTAAAGCCAATATATTAAATATATATATATACAAATAACAATATGCATTTTATTTTGTAAAAGGACGTTCCATCATTCCATCAGTTAAATCATGCCCACTGTTGATCAAAGACTTCTACGAGGTCTTCTGTTAAATAAAGTGTATTTATAATGTATTTTACTGTACTATTTTATATTTCCGCGTCCTTCCCAATATTTTGATATTATTTATTTTCTCATGATTACTTCCATTATTTAGATAATTTTTTATATGCATCATCGTCATCATCAGCCGATAGGCGTCCATTGCTGGACATAGACCTCTCCTAAAGATCTCCACGTTACATGCTTATTACAAACTAATCAGTAAAATAACAAATAATCTGCGAATATTTTGTATTAATATTTGTCTCATATAGTAACAGAAACAAAATCTAAGATAAACTTTTGTACTTTGTATAAGTTAAAGAATAAACATCTAATACATATATTTGGATAAAGTCGTCGAATTTCAGACTTTTATTGGTTTCATCGCATTTTGTAAAGGTTTAACATACTTTTTACGTGCTTACAGTATATTTGCGTACACATTTCTATATTGTACAAATAAATAATTTTTCAATGAAAGTTATTGTTTCCTACATACAGTGTGCAAAGTGTACGTGCCAAATGTGTGTGAATATACGGTTATGCTAATTGCTGCATATAATTAATTTGGATCACGAAAATTATTCGTATTTTCCGAATGTATCCCAAAATTATTCAACAAACATAATTGTTAATTAATAAAAACTGAGAAACTTAGTAATTAATTACGATTCAATTATCTAACAAGTAAACTGCGAATTGCAGCTGTAGATCTTATATACAAATGGTCCTTCAAAACAAGTTATTTTTCTCCATAACATATATATGTGATTTCTATCAGATTAGACATTAGGAATTATGTAACGTTTAATACAAGATATGCCGTCCGCTGATATGTTATTTTGTTTACTTCCTTATCATTATCAGTTGGCTCAAATTTAAATCTATTGCCACCATACACAAGTAAATTTCAGATATACGTAAAAGAAATTTGTCAGTCAAAATGTCATCGGTATTATAGTACTGCGGCAGCCATTTTGCCACATATCACGTTCAGTGGCCTAAAATTTGATGTAAAAATCCCGATTTCAATTATAAAATATAAAATTACCTGTAAAAACCATTAATGTCTGTAGATATTTATTCGTTCCTGAAGGTTTTCAGAAAAGTTTTTTATATAAGTTGTCAGCAATGATTCACTAGCACAAGCAGCCACCATTACGCTTTGATTTGAAGTAGTTCACAATGTTGCCATTGCGTAGCGCAGCTAACTGCATTTCATTTATAATAACTTAAAAAGAAATGTTTAAATATAGACCATTTTTTAAATTGCTTTGTTTATTTTAGTATTAGTTATTTTTTTAAATCATAAGATTTTAGAACATCAGAAATAATCTCGACTTTTGGGGTTTTTTTGTCTATGACCTTAATGTTGGCGGCAAACGTGACAGTTTGATGTTATTGATAAAAGTGACATAGTTTTAAATTGTTTTGTTGTGTGCTTGAGTGAAATAAAAACGGTATTTCGTTTTAATATTTATTTAATGAAAATAAAATAAAAACCATTCAATCGAAACATTGTTTATTTCTATAAAATTTACATTTCTCTTCGCGCGAATGTAGCTCTGTAAGGTATACTTTTAAAATTTTATTACACGAATTTTTACATGAGAAATCAGAAAAAAATAAGAAACAGTTTAAATATAATATTTACATATTGACATATACTTTCACATTTTATTTAATCTATACAAATATTTTTATTATTAGCTTACTTTCATGAATTTTTCAAGTAAACTTGTGCAGCACCTTTCTTCAATTAAAAACATTCTACTTACAGAAGTGTTATTTAAATGTTTATATAGATGTTATGTTTAAAGTAATCGATAACATATATTTTAAACATATACATTTTTGTTATTAATTAAATTGAAATATTTTCTAATGAATATCAACAAATCTTTTTGTACTGAAGCATAGCAAGAATATACCGAAATTTAGCAACTTAAAAATAACCTCTAAATTTTTACCACTAATTCTTTTCCATGTACTTAAATTATATATTAAAACACAAAGAATGTGTTGTATTTTTTACTTCTCCATTTTCTCCTCAAATACAATTACAAGAAATTAAAGCTTTTATAATGTGCATGTTAAAAGTCTTTGGTAGATATTTTTTTTAATCAACTGAGGTAAAAAATGATATTATATTGAAAGGTAAGAATGAAATAAAGTTAAGAGGGTATTACATGCAAGTAATTTGGATTGTGTTTGCATATTCTTGAACTGTCTAGTCTTTGGAAATGTGGTTCAATTAGATATTTGAGAAATCCATGCACTAATTTATTTCTTTATTTATTATTGCACTATACACTAAGTTTTGACAGAGAAAGGAAATGTGTCTATTGAGGATTTCCTTCTTTTAACTAAGTATGTCTCAAATAAACTGTAAAATTTTATATGTTCTGTTCGAAGTAGACATAAGTAAAATTGTTCATGATATTAAAAGTCTCAACACATTTTTATAGTGGGTATGGCTAATGGTTAAGTTGACTGTTTCACGTTTGATCATGCTTCTGGTTCTGAATAGGAATTGGGTGTGGATAGTCACGAAGCGTTGCTTCAAATTGTTCTGCATCTGTCTTGAGTTTTATGCGGAGTGGTAGTGTATAAATGAAAGATTGTTGTGTTGACATGTATTTAATGTTTACCATGTAACTACAATACCTAAATCCCAATGAATGTTCTAGAAATAAGAGAACTAAAATTAATGTTGTTATACATAAGCTTAAAAGTATAGATAATGCCGGGGTGCAGTTTCGTTTTGTTTTAATTCCATCGGGCATAGTTTCGCGTCTTGACCATGTGAACAACTGATGTGTACTTCTCGCTTCGACATGTGTCTGTTTGTTATGTGACTGACTGAGTGGTTACATCAAGCTTCTAACTTAAACTATTGCATAATTGTTATATTGCAACTGCCTTCAAACGTTGATCTCTTTATGTTCGTTTGTAAAATATTTATAAATTCCTTGATGGCAGTTGCAATGATCATTTGCATTCATCTATTAGTAAGGCCTGCCTAGTAGTACTCCGGTACAACATGTATTTAATGAAATATCTCACAATAAACCGAAATAATGATAGTATCTGTCTGTATGTACATTAAAACACAAAACGGACAAAAAAAGCTATCACGACATCGATGTCCTAACGCTAAACATTCAATTTTTTTTTTTAATAATTATTTTCCTTCGAAAATATTCCTAGAGAAAAAGATATGCATCTAATTACCTGATAATAATGGTTTTTACACAGCTATTTTAAGGACTACACCGTTCTATATATTCTCACTATAACACTGTTTACAGCGGGTTGAAAACAAGGACAATTTGAGATTGATAGATTTCCACTGAACATTACACAGCTAACTTTTACTTTTAGATGTTATGATAACAAAAAACTACTTACTGAAGATACAAATTTAAATATGTTACACAGTTACTAATTTCGAGTTTGGGTTAGGTTAGGTTAGGTTAGTGGAAATCTGGTGTCACCGGTTTTTGTGCAATATTATAAACAGTAATATAGACAAGCTACCACAAATTCACATCATACAAACGTCTATAGTCAGACAAGATAAAGAAAAATATAGCATTATCCATGGTGTTGAACGTTTTGCAGACTAGTTCTAGGTAATCCTAGTGCTGGAAGTGGATACACATTAAAACATCAACGGCCACCACATTCATTATGTATTTCGTTATTTTTATGAAAATCTTTTATAGAAAATCTGTTGTAATTTTCCCACTAATAGAATATAATTGACTTTGCGACTACTAGCCTAAAGTGTGCTAAACTATTTCTTATATATAGACATTTTGCGGTTCTTAAACAATGTTAGATGTTGCGAAAGGCGAACGCGCGCCGGTGCGGACACGAAACCCATGCAGTGATAACGCAACATGCACACACCAAGCTTTATTAAACTCACAAAATAAAAGAAAATGAAACTCGCATGTATTCTAGTTTACAGCATTTTTTACTTTATTTCACGTATTAGTTTTACAACTGAAAAGTTTACCAAGGCCCGCGCTCGGGGTACGACGGCGGACACTACGTGTGTCGTCATCAGCGCGACCCAGGGGTTCGGCGAACGGAAACTATCTAACTCCACTAACGCGAAAACAAACTCACAAACTAATAACCACTAGTACAGTAATCACTAAAACACGGAAAAAGCTAGTACCATCCTCAAAACTCGACACGTTACGTTTCGCTTCTACTACGACATTCGGATACTAAACAAAAGAAATTATATCGCAGAGTGTTTGAAAATGGCACCGTCATCGATACAAAACTAAACTCTAACAATACACAAAGAATAATGGGAATAATGCTTAAATCATAACTAAGCCGCTAATATATTAAACGAAACAAAAAAAAAACTGAAATACGTACGCACACGGAAGTCGGAGCTCCGTTGAAACATATATATAAATATATAAAAAATAATAATAAAGAAAAAAAATCAAATAATGGAAATGTAATAAATGTGTTAAACATGAAAACTCTTGTTACTGTGTCTAAGTTATATTAAAAAAAAAACTAACTGTTAATGTCTTTATAGGAGTGATCTCGATCACAAAAATGTAATTATATATAAAGGAATAATAACGATGTTGCCATTGACAATAAAATAACTACCCACCCCCTCCCCTCAGCCCCGCAACTCGCCGAAATTTTCCGTTACTGGTAACTAAAATAGTCTACATGGTCAAATCGTACGCTATATGCCAATTAAATAGAGCCAACGGACGGATACGGAGTGGAATAGAAAAAAAATATGTAAAATTTAGCAAAAAAATTATAAATACTCTTTAAGGTTATTTCTGATATTTAACTTCGTGATGAGAAGGAATTTACTTGTGAAATTACTGTGGTAACGAGACAATATCCCATGTCTCAAAAGCGACGTGAACAATTTGGCGCAATGTATATAATCTTATCCGGCGTAGTATTGTTTCGTTAATATAAAAAAAAAATATTTTTAGAATTTATTTATTTTCTGTCCCTACAGGATTATTCAGTTGTAAATAAAAAGGCTTCGATAATCTTACATCGGTATCCTTGACTCCATTTAAGTAGTATATATTGTCTATAATCTAAAATGTCGGAATCTTTGCAATGGCAAAATAAATCCCATCCCCACCCGCCCCAACCCCATTCCCCCGGAAATGAACCCGCACTCGTAGTGTGGCTGTGTGTGTCTGTGTGTTGCCGTCCGTCTTGATATGTGTGTGTGTGTTTGCGCCGCTGCTTCGCCGTTAGCTAGAAAAGCAAACACGTTCAAAATGTGAGTCTTGGCATGTAATGGAGGGCTGCGGCCTAATGCGAAGAAACGGTTTCAAATATATATATATATTTCTTTATTATCTACAATAAAGTTAAAATTTGCCCCCGATTTCTCGTGGTGTTTGACAATAAGGTCGAGGACATTAAAGTCCAGAACGGTCCGGCTCTCATATGCAGACCATTGATGTTATTGTGGCGGCACATTTACAATATGAGGGTGGTGCTAGCTAGGGTTTGCGAAAAAATCTTACCACTAACATTACCATACCAACTTGTGGGCCCAGAATCGAACTAGGTACCTCGCGTGTTACTAGGCAAACTACTAAAACACATTTTCTTCGATTACGCCGCATTGAATGTAATTAATTTGTAAGTAATAAAAAAAAAGAAAAAAAGTATGATCATAGACAAAAAGAAAAAACTGGCATCGATAACTCAGAAACGTGAAAGAGGAAACGAGGAAATAAAAAATAAAATCCTGAAACATAAGCGGAGGACAGAGTTGAAGCTTTTAGTTGTTTTACACAAACGTTTTCAGTATCGCGACCCTTTCGATATATTTACACTAGTTATTTGTCATTCTGATATGTAGACTTCTATGTGAAGCGAATAATCGACATCTTAAACAATTTTAGATTTAAAATTGACTTATATTAAGACAGGACAAGCACACTGCGTCAAGCTTGCCAAGCGTTACGACGACGCCTCACAACATACATACATAACATACACATATACATATATATATATATTTATATATCTACAAATCTATACGACATTACAAATTGACACCACCGCACAATTATATACTCGATCACAAAGATATGTGTCCATTCTAGCATCGGTAGCGCCATTTTGTGATTCGATATTTCATGCGGCGAATCGACAAAATGGCGCTAAAATATATAGTGGTACATCGCCACATATAAACACTATAATAGCCTTTGCTTATATAATCTGTAACACATTAGCCCAAAATAAACCTTTACACATCCAGTTTATTTACATTAAAAACTCCTTTTTACACAACACGTACGCTATACTTTAGAAACTTTGGCTTATCATTTGGCATAGACAAGGCGAAACAAAGTCCATAAACAAACTGTGACTACAGAGACGCGGGTAGTGTCTTCGAAATTCAAATGCCGAGTAATTTAAAATTGGAACGTACAAACTTAACACGCGTGTATATAGATACTATATTAAGAATACCTACATTTCATAAATAAAAAAGAAATAATTAATATAATATATAATAATAAATAAATGATTATAAACAACCGTTTTAATGTTCTCATTGCTGGGACTCGGAGCCTTCTCCCACAATGGGAAAGTTAAGGCATTTTATCCATCACGCTGGCCAAGTTACAGTTGGCAGATGTCATATATCCACGAAAGCTGTCGTTCTTGGAACAGGTCGGTTTCCATACGATGTTTTACTTCACCGGAAGCTCAAGATTAGTGGAGATCGAACCCGCGTCTCGTCGAGACGTACAGCGTGTGCGACCACCGCCTAACGAACTAAGCTATCACGGTTTCGTATTATATTATATAAAACGTTTTCATCTTTACGTTTGTTTCGCAAACTTCAAGCGGAAGTTAAATTCAAAATATTAATTTTAATGAATAACGCGCCAAAAATTAATTTTTACTATATACGTGTGTATAGTGACGTATCAAAGTCGTTTATTATTTTGTCGTTGTCTATGGATGCTGTAAACGACAGGTGACATCTGCGACGGTGATCGAAAGCAAAAATAAAGATGAAATTCGTTATCTATGGTCCCTACTATAAACGGTTTAAAATATAGTTAATCTTTATTCCAACAAACGGTCAAGTCCGTAAAGCTGTCGAGAGTAAATCAGTCGAAAATTTTGAGTAACCACATACATAAAAAATATACAGGAGTTTCCGGTAACATATACAAGATATAGTAATGATTTTTATATCTCCCTTTTTTTCGGCATGAACGGATTTTAGGCATGTGTCATTTTTTAAAATTTTCTTTTAAATGTCATGAACTACGACATATAAACGTAGCTAATAAATACATTTAATAAGTCATACACTAACATATAACAATAACTAATTTATATTTAATATAAAACATTTAAATAAACTTATTTGAATATAAAACAACACAATAATATATCTTCCGGATGAACAAACCAATAAAAATTTCTATTTCATTATTCATCATCGTTTATATCGTGATTATCATATGGACGTTTACAATCGATAGAAGCGTCAATAAATTAAAAAACAATTTAGGCCGCGTTCGACTGCTCAATTATTAAAAAAGTAATAATAATAATAAAAAAAAAACACTACAACACTAATATAATACAGACCGCATCACTCTTTTGTGCGGGAAATGGGTATCACCGTAATAAAACACTACTATTATTACATAACACTCGGTGAAAAAAAAAATTATTAAGTTGGTAACACCGTCAGTCGTCGCCGCTGGCAGCATTGCGCATGCGCCGAAGCGACAGGTGCGACAGCGGCGGCGCAGACTTAGCACTTGGTCCGATCCCTAAACACAATATCATGTCTTTTTAAAACACTCCGCCATGTTTCCTCGTGACGTTTAAATATTTCCTCTTACAAAACTAATCTGACTGCTGTCTGCCCTTACTAGTATTCCTCCTCCAGGCCGTTGTTCTGGCCTTGCCTGTTCTGCTCCTGGCTCTGGGACTGGCTCTTGATCTGCTGCTGGCCTTTGTTCTGGCCGATCTGTCGCGACGACGAGAAGCACAGCTTCATCACGAACGGGAATTTCGCACCTGAAATAATCGATTGAAGTGACAGTGGACGTCCATCGGCTCTGTTAGTCAAGGGCGGGGGTGTTACTTGTTGTCTTTGTACTACGAACCGACAAGACCAGCGAGATGATCACCCAATGGTCCATGATACGTCTGCCCATAACAATGTAGTTCTAGTTAGGATGACATACACAGCATCACATTGTGCTCGTCACTTTGAAACATACTATGTTGTCTCGTCACCCCAGTAATTACAATAGCAATAGCGCCTTTTAAACCGGATAGCAATAATGTTTGCACAATGCTGTTTCGCGGCTGCAATAGGAGCTGCTGTGGTATCTACCTACACGATCTCCGGCAGCAGTGGTATGTCCTTCAAGTCTGCTGGGAGGCGATAGAGAACCAAATTCAGCGAGGGTCGAACCCTTGCATCTTGGAGTTATGGCGACGTTAGAACCACTCACAAACTGACGCCATCACAATCCGGAAGTTCATGTACTCACCTGGATGTTGGATGGTGGCGTGGTTGCACGCCATTATCGCCATCACCGACTGCGATATATTCGTGAACTCCATCAGGCCAGATGATGATCTGGAAATGTAATCGGATATGTTTAGTCTGAATATTTTTAAATTGCATGTATAAAAAAATTATTACCAATGGATTGGACTTTTAAAACAATTTGAATATTTCAGTAAGGGTAGATTAATATATATATAGCTTAGTTGTACAATTGACGCTCCTTTTTTTAATTCTACCTTCATTTCTTTATAGTTTATCAGATACTCTGCTAATCAACAAACGAGGCTCTGGCTCCCACCAAGCCGCATTGCGCAAGCGTGGTGGGAAATAGCCCAAACCCGCCATATAAAACCCTTCAAACGTGAAGATTTTTAGAGGAGGCCCATGTTCAGCAGTGGACATTTGTCGGCTAATGACGATGATATCAGACTACCCACATTAAATTGTGCAATGCCACAGTATCATTTGTGGCGGTGTTCGATTTCCGAACGCACCCCACGACTGAAGTTGAATTTGGGATTAGCTCTGACAACGGGCCGAGGAAAGAGAGGAAGAGCGGCGCAGGTCAGGAAGTCGAGGTCGATGGGACAGAAGGCTACAATCCGTATCGCACGAGTGATTATTAAAAGACTACGAACTAAGAATGCTAATTACGGTGTTCCGGTTAGAAGGGCGTTTTAGCTAGTGAAGTTACTGCAGTAAGGTGAATCAACATATTTTCTCTCAAGCCGACGACCACAATGTGGCGCAGTGTATGTCGTCCTAACTAGCGCCACGTTGTTATCATGTAATAAACCAGTTTACCTTTCGCTCTTCAACGGGAATTTGGATATGGTGTGAGGCGGCGCCACGCCGTAGTCCTTGAACACCTGGAGCAGCTGATCGTCGGACACGTCTGGCGGCGTGTTAAAGAAATGCAGCACCTGAAGTCAGGGTTAAGTCTTTTATTTAACGAACAAACGAGAGAGTGAATGATCACTTGATGTTAAATGATACGCCTGTCCATAACAACTTGGCGCTAGTTAGAATGATATACACAGCACTACATTGTACTCCGTCGCATTAAGGCATAAGATTTAAGTCTCTTTACCCCGGTAATTTCACTAGCTACAGCACCCTCCAAACCGGAACATAATAATGTCTGCTAGATCTCTATTGCTGGGGACCGTTTAGGTAGGTACCAATGTAGCTCCTATTGGAGCCGACAGTCTGCAGTATGCAAAGAAGATGTGTTCCGGTTTGAAAGGCGCTCTAGCTAATGATAATATTAAAGTAACGATTCTCAAGGCGACACGTATAATATAGTGTTGGCTACGGTATCCTAACTATCGCCACGTTGTTACGGATAGACGTATTATTTACCATCAGGTGAACGTACTAATCATCTAGTCGCTCTTTACCATCAAAGACAATATTACCGCTTACCATCAGATGATACGATGTTAAGAGCTAATCATTATATAAAGTATTGAAAAGATTTCCTTCCTTTTTAAATTAACGACTCACGGGATCCAAGCCAACCTCACCAGCTCGTGGTGCACCCTGATAATCAACAAACGAGTCTCTGGCGCCCACCAACCCGCATTGGGGCAGCGTGGTGGGGAATGGTTCAAATCCCTCCATTGGTGAACCCCTACGGACGGACATGAAGATCTTTGGGGGTGGCCCATGTCCAGATGTGGATGTGTATGGGCTGATGATATATAGATATATTTCTTCAACGTCTAAGAATATCATTTTGTGACTTACTTTGGATGGTGGCTGTATTCTGTTCTTGTGAATGGAGGCCGGCGTCAGGAATCTATTGTTTTTGTTGCCAACGTAGTCCTTGAACGATGGACTCTTGTCGGGCAGCGGGTAAGGGTTCATCACCTCGGACAGGTACGCCTGCTTGGAGAACCTGCGGAGGATTTAGAGGTAACTATAAAATAAACAATTAATGAGGACCAGGTGTTTACGTGAAAGTATCAAAGAGAAGAAGACTCATATGCACCGAGGACGACCATCATTTTTTTTATACAATTAAGTGACGAGATGAATGGGACGTCCATTTGATATTAAGTGATACGTCTTCCCAATATGGTGTATTACTTACCATCAGATAATACGATAAGACATCGAGTCTCATCACCTCAATAATTAATCTTACTACAACGCTCATCAACCTGAAACACAGTAATTACTATTTATCGTCAGGAATAGGAACTGATCTATCTGGATGGTCTCCGGCAACAGAGACCTACCACCATCAAAACCATGGGGGTTAAGGTTCTGTTTGTCCACAGGATTTATCGAATAAAAATATTATTTAAGATTTCTTTCCATTCCAAGAACAAAAAAGCTTTCCGTGGTGCTTTCTTTAATTACCATCAGTTGGTATGGTGGTAAACAGTTGTGGAGTTACAGAAGAACTTCACTTACGCCAGTGTCAGAGTGTAGTCCCCGACGGTGACGTTGTTTAGGTTCTGAACGCACCTCTCCACGGAGACGCCGTCGCCCATCTGCACCATAGCGGTGCCTTCTTTCGTCTTCAGGAACTTTATCTGTGACCGTGATCAGTGCACATCACGTTTTACGAAATATTGAATGTTTTGTGGTTAACATTACAGGAAGACCTGTGACCATCAGTGGACGTCCATCGGTTATGAAGATGATGATGATGGAGGTAGTTCAACCTAAGTGCTTGGAATTTCATGATCAAGTTGGGTCTACCCTGGCCATGATCATAAGACGCCGTCTTTGTGACGTACAACCTCGTGGGTCTTGATGGACCTCATCATCATATATTGTTTTATATTCCACAAGCTAACTCCCAATTTTACGTGAAGTTTAGTGACAATGATGATGAAGATGTTTAATAGTTCTGAACCTTCTTTGTTTTTTTTTTAATTTCTATTTTGCATTGATATTATTTTTCAGGCCTTTAGATTACTACCGTAATATTAACAACATTTATTATTTTTTTTTTAACATTTATTTATTTATATATATGTATATACTAATTTAGGCCATTTACAGTTTTTTCTAACATTATTAATATATTTTTTTTTATTTAAATTTATACTTATGCTATCTAATTATCTTATATAACACAATATAGACGTAGTGTTGGGAGGGCTCCCACAAGGTGGACCGACGATCTGATGGGAATCGCGGGAACCCACTGGATGCGAGCAACGTGGGACCGATCCATGTGGAGATCTCTGGCGGAGGCCTATATCCAGCAGTGGACGTCTATCAGTCGATGATGATGACACATGATATTATTGTGTAATAAAACATTTGATTCGTTTCTGTTGTTTACTATCTTAAATATTTATAAGCACTAATTTATAGTCTTACTTCCGGACCATCCTTGTTACATGATCTTGGATATTAACCAAACCTTCTACGAGGCAAGCGATTTCGCGCTGTATCTCTTTCAAAATCAGTTTAGAAAATCTGGATCCATAAAGATTAAAGAAATACTTAAGATCGATAAAAATGATTTCCGTTTTGAACAAAAATTTATTATTTTTATTATACCTAAACCGATGAAGTGGATGATGGTGAAAGTGGATATAACATAACAGCGACTCACTCTAACGACGTTGCCGTACAGACAGCACAAGTTGAAGAGTCGGTCGGCGTTGGCTGTCTGCGGGTCCAGGCCGTATACCATCATCACAGCACCTTGCTGCGGAGGACCACCCTGAAACCAAAACATCCACAATCGATTACGATCACATACTTTAAAGATTTTAAATATGTTAATAGGGTTTAAACCCGTCTGCTAAATTACCATAGACATAATTATCTGGTGAGAATCACGGGAACCCACTGGATACGAGCAACGAACGACCGATCGAGGTGGAGATCTTTGGGGAGGTCTATGTCTAGCAGCCATAATATTGTTACTGTATTTTAGCTGTTAACATGTGAAGGCGAGGGTATTCAGATCATCATCATATGAAATTCGGAACAGGTCTTCCCAATGGCATTAAGTAGAAACAATTTTCAATTTCTTATTATGCTCCTTATTTAAGGGTTAGTTATAAAAGAAGGGAAAAAAATACAGTTCGGAAACGCTTTAACAGTTTTGAAGTAATTTAACAGAAGTTGGAGAGGCATTTCAAGAAGAAGAAGAATAGAAGTTGTCAAGAGACATGATCTATAGATAATATAACAAATAATAGTATACCTGGTTCTGTGGTGGCATCGCATGGTGCATCGGTGGCGGTTGTACGAAGCCTTCCCCGCCGTAACCCTCGGGGCCGTAACCTCGTCCGTCGCGCTGTTCCCATCACATACATATGATCAATAATATATTCCAAAAGATCAATGTCCAACAGTGGGCATCCAATGATTAGGAGGATGACGAAATCTTTTCAATTATGATAAAGATAAATACTTATTAAATAATTTTAAAGAACACTTTTGTAAAAGAATTTCAAAAGTTCTTACCGGATGGTGCGGTGGTGGTGGTCCGTGTCTCTCCTTCATCATGCCGGGTGGAGGAGGACCGCCGCTGCCGTATTCCATATCTAGAACAGGTTAATATACACTTAACCAAGGGAAATGACAAAATCCGCACAAACAACAACACCGTCTTTTTATTTACTTGCAGTTCCTACATAGTCATTGAAGATCGAAGCCTCGTTGCCTATCCAGCAAATTCAGGATGGATGACAAAGAAGATTTCGAGCAGCTTTGCAATTGCACTGAGTGGGGGTTTGAGTGGGTAGAAATCTTATATAACCCTGTCTTTTCATCGTTTCCTCGACATCATAGAAACAGTACATTATATTCCCAAGCATATAACCTTATCTACATACTTCATGAAGTCAATATAGGCACTAAAATTAAAATAATTTCTTCACTAAAATCTAGATTTCTATCTCCTTTTGCGTTCGAGCATACCTTCATTCCAGAATCCTTGTGATTTCAATGGATTTCATCAAAATCAATACGGAATAGCTTTAATATTGATAGACAAAACTATAGTGCTCTAAAGTCATGGATTCTAGGTTATTGATGTATTAATCTATATTATATTATATTTTTACAGATTTTAATTAAAACTCTCAAATCTATATAAATATTAGTTTACGGTTATTTATTCATGGGAATAAAACTAGAATTTTTATATCGACTCTAATAGCTACTACGCAGCTTTTTTATAATTCACAATTTGGCTACAAATATTGAAGTAGTTACAAAGTAGCAAGCGACAGTAAATTAGAGCTTGGTGACTTTGATCTTAGCTTAACACTATCGCTATGTTCTGGTAGCGATATAGAACCTTCTGGGATGGCCTTTTCACTATCTCAGTCTTCATTGTCACTTGACATGACGAGGACAAGTACAAGTTCATCGTACATATGATGTAAACTTAACCGTGGATGAGATGAAATACGACAGTGATTACTTCTAGGATACAATGACACGCTGGTTAGTATGACATGAGCTGGAGCACGGTGCTTATCGCTTCAAGATATTACATATTAAGTATTGTCACCCTAGTGATCTGTCTACAGCACCTTTTAAATAGAAATGTAATACTACCTAGCGAAACGGTTTCTGGCAGATCCACCACCGTTGATATTAACAATATTTATAACCTTTCAAATTTCTAGTACTTTAGGTTCTTGAATGAACACTCAATAAATTACAGCTAGTAATAATGGCACTCTAATTATGATATAATTTTCTTACAAAATCCAAATTTAATTACAACATAACCGTGTGACACAATTACAAGTTAAATTAACGAAATCATCAACAGCGGAAGGTTTAATAATGAGGAACTTTCTTATAACGGTAATCAAATTTTAATCAGAGCAGCCTGTTCCAACAGCAGTAGGGGATGTAAATGGGAAGTGTTCTCTGTTGTTTTCTCAAATAGGAGGAGGGGTTATAATTCTTCAGCGTGATTTACGGTTCGTTGTTGAAACAACATTTGATTCAATTTTGGTGACATTTAAATAAATTAGTAGAAATTGTTTAGATACTTCTCCAAAAACAGTAATCTCAGGGTTATTAAGTAGCGATTTTTTTTTAATAGATATATCAAATAATGGGACAGTTTAAAGTGATTGTTTTTGATGTTTGGAGAATGTTTAAAACGTGCTCTGCCTTAAGGGGTTAATCACGAAAACCCCGCCCAGGGGTACCTTCTACTTTTGGAGAGGTCTGATCTAAGGTCATGTGATAGACATTCTTTTGGGAGTTTAAATAATAGTTATATTAGGTCCTTACATATGAAATTAGCGTTTTGTACTGACCACTTTGATCTGAAATATCTCCTCTTTGGTTAAGAATTCCAAATTCAAATTTATAAATTTATTTAGCTGGTATATATGAGTTTTGAAAACAGTCATTCATTTGTTTTTACCTCATTATTTTTTCTTTGGCGTCGCTTGTTACCGCGTGGAAAACATGAAATATCGGTATATTTACGAGTACGAGTTCTACCGTGGCACCAGCACCAGTGCTGCAGGAACAGCTCGAAGGATTGATGATGTATACGGCGCTGTGTCGCAAAAGAAAGCACGGTACGTTTTTGGTTTCAACGTTTTCGTACTGGGAATTTCGACCTTTAAAACCAACCCCGTGGACGGCCGGAGACCAAAGTGGAATATAAAGAATTAAAGGCTATTGTGGAAGCGGACCCATCACAAATCACTTCAGAGATAGCTGCAGGCTTCGGGGTAAGTGACAAAACTGTATTAATCCACTTGAAGCAAATCGGGAAAGTAAAAGAACTTGATCGATGGGTACCTCATGTATTGAGTGAATCGAACTTGCGAACACGCGCCGGCTGCTGCTGCTGTGTTACTTTGCTCCACCGATACAATGATGAAGGGATTTTAAATTGGATCATTACTTGTCATGAAAAGTGGATACTGTACGACAATCGGAAGCGCTCGTAACAATGACTGAGCTCTGGAGATCCAGCCAAATCCTGCCCTAAACGAAAATTGACACGGAAAAAGTTACTTGTGAGTGTTTGGTGGACTAGCGCCGGTGTCGTTCACTGCAGCTTCCTAAAATCTGGCCAAACGATTATAACATGTATCTATTGTCAGCAACTGCAAACACTGAAGGAAGAACTAGCTGCTAAACAACCGAGGTTGGTCAATCGCTCTAGGCCACTGCTGCTTCACAACGCAACACCACCACCACACACTGCACAACAAACCACCACTAACTAGGATAAGCTACAATTGGAATGTCTGCGACATCCATCGTACTCCGCGGACCTTGCCCCAACAGATTACCATTTTTTCCAGAATTTGGACAACTTCTTACAAGGAAAAAAATTCAACTCCGATGCGACAGTTCAAACCGCCTTCAAAGAGTTTATTGATTCTCATTCCATGGTTTTTTTAGTAAAGGGATCAATGAACTACCTATGAGATGACAAAAGTGCATAGATAACAACGGTGCATACTTTGATTAATTAAATATATTTTACAAAAAAAAAATGAATGGTACTCCTCCCGTACAAAACGCTAATTTCATAAGTTAGGACCTAACGTTATTGTATTAGGGTTTGAAGAGCGCTGTACCTTGTTTGATTCTATGTTACAAACAGAAAAAAACTTTACAGTAAATAATAATTTCACAACTGCCCTGAAAAATGTTGATTAAATTTTAGGCTAAGCATTTTTATTATTATCAATTATTTACTAGTTTACTCAATTATCTACTTATTCGAATACATTGCTTTATAAATCATCATTACAAAATCTGCAACAGTCCACTGCTGGACATAGGCTGCTGTCAATGAACTCCATTTCTTTGGAATTACAGATTTCCAAACAGTTAGGAAATGTTTTGCTTACATTTGCTAACAAATACTTGTCACGTGTATTATCATTTTACTCCACAGCTGTCCTCGTGATGACCAGCTATCAATATACTTAGTATGATAGTAGTTATCACATGGGCAGTGGCTGCTATTTCACCATATCTTCAGTTGCCCTTTATGACACATTGAGGATACAGTGGAGGAGAGAATAATCTAATCTCTACCAAACATGCTCTCTTGAAGCTAATGAAGACGAGAAACATTTTCGATGTGCACTCCTTTTTAATAGTATTAAATAAGAGGTATTACTTTATAAATATCTAGTCTTGGAATCTGAACATAATTTTTAACTGCTCCATAAAATCAACGGACTGGTTAATACTATAGTAAATGTACTATAGTATTTTATTTTACTTAGATAATATCTAGTTGTTAATCTATGTTTAAAGTTAAAGAAATTATCTTAGTGGTTACTTTTAATCTAAAAATTATTATACTAAAACAACACTGAATATACACAAATATTACTAGAACACAAGAATACATTTCAACGAATAAGGACAACAAAGTTTCAATCAACGTGCTTTCAGCATCATCACCTCGACAAGTTGGTTCTAGATCATGCATAGAATAAGACAGGAAGTGTATTTGGAAATGAAAATCTGTATTCTGTTCAATGATTTATTGTAATGTACATGTCACTTATACAGCAGCTTAAGATATTGTATATATGGAATCTAGGTATTTATATAAATACGCTAAGACTATACTGAATTGTAGGAATTTAATAATTTAAGGTATATTCGTTTTCAAAGATCTCTCGGATGAAGTAGGATGTTTTCTAATATTATCATACACGTTAATAACAATAAGGCGCTTGTTAGGATAATCTACACTACATCAAATTGTGTACTAGTCTAAAGACACAATAAGCTAATTCTCATTTCCGAAGTAATCCAAAATATGACTATTTACTAGACTACCTTTCCTAGAACTTTTCCTATTTGATGGGATCGGAATTGTAAATACGTTTTAGAGAATGACAAACGTTTACTGCCAGGTACTGGACTTGGCGTTGCACAACTTTGTTTTGTAAACATCCCAAGTTTCAAACTAACTAAATGAAATTTCGCCAACTCGAGAGTTAAAGTTTTATTGTTATGAACGTTGAAACTTTCGACCGGAATAATTTTCGGATAAAATCACCAACGTTACCAATCGCGTAAACTAAATAATGTTAACGCTAAAAAACGTCTTCAATATGTATTTTTTTTTAATTTGATACTACAAGAGCCTTTATCTGTAGGGTAGTAATATTTTCCAAATTCAACATTGTGTAAATATTTTTAGGCACATGAAAATAATATGTTCACAACCCCACAAAATTCGCTAACTACATAGCCCTTCAAAGTCTACATACAAGTGGTACATGATGTGTTGCATATATTTGTATTGATGTTTGTTTCAGGCTTGATGTGGGTAAATACTTATTTGCTCGTGCTGAAATAAAATAAAATGTTAGTATTTATGAAACAGACATAATACAAGGCAAGGATAAAATAGAGCAATTTTTTATGAGTAAGCTGGATGATATGTACAATATTTGATCAGTTCGAACTTGACTAAAGTTTAATAAAATGTATTTTATAAGCAACAGGTTTAATGATTCCGATAGATGAGAATTAAATGATTTTGGGCAATTGGTCCTATTATGTATATTATCTACTTTATCCTCACCTGCTTACTATTGTAATTTCAAACACACCAAGCTATAGACTACAAAGGCAATGGAACAATGTTATAATACATTAGAAGCAAAGGCGCGGAATGTCGAAGAAGATACCACACACATACAACAAACAAACACTTCGGTACAAACCGTTCTGTGAATGTTCACAGGAGTGCTGGCTGCAGGAATCCTCGCTGCAGGACCTTGCCGACGACAGGGTTGTGCAACTTGTTGGATCTGTCGATCATTACCCCGATGAATCGGTGATACATGAAAACCTATACATCGAATCCTCTGAATAACTTTGCATAATTGTCTTGAATACTGTCCAGCTGTTTGTGGGTGAATGTTGTGTTCTCGTTTCGTTTCCCTCTTTTGATTTCTTTTCATATGTTGAGTAATATATGTTCTATTAAATATTTGCAAACTCTGGTTGATCGGTTATTCTCTTGTTGTGTTTCCTTTATAAAAATTTGAATGTAATTTCTGATCTGTTTGTGTTGCTGGTCTCGGTGTGGAATAATTCATATGTGAAACGCACTCGATCGGTAACTGTTCCGTTTGCAGACAATAAAAATCAACAATGACCTGAACGTACGCCGTACGCGAATATAGATAAAACGAACAAAACCGATGACGCCGGTTGTATTTTAAGCGCTGAATCCATTACGGGAACCGATAGCGACGCACTGGACGGGCATAACTAATTGTTTGAAAGCATGCCTGGTCCGCGCCGATAGCTTTCAAAGCTGTTCAGGTTATAACTGTAAAATATGAAGCTTACTAACTGAAATATAGGAATGTAAATCATTGTTATTTAATTGAAAGCAAGTGATGAACAAGACCTTCAACTGTTTTACGGTGACATTTTGTCTCGTTAACAATGGGGGATTATCTTCAGAAGATACCCTGCTTGTGATGGAAAGACAAAATTATAAGAGGGATGTCTACCAACTAAATTGGTCCACGGGGGTCACCTTTGATGCGTGTGGCAAAGTGCATCATGATCTCTTACGGCACTAAGCCAATTTCACGTCTCTGAGATGTCCACAGCTCTCACTGGAACCCTCACTATGCTATATCAAATATAAGACTACTTTGTATTTGTCCTCCACATCGGGATCGTTTAGTATGCAACGACGGCCCAGCTTCAAAGTCTCAGAAACTACTTTAGTCGCCTTCTGGGACAGGCAGGGATTATCTTAGTTCCTTTCTTTATAAACAGAGTCTACAGGGCAGATGATGGTATCTAACAATTTTTTATAAATCCGAGTATTTCTGACAAAACCATTCAATGGTAATAAATTTCATTCGAACTTCTTATAATTTTGTTATTAGTTTATATTTAAGGAACATCATGATTGATCCCAACCGATGAACATCCAAATACAATGTAGTACAAAAAAATACATTCCTATGAAACTTCTTAGAAAACTTTAAGTTGTAAAAGCACGTAAATAATAGATTTTACTTAGTTAAATACTACGATGATTTCTAACAAAAATTTGAAACATTCTCCCGGTGAGATGTGCGGAAATACTGCAGCAGTTACAACAGTGGACTTTACGACTGAGTTGGTCGGTCGCACGAATGAAAACAAACGGCTTCAGTTGAAAAGCGGGCCGTAACTTTGAATGGCCGTCGTTACATGAACTTTTATTAAGCTCGCGATTAATTTAGAAAGCGCTCTTGCTGTTTTGGAATAATAAACTAATATTTTTTTTAATACTCGAAGCTATGAGCGGCTATGGCAGGAAGTTGTGATATAATAATATGGACTAGCTAAGATGATTTCCATCCTTAGTTCCCAATGTGGTTGAAGTGGACCCACAGGGATCCACGGAAGACAACGGGTGTTTATGTTGGGTCTAATCTTTACAATTTTTGTTGACTTTTGGGAATATAGTAGAAATGTAGCTGCAGAGGATTCGTCGGGAGCAGCAAAATTTTGAAAGTGATACTATGAAAAATAAACTCTGGGAGGCTCTGATTTACATTATACAATATTTTGTTTGTCGCTACGAGACAATAGACGTTGTCTCGTTACTCCAGTAATTTCCTTAGCTACAACGCCCTTCACACAGAGTAATTTTTGCACACTAATATTCGGCGATATAAATAGAAGTTGCGGCGGTACCTACTCTTACTACGTTTTCCGGTACCAGAGACTTACCGCCAATAGGCAGTGTTGATATTAACCAATAAATGTGGGTAGTATTGAATAATCAATAAGTTAATGTAGTATACGAGCAACGAGCGCGTCAATAAGCGTAGTTGGTATCGGTCGGTCGAAGTGTGCGGACTTACCGATTGTATTACTTTATATCTTATTGGTGGTAGGTCTCTGTTGCCGGAGAACGCCCAAGTAGATACCACCGCAGTGCCTATTTTTGCCGCCAAGCAATAGCTTTCAAGTATTACTGTGTTCCGGTTTGAAATGATTTGTAGCTGTGGAGTTGAGGCGCTCTGTATACCTCCCTAACTAACGCTACATTGTGATAGGTAGATGTTGTTCTTGTAATGTGTCGATGTCTTCACGATGTTTTCTTCTACCGGAAGCTGAACATCAGTGGGGACCGAACCGGTGCTTCTTTGAGACCTATAGATTATGCGGCCGCCTAATAAACGGAGTCATCACTGCTTTAAACATAGCTCGTGTCTTATTCAAAAGGTTCTGTAGTTATAGAAATTACATGGGTAAGATCATTTCACAATCTATTCCAAAGTGTTTTGTTTTTTTAAAAAAAAATGTTTAGAGATATTCGCGCACACAATAGTTAAATGTAGCGTTAAACATTTAAAATTACGAGTCGCAAGCGCGACGGCTTTTATTGCCATCTACCCCAACAAACGCTCCCCCTTAGTATGAGGATGAAATAATAAAAAGTGGACAACGAACAAAATGCTGAATTGAAATGTAGCCATCGTTTCCGGCTCGCACCTGGTACTTGGCATTACTTTAAAATTTTATCACCTATTATGTAAATATCCACTGACAGGAGAGGATAAGTTTAACACGCAGATCGGCGTTCGCCAAACTTTTCGCTGTCTTAGGTCTTGAAGCGACGGACACAATGTGGTATAGTGTGCATCATCCTAAAAAGCGCCACGTTCTTGTGGGCATCACAATACCGTGCAGTGTATATTATTTTAACTAGCGCCTCGTTGTTGTGGGAGGGCGTATCGCTTACCATCGGGTGAACATTTCGCTCGTATCGCACAGTGGAAAAATAAACCTTCTCGGAGAGTGTTGGTAAAGTCGCGTGAATGTATTAATCATTAAACTGGTGAATAATAAACCGAGCTCTGTTGTCTAACTTTCAGGGTTTTTTTTTTATATTCGTCGAAGCGACGACACGAGTACGCCGTTCACCTGATGATAAGTGATACGCCTGCTTATACTAACATGGCGCTAGTTAGTTACAGTAGTTAATCATTGTGTTAAAAAAACCTAATCACTTTCATCACATTAACACGGGCGGCGACAGTTCTGTAATATTTTTTTTTTAAAATCACCTTGCACTCGGTTCAATTCAATGAAGCGGCAACACCGGTGAGCCGACTTGAATATTTTATCGCTGGCAACACCTCGTACACAAAATGGCCGCGCGTCGCTTCATCGTCAGTTAATACATTCTTTATGAAGCAGGCGTTTCATTCGATCCAAATTGAAGTATGATTGAGTTTTTGTATTATTTTTCCTTCACGTTTTAATTTAAAAGTGGGATTTATATTTTTCAATTTCGCACGGTGTTGGGTAACGACGACGCCAAAATAGTGAAAGGGTAACAGCTGGTCAGGTCTCTTTACTTCTCCACCTCACTTCACCATTACTGATGAAACGTCCAGGATACTCTTACTGTCGTATGTTGACAGCCGGAACGCAGAGGTGATGTTATAGGAACATTTTTATAAATTCGATGGTGGTAAGCTAATCAGGCTTAGACGGTTGGAACCTTCCTCCCAATCAAACTCCAAAGGGGGAATGACGTGTTATTAGGCAAGCAGTAACCCACAATGCCACGGAAGCAGTTAAAAAATAACTTGTTAAATACAGACGGTATGTGATCTCTAAGTAAATATATTATCAGTAACTTAGTTTTTTTTAGTATATACTTAGATATTTCAAGACTCAACTTTATTAGTTTCTTATTCTATTTTAAGTCTGCATATTAAACGTAAGCTGAAGGGACAAATCTTGGTGATAGTTCCTTAACCACTCCTGCAAAGAGGTTTTTAGCTTTTTACCACCATATGTTGTTGCACCATAAGATGATAATTGGTTTTATCACCGCTGCAGATGTTTCTTGTCCTCTATTCCTCCGATGTGTACATAATCGCCAACCGTTAGACGTCCAGTGCTGGACATAGGCCTCTCTTTAAATATAGTCGCCAATCGATCTTGAGCTGCAACATCAAATATCTTGCCGCGACCTTCACCGTATCACCCTACAATGTTGAGAACCTTTTTTATCGCCCAGTGCTGGACTACATGAAATGTCATCAACATAAATTCACTTCTGCTTTAAATATTATAATTGAACATCCAAAAATGAAAGAGGTTAACTTTGCGAAAATTTCTAAAATTATTCAGAACTTCATGAAGATCACTGGAAACTTGTTCCTCAGAACAGGAGCATGTATTATGCATGTAATACCCACTCCAGGCTTTATGACGACACGAGGACGTGGCCAGGGAAGTTTGCAGTTTAATACACAGCTAATGGTGGATATTTACATGTTCATGTTTGTAAGTGTCGAGTATATTAAAGTCACTGCGATATCAAATGCGATACAAATTGTATCCATATTGGACTTGATCCGTTTCACATTGGGTACATTGAAATGTGTAATTAGATTACTCTGTAATTTAAGAATACATTACTATACAATGAAAGGATCATGCACAAAACCTTAACAGGTGACCTTGAGGCACAGATAAAGGATTTTTAACTTTAATATTTGGATTCTCTCTAATTTTTATGTAAGTCTAAAAATCCTACTTGCCATTTCCCATAGATTTTTTAAATCAAACATTGGTGCTTGCCCACAATGCTATCTGATGTTAATCGGTGATGTGGTCTACGGTAGTAACGCACACCAACCCAGTAACAGCTTATTCACTCTTACTTGAAGACGATCCGAATTTAGTACGGGAACACTGACGCCGGTAAGTTGCTACATTCCTTTGTTGTTTTTATTGAGAACGTTGAGCTAAGCACCTCTTTTGTTTTCAAACTGGGGATGTTTTAAAAATAGGGATGGTATTTCGGTGTTCGCTTGGTCATCCGGTGGTAAAGAGAAAAGTGAGAATTATTTCTTGTATCCATTCGAATGTTTCTGATATGTTAATCAAAGAAAGTAACCAAGACAAATCTTACCTACTTTTCGTGTGATTACCCGTAGGGATGGTGAAGATAAAAAAATACTATGCCGACATGATATTGGTTATACGGTGGTATAAATAAATTTTAAACAAATTCATAATGAAAAGTACATTTTCTTCATCTGACCAAGCGACTCGCGCTTAGATAAACGCTTCGTTTTTTTTATCTGATGGTAGGGATATCTGGGGCAGAGGTAACTGCTGTGGTCTGGAGCAACGGAGACTTACTACTAATACACTAATTAAATTAAGCTCGGCAAGTACATAAATTCATGTTATTAAAAAAAAAAATGCACTTTGAAGAGGGAAAGGAAAAATCTAGGGCAAAAGTAATGGTCTCCACGTTTCATACTAAACGGTAACCGTTCAGATCCGTTTATATTCAACTGGGACAGGAACCGCTCATTTGCCTTTTTATACGCCATGAATATATTTTATGAGTTCAGGAATAAAAAAATTCACCTCCGCCCGGGTGATTCTTTAACTGCAATTTAGAAGACATTCAGGAGAAGCTACGGAGACTAATTTCCTGTGCTTCAGTAGTCTTCTTCATGATTGTTTATTCCTTTTTAAATAATTCCTTCGGTAAACTGAGCTTTAGAAATGTCTGGGATTAAAAAGTGCATACACTTTCTTTCACAAGGCTTCTGGAAATTAATACAAGAACGTTTTATACAGATTTATGTATGGAATTAGAAGGAAGAAACCATTTGTACAAAGGATATGAGGTATATTATTATTTGTAGTTATTAATGTTTAATTATATAAACTAGCGTTTGACTACGATCCCACCGGATGGTACACAGCAATGTAGTCTTTGGTAGTAAAGCGCACTAGTATTGAAGTATCACTTTATATTTGAACGGAAACACTGCCGCCAGCAGTCTGTTCTAAGCATTCTTTATTGAAGTAAAAATGTGGAAGCGGAAAGCTTTTTCTTTATGCGTGGGAGTTCGACAACGTCATAGAATTCGAGTTGGCAGAATCGGAACAATTTGATGATGTATCAAAAAGCCACAAGTGAACAAGTCTAAAAACAAATATTTTATTAAGAATACTTTAGTACAATATGAAAAAGAGTAGAAGAGAGAAACAGAATGTTTTATGTTCAAAGAAATATTCTCGACAAAGTTTCGCAATCGTTTAGAAGAATAGAAGTACTGAGGATATATGTCCAAAGCAAAAAGTATAACGCTCGCGCAAAGCGCAATCCTCGTCTCGAGAACAACAATTGTAGAGGGAGATTAATTAAGGCTCATGTTGGAAAATGGCTGCCGGGTCCGAGTCCCTAGTGATGCATGGTCAATTGGATAAAGAGTATTAGGTTCTATATTACATTATCAGCCGTAATAAACCTACAGCTGAACATAGCACCTAGTCAGATCCTTAACTCCGCCACGCAATACGTTCTTGCACTGTCCGCATCCAACGGCTTTCGTACCATTACCAAATAATCGATACGTATTTTCCAATAAATTGCACAATTTTATCTACGTAAGAAAAATGTTATGTTTGTATGAATTTTAATAAACTCTACTCTATTTTTGTTGAGGAAAACTGAACAGTTCAGGGAATTATAATATTATTATGTTGATTCGCTGATGAGAAAAATCTCCAAAAATTGAATTTAATATTTTTTTGCGGATGTTTTACTGTGTATTTCAAGATTCTTCGCAAAACTATTTCCTGTCAAAACGAAATCAAACTTGTCTTAAGACGGACATAGTATTTCATGTTATATACACATTCACAAACGCTGCACATCACTATACAAGCGATCGCCAACTTCCTGATTACAATTGTCGACTTAATCCTTACTTGGAACAACTTCGCCGCGAACTCCATTAACAAAATACCACGTTTAGTATGCAGTAGTAGCATTTCGGAACAATCGAGAACGCTTGAAGGCATTCCTGAACGTTCCAGGACATTTGGATACGCCATAGAACGAAGAGTCGCGGTCGGACCACGTCGTTAAGAGTTTGCGAATGGCCGTAGTTTTATGCAACGGAAGTTAATTTCGTGTTAAAAGTTCCATTGTGTGCATTTTAGACGAAGCTAACTAGCTACATAAATTTGGTAGTCATAACTGGATATCCATACATTCTGCTCCGAGGCTAATGGCCTAGGGTAATAGGGGTTTATGAACCTCAAAACTTATAGTATATAATGTGATATTTTTTACAAATGAAAAGTCGATATAGAATAAAACATTATATCATCGTCGTTACTATTAATCGATAGAAGATCATTGCTGGATACGGGCCTACCCTAAAGATCTCTACTTCAGTTGGTCCTGCGTTGCTCGCATTCACTCGGTTTCCAGCGACTTTCACCAGATCATCGGTCCACCTTGTCAGCTGGCCGGTCAGCATTAGGGCTGTTGGTACTAGGCCTTACTGCTCCATCACCGGTTATAGTGCAGATCGTAGGTTTTCAACAGGGAAGGTACCGTCGCAGTTGACGCTGGAGCTTTATTACAGCACGATTACAGAAAGAGAGTGAGAATTATAGTTTAAATTGAGATTATGTAAAAGCGAAGGGTGGATTTTGTTGATTGTCAAAACGGCAATACTCTATAAAAATCTGGGAACCCCATGACCTATATATTCCAAAATGAAAGGAAAATCTTAAATAAATAAAGAGCTTCATCCGACTCTGTATTTACTTTAACCTTTTTTAACTATAAACAAAGGTAGTGTCTTCATGTGGCCGAAAGCTTCTTTTCAATAGATTTGCTAGCCCGTTCTATCTTCTATTTTACATTGCTATCCTGCTATTTAGAAAATCCTAAATATTCTGGATCCACGGCCGATGGGACAGTAAGGTCCTCGAGTGGCACCCGCGTACAAGGACCGAGGATCTGGTGAGAATCGCGGGAACCCAGTGGATGCGAGCAACGCGGGACCGATCGCTGTGAAGATCTTAAGGAGAGGCCTATGTCCAACACTGCACATCTATTGACTGATGACGATGACAAAATATTCTGGGCAAATACAATACATTATCCTCGGCTGTATTATCATTTAAACATCTTTTTTTTTTCAACAGCTAATTTACTTCCCACTGATAGGGCACAGGCCTACCCTCAGTATGAGGGTCATGGGCCATAGTCACCACGCGGGCCCAATGCTGATTGGTGACTTACGTGTATGTCTAAGGTAGATAAAAAAATACCACGTATACTCAGTGGAGTTATCTTGGCGATTGTTTTACTTTGAAGCTGATAACATGTCGATTTGAAGAATTCCATCAGAGCAAGAAGTGAAATCGTAAAGACACAAAGCAATTAAATTCTGTTAATTACAATGATAAGTATTCTTCTGATTTCTAGTTAATGTCGATAGCAATAGTATACATGGAGTATTCCGCATATTAGTTATCTCGGTTATGTTAAACTATGACAGCATAACTAGAAGTGTAGTATTTCTCAGCTCGGCTGGTATGTCCAGTAAAATCTGTTTAAATAAGATCTAACATAAACACGTTGAAGCACTAGATCCGCCATAAACTAGTTTGTTATTAGATGTTTCCAGTTATAACATTGATCAAACAGGTTATTAATCGGTTTTACTTCAATACATTTGTACGTACCGTCCGTGAAATTTTCACTTTCGTACATATCCACCATTTTTCTAAAATTACCTTTAACAAACGTTGAAAATGTATAAATTTCTCATTTAACAATAAACATTTATAAAGAGACATATATAAAGATGTATACAAAGATATCTATTTACTGACAAATGTAAGAGTTTATTAAAAAAAAAAACATTGTGATAATTATACGTTATTGTAAATATGTTCATGAGGTGGTCATTTATTGTAGTAATAGATAAAAAGATCATGTATTTTTTTTTTGTAATAAATAGATGTACGAAAAATGTAGACGTATCAAATGTTTAATCTCTGTTCAAGTATTTTTTAAAATTCTTTAAAACCTAACCTAACCCATCCGTCACTCCGCTGTCCCCCCACCCCTTTTGAAGTTAGTATTTAACTGTTGTGACTTGAGAGAGATTTTGGGAGTGATAGTAATCATCAATGAATATATCTTACTGTAGGGCTGCGGCCGTCCACCAGTGTACTGTGGTGACTGGAGAAGTGGTGCGCTTCGCTGTGCGGGCTGGGCATCCTCCGACACTGTAGACAATTGAAACATTCCCATTATTGTACAGGTCGTTATTTTTAATGTTCTCATATTTGGTAGGTGGCAGGTCTTTGTGGATACCGATTGTGGTAAGTACCGCCGTCTTGCCTCTTGCAACATTTCTGTGATCCGGTTTGAAAATGCGCTGTCATTTCTACGTCTCGAGGGACTAGCTGATATGCGGTGCAGTGAAAACATCCTTATCGACGACTTATAGTCGATCATATTACTCCTCACCAGGCCAAGTTTTGATCTTATTTATATAAGAAAAACATCAAATTTTTTTTTACACAATAGTTACACGGTTAAACAAAACTACAATAGTTTAAAATAAAAATTACAATATTTTATGAAGAATGTTAGTAGCGGTAACAATATAACCGAATTCCCGCTAACCTTTAAATTACACTTTTTCAATTGAGCTAAGTGATAGTTTAAGCTAATATTTGTTAGCTTGTTGGTGAGTGAACCTTGAGTAAATTATAACACGCAGGGTTTAACTAATTATCATCAGTAGATGGACGTCTACTGATAGATATAGATATACCCCAGAGACATTCCATTAAGGTTTAAACTTTAGGATTAAACTTTTTCTCGTTACATACTTTTACCTATTTTGTTAACTTTGATTCTAAATCCCTCCGTGACCCGACCTGATCTCTATCTTATCAAGATGGGGATCTTTGGAAGAGGCCCGAGGTGAAGATCTATCGGCTGATGATGATGTTGAATATTATCTATGTAGTAGATGAAAATTACGAATTATTGTCCAATTATTTAGACATTAAGAAGAAACCCGCTTGAACTTGAATCAATGAAACAAATATTTACCGATGAGGAATTCTGTTGATTTGTATCTCAAATTCTGATGTATAGCTAATATTTGTACAGACGTTAAGAAAATTAATATAACAATAATCAAAATATGAAATGAAGCCGATTCTACTTAATGCTCGGTTGGAGGCAATCGAGGTTCAACAGATATAAATATTATTCAACCGGCAAATTGGAGATCAATATGCTGAAGATAAATCACTGAGGGAAAATGATACCGCGACTACTAACGTTATCGGTTCAGTGATAAAATGCTGGATTAAATAAATCTAACCATATGAATTATTACAAACGACACGTTTACTTATAACGGACGAATTTAAATGTAAAAGGAATTATCATAAGTGAAATATGGATCGGTCGGCACTCTAATGCATTAGGATTCATGAATTCAATATAACGGTTGCCGGATGTAAATGTGTGTGCGGATAACACTTTGAATCCGTCCATCGAAGCTACAATAAAATTCTATTAAAAGAGGTGAAGGAAACAATACATAAACACTTTACATTGTTAATACAATTTGTTGATGCAGATGATATATATTCTGGAAAAATCGATAAAGTAAAATTTCTAAATATTTTTCTTTTAACTAAACGATAATCTTTTAGGGGGAAACCAATGGCCAATGGATGTATATCGGCTGGAGATGATGATTAATCGATAATCTGATATAAATATCACCCCATGAATTTTCAAAATGAATATCATTATTTTAGATTATGTTGCCTTGAACAGAGTGTTCATAAGAATGGAATAAAAAGACTCATCACTGTTACATTAGAACATGCAGCTACTACTCATTGAATTGCTTTCAATTTACACACCAATCGATAAATAATTATATTTATTCAGTAATCGATTTTTATAAATACATCGTAATTTGTTTCTATAGGTAGTAGACCATGTAAATGCAACAGCAGCACCCATTCCAATATCCAAACAGCAGTATGAAGCAGGACGTTTCTGTTTGAATGCAGCTAGTGAAATTATTGAGATAATAAGATTTGGCATCTTATCTCAAAGCGATGAACATAATGTGATACTGTACAACAATTTAACTGGCGCCATATTTCTGAATGAAATTGTATTTATTTTCAGCTAATCATCTCGATGGTCTTTGCCCTTCATCCAATAAAAAAAAAATCATATAACATAATCTTTATTATTGTATATGTTTGATTCATATACATTAGGTATGAATGTCGTACAAAAATTTATGGGAGCAAACTCACGATATGACGTCCTCATATTATCTCCATTCGTATAGCAAATACCAAAGATAACATTGCTTTATTTATTAACGGATATTTCATGCGATATTGTAAAATATAGGAAAGATGCCCCACGAAGCGAATGTACGGACATTCGGGTCAATCCGGTTTATTATACAAACAAAAACGGACACAGCGACGATATACATTGCAGATGTATCTCGAGCGATTACATTATTACAAATGAATTCAATAAATGTAAAGCGGGCAATTTATTTCCAGCGGGGGGTAGCTGGATCGCAGATTAATAAAAATTTTGTTTATTTATACAACGTTTATGAAGACATCGGGGAAGGCCTATGTCCACCAGTGGATGAACAAAGGCTGATAATGACGATGGTGCTTATGAATATATAGCTACCGCAGAAATAATATTAGAAGAGAACAGATGAGTATATCCACTACGTGGAAAGTCAAGTAAACGATGAAACGGAGACGAGGACTGATGGCGAAGTTTGCCTATGAAGATAGAATGCTGGTAAGGATATTTACACTACACCACATTGTGCCCCCTTGCCTCGGTTAGTACAAGTCATGTTTTATATTAAAGATTTTAAGGATATTAAAGTTACGGCCTTCTAAATCTAGATTTTGATTGAATACATATTTTTTAAAAACAATAAATTATTTATCTATATATACAAAACAATAGACATTGATCAGTGTTGATTTACGTTTCTTAAACTCCCTAAATATTAATGATAAGGCATTTGATGACCTTTTAATATAGAAAGAGACAAAAATAGTATTATTTAATTTAATTAGAAAACAAATCATTAATTAACCAGAACTAAGCCATTCAAAGTACCGATACATTGTCTCCTTACGTAACTGACAACCGGAGAGTTTTCGATTTTGAAGTAAAACAAATTTCAAAAATGAAAATGTTCTGTTTCGCTGCATAATCTATAATAAATAAAGATTTTGTATAAATTACAAATACGTTTACACAGATGTATGTGCAACGGTACTTTGAGGGACCGAGTTGCGGCTGAAACGGGACACTTACCGTTCTCAAACTTTGACTTCCGTCCCCGTATCGGCGTGAAGCCACCGTCACTTCCCTGCACATATAAAAGGCGAACACACTCTTTTAATCGATCTTCCAACTAGATCTCATCATCTATACCAATTTCCAGCACGCATAGCGCCAACCAACGGTGCATGCCGATTCATTGACAGTCATAAACAAAAGCTACAAATAATATAGTATAAACAATCAAAAAATATATATAATCCTGTCTCTCCATATACATCTGAGGGTATGCGTGTTCGCTCTGAGACATTTTTGACTTTTTGTGTCTGTGTTTCTTGTCGGGGTTACTGTAATGCTGTTCTGTGCATTCGTTGGACACATTCCAATGTTAGCCGACTGATTTCGCAGCCTCATTATTAATGTCTTCTACTAAACCATATAAGAGTGTGTTTGTCTTTAGTTATATATGTGCATGGAAGATTACTAATTATAACAAAGATAACGCTATGCATACTATTTAACCGTACGCTCAAGGAATATCAGAATCCGGAAACGTGCTAACTGCCATATATTTAATAGATAGAAATTAATTATAAATAGATATAATCATTTCCTTGAACGTACGTCGTTATGTTAATAGTAAATACGCTGTAGTGGATGCAGATAACAGCTATGTAGTACTATTCAATAGTAATATTGTAGTAGCTATAACAATGGTATTAATAAAAGATTTACAGTGTCAATGTTTTGATAATCATATAAATTAAGTTCATTAAAATTTAGAAAGCTTTTAAGTGACATCAAAACGTTGACAGGTAAATGTAAGTCACAGTAAGCGATACGTACCGGCGTAGTGTCCAAAGCAAAGCCATTGTAAGTCTTGCGAGGTACCTGTGTTAGACTGTGTGATGCTGCGGTGACGATCTGGTGGGCTACCTGGCTACACACCATTATCGCCTCTACCAACAAAATATCTCGGCGACGGGAATAAATTCAAACGTATACAATGTTAAAGACGATAATCGTGTGCAAGTCGGGGCGTTCGCGATGATCGTTTCGAGTTCACTTAGTTCAGTGTGATGCAGTGTGCACGGTCGGGATTTGTATTTTAAAGTCAAAACATAAAACGAGTAGAAAGAATAATATGTAAACATTGCATGCTTTACAATTTTTAATATTTACATGTAGTTATGTAAGGTACTACAAATTAGATAAAAGTAAGAAATATAACAAATAAATAGAAATATTTAGAAACAGCGTTGCAGTTTTGAAATTGCTATAGTTATTAATATCTTGTTATTGCACTTACTCCAGCGATTCTAATAGATTCATATCCCTATAGCTGGTGTTGATCACAATCAGTTAAAACTTATGCACGCCTTTTTTACCTTTCATTTATCATCAGAAAAGAGTGCAGGATTTTGCAATTGTTAATAATTAGGTCATAAAATTATTAATTTTTTTATAATAATTTAAATAATTTAGATAACAAACCCATAACTAGCGACTTCTTTCGAAAAGTGGAGAGCAAAGTCATTAACGTATGTCACATGTTCACGAAAGCTGGAACTAGTCATATTATCTGTTATTGGAATCTCGAGCCTCAGAAAGATCCGAACTCGCACTTCTCCGAGACAGGTATTAAAAGCCATAAGGACTACGTTAGTATGATAGTTTGTAAGCGCCTTATATCTTGAAAAAAAAAGAGGTTCGATCCCCGTTCAGTTTAGAGCTTTCCGATGGAGAAAACATCATGAGTAAAGCAATATCATCCAAAACGTGCGGACGTGTGATATCCATAAACGAACATTTCCTCCATCTGGAGGATGAACAGCGTTGATTATCTTATTTTGAGAGACGGTTCCAAGTTCCACTACTGGTAATGTTAAGAGAGCTTTATTAATAAGTAAATTATTAAAATTGTTTGTAATAATTTAAAAAAATTAATGTTATTAAACAGGGGTGGCCCTAGAACAGTGCCCTGTGGCAATCGTTTGATGTTTAGGAAAAATCAACTAAGCCGCTTTTATAAGCTTATGAAACATTAAATTAAATGGCGATTAAAGCGAGCTGCTCGTAAATGAACGTGAAATATGCCTCTTGAAATGGCCATTAAGCCGCTTTGTAGACTAATTACATTGCAACTTGGTTAATTAGGTAAAAGCTACAAAGCTACTGAAAAAGCTGTAAACTTTTGCCGTTAACTTAATTTGTACAAGTTCTATGCTATTTGCGATTTAATAGTTTTTATATTTCTTTTTTCCGTTACCGGAGAGTTCTGTATACTATTGCGCAGGTAAGTGATTATCCATCCAACTTAACATGGCTTACTAAAAACTTATTGTTTGGATGTTAAGTAAATTCTTTTTTCTAAGGCACAGTTATACTTTAACACGAAGGTTTTAAGGTTCGAGTACAAGGCCACTTAATAGGTAAGTTGACTGGTGGTAGATTTCTGTTGACGTAGACCGTCTAGGTAGGTATACCAACGCAGCGCCTATTTCTGCCGCTAAGCAGTACTGTGCTCCGGTTTGAAGGGCGCTGTAGCAATTATAATTTTTGGAGTAACGATACTTAAAATTTTATATCTTAGGCTACGAGTGCAATGTGGTGCAGTGTATAACATCCTAAGTACACGTTGTTATGGACGGGCGTATCACTTACCATCAGGTGAACGTGCCGCTCGTTTCGTCACTTAATTGAATAATAATAATAAAAACTAAAACGCACATATTCCAAATTATATATTCTCATTCTTTGGATACAAAGACGCTGGGACAAGTAACTGATGTAATGGAAACCGAAGTCGAGACCGTCTTTGATTACACAAAAAAAAAAAAAATTACTGAGAAGTAAAGTAATCTGTCAGTGTGAAAGATGTATCGGCTGCAGAAGATTGATGACGGTCAAGACCTGCGACCCGAAGCCCGGCTATGAAATGAATAAACGTGGACACACGCAAACGAATTCTGTTTACTCAATCTATTGATTTGCAGCTCAACAGCGATCCCCCAAAATAATATTGTCTTAGTAAATATTTCAAGGGTTGAAAATCGCTAAATCAATACTAGATTTTTAGTTAGTTTTATTGACACAAATATAGTTTTGTTTGTGGATAATACCTGCACGCGTGCAATTTCGAAACACAAACAAACATCGCAATCGTGTAAGCAAACATCACATGTAGCGAAATGTACGAGTCTCTCTATATATATATACGAGGGGAGACCAGTAGGAAGTTTACCTGATGGTAAGTGACACGTCTGTCTATAACAATGTGGTGCTAGTTAGGATGATATGCACTACATTGCGCTCGTCGCATGAGACATACGATGTTAAGTCTTGTTATCCCAATAATTACATTAGCTACAGCGTCCTTCAAATCAGGACACAGTAATGTTAGTACACTACTGTTTGGCGGCAGAAATAAGTGGTGGTACCCACCCAGATGGGGAAGACAGGGTTATGCGGGGCTTTTACCCACTAAAACCCCTTCGGTGGTCTAAATCAGGAAGGGTTCCGAGATCTCCAATGGAAAGCACTGGTGCCCTCGGTACTCTCGGTATAACATCCCATGGAAGAGTAAAGCCTTCAGCACCCACGCTGTGCTACGGCAAATACAAGACCACCATGCATTTGCCGTCCTCATAAGGCTCGCTTATTGAGCTCTGAGGGCTCTCACCCTCAAGGCCCACGAACCCGAGGACCCTTGTAGTCGCCTTGTTCGACAGGCAGGGAATACCTTAGTCCTATTCTTAACAGCCCTGTAGTGGCTGTGGCAACAGAGACCTACCATCAATATAGTTCATGTATATATATAATATATTCGAGGCCTATGTCCAGCAGTGGACGTGTATCTGCCGATGATGATGATGATATATATTTGACTTGAAATTTGGTAGGAATATTCCTGTTTTGCAATGTATGTCGGATAGAACGGATTTTAAGAAAGAATTTGTTCCGGTTTCTAGGGCGCTAGATAACATTATCTAATCTTTTATTTGGCAGAGCGACGACACGTTCGATACGTTCACCTGATGATAAGTGATACAGTCCATAAGAATATTCACGAAATGTGATCGTGTGCCATTATGAAAGAGGTATTGGAACCCCATCCAAATAAAAAGAATATTTTATTTCAAGATGCGAAGAGACTAGTGAAACGCTCACCTATGAGGTGACTGTAGTTAGGATGATATACACAGCATCAGATTATGCTCGTCGCCTTGTAACACAAGACGTCTCTTATTACCTCAGTAATTACATTGGCTACGGCGGTCTTCAAACCCGAATACAATAATATTTGCATACTACTGTTTGGCGGCAGGAATAGGAGCTGATGTGGACTTAGGCACACCACTTGTCTGATCGTCTTTTTTGCCGGATTAAATAAAAAGACGTCTGTTTCTTGGTAACGAAAAGGTTAAGCACTAGGCGCCGCGTAAATATCTTAACTAACATAGGCTACCAGTTACTATGGTGATAATATTACCACCATAGTGCCTGGTAGGTCTCTGAACCCGGTCACCAGGTACTATACGGCAGCTCCTATTACTGTCGCTAAACTGTAGTGAGCAAATATTAACGAGTTCCGGTTTGAAGGGCGTTGTAGCTATAGAAATTACTGAGGTAACGAGACTTAACATGTTATGTATATATTAATCTAATTAGCGCCACGTCGTTTTATGGTCGATACATTAAATAAACAATTTATTACTGACCGAGAATTAAGTTACTGTATGTTGATAAATCTCATTTTAAACTTTACTACAACGTATCTTAGTAGTGTATTAATTTAATGTGGTATACAATAAAGCGACATATTTTATTACAAAGTGCCAAGTGCGAGTCGTCGCCGGGTCTAGCAGAGGCCCGACGGAACCCACCGTGCATACTAAACAGCACTTCTATTATCCAGAATGCAGACGCGACGCAATACCGTGAATGGCCGCCTTTAACCATGTTACTGGTAACATTCTGTAATGGTCACAATGAGAATAATTATTGTTTACTGATGGTAGTGTCTCTGTTGCCGGAGACTGTCTAGGTACCACCACAGCGCCTATTGCATCTGAAAAACATTACTGTGCGAACATTGCTGTGTTCCGGATCGAAGGGCGCTGTAGCTAGCGAAATTAAGTTGGTAACGAGACTTAACATCGTATGCTTCAAGGCGACGAGCGAGTAGTGCAGTGTAAACTATCCCAACTAGTGTCACATTTATTTTTTAACTCAACCGACAGGACGAACAGGACGTTCGGACGCGGCGCCAGTCAGGGTTCACCACCAGCCACACTGCACCACATGAAAGACATGTACAGTTTCCTTACCTCAGTAATTACACTAGCTACAACGCTCTTCAAACCGGAACACAGTAATATCCGCACAGTACTGTCTGTCGTCTGCAATGGGCAATATGGTGCTGCCTGGACGGTCTCCGGCAGCAGAGACCTACCACCAGTAGTATACCATCCTAACTAGCGCCACGCCGTTAGGTATAATACTTCTAAAAGCGATTATTTCAAGTCCTATAATTACATCAAACAACTCCTTTCCCACTTGAAAGAAGGTTAAGGAAAAAAAAAGTAGCTTTTAATGAGGGGTTCTCCACTTTGCCACGGAGCTCTTCTCCTACTTCTTTTCACAACTTAATAAGCACGGACACCTCATTAAAACTTTTAACGAAACAAAAACTTCCACGAAAACAATGTCGGCCGGGTGAGATGTTCACTTAAATTTTTTTTTGCCCGCTCGGTCTTCACTTTTTTTTTATTACACTAACTTAAACTTTTTATTTTGTTTCTTTATGTCATTAAGCGATTACACGAGCGGGACGTTCACCTGATGGTAAGTGATACGCCGGCTCATGACAACGTGGCGTTAGTTAAGATGCGCTCGTCGCTTTGAGACATAAGACGTTGAGTCTGGTTACCCCAGTAATTTCACTAGCTACAGCGCCCTTCAAACTCGAACACAATTTTTTTATACGGACCACCTGGTGGAGGGCCTGCCAATACGACGTCTTCCGGTACGCGGTCGCCATTCGAGGACTTTAGCAGTGTTCACTCTTAATAAACAGCAAATGAAACTGAGGTCAATGGACCGACATAGCAGGTAAAGTCTTCCCAATATATATGGCAGATCCAGAGGTTCATCGCTTCATCACGAAATCTCCGAAACTTAGACGGAAACACTCGAAAGATGGCAGAGACATTGCTTCAGCTTCAGCTTCAGCTTCGGCTGAAAATGGATTTTAAAAAATTCCTTACCTAAAAAGAGTTACTGGGGTGTTGCGACCAGCAAAGCGGGCGAGTAACAGCTAGTATATATATTTTATCGAAGTAACATGTTTTAGATAACTGTTAATAGAGGTACATATAAAATATAGGAGTGAGTGTACCTGTCAAGTTTGGAATACATTTCAGTGCTCTAGCTCCAGCTCTTCTAACTCATTAAAAATAACCTCTAAGACAGGACAAACAGCTTCTATATTTGTAGTAACTACATTCAAAGCATCTAGAGTAAGATAGAAATGATTTGAACCCTAGCATCTAGGATTTCAAATAGAATTTCAGTTGTTTTCAGCGACTTGCGTTATTCGTAGGTAATACTGTATCACATACGCCGAGGCGTAGAGTTCAATATCAAATGGCGGCAAGCTCTGAAGGCTTTTCCGTGTCTGAAGGTGCTTTATCGCATTACATTTTAAATGAATTTCTTCACTTAAATAACAGTGTCTAGGAAACATGAGAGTGGTTTATTAATACCCGAAGAAATGTGTGATAAAAATGACAGCTAAAGCAGACGAGCGTGATCTTAACCTAAAACTTGCTACGTGTCGCTGATGAAGCCTTCTCATATCTTGGCGCTGGTTAGAATGATATATATATATTGCACCATATCATGTTTGCATTGAGACATAAGGTGTTATGACTCGTTATCTTAGTACACTAGTTACAACGCCTTTCAAGTTGGAACCCAGTGATGATTACTACAGTTCGGCGGCTGCAATAGGTGCTGCGGTAACACCTAGACATTCGGCAACAGATACCTACCACCGGTAAGGAGTTGGTGCTTTTTAATACAATAGACTCTTGTTATGATAATGATGATAATGACATCATCATTTTGTTGTATAAAAACGATCGGTACTGCCACATGAAACTCCGAAGGTACACGTGTGTAATTAAGTATTGAAAAAACAGTTATCTTTTTTTTCTTTAATTTTCCCCTATACGGCGGGAGGGTGATGGTCGAAACCATGAGGGTAAACGGCGTGAGGGTAGGAAATTACACTCCGCCAAGTTTGCCGGCGCACCTGACCTCTTTATTGTATGGAAATTGCCATCGCATTCACGCTGTAGCTCTAGTGATGAACCGCCGTTTCCATAGCTGTTAAGAACAACGCTATTAGCAGTCGTATTAAGCTATAACTTTTTTATAGCAGCATCGTTACTTTAATTTTCTGCTCAATCGTGTGGTAGATTGGGTGAGAATACTTTTCATCACTGTATCCATCATTTTGTACATGAATACATGTATTTTTAAATTAATAGTAAAATAAACTGGTTAATCTGTTACTGTACAGTAATATGTTACATAAACATATAGTTGACTTTATTAGGAAAGGAAGCATTGATAATAGATAACCTGTATTACCTATTAACCGAACGGCAGGAGGTAATCCACCCTATTGCATTTAGTAGAGAAATAATTAGTCTATCAATATTAGATTTGTATCTATTTTAGATCAGCTGATTACAGCTAGAATTTTCTCATACCTGGGACCAAGCCTAAAGTATGTCGATTCCGTTTTCAGTGTCAAAATTTCAAACAATACTGCCTTTTTATATACTCGTCAAGTTATAGAGTGGTGATTAGAGTATCTGGAGATAGTGATTTCTCTTCGGATCTCCAACGTCATTCCGGTTGCACAAATGCATTACAAACAGATCGCTCTTAAACCAATAGAGATGCATCGCCGCGAGCGCTGTGCAAATATTTCGCCGGCAATCCGCACCGTATTTACTACTACCCTTCTACCTAAAAGAAAAAGATTTTTTTTTTTCAGTTTTAATATCTCTTAAAGCCGCTTTTTTTTACACATCAATGTTAACATTTCAAAGCTACAAAATCCTTATAATTTTAATTGGAAATCTATCAGGGAATCCAAATCTAATATTCCATTACTACCTTATCCCATTGTAATGTTATAAATCTCGACATAATTACTAACATTTACCAGAAGACATAATAACAATAAAATTCAAATATATAAATAATCACGTCTTATCGAGTGAATGATCATCAAAGAGCAAGTTAAAAATAAATTTTCCAAGTTTCTTTGAGAGCTGGTCACTGGTCTTTATCAATTCCATATTACGTCGGAACCGTCGTGAGCTGACCGAATGATAATAAACAATCTGATCTAAAACATTAGCGGACTTGGTTTACGTTATTAACTAAGCTATAGCTGTTACAAATAACTTTTCATTCAGACCGTAATTTTTTTTTAAGAAAATAATTTATTAGAAAAACCTCCCTTGAGTTATATTTGATTGGTGTTAGGTCTCCGGCAACAGAGAAAGAGAGAATCTAGGTACCTTTGCAGCTTCGATATCTGCTGACAAACAGTAATGTGTAAAAGTTACTGTGGTTGAAAGATTGTTTTTTTTTTGTTTTTAGAAGGAGAAATCTTCGAAAGATACCCTGCTTCTCGGAGAAAATCAGGGTTATCAGAGATTCTTACTCACTAAAACTACTCGGTGGTTTGTATCAATGCATTCGGAGAGGCCCCGGAATCTCTTACAGAACGTACCGGTGCCCCTCTACACTTTGTGTAAGCACGTCTCTGAGGAAAGGTCAAACTCTGCAAGACATCCTCGCTGAGCCATACGCTATCCCACGCAGGTTCGCTTGTTGAGCGATAAGGGTCCCCCCCCCACCCTCAAGTCCCGCGAATCTCCTAGACCCTTTCAGTCCTCTTCTACGACAGGCAGGGCTTACCTTAGTTGTATTCTTACTAGCCCGAGACTACAGGGCTGTGAAGGTGTATTGTATATTATCGTACCTGGCGCCACATTGAGCAAGTTCTGAATAAGTGTATCATTTACCATCAGGTGACGTCTGGCTCGACTCATCGCAAATTTAATAAAAAAAAAGTTGAAAGAGGTCACCGATAGTTATGTATTATTAGACATAATAATATAAGTTTTAATGTTGATAGAACAGCTGCTATGCTGGCAGATTTTCAGTGTGAAGCTAGTGGCTAGTCAGAGTTGTTCGAAGAAATGCTGCCACCAACCAAATCATGCGGAATCAAATCAAGGACCTCGATCAAAGAAAAAAACATTTTTATTATATATTAGATGAGCGGAACGTTGACCTGATGGTAAGTGATACACCCACTCACAGTAACGTGGCGATAATTAGGATGTTATATACAGCACTATACTGCGCTCGTCGCCTTGAGACATAAGATTCAGAGACATAAGAAGAGAAGAAGCTTCGTTATCTCAGTAATTTTACTAGCTACATCGCCCTTCAAACCGGAAAGCAGTAATGTTTGCACAATGCTGTTTGTCGGCTGCAATAGGCGCTGCTGGGATACCCTACTTAAATAGTATCAGTTAACAGACCTACCCCCAATACCTCTGTGTTACAAGACAAACGCTTAGCCACTACATTGCAGGGATAGACAAAGCTCCATATAAAAAATTCCTAAAAACTTATGTAACTTGATACATGTATTAAAAGCTTGCTACGTTCACACTGGAGTCGATTTGCCAAACATTGTGCCAGGGCGGTGGAGCTGGAGAGAATTCGCTACGTTGCCTCTTTATCAAATATGTTTAAAACGTCTCAAATCCTGCAAATCCCGGAAGTTATGTCATCCGACGAGATTGCCGGGTACAACGCCTCGTTAGATCGTTGTCGCTGGAAGCTTTCCAAAGAGACGTACTCGCAGCCTCTTTTGGGGGCGAATGAGGGTAGTTTGAAAGTAACACTTGCCAGCTATTAAAATCTACGTTAGACAACGGCTTAGAAAGGAGAACTGAATTGTCACTTTAGTTAAAGTATCAAGAAAGTTTTTTTTTTTTGTTTTATGTGGCAGTGTTAAACTACACGTATTTAGAGACCTGGAGGGTATGCAATGAATAAATCAGCATGATTTTTGGGAGCAGCCTATGTCCACCAGTGGACGCCTATCGGATGATGATGACCATAGTTTAAGTTAAAATACACCATTAATTATCTCAATGGTAAAAACGAACATAACCTAAAGGCATCTTATATTTACTTAGTTTTTTATATGATGTTACTCCGTTAAGTCCATTGGCTGCAAGTTCCTTCATCAGAATGAGGCAATGTTACCAATGCATTACTTTAGTGGTGGTAGGTCCCTGTTGCCGGAGACCGTCTCGGTACCACCGCAGCTCTTACTACAGCCAACAAACAGTAACGTGCAGACATTACTGTGTTCCGGTTTGAAGGGCTTTGTAGCCAGTGAAACTACTGAGGTAACGAGACTTAATATGCTAAGTCAAGACGATCATTACATAGTGTTAGGGTTAGTTAAGTATACTCATCACTGGTGGTAGGTCTCTATTGCCGGAGATCGTTTGTGTGGGTACCAACGCAGCGCCTATTTCTGCCGCCAAGCAGTACTGTGTAAATGTTACTGTGTTCCGGTTTGAAGGGCGCTGTAGCTAGTGTAATATTTGGAGTAAAAATACTTAAAATTTTATATCTTAGGCTACGAGTGCAATGTGGTGCAGTGTATAACATCCTAAGTACACGTTGTCATGGGCGAGCGTATCACTTACCACCAGGTGAACGTGCCGCTCGTCTCGTCGCTTAATAACATAAAAAAAATGTATAATCCTAACTAACGCCATATTATGGGTAAATGTATAACATAAACGTTACGCTCGTATCGTTACCACAATAAGTTCACTAGCTACAAGGCCCTTCAAACTGGACTACCTAAACGGTCTCCGGCAACGGAGACCAAGCAGCAGTAAATATGTATTGGACTTTAAAGCAGTGGTTATTGTTGCTGGAGTATGAGGTCAAAAATTGCTTCATCCAATATAAACGGGGCCTCGCGTTCGCAAGCAGTGCGGAGGTGGAACGGAACGCTTCAATATTTGATGTGAACTCGTGCACCAGCACCGAAAGTGAGTTACGTAAATTTAAGTGAATCTGATATCATTTACAACTCCATATACAAAAAAAAAACATTTTGCAATCTAGAATAGGTATAACTTTAATACTATATATCTATCTTTTTGTAGCCCTACAGTTAATAGTAGTACGTTAATAATAATAAAAAATGCTACAAATGACAACTCTGTTTAAGGTGTAGTGAAATAAGGCTATGGAGGGTTCTGTAGGAGATCCCATCGCCCGTCGCAATGTACTGAGGATGATCACCGAGGTGGTTTTTATTGGGTATAAATCTATCATAACTATGTCATTCCTTTCTCCATGTGACAGAAAGGTACATTTTAAAGATTTCTCATCCGACAGTATGTAAAAAAAATTGCTCAGCAGTGGATCGTATCGGTTGATGGTGATAACTCTTCACAATACCAATTAAATAATTTATATGGAAAAGTTTTGGAAAATAAAAGCATTTGAAAACAATTAAAAACAATATTCAACATCCGGCTTAAATACAGACGAATGTACTGTGAATAATGTAACCGGATAGGGAGATTAATATCCGTCACGAGCCGGGAGTATCCAGCTCGCTCCGGACAGTTTCCACTGGCCTTATTTAAATGTGAAAGCGGACAGGTAAATCACCGGAGGCAGTTAACTTGAAGTGGGTCTTATTGAAATAGAACCGGGCCCCCCGGCCGCTTCGAGCACTCGCAAAAACTAACCCCTATTTTAAACCTAGATTATAAATAGCGCTGAAAAGCTAAGCAAATTATTATTTTACACGAGGAGAGGAGAGATCAAATAAGTCTGAATTTCGCAATGTTTTTTTAAAGTGAATTTTCAGTACTCGAGAATTATCTTCAGGGACAGTTCTTTATTGCGTTTCAGTAACTATTTATTATACAATAACAATAAATAATAAAAAAAATGTATTGAAACTTTTGATATGTGGACATACAGACGCATGTTGTCCATTAGCTGGACTCGGAGAGTGACCAAGGTCAGTGTTCTTCAACAAATTGGCCAAAAGCGTAACCTCATGCTTACGGTTAAGAAACGTAAAATCTCCAACCTCGGTCATGTACTCCATCATCAGGGGAATAGTTTCTGGAAAACGAGAAGTGGAGAGAAAGAAAAAGTAATGGTTGAGGAATATCAGGGATTGGACTGGCATTTCTGTGGCATGAATTGTTCCGCCGAACCATAGATAGAAAGGACTGTACTGCGCTGATCGCCAACCTTCACTAGTTGGAGAGGCACTTTAAGAAGAAGAATACAATAATTCGAGCTATATTATACAATGTATACGGTCAAGAAATAGATGAGCTGTTCTGAAGATTATAGTGAGAACAACAATTAAAGTTAAATCTGCAAAATGTTTATAACGAATAAACAAGAAGAATCTGTGTTTCATAGAGGAAAAAACATCTAAAGATTAATAAAACATTAAATAACGTTCGTAACGAAACAGTCTTTAAACCCGATAACAATATAGAAGCCGCTCTCCTAAAAACAGATAAACAAAAAAAACGGCAGCAGGTTAAATTTGTACGACTGAGTGTCGATATAAAAATTCCGAGCACAATCGAACAACAAAGGGTCGCAACAACAGAGCTTTAACCAGGTCCCGCCAGAACAGCAGAACTCGATTAAGCGATTAACCCAGTTCTACTGTCACGGAGAGCGGGCGATGCATTCGCAATTACTAGTAATTTATAGCCGATTTCCGTTGCGGCCGGATTATGGCGGCCCTGCTGGAAAAGACCGTCTAGGTAGGTACCACCGCAGCGTCTATTGAAGCCGACAGACAGCACTGTCCAAACATATCTGTGTTCCGGTTTGAAATTACTGGAGTAACGAGACTTAACATCTTATGCCTCACAGTAACGAGCACAACGTGGTGCAGATTATATCCTAACTAGCGCCACTTTGTTATGTGCTGGAGTGGGTATTCACCACCATGAATGAATGTGATGAATGTCCGACTCGTATCGTCGCGTCGTAAACTGAAATAAAAAAATTAGAACATGCTTCTGATATTCCGGTTCCTAATCGAAGGTCTACCACATCAGTATCGCCCTCGGCCCGACGCCGCTCGTGCAAAAATCCCGGCCAAGTGCCAAATGTTGGTGCACTCAGCATAAATTTGCACATTTTAAAGCGAAGCGCCGCGTATAAATCGAATATTGCGCACCAGCTCCACTTGGATACGTGAGTGCTCCATTTAATAGACCTTAATCATGACTTTTTATTTTTAATCTTATAAAGCAATTTTTACTATTGAATGTAGTATGAAAATATAAACAATTTAAAAGTTATATTGACTACTGTAATCACATCATTAGGGTGGTCGGTGAGGGGTGGATGGGAAAAGCTATAGATCGCATTTGGTGAGAGACACGGGAAGGTTTATAATCAGCAGTGGATTAAGAAAGGCTGATGATGATAAACAATTAAAATTTTATCAGAGATATGGTGCACGATTGCGTCGTGTCGTATAAGTTATAACTTATTTTATTTTAATACTTTGTACATACGAATGAAGCACACAATGAACACTAGATGGAAACGGAGCAGTACAGTAACTTACCTAAGGGAGTTATTCTAGAAGCTGATCGTAGTGAAAGTTTAAGCCTGTATGGGTAGTCGCCAGTAGAATTCATCATCATCATAATCATCAGCCGCCGTCCACTGCTGGACATAGATCTTCAAATATTTCCACATCGATTGATTCGGCGCTGCACTCAGCGTGACCTCTGGCACCGCCGGGCAAGAGGAGTCGTTATCTGTAGGCATTCATATGGGGGGGGATTTGGGCCATTTCCCACAAGGCTGGCCCAATGCGGGTTGGCGGGAGCCAGAGCCTCGTTTGTTGATTAGCAGGGTGCATCACGAGCAGGTGAGTGTGGCTTGGGTCTCGTGAGTCGTTGTGTGAGACACCTTATACCGTAGTAGAGCAAGTAGAAATAGTAATTAAAAATGTAAACATTGATTTACCTAAAAGCAACGGGGATGTTTACTTACTTCCGGAATGAAGTTTTTGTATCCGGATATATCTCATTATTGGTCTGTGGAAGGTGACAGTAAAGTAGAAAAGATATGGTATTAAAAAATATTGTTGAGGTCCATTGCCAGAAGTCGTGTTATAAATTTAGATTTCCATTAAATTTATTAAGTTAATGATGAAGGTACATTTTAATTAGGAAGTGCCGCGAGGAATCATTTTGGAACTTAAATTGTTTTTCCTCTTCGTTGGTAATCTTAAAACATTTATTCACCCCCATCTAAGTGAGTTTAAGTGTAGTTCATAATAAGGCCAAAATTTTTCCATTAAATGGCCATCCTTAGTATACTTAATATTGAACCGGGGAGGGCCGGAAATTGCGAATCTTGAGATTACTCCCGACTGCGGGGCCGGAAGGCGTTCAGATAAGGGAACTGTAGTAAATTTGATACAATGCCCTCCATAAAAATAATCATCAGGACTTTATGTTCTCTTTGTCATTTATATTGCGGTAGTTTGAATGTTTATATATCTACATTTCCCAATTAGCTCTTGTTATACTCAATTGCATTATTTAAACTTTATGAATGCTAACTTAACCTAAGTTATCTAGAGATAGTAAAGCATCATCATCATCAGCCGATAGACGTCCACTGCTGGACATAGGCCCATAGTAAAGTATACAGGTTAATTTTTATAGCTAAGTTATCAAAAAGCAATTTGAATATTTTTCAAAAGCTTAACATCTTTATAATGTAATTAAGCAATCATTCTAAGACTAGTTCGACCGTCGACCACTGATTGGTGATATATGCTGTGATGGTATAACGCACATCTCAATGGTTAAAATTTTTTTTATCCTTTAAAAACGACGAGACGAGCGGCGGGTGGTGGGGTTCACCTGATGGTAAGTGACACGCGCACATAACAACGCGGCGTTAGATACGATGATATACACAGCACCACGTTGTGCTCGTCCTGAGATCCAGTAAATCCACTAGCTATAGGTTTGTAAATATGTGTATACTGTTCGGCGGCGAATTATGGACAGGCTTCGTTGAATAAAAAAAAAAACAGATTATTAAGATTTATTAAATAATTTATCGTAAGCTTAGTAACTAAGTAGCGTAGTAAGAATGTATGGGCTTTTTTGCAGCCCTAGTCGGGTCACCAATATGGGGATTGTGTAGTTAAGTTCTTGTAAATAAATCGCGTGTTTCAAACAGTACCCATGTATTCTCTTGAAATTCACTTTGCAATGGTAAAATAAATTAATTATTAACAGTTACACTACTAACTCGGCTGTCGCAGGAATCTAAGTGATCCCTACCGCAAGACGGGCAGTCTTCTATACTTAATTGTTTGTCAGCGCGACACTCGCACGCACCGCGCGCTTTGTTTACTGCAACGCGTTGTATAAATAATATAAACAAATGGAGTAACTCGACATTTGTTACAAATATAAGCGACAGATTCGATTGCTTAGTCTCCGAGTAGCAGGTGAGTGGACGATGACGGAATAACCAACGTCTGTCCAGAGCGGCGTCACGACGGTACTCTTGTGGTGATGGATACACGCCACAGGATAAAGGCGCTGCAGTGGTACCTACCTAGACGGTGTCCGGCTACAAAGACCTACTACTTACAACCAAAACTTATTTAGTTTAATAAATAACGCATTCAGACATTGTTTAAATTTGATGTTCTTGATCGTCTTCTTCGTCGGTATCACTCTTGACAGAGTGGTCGTGGCCATCACTTTAGGCACATCTACATTGTACGTTAAAGATATAAGTGACGTAGCTACACTAAGCACGTCCATCCCGCATAACTTATGTTAACTTAACGGATTGCCTTCTAAACAGTTAAAATTTCAATGTTACGCCGGCAGATTTCAAAGAAAGCGGCTACCTTTTGGAAGTATTCAAGTCGCTGCGGATTTAAAGCGGACGCGTTCAGCCGGAAGATGCAGAAATTTCCGCAGCAGCCTTTAATACTTCTATACATTTATATATGTTTTGCTTCTAAATCGGGAAAGAATCGAATAAACTTGTCGACAGTTGTACGTTTAGATAGATAGTATTGAGAACTGAAACGAAATAGGGGAGGCCTATGTCTAGCAGTGGACGTCTATCGGCTGATGATAGTGATGAAGAACTAAAATGATTGTAACAGATAGATGTCCAGCGCTGGGACAAACCAACAACGGCAATGGCATTACAGCAATACACAGTAATATAATAACTTTTTAGATATAGAACTAGATGCTAGTGGTAGGTCTCTGTTGATGGCTATCGTCTTGGTAGATACCACCGTAACTCGTGATGCAACCGACAAACAGTGCTGTGCAAACATTACTTTGTTCTGGTGTGAAGGACGTTGTCGCTAATATAATAAATGGGGTAAGGAGAGTCAACGTGTTGGGTCTCAAGGCGATGAGCACAATGTTGGGTAGTATATATAATCCCAATTAGCGCCACATTGTTATAAACCTGTCACTTATCATCAGGTGAACGTCTGGTTCGTCTCGTCGGTTCGTAGAATAAAAAAAAACGGAATAAAAGAAAGAGAAACTCTTGAAGAATATATCATCATTAAACTATAGAAATTGCACGTTACCGATCTGTAAAGAACAGTATGATGAAGATATAAAAAAAATCAAATCGTAGTAATTAAATATAATGTGAATATACAAATAAGAAGCTAGTCTATTAAAAATATTCAATTAATAAAAAAAACACAACCCTAAACTGAAATCCGGCGATCAAAAGTAATCCGATGTATGTAATGAAGGTAGATGTGGAATCAGTGTTGAACGTTACAGTAGTTATGCACATACGTATATTGATGACTGAAATGTATAAATGCAAGTAAAAGTATACTAACATGCAGTAAAGTGTCACAACGATTAGTAATGTTTATTCCATCATGCGAGAACACAGTAGGCGTGAGTAACATACTAAAGTAACATATAAGTCAAATGTCGTATACAATTTCTCTATCGTCCATTGATCATTAACACGAAACATGCGAGTACATATAAATAATTTCAATTAACACTAATACATAATTTATGAATGTGACAATTAAATAAATATGTCGTCGCTCACTACATATATATATATATATGTGCGTGTGCGTGTGCGTGTGCGTGTGCGTGTGCGTGTGCGCGTGCGTGTGCGCGTGCGTGTGCGCGTGCGCGTGCGCGTGCCTGTGTGCGGAGACCTCACACAATGAATAGTGCGATGCCGTTGTATAGTTGCTATGGTTGCCGCGTCGCGTGCCCGTGGGTAATTAATACTTAGCGGCGTGTTCATACGCCGAGTGCTCAGTGTTAGAGTGATGACATCATACAATTCCGCATTCGAATTCAATTCTCACATCTGACGCCTTATTGTATGCGAACTTTGGTGTGTATCTCGAAAAAGAGTATGTGGTATGTCCTACATTTGTAAGTTTATATAAAGTATTAGATTTAACAATGGGAGTTAGTTCTTAAATTGAGCTAAATTAGTTATTTAATTATTCCTAATTTAGGTTAGGGTTAGTGAGGTTAGATTTATATATTTATAGTGGTGTAAGGGGTTCCGCATAACAACTCAAGGGAACCGAGCCAACTTCACCTGCTTGTGGTGCACCCTCCCACAAACTCTATGAACAAACGAGATTCCGGCTCTCACCAACCCGCATTGGGCCAGTGGGGTGGGAAGTGATCCACATTCCCCCATGTGACCCCTACATACGACTGAAGTTCGCGGGAAGCTGCTGGGTGCAGGCATCGCAAGACCGATCGATGTGGGGATCTTTGAGGTACTCCTATGTCCAGCAGTGGACGTCTAGCGGCTGATGATGATGATGATAATATATATATATATAAACATAACTTTTTTAATATTTTTTTTTATTCCATTAAGCGACGAGTCGAACGGGACCCTCACCTGATGGTAAGTAATACTCATGACCATAACAACGCGATGCTAGTTGGGTTGATACACATTGCGCTCGTCGCCTTGAGATATAAGATGTTGAGTCTAGTTACCCCACTTATTAAACTAGCTACAACGCCCTACAAACCGGATCACAGTAATGTTCGCACAGTACTGTCTGTCGGCTGCAATAGGCGCTGCGCTGGTACCTACCTAGACAGGCTGTAGCAACAGAGACGCTACCAGCAGTTAGTATTTGTAACAGTAGTCTTTCATACCTATAAGATCTAGTAATGGCTCTTAAGGACAAACTGGCAGGATATTACTTCTTATATGTAATCGATGCAAAAGAAATATTTTAGTAGTTAAATCCTATATATATTATCATCATCATCAGCCGATAGACGTCCACTGCTGAACATAGGTTAATGGGTTCCCGCGACTCTCAGCAGATTGTCAGTCCACCTTGTGGGAGGCCTCCCAAAACTAGTCTACTGGTACGCGCTCATCACTTGATGACCTTACTGCCCCATCGGTCGTCGGTCTCGTATATGTATATGTGAGAACATATTTATTAGGTCCTTACATATGAAATTAGCGTTTTGTCGCATTGACTAATATGATCTGAAATATCTCCTCTTTGGTTAAGAATTTCAAATGTAAATTTATAAATTTATTTAGCTGGTATATATGAGTTTTGAAAACAGTCATTCATTTGTTTTTACCTCATTATTTTTTTCTTTGGCGTCGTTTATTACCGCACAATGGAAAACATGAAATATCGGTATATTTACGAGTACGAGTTCTACCGTGGCACCAGCACCAGTGCTGCAGGAACAGCTCGAAGGATTGATGATGTGTACGGCGCTGTGTCGCAAAAGAAAGCACGGTACGTTTTTGGTTTCAACGTTTTCGTACTGGGAATTTCGACCTTTAAAACCAACCCCGTGGACGGCCGGAGACCAAAGTGGAATATGAAGAATTAAAGGCTATTGTGGAAGCGGACCCATCACAAATCACTTCAGAGATAGCTGCAGGCTTCGGGGTAAGTGACAAAACTGTATTAATCCACTTGAAGCAAATCGGGAAAGTAAAAGAACTTGATCGATGGGTACCTCATGTATTGAGTGAATCGAACTTGCGAACACGCGCCGGCTGCTGCTGCTGTGTTACTTTGCTCCACCGATACAATGATGAAGGGATTTTAAATTGGATCATTACTTGTCATGAAAAGTGGATACTGTACGACAATCGGAAGCGCTCGTAACAATGACTGAGCTCTGGAGATCCAGCCAAATCCTGCCCTAAACGAAAATTGACACGGAAAAAGTTACTTGTGAGTGTTTGGTGGACTAGCGCCGGTGTCGTTCACTGCAGCTTCCTAAAATCTGGCCAAACGATTATAACATGTATCTATTGTCAGCAACTGCAAACACTGAAGGAAGAACTAGCTGCTAAACAACCGAGGTTGGTCAATCGCTCTAGGCCACTGCTGCTTCACAACGCAACACCACCACCACACACTGCACAACAAACCACCACTAACTAGGATGAGCTATAATTAGAATGTCTACGACATCCACCGCACTCCCCAGACTGCCTCAACAGATTACCATTGTTTCCGGAATTTGGACAATTTCTAACAAGGAAAAAAATTCAACTCGGATGCTGCAGCAGTCCAACCCCCCTTCAAAGAGTTTATTGATTCTCACCCCCATGGTTTTTTTAGTAAAGGGATCAATGAACTACCTATATATAAGATTGCAAAAGTGCATAGATAACAACGGTGCATACTTTGATTAATTAAATATATTTTACATAAAAAAATTGACTTTATATTCCTCCCGTACAAAACGCCAATTTCATATGTAAGGACCTAATATCATCTTAAATTATGTAAATCTTCCTAATATATAACAAACCGACTGTATTTATATTTATCTCGTACATTAGTGATTACATAAATATGTATGTATTTAATTGCGTTAATGATAAGATGAGTATAAAAGAGAAAAGTATAGTATAGTTAACTAAAAGTTAAAACTAACTAACAAAAGCAACGTATATGTGGTAAGTTCATCTGCCATCAGTTCAACGATCCTGGTCATCACATTATTTCGCTTTATCCTCTAAACCGACGAGAGAGGTGTTCGCCAGATGATAAGTGATTCGCCTTATCATGACAATGAGATGCCAGTTAGCATGGTATACACTGCATCACATTGCGCCTCCATCTCGTCGACTTGAGACATAAGATGTTGAGAGTCGTTACCCTAGTAACATCACTAGGTACAGTGCCCTTACTAATGTTTACATAATACTGTTTGTCGGCGGAAATAGAGGATGCAGTGGTACTCAGACCGTCTGCGGTAATAAACAGTGTTGTGGTTACGCCGGGCTAATTGGAGTTCTAGGCCTATGAATAGGTAAGCCCTGCCTGTCGTACAAGGCGACTAAAAGGATCTAAGAGTTTCAAGAATCTTGGGGGTGGAGGCCCTTATCGCTCAACAAGTGAACCTGTGTGGGACAGCGTATGCCTCAGCGATGGCACCGAGGAGGGTTAGGCTCCTCCTCAGAGACGTGTAACAGAATGTGTAGAGAGACACCGGTGCGTTCTATAAGACATGTCGAGGCCTCTCCGACTGCACTGATGCAGACCATCGAGGGGGTTTAAATGAGTAAGAATCTCACACAACCCTGACTTCCTCCCAGAAGCAGGGTATATTTCGAAGATTTCCTCTCCGAAACCAAAAAAAAGGCCTATGTATAGCAGCGTATGTGTATCAGTTGCTGATGATGATATGTTGGTGTTGTTCGCAAATTCAAACGTATCACATTTGAAGGACAAACTTGTAATATTTTTAAATAAGAACATACAATGGAGTATTACATTACTTTGGCCATGGAGTATATCTGTTTTATTTAAAGGAACACAGATATAACATTAAATGGATCTAACATCACTAAACTGCAAGATATTTTTTTTTATATAAGGTAATGGTTCATTTCGCCAAGCGCACCACAGCTCCAGTGGCGCAATTGGTTAGCGCACGGTACTTATACGACAGTGTCCGAGCGATGCCGGGGTTGTGAGTTCGAGCCTCACCTGGAGCAGGCCATTTTTTGTACATTTTATTCCAATACAAATATATTATATGTTTTCTATTATTATAATAAAGATATATCTTTAATATTTGTATAGAATTGTTATTGACAAAGGATAATAAAGAAATATGGAGGTAGTGTCTCTGTTGCTACAGACCGTCTAGGTAGGTACCAGCGCAGCGCCTATTGCAGCCGACAGACAGTACTGTGCGAACATTACTGTGATCCGGTTTGAAGGCCGTTGTAGTTAGTGAAATTATTAAAATAACGTGACCTAACATTTTATGTCTTTTGACGATGGGCACAATGCGGTGCAGTGTATAACATCCTACCTAGTGCCACATTGTTACGTGCGAGCGTATCACTTAACATCAGGTGAACATCTTAGTTATCTTTTCGAATAAAAAAATCCTTTTCCAGTGTAATAATGTGTAATCTGTGTAAATGAATTTTTTACTAATTAGTCATATAATCAGTGCCAGTACAATGTAGCGAGGGACGACATTAAAGCCAGCCATACACGAACAATGGCATTCGCATGAAGCGGACCACACAATTAAGGAGTTCTTTTGTAAATGCACGTAAAGAGTTCCGTGTATGGCTGCCATTATATCCTACCCTTACTTAACTAGGAAGGACAACAATGCAAGCACTCACATGTGTAGTCCCAGCTGTCCTGGTCGTTTTTGAAGACGTTCAATCTTTCAGGCTGGAACAGAATTTATAATAGCATTAGTAACAGTAAAGTAAGTTCTAAGTTATTATGGGGTGAATACTTTGTGTAAATTATGTGTTCGATGATATCATCATCATCATCATCAGCCGACAGACGTCCACGGCTGGACATAGGCCTCTCTCAAAGATCTCCACATCGATCGATCCTGTGCTGCTCGCATCCAGCTGCTTCCCGCAACCTTCAGATCGTCGGACCACCTTAATTAAATACTTAACTTAATTACCAATTATCTTAACTTTAACTTTTAAAGTGTTAAAGAATCATCGTCATTTGTGGATAGGCGTCCACTGCTGGACATGGACCTCCACAAAGACCTCCAGGTTTGCGGGAGTTCATATGGAGGGAAATTTGGGCCATTACCCACCATGCTGGCCCAATGCGGGTTGGTGGGAGCCAGAGCCTCGTTTGTTGATTAGCAGAATGCACCATGAGCTGGTAAGGTTGGCTTGGGTCCCGTGAGCTGTTGTGCGGGAACCCTTACACAACACCACAATTTTAAAAATACTTAGACGTGACTTAATATAGTCCTCTTTAGTACAAATTTTATTAGTGGTAGGTGTCTATTGCCTGTGACCGTGTAGGTAGGTACCACCGCAGCGTCTATTGCAGCTGACGAACAGCAGTGTGCAAACATTGTTGTGTTCCGGTTTGAAGGGCGCTGTAGCTAGTGATAGCACTGGGATAAGGAGGCTCAACATTTTATGTCGTAAGATTACAAATGCAATATAGTGCAGTGTAAAACTAGTTGCACGTTGTTATGGGCAATCGTATCACTTAACATCAGATGAACGTCTCGCACGTCTCGAAGCTTCGTTGAATAATAAAAAAAAACTAATGCAGTAACATATAACAACATCATATAATCCAAGTTATTTAATGAGAAATTTCGCTAACCGCAAGAAGTGACCCGATTCCTGAACCGACCAGATAGAATCTGAACGGATAACCGGAAATGTTCCGTTCGATGTCGGACATTTTCCGGTGTGGGTTTACAACTGTTTCCATATATATGCATGCCGCTACAATTTCCCATTGGAGGGGACTAACTTGGATAACGCTCCATAATATAATATAATGATTCACTGATGAAACGAGGAGACGAGCAGGAAGTTCACCTGTTATTAAGTGATACACCTGACTACAACAACGTGGCGCTAGTTAGGATGATATACACTGCACCAGATTGCGCTCGTAACCTTGAGGCATACAATTAATAAGACTCGTTGCCTCATCATTTCACTAGCTACAGATCCCTTTAAACCGGAACCACACAGTGCTCGTAGCCTTGAGACATAACTTAGTATCTCACATTACCCCATTAATTTCACAAGCTGAACTGCACGCAGTGATCCTCATCATCAGTGCATATTCATGATGCAGTACTTGACAGCTTGCCTATTAACAAGTCCACGGTTCGACTACAGACGCATATAGAAGTGTGTTGGCGGTAGATTCTCCAAATTTCTTGGCTACTTCTTCATCATCATCAGCCGATAGACGTCCGTGCTGGATTTAAAGATCTCCACATCGATCGGTCACGCGTTGCTCGCATCCAGTGGGTTCCCGCGACTCTCACCAGCCCGTCGGTCCACCTTGTGGGAGGCCTCTCCACATGACGTGTACCGGTACGCGGGCGCCACTCGAGGACCGCGTACTGTCCCATCAGTCGTCAGACCTTCGAGCAATATGCCCTGCCCACTGCCACTTAAGTCTAGTAATCTTTTGGGCGAGGTCGGTGACCTCAGTGCGTCTGCGCATCTCCATATTTCTCATTCGATCGCGCAGAGACACTCCGAGCCTACCCTTATATAATATACCCTTTAGCCCTTGGCCCTGGGCTACTTACTACTCTCATATTTTAAATCTAACAAAATCACAGGATCGCTGTTCTCCAGCTGTTAACCATATAATAATTGGAGTGTTACAGGAGAACAAACTTCACGCATCATTTTCAATTAAAAGTGAAGTGTGTTGAAGAAGTGAAATTACTGGTGGTAGGTGTCTGTTGCCGGAGACCGATTAGGAAACCACAGCGTGATGTGGTGCAGTGTATACGATTCTCACTAGCGCCACGTTGTTATGGGCAGGTGTGGTACTTACCATCAGGTATACGACCTACGTCCAATCGATTTGTTGAATAAAAAAAAATTAAAAAGCAAAGTTATACGTAAGAGACTGTAGCAAAGTTTTGAAGCGGTGCATAATGAAACCCCTTAGTCTGCATCAGCGGAAATAAGTTGTGCACAATGTGCACTAGGTTATTCTACCCCATTAACTTAATGTGAGCCGGAGCGAGAGCTATATACGCTACGCGCTCGGGGGTGGGAGCCGGCAGTATCGGCTTGCTGCAGCAGCATCGCGGTTGCAGCGAGCCTCTGCAATTTACATAATTCCGCCCCTAGACGCGGCACCACATCGCGAATGTTTGCGAAGATATTCAAATGTACCCCACATAAAGATGCATCTCGTCGTGAGCTGTTCCTTCGAGTGGTAGACGGTTTTTTTTTTATTTCAACGACGAGACTAGCGAGTTCACGTGATAGTAAGTGATATGCCATTAACACAAAGCTGCGCTAGTTAGGATAGTATACGCTGCACCATATTGAGTACGTCGCTTTAAGTATCGTTATATTAGTAATTTCACTAGCAAAAACTCCCTTCAAACCGGAACACAGTAATGTTTGCACACTGCTGTTCTTCGGCTGGAATAGGCTCTGTGGTGGCACCAGTCTAAACGGTGACCAGAAACAGAAACCCACCAGCAGTGATGTTTTTATCTATACTAGCTGAATCCATGCGTGCCTGCCTAAATCAGACACGACCTGTTGCTGGGATCCCTCTGCTTACCAGCAGTACTTCACATAGTAAGCACGGCACACTAAGCCGTCAGAACCTATACAAATAACTAGTTGTTCCCCGCTCGATTTCTAGGCATTATACCAAATTTTAAGTTTTCAGGCTTTATAGTTCCAGAGTTATCGTGATGAGTCTCTACATAGGTCACATGCTGCTGGCAGGGCTCTGTTGCCGGAGGCCGTCTAGTTAAGTACCACCGCAGCCCCTATTGCAGCCGAAAATTATACTGTGCAGACATTATTGTGGTCCGGTTTGAATGGCGCTGTAAATTGTATAATTACTGCAGTAACGAGATTTAACATTCTATTTATGACAGCGACTAGCGCAATGTGGTGCAGAGTGTATCATCCTAATGAGCGTTACGTTGTTATGGGCAGGCGTATCATTTAACATCAGGTGAGGTGGTCTCGCTCGTCTCGTAATATATACAGCTCAAATTATATATTTTTTAAGCACTAAATGGATTCAATCCATTAAAGCTTTCATATGTATAAATATTTATTAAAGAAATCCTTTGAGTGAAAATCCAGCATCATCAGCGTCATTAGCTGGGTGATCTTTTGAGTATGCGTGGGAAAGGCTCCACCTGTTCAATTTGTATCGCATTTATAATTTTTCGGCCTAGAACCGAAACCCTCCAGGGGGTGCGACCGCTCTCCCATTGAGGCCATTGTCATGTTCGGGGCGCGTTGTGTGTCGAGGAGTGACATTTAATATTTCCTAAGATTTATAACCTGGTTAAAATATAACAGAATGTGTTTAGTGTGTAAGGGGTTCCGCATAACAACTCACGGGACCCAAGCTAACCTAACGAGGCTCGTCCCACCAACCCGCATTGGGCCCCCGTGGTGGGTGACAGATGGCCCAAATCTTGCCATATGAATCCCTACAAGCGACAGCTCTTAATAGCCGACGTTGCGGGCAGCGCAGGACCGAACGATGTGGAGATATTGAGGGTAGACCTATGTCCAGCAGTGGACGTTTAAAAACTGATGATAATGTTCTCCGGCTACTACCTACCTACCTACCATTAGACTTAAACCCAGTCGGTGCTTTGTTTCAGTCTGCTAGAGCGTCTCTAAGCTTTGGTTAAGAATATCCAATAGTAAGCTCCGATACCACCAGTTATAAAAAATAGCTGAGGATCGAATTGGTTTTCTCAATCTAATCGCCAAAGTTCAATTTGAAGAGGGCACCTAACGATGATGATGAGAGTAAGCATTTATCCAGCTGTGGACGTCTATCGGCTGATGATGATGATGATGAAATTAATAGCAATAATTATGCAATTCTTGTTATCGCCAGTACAAAGCAAGGTCGCAGTATCGCTTTGGGTCGCGTATCAAAAATAAAGCCAACGTTTGGCCGGACAGCTGTCGCACTTGTAAATTCTACTTCACTCTTTTTTCGTGTAGCAACTCCGCTTTATAGACTTTTTTTTTTTTTAAAAAAACTGTCCTTTGTTGCGGGTTTAACGCGGGGTTAAATAGCCACCATTAGCGGAAGTTGGCGTTGTTCGTACATTATAACATTTTTTTATACTTATTAGTGTTCTCGTCTAAAAACAACTCGTATGAGCTTTGAACTGGAATTCAAATAAAATCTACTAGTTTTCTTTTATTAAGTTTTTATTTGATTAGGCGACGAGACGAGCAAAATCTGATGGTTCATGATACCTATAAAAATGTGGTGGTACTTGGGATAGCACACGTGACCAGCGCCGAGATAAACCCACACAGTTTACCAGCGTATGTACAGCAATGTTAATAATATGTGAATCTTTACAGACAATAAAACGATTAAAAAAAAATAAAACATAACACCAAAAACTCTCAGGATCTAAGTCAACCACAAATCTACTCGTGGTGCACCGTGCTAATCATTAAACGAGACTCTAGCTCCCACCATTTCTCATTGGGCCAGAGTGACAGGAAACGGTCCAAATCCTCTTCTATGACTCCCTACCCGATCGAAATGGGAATCTTTGGGGGAGGCTTATATCCAGCAGTGAGCGTCTATTGGCTGATGATGATTTAGTCTCCTTACCCTAGTAATTTCACTAGCTACAGTGCCCTTCAAACCGGAACACAGTAATATTTTCACACTACTGTTTGGTGGTCGAAATAAGTGATACGATGGTACATACCTAAACCAGTCTCCGGAAACAGAGACCAATAATCAATTTAGATTTGGAGCAGCTAATAAGTTACGACAAAGAGAGTACCAGCGCTATGAGATGTAGATGATCACATTGTGGTGCTTTTCAAAGATTTTCTACAGTGCTTTTATTATAATCTAAGAGTTGTCAAATCAGGATTCCAGGGTCACACGTTGGAATTTGTAAGATCCCGGCATAACAAAATTTGCTGTGGTCTGGATACGGAGCACGCTATACTATACAGCATCATTGTCACTTAACCACCATTTGGTACTGATGAAGTTGGTCTATTACAGATAAAAATTTGTTACGACGCATTATCAATGTTATGACGCGTTTATCATCATCGTCAACTGCCTGCAGCAGTTCACAGCTGGACATAGGCCTCCTCTCAGGGATCGTAAGATTAAGATCGTTTTATCTGTTCGAGAACTATATACAGACGCCGAGATACATATATAAGCAGATGAACACATCAAACTTATAAAACCTACCCCGCTTCCTTCCCTCCACCCACTTGATGTGTTCGAAACTTGGCATCGTTAACCACTGAACGCGTATCGCATTACAAAGTCACGAGGGATGAAAACATAAAAATTTCCGGGTGTTTCAGCGGAACGGGGAAGTTTTTCGGTATCGACAAATTAAACCCGAGCCCTCGCGTCACGGGGAAACGAAACCAAACAAAACAAAAGTGGTGAACCTTTTAAGCGAACGGTTAAAAAGTAATTACGGACAACATTTTCCGGTTTATATAATAAAACAAGTTTCAGTTAAAAAAAAAAAACAATCCTAAATTTCACCTGGATGTGGCGCCTGACGTAAAGGGAATAACGGAATGTTGTGAAATCGTATTGAGCATTTGTTATGGCAGGGGGTGCAAGCGCTCCCGCACAACAACTCACGGGACCCAAGTCAACCTCGCGTGCTCATGGTACACCTTGCTAACCAACAAACGAGACTTTGGTTCCCATCAACCCGCATTGGACCAGCGTGGTGGGATATGGTCCAAATCCCCCCATACGAACACCTACAAACAATAATTCCCGGTGCCCGGCGATGCGGGAAGCGCAGGATCGATTGTGGGATTGTGATTTTTAGGGGAGGCTTTTGTACAGCAGTGATGATTTGTTATGGCTAATATTTTTAAGTACCATTCAGTGATTTTTTTCTTCACATTGGAGGGGACTAACTTAGGACAACGCCCCATAATTTAATATAAAGAATCACTGACGAAACTTGACCCATCGTCACCCATGTAATAAATATGGAACGATTTTTATTATTAAACAAAACGACGAGACGAGCGGGACGTTCATCATCATCAGTCCATAGACGCCCACTGCTAGACATAGGCCTCCTTCAAAGGTCTCCACATCGATAGGTCCCGCATCATCATCGGGATGTTCACCCGATGGTAAGTGACACGCCTGCCAATAATGCGGAGCTAATTAGGATGTGATGCATAACATGCATGCATTGTGCTCATCACCTTGAAACACGAGATATTAAGTTTCGTTAACATCAGTTGCATCGTCGAATATTGTACTGTGCAAATATTCTTACTACCCACGTTAAACTTCAGCATAAAATCTGGTGACTTTGTGGTAACTAAGTTCCTGTTCCTAACATTGTATGGTGGGATGGCTGGTGGGAGAGAATATTTGCTGCAACCCAATCCGGAGCACAGGAAACATGACGCCGAACAAACCTAGCGCAGTGGAGTCGGCACTTAGTTACACGCATCGGGTTACATACGGACAGAACCGTTTACATTTGTACAATGCAATCGCCGGCGACGGGCACTCAGACGGTAGGGGGTGACGGAGACGGTCATCCACCTGATGAATAATATAACAAGAACTCTAGCTCGCATTAAAAATTATTTAATCACTATTGAAACGGTTAACTATTTAGTTATCTAATTAAAATGAAGCCGAAAAGATTCACTTAAAGTTATAGTCTTTTCATAGCTGAAACTATACTAACAGTTGCGACGGCAGATTGACTACAGTAGAATGGTAATTAGACAAAAAAAATTCGAAATAATCTTCTCACTAATCTAACAGCAGATTTGTCACCGGAATCGAATCCGGTACTCCCGCATTGCTAAACAAACGATAAGATACCGCACGGCGTATACTGTGAAAGCTCTTTTATATTTTCCTTTAAATATTATCAATAATCATTCCTTTGTCTACTAGAATTATTTTACTCTATCGAAGTAGAGACCTTTGGGGGAGGTCTACGTCCAGCAGTGGAGGTCTATCGGCTGATAATGATGATGATGATGATTATTGTACATCTCTTCGGAGACTTTATCCGAATTTCCAGAGTTTTTTTTTTTTAAATAATATTTATGCTGTTAGTCTATATGACGGCTTTAACAGCTTCAACTGAAATGTATAAAAATACGTATATATGTTGATAATTTTGATAAAGGAGGAGAGGAGAAAGATGAGACAATATTGGATGAGGAGAGGGTGAATGTAAGTGAAAGAGAAAAGAGAAAAGTGAATAAATACATTGGTATATAAATACGTTTCAGCGTTGGTCTAACAATATACTTTTTTTGTTTATTCAATTAAACAACTAGACTAGAGGGGCGTTCATCTGATGGTAAATGGTAAGCCTGCTCATCGTGGCTCTAGGTAGAATGATATTCACTATACCAAATTGCGCTGGTCGAATGAAACATAAAATGTTGAGTCTCGTTACCCCAATAATTACATTAGATACAACGCCCTACAAACCGGAACATAGTAATTCTTGCACAATACTATTTGACGGCTGCAATAGCAACTGCGGTGGTTAGATGGTCTCCGGTGTCTAAATTATTATTTCATCTTTATCCAAGATCCAATAAATTCCTTTTTGTGCTGCATACTTCAGCCTGGATATTTTTCATAATTAACTTTTCCATCGCAACCTCTTTTAATTAACTAGTAATTATAGAACTTTTCGCTAGTCCGTTATAATAAGTTTCTCCAAAAACATCCTTGGTCTTTTGATAGGATGCTCTTTTGTAATGGAAAGGGAATTTGTTGGCACTAAAGAAATGCATTTAGCCGATATCATTTGCTTATTTTGTAAAAGTGGTAAATGGTCTTTATAATGGCGATTGATTCCTTAATAAAATTATCTAATATGGTCAATGTGGAAAATATCAAGCGATACAGTTACTATAATGCTCAAGTCCATACACATACACAGTATATTTTAAAATGTACATAAAACATTTAAAAGCGAAAGTTTTTTTTTTAAAGGTGAAGCTCAAGACGCACGCGATGAAGATTCGCTGTGACCTGCCCCATCTAGGGTATATAAGATAATAATTACAATAAATTAATAAACAGCCCTCGTATACGACGCAGGGCTTGTAACGCCTTGACTTGACGACTTCTTTCACAAAGAGAGTCAAAGTGATCATCATCATCAGCCGATAGACGTCCATAGCTGGACATAGACCTCTCCAAAGATCGATAGGTCTTGCGCTGCCCACAACGCCGGCCACTAAGAGCCGTCGTCTGTAGAGATTTCTATGAGATGATTTAGACTATCTCCCACCACGCTCGCGCAATGCAGATTGCTGAAAGCCAGAACCTAGTATTTTGATTAGCAGGGTGCACCACGAGCAGGTGAGGTTGGCTTGACACCCGTGAGTTGTTGTGACAGACTCCTTACGCCCGCGTTTGTCCAATTACAATTAAACATTTTCAATGATCAATACTGAACATGAAAAATATTCTTTTAACAGATTTTTTTATACAATTAAGCAACGAGACGAGCGAGACCTTCACCTGATGGTAAATGATACGTCCGCCCATAACAACGTGGCGTTAGTTACGATGTTATACATTGCTATGATGATGACGATGATCCTTCTGCCTTTACCCAATAATTATATAACAATATTAAAAACATATTATGCAAGTAACAATTCGCTAAGCTGCTCTTATAAAGATATATCTACACTCGCCTCGACAGACACTTCAATTTGAGGGAAATATAAAATAACTTCACTCACCTTCGCGAATTCTATTTTGAGTGTGCAGCATCCGGAGTATATGTCGCATCCGTGTAGCGCCTCCTTGGCCCGGGTCGCGGATTCGATACTTTCAAACTTGTAGCCATTGAGTCAAGGTGCACATTGCAATAAAACGGTGCGAACACAACACACAATAAAGGTACACCAGGTCGGCGACGTATCCATTGTCGATACTTGAAGTAATATTGGAGAAATATCAATTTGTAAGCAAGAGATAAATCTTGAAATGATATCCCTTCCCATTTTGAGAACATTCTAGACTTCCAGAATAACGGCGTCGCTAGGTTTCCTTTTTTATTTCAAAAAAACTATAATTGACATTGGAATAGAAGAGCTCAGTATCGACAATAAATATCTTATAGTAACTTATTCATGAGTTTCTTAAACTTGGATGGATATTGAGAAAGTAAGGACCTTATAAACTTAAATAATCACTTTTATAGACTGAATTATCTTAACAAATTTGAAATAAACTTCTTCACAAAAATCAGTATATTAATGAAAATCTTACAGTTATAAAGTTAATTTAACAACAACACAACTTGTTAAAAAAATTTACCATCTGCGAAACGGAACGCTATCGTCAACGTTTATTTAAGCGACGCGACGAAAGGGATGATCACCGGATGATAACTGATAAGCCTACCAGAACAATGTGACTTCATCATCATCATCAGCTGATAGACTTACACTGTTGAACATGGGACTCCCTCAAAGATACCCACACGGGCCCAATGCGGCTTGATGAGAGACAATGTGACTTTAGGATCGTATATAATACACTGCACCACATTATGGTCATTATGGGCAGGCGTATCATTTACCATCAGGTGACTGTCGTGCTGGTCGCTACGCTTCCTTAAGTAATAAAAAAGTTGAGTCGTTAATTAACGTGGTGTCCATTAAACTATCGGAATAACAGTGCCATGAAACCGAAAGTTGAACTTATCGCTGTTATCACATTCACAAATTAGTTTCCACCAGAGGTGACCTGGTCCCGTAGTGCCATTATCGCGGCGCTATCACGCCAAGTGCCGCGGGCCAAACAGCCAGCGTCCAAACGACGCCGGCGAACATAAAATTGACCATTACGCGGTCAATTGCGGTCACAATGCGAAATCTTTATTTTTACTCCGTCAACTCCGAATGACACTGTAGGTCACGTTTTATCGGTTTGTTGTCAGGATATTGGAAAACGCGGGTAGGTAGATAAAATACTTGTAAGACCGGCAACTACTCTGTTAATAGACACTGAGATTCTTCAGCTATATCTTGCTTTTTAACTTGTATACATTGAAGATTAAGTATAGAAAAGCAAGGCTAATAAGTTTAACGATAATACCGTTACCTTGAAGTACGGATTACTAAACTCAAGTCTTCTACACTAAAAATAATGATTTATCATTTTCTGTCTTTTTTTTTAGAAAATAATAATAATCAGATTTTTTCGCGAAATCTTTAATTGTGAAATTATAAATTATTGCTGTATCGTATACTGATGATATTGAACTCCCGTCCATTCCATCCAGACCCAACATTATAAATGTACCATCGATTGAATTATTTATTGAATATCTATACAATTAAATAATATTATGAGGAAGGTGGAGTATAATTTCTATAATTACACTGAACAGTACAGAAAACCCCTCGGCAATTTTCTATCGAATTGTGTATAAAGCGATACGAGGAAACAATAAAGACAAATCGGTATTGGAGCAGATCCTGAAATCGTTATAATGCGGACAAATCCGTAACAATAGAATCGGAATGTACCTGTCCCGGGTGGTCGATGCTGAATAATCGGTGATTGGTCAATATTTACGATATCGGCAAATCTATTATTATGAAATGAGTTCTTCGATAACATTTAAAGAGGAATTGACGAGGTTCACGTTAGCTTTGAAAAATTATTTCCAAAGCCTTGTTTATTAATTTTTCTCAAGATAAGGAAAGCGAAACTCGGGCTGATTATAATGATGAAGAGAGAAATAGCGGTACTGGCAAGATGTTTTATAAGGAGGCATAAATGTAAATTTGTCAACAATTATCATGTAATCCCCAAAGATCTCCACATCGATCGACCCTGCACTGCCTGCATCCAACTGCTTCCCTGGACCTTCACAAGATGTCACATAATCACGTTATTGCCATAATATCCACAATCCGTGTTTGCCCTACTAAAGTCGGTCATCAGTTTCTTTTTACTGTCTTCTCATCGGAAGATGAGCTGTGTTTATAACATTTACATGTTTGTTGCTTTACATTGTTATAATTATATTATATTAAACCACTAGATTTATTTTTTGTCTTATTCGAAAGGTAAAATTTTTTGATATATTGAAAAACGAAGCTCTTTTGTGGACTACTTATACATATTTGCTTTCCTTGGAATTTTATTTATTTAACTATATGTAGATAATTTTATACAGTATGTATTTCTTTTCCCATTAATAATATTATGAAACACGGTGGTATCACGCAACTTAGAAGCTAGGAACATTGGTAACAAAGTTCTTTATAAGCACAAACCTTTTGTCGGAAAGCCAAAGTGGTTTCGTTGATTTCCGACAAGAACTTTAAAAAAAAATAAAAACAATATCGAAGAAGCCGTATTAAGAAGAAATTAATTAAATAGAGATGACGTTCAAGGTTGTTATTATTTCGGTTGAACGGTCAAAAATATTTACTTCGACTTGCTTTATTTAAGAGGGGCATTGATGAAATATTCGGATACTTCTGAGCTCTCTTTTGATTCGAAAATAAATTTGAGAAAAGTTTTGCGACTAGTTTAAAGAAGCAATTTTTTTGATGCTAAGAAGTAATTTTACCGATCGAGTCTCTACTCGTCACAGTAGTTTCCCAGTATCAGCAGAGGAAATATTATAAGGGTGTGTACAATGTGTGAAATTTCATTCACAAGACGAGCAGAACAATTCACCTTATGGTAATATATAAGTATCGTTCATGACGCATTTAGACATTAGATGGGTCTTAACCAGGTATTTTATTACTTAGAATGTCTTTCGATCGGGAACACCAAGACACACAGAGGCATGGCATGGCTCAATTTGTTGGCTCTGAAGCACTAACGCAGACCTACTTGCCTTGACTAGATTTTAATAAGACATAATATAATACGGAGACGGTTGTGTGTGGAAGTTTTTTCATTGAAATAGAAATGAGAAAATCCGTAATACTTAGGTCTGCTTTATAGCTACTAATAGCATCAGGGAGAATATCGAATTGATGACAACCACGTCATGTATTATTCTGGTTCAGACGAGACAACTAATCTCCACGGGGTAGCAATAGTTGTTAAAACTACATCCTTTAGGACTCCAACATCTTTTATCCCCATGTCAAATCGAGCAATGATGATTCAAATCCAAGCTAAACCAGAAATTTAAACATTATACGACTTTATGCTTCCACTAGTGAAGGTACAGATGAAAAAGTCGACGAATTTTACAAGCCAACGGAGGAACTCATTAACAGTACTAAAAAACATGATATCAACGTCATCTTAGATGACATGAACGGCAAGGTAGGCAAGAGAAAGATCAAGGGAACAGTTGGACAATATGGTCTTGGGGACAGAAATGACAGAGGAGATAGACTAGTTCAGTTCGGTCAAGAGCAGGATCTTATAATCACAAACTTATATTTTAAATTACCACCGTAATACCACCGTAATCGAATCGATTAGGTTTTAATAAATAGGCGTTTCAAGAACTGCGTGAAGAGTGTTAAATCATATCCGGGCGCAGACATAAGATGGAATCACAATTTGTTGGTTGTCAATATGACAAACATTTTAAAGAAGCTTTGTAAAAGGTAGAATAAAAATATGGTAAATGTTCGAAAGATTAATGAAGATAACTACTATAAGTAGCAAGGAGCAGGTCACATTACACGAAGTAACGCGCTTCGATGGACATGGAGAACCTTGAGAAAACATTCGCGTATATTTTTATTAAATCACAAACATGGATAACGTCACGGTTAGAAGTACACAGGTACAGGTATCGAATGGTGAAGATGAAAGAGGTTTTTCTCCAATAGCAGGTGTTTTCTGATAATAATGGTAATGTTGAGGATAAATCGTAAGTATATCTAAGACTGTAAAGTTACTTGTGTACTAAAATAGTGCAAGCAACGCTGCAATTAAATACTTAGTCATTGATATGGATTTATTGGATGGCAATTTGTCTGGAGTGGGAGGAACATCGCGACTTAGGTTGACGTTAATTGGAATTTATGGCTGCGTTTTGTCGGGGACTTTGTCTTACCGCACTTTACCTAGACACATAACTGTAGTACTCTAGATGACAACAAAAACGACGTAACTACAACCTCGGAGGCCGTCTAGGCAGTACAGTGAACAGTAGTGTGCAAACATGAATGCTTTCCAATTCGAAGAGTTTTGTATCTAGTAAATTACTGGAATAATGAGGAACTTATGAATGTTTCAAAATGACGAGCATAATATGGTGCAGTGTATATCATCATATTGACAACGTGGCACTCACCCTTTGTAAGTATACTTTAACATCAAATAGTGACCACTTCTTCCTCATTCTTTGCTTCTTCGGATGAAAAAGAAACAGATTTAAGTATACTAAAATTTGCTGTATCTAAGCTAAGGTTCTGATTCTAAGGGAGAAGTTTTGGGTATCGGAGTTATCACTTTACTATAGAGTCCCACGGAATAATACGGGAGAGTATGGGGATACAAAGGTTGTGAACTCCGGACTTTGCGGGCGTAACGCCGAAACCGTCAGGGGTCGACGCACGTCCGACCTTGTGCTCCGAACAATTTTAGGAGGCCGCATTTACACCGCGCTGTAATAAAAGTTGAACTATTGTCGCGATAGCGCAACGCTCGTCTGGAGGTGATCGGCGGTATTAAGTAAATGTAACAGTCGTGATTTATGAATCTAATTTATTTAAGTTTTTTTTAAATAATCAGAAACGAAAGGTAATAACGAACAATGCCATGAATGTAGGAGATAAGAAATAATAAGTTTGTTACATCAAGCTCTTATCTTTGTTTAAAAGGAAAAAAGAATAGAGAAACTATTGACTGCCGCCTTGTTTCGGAGGTGTACCTAGCTGAGCATGTTTCTATTATCCAATTACTATTAGTGTTCTTACTAAAGAAATCTTTTCTGCCTTCTAAACTTTAGTATATGCCTAGTTTATCTTTTGCTCTTGAAACTTATTCGTATCGGCTGAAATTATATTTGTCACAAATAAAAATTAGTTTATACGCGACAAAAAGTGAAAAATTGTTTTCTGTTTAATTTGAAAAAGGATGAGACCAAAACACAATGAGAGTGGAAAACAAAGTGTCAGAGAGAGATAGTGGTTGATCGATAATATTTTATTTAATAAAGTAGAGAAGAAGCGGACCGTTTTATGATCATGTTTCTAGTATAATCCGGAAGGATAGGAGAAACTATATTGTAATCTTCTTCTTCTTCTTAAAGTGCTTCTCCAACTAGTGTAGGTTGGCGATCAACGTGGTGTAGTCCTTTCTGTCTCTGGTTCGGCGGAACTATTCGGACGTCCCAGAATTGCCAGTCCATTTCCCTTATATTCCTCAACCATTTCTTTTTCCTTCTCCGAACCTTTTGTTTTACGGCTTAAACCCTATAATTAGATATTTGTCTCTACTAAGTTACACTTTTTCGTTACATAGAATCCAATTTACATCGTCCCAAGAAAAGTTTCCACGAGTAGACCACAAATCACATCACTTATGTCCAGAATTTCTTCCCTATGTATGATAAATACCATTACGATTCAATGTAACAAACACTCTGGTGTTTCAGACACGGCGCACACACAAGCGATAACTCATCGGTGCTGTTTTTTTTTATAAACAAAACGCAGACAGTTCATCATACGGTTTCGTAAGGAGCGTTTGTTTGCACGATCGGAAGCGGCTGGCCATCATCAACCCGCCCGAGGTAAACACATTCACCTGACAGTTGATGAATTCAAACTATTATTATAAACGTATGTGTGTGATCGTTAACATTATTGGCGCAATTCGATATTAGTTTACATCATCCAACTTAGCGTTTAACTACATTCCTATCTGACGATATACGGAGATGAAATCTTCTTAGATTTCATCATCTTTCCTCCCGGACAAGAACATAAGTCTAGAATAACCCTATCCAATTTTGTCATAAAAGACTACCACGTTACTTGGACCGAAACTCTGTTGGTGGCATACTGTTCGAATCCTTCACTGTTCGTATTGTGAAGGTGAAGGTGGAACGCTTTGTCAAGACGTGGGGAATATACACAATGAAGGGATAAATGTCTACCGTGTGTTTGTATGTCGTATTATCTTATTCTATCACATCAAACTATTTTGGGCAGGAGAACCCTTTTCAAAATCATCTGATACATCAATTCCAAATAACTTTAAAAGTCTTTTCTCTCGTTTTATTTTCTATTAATACAAACTACTTATCAATTAAAATACTTTACAATTGGTTAGGTAACTTTCCTTATCAAAATTTTTAACCAAGTTTAAGAGTATTTCATCATAGCTGGGAAAAGGGCAGATAAAGAAGAGTGTATCATCGCCTACGGCCTTGTGCACCAGTATCGATTTGTTGAAATTTTTAAAAGTACTTCAATGATACTTCCTACTAGAACAGTAATTCTTGTATGTTGGTGCTCGTAACACAACATTTACAGTAACACAAAAGGTTGAAACAGGAAATGATCTTAATTAATTTTTAGATCTTTTCCACCCCAAAAATCTGTTTTCGTTTATGTCGACCCAGTGGAAACCTTTTTGGATATTTATCGATATCGATATCGATATTTATCGATCACTGCGAATCCCTGTCTTACAGCTTATCCAGAGTACAAAGTTTCATTTCTGCCGCCTGTGAAATCACACTTGTTTTTCTTTTAGTTAACAACGTAAACGATATGAATAAGTTAATTAAATAAAACACATATTGTATGAAGCTGGATGTTTATGCACAACGTAATGTAACAATTTCATTGCATCAATAAACAACTTTGATTTTAACTGGCGCCGCAACTCGCGGAGCGGACGCGGCGGCCATTTTATGTGCTATTAAAAATCCAATGTAATCGATACAGACTAGGTATTAGTGTGTGTGTGTGTGTGTGTATCTGTATGTATGTCTGTGTGTGTGGTGTGTCGGGTGTGTGTGCGTGTGCTGTGCGTCTGCGTGTGCGTGTGCTTGGGCGTGTGCGTTTGCAAGTGCGTGTGCGTGTGCTTGAGCGTGTGCGTTTGCAAGTGTGTGTGTGCGTGTGTGTGCGTGTGTGCGTGTGTACGTGTGTGCGTGTGTACGTGTGTGTGTAAGGAAATGTATCCATTTTTGATGACAATTTCTCGGCACAGTTCATCCGTTTTTTGTTACTATCTAAGCGATGCGACGAGTCAGATGTTCACCTGATGATAATACACATGACGCGGCGCTAGTTAGGATGATATACACAGCACCACGTTGTGCTCCTCTCGTAAAGATAACATTTTAAGCTTCATTATTGCAATAATTTAAGCCCTCCCGATCGTGGTGCAGTGTACACCATCTTAACTAGCGTCACGTGGATAAATAAAAAAATAGAGTAGTAGTTTGGTTTACAACCCCGGCCTGGTATTCGTGGAAACGTCAAATATGGAAATGAGAGGGCTATGCGTTTCGCTGTGCTTATGCCCGCTTAACCTAATTTGAAATTAAGGTCAAGTCCGACAAAAAAATTGTAACGAAAATATGCGACCACTTAAATCTTGTACTCTCGGTATTTCATTACGCGATCTCATCAAAACATATTCTCCATGTTTTGAATGTGAATATGTAACATATTCAGTATGCTCATATATATATATATATGTGTGTATGTATGTATGGACCCTTTATATTAAACTAGATTCGCGTGAAGCGGGGAGGGTCGGGTAATCTTCGCATGTGTATGCGCTACATTATTACTTCTATGTATCTCTCCGATTTACTATCCACTTTGTTATATTTTTTACAATCACATTACTGCGTTCTAGTAACAAGTTACTAGTCCTAATTAGAATCGCATCTAGATGGAAAATTGTAAATTGTAGGCGTTTTTTCGTTGGAGATTCCGGAGCACCTGCTGACGCATTGGAGGAGGACACCGACAGGATATCGGGTATCGTTTGGAAATTTTCCTTCCGATACTAAAAAAGATCGTCCTTGATTGCGACGGTAGTAATTTCTTTTAATCTACAATATAGAAAACTAGCTTCATACTTCAATTAAGTGTCATGTTAAGTGATATTAATGGTAAAGGTGGTGAATCGTGAATCCCTTATGAGTTCCCAAGATTGATCCTGAAGGATGAAATTCCTGGAAAACGTGGAGACAGCTCAAGAAATGGTTTGACGACATAACGGATTAGACCGGGTTTTAATAGTATCAGTTGAAAATAATAGTTCAGGATCGAATTGGTTTTATCTATCTGATCGCTAAACTTCAGTTTGATGAGGGCACCTAATAATAATGATGATCATGATGATGAATCGTCCTCGGCCCTCATACGTCAACAACCGGAATCTAGCGAAACTATTATGGAGGTAAATTTACAATATAAACGTGGTAAACTTCACCATACGAGGCGATTGATTGGGACTGGACACCTCTGCGTCAAAAAGCACTGAGCCATCTTATCTCTATATGTATATATATATATATATATCTAGATAGAAGACAATAAAAAAAATAGTTGCATTTTGTAACAAAAGAGTGCTCACGCGAATACCTGTGAATGTGTATAAATAGAAGGGAACATTAAAACTAAGTGGGGCGCCGCACCACCAGCCACCGGCGCATTTATTAACACTGTTTATTTATATTTAGTTTTCGCTATTAATGGTATGTCCGTAACGTACTTACGTTGCGGCGGCGCCACACTGCCGGCGGAGGCGGAATGCGTTTTTAAGTGAAACTTATTTGGGACGGTGTGAATTTTATGTATGGAAAAAAGTGATAACTACATAGTGTATTTCTAGTGTTATCTGTAAGAGAATGAGATGACACGCGTTTCTACAGTTTCTCTATGCCCCGTCTCCTCTTCGTGCTATGATGCATACCAAGGGAACTAGTCTCTGTGCTGTATACTGCACTACGAGTAAACTCAAAACAAATGAAGAAGAGAGAGAGAAACAATGAAATCTATAGGATATTACTGTACTCTCCTCTCTCCATCGTTTTTTCCTACTTCGTTCAATAACTTCTCTATGCTTCATGTCCTCACTGGCAGCCCGAATATGGATTCAGCACATCATGGAGAATGATTGAACTCGATCATTTATACTGACTTCTGAATATACCAATATATATTCTACAGATATATGTCACTGTATTGCGGTTTAGGGGGTGCTGTAGCTGTTGATATTGCTGTGGTAATGAGATTTAACATGTCTCAAAGCGACTAGCAATGTCATCATCATTATCATCATTATCAGGTGACAGACGTCCACAGCTGGATATAGGCCTCCTGCAAAGATCTCCACATCGTGTAGGAGTTCATAGTCGCTCATGTCTCAAAGCGACTAGCAATGTGCTGCAGTGCAAACCATGGTGTCGTTTGCTGGTTAACTTTCCGTCTTTATAAAAAAAAAAAACACGACAATGATTATCAACATCCGCTGTTACTCGGGGTAGCTAACCAACAACACCAAGCGAAGCCGTTGAAAAATATACACCTTTAGTTTAACGCGGCGCCCTATTTCCAGTGAGAGGTTTACACTATTAACAGCTCAAGTATCTAGGTTGCCCCGCCGGAGAGAAATCTCACCTAATACAATAATTATTAAACGCAAATATTCGCAAACAGTATCACCTGGAGATAGACCACTGCTGCCGGAGACCGTCTATGTACCACCGCAGCTCCTATTCATGCCACTGAGCAGTAGTGTGCAAATGTTATAGTGCTCTGGTTTTTCGGGATCTGTAGGCAACTGCTTGTAAGAATAGAACATTGCACTCATCGCTTTGAGACATATGATACTGTTACCTTCGTAATTCCACTGGCCACAGCGCCCTTTAAACTGGAACACGGTAATGTTTGCACACTACTGTTTAGTAGAAATAGGTTAATAAATAAACTCAACAACTGCTCGGAACGGAAATTGATGTGGTTATCAAACAACTAAACCGGGGTCTCATTTGATATGATCGGTGCTTAACACCAAACATTAAGTTATCAAGGTCATCAAATCATATTCCTCATGTCTGAGAGTTGTAACTACCTCCACCCATCACTATTGGTAATCAAGGTAAGGTAATCATATTAGTATCAATATAACAATCTGTAAATAAGTAACTTTGTCATTTATACCAGCAATAATTCAGTCTATACTTAGTATTACTTAGCTACATTGACTTTCCAACTACTTAATATCTTATATATATATATATATATTCATTAATCAAGACTACCCCGCCCCATTGACAAATGATATAGGTATCATCATCATCAGCTGATAGAAGTCCACCGCTGGACATGGCCTTCCCCACATATATCCAGATTGATCGGTCTTGCACTGCCCGTATCGCTGTGCTCCAGCGACCGTAGTTTGCAGGGGTTCATATGGGCGGACTTGGGCCATTTCTTATCACGCTGGCCCAATGCGGGTTGGTGGGAGATAGATATTATATTATCATATAATTATTGAAAAGGATATTCAACCATAGCTTGTACTCCGTTCTTCTTGAACACTACGATCCTTTGTACGTTGCCGTGTGGAGTGCTGATTGTGTGTATTACATCCTGCAACAACGAAAAACAAAATAATTAGGATATTTAATAAGACAGCAATAAATTATCCTACGCAGGACATAAAAATACGAAAATATTGTTTTTTTTGGTAATGGGATTACGTGGGATTTGTACTCACTAAAACCCCCACAATGGTAATCCTTAGTAGTTTGCAAGAGCCCCCGGGATCTCCTACGCAATACATTTGTGCCTTCCCTTCACTGCGCCTACGCACGTCCCGAGGAGGACCGTAGTCCTCCCAGCATCCTCTCCTCGCTATAACAAGCACAACACCACCTCGTACTTGTCGTCCGCCTCGGGCTCGCTTAGTGGGCAATGCGAGCCCCCATCTTCAAAGCCCACGAAGACGAAGACCCTTATAATCTCCTTCTTTGACTGGCTGGGCTTATTCTAGTCCTTTTCTTAATACCTACTACTAATAAAGAAGTGTTTTTTTTTCCATTGTTTAACAATGATAAAATTTAGAACAATTTCTATAAACAAATAATTCGTTATTAAAAAATACTTATCATCATCATCATTATCAGCCGACAGACGTCCACATATAGCCAGTATGGCCTCCGCTACCACTGACCCTTAGGTGTTGTCGTATGTAGGGGTACATATAGGGGAATTTGTGTCATTTCTCATCACGCTGGCCGAATGCGGGTCAGCGGGAGCCAGAGCCTCGTTTGTTGATTACCAGGGTACACCGCGAGCAGGTGAGTTTGGCTTAAGTCCCGTGAGTTGTTGTGCGGGAACCCTTACATCTCATTTACTTTACTCGAACAAATCTTAAGAAAACAAATCAAAATATGAACTAATCAAAGTTTAATCAGAACTAATCAAGACTTTGAAGCCAATTTTAAAATAGCGAAGACTAACCGACTAGTTTAAAACTGAACGCACAAAGGGGCAGTTAAATTTTCATCTTGCGTCGACTAATTAAACTTTGCACCGGTCTCCTTACTGCTCCTATTTAACTGTAATTAGTCGAGGAGGGAGGATCTAGTTATTATTAGTATTAAATATGGTTCATTTCGCATCTTGAAAGGTGTTTATGTTGTTAGTTACCATATCCAGTTAAACAGTTACCGAGATATATTCAACAACTATTTGCTAATCAAGTATCTACTATAAGTTATAAATAATAAAGTATTCAGTCTACTTTTAGCATATGTTTAAACGGACTTAACAAGTTATCGTCACTAGTGGTAGGTCCCTGTCGCCGAAGACAGTTTAGGTGTGGGTACTGAATTTTGGAAATAAATGTATTTATTTATAACGTATACAACATCTCATATCTCACAGGGGGCGTAAGAGTTCCCGCACAATAACTCGCAGGATCCAAGCCAACCTCACCTGCTCGTGGTATACCCTGCTAATCAATAAACGAGGTTCTGGCTCCAACCAACACGTATTGAGCCAGCGTGGTGGGAAATGGCACAAATTCCTCCAAATAAATCCGCATCCCATTGAGGTGAGGATCTTTAGGTGAAGCCTATGTCCAGCAGTGGACGTCTATCGGGTGATGATGATGACAGCATCTCATAATGCTCGTCACTTTAGTTCATCCGGAACATAGTAAAGGCCATGTAAAATGCAAAAATGGCAGATACTTCCGGAGCTCTTATATCTGCCGTCAAACAGTAGCGAGCAAACATTACTGTATTCGGGTTTACAGAGCGCTGTAGTTGGTGAAATTATTGGTGTACTGGGGGTCATCATCTTGTGTCTCAAGCCGACGAGTACGAAGCGGTGTAGTGTATATCAACCCAACTAGCGCCACGTTACTACGGGCAGGCCGTATCACTTACCATCACGTGAAAGTCCCACTCGTTTCGTCGCTTCGTCGAATAAAATAAGTATCGCCGTGTACGCCTTTTCCTCGCACGCAAGTGTAATTTGCGGGAGAACGGAGCAATATCGGACAAGCCACTTGTTGGAATTGAATACCTCCCGCCCCTCCCAGCATCCCCCGTCCTATCCGACCTCCTCCCGCACATCCCGCGCCCGTGATAACATTAGCATTCCAGTTTAGTAAGTTTTTAATAAAATTTCACTGCACGCCGCTTGCTATTTTATAAAGCTCGCTCCTTCCTTACATTCCTCTTTTGAAGACATTTATTTTCTTTTCTCTTTCGCGGTCCTCCTCATCTATTCAGAAACTCATTCCATTTATCATTATATACAAAGAAATCAAATTGAATCGTCTGTTTGTAATGACCTTTTACTCGGTTAATCGAAACTACAAGAAACACTGTAAACCTGATTATTAAATTTTATCATATACATATATATGTATAGTTATTAAAAATAATATTTAAGTTTGTGTATACATGTACAAACTTTTATTTAACTTATGTAGCTGTCGATACATAGCATCAGCAAAGTTACTTTTATTGGAATAGAGAAAGTTTAGTCCAAAAATATAATAAAATCGAACTAAAAACAAAACATTCGTATTCCGTATACAGTTTGAAAAAAAAAAAACAATGTGTCCGCTTCCGTAAGGAGAGAGCGCTAGCCAAGTGTGGATTGGCGGAAATCGTATGTCGTCAATAGCAATCTTTGTGACATTACGGTTTCCTCAAGATGTTTCTCTTCTCCGGACGCTTTTTTTTATAGATTACGCAATCTTAATATCAGTTGTCATTAAATCTATAACATCTCATTGTTTGAACAACGATTAAAAAAATGCTTGCTCATTTAAATTAAAAACCTTAATAATTGCACAATTAACGAAATGAGTAGCATTGTGACGGGTCTCGCAATCCATGCACCGGGAGTGGGTCTGACTGAACATCCAACTGGAATTTCGCTGAGTTTTTACTACATTGTATTTACTATTAAGAATGAGCATAAATTTGACCTCAATCACAACTACATTCGAACAGCTCCAATTAGTGGAATACATCACAAGAGAGCTCTGACCAGCAATGGATGTCCAATGGTGGAGAGAACGATGGAAGATGACCTTAATTTCGAAGACGATATAGAGTGTTCATCCAGAACACTCCGGCGCTTTATCGACAATCGGAACAAGACTGTAATAGCAGTCGATATACAATACGAAGGGGTGTAAAGTGTGTAAGAGGTCCCGCACAACAACTCACGTGACCCAAGCCAGCCTCACCTGCTCCTGGTGCACCATGCTAATCAACAGACGAGGCACTGACTCCCAACAACCCGCATTGGGCCAGCATGGTGTGAAATGGGCTAAGTCCCCCCATATGAACATCTCCAAACCGTTGGATACGGGTGGCGCTGGTCCGATCGATGTGGAGATCTTTAGGGGAGGGTTATGTCCAGCAGTGGACATCTAACGGCTGATGATGATTATCATAATACAATACAAAGTAATAAGAGGTAAAGTTTAAACTCTTCTTGCCCTTCAAACCGTGTCTCGTATGGCTCCAAAATAGAGAATATTTTTCACTCAAAGCAAGCAATCGATGCATATTTGATACTGTATCTAAATAACAGTAAATGTTTTTGTGGGATACACAATCTCTAGACTCTACCACCTTCAGAAAGGAGAACTGAAAGAGAACAAATCCAGGTCATGGTCAAGCAGTTTACGATGTCAGCATTATGAATATGCTCACTCCGCTAAACTACATGCCATGGAGTGTGAGCACTATAAAGTAATAATCTTGACTAGCTCTATGCTCGTTGTTAGACTACAATATGCATATGTGTAGCTGTAACTGTTATTACTGTCTCTGCAGTAAGAAATACAGCGGGCAAGGAGTAGTAAAATAAACTAATTTAAATTCACGCTCGCTTTATAAGACAGTCGGGACAATCTCCGCGCACCGGCCGCCGTACCCGGCAAATTGAATCTTAAACTTCCCTCCCAAATGTCGCCAAACGCTGCCTCCGTCCTGGAGACGCGATATTTCTCAATTTTCGCAGACAACAAAACCGTTTGAGCGCATCCGGAGGGAGCATGCCGTGAAATGCTTTAAGGAATGCTATACATTCGCAATATGCACCTCAGTACATACACTAGCGAATAGAATTTTGCAGTGATTACTTTTTCGCAAATATAACATAATTCATCATAGCTAGCCGATAGACGTCCACTGCTCTGATAGGGCTTCCCAAAAAATCTCCAAACCTATTGATCCCAAGCTGCCGGCATCCAATCGTTTTCCGCGACCTTCACCAGAATATAGATCCTCCTTGAAATAGGCCTGTAACCACAAGTCCATTGGACTTACGCTTTCTCTCGAGAAAAATGGTGTTCTGTTCTGTTCTAGATATGGTGGCCGACATTACTATACATTTAATAAAACTTATAATGCTTTTCAGCATCCATGATCACGGAAGCGCTGAGTTGATATCTTGATTACGCTTTTAAATTATTGTTCACAGTCCGATCTATGTAGAATGAACTCACTGTTTCGTGAAGTCTTCTAAAATTCTGTTTTATTAGAATCGATTCCAAACAAATAATAGTAACCAAAACAACATAATTATTAAACATACTAATTTTAGAAGAGCAGACGGACCTCAATCATGAAAATGATTGAAATGTCTGTGTAACAAACAGTTAAATAAAGGCCGTTAAATCAGTAAAACTAAGGTTTGTTAATATTTAGCTAACAGATCTTCTTACTCATATGCAACTTAAGTGTGTGTCAGTTTGCCGATAGCTTATTGGTTTCTTGTGTAATAGTGCCAGCCAATGGAGTGAAGTTGGCACGGAATTTAAACAGTCCACATACACCGACTCCATGCATGCAATTATCATTAATAAATTCAATTGCCATAACAATTAAACATTCATTATGATTAGAAGATTTTAATGTAACTAGAACAGCGGACAATGCTGTCAAGTGCCGGGCTGTTACTAGTACGATAATACATGACCTGTTTCTTGTCGTCGGTCAAAAGCTACAACGCAATCGAGTTAACGAGTACTCTAAATACTAAACTACACTTTGCAAGTGGGAGATGTGAGGTTTCCGCGAAAACGTTGCGGCAAGGTTACCGAGAAACGTTCTATTCGCGATACGAGCGCAGCTCGGTGTGTTAGGAAAACTGATCCGTTTCGCGTGATCTCCAAGTTGAATGGACCACTTTTGCCATCGTGAAACCGAGAATGTACCTGATGTAAACAGATTGATAGATATTGCATTGACTGTACTACGAGTGAGTTCAGCAGTGGACATGACGACGACAAGAGCTGTCGTTAAGACTTCATCCCGGTTGTCAAATTGTAATCATTTGATATGTATAATGTGGTACGAAATGCAGGTTGTTCCAGCTCTACAATTGGCCCGCTAATTGATTGCCACAGGAGCGGAGCAAATTAAGCACAAGTTGCGAGACACTTGCGCAACTAGCCATCCCGGTAGACCAGTCACTTAGCGCTCGCATTAGCAGTCTAGAACTTAGACAAAGTGACTAACTTCACCTCCTTCGTGCAGGTCGGCCGCTTTTCCATCCGATTTACGGACATGGAAGTTTTAATGAGGCACACCGGACGTTCGGAAAATACTGTCTATATGGGAAATTAAGTATTTTTAATTTTGTAATTAAAAGTAATAACTTAAATATAGTTAACATTACTTAATAAATACGGCGGCGGGGCGGTCGGTACTGGATGGATGCGAGAAGCTGAGGATCGCATTTGGTAGAGAACATTGGGGAATACCTATATCCATCAGTGGATAAACAAATGTTGTTAATGATGATGATGATGTCTAAACAAATAAATAACGTAAACTAAAATCTATCTTTTTTAACTAAAAACATAGTTTATTAAAATTGTTAGTTTTAGTCAAAATTGACATATTAATAACTTATGTTTTGGACACAACTCTTTTAAACATCTAGCTTTAGAGATATCTCATTCGTTACTTTTGCTTTTATAGGATCACTTACATTTCCCACAGCTGGGATTCTGGATGTTCTCTCATAAATAAAGAGCCTAGAATATAATTGCACTTCATTGTTTATAAAAGCCCTTGTGGTGCGTGCGATAAGCGATCAAAGAAATTTTTAATACAAGTGTTACATTAAGCTTGAGTCTCGTGTAAGTTTAAGGGCATTACTACCCTAACCAACAGCTGATTTGAGGCGATGCCCCATCCCCCTCGCACCGGCGACACGGCTACATCCTGTGGCGCTGCTCGCACTCGCCCGCTACCGGCGCCAAATTGCCGCGAGGGCCTAATGAGATTGGCTTTATCAAACTATAGCTAACGTGGAAGGAAATGCGAGCTTCCGATGTATTAACGATGAACAATTTGCATATCCGCTTCCTCCTATCTTCGTATAACTAAGTTAACGATAATATTTTATATAAGGAAGAGACAAGACGAGAAGAACATTAATTTTGCCTAGGCTTTCGACTATCTATAGCCATAAGGCTTCCGGAGACCGCCTGGCAGTAATGTACAAACATGACTGTGTTCCGGTTTGCACGGCCTTTTAGATAGTGAAATTACTGCACTAACGATACTTAAAATCTTATCTCTCAAGACGACGATCGCAATTTCGTGCTTTATATGTCATCTTAACTAGCGCCAACTTATTATAGGAATGTGTATCACGTATTGTGTATCAGGAAAAAAATTAGTAAGAGGACTCGTGAAAAATGACGAAATTCCGTATAAAGAAGGTAAGGAAGATGGATCCTCATCAGCCCTAGTCTGAAGTAAATGGACTACAGAAGCATTTTTTATATTCAAGGATGCGATGAGAACAGCGGGACGGTCACCGGACGGTAACACGCATTCCAATAACATAGTGGCGCTGGTTAGGATAGTGTACACGACACCACACTGTGTTCGTCGCCTTGAGTAAATAAGGTATTAAATCTCATTACCGCAGTAATTATACTACCTACAGCGCCCTTCAAACCGGAACACAATAATGTGTCCGTACTGGTGTTTGTCGGCAGCTATAAGCGCTGCGGCTGCGCCTACGCGCTCCCCGGCAAGGTAATTTTATTATTAAAGCATTGTGAGTTCAAGAAACCTTGGCCACCCCTCTTCCTGCGGTAAACACATGAATGTTTGAATTATTTACCACCACACGGCGTTGGTCCTCAAATTGGGGCACCACCATGTGAGTCATTAATTATTCAACGCTTAATTTTGTGTACGGTGGTCGCGTATCGACCGCGGCTTCGAACCGTCTACCTTTTAAAAGGTAATTAACTAGCGTCGGACAGTCGTAGGTACACACAAATCGATTACAGCTGGGACTGGCGTTTTATCCTACCCGACATCAACATTTCTGGGATCTTCATCACCGCCATCAGCCGATAGACGCCCACTACTGGATATAAGCCTCCTCCAAAGATCTTTGCGTTTGTAGGGGTTTATGTGAGATTTTGGGTCATCTCCCACGACACTGGCCCATTGCGGGTTGGTGGGATTAGTTTCTGGGATACAATTATATATTTTCATCTAACGAAGAGTCAACAGGATACATGTCTATTTTAAAGTAAGGTACAAAGGAAGGTAAATTTATTATATTTACACAACACAAACTCACAAGTGTACCCAAGTACTATATCCAGCAAATTAGAATAAATGGTATCTTTTTAGTGATACTTTTCATTAAAATCTAGATGAAAATCTGTTTTCTTTTATTTATTAGTTAACGTGGTGCTATTTAGGATTATATACACTGCACCACAAACAACTCGCCGCTTTGGAGACATTAGATGTTTATTGTCATTACTAAGTTCATCAGCTACAATTCCCTTCAAATCGGAACACAGTGATCTTTGCAAGCAACTGTGGTGCCTTATCAGACGGTCTTCAGCAACAGAGACCGACCAGAAAGAAAGATCTATCAATAGAAGAGGCATACACTTCCTTCCTCCTGCGGATTTCCCAGCTATATGGGGTCGGCACAGCATGTACTTCTGTTCCATATTCCTCTAACAACCATCATATCTGAATCCACACTCTCCTCATACATGTCATTTTTTACACAATCCATCCACACTTTCTTCGGTCTTTTCTTTCTTAGAAGAGGTAAATACACTAACACCAGTGAACGGATTTAAAATCATATTTTTTTTTTATTTAAAGGTAATGAAATAAATCCTTTATAACAGAGCACAGTCTATGTTTTATCATCATCATCATCATCCCCTGCATATATAATATGTTGTGTTTATTCCGCGCCTGCCCACATTTCCGTGTCGCTGTAACTAAAATTCGTACAAACGGAAACAAATATATTTTACTTGGGTAGAGAAAAAAAGTACGTGTGCCGTAAACAAAGCAATTTATTGTCTCCGCAGCGAGCTGGTGGTAATTGTCGGGAATAGGCTGCAGATGGCGACACACCCTAAGCGACGCTTTGGTCGAATATGCTGTGTGTATATAATACATTTTTCTATGTGAAATAAACGTAACGTGATATCTAGCAAACAATTCGGAATGTAAATAATAAATAAATAGGTTTTTTTATCATTCCCACAACTGGGACCGAAGGATGTCTTTTACGAACTTAACTTTTTGTTCAAGGAAGCGACGACACCAGCGAGATTGTGACGCTAGTTTGGAAGATATACACTGCACCGCTTTGTGCTCGCTGCTTTGAAACATAAGATATTCAGTCTCAAACCGGTACACAGTAACGTTTGCAAATTAATGTTCGGTGGCGGAAACAGGAGCTACGGTGGTACCTAGACGGTCTCCGGCAACAGAGATCTACTATCAATAGTCACCAACGCTAATTGTCGCGCACATCGTCCTTGCACGCGATTAATAACTTACCGACAAAATATCGCTAAAGTTGTAATCAAAATATACCCAACACAATATTAATGCACAAAACAGTTATTTCCTCTCGGCGTACATCCGGGGCATTTTTTTCGAAAATTTCTCCTGCAATAGATTTAAATTGAATCCTGGCTGTGAGCGCGGGCCGCCTCCCGCAATGGGAATACACGGATTCAGACCTCCGGGATGAAATATATTTGTAAAGAGCCCTTTGATCGGAGCGCTGTACGCTGTGATACAGACTGCACCAACTCCCCACTCACGAAAGTGAAATATGAAATGTTTGTATGAAATATGTATGCTACGTCTCTATTGCTGAGGTCGCGTTGGCGGATTCCGCGGTAATCCGTTACCAAGTATGTTAGGCTTCGAGGTGGCGCGCGCGTTACTTCCGTCTATTATTGATAAATGGGGTGGAGAGTTCCAGTTCAACCCCGAGACGCGGCTTCATTAAGGCCTCCCGCTGTCGGGACCATAATTGTCTGCGAAAGCGTTCCCGTGGTTTCGGCGTATAGCGTTGAGACGTACACCGTGGGGTTTTAGCCAGTAAGGGTCCGGCATAATCGCTTTGTTACCCCCACAGCAGAAGGGTATCCAAGGATTACCCCACAAAAAAAAAAAAGAAAAAAGTCGGTATCCTTTGCCGGAGACCGTCTAGCTAGGTACCACTATCAGCTCCGTATTCTCGGGCTATTAGGAATAGAACTAAGGTATTATATTGTAAAGTAAGGCAAGGTTTATTAAGTTCGCGACATTATTCGATAAGAATGGGAATATTCAATATCTGTTCACGAGTGCCTTTGCCTAGTATAAATCCAGACCGTTCACTCAGTATCTGGTGGTCTACAAACGAAGAGAGCCGGGCATTTATAATGCGCAGTAAAACCTTGCTTGCATGCGACATAAGTGACAAAGTTTCACACTTTCTTGTGGAGCCTTATTTACGCAATAGAATAACAGCTGACTGTGTTCATTCCTCGGGTCACTGGCCTGTTCGCCAGATTTTGTTACATATCTGGTGGATTATCTCGGTACCCGCCGGGCTTAGCTGTTGAAGCATTTCCGCAGATACACCATCGGGGCCTACAGCTTTGTGTTTCAATTTTTTGATGGCATCTTGAACCTCTGAGAGCAATATACTACTAGGTTCTCTGGAATTATTGTCCCATGTGCTTTTTATATTGTCTCTGCCTCTCGATGAAGTTCCTGACAGTAGTCTCTCCATCTATGCCACACCTTGTCAAGTTTTACCAAAACCGTCATCAATTATCCAGCTCCTAAGTTTGAACGTGTCGGTAAGTTGCTTTACTTTCAAAAACAGGTCTCTTGTTTGCATGACTCTCAATTTCCTTGCATATGTTTTTAATATGCATATCTCTGTCTCTTCTTATGGACTTTTGAACTTCAGAATGTAGTTGATAATAACGACTGATCTTTTCTTCAGTTCTCAGTCCTTTACATTTCAAGGTCTTCCTCTCATCAATCAGCGCCCAGGACTCTTTACTTATCCAATGTTTTTTTTTTGGTACAGTTTTAAATAAGTCCCCGCTTTCTTGAGCGGTATTTAGAATTATTCTTTTAAGCGAGTTGCAATCCGCTTCGCTCGAGTCAAAAGGATCCCAATTGTGGGATATGATCTTAGTGTCAATTGTGTTATGATGGTGATTTATTACTAGTTTATTAAGTGAAATGGTCCTGTTTGCTCTCAATGGAGCAACTTTCAAGCGAAGTCTGAAACCAGCTATGAAGAGTTGATGGTCACTACCACAATCAACACCTGGTAGTGTTTTGGCATTTGTTACTGATGATCGCCAACTGGTTTTAATCATTATAAAATCGATCTGGTTTCTATGTCCTTGTAGAGAAGACCATGTGTATAATCTTCGTTTGTGGTTTTCAAACCACGTACTCATAATCGTTAGCTGGTTTTCCACACAATACTGAAGCAACAGCTCCTAAAGCAGTCGATAAATAATATTATGTAAATATTACTGTGTTCCGGTTCGAAGAGCGTTGAAACTTAAGTTTTTTTTTTATTCTACGAACCGATGAAAGGAGGCTCATAACAATGGGGTACTATTTAGGATGATATAAACTGCACTACATTGTGTTCGTTGCTTTCAGATACAAGATATTTAGTCTAGTTACGCCAGTAATTGCACCAGATACAACGCCTTTCAAACCGGAACACAGTGTTTTCATACTGCTGTTCGGCGGCAGAAATAAGAGCTGCGTTGGTACTTAGACGGTATCCGGCAACGGATACCTACCACTAATGTATTTATATGTGGGAGAAATCATGTGTTACACGAGTACTGTCTCATAATGGGGGGTGGGGGATTACTTCGTATGTAGACATTGATTCTAACAAGAAATCACTACAATTATTGTAGCTTAATGTCTAACTGTGATATAAAAAAAAACCTAAAGGAGCCTATATTGAATAATGCAACGCTTGCTCTACTATACCTGTGAACCGTTTCAGCGTGGATCGAAGATCACTTGTAATTTTATTCCCTTAAATACCCACCCCGTTGAATCCGGAGCAGTGGAACAAGGGGCCCGTTTGGTTGATCGCGTCAAGTTGTGGGATTAAAATCGTGAGACGTCAGGTTCAAAGCGACTCCGCCCGTGTCGTAATCCCCTTGTTTCGGTGAGTACCGGCGAGTACTAGACTGACGGTAGAGAGCCTCTATATAACAGAGGTAGTGGGTTCGAATATGCTTTAGAAATGTTAAGCTTTATGTAGCGTATAGTACAGTGGGCAGTAGTAAGCATTATTATCTGAGGGTAGCTCTCGACTACCGGAGACTGTCTAAGTTTGTACCATCGCAGCACCTATTGCTGCCGATAAACAGTACTGTGTTCCACTTAGGATGATATACACAATACCACATTATGGTCGTCGCTTTGAGATACATATCAAATCTCATTACCCTAGTAATCTCACTAGTTACTACGTCCTTCAAATCGGAACATAGTAACGTTTGCACACTACTGATTGAATAAGTTATGTAATGAGGTTGGCGTGGTAAGTAAATAGGACCGCATCAGATATCGCGTGGTGACTACACCAGTGGCGTGCGCTTCCAACACGTCACGGATCCAGTGGATTCTCGCGGATTGTACATGAGGTTATGTGCGGATTTTACTGATAATTATATCTGATGGGGTTAAGCTCGCGATGCGGATTAATTTTTACTTTTTCATCCATTTCCAATTAACTTTCATGTTAAATCTTTATAAGTAAGCACATTTAATTTCACTGGACGTTTAAAGTAAATGGAGTGATGACCACGACCACTCTGTCAAGAGTGATATCGACAAAGTAGAAGAATACATAAATAGAGCAAAGCCGAACAATGATTACATGGAAATGGTATAACACAGGCGAGCAACTCACATTAAGTATTCTGGAAGCTACTACTGGTGGTAAGTTTATGTTGACGGAGACCTAGGTACCACTGCAGCACCTATTGCAACCGACAAATAGTAGTGTGCAAATATTACTGTGTTCCAGTTAGAAGATCGCAGTAGCTAGTTTAATTGCTAAGGTAATGAGACTCAACACCTTATGTCTCAAGGCGACGAGCACAATACCGTACTGTGTTTACTTCGCCACCAGCGACACATTGTTATTGGTAGGCTCCTATCACTAACTATCAGGTGAAGGTCTCGCTGGTCGCTTCGTCGGATAAAAATAAAAAAAGGTAACCTTAGTGCAAGAGTAAGCCTACATGAGTAGGAAGAGAAAAAAATCCTGTTCCCTAAATACACATTACAGTATAAATTTCAAATGTATTTATATATACCAATTAATAAGCGGGCTAGGAACTGGTAGTAGTGTATATACTTCATGCACTTTTAAAGGAGAGTATTGAAAATTTACTTACGATGTTTTTTTTCTCTTGAAACTCAAGCGCAGTGGGAATCGAATCCGCGCCCATTCGCGATACATTTGCGTGATAAGTTGCGGATAATGTGAACTCGTTTCGCAATAAAACCTCCCTCGGCCGCTGAATATAATATTTTAAAAAGAGAAAAGCCTTAATTATGCCTTTGCTTTACTACCCCCGCGTCTTTGTTCTGCTTTCTTTGCGGTTAAAAGGATCCCGCCCGCACCATGCAATTACTTTGTTTTGCAGTTCAGTTGCACTGTTTATAACTTAACCGATCAGGGTGTGAATATTTTTTTTTAATTAAGCAACAACACGAGGCGGGACATTCACCTGATAGAAAGTGATACGCTTTCCCATAATAACTTGGTGCTAGTGAATGATATAAAATGCACACCACGTTATGCTCGTCGGTTTCAGATATAATGTGTTAACTCGTTACCCCCGTAATTTCACTAGCCACAGCGCTCTTCAAGCCGGAACACAGTAATGTTTGCACAGTAAAGTTGGGCAGAAATAGGGGCCACGGTGGTACTTAGACGGTCTCCAACAACAGAGACCTACCACCAGTAAAACAACTTCAAAGAACGGTATTCAGTTTCAGAGTTGTTAAGGTTATGGTAACCACAGTACATACACATATTCATTATTATGTTCCGAATTAAGGTATTTCAGAAGCTAGTTAAATTAGTAATTGGAAGCATAACATCAGGGAGTGGACCGGGATAGCGAGTGCTGCCAAACTATTCCGCCTCGTAAGAAACCGGAAGGAATATAGTGAACTGACCGCCAACCTTCGCTAGTCGCAGAGACACCTTAAGAATAAGAACTTAAATTAGTAAAATTACGTATCAGCCACGGCCACTATGGATGCTGCGAGCTGTATAAATAAATACCGTCATTGGTGATAAGTATCTGTTGCCGGAGACCGCCGTGTTACACCAGTAGCGTGCAAACTACTGTGCTCCGGTTTGAAGCGCGCTTTCGCTGAAATTACTGGAGTTTTAACATCGTATGTCTCAAGACGGCGAGCAAAATGTGGTGTAATGTATATCATCCTTACTAACGCCACGTTGCTATGGGCAGGCGTATCACTTACTATTAAGTGAACGTCCCGCTCGTCTTGTCGTTTCGTTGAATAATAAGAAAAATCTATATTTATTTTCCAAATTCAGTAGCTTTGTTTTACATTTAATACAGCTAGCTACTTCTGTTTAAGACTTTAATAAGCTTTAACAAGCTATCGTCGGGTGTATAGGGGCCATTAGCGTTTAAAATGACCGTGAACGAGTCGACAGGGGTCCTTACGAGCTGCTCGCAGCAGACCTTTTTTCGCGCCTAAAGTTTAAGCATTAAAAAAAAGTCGCTATCTGCCCGGCCTCGTCCAGATTCAATTACTTTTCACGCGCCCTAAAATTTCGTCTCACTCGATATTACGGAAACACTAACTTTAGTAAGTAGAAGTAGTTTTTAGTACTTATGGGATAGACCTATGTCCAGCAGTGGACGTCTGTCGGCTGATAATGATGATTGTGATAACTTTAGTACTCTTCTATAAAATTATTATTAAACAAATTTATTTATACTCCTAAATTTCCATTTGCTTGGTTAGTCGCTTCGTAGAATTAAAATAAAGACAAGGGAGACGTTTACTTGATGGTAAATATGCCAGTTTTGTAGAGGGAACCAGTGTTACGCAGAGGTATTTACCCCCTTAAATCCATCGATGATCCTCGTTTGGAGAGACGACGGCTAATCCGTTGGATAGTCTATTTAATGCAGTCCCAGCAACCTAGTGATTACTATGACCGTAACTGGAGACCGCATCCAGCCATCGTCCACCTCGGAATTAAGTACAGCTCCCCTTTTTTTTTTCATGGTGAAATCTTCAAAAAAATACTCTGTCTTTTGAGAGGAAGTCGGTTGTGTGGAGTTTTTTAACCACTAAAACCCCCTCGGTTGCTACATTCGGCGTTTGCAGAGGTCACCAGATTCGGAACACAACCGCGGCCTAGCTAAAGATATGCTGGGATAGCTCATCCCGGGGTGTTTTATGCAGTTCCTACCAGCCACGTGAGTACTACCTCAATAGCCAGAGACCATGTCCAACCACTGTCCTCCTCGGAATCGTTTAGGAGGAGATGAAAACCCCTATCTTGACCGCCAACGACCTGAAAGGCCGATTAATGTAGAGTAATACCATTCACTGATGCGACGTGACGACGCACGATAGCGCCACGACGGCTTCGACTCCTACGTTTCACATTGATGGAGATGAGCGTTCCACAACACCTTGCTTTTCTTATATAGAATTTGTACTTTGATGGCCTCAAGCTTTGTAAATCTGGAAAACAAGAAATCTGCAATTTTCCGCACAAACGAGGTGTACGCCAAGGGTGCATCCTGTCTCCTAAGCTGTTTAATCTGTACGTATAATACATAATGAGAATGGCTTTGGATGGCTGGAACGGCGGAGTTGCAGTGGGTGGTAGAAGAATAACCTGCGATATGCAGACGATACAACTTTAATAGCATCGAATGAAGTAGAGATGGCAAGTCTACTGACGAAAGTTGAGCTGGAAAGTGCTACACTAGTTCTTATGATTAACCATTCGAAAACTAAAATAAAGGTGGTGGACAGGACCAAAGTACTTCAAACAAGCGATGGTCTCAACGGATGTGAAAAAGTCAAGGAGTTTGTATACCTAGGATCGCTGATAACCCTAGTGATGGTAGCTGCACTGAAGAAATTCGTCGTATGGCTAAAAGCGCTATGACTAACCTTGACAAGATCTGGAGATATAGTGGTATTCGACGCACCACTAAAGTGCTCTTGGTTCGAGCTCTTGTCTTTTCAGTGTTCTTGTATGGTTCTGAGACGTGGAGTACGCTAAAGCGCGATAGGGAAACGATTGATGCCTTCGCAATGTAGTGCTGGCGAAGGCTTCTCCATATACCATGGACAGCCAAAAGGACAAATGAATCCATCCTAAAAGAACTCGAAATAAACACTAGGCTCTCCATATGCCAACAAAGAGCCGTCAACTATTTTGGGGACATCCATGCGTTCTCCAATGGACTGTCTTGAGAGGCAAGTTATTTTAGGGAAACTAAAAGGCAAACGTAGTCAAGGAAGAGCCCTTACTACATGGATGGAAGCAGTCAAAAAGACGGTGGGTGGTAGTATACACTGTGCGCTCCACTCTGCATATGACTGCATTCAATGGAGACTGCTTGTGCGTGATCACGATCCTCAGCAGTGAGTGAGCGACGAAGAATAAGAAGTTAGGAGCTGTGGTGGTAATCAGACGGTCTTCGTAGACAGAGACCGTTCCAAAATACCAACTTGCCGGATTCCCCAAGTTCCTTAAAAGGTACATCCCAACTTTCCAGTTATTTACTCAATAAGAGTTAAGTTAACAAATACACTAATACTTTAAACGTACTAACGAATACAACGGTTTAAAAACTAATGTATTAACAAGGGTTCAGGTTCATCAGGGGACATATTTTAATCATGACAAATTCAGGCTACGAATGTTAGTCACAGTTAGCCGCAATATACACTAACCGCAGTTTCCGCTTACCGAGTTCACTTTAAACCTTTACGGACCCTTAATTAACATTAACTGGAGACTCGCATTATCGCGTTTAATTTTGACAGTCATATTAATTAATGAAACTAAGTTTATTATACTTTAGCATAATTGAGGAATGCAAATCATATATTAACTACCGTAGTGTCTAAAGACAAAGGTCTTTAACTCGTGCGTGTTGCCAGTGATGAGTTATGGCATCGAGACCTGACCGCTCGCAGTGGACCTGGTGAAAAGGTATCACGCCGCACAGAGAGTAAAGAAAAGAGCTATGCTCGCAGTTTCCCTGCGCGATCGAATCAGAAATGAGGAGATCCGCAGGTGAACTAAAGTTACCGACAGCCCAAAAGATGAGTGAGGGACTGATAGCCGATCAGATACTAAAGTTCTCGAAAGGCGACCGCGTACCGGAAGACGTAGTATTCGCAGGCTCCCCACAAGATGATCCGACGATCTGGTGAAGGTTGCAGTAAGCAGCTGGGTGCGGGCAGCGCAAGATAGATCGATGTGGAGATCTTTGGGGAGGTCTATATCCCGCAGTGGACGTCTCTCGGCTGATAATAATGATGATGAATCATATGTATATTTAAGGAGAAGTAATACTTGGACATATAATTCCTTCACATACTCCAGTAACAAAATGCTTCCAAAAGTATTACTATTAATAAATAACTTTGATTACTTACTACTATGTAATAAATATTATTTCTTAAATAAAATGGAAGACATCAAAACATTGGATAAGTATACAGAGACGGGGATGAAGATTACGGGTAGGTTGTGCAAATCACACCCGAAATTTCTGTGCTTATCTATACTTAAAAATAAAGTTACCAATTTAACAATAGTCAAATCTAAGTCGTGTACCTATGAGCAAATTCAGAGCTTAATATTTAGATTTAGAGAGCCAGGGTATGCAGTGCTTGTCAATGTGTATTTGTCTGTACGCAGTGCACGCCTCTGCATTTATATCTAAGTATTGATATAATATTTTTTTTGAAATACTTTTATTATAAAGTAGATATTTGATATGAAAAGATCAGGACCAATTTTAATATCATAAAAAATTCTAGATCAAAATCATACGTTATATATTAAATTGCGCCACTCTTGTTCGGCTAAAGGGCTAAAGTTAAAGTAATATAATCAACATATATAGGACATATTCTGTGATTCATTGAGTCATCACCAGATCTCCTAAACTATTACACGTAAGCACTTAAAATTTGGTAGAGATATTGCCTCTGCCGTTTAGAGGTCAGAGGAGAACGGATTTTATAAAATTTTGTCCCCATAGGGAGTTAGGGGGTGTTACGGCCACCTGAGCGAGTGGGTAACAACTAGTAATCGTAAGTGTTCCCCGCCCGTTAGATAATATATTATCTTCTCTATCGTACGCTACATGACTGAAGGTCATGCTTATCAGAAACGCTCTATATTTGATAACAACACAACTATTAAGTCTTTATATCAAATGAGTTTAATGAAGATTCAGTGAAATGCCGCCGACTGTACGATGCACAGTCGGCAACTCAGCGGATTAAAGTTTAAACACAATCGGGAACGGGGCAGGGGTGAGAGAGGAGAGGTAGGAAGGCAGCAATCCTCGTTTTCGTAACAGACAGCGGCGAGGGATGAGGGGTGAGGTGGTAACTGGTAAATTCTTAATGCGCCCATGGTCCGACTTCCCGGAACGGCGATCGCTAAATAAACCTTCAGCAATTTAGCAGTGGAAATGAAACTCCAACTTGCGCGATTACACCCTCTTCTTGCCGTTTTGTTTTTTTTTTTATTACGAACCGAAAATTGATTTTCAATTTCATACATTTTTAAACAAAACTACCTAACACTCCGTCCAACAACAAAAAGTGTACTGAAATATTATGTTTGTTAATACCAATAATATTTATTACTATATCATCACCATCATTACCGGCCGACAGACGTCCACTGCTGGAGATAGGCATCCCCCAAAGATCTCCACATATTACTATATCGCATAATAACTATTACTCAAGACCGGTTAAACGGTACAGAAGACGAAATGTTGCAGAACTAAAGAGAAGCGGTTAGATCCCGACTTCACATCCTGTGAGGGAAAACAGTAAAGAAACTGCTTTGTTGCAAGAACAAATATCCGTCGATAACCCCTTATTATACCAGATTTGTACTGGTAACACTGTGATCTTTGCTCGCCGGCTTATAAGCAACCTTCGGCAGGACCCACCACCGGAAATTTGTTATTAAGGAATCGGCTTACGGTATACATGAAGCCTCCACAGATATAACTATTAGAATTTATCATAATCAGCCGATAAAGGTGCACTGCAGGACATGGACATACTTCTAATGTCTCCACGCGTGTGAGGGTTCATATGGGGGGTAAATGGGCCACTTCCCATCAGGCTGACCCAATGCCGGTAGGTGGGAGCCAGAGGCTCGTTTGTTGATTAGCAGGCTGCACCACGTACAGGTGAGATTCGCTTTGGCCCCGTGAGTTGAGGTGCGTGGGAGCTCTTACACCCGTTCTAGTCTTAGTAGATGTTTTATCCCTCGTATTCTTCTTTCAACTTGCTCGTCTCCATTTTAAGTATATATCCATATATGTAGCTTGTAGCGCACAATTAATTACATCCAAGATATATAAGATATGAATGGCCTATATGAAGTGCATGGTTAAAGCCGAGCAGTTAAAATGATTAACTATTTAGCTAAAAGGCATTTCGCAAACCATCCCATAAAACACGGTTGGTTAATAATAAATTGTAACCTGTTACCGTTCAGCTCCGTCCGGTCTACCGCAAAACCGAGGAGCGGCACTGCGATACGTTAATCATGATGGTGATTACTGTTACCGGATTTTAACAGGTACTGTGAAGTAAGAACATAGATAGAGTTAGATATAGAGCAAAGAGAGAGCAGATTGTGTGGTAAATATGACTGATGTACAGGCTGAGATAACCAAGATGAGGTCTGGTAAAATGTTAAGAACAAAGAAATCTAAAATGATAGGGTGCCTCCATAAGAATACTATAACTCTTACACACGTGGTCACGAAGAGACGGCAATACTCTATTAGGTTATATAACCTAGTTCTTGACTACGATTCCACCTAATGGGATGGGGATTTAATCTAGGTAGTAAAAAGGTGCACTACACGCCAAAAGAATCTTATTTACTCTTCTCTTAAAGTCCTACGCCGGCAGACTGTCAGTGACCCAGGCTCCAGTTTTGCAGTTAATAACACTCCTGGTCACCGACGATCCTCCTCACAGAGCGATTTCCATCTCTACAAACATGTCAGTAGTACTTCACACACGCTTTATACAGTGTTAATAGCTGTTCCTCTGTTACGGCGACAGATCGCAGGAGTTAAACAGATGGGTTCGGAATAACCCTAAAATAATCTAAAGTCTCCACTTACGTGACCTTGTAACCTAACCAGAGTTTTCTGTCTAATAAATAAGCGGCTGCGTCGAGGTGGTAATATGGCAGTTGAAAAGTGAACCTGCCACCTGATCTCGCGGTTTAGAGACTCGTATACCGTTGCAGTTAACAATTTATGCATGTCTTCAGAGAGTTCTAGCGGCAGGTAGAAATCTGTTGCTCCTGAAATAATTTAACTGTAAAATTATTTACAGGATGTTTAAAGAGTTCTCCAATGCTAAGTCCCTATAGGTAGTAAAATTATTGTTTTAGTGTATTGTATAATAAATATTGTCTCAAAGCGATGACGTTGCCATTATAATTACCACATAATGAAAGTCTTATAGGGGTATAAGGGGTCTCGAACAACAACTCACGGGATCCAAATTAATTTCACCTACTCGTGGTGCACCCTGCTAATCAATAAACGAGGCTCTGGCTCCCACCAACCCGCATTGGGCCAGCGTGGTGGAAAATGGCCCAAACGCCCCTCTATCTAAACCCCTACGTCCATCAGCTGATGATTATAATGAAAGTCCTGTAAGACACATGGTATTTATTTGATCTACCGCACCTTGTTGTTGACTTAGATCTCCAACAATATCCCGCTTAAAGTATCTTAAATATTAAATGCCTAAAAACCGCCTAAAGCGGCTACTTCAAACAACACAACGATTACGTCAAGTTCAAAATGAGGCGTTAAAAATAAAGCTCGGAGGCGGAGCGGCGGACCGGTCGTGAGGGACAGTCTATTTGTTCCTCCGGGCATTAATCCTCTTACTTGCTTCGCAGATTACCGACAAAAACAGATTCAGGTGATACAGAAATACAAATCTGCAAGATGAACTGGGCCGGCCAAGACGTGTCAGTGACGGCCGATGAGCAAGAAAAAGTCTTGGAGTGGAGGCCGCGGAAGTATAGGACACCCTCCCTCCAGTTGGACCGACGACATCATCAGGGCGATTGCGAGAAGCTGAGGATCGCATTTGGTGGAAGACATTGGGGAAGGCTTATATCCAGCATTGGATAAACAAAGGCTGATAATGATGATGATGATGAGTAATACATATCAATACTTGATCGAGGACATTGTACGATTCATTCCTGTCATAACTTAGACAATTACTTGCGGTGTCGACAATAACAACGAAGTAGAGTTTGTTACAAGATTTTAACTTATATCTTTTTTTTATTTAAGGATACGACGAGACGAGCGAGATGTTCACGCGATGGTAAATGATCATAACAACGTGGCGATAGTTATATAAACAGTATATAAGATGTTGAGTTTCGTTACCCCAGTAACTACACTAGCTACAACAGCCTTTAAACCGGAACACATCATGGATACTTGCACACTGCTATTTTGCGACAAAGACAGAAGAGATCAGAGGTGAGATCTGCCACTAATTTTGTCCGCCCATTGTGAAGTTTTTCTTTCAGAAAAGACTTGTTTTTAAGTTTCCTCTTCGAAGCAAGGTTAAGGACATAGTAAGCCATAACATGTGATCATCTGTCCTCAATTTCTAGGGTTGTGATGGTTTCTTGGATAGTTAAACAAAGTAGCGATAAAGTGGTGTACACAACACCTCTTTGTGACGCAAAATGTCATATCTTTACTCCATTACAATTCTCTCGAATAATTATCGATTTTCCTAGAAATATGGAGACCACACTCTCGAATAGTTATCGATTTTCCTAGAGATTTGGAGAATATGTTCTCGAATAGTTATCGATTTTCCTCGAGACCTAGAGATTATACTCTCGAATAGTTATCGATTGTCCAAACTTTAGTGGCCTAACATAAATGAAGTACGTCGTTATATAAAATTACAAATGTAGATTTACAAATGGACAATTGTAGATGAGAATTCAAAGGATCAAACGATACTTTTTAGGTTGAAGGAGAGACCTAATAACGTTACAGTAAACGAGCGCGCGTCCACTGCGCATAAAAATACAATTTTGTTAATTTTATCTCCAGACCGTACTCCCGAAGAATTTTTATCTAACAACTAACGAAATAAAACGACACCCGATAAAAAAACTTTTTGTACCTACATGTATAACGCTACATGGCGATTTTTTTTATTTCGATTTTTGTCCAGCAAAGAGGAGAAGATCAATCTTATCTGTAAATAATATTAACATCATCATCGTGAGGTAGGTAGTTTTTCATCAAATTGCAGATTAGTGGTAGGATTAAAAAAAAAACAAAATTATACTATTTTATTATTCCCTTAATAGACGGGCGAGACAACCGCCTGATGGTAAATGATACGTACGTCCATAATACGGTTAGTGTTAGAATGATATACTCTACAACACTTTGTATCCATCGTATTGAGAGATAAATTGTTAAATTACGTTACTGCAATAATTTCACCAGCTACAACACCCTTTAATCCGGAACAGTAATATTTGCACATTATTGTTTGTCGGTTGCAATAGGAGATGCTGTGGTATCTGTGTAGATGGTTTCGGGCAACAGGGACGGACCATGAGTACTGCGAGTGTGGTAGCAGGAGCAGATGCTAATTAATACCGATCCCCTCTTGTCATGTAACTATTTCTTCCACTATCTAGAATATTTTCGGAAAATTCTCCCCTATACCCGAGAACTTTGACGATCCTCTCTGCAACTACTCAACGTATATAACACTTCTTTGTTTCACGCTTACAGTCACCTTACTTTTGCAATTGGTTCTTTCAAAAGCATTTAATATAATTGCCTTCTATGTTAATTTTGCTTTATACATTTTTTTTTAACAATAAAACATGTATGAAAACATTTCGAAAAAGGATCTAAATTTTTAATCGATTTCATAATTTTTTTTATCAAGATTACTTTTCAATGCTTAGCATCAGTATATATGGTTAAAGGGTATATGATAGCCAGTCGTTGCAACTCTCTTTTGGGGGTAACATTTTGTAAAAGGGGTAAATTTAGCTGATCATCTAAACTCGGCGAAATTCCTCTCAAATTTCAAGTCTCCGAGCCTTATGGTTGCAGAGATATCGTTATGAGGATTTCCACAAATCATCATCATCATCAGCCGGTTGACGTGCACTGCTGGACATAGGCCTCCCCCAAAGATCTCGACATACAGTCAGCATGGCCTCTAGCACCGCTGGCCCCTAGAGACTGTCCTATGTAGGGGTTCATTTGAGGGGATTTTGGCCAAGTCCCACCACGCTGGCCCAATGAGAGATGGTGGGGAAATAAATTAAAACGCGTAAGAGCAGAGTAAACTATTAACGGCCGTTTGAGAGTTGGTTCGGATGCAAATTAAACGCTTTACATAATTTCTATACGGGAAAACTTTAATTGAGGAAACAACAAAAGATCAAACTTCTGTTAGAATATGCGGCATTTCATTAAGAATGAATACACTGCTCCATCACAGACTGCAACAGCGGTCTAAGAATACAACATTGCAGTATTTATGATTAGATATTTTACCTAATACCAGCCTATTGCAGCCGAAAAACCGCAGTGAGCAATTATTACTGTGTTTCGGTTTGATAGGCACTGTAGCTAGTGAAATTACTGGGGCAACGAGATTTAAGATCTTATGTCTCAATGCGACGAGCGCAATTTATTGCAGCATCCTCCTAACTACCACCACATTGTCCTGGGCAAGCGCAGCGTTTATATATAATTGAACAAAAAAAAAGTGAAGTATGAACATCCTAATCAGGACAGGCGTATCACTTCTAGTCCTGTATAAATAAAAATAATCTTTGATACTTTTATATATATTAATAACTATTCAGACTAATAGAAAAAATATATTTGGTATTAGTTGATTTCAGGCAACGTAGCTCGCTGGGTTAATGGTTAGAGCGTGCGGCCTTCATTCCGAAGGTCGCGGGTTCGGACGCGGCCTGTACCGATGACTTTAATATTTAAGTTATGTACATTTGTGAACTTAAGTAACAACAGCGAAATACAAACGGTGAAGGAAAATATCGCGAGGGAACCTGCACGTGAATTAGAATTAATTTTAAGGCGTGTGTGAAGCCACCAATCCGCATTGGGCTCCAATTTGCGTGGTGACTATGGCCCACCCTCATATTGAGGGTAGGCCTGTGTCCCAACAGTGGAATTAAGCAGAAAATCCGTTACTTAAGTTATTTCTCACGTACACAACAAAACATACTTTAAAACTTCACTGTTATATCTGCAAAGGTTACATTAAAAGCGAAGAGCGATATTTGTAAATAAACAACGGACCGGAATTGATTTACGTCAAGCACAGCCAAAGAGGGAGGTAAAAATGTAGTAAAAGGGGTAAGTAATCCAAGCTCGGGCCAGCTTAAACCGGCTTATTAACTCGTTACAGATTAATCCTATCAGTTACTTCGGAACAGATTAGCCTGTCTCTAGCAGACGACTGCAATAAACGGAATCAAAAAATAACGTGGCTTTATAAAGTTTGCATAGACAAGAGGGGGATGAAAGGGTAATCTATCAAAAGGTTAAATACTCGTAATTCTATCTATCTCGCTATCTCTTTTTAATTAGCACCACTGACGTTAGCATCTATTGCTAGTCTCATCTATTGGAGAGGTTGTGTTCCAGTTGCGTTTATATGGGAGCCAGAGTATTTAGATGAAACACAATTAACTTTCTTTAGACTCATTGTAATTTTTTTTTTCGACAAAGGGATGAGACCACAGAGATGTACACCCGAAGGCAAGTGATACTCTTGTCTATAATAACGTAGAACTATTTAGGACGTTATACACTGTACCGCATTGTGCTCGCCACTTAAATATGTAAAATGTTGTCTCGTTACCGCAGAAATTACACTAGCTACATCGTCCTTCAAGCCGGAATACAGTAATATCTGCACAGTACACTTCGGCGTCAGAAATATTCGCTGCAGTATACTTACCTTTTTTTTGTTTTAGGAGGGAAATCTTTGAAAGATACCCCCTGTTTCTGGAGAGAAATCAGGGTTATGTGAGATTTATACTCACTAAAACCCCCTCGATGCTCTGCATCAGCGCATTCGGAGGGGCTCCGGTATCCCTTATAGAACGCATGGGGCCCTTCTGCACCTTGTGTTACAAGTCTCTGAGGAGGAGCTTAACCCTCCTAGACACCATCGCTGAGCCATACGCTGTCCCACGCAGGTTCGCTTGTTGAGCGATAAGAGCCCTCACCATCAAGACCAGCGAGACTTCTAGACTCTTTTAAGCGCCTTCTACGACAAGCAGGGCTTACCTTATTTTTACTTTCTCAATACTATAAGACAGTGGTACCTACCTAGAAGGTATCCGGCAACAGAGACCTACCGCCAGTATATGAATATTTGAGATCAAGAGATGATCATTATAGATTTACTGGTGGTAGGTCTCTGTTGTTGAAGACCATATAGGTACCACCACCGCAGCTGCTATCTCTGACGTCAAACAATACTGTGTTCTATGAAGGGCGTTGTGGCTAGTCAAATTACACTAGTAACCATACTTAAAATCTTATGTCTCAAAGTAACGGGTACAATGTGATGGAGTAGATATCATCGTTACTTGGTCTTGTATTTGCCGTAGCATAGCGTGGGTGCTGAGGGCTTAGCTCTTCCGTGGGATGTTTTGGCCAGAGTGCAGGGGTCACCGGCTTCGTTCCGTAGAAGATCCCGGAGCCCCCCCTAATGCACTAATAGAGACTACCGAGGGGGTTTTAGTGGGTAGAAACCCGACATAACCTTGTTTTCCCACAGAAGCAAAGATTACCACCGCGATAAAAAAAATATCCTTACTAGCGCTATGTTGTAATAGACAAGCGTATCACTTAAAACAGATAAAAATCGACAGATAAAAAGGAGGCAAAAAAGCTTTTATCAAGGTTCCATCTGATTTCATAAAATTCATATTGTTCAAAATAGTTTACGTCATGTAATCTAGAACTAATCTAGGACGATACGTAATGCTCCACACTGCTATCCTGAGAGTTGTTAAAATAAACATTTAATGCTATAACAGTAACTAAAACCAAAACTTCAGTGTACATGCAAGTGCTCACTTTGCATGCATAAGCAATCACTGCTTGTGAAGTGAATCCAACTTTATTCATATTCGAGCTTAATATTACAAGTACATACATTGAAACGAAGATTTTCTTAATGCAAAACTTTCATCTCCTTCCTGGAGATATTCGCTACTGCTTTGGAAAAGTGTTTATCAGTCTTTAACTATTTTTTTTTTAATATTACTACAGTATGCAGTAGTAGATATACTCACTATCTGAGTAGGAATTGAATACTTAAAAAAAAAGTCTGCGCTAAGACTAACGGAGATGGTCCAGATTCTCCTACTTCTGTGAAGGCAGGGGTGCAAACTATAGGAACCAGGCTGAAGAGTGTTATCTAGCTATACTCGAGGATTATAAGAGTGACGAGGACAATCTCATACATCAACATCAATATGATCAAGAGTAGAATTTGATCTATTCCATATTTTGATAGGTAAATATCGAAGCTCACGTTAACCACAAAATTTAACCATCGCCCACTTATAAGTTCAGGAACAGGCTAAAGTGATGATGATCATTATGTATGAAGTTGTAATTTAACATTAATCGGGCAACCTTCGCTGAAACGGGCAGGGTCAGAAGAGAGCCGACGTGAAAGCAGCTCATTAAATGCGGTTTTATTTCTGCTTTGGAATCGTACATTTCGTTTCGACAATGGCGCTGCTCGGGGCTTTAATATTCATAACCGCAGGTCCCGCGGGTCTGTATCGCCCCCAGCCTAACGTTTCATGACCCTACGTGATTTTCATTTTAAAACGAAACGCAAACCCGTCGCTCCCACAACGCGGTGAAAGGTCCCTAGTATCCTTTTTTTTGTTTTAAAGGTATGTAGGATTTTGGAATATAACTGGATGGTATGGGCGAAACCAAAGCTTGTATAGAAGTGGAGGTTGTACTGCAAACTACACATGTCACAACAGAGTCAGCGTAAAATCTGGCCAAATGTCTATCCTTTCGATAAGAAATAGAGAATATTTATAATTCAATAACAGTATAAACTGAGTCTTAGTCTGAAGTTTACGTAGTCGAACTCAACTAAGATACAGATGCCAGTCATCATCATCGTCACTTCTACAAATAGAAAATCACTGGTAGACAGATTTCTTATGATGCAATCCCGATCCTTTGTAGGTTTAAGTTAAAGAAAGGTTTCCATTGAATAGTATTGGCGGTGAAATTACTGGTAATAATATATTAACAAGACATACGTACAATGATGTAGGACATATTATAATTTTTTTTTTTTCTATTAAAAAATGTTTGTCACAAATGTTCAAGTTCCTAAAAAAGCTGACTGTAGAATTTACTTTATGGCAACTGTCACACGTAGAGAATATTTAGTTTTGTCAACGACGTCGAAGACGATTCCTTCATGAGGTCTGTTGATCCTGAAGTACAAAATTTTAGGAAAACGTGCCTTCTAGTAGACGGAAGAAATGGGTTGATGGTATAAAGATAGGACCGGGTTTAAATGGTGTCAGATGAAGTAAAGAATAGCTGACGTCCGGTGCAGTCTTCTCAATCTTACTTCCAAACTTTAGATTTTAAACGTGGTGCTAATTACAATAATGTATCGTCGCCTTGAGGCATCACATATTATACGACGTTACCGCAGTTATTTCACTTGCTACAACACGATTCAAACCGGAACATAGTAATATTTGCACACGACTATTTAGCAGTAAAAATAAGGTAAGTTGGCAGTAAAAGTAAGGTAAATTATAAGGTACATCCATCATCATCATTATCAACCGACTCCACTGCTGAACATAGGCCTGCCCCAAAGATCTCCACATCGATCGATCCTGCGCTGCCAGCATCCAGCTGCTTCCCGTAACCTTAACCAGATCGTTGCACCACCTGATGGGGGATCTGCTAACACTACGTCTAACTGCTAACACTGCTAACACAACGGCTGTCAGTCCCTCACTCTTGAGGCTGGCAATCTTTTGGGCTATGTCGGTGACCTTAGTTCTCCTGCGGATCTCCTCATTTCTGATTCGATCACGCAAGCAAGACCCGAGCATAGCCTTTTCCATTGCTTTCTGTGTGACTTGAAGCCTTTTCAACCGGGCCCCCACGGCAAACGGCCGTCTCGGTGCCATAACTTATCACTGGTAACACACACGGAGTAAAGATTTCTCTCTTTAACGTAAGATTGGAGAACATATTTCAGGATGATATTTTTTTTTTAGAAAAAATAGTCTGTACAATCCCTTATTAAGTACAAAAACAGCGTTTTACAAAATTAAATTGCGACATTAAGGGAAACCTTTGACCGGCCGCCGTGTTAATTAATTAAACGCTTATCTGCGGAATCGGCCGGGACCCTGACTTATGGGCTTATCATCAACTCTCACTGATTAGGGTCAATCCTTTCGTTTAAAACTTATTATCAACTCGTGTAGCTTTTGATTGCGTGCGCGTATTGACTACATTTTCCAATTAACCATTGAATTGAATTTTTGATTTTTTTTTACAAATACTATCATTAATCTATCTCCTAACAGGAGATTTCTACTACTACTATTACTTCTGTGACCAGAAGACTTGGAGACTTGAAATTTGGTAGAAATATTCCATTTGCTGAGTATAGATCAACTAACAATCATCAGCCGCTAGACAGACGTCTACTGCTGGAAATAAGCCATCCCCGAAATATTTCCACATACAGTCAGCATGGTCTCCGGTACCGCTAGGCACTAGGGGCTGTCGTATGAAGTGGTTCATAAGAAGGACAGCTAAGGATGGATTTTATAAAATTGCTTCCCCAAAGAGAGTTTGGGGGGGTGGTACAGTTAGAGAAGCGCGCGAGGAAAGCTAGTTTTAACTTATTTTAAATGATTCTTCTAGTGCTAAATATCTAATGCGTTAGACCGTCATGTAAAAACTAAATTGGATATTCAGTCGATAGACGTCCACTGCTGAACATATAAATACGTCCTTAAAATATATGTGCGCCCCGGAACTGGTAGGACGTATAGTTTCATATGTCCTCCGGACGTGTCAGTACATCACGCCCGTTATATCTTGCGCAATTAAAAAGGGAATTCCCCGGTTAACAGGTCAACCAGAACACAAACTTTCACTTCAAGCGGGTGTGAACTCATAGTAGTAACAATTATCATATCAAGAACGAGAATTTAGATACAGAAAGTAGTTTTTTCGCTGGTGTTGCTACAATAAATGTATTTTACGACAATCGTAAAACTGCTACATTATTAGTTATTTAATATCATCTTTTACTGAAATTCGTTTCAGTTGTTTAAATGCCATATTTGTGCCGATTTTCAACAACGTATAATTGTCGGAAAGTTACACGTTACTCCACGGGGAAACTGTGGAGTGCTACTCACAGAAGCTTGAGGTAGCTTCGAGTGGGCTACGCGGCGTGTTACTCAATGAAACAAACTACGGCGGCAAACGAGGGACCGTTAACGAATACAAAAGCCTCGCTACGAGCCGCTACGAATGATCTACGGCACTACGTCGGTCCAGGGCGCTCCGCTGCGCAAACAGCGGTAGCGGGAACGGAGCCTTTGATATTTCAAAAGTAACATTAAGGTAGGTACAGTTAAAATTATTAAGTTCAGTTTTGAGAAAGCACTAGTAATTATAATTTTATATATAAATTATGACACAACCACTACAGTTAGAGACCGTCTAGGTAGGTACTACCGCAGCTCCTATTACTGCCGACAAACAGTACTGTACAAACATTACTATGTTTCGGATTGAAGGGCACTATAGCTACTGAAATTAATACGGTAACGGGGCTTAATAATTTGTGTAGGAAGACAGCGAGCATAATGTGGTAATGAGTATATCAACCTAACTATCATCATCATCAGCCGATAGACGTCTACTGCTGGACATGGGCCTCTACCGAAGATCTCCACATCGATCAGTCGTACGTTGCCTGCATCCAGCGGCTTCCCGCGACTTATTTTGTAGGTGTTTATATATAGGGGGATTTGGGCCAATTTCCACCACGCTGATCCAATGCGGGTTGGTGGGAGCCAGAGCCTCGTTTGTTGATTAGCAGGGTGCACCACGAGCAGGTGAGGTTGGCTTGGCTCCCGGGAGTTGTTGTGCGGGAACGCTTACACCACTTTCCTAAACTATTGCCACGTTGTTATGGTTAAAGCGAAGACGTCGCTTTATAAAAAAAAATTATCATCATTCTTACTTACTCCTCTGGCTCAGCGACCCAATGTGAGTCTTGGCCTCCGACAAAAGATAGCCCCAGTGTTGTCTTATCATCATAGTTGTTTCAAATTGTAATTGGGTAGTCCATATTTAGAAGACCTCAACCTTTAGGCTTCAAGTACCATACCATATCCATTTTCTTAGGTCATGTAACAAATATTGCTAAGCTGTAACGCTGTTTGCCGTTTAATATATATAATTTGAATTGACAAGCGATTTTTTTGTTTTTCAAGACATAATATAGAGAATAAAATTTATTTTTGTCTACAGTAGAGTTTTAAATACTAACTTATTGAATATCTGCCAACGGCATTAAGAGAATTTAAATTTAATCCCTTTACAACGATTTCAGATATTTACTTCTGTATGTTTGTATTTACTTTGCAGGCGAACCGTTTTGATTGTACAAATAAACCATCTCAAAGGGGTGGGGGAGTGTACAATCCAAATGTTATTAACATCCAAGCAAAGTTATTAACTTTAACATCGATTTGTAGATACAATATAATTATTAACTTTTATATATACAAATATAATATATAAATATTATCTTTGATAGTCCAAAAGATTGCTAATATCAAATGGCAATGGGCAGGACTCATTGCTCTGAGGACTGACAGCCGATGGGGCAGTAAGCTCCTCGAATAACGACCGCGTACCGGAAGATGCAGTGTTGGCAGGCCCTGTACTAGGTGGTCCAATAATATGGTGAAGCTCACGGGAAGCAGCTAGATGCGGGCAGCGCAAGGTCGATCGATGTGAAGATCTTTGGGCGAGGCTCACGTCCAGCAGTGATGATGTTGCTGAAGATGATTTTCTTTGTTGTATGTGATGATTCTCCGAAACTATTAGACGTAAACACTCAAAATTTCATTGAGATATTGTTTCTGCCATTAGAAGGTCACCTTAGAATATAAAATGGATTTCATAAAATTTCTTACCCAAACGGAGTTGTAGGGGTGTTAATAATGGGAAAGGTTCCCAAAAAAAATCACTTACTAGTAATGCGTCCTTAAGAAATGTTTTCAACATAATGACTCCATTTACTCTTTATCATGCTATAGCTATCTACCAAGACGAGCTGGGTGATTAACAAATAAGAAAAGTCCAAAATTGACCAAATACATATTTGCTTCTCGTTCCATTTCAAACAACAACCGCACCCTTACAATGTATTATTCGTGTTCACAATATAACAGAGCGGGCTTACGGGCCGGGGTAGGGTGTGTCTAAATTATTAACAGGTAATCCACAGCCTGCAGCATTCCGGAGTCGATGCGGTACCACACAAACAGATACAAAAGTTCAAGTATCAGATCTGACCTTAGACACAAAGAGTTCCTAAAGTCTAAAATCAGCCGCGTGATTCGCTATGAACATTTATTAATAGAAATATCAGCGAGATGACTGACGTATACGAAACCTGAAAAGTCATTTTAAGATATTCATGACAGATAGGTGATAGATGCCCATCGATAAAAATTATCCGACTTAGATTATTTGCAATTTAATTAATATCTTATAACAATTGGTTACACTTGAATAAAGTTCATCTCGTCGATCGGACGAATAAAAAAAATGGGAAGGCGTATAGTCGAGATCTGTACACTGCATTGAGCCAGACTAACTGAAAGTTATTGAGATGCAGAATATCACGTTGCTATTTATTATAAACAAAATCTAATTGTTCCAGTTCATCAACCGAACCAGATATAATAATTAATCAAAAGTTGTAACATTTAATAATGCTATTTATAAACAATCCTATCCAATTTCGAACATACGTTTTGTTTTAATTGTATAGAATGCAGAACAATTGCGCCTGAAAATGATTATAAAAAAAGTTAATACACGAACACTTTACTTGGCCTTGTATCGAGCAGCGTCAGGTCTACACCAGACAATGTGGTACGTAATCCTTTTCAAGAGACAAGCGTGTGCGCGTTCCCCTAGCGACCCCAGCGGGTCGCTTTGAAGTGAGCGTTACCCTCAACGACCGTTGAAACAAACCGGATGTGGTTTATTACGTTTTAGTATCTAACGTGTGAAATGCAATTCAATCTCTAATAGATGATGATCATATATATTTTAATCTTTGTAGCGATGAGACGTGCGAGACGTTCAACTGATGGTAAACTATACGCCTGCTCATAACAAAGAAGAAATAGAATGATATACACTGACCACATTGTACTAATCTCTAATTTTACTAGCTAAAGCACCTTTCAAACTGGAACACAGTAATGTTTGCACACTACTGTTCGTCTTCTGTAGTAAGAGCTGCGGTAGTATTTACTACCATCAAAAAGAACATACTTGAGACGTATCATAGGTCTTCTCAAATGATGTTTATGCTTGTCGACCTTACGGAGCCTATGTTGTGAGAACCTTATAAGCTATAGCTTGTGTTCTGTATGAGGGTACACAATGACCACACGATGATCTTACTACAGCGTAGGAACGACAAATCAACGAAACATCGAGTAGTCAATAATGGTAGAAGTACTAAATCGATCGAGTTAGGAAGATGGTCTATTGTTGACTAAATATACTTGCAGCACCCGGAAGAGTGGAGCAGTTGATCGATCCTTGGCACCGCCCCGACGGGCCGACTGTTTGTCTAGCGAGGAATTCGATTAGCGGTTGGCATAATTGACGAGTGTTAGTGCACTTATTGTGTCTATCTATCATTATCACCACGAATATGTAGAAACTAACTGCTGGCCATGGGACCTGACTAAGATATACCGATAGTTTCAACTCTGCCAAAACTTACCGCTTTAGGTAGGCGACTGACGATTCCAAAATTCATTCGTTGAATTGGATGTAGTTTAACAGAAATAACTTAACCCACAATGCAATGAGACGAGCGGGAAGTTCGCGTGATGGTAAGTGATACGCCAGCCCACATGAACATGGTGCTAGTTTGGATGGTATACACTGCGGCACAATCCGCCCGTCGCCTTGCGACATAGGATGTTAAGTCAGTCCCAGTAATTTAACTAGCTACAGCGCCCTTTACACCGGAACACAACAATGTATGCACACAACTGTTTGTCGGCTCCAAGAGGAGATGTATTTCGTTATTAAGCCATTCCCAAGGCTTGCTAGACTGAGGCCCTGGTCTGCGAGAATATACAGGCCCCGGGGTTGAGTCACGCTCACTAGTCCTTAATCGAAAACCTTCAAAACTAAACGACATTGTGGTTATGCTTATGTATTTCTAATCCTACGTGAGCTTACTTATTTAGGGTGATATTTGCGAACTAGTGATCATAACTTAGATCATCATAGCTAAACAGGTTGCGCATGAGGACCAAGCAAGCTGTAGCCCTCAGTCCGCGTACTTCTGCAACTATTCTCGCGGAAGCGGAATCCTCAGGAGCTGTAATGTTACCTAGACGGTCTCCCGCAAGAGAGACCTACTCGCCAGTAGTCTTTTTTTGGCACTTTAATTTTAAAGTTCAGATGATGACTATAATCGATACCAATCTTTATGTGCCTTGGTTACCCATCTTTTCAAAATGTACCTCGTACCTATTTCATTTCGGATCACTTTGGCTGGACGGAAGAACCAATCGTTAGGACCTCTTTGGTATTCACAACTAATTCTTGCCTGTAATGTGGGCTGAGTCCTTTCTGTTAGACTACGTTCCATTAATTCTACATTACTCACTATCATGAATTCGTACAGCATGCCTTTCTTAAATTATCCCCTTTATCAGCCTCAAGATCAAGTTGTAGTCGAAGACGACTAAAGGGAATATTACTATAGAAAGAGCAATAGCTTTCAACAAAATTCACCAGGGTATTGAGCATACCATGGCTATTAACATATCAAACGCGGTGAGTATTAAAAGGTAAAGAAAGCCTATTGAGGGTTCAGTAGCAGAGAAGGTCGTATTTATATTATTACATCAGAACAGCTGAACTAATTATAATGATTTTCACAGACCTTAACACGATCCCGATAGGCGTTGTAATTAAGGACTAATCATTTACCAAATTATAAAAATAAAAATTTGTTTTGTATTCGTATTTAGTAAGCTATGAGGGTTATTTGTGCATAGGCCGTGGACCCGGGTCTACGAGCCCAGTTTCATATGAGCTGTAAAAGTCAATATGAATACCGAGCGCTCAACATCATCAGAGAACAGAGGTCAGTAGATAACCTAAAGTTCCTAATGAGGGAGATAGTCTCTCATATTGAAGCTTAGAGTATTGAAGATTTTTTATAGACCATTTAGAAAGAATATATAGAAAGTATTGATATTTAATTTGAGTTTATTAATAGATAATAGACAGATATATAAAATAGGTATGATTATCTATTAAGTAAATTGAGACATGGATTTTTTTTTTCGTAATAAAGACTTGTTTATAAAAGATTGTCAACCCATTTTCTAGATTATTGATCTGGAAGATCTTGCCTTGATCTTTTTCATCACTTCTTTCAGTATGAATGAACATCACGATACCGTTATAAACTAATGTAAGTATTTTAAATAGATACTATCATCAAGTGTCACACCACATGGAAGAAGCGGCGACGCCGCATCGTGCAGCTTGCACCACACCGCGCAGGCGCCTGGTTAATACCGCTGCAAAAATAGAGGCAGCTAGATATAATTGTAATGCTATTTGTATGCACGGACCGACAGACCGACAGACCGACAGACCGACCGATCGATACTAGGTAATCGAGCAGTCTATTAATTCAATCCGGACGGTGCTCCTCGCTGCCCTTGTTACGGAACCACCGCTCGACTATTTCTGACGCCGGCAACAGCGCCGCCTCCCCAGCAATTTGATCAACTGCTCCATTACGTTACTATTATTCAAAAATAAAAAAAAAATACTGCTATGTTCTATTTTACGCTGCGTTTGAATCTACCATAAACGTGAATATAACATATAAATAAACTATTAAAACAAACGCTTTAATAATTCTCTTCTTTTTAGATTTAGAAAAATGACAAGGAAGGCTCACTTCAAACAAAGATAGGCAAGGTTTAGCAAGAAAAAGAAGAAGCTTTAATAATTCTCTTCTTTTTAGATTTAGAAAAATGACAAGGAAGGCTCACTTCAAACAAAGATAGGCAAGGTTTAGCAAGAAAAAGAAGAAGCTTTAATAATTCTCTTCTTTTTAGATTTAGAAAAATGACAAGGAAGGCTCACTTCAAACAAAGATAGGCAAGGTTTAGCAAGAAAAAGAAGAAGCTTTAATAATTCTCTTCTTTTTAGATTTAGAAAAATGACAAGGAAGGCTCACTTCAAACAAAGATAGGCAAGGTTTAGCAAGAAAAAGAAGAAGCTTTAATAATTCTCTTCAACAACGTGAACGTATAATTTCATTTTGAAGGACAAATCCTTCTATTAAAAAGTTTTCTAATGAAAGAAAAACGGGATTTATTTTACAATAACATCCTTCAATGTCTTATAATTATTAATTAAAGTAAATCTTATTTATCCTCATTTAACCGCTCTTACTGATACACATAAGTAAGGATGCTTACTTATGATAGATTGTTTACTTGAGAGCACTGTAAATTTTTTAACAGTGTACTATTCATCATCATCATCATCATCAGCCGATAGTCGTCCACAACTGGACATAGGCCTCGGCCAAAGATTTCCACAGCGATCGGTCCCGCGCTGCCCGTATGCGCACGCACTTAGTATGACCACCGGTTCCTCCGGGTACCAGGGGCCGCCGTTTGTAGGAGTTCATATGGCAGGATCTGGGCTATTTCCCACCACGCTGGCTCAACGCGGGTTGGTGGAAGCCAAAGCTTCATTTGTTGATCAGCAGGGTGCACCACGAACAAGTGAGGTTGGCTTGAATCGCGCGAGTTGTTGTGCGGGACCCCTTACATCCCCTATGAGTATACTATTAGTTAAACATTATGTAAAAGAAATTAAAATTACTACAAAGCAAAATATAATTTATGTATATATTTTATTTTAGTATGTAATAGATCACGTCAAATAAACGAGATATATAAGAGATAGCTGACAGTGATTATTATGAAAACGTTATTTAGCGTTAGTATAATGAAGACGAGTAGCAGTAGTGTAACAATATAACGGTACTAGAGATCGAGGCACTGTACACCCCGCGACATCAGCACGAGCTGAAGATGTTCTTAATGTAAATTCCATGTTGATCTTAAACGGATCGATTTGGACCATTAAATTGGTATTCTGCTTCATATATAGATATCCGGACGGGAAGAGATGTATCCTAAAGCCGAGCTTTAACAATAGGATGTTACAAATACCATAGAATCTAATAATAGAGCTGAAAGACCTGCTGTTCGATAAATCAATACACACTACAAAAAAGCGTAGGGTGTTGTTTTGACGTCCGCCTTAACTTACGACATTACAAAGGTTTTTTTTTTTTAAAATCCCTTTGAAACAAAAGTAATTACTAATTGTGGACGATCATCATATATCATTAGACAAAAAAGATAAATAACTGGAATACGTAATATCAATTACAGTTTATTGAACGTTGCGACGTAAATTAAAATAAATTAGTAACAGGCGGAGATGAAAAAAAAAACTGATGATATCATTAGTTAATAAACTTTATGAATTCCCGGAGTATGCGAGACTGTACCGGCCAATAAATATCTAAGCAGCATCCCGCAATTTGTCTCCGGCGGCGCCGATATAATTTTTCAAACGCTGAAATATTTTCCTCACTCTCATCTTAATCGTGATTTATTTTGATGTAGTGCCGACGTCTCTAATCTCAATATTTATCTCGCCGCTGCCGCTTGATTTATACGCGTGCGCAAGCGATGCTGGTGTAAGAGGAAAAAATTAACTCGTTTGTAATGTAAAGATATGAATTCACAAAAATAATAATAAGAAATTGTTAAAGATCGGTGTGTAATGGATGGGAGCTCAACAAGTAACGGGACCGACGCTAACCTCACCTGCTCCTGGTGCTCCTGGTGCACCTTGCTAATCAATTAACCTGGCTCTGCCTCCCTCCAACCCGCATTAGGCCAGCGTGGTGGGAAACGGCCGAAGTCCCCTGATATGAACCCCTATAAACGACAGCGCCTGGTGCCCGGCGGTACCGGAGGCCTTGTTGTGACGGACGTGGGAAAGCGCCGGAATCAGGACAGCTCAGAACCGATCGATGTAAAAAACTTTTGTGGATGCCCATGTCCAGCAGTGGACGTCAATCGACTGATGAAAGTTTGCAGTGACCATTTCCTGCATTAAGCCGCTATGTATAAATATTACCAGTTTTCTTTAAAAAGTTTGTCTATAGAAGCTTTCACGAATACAAGAAATACGACGAGGTTAACCAGACGTTGTACTCGGTGTAAAGGTCTGTCCATAACAACGTGGCGCTACATCGGAGAACTCTGTTGGTGGAAACCATGTACCACCGTAGTTCTTTTTTGTGTTGACAAGCAGTAGTGTGCAAACATTATCGTCCTCCGGTTTGAATGGCCTTGAAGCTAGTATAATTACTACGGTAACGAGGCTCAACATTTTAAGTCAAAGCGACGAGTACAGTGTGATGCTGTGTATATCACCTTATCTGGCGTTGCAGTGATATGAGCAGGCGCATCTCTTCATTATATGAAAAAAAGTAGTTACTCTAGCAACATCACTAGCAACACCTTTCAATAAACACAGTAATATTTGCACTGTACTTGGATTTGCGCTGGTACCTAGACGGTCTCCGGAAGCAGAGACTCACCACCAGTATAAACAAAGCCGTGCTAACATTAACTGATAATGTATTCAGCAATAGCGAGATGCACTGCGAAATTTGCCAGCGCGATCGGAATATCGAAAAATACGATTATATTATGCAAATTAATTAAATTTTCAGGCGATGTGCGTACTAGTATAAATACACTGCATCAATTGGATTATATTTTATATATACAAAGTGCCAAATTCATATTCATCGCACGCATATTTAATAAAACATTAAACAGCGATCCAATAAGGATTTTATTTAATGAACATGTGAAACTAGCGCGCCGGTCACATGAAGGTATAAGCCCACTCATAACTATATAGCGGTAGGATATAGGCTAGTACTTTCTCTAGCCAGCACAGCACCCTTCAAACCGGAACACATCAATGTTCGCAAACTGCAGTTTAATTGAATATTTTATAAAAAAAAAATATTAAGTATGTAATTGATAAATTCTGGTGCGATTTCTATGTGAACAATTTTCACCATTACTGGACTCATTCATCATAATCATCATCATCAGCCGATAGACGTCCACTGCTGGAAATAAGCCTCTCTTAAAGATCTCATCCAAGAATTCATTGTGCCTTAGTCCACCATGCTGGCCCATTGCGGGTTGGTAGGTGGTCAGAGCCTTGGTAGTTATTCAGCAGGGTGCACCGTATGCAAGTGAGATAGACTTGGGCTCCGTAAGACGTTGGGCGGAACCTCCTACACTGGACTCGTGGTTCTGAAATAAACGAATACAATTGGTAATTGGCAGCTTTCCCTCATAAGGAGAGAGTGAATGCAATTTAAACCAGCAACCTGGTCAAATCCAGATTTGGTAGACATTAAAGCTGTTAGTTATATCAAAATTTTTTCTTACTTGTTCAACCTAGCAGTTAGAAGAATCGAACACACGCCACAAAAGGTACAGTATTATTATTTGTTATAAAAGCAACCATTGCTACGATATCGTTATTACCTTTTTTTTGACTGGTGTCTAGGTCTTTGCTTCCGGAGACGGCCCAAGGACAACGCAAGTCCAATTTCCGCCGCCGAAGCGTAGTGTTTAAACATTACTGTGTCCCAGCTTGGAAGGCATTGCAGCTAGTGAATTTACGGGAGTAACGAGGATTTCAGCCTAACTATCGCCAGGTAGTTGTACACAGGCAAAGGCTTTGGTTCATAAAAGAAATTCATCATCGTAGAATTCCATTTTCAAATTGTTATAAGTCCATATAAGTCCATATGTAGAAAACCTCAATAATCATGCGCACATTTCGCAGCTTCGTTGAATAAAAAAAAACTAGGGCCGACTGATAATTAAATATATGCTAGATGATAGAAAACTGAACTTGCCGATGCCGTACGGGACGGTTCCGACACTAAGTTACAATAAAGCTTACAAGCTAAGTCTTAAAGTACAGCGGCACATACAATATCGGAGCGCAGTAACTCACGTTCGGACAGCAGGATTGACACGGCGACTTAGAGCGCGCTCTGATGGAAAGCTTAAGCGGTACCACAAGGCAGAGGCGGCGGGCGGTTGCAAATCTATTGTTTGTTTGAGGTCTAAACTTTAGTAAATAATAGATTACCAAAATTACACTAGGCAGTGTCTGAAGATAAAAGTCTTCAACTGGTGCCTGTTGACAGTGTCGACATATGGAACCGAGACATGGCCCCTTACTATCAGCCTTATAAAAAGGCTCAAACTCATCCGAAGGGCAATGCAGAGAGCTGTGCTCGGAGTTACTCTCTCTACTAAGGTCACCGACATAGCCCAAAACATTATTAAACTTAAGTAGCAGTGGGCAGGGCACATTACTTGAGGGACGGACTGCCGATGGGGCAGTAAGGTCCTCGAGTGGCGTCTGCATACCGGTGGAAATAGTATCGAGAGGGCTCCCACAAGGTGAACCGACAACCTGGTGAGAATCGCAGAAACCAATCGATGTGGAGATTTTTAGAGGAGACCTATGTCTAGTAGTGCACGTCTATCGTCTGATGATGAATTACATCGTTATCAGCCGATAGACGTTCACTGCCGGATATAGGCCTCCCCCAAAGATGTCCACATCGATCGATCCTGCGCTGCCCGCATCCAGCTGCTTTCTGCAACCTTCACCAGATCGTCGGACCACCTGGTGGGGGACCTGCCAACACTACGTCTACCGGTACGCGGTCGCCATTCGAAGATTTAGTGCCCCATCGGCAGTCAGTACTTCGAGCGATGTGTCTTGCCCATTGTCACTTGAGGCTAGCAATCTTTTGAGTTATGTCGATGATCTTAGTAGAGAGAGTAACTTCGATCATAGCTCTCTGCATTGCCCTTCGGATGAGGTTGAGCCTTAGGGGATTTACGCCATTTCCCACCACGCTGGCACAATGTGAATTGGTGGAAGCCAGAGCCCCGTTCGTTGATCAGCAGGGTGTTCCACGATCATGTGACGTTAGTTTGGATCTCGTGAGTTGTTATGCATAAACCCTTACATCCCTCCCAGTATTAGCAAAGGTTATGAAAAGTTTCTGCACTTTTTCTGAAGTCTCTCTCTTCCTGTTACAAGAGAGCGATATGAAAATTACTGGGGTAGCTATACTTAACATCTTTTGTACCAAGGTGACGAGCGCAATATGGTGCATTATATATCATCCCAACTAGCGCCACGTTTAGATGAGCGGGCGTATTATTTGTCATCACGTGTACGTCACTACATCAAATAAAAAAATCAAACACGGCTACCGTCTATATAATTACTACAACACGGAGCACATGCATACATAAATGATGCACACGTATTATATGCACACTAGAAGCTTTAAAATGTTATTGTAGTTGCTTCAGCTTGCATCTCGGCCCGCCGCCGACACTCGGACCTCGGCAACCGCACAGACCGACACGGATCCGGAGTAGCTATTGTTAGAACCGTAAAGAGTTTTCTAGAAGGTTCGCTCTGCTACGTATTCATGTATACGGGACGCAGATCTGTGTTCTTATCGGATGCACCCGAGCATCCGGTGGCGGAGCGGCTTATCTGATACGCGGCTCCGGATTTAAGCTGCCGAACTGTGTTGTATGCATCATTACAATTGTAAAATGCACTTTGACTTTGTACAGTATAGCGTAGAGTTATTTGTTTTGTATAAAAAATGTTGTTTATCCGTCTTTATGTAGATATATGTAAGTAGGGTTATCACTGATTGTAATGGGTAAAGTTTCTGGAAAACGAAAGGTGGGGAGAAGGAAAAAGTCATGGTTGAGGAATATCAGAGAATGGACTGGAGTACTGTATGTCAGAGAATGGACTGGTGTAATGTACGACTACTGTTTGGCGGCAGAAATACACGCTAAGAACGGATTTTACGAAATGTTACCCCTCAAGGGGAGTTGCGGGGGTGTGACGACCAGCAAAGCGGGTCAGGAACAGCTCTTGTTTGAAATGTAGATAGATATGTGTAATAACTCCGTATTCCATTTTTATATGAATCTTTAGTATTATCTTCTTGTTTCCTGTTTACATCGACCGTCTTCCTGATGGAACCTCGACGTGAGAAAAGTCGCAGAGAAAGATTGGAAGTTGGTCGATTCGGGAGATCAATTAGGAAGGTCCATATTCAATTTTGAACAACACCCTCGCTCTTTACTATTTATTGAGGATGAGATGATTAAATAGAAAATAGTATATATCTCAGATCCCGTGAAAGACTTTCTTACAATGAATATTAGATGTTGCGGAGCTATTTCCCCGGAGATGACGTCGGCCGGTGGGGCAACACGTGGCCGGCTCGTTTTTATTACACCTGCATCGCGGCGGAAGTCGTAATGGGACGTTATTACGGAGTACCCGCCGTTGCAGCGCAATAAACGTCCGTGGAGATTGTTTATCGCGGGCGCCGCGCTGATACGGCCAGCTCGGCGCGAAGAAGGCTAGATTTCCATCATGAAACTATATAGGATTTTATAAAGTACTATGTACTGATTTTTAACAGTTCCTGTTTGAAGAGCTTTATTAATACAGTATTTGCCATGGTAGCAAGACTTATCATCTTATACCTTTATAGGTGACGAGCCCAAATTAATGTTGTGTCATAATCTAACTCTAATTTAAAAAACAATATAAAATGACTTACTATTACATGAACGTATCACTCGTCTCGTGGCAGGTGTATTAAGTCATACGAGTGTTCAATATCTAGATCTGTACTCATATACAGTTCTGGACTCAATGGGAGCGTTGAACGAAGTAGTTATCTGGTCTCCATACTAGACTGCGCTAAACGAGATACGAGTCAACTCCTTAGGACTTGAAATCAGGAATTAAATGAAACATTAAGGAGTGGAACTATTAGGTACCAACGTTCACGTCCAATTACGAAGTGGTTGTGTCTTTAGGAGAAGATTATATAAGCTGTTACTGGGCTATTACCCTTTACTACTGCAGACCATGTCATTCAACATCAGCTGGAATCGTAGTTAAGTACTAACCTATTTAGTACTAAATACTATAATCGCAGTTTTACCATCGGAGGCATTAATTCTTTAACTATCAATGTTTCATTAATTAAATCACAGAGATTAAGCTGTTTTTCCTTCATAATGTAAACAAGGAAGTATCGAAACAGTGCCATAATTAGTGTTATATTGAAGAAGCGATGAATGTTTTTCTAGATTATACGCTAATATAGAATTAGATTTGAAATGTAGACCTGAAATTTGTCAGGAATGTTGCCGGCACCCAGGCCACACCCCGGAAACTTTTCCGTTAATAACACCCCTGCAACTGCCTTACGGAAGAGAAATTTTGTAAAATCCATTTTTCGCTGACCTTTATACGGCAGAAGCAATATCTGTACCAAGTTTTTAGTCCATAATTGTCGGGATATCGAGTGTATATTATATATATATATATATATATATATATATATACATAGATTTCCGTTTACCGTCAAGTGGAATCGTAGCTAATAGATAACATATAAATCGATCAATACATAACATCGTAAGGTATTAAGACGTAGATCGTCTAACATTCAACATGTCGGCAGTACAATAAGGAGGAAATAAGTCTCCCGCTGGCGCTGAACGGGAACGGCTCCTAATGACACAATCAGGCTGAATCGAGCAGCGGCCATTGATTGATGAGGGCGGGCGGACCCCCGTCCGATTGCATCCATAGCGGTACGGCGCTGGGTTGTTATCGTTATGAAATATCACCTTACTGTGACATTCAATACCGGTTCCGGAGCTGGAATTTAATCGAATTGGTGTACCGATACGTTACACGTGTTGGTCGGATTTTATTTTCTCCATAACAAATGCTCTTTTCAGTAACTATACTGTACAATTGTAGCAAGGGTTCAAACGGTATAAATTACTAGTTTTATTTAATACTAGCTATTACTCAACCGCGTAGCTGGCCGTTACACCCCCGCAACTTCCTTCAGTAAAGGAATTTCGTAAAAGCTCTTCTTACTTGACATTTACTTACGGCCTTATGGTTCCAGTGATAACGTGATAAGTCTCTACATAGATGGAAATTTCTTGAACGATAACACAACACAATCAACAGCGATTATTTTACCACCAAGCAGTAAGTTGAAAACAATACAGAATTTTTTTAATGCGAAGAATCGACAAAGTGAGCGAGATCTTCATCTGATGGTAAATGATATACACTGCATTAATTTATGCTCGTCGTTTTGCGACGCAAGATAATAAATTTCATTACCCCCAGTGACTTTTTTTATTTTTAATTACGCCACGAAACGAGCGGGACGTTCACCTGACAGTAAGTGTAATGTGGCGCTGGTTAGGATAGTATGCACAGCACCAATTTGCCCTCGTCGCCTGAGACATTGGAAGTCTCGTACCCCAGTACTTCTACCGGCTAGAGAGTAATGTTTGCATACAATTGTTTGTCGCCTGCAATAGACGGTGCAGATTACAGTCGGTATTAACCTACCTAGATAGTTTGCGGCGATAAAGACCTACGACCAGTAAAATTTAATAGCTATAGAACCGTTCGCATCGAAACGCAGTAATGATTGCACGCTACTGAATGGTAGTATAAATAACGGCTGCGGTGGTTACTACTTAGATAGTCGCCGGCAACAGAAACCATTAATATGAAGGGTACTCAATTGTTGTACAACACTGAGCAACCGTAGCATTTTTATAACATTCCTTTACGAGAAACAACAACAATGGTTAGCGGCCCCAATATGGCTTTAATTTTCATTTACTGGCTAATTCATCATCATCAGCTGCTGGATATAAGCCTCCCCCAAAGATCCACCACCGTTTGCAGGGGTTTATATGGGGGGACTTGGACCATTTCCCCCCACGTTTGGCGAGAACCAGAGCCTCTTTTGTTGATTAGCAGGGTGCACCACGAGCAAGTGAGGTTGGCTTAGGTCCTACGAATTGTTGTTGGGTGAGACCCCTTACACCTCTGGCTTATTATTATAATTGAATAAATAGTCACTAGGTTAGATTAACGATACAAGTTATAACTAAACTTTTAAATTCGAACGTCACGAGTTCAAACTACAATTAGTGCGGGTACTCGTACGGTAACGCTGAACTTGCGAGCAGTTTAGAACAATCTGTTGCGTCGGGGCCTCCAGTTAAATTGGCAAGTTTAATTTAAATGTGAATTCCCGACTTCCTCCCCCGCCCCTACCCCCGGCATTATCCGCTGCTACGGTTAACGGGGTCAGTAAACGCTGTTATAATTTTTAACAGATTAAAAATGCGAAATTTATTTGTACCGTGTGAGGAGCATAGGTGTATTTTATATTGCAGTGGTAGGTTTCATGAGAGATTTCCATAGCTCTTCGCAGCACAATGAAGATGAACATCGAGGTACTTGTTGACTTAAATTCCACATAACCTCAGCCATAAACAAGGTACCCTATGGAGATTTCCCACAGATAAAAAAGGTATAGTTATATTAAACACGTTGTGGATGCATTATGCAGTCTCTCGCAATAATAAAGCCTTTGGATACTATTTTGAATATCTAGTGAACACTATTATGTTAGATTAAAAAAAAATATTCATAGCCAGCAGAATCTTCATTTCATTGTCCATACAATGCTGGGCCATATGTTTCATTTTCAATAACATCCTATGGCCCCATAATAGGGCAAAAGGTGTCCACAGTGATTCTCCATCGCGCTCGGTCTCTGGCTTCACCCTTAATCTCGTTCCACGTCTTCCCGATCTTCGCCTCGTCTGCTACTGTGCGGCGTTAGGTCTGTCTGGGACGACACATATTTGCATAAGTAATACTATTCTTTTGATAAATTTAACTAAGAGTTTCACTCAATGTCCACCTAATGAACGATTAAACCTAGTTTTATATTTGTTGCATAAATTAACTGTGATTTACATGTATAGTAAAGTTTTATGTTATTGTTAACATAATGTTATTAGAAAAAAGTATTGCAAGTCTTTATGTAATGAAAGTTTAAGCTAATGTAACACTAATAGTCAAACACAAGGTCTTCATAACAAAGTCGTCTTCTTAAAGTACCTCTCCAACTAGTGAAGGTTGGCGATCAGCGTGATACAGTTCCTTACTGTCTTTATAACAAAGTAAAAAGTTAAAATGTTTAACCAGTTTTTAAACCATTATACCAATAAAGGTTAATAACTTTAGTTCACATAACTGCTTTAACAGGGAAAACGGGGCTTTTTGGCTGGTGTGACTATAAAACCACTAACACTAGTGTAGTGCTGCACGACCTAACCCTTTAATACTGTAAATTAATTGATCAAGTTTATAGGCAAAACTATGATAGTTAGTCATTTATCTAAACGCTGAATTATAGGCATTATATCACAAATTCGCAGCGGGCAGCCCTCCCGCTCCGACTATTAAATTCACCGACAAGCGTGATGAGGATAGTAGACGAAGATATTCCTGAGGCGTAGCTTGGAGTGGAAACGGTAAACTAATAATTGCAATCTAGTTTCGTTGTTGACTTAACTAATAATTACTTTCAGCACGCCCCCATTTATAAACGCTCTGATGTTACAGTTCCCAGGTTAGATTATCCAGTTTGGTTAAATTATCAGATACGATCTCTTGAACTGAAACTTTTTGATATCATCCGTTACACGAACATCAGTACGATGAGGGGCGCGATTTAAGCGTGTTGGCAGTGTTGACATACGGAACCGAGACGTGGCCCCTTACCATCATCCTTATAAAAAAGCTCAGTCACCCTAACGGCAATAGAAAGGGCTATGCTCGGAGTTTCCCTGCGCAATCGAATCGGAAATGTGGAGATGAGCAGAAGAATTAAGGTTGCCGATATAGCCCAAAAGATTGCTAGACTTGAGTGGTAGTGCGCAGAGCATATTACTCGAACGAGCGACGGCCTATGGGTCAGTAAGGTCCTCGAGTGGCGCTCGCGTACCGGTAGACGTGGTGTTGGGAGACCTCTCACTAGGTGGAGCGACGATCTGATAAGAATCGCCGGAACCCACTGGATGCGAGCAACGAAGGACCGATCGATGTGGAGATCTTTGGGGGAGGCCTATGTCCAGCTGTGGACGTCTATCTGCTGATGATAAAGAAAGACGGCATTATTATGGATAAAAGTGTTGTAGTAAATATTTGAAAACTTGTAATAGCTGAATTTGTAAATGCGATTGACCTAAGCACTCGGGCTCACAGAGCTGAGTTCAATTGCCGCTGAGCTTTAGATTAGAAACCAATCGCCGTCGTCGTGTGGACATCGATATAATTCGAGAACAATCGTTTTTGGAAAGGTCCGTTCATTTACAAACTCACACTTGGCCAGCTTTATAGAAGTGACATTGACACTCACCTTGGTAGAGTCGTAGTATCGTCTCAGCCCATAGACGTCCACTGCTAAACATGGGCCTCTCCCAAAGATTCCCACACGATTGGGTAGGGATTCATATGTGGAGATTTGGACCACTTCCCGCCCCGCTCGCCCATGGCGGGTTGGTGGGAACGAGTGTCTCGTCTATTGATTAGCAGGGTGCACCACTAGCGGGTGAGGCTGGCTTCGATTCCGTGAGCTGTTGTGCGGGAAGCCTCGCGCCCCGAATCGTAGTATAAAGGATGATATTCATTACTATAAAATTTGGTTTCTCTGGCGTTTATATATATATTTACTTTATTTACGTTACGTTAATATATATATATTATATATATACTCGTAGAAGTAACGTCGTTTTCTTTGGCCGTCCTACATCAAGACAATCAATTTGTAATATAGATATATTACTTAGATACTTGGACATTGTTTAGTTTGACAAATTAGAGATTATTTAGTTAAAGAAATGTTTGCTGGGGGTTCCCCGGACAGCGCCGTCATCGCGCTCCGACACTTGACAAAGGATCCAATTAAAAATCTAATAAAAACGTATAATCCCAATTCAGATTATATCCGTCCGATTGTCGTAGATAAATCGCTTTTAATCCAGAAGACGAATGCGATCGTGGCTGTAATGAGACTAGATGACTCCTCACGAGAAGGCCTAGGGAGGGAGAGGTGCGGAGGTATTTCCATATAACGCTGCGGGGGTGAGGTGGATTAGCGAAGTGTGGGGGGTGGTGGTGCCGAATTAAATTTATTGGTGCCATCAAAATATGTATAACGCGTTTAATAAAATAACGAACTTTTACAGTTTAATAATTGTCTCTAACAGGAATATATTTGTTTTGTTGTTTATTTGTTCTGTAACACAGTTTAACTTAAATTATTTTTTTTTTATAGAAAGGTTGGGCAAATCTATGAACAGTTCACCTGCTGGAAAGAGATCACTAACGTCCCTGGACAGTCGCAACGCCAGAGGGTTCGCAGCTGCGTTGCGGACCAAAGCAAGAAAATTAATATAATTAAGAAGTATAAGAGGTCCCGCAACACAACTCACGGGATCCAAGCCAGCTCACCTGTTCGTGGTGCACCCTGCTAAACAACAATCGAAATTCTGGCTCCCACCTACCAGCATTGGGCCAGCAAATGAGAATTGGCACAAATCCATCCCAAATGAATCCTTACATATGTGGGAATCTTTGGAGGAGGCCTATGTCAAGCAGTTGACGTCTATCGGCTGATGTTGATGATGATGAATATATATATCCATTATTTATTTATACTTGCCATAGAGTAAAAGGTCTTACTCATTTATATCATCATCATCAACCGATAGACTTCCACTGTTGGACATAGGCCCCCCCAAAGATCTCCACATCGTAGTTCATTGAGGGGAATTGGAACGTAAACCCACCACGCTGGCCCAGTGCGGGTTGGTGGGACCTTTACCTTATAATAAAAGATACACCTGCCCATAAAGTGGCGCTAGTTACCATAGTATGCACTGCACCACGTTGTGCCCACCGGATTGAGACACAAGATGTTAAGTCTCGTTACCGCAGTAATTACACTAGCTACAGAGTCCTTCAAACCGGAATACAGTATTATTTCTATAGTATTTTAAATTTTATTATTCTGTTGCAATAGGCGTTGCGATGGAACGTACCTAGACGGTCCCCGGCAACAGAGACCTGCCACCAGTGCATCACACAGATATACCTAACCTATGCTAGTCCACTAGTTCACAAAACAAACTCCATTCAATTTAATTCATATATTTTCCTATTTACTTAATTTAGCCGGAGATTAGGGCTCGCTAGCTACATGCAGGTATGTTTGCTGTTCCTCCCACCAGCTCGGCTCGGCGGGCACGTTTCCCATACGTTACGTGATTGGAGCCGGCGTGACGTCACCAACAGGATTACCCTCTGCCACTCCGTGACATTAGATCAGATTAAAACAAATAAAGTTCTTTTCCTTCGCATCCCTGTTATTTTTATACCAAAACACAATCTGAATCATTTGTGTGATCTGTATCGATCGAATACACCATCGAAGAAAATCAAGCATTACAACAAAATTTTTTTTTTAAATTGTATCATGGAATTATGATTAGAAATCTAGAGTTCTGGTCCTGGTCTAGATAGGTAGATAGGTCTGTTGATGGGGACCGTCTTGGCAACTATCATCGCAATGGCATGCCAAAAACTGCTTTCTTTGTTACCGAATGTTATCGAAAAAATTTTAACTAACCTTTAAGAGACGCGATGCGGTGTAGTGTAAACATTCTAACTAGTATCATATTGTTATGGATAGGTGCGGAAAAGCATTGTGCAAACATTATACCTTCCTTCGAGATGTTACTGAGAAAATTATACCTTTAACTTCTATTTAGATTTGTATGACACGAACGCAATTTGGTGTTGTGTAAACATTCTAATTAGTGTTATGTCGTTATGTGAAGATGTATAAGAGTACAGTGCTAACAATACTATTTTTCTAAATGTTACCGTTACATTTCTTTGGTTGGTTAGTTGGAGACAGACGACGCTGGCCCTTCCTCGTGTCGGAGACCGAGACTCACTTTGGGTCGTTGCACCAGAGTAAGTAGTAGTAATTATATATCTTTAAACACTATCTAGTATCATATAGTTATGGCTAAGTGTTTTGATCGCCTAAAATTAAAAAATTGCATAATTGAGTTCTGAAATATAATATATAAAGTTTCTTTGTTTCATTTGTATTACGAGACAGTTGGAAATATCGAGATCACTAATCTGTACTTTATTAAGGCGGCACATGGCGCCGGCGACCCAATTACAAACGGGAAACGGAATGGAGGCCCGCTGACGCAAATTATTGCAATATACATATATGTGCATACATATATACGTACAGCTTAATAGAAGAACAAAGTCGAGTGGTTATTTTTTTTTTTTCGCTTTTGAACGCTTATTTTTGTGATCCTTTCCATGTCGGTGTTTGTCTGCAAATTTTACTTAATACATACATACATACATATATATCACACCTCGTTCCCAGTAGGGTAGAGACCACCTCTCCACTTGCTGCGATCCTGGCACACCTCTCTCGCTTCTTCTACTTTCAGAGCGTCTGCATGCTATTCTTCTTTTACTTAATATATATATATATATATATATATATATATATATATATATATATATATATATATATATATATATAGAGATTTCTAGCTATGTTAGTGTATATCAAAGCCTAATTTTAGAATTTTATTTATTTAATGCATACAAAAAATAAGTCACTTTTCGACTTGTTTACTTGTTACTGTTAGGATCGGCGCGATCAATCGACCAATAAGAATACGAGCTTGGTTATTGGAGGGGGAAATAAAGTGGTGGGAGAAATACTGCCTAGTACGACTATCGCCCCATTCCCGACAGTCAGTTACCGGCGATTAAAATGGAAAGCTATCCTATAAAAAAGTTTGCTTTTTTTTTGTGAAACAAGTGTTTATTAGTGCAATAATTATAAAATGTGAATGCTACCCAATGATTTTCTTATTTAATTATTAATCTATGTTAGACAGGCACACGTGTGACCCAGAGGCGGAAGGAATATTAAAGTCTGTTTCAACAGTAGAAATTCGTTACGATATCTGTGAAGAGGCATAAGGCCTGGACATTTGAAATTTGCTAGGAAAATTTTACGAAATGTTAACCCCAAAAGGGGTTGCATTAATGTTACGGGAAGCAAAGCGGGCGCTGAACATCTAGTTAATGTCTACAAAAAATTTAATTACTTTTAGATAATACAATAAAAAATTGAGACTTTGCAGTACTGCCGAATACCATCTAGGTAGCCTAATTATAGTGATCATTTCTACCATCAAGCAGTATTGTGCAAAAATGAGTGTTCTTGTTGAAAGTCCAAGAGAAGATATCATATGTCTACTAGAGGAAGATTACGTAGAGATATTTACCCAATAAAATCCCGGTAATTGTCCTCGGAGCTTAAAAAGGTAGAGGTAGGATATCAGTTCGGAATGAAACTAATGCAGCTGTAACCTAATGTTTCTGTAGCCTGTCGCGAGTGGTTCTTAGAGCGAGCCGAAAATCTTTAACATATTCTTTTGGGAGAAAAATAGGATTATTTTGGACATTTTTACGCGTTAAAATACCATTGGTCATCTGTTTTCAGCATTGAGAGTGGTCACGGGGTATCAATTCGGGAATACAACCGCGGCTTCTGTAAGACTATGCTATGGTAGTCCATCGTGTAGATTATTTTATGCAGTCCCGAAAACCCGTGGGGGTACTGCCTACCACAAAGGCCAGGGAGCAGTAATGACCTCCATCCTAACAACAGCCCACGGCCCTGAAGTTATAATTTTAAAGAGAAGTCATATTTCGCGATACACTTATAACTGAATTATGTCTATATAAAAAAGCGATATAAATAATATGCCTTGGCCTGAGATCCCAATTCGATACCCGGGCAGGTCGGTGTCGTGTCAATGGGATCGCTTAATGCGACCCATTCACGTCCGAGGACCCCTATTCAATAGTTTGATTGAAGCTCGGAGATTGTAATATAAATCGACTCGTAGATTTCCCTATTCTTATAGACACGCTTGCTTTAATAATGTTCTCTTTTTGGTAATAGAAAGTTTATAACTTAAAGTTCCAGTAGCGAGTAAGGAACTTTAGAGAAACATGTTACAGTAATACTACCAGCCATTCACTCCAGCCTCTACAGCCTTTACACTCAAAGATTATATAGTTTGCGTACCAGGGCATATTTTTTTAAACAAAGCGTCGGGACGAGCAGGACTCCAAGATTTACTAAGCTATGCTCCTGTTCATAACTATTAGATGCTTGGGTTTACACAACTCTAGACTATGCTTAATGATATTTTTTCATCATAATTATTAAAGGTTAAAATCATAATTCAACTATTAATAAATTTAAACTGTTTAGGACATGATCAGCCGTTAGACGTCCATTACTGGATATAGGTTTTCCCCGAAGATTCCCACACGATCGGGTTAGGATTCATATAGGTGATTTGGGCCATTTTTCACCATGCTGGGTTAGTGGGAGTTAGAGCTGCGTTTGTAGATTAGCAGGGTTTGATTAAGCATTAACAAGTAAAAATTATATAGACCCGAAGGTTTGTAACATGATAATGTTAGATAATCGATAGTTCATTTCCTGTGGAGCATTTCCTAGTAATTTTGATAAAAAATTAAATGGAGGGACAATTTTTGCTTGCCGACAAAATTTGCTTTCAATGAAATAGCTTAGGTTTGAGGTTGCCTCTGTTGAATTCTGTAGTTACCTTTTGACATAGTATTACAAGGTGGCCATTGAACTCGCTCAAGAATCTGCATATTGATCGGTCCTGCGTTGCCTGCATACAATGACTTCTCATGCCCATCATCAGAGCGTCGGTCCGCCTTATGGCCGGAATCTAGTAACTACCACCACTAGAGGTCTATATCGCCTCATCGGCAGTCACTGCTTCGAGCGATTGAGTATATGTTACGTTATAAACTGGGAGACGTCTAAGGCTGATCGAAGGCTTTCTTCAAAGATCTTCACATCTATCGGTCCTGCGCTGTTCGTTATTTTTTAGCGATTTAGTATACTTTAACTTAATTACGGTTAAATATCTCCGACGCCATATAATTAATAAACGCGGATTTCCGTTTTATAAAGAAATTCAATTAGAAAATTACCGTTGCTGTTTTTCCCTCCGTTTACCCCCTGAATAAAATAAATATTTGAACGAATAGGGGCGCGGGCGCTGTGGCATGCGTTTCATTAATAATTGAACTCGTTACTTACTCGAGGGTATTATTATTGTTACTACTCGCCATGGGGTGACTGGTTGGAAGAGGAGGCGATTGTTACACGTGAGTAAGATGGTGATATGATTATTGCAGAGGCGGCACTGAGAAACAGAAAGGTACAAAGTTGTTCCGTTTAATAATATAATATGTTAAGAAAACGTAAAATTTAATTTACCGATTTTAGTCACAATCATCATCATTTCTATACCTGTTTGTTTACTTAGAAACTACATATATTTCGTTGTTGTTTTTTTTTATACGAGACGCGCGAGAAGTTCACTTGATGTTAAACGATAGCCTACTCCGTAACTACGTGACGCTACTTATGATGTTAAACACTGCAACATATTGTGCTCGTCGTTTCTTCAGTAAATTTCACTAGCTACAGCGCTCTTCGAACCGGAATACAGTACTATTTGTGGGCGGCAATAGGAGCTGCGGTGGTAGCTGACACGCGTTTTCCGGCAACAGAGCAAAACTATTAAGATTAATCAGCCGAGTGTCGTTCGAACTTTGTAAGTTAAATTTTTAATTAAAAATGTTCACTTTAAAATATTAGTTTTACACAATAAGCACTACGTTAACCCATTTTCGATAACAGCATATCCGAGTTATTAAAATATCTAGTTCTCCATTTATGGTACGTTTGTACCATACATAAGAACACATATAAATGACAATAAATAATTTTATTACCGAAAAAGGTTTTATGAAACGGACCAAAAACTTTCGCAACCTTACTGGCATGGAGGGGAAAGGAGGGGTCAATAAAAACAAACTGCAGGAATGGATATAGCTCGTTAACGCGTTATAACATAAATAGCATCGACATAAAAATAAGCGGGGCTGGCGCTATGGAAGCGAAAAAGCTATTTTATGCTTAGCTTTATGGTTGCGGGTTGGACATAAAAATAGCTGCACGAACTGTTTAGGACTACTTAGATGCTCCACGATGTTCCAATACATAATGCTCCACTTAAAACCTCGACAGCTTTAGTCGGGTTATAACTGGTGGTAGGTCTGTTCTTGCACTGGTGCGTTCCATAGGAGATTCCGGAGCCCTTCCTAATGCAATGAGGGAGACCACAGAGGGGGTTTCGTGGGTAGAAGCCCCACATAACCTTGTCTTCCCCACAGAGGCAAAGTATCTTTTAAGATTTACCCCGCGATAAAAAAAAAGGTCTTTGTTGTTAGAGACCGTTACACCAATTCCTGCCGACAAACAATAGTGTGCAGTGTATATCATTGTAACCAGCACCATCTGTTATGGGCTGGTGAATTATTTATATCTTCATCGACTGAATAAACTTAGCTAGGCACTTATATGTATACGTAACATGAGGATTTGTTACTTGAAAACATATATTAAAATAAATAAGTATTTAAGCACAGTGTATCATACTTAAGTTCGAACCCCGACACTTAAGTTGATTGACAACTTTTTAAGTGATGGTAAAAATGCAATCTCCATTGGGACTACGAAGTTCAGTCAGCATGAACAGCGACTCGAGCTTCCTACCGAATGTTGTGAGAATATTGTGGGGTGAGGGAGAGGGGGTTTCATGAGCCAATTACACTGGGGATTTATTTCAATCAGCTGTTGACTCGAATCCTAATATAACTCATGTATAGTCTGCTTTAAATAAAGAAGCAAACAAACAATATTACTTTTTTTTAATGAAGCGACGAGACGAGTTGGTCGTTCAGTTGGTGTCAAATGATATGCCCGCCCACTGCAACGTGGCATTCACAGCACCACATTGCTCTCATCGCCCTTAGACTTAAGATGTAAAGCCTCGTTACTCCAGTAATTACACTAACTACAGCGCCTTACGAACCGGAACACAGTAATGTTTGCACACCACAGTTTGGCGGCAGAAATAGGCGCTGCGGTGGTACCTACCCAGGCGGTCTCCGGCAACAGAGATCTAATACCATGACTAGCATTAGAAAATTTCTTTTTTTCATTTCTTAACAGATAAATAATAAAATATAATCATCTTCCATTAGTTTATTAAGTAGAACAGTTTTTTCTGTCAGTCATAAATATCAGAAAATTAAAATTACTTTTATTTTATTAAATTTTATTTTTATTTATTGGGGAAAACAAACAATTGCATATTATATATACAAAATAAAGTTACGATGAAAGGATGTAAGTAAATATACATACAATAAACTACATTTTCCACGGGTTAACACGGGGTTTAAAAATATGGGGGGCATTGCAACAAAAATTTAGAATACGCTAGAAATGAAAAACTTAATAATAATTCCAAATTGTACAATAAAAAAAAGTAATAGACGAATACAAAGTAATAATTAAAAAAAACAAATAACTAAATTACATTCAAAGAGAAATTTGTAAATAGGTTTTAGAGCAGAGAAAAATCGTTCGATGCAAGTATTTTCAGTTTGCTGTTTAAACTTATAAGCTGATAGAGAAGATATATCGACATCCGTGAAAAGATTGTAAGGTTGCACAAGCCGGGGCGGGGGAGAGCGCTCGCCAGGACCGGTCCTGCAGGGAGCACTTGCAAGGAGCGCGCGCACCCTCACCTCGCGCGTCTACTGTCCTACGTACTAGATAACTAATTTTATTACTAACTTCGATGCAATCAATATCGCCGCGGCACACTTCACATAATAACATCGCTTCAAGCTGAGTACGGATGCATTTTAAGGAAAGCATTTTGTACCTGTTCAATAGCTCTTTATAAGTCACACCACAAGTGGTGACATTTATAATGCATAGTGCGAAGAAGTGTTGCACTGTTTCGACTTGTTCAACGTATTTATTATATAGCGGGTTCTACTAAATTGGTGGTACTTGAATTAAATAAAAAAAAATGCTAGCAGTAATTAACTTTACTTACGGAGTATAATGTATCATCATTAAACGCTGACTATAATTAATATAGTTAAATAATATATTAATTATACACTACAATAGAACAACTAAGGTCACCGACATCGCGCAAGTTTGCTAGACTTAAGTGGGCGTGGGGGCACATTGCTTGAAGGACCATCGACCGATGGGGCAGTTAGGTCCCCGAGTGGCGCCCGTGTACCGGTAGACGTGGTGTTGGGAGGCCTCCCGCAATTCGAACAGACGAGCTGGTGAGAATCGAGATCGATGTGGAGATCTTTGAGGGAAGCCTATGTCCAACAGTGGACGTCTATTGGCTGATGATGATGACACTGCAACAAAGTCCCGTCTAACATTCTACTATTATAGTACCACCCCCCCACTTAACTGCTTTCGTAAGTAACTTATTAAGTAGTAACACAGACGTCTCTAGTTCGATTCCGAGACCACGTGTTGAGTTTGGTTTGTGTTCGTTATCTTTTTGCCGGACCCACCTGGCAACCTTCCATCCTTATTTACTACCAACATAAGAGCACTGCTGTGTTTCACCATGCGAGATTCAGAGTATTCCTGTTGAAGACGCTTCACCGTCGACTTACTACCACATCGTCACTTAACATCATGTGAAATGATGGTTCAATTATAAACTATTGCACATATACAAAATCGCTATCGACAACTCCTTTCCACACTTTATCCAAACTGCTCTTTAGTTACATTTATAAAATATCGACTTTTCGTTCTTTAACCTAGATATTTTTTTTTTAATAGCGCTCTCTAATCCCGACTTCTGCACAAGGGTATAAATAACCATCCCCTCGCCGCCCCTATTAAAGAGAATCATCCGATCGCCTGCTATGGATGCAGGGTGAGCCGTAGTAATCCGCGTCCGATCCCCAACCGCGGCAAGACGACGGTGACCATTATTTAAGTAATTATAAAAATATACACCTTACAAAATTCAATTTTTTTCCAAAAAAACCTAGACTTTTTACTTGTTGAAATTATTGTAGTACATAACTGGCGGGTTTAATATTTTTAGATCCAGTAAACCACGAGAAAAAGGCATTGTATGGATGGAGCATAGCCTCGGGATCGCTGGAAGATGATTGGCAAAGCATACATCCAGCGGTGGACAACAAATATTGAATAAAACTACTTTTATACATTGAAGTAGTAAAAAATATAGAACATGAGACCATACAGATAGCATCATTACAAAAAAAAGGAGTATTATTAAATTGGTTAATAAGAACATTTGTTTGTATCTATAACGCAAAGCGTTGAACAAAATTTCATTAAAAATTTCAAGTTCTTCAGCTATAATTAAAATTATTTTCAGCTTGTTGAGGAATGTTAGTCAAAATTCTTGTCGTATTCATTACCATAGCCTGAAGTTTGATTCGGAAGCCACGGGTTAACATGAATTAAATTGGAGCATTTCGAATCCGTCTGGTTAGCTACGTCATTCATACAGTAAATCTGTCGCCATAACAGCATCGTTGTGTTCCAGCTGTTAACGCTGGGGTTTTTCTCGGCGAACGCGCTTCACCACTTCACCACACTAAGGCTTCATTGACACAACCCCATGTGAAGTTGAGTGCAAATATAAGTCTGGGACAGTCCACTTTTGGATCGGAAGTCATGGCGACGCGAGTGTCGGAAAGTTACAACGTGAGATGGAGCAAAGACGAGTACATGCGGCCATTCGTTTTAATTTGGCCGCCCCGCTGCCCCGCTGCCTGTGATCCCGGGATCCCGGCCCGGGATTTGTTGCAAATATTACCGACACAGCGGATTTAGTGTGTTGCTTCCCTTCTACAGTATTCTATCGAATTTTGTAAACATCCAAAAACTTTGAATTTATAACTTAACCTAAAAACTGGTGGTAGATCTCCAATTCAATGATGGTAGGTCTGTGTTGCCGGAGGTCATCTGAGTGGGTACCACAGCAGCGCTTAATTTGCCGCCAAACAGTACTGTACAAAAATTACTGTGTTCCGGTTTCAAGGGCACTCTACGTAGTGTAACTATAGGGATGACGAGATTCTACATCTTATGTCTTAGCCGACGAGAGCTGCGCATACCATCTTAACTTTCACCACGTTGTTATGGGCGGCCTTATCACTCACCATCAGGTCTTATAACTTAAGTACACAACAAAAAAAACCTAGGCGTTGTTGGATACCATTAAGTGAAAATGTAATTATAGAAATCGTTGTTGTTGCTTTATAATAACTAAGTGCATTAAGTTAACAACAAAGTGAGGTCGTTATGGTTGCGATAAGCCAATGAACGGAAGCGATGTGATGCCCGGATGGTAGCTTCGGGCAAATTTAATTACAAACATTGCAGATAGCGCGGCATCTTTACCTAGCCCCAACCAGGAAACAATGTTGCTGCTGATGCTGTTTTTTAAACAAAGAAAGTTTTCCCACGCTTTAAACATTACGTAACAAATACAAAAGATCTCCTTCTTGTCACGCCTCTTTAACCCTGAAGGGTTAATCATCATCAGCCGATAAACATACCCACATCGATTGAGTAGGGATTTATACGGGAGGATTTGACCCATTTCTCACCACGCTGGCCCAATGCGAGGTGGCGGGAGCCAGAGCCTCGTTTGTTGATTAGCAGGGTGCACTACGTGTTCCTGCTGGTGAGGTTGGTTTAGATCCCGTGTATTGTTGTGCGAGAACCTTTATACCCCTGATATCATGAAGGTTTACCAAAAATAATCAAGTTATTTAAAAGTCGTTTTTTATTTCTACGAACCGACTTGGTCAATGTGACGTTCACCTGATGGCAATTCATACGCCTGCCTACAACAACGTGGCGCTAGTTAAGATATATACTGCACCACATTTCTCTCGTCCAAGACAAGATGTTGAGTTTCGTTACTCCAGTAATTACACTAGCTTCAGCGCAATGTGTGCTAACTACTGTCTGGTAACAGAGCCCTGCCACCAGTAATAGTGTAGTCTAATCTATAGTCTCAGGTTATTAAGAATAAAACTATGATAACTGATATAGGGACCATATAACTACGGTGGGTAAGGGTTTGAGAGTTGGAGCCATCCTCTAAACAAAGTTGTACAGAAATAATAATACATAGTATTGTCGCATTGCTTTCTAAAAAGTGACTCCATTTTAGTACTATTGATCTAAGTACAAACTCTTTATATACTTTACAGGTTACTTATTTAAACTTATCTAATATGGAAGTTGTGTGCTTTGTGACTAAGTTAAGTTCAACATTCCGTCGAATGAAAGCCAAATACACGATATCGAGTGCTCGTTAACCTCCAGCTTTACTTACCTGAAACAGACAAAAAGTTTATATCAGTAAGGGTTTATATTGGTAGCATTGGATAAAAGAAATGGTGTTTCTACCCCCTTTTTTATTTATGAGGATTGATAAACGAAATGATTATAGTAAATACTAGTAAGTAAACCATAGTAAAAATACAATGACAATTTTTATTTTTATTTTATGAATCTACGAGACAAGTGCGACCTGATAGCAAGGTACAAGGTTGCTAGTTACAATATGGTGCTAGATAGGATGGCACCATATTGTGATCGTCCTGTTGATACATCAAATGTCAACTACCCCAGTTATTTCACTAGCTATAACGTCTTTCAAACAGGAACACCGTACTGTTTGCAAACTACTTGTGATTGAGGTTGGCGCTGCGGTGGTACCTACCTAGACGGCATTCAGAACTGGACACCAACCTACAGAAAATTATGAATGGCTAGATATAAACATCCTCAATCTTTCGAAGATTTCCTTGGTGGAGCCCGTCTAGTAGGTACTACCGCAGCTCTTATTGCAGCCGACAAACGATACTGCACAATCATTACTGTGTTCCAGTTCGAAGGGCGCTGTAGCTATTGAAATGAATGCATTGACAAGACATTATTATTCTCAAGGCAACGAGCGTAATGTGGTGCAGTGTATACCATACTAACTAGCACCATGTTGTTTTGTGTGGGCATATCACTTACCATCAGATGAACGTCGCACTACTCTCATTGGTTAATTGAATAGAAAAACGAGGTCATTGCAGCTGACAATATCGTTTAAATTTCACTTTAAAATATATCAGAAAAAAAAACATTTTCAATATGTCATTTCACGTGTAAGTTATTGTGCCGGTGCACGGAGCTTCTACTTCAGTGAGTGCGATGCAGTGTCAGAATCACTCCGGACGGAGGAATCCTCACTAGCATCGCGCACACACGGGAGACAAGAGATCCGATTACCGCGAGACGCGACTGGAAACGGAAATGCGGCGTTGCATGTTTACCGTTAATTGTGCCAAGTGAATGTTAAAATAACTGTAGTACAGGCATATATATGTATATGCATACCACTTTATTGGTAAGGGAGAAGAAACAAGTTCACCTAACCGTACCATACCATTATACAGAGACGGTCACCAGCAAAAATCAGATGAGGAATTGTTAGAATGAAATAATTCTAAGATAAATGTTTATGAAAATTTCGGATGAGACGAATAAGACGTTAACCTGAAGGTAACAGATACACGTACTTCATAACTGCGTGGCGCTAGTTAGGATGATATATACACTGCACCGCATTGTGCTCGTCACTTATAACAGCGTGACGCTAGTTACTGGAATATGTTAGAATGTCTACACAACACTATATAGGACATTCATCAACCAGACTGTTAAAGGCAAAACAAAACTACTAGTTACTACAGCAATTTAACTTGTGTAGTATTGCTGAGCGGTTAGAACAGTTATTGCCGTGGTTATTTATTAAAAAAAAAGCCATAGTAGAGTTAATAAATCACTCGGTGCAGTAAAATGACTGGATTAAAACTGTGTCGAATCCAATTAACGGTGAATGGACGGGAGTGGAGGCACGCGGGCCCGGACACAGAATATATATTCAATACTGCGCACACGTTACTTCATTTAAATATGAACAAAGCAGGTAAATTCGTTATGCACTTCGCCCACGGCTAATGAAATCATACAGATATAAGAATTAAAAAAAAAAATTGGATACAATTGGTTTATAATTAACCTCATTCTCACACGAAAACGAGTGATCAAAGAAAGAACGCACGCTAAGAACACTCCGGTAATCAGAACACAGATGTTGTTACGGCAGCAGAAACTCTATCTTATAGGCCAACGGAATCGGACTAGAGACCTCCGAGGTACAGTTTTATTTTTATTATTGCATTAAGCGACGAGACGAGTGGGGGGCAAAGACAGGTTATGTCGGACTTGCACCGACTAATACCCCTACGATGTCCCACCTCGTCGTTTTATGGCAGGGTCACGGGAACGCTCTCCGCGACCCCGCCAGCGCCGGCTGCACCATGCAGCCCCACCTCGGGAAGGAAGAACCCTTCTTTCCACCTTTGTAAGGGCACGCCAAAACATACAGCGCGTCCTCCTCTCGGCTTCTAACAGTCACCAGGGCAACAGATCCCCCAGAATCCGTCACCCAGAGGCCGTTTGTGCAGTTTTTTATTAGACAAAACTATGATACGAGCGAGACGTTCACTTAATAGTGACTACATCTGCCCGTAACAGCATCGTGTTAGTTAGTTAATAAATGAGTGATGGGGGGGGGGAACGCTTTCGCACACAACCGTGGTTCTGACAGCGAGAGGCCTTTATGACGCTGCATCTCGGGGTGAAACTGAAACTCTTCACCTCATTTATCAGTATCAGAAAGAAGTACTGCGCGCGTCACATCCAGGCCTAACGTACTTGGTTACGGATTACCCCTGAATCCGCCACCCTAGCCTCAATTATAGAGGTTGAACGGCGTGAAACATCCTCTTACGACGCCCAGGTATCCAATGCCTGCGGATTGAGAGATGAGCGTTTTTGCCTGCCGCAGTTCATATAAGGCCTATTCCTCTTCTGCTGTATTAATGATTCTATAGATAATAATTTATTATTCATCATCATCAGCTGATAGACTTCCACTACTGGATATAGACGTCCCCCAAAGATGTCCACATCAATCGGTCCCGCGTTGCTCGCATCGTAATTTATTACCTATATCATATACATAACTTAATAACACATCTTTTTGAGATGTATTTTATACTTATCTTTACAGGACTACACTGATGGGTACTTGAAATAATGTAATCTTCTTCTTCCTCCTGCCCTTTTCCCAGCTATGTGGGGTCTGCACCAGTATGTACTTCACTTCGATATCTCTCTATCAGCCGCCATATCAAAATTCACACTCTTCTTACACATGTCGTCTTTCACACAATCCATCCACACTCACTTAAAATAATGTAATAAAAAATAATAATAAATATTAACAAGAATAAGTTATTTAACAAACAATTATAATTAAGCTCACATTAAAGAACAAACTTCACCGAGCACAAAGTAGCTTAGCGCTTAGACTTTTCGGCGGAGACAGTTGCTGGTAGTCACGGTTTTTGCGGACCTCACTCAGACGCGCCGCGACCTCTTTCTAACAGAGGGTAGCTTTTTGTTAACCAGAGTTAATAAATACGCGAAAGTATTATTAAGTAAATTTTTTTTTAGTTTCGTGTCGGAAATCTTCGAAAAGATACTCTACCTTCTGGGTGTAAGTCGAGAGTTATGTGGAGATTTTTTCCCACTAAAATCCAATCGGTGGTCACCTTCGGCGTTTGGAGAAGTCACGGGTTCTCCGTTCGGAACACAACCGCGTCCTCGCTAACGCTATGCTGGGATAGCCCGTCCCGGGGCCTGCTTTATGGAGACCCTACCAGCCTCGTGAGTACTACTTCAATGACCGGAGACCACGTCCAGCCATTGTACTCCTCGGGGTCGTTTAGAAGGCGATGAGAACCCCTATCCTGACGGCCAACGACCCCATCAGTGTGTGAACTGTTCTAACTTAAAAGTAGGTTACTCTTTGAACAAGTCTGAACCGGGGACTACAATACATAAATCCGTGTTACAAACATTAGAAACATTGAAACATCGATTCCGGTTGAGCGAAACAATTCCAGTTAAATTTAACCGGTCCGTAATCAAAACAAAGAATCGTCCGAATTCCGATCTACCCTCCAACAGCGACCGCGAGGCCGCATACCGTACATTAGTCCACTAAATCACAGCACCCTTACCCAGGGCCCGGTGTCTGGAATCCGATTATCCGGGCGCCGATACATCGCCCGGTCAAGAGTGCACGCCCACAAATCCCACGGATAAGTGCAAATAAATAAAGCTCACTGCAATTAGACCTCCGGGTGTACCCGGGCGAGAGTAACCGACCCGCCCGGACATTGGAATGGGGGCAACGATGAAACTATATTGCTTTGAGGCTTATATCAATGTTTTGTTTAGTTAACTTTTTTTTTTATACGACGAAGCGATCCGACAAGCAAGACGTTCATCTAATGGTAAATGATACGCTTGGCCATAACAACGTAGCGCTAGTAAGGACGGTATACACTGCATCACATTGCGCTTCTCGCTTTGAGACCGAAGATCGTAAGTCTTGTTATTGCAGTATTTTCACTTACTACAACGCCATTCAAACCGGAACAAAGTAATGTTTGTACACTACTGTTTGACGACAGAAATTGGTGCTGCGGTGATGCTTAACCTAGACGGTCTGTTAAGAGAGATCTGCCACTAGTACTCCGGTTATGTTGTCAGAAATAAAAAGTCCCTGGTAACAGTGACTTGCCTACAGGAAACCTATAAAAATTGCTCCATCCTTTTTATAGATACGAGAACAATGTCAAATACACTACTCGTGGTGAATTGTACACAACTATCGTAAGCAATCACAGCGTCTATTTGACAGGGCAAAGTTTGGTTAAGGCAAAGCTGCGGCTGCCGGTCAAGTTGTATGAGTGCGGGTGTTTATTGAACTCTACTATGTAGCGGGAGTCTAAATGAAAAAGTTTCGCTTAACGAATACGTTTTTACGGATATCCGCTTTTATGCACAACAGTAACAAATATATCGGAAACCCATACCACTATAGGCTTTTAATAAATTTCCCAATATAAAATAAGATTTCTAATATACATTAGTCTACCCGTGATGTTGAAGAAACAGATTGTAAAATAAACAGTATCGTGCTGATACTACTGCGTTTCGGTTTGAACAGCTACAACGTCTAGTGAAATTACTGGGGTAACGAGGCAACATATTATATGAGAAGGTGACGAGCACAATGTAATATATATCATTGTAAGTAGCGCCGCGTTGTTATGGGCAGGCGTATCACTTACAATCAGGTGAACGTCTCGCTCGTCTCGTGGCCTAATTACATAAAAAAATGATATATACATTAACGCAGCGACAGTGATTTCAGTCTGACGAAAGCTTAATTACAACAAATCTCACGGTACAAAAGGACATGCGCCGCTGAAAACTGTATACACGGGCAGCCATCAGCGGCTACGGCCACAAAGGTTTCAGCCCAGCGAGCATCCGGGGGATTTGGAGGGGGACGGGGTGGAGGATCCAGGATTTGTGAAAATGAGACGCCGATTGTATCGCGAACAATAACTTTCTGTTCAAAATATAATATTACAATGTCCCGAATTAAGGGAAATCTCCTATTTAATAAAACAACAATTCAATTTCAGAACAATCGGCTGTAATTTATTTATAAGAATACTGCAGATATAAAGTACTACGAGGAGATGAGCTGATGATGTGAGAAGACAAGCAGAGATGTGACCTTTGAAACATAGTACACAAAAGTAATGAAATGGAAAAGTGATGGTTGACGAATATCGGGGAACGGACTGTACTGCGATGAAACTAATGGGATGTTCATCTGTTGGTAAGTGAATACTCCTTACCACAATAACGTGGTAACGATAGTTAGGAAAGTATACACTACACCTCAATGTGCCAGTCGCTTTGAAACATAAGATGTTGAGTCTCGTTGGCCCAGTAATTTAATAGTTACAGCGCCTTTCAGATCGGATCACAGTAATGTTCGCACAGTACTGTCTGTCGGCTGCAATAGGCGCTGCGCTGGTACCTACCTAGACGGTCTGTAGCAACAAAGACCTACCAGCAGTAATAGCTTCAGCGCCCTTCAAACCGGATCACAGTAATGTTCGCACAGTACTGTTTGTCGGCTGCAATAGGCGCTGCGCTGGTACCTACCTAGACGGTCTGTAGCAACAGACCTACCAGCAGTAATGGCTTCAGCGCCCTTCAAACCGGATCACAGTAATGTTTGCACAGTACTGTTTGTCGGCTGCAATAGGCGCTGCGCTGGTACCTACCTAGACGGTCTGTAGCAACAGACCTACCAGCAGTAATGGCTTCAGCGCCCTTCAAACCGGATCACAGTAATGTTTGCACAGTACTGTTTGTCGGCTGCAATAGGCGCTGCGCTGGTACCTACCTAGACGGTCTGTAGCAACAGACCTACCAGCAGTAATGGCTTCAGCGCCCTTCAAACCGGATCACAGTAATGTTTGCACAGTACTGTTTGTCGGCTGCAATAGGCGCTGCGCTGGTACCTACCTAGACGGTCTGTAGCAACAAAGACCTACCAGCAGTAATAGCTTCAGCGCCCTTCAAACCGGATCACAGTAATGTTCGCACAGTACTGTTTGTCGGCTGCAATAGGCGCTGCGCTGGTACCTACCTAGACGGTCTGTAGCAACAGACCTACCAGCAGTAATGGCTTCAGCGCCCTTCAAACCGGATCACAGTAATGTTTGCACAGTACTGTTTGTCGGCTGCAATAGGCGCTGCGCTGGTACCTACCTAGACGGTCTGTAGCAACAGGGACCTACCAGCAGTAATGGCTTCAGCGCCCTTCAAACCGGATCACAGTAATGTTCGCACAGTACTGTCTGTCGGCTGCAATAGGCGCTGCGCTGGTACCTACCTAGACGGTCTGTAGCAACAGACCTACCAGCAGTAATGGCTTCAGCGCCCTTCAAACCGGATCACAGTAATGTTTGCACAGTACTGTTTGTCGGCTGCAATAGGCGCTGTGCTGGTACCTACCTAGACGGTCTGTAGCAACAGGGACCTACCAGCAGTAATGGCTTCAGCGCCCTTCAAACCGGATCACAGTAATGTTCGCACAGTACTGTCTGTCGGCTGCAATAGGCGCTGCGCTGGTACCTACCTAGACGGTCTGTAGCAACAGACCTACCAGCAGTAATGGCTTCAGCGCCCTTCAAACCGGATCACAGTAATGTTCGCACAGTACTGTCTGTCGGCTGCAATAGGCGCTGCGCTGGTATCTACCTAGACGGTCTGTAGCAACAAAGACCTACCAGCAGTAATAGCTTCAGCGCCCTTCAAACCGGATCACAGTAATGTTCGCACAGTACTGTTTGTTGGCTGCAATAGGCGCTGCGCTGGTACCTACCTAGACGGTCTGTAGCAACAGACCTACCAGCAGTAATGGCTTCAGCGCCCTTCAAACCGGATCACAGTAATGTTCGCACAGTACTGTCTGTCGGCTGCAATAGGCGCTGCGCTGGTACCTACCTAGACGGTCTGTAGCAACAGACCTACCAGCAGTAATAGCTTCAGCGCCCTTCAAACCGGATCACAGTAATGTTCGCACAGTACTGTCTGTCGGCTGCAATAGGCGCTGCGCTGGTACCTACCTAGACGGTCTGTAGCAACAGGGACCTACCAGCAGTGAGAGATTGTTCTTGGGAGAAAGATTCTTTCTAATTGGATCGCTGGTAACCGTTTTGTGGTTATAGAGTATGAAGATGAATGTCCTGTCGACGGCGGATAATTGGTATAAAATTTTTCAAACACCCTCAAACTAGGTTTTTTTTAAATACCCTTAACGCCTGTAGCGATTGTTATTTAAACAACCTTCGTGACTATATATTTCACGCCTCGGCTTGTTTTAACACGTCGATCTTTTTTTTTTATTTGTAACCTGAAAGGTTCGATAGTACCAACGCCACTACAGGATGATGGATCGCCAGCATTAGTGGAGCGTGCTGGAGAGGAGGAGGGGGAGGGCGTGCGATCCAATTGAAAATTCGTATTGAGTTATTTATGTTGACAATAGTTGATTTATGGTTTAGTTGGTGGTATTAACTTATTGAGTTCAACTTTACTATTTGTAAAAGTAATACATTGCAGATAAGTGCAATCATATAGTCGCGGTTAACCGTACTTCATCATTATCATCATTATCAGCAGACGGAAAACTACAGCTGAACATGGGCCTCCCCCAGAGATCTCCACATCGTTAGTTGGAGTTCATTGAGAGTAATTCGGCAATAACTCACCACGCTGGCTCTGTGCGCGGGTTGGTGGGTGGTGAGAGCCTCGTCTGTTATTAAGTGGGGTGCACCGCGTCCAGGTGAGGTTCAGTTGGGCTTCGTAAGATGTTGGTCCGACACCCTTACATCCTTAACCGTACTTATTACAACATAATCTATACTTCAGCCGTTTCATAAGTCGTGTATCTGCCAACATAATCATCACTGGTAGTCTTTCCTGCCGGATACCGTGTAGGTACCACCGCAGCTCCTATTTCTGCCGCCAAACATTAGTGTGCAAATATTACCGTGTTCCGGTTTGAAGAGCGCTATAGCTGATAAAATTACTGAGATAACGACTCTTGATATTACATGTTTTAAGGCGAGAATATCAATGTAGTGATGTGTGTACTATCCCAACTGACGCCACGTTAAAAGCGGCCGTATTACTTACCACCAGGTGAACGTCGTGCTCGTATCATTATGTTTCATCATTACCATCATCAGCCACTGCTGGACATTGACCTCCTCCTATAATCTCCACATCAATCGGTCCATAGGATCCGCCTCTGGGCGCTAGATGCTGTTATATGTAAGGATTCATAAGGAGGGATTTTGGCTTTTTCCCACGACCCTGGCCCAATGCGGATTGGTGGAAGCCAGAGCCTCGTTTCTTGATTAGCAGGGTGCACGTCGAGCAGGTGAGGTTGGTTTGGGTCCCGTGAGTTGTCGTGCGGTACCCCTTACACCCCCTTTTATATGTTTGTTACAATGTAATAACATGATATAAACTACAAGTTAAAAATAAACATCGGGTGCATTACTCCCGGTTTTTATAACTTTATGTTTATTTGACGGAGCTTTTATCGCGCGTCGAGTTCAAAGTTGAACCATCAGTCACCGGTTAGGGGCGGCTAGGTGTGAACTTGAGCAGTGGAGGGCGCGCGCGAGGTAACTGCACTAGTTTGGATTAAAAACAAACGAGTTAACTGCGGTTTGCAAGGGTTAATGTGTTATTGCGAAGCATTCGTTATGTTTTATCGTTACCCTTTTGAAAGTAGATTATGAACACTATATTCATATTAATTATAAGCTAAAAGTCGATGAAAATTTAATATTAATAAAACAAATTGAAATGGTTATTCCGAGTGATAACTAACCTGTAACCATAAGAAATATTTTAATGTATTGTTTTCTTTCTTACGGTATTTTAGTTACAGGGCAATAAACTAAATTAGAATCTAATAATTTTTTGTTGTTACATAAAATGCTTGAAATCAACTTGGTAAGACTCTTTAAAAAATAAATCTAAATCAAGTTAATCCAAGCTAAATGAAAAATCTTCATCAAAATAATTTACTACATCTCTGTTGCCGGAGACCGTTTCTATTTCCGCCGCCGAACAGTAGCGTGAAAACATTAGTGTTCCGATTTGAAGGGCGCTGTAGCTAGAGATTTACCATCTTCTGTTACACGACAAATAAAAATCTAACACTTATGTATACATCGATTGGATTGCTTCGTCTCATTAAAAGTGTTTACGGTCTTCGAATCGGCATTGCACACTCGATGAATGCCAAGCAATGAATATTCAATAGGTTTAAGAACGGTGACCTTGCCTAGACTTTGTAGCTGCAACATTCCCTGTACTGGGTGCTTACGTTTGACATTAGTTTCCGTTGAGGTCCGAACCATGTGAATGTATATTTATGAACTACTTGCTACTAGAGCTCGGAAGAAGCTCCGACAATTGCCAAAGAGGACCAACATCTAATACACTTACGAGTTACATCAACGGGTACATTTTTAACCAGTTTTTTTTCTACCTATTATCCTGATATAGCTAAGTACATTACTTATATAATTATATTTTTTCATTATTATTTACTTAAATCCACTAGATTACCGGGATGTACTCCTAATGGAGAAATGCCTGCACATAACGTGGCACTAATTATGATGATATCCATCACAGCATATTATATTTGGCCCCTTTATTTCTAAAGGATGCATGGTTTCCTTACGATTTGCCGTCCAGAAGGTAACTTTTTGTTAGAGTAAGTTATACTTGAAAACTGTTTTCCAATCGGATGACCAAGAGATATATAAGGACGACTAATGACGATGATTTTCAATTGTTTACTAGACGAAGTTATATGTATACAAATGATTTTTTTTTATATAATAAACAATTTTTGCTTTTACATTATATGATCGAGGTGTCAGGGTTCCATGCGCTTACGTAGGTTGTTGCTTTTGTAGACGTACAGTCTACATTATCACCTGTCCAACGTTAGCATTATCTGTCCATCTGAGCCGGACGCTGGGAGCGCTGCGGTCGGCGTCGTGGCCGCATAAATTCACCCTAATGTATTCCCTCCCTAATGAGGACGGTGGACACACTTAAGATCATACCGTTCGACGCATGTGATACAACACTGTTCAATACCTAATCTCAAATATGTACCGGTGGTAGGTCTAGGTACCACCGCAGCTTGTATTGCAACGGACAAACAGTACTGTGCAAATATTACTGTGTTCCAGTTTAAAGGGTGCTGCAGCTAGTAAAATTACTGGGGTAATAACACCTAACATTTTACGTTTCACGACGACTAGGACAATGTAGTGCTGTCCGTACCGTCCTCGTCCAAATTAGCGCCACGTTATTACGAACAGGCGTATCAGTTACCATCAGGTTAACGTACCGTTCATCTCGTCGCATCGTTGTATAACAAAAATATCATATTGAGTAATGTCTGTTTTACATGTACAATGTGGACAAAACCTGCCCCATCACTCTAACACCGGATTTCCGGAAACGTGCGGAGATTTACTGGCGTGTTAATGTGTTTAACGCCGCGAATGTGTCCACGTGTTAGTGAGGACGGCGGAAACAACTAATGTCCTAATATGGACAAATACAGTGCCGTATATATATGTATATTAATTGTTTATTGAAACCTAGTACATATATAAAGCGGTTAGTGACCCTTAAACTGTAATAACTGCATAATATGTGCATCTAAGTAATCATTGCACCCAAATCTATATGATATGACTTGAAATATTGTTTTTAAGTTATTGACGTAGCATTAGTAAAAATGTTTATTTGTAGGAATTTTTAAACTTTACTAACTTACGAGACAAGTAACACTCACTTCATTAATAAACTATTTTCGCTCTAAATAAATGTATGGAAATTGGGAAAGAAATCTACCCAAAAAGAAAAGCAAATATTTTAACTGTATTTTACAATACGAATGTTAACTTTAAAAAATCTATATTAGAGAAATAATAATATTAAGCAAACTTAAATCAAAAATTATTAAGTATTATATTTTATTGTTATTAGCAGTATTTTCCCCCGATAGTAATAGACACACCTGCCCATAACAACGTGGCGCTAGTTAGGATGATATACACTGCGCAACATCGTGCCTATTACCTAATGACAAAATATCAAGTCTGCATTGGATACCCTTCTGCTGTGGGGGAACAGGGGGATGATGCCGGACTTTTACCGGGTGAAACCACACGGTGTACCTCTTGACGCTTTCAGCCAAAACCACGGGAACGCTTTCGCAAATAACCGTGGCAAGCCTCGTTGCTCTAGGGTAACAAGGCTTGATATCCCAAAAATTACTGGTAATTTAATTAGCCACAGCTCCTTTTACCTAGACGGTCTTTGGTATTAGCAACCTACCACCAGTTTCAAACATACTTGTTTCTCTGGCACAGTCATGATTCGTTTTCTAACACAGAAGACTCAGTTTCGATTCCGGCACCACGTGTTAAATTTTTGGTGGTTGGGTATTTTCCGAAGTCGCCGTACTAGCCACAGCCGTCACATTATAAATCTTACACCTTAGGAGCATTGCTGTGTTCCGGCTATCTATACATATATATAGTAGTCGAACAGGCTTCACAATCCACAGCCCCATTTCCACTTAACGCTCTATGTAATCGTGTTAAGACTACGTATGTGGTTACAATACAAAACAATCCCCTCGTATTGTTGTAGTAAACTTCCGTTTCACGAAGACATTACGACAGTCGCATTGAAAGGGTTTAAAGAAATCACCCATTCCTCTGAACAAGTACGTAAACGTGGAGGAAGAGGTCGTTAAGTGTTCTGAGCAGAGGGTACCGTGCGGTCACCCCACCCACGTAATTTCCTTTACAGAAAATCCCAGTACTGCTATGGCGACACGATCAAACGACACGATTTCATATGAAATTACTGAAATTACCACTAAATTTCTGTTGAGCTACCTTCAGTACTGATTATATATATCGGAATATAACGTTCAACGTTTCTTTTATGGAAGCGGTATACCAAAGCCAGGATTTTTTATTGAGAATATATATATTATTCAATTAGGCAACTAGACGAGCGTGATGTTCACCTGATGGTAAATAATACGCTAGCCCCATAACAATGCGGGGCTGCTTATATTGCCTTGAGACATAAGATGTTGTTGAAGTGTGTGTCGTTACCTCAGTACTTGCACTAGCTACAGCGCCCTTCAAACCGTAACACAGTGATGTTTGCACACTAGTGTTTGTCTGCCGCGGTGGTATCTACCTAGACGGTCTCTTAAAATATGCGTCCATTTCATTTTAGCAAAATATAACTTTCTTTAGATACTTTGTCCAAGACAATAGATGAGAAATTGGTCTAGGTACAAACCCTATGAGAGCTTGAAGTTCCGACTGCCATGAGACATGCCGAAGAAAAAACGGTGTAGAGACATCTACTTACACGAAGCTAAGACGATTTTCAGCAACAGGAAAAATTATCCTGTAGTCTGTAGACCTATCACCTACAGGTAGTAGGTCATTTTCTATTTTTTCAATTCTGCAGGATTTCTTTTATCTAACTGTTCGACCAATGTAGATAGATACACATATATTAAAAAAAAAACAATCATCGTAACTAGACCACTTGGTAAATAAATTACTTGTCAATCATTTATAGTCTTAAGAGACTAGTCATAATAATGAAGCAGTTGTATTAAATACATGAAAATTGCTTCTCGAATAGAGACCCTCTTAATTGTAGTTGGTAAAAATTTAATTAACAATAAGAGTATTTAATGTAAATAAAACTCAAATTCCAATATTCCGAAAATAACCCTATGAAATAAAACGCTTTTGACGCTGTACCCCCGCCGGAAGACCGCCGCGACCGGAAAGGTAATTTACTTCGTTGCTTTGATGACGCCAAATGTGTAAGGCTTCAGGGGTTAACCGATACACCTTGTAATTAGCAAATTCTTAACTACCCTCTTGTGTAATATATATCTGTGTTTATCGATATCGTCTGTCTGTAGTGTAGCCCTCAAACTACTGGTGAGATTGATCAAAGTTTTTATCCGGTTCAAAATAGTGCGAAATATTTATAATATATCCATCACCATCTTGGAAAGGTTAAGGTTGTGTTTGCGATTAAACCACGAATCGAACTATTATATCATTTCACTAATTAGTCTAGTTTTAACTTTAAAGGCAATAGTAGATATATATAATTACTTCCCGGGGAGGTGCGCCGGCCCTCCCTTCGTACTGTAATCCTACCAGCCCCCGTCGTTAGTGACAGTAATTACTGTACATAATTATATCACGGCGCATAACACGGTTAAGCCATATCGGTGTCCACTGCTGACACTAACTCAGTTGGCCCGTCTAATTGTTCGCCACACAATGCGACGTTTACACCGTAATTACAGTGAACCGCTATTATTATTCGCCGGCTGCGAACTGTGTGCTGAACGCATCAGATAAACCATAACGACCAGTCGCGTCTTACCTTCGGTCAACATTATTGCTACATATACACTAAGCCCTTGAAGAACAGTTAGAAATTTATCAAAATTATCATCACCCGGAACACGCCTGATAGAACGGTGCGCCCTAAAGTCATCACATTTAGTACCTATCTGACATGATCATCTCGCTCGATCTTGTAGATTTGTGAAGGACTTTCGTAAGTACTCATCGACTTGAGGACCCGTCGGTCGTCAGATTTTCGATTAATGTACCCTCTCCTGACTAATCAAGTAGCCTCAGTTCTCGTTATCATCCATATATATGAAGTATGAAAGACTATCTAGGTATCTACAATCGCAGCCATTATTTCGGTCTCCAAACAGATTGCTGTGTACTGTGTGAAGGGCAGCGTGGCTAGTGAAGTTACTAGGGTAACGAGGTTTAACATGCATATTTCAAAGCGATGAGCACAATGTGGTGTAGTTTATATCATCCTAACTAGCGCAACCTCCTTAAGGACAGGCGTATATTATTCACAAATAGGTGAACGTCTCGTTCGCCTCGTCGCTTCGTATAATAAAAAGAAGTCTAAACATAGATTCTGAGACCGTACTGACAAGGAACAGATAAAAGTCAAGTATAAAGAAGAGTTTTGTCCTGTAGTCTCGGGCTAGTAAGAACAGGACTAAGGTAATCCCTACTTGTCGTAGAAGGCAATTAAAAGGATACGCGGGTTCGTGACCTTTGAAAGTGAGGGACCGTCATTGTCCACTAAGCGAGACCACGACAAACGATAAGTATGAGGTGGCATAGTTCTTGTCGTATCAAACCGGGGATAACAATGAGGACTATAGTCCTCCCTGCGACGAGCTCTAGGCGTAGTGCATGGAAGTACCGATGCGTTCCGTAGGAGATCCCACGGCCTCCAGCAACGCACTGAAGATGACTATCGAAAGGATTTTAGTAAGTAAAAATTTCAAATAATCTTGTTTCCCACCTAAAAGTACCCTCCTTTTCTCATCTTTATTAGAAGATTTCCCCCGATATTAAAAAAAAAAGTTCAAGAAATTAACTCTTCTACAGATATTATCAATACAGGCAGAGTTAATCGGTTCTATAAGCTGTAACATGAATTACAAGAAATACTTCTTCCTATATGAAAAAATATCAAAATCTGGTTTCTTCAGTGTTTTGTTTATTGTTTTATACTTAAAACAAACAAAGACATCGCGTCGGATTGTATTCTGTTACGATACATTTACTGCGCGATATCGCTTAGCCGCGGCGGCCCCGGCGGATGCGTAAACAACAGTCGATCGACTTGCGCCGGGTTCAAAGCCCGTCCCTACTTAACTGCCAGTTCACGAGCAATTACATTTCGGGTTTACGGTTTTGTGAATATTTATCAGGAAGTAATTTCACAGGAGCAGCGGCGGGGTTTATGGTATCATCCCCCCTCCTTCTGCACGCACTTATGGACGATACGTTACGATCGCGAAGGAGGTGGTAGTATTTGTATATTTACGGTAATTGCAAACGGCGATATATAAACCATGAATATTTATAATATGTAGATTTCTTTTGTTATAAGTGGGCACTACTTTAACTGAATATGACAAAAATTTAAATATACTATTCCTCGTCCGCTTCGCTGGCCATAACACCCCTACAACTCCCTTTGGGGATAGAATTTTTTAAAATAAATTTTTAACTGATCTCTGACTGGCAGAAGGAATATCTTTACCAAATTTTGAGTGTTTACGTTTAATAGATTCGGAGGTTTCGTGATGAGCCAATGAGCATATGTCAGTGGCATTTGGTCACTCTAGACTTTAGAAAGAGGATGGAGTGTTCAAAGAGACGCGGTATGAATATTATCAAATACTATGGAATAGTTTTGTCAAGTATACGTAAAATACTCTGGGCTAGTAATAATAAAGTGACAATAATCCATAGCCTTATTGTCACTTTACACCATGTAAAACTGAAGTCAAGTCCTGAAAACAAACTTACTTCAAATATTACTTTCTACATAACCTGGTAACGCAACACACTCTACTCTACAATCTACGATGCTCTCCTAGTAACTGGAGATAGGACGAGATGTCGAAACATCATGAGAACAAGAGTGATGGGTGCAAGTAGTCACGACCCACAAATATGAATAATCCGATTTGAGTAGAGGGACGTTAGTGACAATAAATCTTACGTGGAATCTATTCCATTATAATTCATAATTTGTAAATGATAAAGTGAGCCAATTTTAGGATCATCATCGCCAGTCGGTAAACGGTTACTGCTCGATACAAGCCAATACCCAAATATCTGAAACGTGATAGATCCCACAACCTTTACCCTTTAAGAGAATTCTCTCCTCGAACATGCTTGCTACAAAGTGTTAATGATTGGTGAAGAGAAGACTTCGTGTATATAATTCGCTGTAGCCAAAGGGAACTCGGTCAGCTCAGTTCAGATTTAACAAAAGCAATGCGCGGACAATAGAGGTCTTAGCAATTTATACGACGACAAAGAGATCAAGAGCTGTAGGTGTTTTTTTTTACTGATCATTATAATTCAGTTCGCGATTTGTAAGAAAAGATGTGGAATAATCAAAAGCAACCAAATTGATGCTCGAGAACTTCGCGGTCTCTATTACCACCCCGCGAAGAAACCACTATTGAAACAAAAAAAAATGACATAGTGAAAATGTCCTTTTGTATAAACTTTTAAGAGAACAGGAAATGCTTTTCATAAACATTCAAGTTAGCCAACATCAGACTCCTCTGTATTAATGGAATCTATTTCGATGTGACAATGGGACGGTGATGTATACTTAACTATATAAAAATATAACAAAAAAAACGTTTATATGTACTTCTGTAACAATTTTAACTGAAATCGTATTTGTTAGTTTAAACTACATTTAACCGAAGCTACATTTTTTTTTATTTGTCTCACGTGTAAATGATATTTTTCTTTCAATACGATATAGTATCAATAGGAACAAAGAAGAAAATCACGAGAAATTAATATAAATGTTATGTATGTATTAATAATATTTATGGATTTAATAATTATTTGATGATATAAATTCATCATCATCAGCCGATAGATGTCCAATGCTGGATATAGGCCTCCCATAAAGATCCCCACATTAGTCGGTCCTGCGCTGTCCGCATCGCCGGCCACCAGGAGCCGTCGTCTGTTGGGGTTCATATGGGGGGCTTGGGCCATTTCACACTACGTTGGCCCAACGCGGTTTGGTGAGAGATATACACTACATTTTGTATATTGATCCATAATATATTACATCTATCAACTAGTGGAGACTTCAAAATGATGCTAAGTGCATTAAGTTTAATCAAAAAGTATTAGGTCCTTACATTTGAAATTATCATTTTGTCGTACGGACCACTTTTATCTGATATATCTTATCTATACATTACTTTGTCTTTCAATCAAAATCATCAGCAAACACAATCTCAAGAGAAGCAAATCATAGTCGTAATGGACTATTAGTGAGTCCCGTGAACACCCTCATCCGTTCCAACATACTTTCCACTTCCAAAAATCCGTTATCGCGCTCAGCACACAATGGGGTTATTCCACGCTAATGTCTGACTCTGAATATACTCGTAAAGTGACAATTGCAACCCTTAGCGGTACATAAAGACTAAAGACTGATGTAAACTTAAACCCGCGCTATGTATCTTAATAACATCATTCTTACTTATTCTGTTTAGTTTATATTCTGTCACAAGACGAGAAACTATAGGTTAACTTATCGTATATATAAATAAAAAGCCTTAACATTCCCACTGCTGGGTTTAAGCTCCTTGAAAGAGACCTCTTACAAGGATGCCAAACTCTACGCTCGCCTACAGCAAGTTGGTGTATACATATATATCTACGAAAGCTGTTTAAATCGACACGTGTTCCTATTCTTAATCGATAGTTTAGCCGGAATCGAACCCGCACCCCATCGCAACGTTGACCACAAAACACTAGTTTACGTACAAAACGTTAAATACTACATCCTGTCTATTCAATCGCACTATATTCTTATAAAGAATGTACAATCCTAATAATTGCTTTTGCTTACATTTTCATATAGACTTTAAGAGTTCTACAAATAACAGTGTACGGGAAGTGGTTATCAACGACGAATGTTTGATCAAAACCGGATGCGAATAACAGGATATCACGCTGCGCAGTCTATGTTTATATGCATATATATACCATAGAATAAGATCTAGGTAGAACGTCTAACTAGGCATCACCTACTATTATTTGGATTTTTTTTAACTCTTAATGATTTCTATGTGTGCCTGCTGCAATTTGTACAACCTTGATGACTAGACAGTCATCAAGGTTGCTGTACCTGTAAACACGAGACACATTGAAAGCGAATGCTTAGATCCACTCGTGTTTCTTTTTCCTTGTACGACGCTACTTAGTAATTGAGTCATTTGCTTGTGCCGCTGTCTTTGTCATTCCCAGACAGTAATCCAAAAAGATTTTTCTTTTGGACTCGTGCTTCATGATTTGCAGCATTTGTTCCCTTGTCACTAGCTGACAAGGGAATATTGTAATATTAATTTTATATATATAGAGTCGGAAGTAATCTAAAAATCCTCAGCTTACCTTCCAATTATCTAAGTACCTAAAGTAAACCATTTTTATTACCGTTCCATTAACATCTAATTACAGAAATGCAATCTTTATATGAAAACTAATGGCTAATTAAGTATATGTTACCAAGTTTCAGAGAAATTGAGATTAATTAAAAACGTTAGCACAGTTAATGAAAGCCAAACTAATAACACTAAAAAAAAATTCATTAGGGTTCATTTGCAAGTTACTTATTTGTTTCACCGCCCTCACGGGTCAGTGCTGCTAAAACTTTATTATTTGAAATTTATTACTGCAGCTTGTATGTTTTGTCTTTTATGAACATACTAAACATATATTTTGAGGGTCGTAAAAATATTTATTTCTCATGAACATTAATCTATGTATAACAACCAGTGAGATCATGACAAACCGATAGACCACTACTGGGCCATAAACCTGTACCAAATAACTCGACGTTCGTATCTGAACCCTTCGCATCTAGAATCTTGCTGCAACCTTCACTAGATCATCGGTTCACCTTGTGGAAGCCCCATCGGCACTCTTCTTGTACGTGGTTGCCTGAACCTTACTGTCCCATCGGCGGACAGAACTTCAAGCAATGTATATAAGAGCATCTTAGTTCATCCAGATACGGATCTATATTTTATTTAAACTAACAAGCGTCGAGACAAGTGAGACGTTCACCTGATTGTAAGTGATATGCTTTCCCGTGAAGATAGAATTACGTCCTCGTCGCCTTTAGACGTATGATGTTGTTGTGCCGTTACTCCAATAATCAATTTCTTTTTTTTGTGTAGACCATTTGGTAAAGAGAAGCGGCTGGATACTAGAATGATCGGAGTGCAGACATGATCATAATCCAATATTATCCCAATTAGTTACCACAGTAATTTAAATAATTATTTCCTTGCGCTAATGAATGATAGGTCGGCCGGCGAGCGCTCGGCCCGCGGACGGTTCAATAAATCAACATCTCAATACACCGGATGTCGGCAGAAGTACGACGCAAAAAAGGTGACGTCACACGGCAGCGTGATTCATGCATCGCTCTGGACCCTGAGACCGAATGATAACTAATACAAGTACGACGGATTTTCATCGACGTGATTTAGTTCAAGAGAATATTAACAAACGAACTGCATTTGTTGATAAATGGTTACAACCGTGAATCTTTGACACGATCACGTGATGGAAAGTGATCAGCCTGTGGACAGTAGCTACATCGAAAAGGTCGCAGCCGCTTGAATATTTAAGAAAGTGATATGCTCTTTTCTCGACTGTCCCCAAGTCGATGTTTACTGGTGATGGGTCTCTGTTGCCGGGGCTCGTTTATGTATGACTACAGCGCCATTTCTACCGCCGAATAGTACTATACAAACATTACTATGTTCCGGTTTAATCCACTGATGAAATTAATGAGGTAACAGAACTTAATATCCTATATGCCGAGACAACAACTACAACGTGGTGGAGTAAATAACTTCCACCACTTTGTTAAGATCGGACGTATTCTTTACCATCGGGTGGAAGTTCCGTTCGTCTCGTCGCTTACAACAACCGCTTTGGTAATAACACAGACATTTACTAGCTGTCGTCTCGTTTTCAAAAGCATACGTTACAGTTACAACCGGTTGGAACCGTCCTGCCTGTCTGCTCTCTTTGTTGTATGAAGTAAAATGCCCCCTGGCAACTGTAGTCGGTGGGGACCAAGCGTTACTCAATGAGCGACATACACAACAAGAATCCAAAAGTTTTCTTCTTACTTATCAAGTACTTTTTTTAATAGAGAATGGAGAGAAGCTGTATTAAAAAAGTTTTAAGCGCCGCTTTGGTCATTCAAGTTTTTTTTTTTAAATTAATCAACGCAACTACCGAGATGTTCACTTCATAATAAGTGATACGCCTGTCTATAACAACGTGGCGCTAGTTAGGATGACATATGCTGCACACATAGTGGGCTCGTGGCTTGAGAGGTAAGATTTTGTCTCGTTACCCCAGTAATTAAGTGTAATTACTGGGGTAATGAGACAAAATCTTACCTCTCAAGCCACGAGCCCACTAGCTAGTGAGCTACCGCAGACTACTGTTTGTCAGCTGCAATAGGCGCTGCGGTGGTACCTACGTGGACGGTCTGTACCAAGAGAGCCCTACCACCAGAAAAATTTATATTTGTAATTAATATATGTTGATATGGAAGGGGTGTAAGGTGTCTCACACAACAACTCACGGGACCCAAGCTAACCTCACCTGCTCGTGGTGCAACTTGCTAACCGACAAATGAGGCACCGACTCTCACCAACCCATATTGGGACAGCGTGATGGGAAATAGCTCAAACCCCATATGAACCCCTACAAGCGAAAGCTTCTAGTGCCCGGCGGTACCGGAGGCCACGCTGTTTGTAAGATCGCGTTAAGTCGCTGGAGGCGAGCAGCGCAGTACCGATCGATGTGGAGATCTTTAGAGAAAGCCTATACCCAGCAATGGACGTCTATCGGCCGATGATGATATTGAAGTAGTTTTTACTTAGTCAGTCCAAACATGGTGCATGGTATGACAGTTGCCCAGAGCTGTTTCAATGGTAGATTTTATTATAAAATGTAATCTCATCGCAGAGTAACCCGCGTCTCCAGAACCAAACTCTGTCGTAAGACGGGACAAATGCTAAGAAGAAGAAGGAGAAGAAGACTAACCCATAACAAATGGCATAAATAATAATGTACATAGGGTGTAACAAAGATGGTATCGCCCGCTTCTGTCCCTGTCTTCAGGAATAGACAATTAACGACGAATGAGGTCAATAGAGTTTTTGTCTTCGATGTTTTCCAATCAATGCTTCATTAGACACGCAAAGGGCAAAAGCTCTTTGGCTGTTGGAAATTGTCATTAAATGTAACCTACTTTACTGTCTCCGTGACACAGTGGATAACCGCTTGCCTAGTAACACGGAAGTCCTTGATTCGATTAGATTACATTCTGAAGTTAGTTTTAACATGGCTAGTTAGCATCTTCATTTTGTAAATCTGCCGCCATACTAGTATCATAATTGTGCGGCTTTCGACTTATGGAAGTTGGAGTATTCAAAGCGAGAGTTCTTCATCGTGTATGGTCTGTCACATGACACATGACATCATTTAAAATTGAAGTCAAACTAACTTTTTTATTTCACAAAGTGGCTAGACGAGCGAGACGTAATAAGTGATACATCTCTACCCGTAAACGTGGTGCTAGTAAGAATGGTGTATACGGAACCACCTAGTGCTTGTCACTTTGAAAAATGAGGATTTTAAGTCTCGCTACTTCAGTAATTTCACTAGCGACAGCGCCCTTCAAACTGGAACATGGTAATCTTTTGCAAACTACTGTTTGTCGGCTACGAGAGGCGCTGCAACGGTGGTACATACCTAGACGGTCTTTCCACCAATAAACCAAAGAAGATAAAAAACCTTTAAGAAGCTAAATTAAAAAAAAAGTTCTTAAATAAACAATACTTATCACCAGTCGCAGTAGTAAATGAGAACAAAAACATATATAGAAGCTGCGAGCGTATATCGCTGCCGTTAATATTATTTCTCTCCAACAATGGCCGAATAAAAGGCGCGAAAAATAAGACGTTCCATTTTTAAAATTTCGTTTGCGTGGAAGAGTTTTTAATTTGACGCGCGCGGGAAACAACATGTCAACGCGCGTGTCGGTGTGCGGGCGCGGTGCCGTGACGCAGCCGAGTTTGTTCAGCGTGACACGGCAGCGGCGTGTTAGCGACGCGGCGTAATACGTTACCACTGTGTTAAGGCGTGTTTTATACTACGAAGCGAGGGGACGAGCGAGATGTTCATCTAGTGATATATGCGCCCGGATATATCAATGTTGCGCTAGATTGAATGATATACTTACCACTATATTGAGCTCGTTACCTTGGTAATTTCGCAAACCATAAATTCCTTCAAAGAGGAATATGATATTAGCATACTACTGGTTTCACTATTTGATCTATTCAAACGGTGAGCAAAATTAAAGACCTACTACCAAGTTGTCCAACAGTATCCATCCATGCCAGTATGACACTTCAGATAATTATACTTCGTTCCCATTGTTACTACAGATTGTTATAAAATGTAAAATGACAAAATTTTTATAATAAATTACCCTAATTTATGAATTAACTATTTATGTATTTATAATTTTAATTGTAAAACCAAAACAGGTTAGAAACAGGCATCCTTACTGCCTTTTGGCATTCTCTCAGCCAACTTTCGAACGGAAGGAGATGAGACGGCAGGTGAGGTAGTTGTACATAGAAGTAATGAAAATTTCAGATTATAACAATAATAAAAAACAATAAATATATACAATACATAAATAAATACATACATAAGAGGTAATGGTCATTAGTATTATTCCTAGATCTATTAGTGATATTAATCTAGATGCTGTCAAACAAAACATTTTGCAACAATATCTTGGAAAACACTAAACTGTTGAACAAAATTAGATTCAACCGATTAAACTAGCGTTAAACTAGAAACACTTTCCTATTTGAATTGGGTTTTTAAAAAAATTACTGAAACAGGGAATCGAATGATGTTAACTATTAATATTTTTGATAAGACCGGTCAGTGTGGAGAGTCTTCGAGCAGATCAATGTCCTGTTGAGAACGTCTATAGGCCGATGAAAATGATGAAATATTTCCCAAAAGTTAACATATGAACCTGTTTAACAATTCATGTGACATAGAGCCAAATAAATTTGACACTAATGACTAATTATTTCATAGTGAAACGGACAGCAACGGGCGAACTAATTAAAGCGGGCCCCTGACCGCAATCAATAATCAGCTGAACACGCACCGCCCGAATCGACTGGGGAATACCGCACCTCATCTCTCCATAATTGTCGTGGTCAGTGTTGTCATATTAAAAAAAATGGAGAAGTTTCATCACAACCTGCGGCGATAATATCATACAAACACCATATAAAAATCTAAATTCAGTACTACAACGGGATGGAGGAACAGGCTATTTTCAAATTAGTCAGAAATCTTTATTGATAAGTTAGATGTTTTTAAACAATCAAGCTATGATATGAGCAGGATTTCTATAATAATTAGTCAACTTTTTATAAAACGCAACATCGTGCTTACCGCCCAGAGATTTGAGATGGTATACCTTGTTTTTATTTTATTTATTTTTTTATTTTTTTTTTATTTTTTTTTAAATCGTTCCCCCTGCGTGTTTTGGGTCAGGGCCTTTTGCTTTAACTTAACATCAGTTATTGATTTACTAATTTTCCTTACTTATCGTCATTTATTCTTTCATCTTTCATTCTATACTTATCTTACACACATTTCTTATCTCAGTCATTCTCATTCCATTTCCTTCTTTTATCCATCCTCTTGGAGTGAAGACGCCTTTTGAAGAGGAAGGGGGGGGGGGGGAGCCTGAAACAAATCATACACTGAAGCATTCCTTCTTTTTTCTTTCTTCCTTCTTCTTCTCTGTTAACCTCTTTGCCCAGTTCCTAATTCTATTTTTTTCTTTACTTTTTATTCTCCTCCAATACTCTTTCTACCATTCTCCTGCAGTATTTCAAGAATACTTCACGACTTTCGTCTTCACTCATCAGAGAGGCGATGGCACCTGCGTCTATCCTCCTACCCATCCCACTTTCGCAATCCATCCTTTCCCTTCCATATAAGGGACAGGAGGTTTTTTTTTTTTTTTACGTGGGGTTTTACGTGGGGGAAATGCCTACGCATACTCGTCCTCGCGGGGGCAAGGACGAGTTATGTCGGACTTGCACCGACTAAAACCCCCACGATGTTCCGCCTCATCGCCATGATGGCAGGGTCACGGGAACGCATGCACTCAACCGCGACCCTGCCGGCGCTGGCCGCTTGCGCAGCCTCACCTCGGGAGGGAGGGACGAACCCTCCCTTTCCAGGGCGCGCCGGAACATGCAGCGCGCCCCCTCCTCGACCTCATGCGTGTGCGGGCGACCGGTTCCCCCGAACCTGTCTGCCAGAGGCCATGGGAGCCACTGGAGAAAACCTCTCCCGGCTCCCCGCGGCGGAGAAATGTTAGGCCCGCCGCTACCTGTCAACGGCCGCGGAGGATAGGGAGAGCGGCGCATCTCAATACCGGCACTCCTCTTCCCCCGCGGCCCCACCGCCGCCGCATCGCCGGTGCGACACCGGTTGGCCGCAGAGGGTACTCCCTCCGCGACCCCACCTCGGCTGCGAGGGGCGGTATGAAACCGCCCCTGCAGCCAAGGGACAGGAGGTGAGGGTGTGCACCACGGTCTGGTCCACCGCTGGGTCACAAAGGCACGCGGGACTCTCCTTGAGCTTGAACCTGTGAAGGTACTCGGAGAATCCCCCGTGCCCAATGAACATCTGAACCAAGACCGTGTCGAGTTCCAGCCGACGAAGTGAGCGATATGCCGACGCGACGTCCGGGAAGAAAATCCTCGTTGTTGAAGCCGTAGTACCTTCCACATACCTCCTGTTCCATTCGTCAAGCGTCCTCAGCCTGAGCTGACGCTTGACGAAGGAAACGGGGCTGGTATACCTTGTTACCCAAATAACTTTATTTCAACACAACGCACCTTTATATGGGAAACTATTTACGTTTGTAGACTTCTTCATGGTGATTGGGCATATGTGCTGTACCAGTCAGTGCCTACTTTTTTCTTATTCGACGATGCAGCCAGATGACCAGGATCTCCTCCTGATGGTAATACATTTGTCCATCATAATGTGTTCACCGAGATGGTTTGGACAATAGTCTGAATTTTTTGCGGATGAATTTTGGAAAACTAGGCATCCTCCGAGATTTCTTTAGCTTCAAACATATAAGTACACCACCGGACAGACGGAAATCAGATTTATATAAATACTTCATCAGTTATTCGTGTAGAGTATTTATTGTCGCGACAGTAAGGTAGGAACAGAAGAGCATCAGAACAACGGATGCTCATCGAAATAAAAGCGAAACGCAAACAGATCGTAAACAAGTCAAAAGTGTGACGCGGCGTTAGAGATGCTCCTCCATTGTTTGCTCGCGATGTGCCACGCTCGCGCGAATTTTGCAATCTGCCCGTGAGGATACAACGGGTATATACACACGCTTGTAGATAATACAGCAACCAATTGAAACGCAGCTTTTGTCTCCTGCACCATTAGCTAAAAACTTTCAACTGTTCACATAACGCACGGAGAAATGAACAACAATGGAATAAAAACTTTAACTTTATTCTATAGCTAAAAATTCCAATGCCAGTATAATTATATTGTTTGTAGATTAAAAGAGCGCCATGTTTTCCCAAAATGTTAAGTATAAAATAATAAAATCTTTCAATTCGAATATATAATATTAGGTATTGTCAAACGTTACACATAACATGTATTCATAAAAAAAACACCAAAATGATACTAATCAAACTTGATTATCGTAAAGACATAAAGACCGTCTCTTTTCAATATATTTATCAAAATAATCTAAAGTTAAGCAACGTAACGTGTTGTGGACGTTACACTATTGATAAAGCAGTGTTAAAAGAAACTTTACTGATAATACACGTGTAATATTTACAACATCCAGAAGGAAAATAATCAAAACCCTAAACGAATATAAACATCAAAAATAAGGTAGAAATAGGAATTGAAGCAGCACAAATATATTATGAAGCGAAATTAATTTTAGTCGAAAGAGACGGCAGAGAAGAGACGGGAGTCAAAAATATACGAGAACCATGCCTGAACCCAAAAGAATTGTTACTCTTGTGCACCATCTGGACTTGTGACCTGTCTAAAGGTGATACGTGATAGTGTTATTACAAGAACTGTATAAGATTAATAATACATAGTTGCGCTAGTTAACCTTATTGAAAAATAATCTGTCATCAATATTTGACCAGCGTGAAGACAAGTTCATTGAATTTTAAGTAACCGACGGGTTCTCTATTACTTATTATATCTAAACCGCACTTCATAAACACGTGAATCTTTCTTATCATATAGACTTTGACGAGATTCCTAATTTACAGTTTATCAAAAAAGACCTTGCAAAGTGTAAGTCACAGCTTTTCCCGTTAGTGTATACTACAGTAGCAATTATCGCCTGGAAACGTTATCAAGGCAAATGAAGTCGCATGATTGGTATGTGTTAAACCCATTTGTTCTACATTGAAAATTTTATCACAAAATATACGATTTAACAATATTTTTATTAATACAGAAAGTGAAAGATAATAATTAATTTACAACCTCTAACGTAGATAATCTGCGATTAAATAAACTTGTAGCGATAAAACGTACATTAAATTTAACTGATACGCTATTCAAGAAAATTTCAATTTTTTTTCTGAAAATTCCAATCAATTGATAACGGACACATCGAAATAATACTGTGACAAGACAAGATTGCAGCCTTCAAAGTGACGCATGTACGTATATCTGATTGCAAAATGGAATAATACGATTTTAGCATTAAAGATATCATATCGTATGTAATTTTTATCTTATCTCTATATTCTTGTATGAAAACAAAGTAAACATGAATTTTAACTTTGAAAACAAAGTGATTATTGTCACTGGCGCTAGTTCCGGTATCGGCGCTGAAACTGCAAAGATTTTAGCGCAAGGAAAAGCATGGCTGTGTCTCGTTGGTAGACATGAAATAAGACTACATGATGTTGCTCGACAATGCGAAGAACTTAGTGGATACAAACCAGTGTGTATCTTATGCGATCTAACTCACCCAGGCAGTTGTGAGAAGGTCGTAGGTGAATCGGTGGGAAAATTTGGTAGAATTGACGTCTTGATCAACTGCGCAGGTAAAATTCAAGTGGCGTCTATGTATGATCAAACTATAGAGATCTTTGATGAGCTGATTGCTATAAACTTAAGAGTGCCGTACTATATGACTCAGTTAGCTCTCCCGCACCTGATTAAAACCGGTGGCAATGTCGTGAACGTTGGTTCGTCGCATTTGAACAGATACAAGCCCGGCTTTCTTCCCTACATGGTGTCCAAGTGCGCGTTGGAGAAGTTCTCTGAGCATGCGTCGTCTGAGGTCGTGACGGACGGCGTCAGAATCAACGTAGTAAGCCCGGGAGTGACGCGAACTAATATAATTAGAAATTTAAACATCGATGAAAATTTCATATGGCATGCCTACGAAGAAATAGCTTCAAATTTGACGACAAAAAAAATTATAGAACCCGAAGAGGTAGCAAGAGTTATATGCTTAGCTGCAAGTAGCTCCATGCCAAATATGACGGGAGCAAATATAAAAATCGATGGAGCAGCCACTACTGGTTAAATTGGTTACGAGTAAAAGTTTTTACAATCGCCTGATGATGATGATGATGATAAAAAATTTGTATACCTTTAGTTACAAAACATTAGATAAATCAGGTAATGAGTTGTCATCGATATAAATAAATAGTGCTTTAAACAATCCTATATGGTCGTTTTTTATTTTAATACCTCAATTAAAAATAACTACAGTTAAATGTTAATTAGTTTGTACGCGCGCTAAAATTACGCCAAATGGACTATTTAAATTCACTTAGTTGTTGTTTTAATATCGGACATTTTCGATACAGTAAATTTAAAATAAAATTTAACGGAACGTTTTCATTTTATCCTATATCTGTGATATTTTACGGTGTTGAAGACAGGGCTGATAAAATAATGATTGTGTTATGCGAGGAACCGATGGACTCGGGCATCTCAGGGTCGATCAACGCGGAGATCATTAAGAGTCATTGCACCACAATAGACGTCCATATTTATAAAGTTATATTAGTAGAAGGAAACAGATCTATAACATGCTATCCTCAATTTCTAAATGTTTTATTATTTTTTTCGGTTATGTAGAGAAGTGGAATGCCACGGACTGATGATGTGGAGATGATATCAACGATCGCTAGCCATGGCGTTATAAACTCATAGGTAGGTTTGATTGATGATTTAGATGTTTAATGCATGTAACGAACATTGAATAAGCTATAATAATCAAGATTCCACTAACGTGATTAATTATTATTAAGTTTCAGTGTTATACTAATCATTGCAAAGTGAATAAATTTTTCATATTGTATTGACTAGCGTTTGACTACGATTCCACCTGATGGTAAGCGGCGATGTAGTCTTTCGTGGTAGAGCGCGCTAGTGCAGAAGTAGTCTAATCAAATCAATTAAATTAGTTTTAAAAGATCGCACTTCATGATTTATAGGTTCAATTCTTTATCCAGAGATCAGAAAATGCAAACATTAATACAACCCTTTTGGTTATTTCATCTTTATCTGGATGCTGTTTATTTGTTAAATAAATATAGTCGACAAGTTTCTTTCAAGAGTCATACTGTTACTATTTAGAATTTAAATGTAGTTTTACTGGTAATGGCTCTCTGTTACCGAAGACTATTTAAATAAGTAAAATACTACTGTGTTTAGATTTGTGGTGCACTGCACCTAGTGCTGTATCATCAGTTGAAAACTACAACTTTATAAATCTGAACCACATGATGATGATACAGCTAGCAACATATAACTAGTGTAATAAATGTTTGAATTGGGTAAAGAAAGTTAAAATCTTGAATCTCAAAAAGACGAGCGCAGATAGGTGTTGTGTCATTATATCACATCATCATTTGCCGATAGATGTCCCCTGCTGGACATAAGCCTCCTCCAAAGATCTTTAGGTTTGTAAGGATTCATATGAGAAGATCTGGACCATTTCCCAATACGTTAGCTTGCTGCGGGTTAGTGGGAGCCAGAGTCTCTTTCGTTGATTAACATAGTGCATCACGAATAGGTGAGGTTGGCTTGGCTCCCGTGGATTGTTGTGTGGGACCCCTTACGCTCTTAGGTGCTGTGCCACGTTTGACTTGAGAAACGTCCCATAGATCATAACTCGTTTACAAAACTGTGAACTATAAGTGAAGCAGTAACAATAAATGTTGACCTAGTACCATTTGCGCGCAGTAAATATTGCCGCCGCCGGAGCAATCACAAATAACGAGCTCCATTTACGTCCCGGCGCGAAATCTAGATTTAGATATATGTAGCAATTAATATCGAAAGCGGACCTTTTTAGTGATGAATCTGACTAGATTATTAGAAAAAAAAAAAAAACTTAATTGTAGCATGTCATATAGAACGGTACTGATAATGTAGACAACAGTCACTGCTTACCCATCTAGCGAACTGACCCCGCTTAACATCTCATTGGTATGGAAAAATATATAAATAATAAGAAACATGAACAATTTCGTTTTTTTTTTATTCATCGAAGCGACGAGAGATTCACCTAATGATAAGTGTACCATTGAGCATAACAATATGGTGTTAGTTAAGGTGGTGTACACCGCAACACATTGCGCTCGTTGCCTTGAGACATAAAATGTTAAGTCTCGTTACCCTAGTAATGTTTGTCGGCTGCAATAGGCGCTGCGGTGATACCTACCTAGAGAGTCTCCGGTAACCGAAACCTGGCACCAGTATGTAACTCTGTAATCTCCTTAATATACATAAATAACTTAGAAAATTAGTGAAGTCAGTATTTCTTTCTTAATAACGTTCAAAGTATAGCAAATTATATTAATATGAGTCATAAAGATATATATCTATATATACAGGCGAAAGGTCTAGGAAAAAATTCGATGATTTTATTCTAAATTTTAGAAACTTAATGTACTTTCTTATACCTTGTCGGATAGGTATTGAAGTCGGCTACTTATTTATGTGCTTTATACGTATTTTGCATAAATAAAATTTTGTTTTAAGATTAAATAAAAATATAAGTATGACGCTTTATTTTTTACTGTCACGACTTTCAAAGAACGTAATATAAAAGTTTTAGCCCTTAAGTGATGATTATTAATTTAATTTAATAAAACAATGATTAAACAATAATTATAACATTAAAGTTTGTGTAGAAATAAAATCATCGAATTTTTTTTTTTGGAAAATCGGGAATTTTTTGAAAAGTATTTAAAAAATGAATAACTTCAGTACCATTGTGTATATACGGTGTATTCCATATACAGATAGACAGGATACGAGCTAGACTTTAGCACCTACACATCTTTTACACCTATTACCTTTCACACTGTATATATATTACTAAGTTCGGTTTGAGGGACATCGTAGCTAGCGAAGTTATTAGGGTAACAAGACTTATCAAAAATCGAAATCAATCTTCTCAGTGATCACTTCATCTAATGTATACAAATAAGTTTAAATAACTTTTTATATATATATATACATAGATATATACATTGTACTGCGTTTAGCATGAGTTGTCGAGTTTCGATCTCAACATATATTAGACATTATTGTTCAACCGGATGTGAAAGCAGGCTGATCCAAGCGAAATGGCGTCTGAACAGACGGACGGAGAGTGAATCGATCGCGAGGGTGAAAAATACTTTATCAACTTAATCGATTCCAGGATGTTCATCGCGATGAATGGATCATCGAGTTGATTGATAGGATCAGATTTGACAGAGGATTAGCAGGCTTGGACCTTAATAATGTTGGCTGGTGGATAACGCCTGTATGAAACTAGCTGATACACTGCAGACGCACCTGTAGTGGTGGTACGTCTCTGTTACCAGAGACCTTTTAACGAGGTACCACTGCAGTTCCTATTGCTGACTTTTTTTAATTTATATATATATATATATATATATAATTATATAATTATATGAAATAAATAGCACTTGACCGCAACATAACATCATGGCTGCAATTTATTTGAAGGTCTGTTGGTGGTAAGTTTTTTATGCAGTAAACCGTGTAGGTAAGTACCACCGCAACGCATATTTCTACTGCCAAACAGTAATGTGCAAACATTTTTGTGTTCCGGATTGAAAGGCGCTGTAGTATGTAATAACTGGAGGAATGAAACTCGACCATCCTGTCTCGAGGTGACAACCACAGGGTAGGATTTACCATCTTAATTAGCGCCATATCGCTATGGGCAGGCGTATAACTTATCATCAGGTGAACGTCCTGCTCGTCTCGTCGCTTTTATGAATAAACAAAATACATACTTTCTGGTTAATATATTTGTTTTCAACATCATCGGCCGATAGACAATCACAGCTGGATATGGGCTTTCTCCAAAGACCTTCACATACAGTCAGCAAGGTTTCCGGTACCGCCGGGCAATAGAGGCCATCGTTTGTAGGGATTTGGGTTATTTCCCAGCACACTGGCCCAATGTAGGTTTGTGGGAGCTGGAGTTTCGTTTGTTGATTAGGAGGGTGCTCCACGAGCAGGTGAGTTTGGCTTGGGCCCCGTGAGTTATGCGGGACGCCAAATTTATTTTACTGTTCATTAATTATATTACTAATCTTAGTGAGATACAATGTAAATGTTCACGGCAGTAGACCTTATGCTTATTGTTTTAATGTCTAAGATTTTGTAAAAACATTTATCTGTTTGCATGTATGCAAATTTGATCCTTATGATTGATACATTTAAATACGAAATTGCTTAATTACATGTTTGTAATAAAGTTATTTAAATAATGCGAGTAGTGTAATGATGAATGCAATAAAACCTTCCCACACGCGTCGCGTAAATCTGCTTAATGTATTTGATACTGTTTTTGTGTTATAAACTTTAAGTTTAATGCGATAAGGTTGCTAATGTGCCATCCATACACGTTTTTACTATTTATATTATATACCCTAGAATATATTATCGAAATTGACAATAAATATTAACAAAGTAGTCAGTTATAGTTGTTTTTATGAAGACGGATATATTGAATTATATATAAGTTGATATATATATATATATATATAAATATATATAGATTAGGTGGAAAGAAGGCATTAAAAGAATCTGGTCTTAAACAGGACAAAACTGCTTTGTTGAACATATTACAAGAGTACAAGAGACCTATGTTCAGCAGTGGACGTCCACCGGTTGAAATGATGATGATAAAGTCGATATACTATAGTATCATTTGATGGTGTTATAAACAAGGTTAGAAATATTCCATGAAAGTATATGTTATTGGCCAATATTTATATATATTCTATATTTACATACCACAAAAAAAGAGAAAACTGTAAAAGACTAGAGAAGAATGTATACAACTGGCTGTTCTCCGCCTGCTCTGCTGGCTGTAACACCCCGGCAACTCCCTTTACGAAAGGAATCTTGTAAAATCCTTGGATAACCTTTAAACGGCTGAAGCGATATCACTACCAAATTTTAAGTGTTTACGTCTAATGGTTTCGGAGATGTCGTGGTGAGTCAATGGATCTCTGGATATTATTTATATTTTGAAGCCAACAATAGACAGTAGTTATATATTGAAGGAACCAATGGTATAGGATCAGCCCTCTCTAACAATTGATAGCAGCCGTCCTTATTGGTATACATTACATGAAGTGATCACCGAGTAGATTGATGAGTTTCGGTTTGACAGAGGATTATCAGGATCAATCGTTGGTTGTAGGAAAACTTCTATATGTAATACAGCTATTATGAAAATAATAAATAATCGCGATACATTGATTGGCATATCCGAATTGATCTTGGGCTGTGAATACGAGAAAGATTAGCCGAAGTTCTTAGATTGAACTTTTTATTCTTATGATGAAGACAAGTGAGGAGCTGCTTGTTGACGAGCAGACTTCAATGAGTTGAATTGCACCCAATAGCATTAAACTTTAAGTTCACATCACTTCACTAATACATTCAAAATGTATCAAAGACTAATGTCTTTAAGTGGCACGTGTAGAAGGTTTTATTGCATTGATCGTTACACTACATACATTACTTAAATAACTTTATTGTATATAACTAAGCAATTTCACACTTAAATGTATCTAAAATAAAGATCAAATTTACTTATATGTGCCGCGTGAGCGGTGTTTGCACACAAGCACAGCCCCGTTCAAGCGATATGCACAAGGTCTGTGGTTGTGAACATTATTACCGTATCCCAGTTATCAAGGTTAGTAAATTTATTAATGAACAGTATAATAAATTAGTTCAATGTAAACAAACTGTTGAGCGCATCTGCCGCTGTAGTGCTGCGCGTGTAAACAATAATATACAATAGGCACGATTTAATACGAAAACCGCGCGTCTGTGTTATCTAGGCGAACGGGTATCTAATTCATAGATTCTAGACTTTAGGTCTAACTGCTAAATGTTGTTTTGCACTACACTAACTTATGGTTTATTTACAGTTCAACAGTACAAGTTTATTAATACTTTCGACGGACTGACGCATGTTTTTAAACTAGATATGGTGTTATAACCAAATTCTTTTTATTCAACGAAACGAGACGAGCAGGACGTTCGCTTTATGGAAATAATATCCTCGCCCATAACAGCTGGGCACTAGTTAGGATGGTATACACTGCAACACATTATGCTGATCGCCTTTAAAAACAACACATTCTCGTTACTCCAGTAAATTCGCTAGTTAAAATACCTTTCTATCCAGAACATGGTAATATCTGTCACACTACTGTTTGGTGGTAGAAATAGGAGTTGCGGTGGTACCTAGATGATATCCGGCAAAAGAGACCAACCACCAGTAAAACATACGTATAAGTTAATAATTAAAAAGATATACTATTGTTTTCTCTTCCATAAGAGGAAAGGTAGAAGGAGAATTGTGAAATTACAGTGTCATAACAATGTCCTTTTAATATAAATTTCTATACATCTTTTTCAATTATTCTAAAACAAAAATTAAATATATGTGAGTTTAATACAAGTAGAACTTGTGTATAAGTTTCATGTGTTGTTAAGTGACAATATGGTCAATAATGATAAAGACTAAATGGTTAAGAATACTCGAGTTCTCGTATATATGGTAACCGGAAGGCATAAATCCAAACGTCACTTACATTGCCCGCTATCAATTCAGGGTCTCTGTTACCGGAGACAATCGCGATAGATGCCACCGCAGCTTCTTTAGAAGTCGACGAACAGCAATGTTAAAACATTACTGTGTTCCGGTTTAAAGGGCGCTGTAGCTTGTGTACTTACTGGTGTAACGAGACTCAACATCTTATGTCTCAGGCGACAAATGCAACGCGATGCAGTGTCTATCGTACTAATTAGAGTAACATTGTTATGGGCAGGTGTATCACTTACCATCAGATAAACGTCCTTTCGTCCTTCACCTTCTGTGCTACAAGTAAACGTTTAACCGCTAAGCCGTCGAAGCTGCTTGAAACTACCCTAGGGTTATATATAGAAAATACGAATATTAGCCGAAGATGTTATAAATGATGTAAAGTTTAAGCTAAAACGAAAATTTGAATTGATAACAGTATTCTTACCGGGGCAGGAAAAGGAAACTAATTAAAACGGCAAAATTAATTTAATGTTACATAGCCTCGGCAAGTTTGCTGAATTGAGTTATTCTGTGCTTGAATTAATTACAAGTTTAACGGAGTTGGTTTTAATGAAGAAGATGAGATATGAGAGCATGGATCTTTTTATGCAACCAAATGGCTAAACCGGCGGGAAGTTAAACGCGTCAGTGATAACCTTGAATAGTGTCGCGCAGCTTGGGATATTTATACTGGTTATAGGTCTCTGCCATCGGTCCATCCAGACGGATCATCAGAGCGGTCGGAAGTAGGCTGATGCGAGAAGTTGAGGATCGCATTTGGTAGAAAACATTGGGGAAGGCCCATATCCAGCAGTGGATAAACAAAGGCTGATAATGATGCTGATGAATGATGATAGGTCTCTATTGCAAGATTGTCTAGGTTACTAACACAGCTTCAATTTTCACCTAACAGTAGTGTGCAAACATTATTCTGTTCCAGTTTGTAGGGGGTTGTAGCTGTAGTTAGAAAGAAACAACCGTAACTGTAATTCTAGGGTTTAGGATGTGAGAGAATGAGATAAAAATCGTTTCTATTATAGTTTCCACATCCTTCGTCTCTTGACTGTACAGCCGGCACCTACAATAAGCACACCACGCAGACTAGTCTGTGCTGAATACTGCAGTCTGAATATATGAAAAAAAAAATTTTTTATTCGTCGAAGCGTCGAGATGAGGTATACGTTCAGATTATGGTAAGTAATATACTTATCCTTAAAATCGTGGCGTTAGCATGACATAGCCACATCACATTGCGCTCGTCGCCTTGGGCATAAGACGTTAGGTATCGTTACCCCCAGCCCTGTTAGTCTCGGGCTTGTAAGAATAGAACTAAGGTGAGCCCTGCCTGTCGCAAAAGGCGACTAAAAGGGTCTCGGAGTTTCGTGGGTCTTGACGGCGGGGGCCCTTATCCCTCAACAAGCGAACCTGCGTGGGACAGCGTATGACTCAGCCATGGTGTCTAGGAGGGTTTGACTATTCCTCAGACACGTGTTAACACAAAGTGTAGAGGGGCACCAGTACGTTCTATAAGAGATCACGAGGCCTCTCCGAATGCACTGATGTAAACCACCGAGGAGGTTTTAGTGAGAAAAAATCTCCCATAACCCTAAGTTCCCCCAGCAGCAAGGTATTTTTCGAAGATTGCCCCCCGAAACAAAAAAAAAGTCTCGTTACATCGGTAATTTCATAAGCTACAACGCCTTCGATCGGGAACAGAGTAATGTTTGTACAGTAGTAGCAGATTAAATATGAACGTGAAATAACTTAACTTCATTCACATGCTACTTAATATCTAAGGGTTGTCAGCTGTGCCAACGATTAATAAAACATATTAACCGTTTCAGTACATTTGTTTGATATTAAGTACATGGGACACATATGGGGTATTGTTTATAGCCCAATATCACCCCATTTCATAACCCCTTGGCATACACCAAATTCATTTATTTATTACCACATTAATAATGTTACAGTTTTCTTAAGTGTTGATAATAAAACAGATTTGATCAAGTAAGAAAGTAATACTAAACACTAGGACTCAAGTATAAAGTCTTAGATGAGAAGGCCCTTTAGGTAGTGAAAGCACTAGGAAGAAGACTATAAGTCAAAATGATATTAATATAGAATTTATAAATGTCATTATTAAAAGAATGCTTATTACTACTATATGTTTTTAGTAGAGTTGTTTTTTAAAAAGAAAATTCATCGCGAGCGTCAGACAATTGAGATATTTTAAATCACATAGCCTGTGGACGTCCACTGCTGGACAGAGGCCTCCCCCTAAAGTCTTCACATCGAACGGTCCTATGCTGCCCGCCTCAAGTGGCTTTCTGTCAACATGGCCTCAACTATCGCCGGGCACTAAGGGCTGTCGTTTGTTAGGATTCATATGGCAGGATTTGGGCTACCCCCGCTCGCCTAGTGCAGCTTGTTGATGAGCAGGGTGCACCACGAGCAGGTGAGTTTCGCTCGGATCCCGCGAGTGCAGGACCCCTTACATCCATATTTTAAATATCAATAGTTATCTCAGTGTTTTTAAAGGAAGATGAGCAAATTTAACATTTATGCGGAACAGAGGTACAGATGGGATAACCGGAACAGTTAGACGCGTTTCCGATCATTGAGATGTTAAACGTGTTTGCAGAAGCTCCCGATGAACTAATTTATTTCCTAACAGTAAGTAAACCTTCAAACAAACTAATAAGTTACCGTTCACTAATATTAAGTTAAAAGCCTTACTTAACCAGCTAACTAATAAAACAGGCATTTGATACGTTTGCTAATTGAAAGACGACACCGTACTAACATAATTAATATGGCATTATATCAGTATTAATGAATTAGCGAGTGCGATACTACCGTATAGATTATGGCATAGTGAGGATTAATTATCCCGTACTATGTTAACTAGTTATATATAGAAATATATGTATGCGGGTTCCGTTGACCTAATTCATGTCCTATACACGTCAAATCAATAGATGGTCTGTCAAAGGTAAGCCATAAATAATATGTACCATGTGTACTGTTGAATTCTATTTATTAAAATTTTATGGTGGTAGGTCTGTTGGTGGAGAACTGTATGTAAGTACCAAACCGTCTAAGTAAGCCAACATTACTTTGTTTCGGTTTGAAGGTCGCTGTGTAATTACTGGTGCAACGGGACTCCGCCTTTTACGTTTCAAGGCGGGGAGTATGTGTATCAGTGTATAACATCCTAACTAGCGTCACGTGATCATCACGTGAACGTCCTGCTCGTCTTGTCATTTCGTTGAATGAAAAAATAATGCTTGGGTTTATTATTTTATAGGAAGGTTAGCCAAACGAGCGAACAGTTCACCTGGTGGAAATTGATCACTGACGCCCATGGACAGTCGCAACACTAGAAGGATTGAGGTTCCGTTGCCGACCTGATGCCTAAAGCCCTCTCATATATAATTAAATTGTAAGGGATTCATCCAGAATTTGATATACAAACATATATATCTCAGCTTCTATATGATACCTCTACAAGTTTTTATTCCTTTTTTTTGGAACTTATCCGTATATAAGGGAGGAGGAAAGATTTCCTCCTCCCTTATATACGGATCCCTCCCTCCCTCCTCCCTGTGTGTGTGTGTTCGTGTGAGAAGGATACGGTGTACTCACGGCTTACGCCCATAATTTATAATAGCAAACTTGTTCACTACGCGAACGTTAACTACGCCGCGATTTACTTACTGCAGACTCGAATTGCGACGTGGGCTAATCAAGTGTAGCATGCAGTATATGTATCCGAGCTCGGCCAACTCAAACGTAAGGCATACAGCCGTCGGTGTATCACACACAGCGGCGTACCCCGCGCGTTTGTCACTGGCGTCACCGCCGAACGCTATAAAGAAACAATACAAGTTTTATTCAGTGGCGGTATTTAGCCGCTGCCAAGAGCTGGTGTCGATTTGCCAATTGAAATAACTCCACGTACCTCGTGGTTTATTATTTTATATATAATTATATAATTACAATACAAGCGATGATTTTTAAATACCTGATTACACCAGTATGTGATTACTGAAGTTCTCACGGTAGAAGCGAATAAAGTTAGAATTTATAATTATTATATCATGTTATCAATTAAACATTACTATATTCCGTTTAGAGACGAGCTGTAGCTGGTGATATTACTGAGGTAACGAGAGGTAACGTCTTATGTATCAACGCGACGAGCACAATATCAGTTTTGTGTATATCATCCTAACTGTCCTAGGTTGCTATGGGCAAACGTATCACTTATCATTAGGTGGTCAATCTCGTCTTGTTGCGTGTTCGAATAAAAAAAAATGTATAAAATTTATTCATATTTTTAAGTTAAATATTACTATCATGACAAATTTGAAGTCTTATACTACAACCTAGATTAAATCTTTATTTATTATTAGGTAGGATAGTAGTTGGGCACTAATCTAAATATATATATATAGCGAAAATATGTTACGTTTGTTTGCCAATCACGTGAAAACTAGTGAACGTACCAACACTGGGACATGAGCACTCAACACGGAATGATTTGTAGATGGTTACAAGCTATTTATTATTTGAAATTCATAGATCCTACATCATTTTATTCCTAATTAACTTTTATAAACGTTTTCATTTGTTATTACTTATGCGGTTGCTACAGCAACAGTAGCTATAGAAAGCCATTTGCGGCGGTACTCACTCTAAAGGAATATTTCAGACGAATTTCAAGTTAAATTTTATATGACAGCTAACAAAGCGGGCGGGGAACAGCAGTAATATAAAAATGATCTATACATTGTTTAATAAAAATGACAAACAAGAGAACGAAGTTTTAGTAAAACAGTTAACATATGTTTTTACAATAAAACAACCACACAGATGTCAGACCATTTATCCAATACGATATGAAGCCAACATTTGGACAAACGTTTGGCCAACACAATCGTACGTAAACAGTTTGATATGGATTCATTAATTATTGTATGCGCAAACGTATTTAATGATCAATACATTAGTGTCATTTGGTAGATAACATTGTATAGAGGAGGTACAGTGTGCCCGAAACTAGGTGATGATCACATGATTATGTCACATGATGTGTGAGTTGTGAGTTAAATCTGAGACGATACGTACTCGTAAGTTCATAACTTTTTGGTCGTCCATTTAGGTACCACCGTCTCGGGCTATTAAGAATAGGACTAAGGTATTCCCTACCTGTCGTATAAAGCGATTAAAAGGGTCCTCGGGTTTATTATGGGCTTTGAGGGTGCGGGACCTCAGAGCTCAATAAGCAGAGCCTTAGGACAGTAAATCCATGATGGTCTTGTATTTGCCGTAGCACAGCGTGGGTACTAAGGAGAGCTTTGCACTTCCGTAGGATGTTTTAGCCAGAGTGCAAGGAGAGCACCGGTGCGTTCCGTAGGAGAGCCCGGACCCCCCTCTTATTGCACTGAGGAAGATCACGGAGGGAGTTTTAGTAGGTAGAAGTCCCACATACTCTAGTCTTTCACCCAGAAGCAAGGAATCTTTTAAGATTTCCCCGGCGATGAAAAAAAAAATTAGGTACCACCGCAGCTCCTATTTCTGCCGCTAAAAAGTATAGTGCAAACATTACTGTATTGCGGTTTGAAGGATGTTCTAGCTAATGAAATTTCTGTGGTAACGAGAAAACATACCACGTCTTAAGGGGACGAGTACAATGTGGTGGTGTGTATGTCATCCTAACGGAAATCACATTTTTGTGGATAGGCGTATCGCTCAACATCCGGTAAATGACTTGCTCGTCTTCTCATCATCGCATCATCAGCCGATAGAGGTCCACTGTTGGACAGAGGCCTCTCCCAAAGATCTCCACATCGATCAGTCCCGCGTTGCTCGTATCCAGTGGGTTCCCGCAACTCTCACCAGATTATCGGTCCACCTTCTGGGAGGCCTCTCAACAGTACGTCTACCGGTACGCGGGCGCCACTCCTCGCTTAGTCTAATAAAAAGAATATTTGATCGCTTGTATCACATTAGTTCAACTATGATCCTGAAAGACAGAGTAATCAATCAGTCAGTCTACAGTTTTTGGATCCCTGGATAGTAATGTAATGATATTTTTATGATTAAACTTGTAAACGCTGTAGAAGTTGTCTCGTGGCATAAGGCTAAGAGATCATTGCTGAGGTCGATATTATGATTTCATTGTAAGTGCAGTGTATACCACACCTAACGAAATATTGTTCTGGGCAGGCGTATCAATTACCACAAGTTGAACGGTTTGCTCGTCTCTTTGATTCGTAGAATAAAATAAAATTAATATTATTATCAGCCGATAGACTATTAACGTGTTCTATGCCATTTTACATAAAAAAAATTATATTTCCTTATTAAACATTTGAGTAAACACAATTCGTATATTACAATTAATGGAGTATTTTATTTCAATTAAGATAAGCGATATAAACGAAGGCGGTGGAAAAAAAAATTATATTTCCGGCATTTGAGCGCCGACCGCCGCCGCGAGCGAACGCGTTCCGTGCTGCGGAAATGAAATCGATTTAACACTTGCCCGATTCTGTTGCGATAACTACATCCTTATTGAAACTAATCCATGTAAAAATGGTTTCAGTCAGATAATGTGTACGTCGTTATCTAAATCGATGGATGTCCACAGCTGGACGTAGCTTCTGTAATATATTTTTAATTGTAATAATTTTATGCATATGTCGTGTGCGCCGTTTGCATATATGTAATGTCTTCCAGTGCACAAATAACACACAAGTGATACTAATGAATAAATTTCTATCAAACAGATGATTTTTTGTTAATTATAATTTAGCGTACTCTTATTGTGGAGATCTTTGTGAGGTCTATGTCCAGCAGTGGACGTCTATCGGCTGATGATGATGTACTTTTAAACGGCTTTTTTCGAAAATTCAAATTAATTTTTTTTTTTTTAATTTATTATACACGTCTTGGTCGTCTCGTCGCTTCTTACATTAAAATTTTCACCACCGGACGACTAGATGCACAGCGAGTCACCGTCCTTATGTTGTAGACATTCCCAATTTACGAACAAAGAAGTTCTCTTCTTCATTAAAACAGCAAAAGTAGCGCAACCACCTGCCGACGTCGGTGATCCCGTACAAATACGTCAGTTTTTTTTATTTAAGCATCGAGACGAGCGGGAAGTTCATCTAATGGTGATACGCCTGCCCATATCAACATGCCGCTAGTTAGAATGGTATACACTACACCTCATTGCGCTCGTCGCCTGAGACATAAGATGTTGAGTCTCGTTACCTCAGTAACTACACTGGCAACAGCGCCCTTCAAACCGGAACACAGTAATGTTCGCACACTATTGTTTGGCGGCAGAAACAGATGTTGCGGTGGTAGCTACTTAGACGATATCCGACAACAGAGACGTACCACCATTGTTTTCAAGAAATGCGTGAATAGGATGTTAATAGGTTATTGCGCCTTATCACCACAGAACAGAACACCACTCAACATCAGGTGGGATCGTGGCCAAACGTTAAATCTTGGCGATTTAAAAAAATTCAAGAAAACTGGATGTTAAAGCTACACAACATTTTTCTTCGCAGTTGGACCTAGAAAGTGAAGCAGAACTATTTATTTTAACAAACTGTTTTAGGTCTCAATGCACCAATGGAGATCTCACAGTTGGAACGTTAGCACTTAACCAATATTACTGCAATACCCTCGAGGATCTCCTGGCCGCATTTCAATTTAAATTGGATGGTCAATTTCGGAACGTGGCAGCGCGTGTGCGGCGCTGGAGAACGTCCATTTGTTGGATGAAAATGACGGGTTGCGGTGAAGAACCGACTCACGTAAGGGCTGCCAGTTGCGCCGTTTATATGGAGCAAGTATTTAAAAAAAAAAAACATTCATACTAAACGCTTTGTTGTTTACATTACTATAATTAAAATAATATCTTATCAACACTATCTCCTATTTGATTTTAATGTTGGCATTAAAAGTAATATCGTTATCGTTAATGTTTCTTGTAATGTATTTTTTTTTATTGTACAGACTAGCGCTTGACTACAGTCCCATCTGATGTTAAGCAGCGATATAGTCCTAGGTGGTAACGCGCACGAGTCTAGAAGTAGCCTATTCACTGTTCTCTTCAAAGGTTCCCACGTTATACCTGGACGGAAACACTGACGCCGGTAGACATCCAATCAGCTGATAGACGCCCACTGCTGGACATAGGCATAAAAAATATATTTATTTAACGACAATTTTAAAACATTACATGTTAAGGTACTTCTATGACTAGTTTTTTCGTCTCTGCACAAGTAAATATTCTATTTATATTATATATATATTTATATACGAATGTAGTTTAAAAATAACATTCCCGCGAATAATATACAAGGACGCGACGATACCTGAGTAGTGAGTCACAAACGACTCGATTAGATTAGACAAACATATTTGACATCAAAGAGATACGTCAGCGACATACAAAATAGTAATTGGCATGCAATTGGCAAATAAACGGTGGCAGCATGAGATTCGCAGCTGATTTATTTATCTCGTCTCGACGTCTTTACTGCGAGATGAAATGTGATGAATAATTAAACTTCAGTATTAAAAGCTATTTCGAAACGCATTAAATAACATATTACGTTGGACATATTATATATATATATATATATGTACATATTGCAAAAGTAAACTCGAAAGCAGGAACTGAAACTAAAATAATGTTATACAACAGTTTCTATTTCCTGTTGCCGGAGACCGTCTAGGTAAGTATCGCCAAACAGCAGTGTGCAAACGTCTTTGTTCCGGTTTGAAGAGCGTTATAGCTGGTGAAATTACTGGCGTAACGATGCTTAACATTGTATGTATCTGAGCGTGATATCATCGGTATCACATACCATCAAGTGAACGTCTGGCTAGCCTTGTCAAAATAAAACAGTACAAGACCGTGTTTTGTGGAATACCTTACAGGGGCCTATAGGGAGTAGTGATCGACCATCTGTTGAGGCACAGTACTGGTCGTCTGTTGCAATAGGCGCTGCGGTGGTACCTACCTAGGCGGTCCTGCAACAGAGACCTACCATCATTAAAAGTTTGAGTCCAGTGGATGTCTATTTTCTTTTTCAGATTTGTCCACGATCCAGTTCTGCGTTTGACTACGATCTAACCTAACGTCAAGTGGTGATGTGATCTGTGGTGGTAAAACGCACTAACCTAGTAGCGGCCCATTGATTCTTCTCTTGAAGACATATATTTGGACGGGAACAATGACGCCAGCAACTTGTTCTACTCCTTTGATGATCTATTCATTTTTTTTTTTAACGATTATCAGCTGTGATCTTCGAGTAGCCAAAAACATCGGATAGACGAATACGCTGTAGTTGAAGAGACATTTCTTCCCAAATTCGCTTCAAGACTACAGTGCTCTTCAGGAATATATTACATCATCATCAGCAGCAGATATACGTCCACAGCTGGACATAGGCCTCCCCCAAAGATCTTCACATCGATCGGTCCTACGCTGCTGTATCCAGCCACTTCCCGCAACCACAGTCAGTGTACCCTCCGGTACCGCTGGGCACTAGGGACCGTTATTTATAGATTCATATGGGGGAGATTCGAGCCATTTCCCACCACGCTGGCCCAATACGGGTTGATGGGATATGTTACATGAAACATTTTTATGCCTTCGTGTGCAGTGGAGTAGTTCTACTTCGTAAATGTAATGTCTCCCTTTGTGCATAAACAATGAATCGAGTGCCCCGCTTAGTCTGCCGGCGATGGCGATTCCTATCGATTCCATTCTATTTCCGTTTCCTCTATATTCAATATGTATGGAAACAGCACCACCACGCACATTTTGGAGACCCGGACCGATAAAGTGCGGATATTTCGAGACCCTTCTTTTTTCAAATCTTACATGTGTGTTGAAGATTGCTCCTTGCTTTTTAGTTCGCATTGGTATTTATCTTTTAGCAAGTAATATCAGCTATATTGCAATATTAACTTAATTTTTTTAATAAATTTTTAAATAACTTAATCAATAATTACTTGTCAATAACAATTAGTTACCGGTATGGTTAAAATCACGAAGGAATATTAACAGATTTTTATAAAGATTATATATATTTAAAGTTATTTGTTAGAATATCGTTGTCTACAGTGGGCTGTCGACATTAGATCTCAAATTTTTTGGTTAAGCTAAAGCACGGTAGACTTAATGTTGGGAGGCCCCCCACAACGTGGACCGACGATCTGGTGAGAATCGTGGGAACCCACTGGATGCGAGCAACACGGGAACGATCTATGTGGAGATCTTTTGGGCGAGGCCTATGTCCAGCAGTGGAAGTCTATCAGCTGATTATACCACAATAAAGCTGGTGGTGAAGTTTATAATATCATATTAAGTCAGATCGGTTCAAATAACACTAGCAGCAAATAATCTCTGTGTCTACGTTGAAGTGATGGTTACCCTAACATCCGGATATTCTCATATCGATATTTTAATGGGTCTCTGTCACCGGATACGTGCATCTCTGAGAGATTCAGTAATAGGTTGTAACTTTTTCAGATCCTACTGCCCGTGCAGAACTAAGAGGCGACTGAGGACTGGAGAGTTATGACAGGAATTCCACACAAGACATCTATTGGAGTAATAACGGTGCCTAATTGCATGCACTAATGACTATCGCCACAGTTACATACTAATTGTAACTGCTGTTAACACAGGACGCCGCAATAATACTGACCGTTAGTAACCACTAAGCCGCTGGAGGCATTTTTAATATATAAAGGAAATAACTGAACTAATAGAAAACTACGAGGTAAATTGAGTATTCACTGATCCTATATCTGTTTCGCCGGAGATCAGATAAACGTTGCTGGTTATTAAATTGTAAAGTTACATTCAGGACATGGCTGTTTTCATATTAACCATAGACGTCATCTATCAATAATTATTTGTTTTGTTAATATCATATACTATGGATTAGGTTTTTGCAGGGGTGTAAGGGAGTTCCGAACAATAGGTCAAGCGACCCAAGCCAACCTCACCTGCTCGTGGTGCACCCTGCTAATCAACAAACGACGCTCTGGCTGATATCAACCCGTATTGGACCAGCCTGGTGGGTAATGGCCCATGTCCGCCCTATGAACCCCAACAAGCGACGGCTTCTGTTGTCTGGTGCTGCCGACAGCGTAAGGCCGATCGATGTGGGGATCTTTGGTGAAGGCCTATGTCCAATAGTGGACGTCTATCGGCTGATGATGGATTAGGTATCTCATCTCTCTTCCCAAACATGTTTTTCCGCTTTGTTGTGGCAGTGGGGTTCAGTAGCCGTGGCTTGGATACCCATTGTTTGCATTTGCTAATTTAATGTAAAGTAAATAATAAATTTTATAGATCAAACAAAACTAACTTAATATTATTAAACTAATAATATATAATTAAACTCTTCAACGAGATTTACAAGATTAATAGTGTACGTAACAATCTGATGCGAGAGGGCGGCAAAGGGATAGGTGTCCTCTTCACTACGCGGGGCCCATAACCGCAACAGAATCGCTCACGGCATGCAGCTCTGACATTGACAGACAGCTCCACACCGCACCGGCACCCGGCTGGGCCTGATTAACGGCACACCTCGATCAATAAAGCCCAATCACCAATTATAGTTCACCACGAGCGGCGCGGCCAACGGATTTGCCACACAACTTAGGGTAATGAGGTAGATCTCTTTTAACTGCAACTCTGAAATCTTAAGTAATTACGAAGAAATCGTAGAAGTCGCAGATTCAAAGCGATGTGGAATATCATGATGCTGTGATAACAATACCATATCACTAGCACCTTGTTATGGACAGAGGGTATCATTTAAAACAAAATATTTTATAAGAAGGAGACGAGCGAGACGTTCACCTGATGGTTAATGATACAGTTGCTAATAAAAATATGACGTTGGTTAGGATGGTATACACTGCACCATATTGAGCTCGCGTCCTTGAGACATAGATGTTAAGTCTTGTTAAAAAGTTACAGCGCCCTTTAAACTGCAACACAGTAATGTTTGTTGTCTGCAACTGGAGCTGTGGTGGTACCTGCTGATCAAGCAACAGAGACCTACCACTAGTAAGTTATATGAAATTATTAAGACAAAAAAATACACACAACGTTAATGTTAACTACATAAAATCAAACTGGAGAAGGACTGTTTTTTTTTTTTGCTAAGACGGTTTAAAACACACACCGTGACTTTTAAACATTTTTTGGAATAAAAATTATATATATTATTTTATCATACTATAATAAGATATATAATCTACTAGCTGTTCCCTGCCGGATTTGCTGGTCACAACGCCCTAAAAGAGGTTGCGAGGGTGTTCTCAAAATATATCATCATCAGCCGCTAGACGTCCACTGATAGACCTATGTCTATCGGAGGCCTATGCCTCCGCCAAAGATCTCCACATCGATTAATCTTGTGCTACCCGCAAAACCGCCAAGCTGTGGTGGTGTGGTGGTCGTTCGTAAAGATTCATATTAGGGAATTTGGAACTTTTGTCACCACGCTGACCCAATGCGGGTTGGTGGAAGCTAGAGCCATGTTTGTTAAATAGCAGGGTGCACCACGAGCAGGTGAGGTAGGATCGGGTCCCTCGATTTCATATGCGTAACCCCTTATCCCCCCAAAAAAAAATTGTTTAATGTACTCGTGGGTTGTTAGCTACGAGCGCTCGGAGCGCTGCAAGTCTAAAGCTATTTATGCTCGGCGCGCTGCAATAACGGCGTTGGCTTATCTTTTCCTCCCCATTAGCCGATTGAGCAGACATGAGACTTTTGTTTGCAGCGCCGCCGGTGCATCATTGTGCAGTGTTATTCAGCCGCGGCGCTGCAACTGGCGAGAGGCAGCGGGACAGGATTGTAAACTATCTTATTTAATTGTAAGGATGTTACTTTGTCAAATTAAAAAAAATCTTGGACACTTCCCTGATAATTGGAAGTAGTAATAATGTCTCATTTTGCTTATATTGTTATATTTATTATCAACGTGTCATAGAAGAAATAAGAATATCCATTCATCCATACATCCATTCAAGGAATTACTTATAACAAACTACTAATTAGAGATTAATTAGTGTAGATAAATTTTATATATATAAATGTAACAGATTTCCGCCTACGTAGAGACTCGTCACGAAATCTCTGGCACCGTAAAATTTGGAGACTTGAAATTTGATAGGAATATTCCTTTTGCCATGTATAGATCAGCTTAGGAAAGGGTGGGGGCGGTGAGTTGCCGCCGGGCGGGATAATATCTGACAAATTTGAAACCTAATTCTATATTATGGACAGCAAACCGCTGGTGATGCTTTATCGGCTGATGATGACACCTAAGCGGGCCGGAATAACTAGTATTAAATGAAGTATAAATTGAAACCAATGTAATACCAACTATGGTACTTGTATAAGGATTCATATACCATGATCACTCGAATTTTAAATTCCGTTACCAAGCAGTAATGTAAAAATGAAATTGTGTTACGGTTTGAAGTACACTGTGGGTTGGGAAATTACTTGACTATAAGCTTATAATATTGTCTCAATTAGTTGACACAAATACAATGCTGGTGACAAAATAAAGAGCAAGGCAGATCAATCACCACCATGTTAATGTCATGTTGGTGTCGTTGCTTTGTTAAATATTTTAAAAACATTAACAAAATTTACTATGTTAATTTTCAAATCTTCTCGCTACCGCTTATGAATTGCGGATGCAGCACGGAAATAGGAACAGAGTTATAAAGAAGACATTGTGTTCCGTTGATTGTTATTGTCAGTTTTAGCACATTCTGATGAATGATAATTGGAGAAATTCACCACACAATACCACCCGCCAGACGTTTTTGGCGGCGGATGTGGAAAATGGGCTGCGGCATAGATTCTTCGAATGCTCGCTTCTTTTATTTCCACTATTCTCAGTGTATTGTAGGAATGCGAGAGTACTGAAATTAGGCTAAGGGTCCGCCGTAACGACGCCATGATTGCGACGAAGTTCTACCAATATAATTTTTTTTTGTAATGTGAATGTTTTATTATATATTTTAGTAAAAAATGCATGCGGTAAAATATCTATAAATGTACCCAATTGGAAAAATATATTCCATTAATATTTATTTTATTATTCAACGAGGCAACGACAGCAGCAAGATGTTCACCTGCTGGTAAGTAACACGCTCATCCATAACGTAGCGGCTAATTATGATGATGTACGCAGCACCACAATGCGCTCGTCGCCTTGAGACACATGATGTCGAGTCTTATTCCTCCGGGGTAATGAGGATCCACATCTTATGTAATAATGTATAGAAGGGTAAGCTGTAGCTGGGGATATTACTGGTAATTTCACCAGCTGTAGACTACCTTTCAAAGCGGAATACCGTAATATTTGCACTGTACTGTTTAGCAGTAGAAATAGTCGCTGCGGTGACAACTACCATCTACCTAGACGGTCTCCGACAAAAAATAATGATGGGGTAAATCAATATACATTACAATTATTATAATGTTATATTAATTGTTTATAGATAGAAATGGGAAAGTATTGTTAATAACAAATACCAAGTTAAAAAAAAATATTTACAGTTTTAAAATTTCAGCTGTTTGTATTTTTATGTGTCAGACCAAAGTAAGCGTGGATGGAATGTGTGAAAGATGACATGTGTAAGAAGAGTATGGATTCAGATAATACTGCTGATAGAGGGATATGGAAGAGAAGTCCATACTGTGCCGACCCCACATAGCTGGACAAAGGGCAGCAGGAAGATCCCTGTTTGTACTTTAGTTTTTACTTCTGGGTTCTCTACGGTGTACTTTCCTTTCTCTTACCGTAGGCCAGGTCTCGCATTTTTCAGCAAGTTCTGAATTTATTACAGCTCGTGTGATTAATAAATGTTTCGGCGGGGCGAAGGCACGGCAAGGTAGGCTGCTGTCAACAAGATTTTCGGTGTAATCCTTCAGCCGTCATCTGAACCAGCCGAGATAATGTTGTGTTATTAATAAGATGAGAATTGGAAGCGCATGAATATTGAATTGTTTGTGAATACATCGTATAATGTTAAAAAAGATATTTAGGTTAAAAATAGATGCTAGGTCTCTGTTGCCTTCCCTGTAATCTCGAGCTATAAGGAAAGGACTAAGTTAATGTTTGCCGGATGATAAGTACGAGGTGATCTAGTGCTTCTCGTACCAAAGCGTGGGTGCCGAGGTGCCTACAGCTCTCCCTGGGACGTGCTCAAGGCGTAGTGACGGGATGGACCGGTGCGTTCCGTAGGAGATTCTGGGTAAATTCCCACTTAATCTTAATTTTCCCCCAGAAGGAGTAACCTTTTAGAACATTTCCCTTCCGACAGCAATAAAAAGGTTTCTGCTGCTGGAAACTTCCACCGACAAACAGTAGTGTGTAAACGTTATTATACACAAATTTATTTCGAAATTTTTTTAAAGACAGTAATCAACCAGTCAGTCTACGGTTGTTGGATCCCTTGACAAGAACTTGATAGACTTTTAATCTCTTCCTATTTGATATTTCATAGAACGTGGATGAATGCTTTAGTATTGAATTTCTAAATGCTGTAAGGAGCTGTCTAGCCGCTTAAGGCCAATAGATCTTTCCCGAAGACGGTATGTTGGCTCATGATAGCCGACGAATTTACATTATGATCATCATCATCAGCATCAGGCGATAGACGTCCACTGATGAACATAGGCTTCCCCAAACATCTCCACATCAATCGACCCCGCGTTAAGTAAGTACTAGTGGTTACTGTTCCAAAATTTATTTTTTTCCAGTTTTTTTTACATTTTATCAAAATTGTTAGTTTGTCTACGGTAATAAAATGTATTCTAAAAACATTACAGAAATGTATAGATATGCGAGGAAAAAAAATTTCCTTATGCAAGGTAACTGCAACCGGTTTCATGGAAATTGGAAATGGACTAAACGGAGGCTGTGCATGTAAAATGCAGTCGATGCGACTTTCAACAAATTGGATCATAGCAACATTGCTGGGTGAAGGATAAAATGCTGGATACATTTATATTTTTATTTGAAACTTATAGTTCACTTATAACAATGCTATGCTAGTTAGGATGATATTCACAACACCACATTGTGCTCGTCGCCTTGGGACATACCATGTTAAAGTTTGTTACACCAGTAAATTTATTACCTACAACGAGCTTCGGAACGCATTAATATTTGCACACTACTGTTTAGCGGCTGGAATAGGAGCTGCGATGATACCTAGACGGTGTCCTAAAATAGTGACATACCACCAGCGAACTGAATACATTGATTACATTTTTTATCTTTTCATCACTTCAGTTTATAGATTTTTAGGTTGCTGACCAATGTAACACGGAAACATCTGCTTAGATTCCGAATCTCTATATATAAACGGAGTTTAGTTGGTTGTAATTTTTTTTTTGTAAATTCTCCTACCCCTTAATAGCAAATTAATAAAAAATTAGATGGAATTCATTGCAAATAAAATAAGGAACAAGTTTTTCCTAATATACACTATGTAGAAGAATTGGTCTTCCTTTTCGTGAGCTTCATTAGTGAAGGCTTTCCTGACTCCGGTGCCTCCACACCGGTGTTATTTTTTTGTGAGAGAGGAAATCTAAAAATTCAAGGTTATGTGGGATTACGTACCCATTAAATTCACCCTCGATGGCTACGAAAACTCTTAAGCAACACGCGGGTCCCACCCTATACTGTGGCTAAGCACATCCGAAAAGCGGGCAAAGCTCCCTATAGCACCAACGCTCTTTGTTACGACAAATACAACACCACCTTGCATTTGCTATCCTCCTAAGCCTGGCTTATCGATCCTACCTTGTTCAGAGCCCATGAACCCGAAAACTCTTTAAGTCCCCTTCGACAAGCAGGACTTACCTTAGTCCTATTCGTAATTAGCTGAGAGTACAGTGTCCTAGGAACAGACATGTCGAACCATAAGAACTAATCAACACATAAATCCTCGTCAATACATTTTAGAATAACTGAAGCATATTATAATATTAATCAATTATTTATCGAGGTTATATCGCTCTATAACAAAAACATATAACACCTTAATAACATTACGAATCAATTAGCTTCAATCAAAACGATCCTCGTAAGTCATTACATAAACCGGAAGCCGTTTACACTACGCGTCCGTGTAAACCGTTACAAAGGAAATTCCTACACGTGTATGTATCCTTTGCCTCGTAACAATAAGACTTAAACTCAATTAAACGGGGTTTAAATTAACTTTGTTATTTAATTAATTTGCGTTTGTTTAATAACGATTTTATTACTCAGGTGAGAAGAGCTACGTGGTTAAAGCAAAAGTAAACTTTACGTATGTAATGAAATACATGGAAATGGGTGGGTAGGTGAAAGTTTTCGCGGTGCGGTAGTAAAACCGTGGGACTAACGCGTGGTACAATTTACAAACGTGTAACAATTGTGTAACAGCAGAACAACGATGCCCACTTTTGAACATAGACCTTCCACCGACATGGTGACGAATAAAGCATAAATATATTTATAGCATAAATTACAAAGAACGAAAGCCTGATGATGGAGAAAGATCATGGAGTGAGAAAAGCATGAGAGGACGTAGGATAAAACAAACTGCCAGGTGGACCGATCATCAGATCCAGATCCCACTCGAATTTAAGTGATGATGATTATAAAACCTAGTAATTTTAGATTTGTATGTACAGCAATAATTGCATAGGAAATAGATAATAGTAATATTACAAGTAACACATAAGGACAAGCAAGGATGAAATTTCTACCACTATCAGTCATTTTATAAAGGCTCTATTGCTGGTACAAATACATATACAACATGAGAATGTCGTCACTAACATAAATTATATTTATGAAAGAACTTAAACATTGCTCATCATCGTCATCAACCGATAGACGTCCACTGCTGGATATCCGCCTCCCCCAACGATCACCATTCCAATCAGCCCTGCACTGCCCGTATCCAGCGACTTCTCGCGACCTTTACCAGATTGTCTGTCCACGTTTTAGAGGGCTACCGTCGGGCACTAGGGCCTACCTTTTGTAAGGGTTCGTATGAGGTGACAAATATTACTTAATATCGATATGTCTAGGGACGCCTATGAATTATATTCTATAACGAAGTAACTATGATATATTGTTTTATTTAGATGGTGTAATTATACTATAAATGTAAATTAAAAAATATCTCTGCTTTTAATAGGCAACTATTCAAAAAAAGTTAAGGACTAAAGGGGGGCGGGGGATATTATCGTGAATAGCAACTGTTCCATAGAGCTCAATACAGATATAAATTTACAAATCTAACGGGCAACCCTCCAATAATGTAGAGGCACTTTAAAGTGACGGTCAATGGTATCATCATCATCATTATCAGCCGACAGACGTCCACTGCTGGACATATGCCTCCTCAAAGATCTCCACATCGATCGGTCCCGCGTTGCTGGCATCCAGTGGGTTTCCGCGATTCTCACCAGATCGTCGCTCCACCTTATGGGAGGCCTACCAACACTACATCTACCGGTACGCGGTAATGGTATCAATATTATCTAATTTGAAATAGCCATTTGTTATAACTGTAACGTAAATGATATTTCAAGTAATTATGTTAATTCCAAACGCTCCCGTTCATCACTCGAAATAACGTATCCATCGCGGGCGCGTCGATGCGAAGCGCGACGTTTTTTTTTCGCATTGCGTGTGTACGTCACATACGTAACAACGAAACAATTCGACTGCAATCGATAGAAAAACTGATTACGCGGAGTTACCACACGCGAGCTGATGGAATTGTTCGCCAGGCTACCCTACATGGTTGCACGAGTAAATAATGTTGTTTATGTAACAGGAAATTAATTAATCAATGCAATGCAATTCAAAATTAGATCATATAAGAAATAAGGATATTTGTGGAATTGAAAGTCACCGACGCAACTTTAAACTTACAGGAAGGACATATCACTCGAAATATTGAAGGCTCATGGAGCTATAAGATGCTCAAGTCGTAGCCGAGTGTTAGAAGAAGTAGTGTTGGTAGGCTTGATCACTAGAGGATGCGGCTACCGCAGAATCGATAAGTATAGAGATCTTTGAGCGAGATCTGTGTTCAGCAGTGAAGCGATTTTTAGATGATTATCTTAAGACATCCTTCGCATGATCATCTTTATCAATTGATTATTACAGTAAGCAGTAATAATATCAAAATGGGAATATTATCAGGGTATTGGTCTGTCTTCACAAGAATAATAAAGGAGTGGAACAACATCCCGGTGTAGGTGTTCGCGTACAAATACGACGTGGGTGGGCTCAAGAGTGAATGAGCCTGTTTCTAAGTTAGTGCGCCGTATCACCACAGATCAGATTTCAAGTGTGATTGTGGTCAAGTGATAACATTATCAATTAAAAAAATAAATGTCATGAATATGATAAAATTAACGAAGATATGACTTTTTGACTTCCAGATAATCCAAATTTTGCCTGGACCAATATTGAGAAAAATATGAATACTTGAAATATGACAATTTGTTATATATGTTCCATGTTGGTGTTCAAATGGTATTTTACTTCATGATAATTATATGGTTTAGAAGGTAAGCGCATATACCTAGAAGTAGCAAATTCACTTTACTCTTGAATAAGAAATTTGACTACCACCACCACCTTTTCCTTGAAAGAGATGGATTATGTATATCTTGTCTTAATGAACTCTTCGGAAGCTGTTATTCCGTGGCGATAATCTAAAGTAGCGCATCTTCATTCATCTGCAACTTCTACGTTTAGTGATTGCGGCTATTTTACATAAATAATGTTAAGTGTTTCAATTTTAAACACTTCTGTATGAAATCCTCTCAGCGTGAAGCGGATGTTAGGATTAGTTGAGTTCTGTTTAGTTTTGGATCCAGACTTTATATTTAGTGTTCCATCACTTGTACTCTGTGATTTGTTTGAATGGTGCCGTCGATCTGATTGATATAACAAATCTAGATTCACGGAGCTGCAATTATGTATGGTTTCTGTGAATTATTAAAATATTTGAAAGTTTTACTGTATACACTACTAAAAATGTTTATAATGAATACAGCAGGAGACAAGCAGGTTGTCGTATATGGTTTTTATTTCGTTATTTTACAATTAAATTTCCTAGTCTTCTTCGTGTGTCCTATAACCTAAACCAATTTGTGCTGTTGGTCAAACCGTCTAGGTTCCCCAGCAGCACCTATATCTACCGCCGTACGGAAGTGTGCAAACATTAATGTTCCGAGTTAAAGGGCGCTGTTACTAATGAAATTACTAGTTTAACCAGGCTTAACTTCTTATTCCTCAGGGTGTATCATCCCGACTAGCGCCACGTTATAGATATCATTTACCATTAGCGAAACGTCCTACTCGTCTCGCCGGATATGTGGAATAAAAAATGAACTAGTTGTAGTATATAATAGATCCAGATAATAGTGTAAATAAATTCCCTTTTACTTGATGACGCACAGTGGTGAAATTGTACTAAACAACATTACATAGTTGGGTGGGAAATCTAGATAACTTTTCAGTTGAAAGAGCTCGCGTGGGTGGAAAGGAAGGTGAGTAGTAAATTGAATGAACCGGAGACAATGCGACACTGATTACACAATTTGTTTCTTCGAAACTTTCTAATGAAATAAACTAGATTTAATTTTGAAACAAACATTAGTTAAGACATTATTGTTTTTCACGTTTTGACGGTGAACTTAGTTCTTTATCATGATGTATTTTGTCCGATTGGAAAGTCTCCTCTTTCTCTCTTCGGAATATGATAGCAAACGGATTTCTGGTTAGAAGAACTATATATTGTTTTTCATTTGTTCCACCATGTTAATAGCGACAGAATGATAATTATTTACTCCGACAAGTATACATGGTTTGAACGTTCTCAATTACATCACCTAGTGATGGTATATTTGGTTTGCTATACAAGACAATTTTGAGAAGCAGCGTAGACCAAGCCAGCTTCCGTGACGGTAGGTGATGACCGTCGTCTATGACTAGACCGCAATTCCGAGCAGTCGTCGTAGCCAACCGGTCTTCGTCATAAATTCGTTTTCTTTATTTAACTACACGTATATTTTTAAAAAAAGACCTATGTCCAGCAGCGGAAGTCCATCGGTTGAAATGATGATGACGATGACGATATTTTTAACTACAGTAAGTTCAAACTCTTATTAATAACTCACGACTATATGACTGACCTTTATATTGAGTATTTTAAGCTACATTGATTATAATTATGATGATGTATAACTACTGCTGTGTACATTTTATTTCATTATTTTTTTTTCAAAAGATGTTTATCCTGTTAGTCTTTTTAAAGACTTAAAGGACTACATAAAGCTCAGAGCCATCGGATCCTGCATACGGAAGATTAATTACATTATAAAAATAAATGATACCACATCGTTGTATATAACTTCACTTTAAGACGAGACGAGAAATATAAGAGAGAATTGGACGGGAAGTGATGAGAATTAGAATTAGGTAAATGGAGAGGTTTAGTAAATAGGTAGACAGATGTCCCTGGACACAAACAGCGCAAGACTATTATGTGGAATACATTATAAGAGAACTATGTTCAGCAGTGGACATCCATCGGTTTAGGTGACGATGATGATGATGACACGGAAAAAAAACAGGAAAAGTGTATCATTAAATAAATATATATTATTATTAGAAGAGTGTGAATTTAGATATGGCGGCTGATAGAGAGATGTGGAAGAGAAGTACATACTGTGCCGACCCCACATAGAATGGGAAAAGGGCAGGAGGAGGAAGAACGGCGGAAACTATGCGGTCGTTGGAGCAGGATTTGGTCTGAAATCAAACTCTTAAGAGTCTATAATAAACGCACTGTATATGTCGAATTTGCTCGATACAAATATTCAGAGTTCCGACTTCAGTGGGCGCATTAACCAGTCGGTTGAATAGCAGAAGAAGTTTCTCAGCGCGCAGCATGCATCGTTGGCTTCCTTGCGCATTACAGATATGTTTGTTCGAGCATACCGCCGATGGAACCGAACGGCAGCATTCCGACCGGATACACCTGACAATTATTTACTCTTCATCGATCCTTGATTTATTTTTAATTCGACGAAGAGACGAGACGAACGAGATGTTCACCTGATGGTAAGTACTATACGGTATACAACTTACCTATAACAACATGGCGTTAGTTAGGATGAAACACATAGCATCACATTGTACTTGTAGCTTTGAGACATTGTACGTTAAGTATCGTTACCGTACTAATTACATCAGCTACAGCAACCTTTAAACCGGGACACAGTAATATTTGCACAGTACTGATTGCAGCCATAATAGGCGCTGCTGTGGACCTAAACGATCTCTGGCAGCAAAGACCTACGACCAGTAAGATGGTTACAATGCGTTACAGTCTAGGTTAATAAAATTACTGTATTACGCTCTAAAATGACAACTGCTGCTGATAATTTCTATCGAGTAACACATTCGTGCTTTAAGCAGTAACAAATTTAACAACGGGCGAATGATTTTGTAATCTTATCGCTAACAATTTTATGGAAAAGAACTTGGGAAATCCAAGTACCACAAAGCAGTAACTACGTTATGAGTACAATTTTATTAGTGCGAACTACAAATCCGGCCCATAGGGGGTGCGAAAAAAAGTATTTCATTTCCCTTTACATGGTCAAGTTTTCCATAACAACTCGTTGACCGCAGGCGCGCCTGTTCCGGTTGGTGGCCAAATATTTGCAGGCAAATGTGTGCAGTGATAGGAAAACTGTGCGCGAGCAGAACTTAGAGCTTCGTTATTGAATTCTTTTTTAGGGTTCCGTTGCTAATAACAGAAGGAGACAGTGTACAATAAATTTTGTTCCTTTACCTTTTATTTAGACGAAGCGACGAGGCCAGCAAAACGTTCATTTCTAAGTTGCACGTTTACCGATAACGCGGTGGTAAATTGATATATACAGCACCACATTGCGCTCGTCACTTTGAGATATATGTGGTAGATCTCGTTACTCCAGTAATTTCACTAGCCACAGTGCGCTTCAAATCGGAGCACAGTAATGTTTGGTGGCAGAGATATGCTCTGCGATGGTAACTACATAGATGATCTCGGGCACTGGGGACCTAATACAAATAGATTTTAAAAAAAGTATTACTAGGAGAAATATATATGGGCTTAAAGAGTCGCCATTAGCAATGACATGTTCAAATTGTTAACATATGAGATGAGAGCCTCTTCATCATCTTAAGTGTTATTTTTATTTACCATCATATGAAACTGAAGACGAAATTTTTGCATGTTGTAGGTAAAATATAAGTAAGTAATGACGACGATAGATAGTGAACTCTGCCTTTCGACTAAAGTTTTCAATTAATCAAAATATCCGTTTCCGTTTTAAAATTGGTATGTTATACTTCTTTCTATTTTTTATTCAATTGTACAGTTGTTAATTAGAAGCCTTTTCCATCAACCGTTAACTTAAAATCCATTGAGCACATGACAAAGGGGTAAGCTTCAAAAAGCAATCTCCCCACACTATGTACCTTTGAACCGCTCACGAGCTGACGCCTCGGGCTGTAGATGAAATTTCACCACTGATAGCGGAAGTGGCCACTGAACAAAGCCATATTGGGTACGTTGTTTGCTAAGCTAAAAGTTAGGTTACGTATATTGTACACACTATAACTTGTTCAAAGTACTTAAAGGTTTTAACTTTTTATATTATAAACTGGGTTAGTTACTGTGTAAATACATACGGTTGTTTTTTTAAATTAATTGGATGTCTCTAAAAGTTAACTTTTTTAATGAAATTTATCTAGTTTTTTTTAGTTTCTGATTGTCCAAAATAGGTCACATTGGAGAAACTCTATAATTAAAATGACCAAAATACTAGTGTCTAAATTTAAATCGTTTCTTGATTACTTCAGACCGTAAAAAATTATAATAGTCATAAAAATCGCTGGAATTCACTGAGCTCAGCGCAAGACCGTGTTTTTTGGGAATACCTTACGAGTGACCTTTGTCCAAAAGTGGACGTACATTGTTTAAGATGATGATGATAAAAACAAAGGTTTGAAAAAAGGTATGCTAACAAAATTTACAGTAAACCACAGCTTCTTTCATTTGGACTTTTCAAAACTATTGTGATCAATATTTAATAAAAAAAATGTATATAATACTGAAATTTGATAAAAACTGTTTAAAAACTATATGTTACATTTATGTGGATACTGTATCGTGACAGCAGTTCGAGGTTATATTTTATTTTCTTCTCATACGTTTTCCAGACATGCTCGCACCATCATGCTCAAAGGCATATCGGCAACGGAAGTGGCTGTTTATCGTAATATCCGGGCGGTGATTTATGACTTGCAAACTATGAGGAAGTGCGGTTCGAATGTTACGCGAAATATATCGCTACGATCGTGTAATGTTGTCATCGATTAAATAAATCGATAGAATAAATGACGCGGTCGTGTCGACTTGTCTACGATAGTTTACCGCACATATAGGGACCGTGAAATTTTTTCGTCATTGCATCCCCATCGATGTCCACAGCTGAACATGGATCTTCCCAAAATCCTTACTCATCAAACATAACATGCGGATTGCAAAGAGCAATACATTGGTAACGGTCACTTAGATTAAACTGCTACCATATCACTTAAGTTATCTCGTCCTTATTCGCTTTTTACTATAATCTATGGGATCAGCTAACAAATTATACAAAACTAAAATTCTTGTTAAGTACGATACTAATTAAAAATGTTACCAATATATATATATAGTCTTTCTTTTCTTAAATTAGGAATTTAAGTATACACGAAATGTAAATATCAAAAACTAGGTGTAGAGCTTCTAAATAGAATATCTCTTAGTGCTTTAAGCTAATTTTTACCATTGTGTGATAAAAATGCGATTCGTCTAACAAAGATCAATCGCCTCGAACAATAGCTATCGCTGACCTACACCAGGAGGAGTTGATTGTCAGACGTATCTCGTTAACTGCTGACTGGTTTAACTGGTTCATATTTACAATATTTGTATAATTGAATAAAATGTAAATAAAAGAATTAGGAGTACTGATGAGTACGTAACACCCTACTTTGTAATAATATTTAAATTACCAAGTTAATGAGATTTAAGATGTTCGATAGTGAATAATGAAGCTTAAACTCAAGGCCATACAAAATCTATACGAACTGTGGCTTTATTGTCATTTAGTCGATCAATTCGGTCAACATATCTTTCGCCATTGTCTCAGCCATCCATTCATCTCATCACTTTTTTGAATGAGAAATAGGAAAACAACTTTCAATCACTTCGAATCCTTTGAGGAGGCTCTGTAAGCGTAGTATTTTCCATTTGCTAAGCGTAATACGAAACCTGCGGGAAATAAGGCGGGGTTTGAATTGAATTCAAACAAAGGAGTCTCGGTATCTTGTAAGTATCGTCCTTTGTCTCAGCGCGGAACGCATGAAGCGGCACAACGCTGAGGGTGCCGTTTCAATGCCAATTTGACGAACTGGAGTACATATAGGACGAGGAACCGTAAATTACGATACTTTATATCTGTCATGAAAAGGTTAGTAAGCGAGTTATCATATATATATATTTTTTTTGATAGTTTACGTACCGATCGATGTGGAGATATTTGGGAGAGGCCTATGTCGAGCAGTGGATGTTTATCGGCTGACGATAATGATGATTACGTACCATATAAGCGCCTATAAAGCCGACGCTGCAAATGTTCCTCCAGCTAATGAAATTAACGGAGTAAAAAGACTTGAAGTCTTTTGTCTAAAAGCAACGAGTGTAACGGGATACAGTGTAAATATCTTAATTAGTGTCTTTCGTACACGGTTCAGCTTGTACACTTTCTTCATATTTGTATATGCAGCGGAAATAAACAATAGATTACTTTTGAATACAGTTAAACATATTATTTGATTGTAGAAAGGTTTGGAAAATCTGATTATGGTTATGAAAATAGAAGACACGATTTTACAAAGTTCAATCTTGTAAATCAAATGAAAAACTGGTCGACATCGAAACTTTACACGATCGCAAGAGACGCGCTAAATAGAAACCGATAGCGACAGATCATCCGCTTCAGATGGAAACCTATCGCTGTGGATCGTAATCCACGTCAGATACGAGCTACTGTACAAAGAGAATGTAATCGTTATAATTACACAAGGGCTGTCATCCGAGAGTATGAATTAATTATCAGTTTGAAACTAAACACAAACTTAAAACTGACGAGTTAACTAATTGTAATAGATTTGATCTGAACACAACACCGCTAGGGGCAGATCAGTTCATTTGATCTTCGCAGCATTGAATACAAGTAAAATAAATTTGGGAAGTCAAATAGTCTTCAGTATTTTAAACTTTTATCTGAAGTGTTCATATAGAGATTATATTTTTTCTAGAATTTTTTTTTAAATTGCTTGAAGTGTACCTTTTTGAATATAATATTACATTTACAAATTTGTCTGTTAGTATGTTTTCTTTAAATCGACAAGTTTAGCGCTTAACTACAGTTCCACCTAAGCTTATTTTGTGATGTTGTCTGTGGTAGTAAGCACTAACTTAGTAACAACCTATTTATTATTTTCTAGAAGACACCCACGTCGTATTTGTATGGGAAGATAGGCGTCGGCAAGTTGTTTCATTTCTTTGCTGTTCTTATTAAGAACGAGGAGCTGAACATCTTTGTTCGCAGACTAATGATGTCCACAACATTAGAATGGTGAGTTGCCAAGCATCTGATCGACCGTTGGAGATAATTACAAGATTTTTCAATTAATTATCTTTTCATATTAAGCTCTTATACCACTTGCATCTTGTTCATATAACGATGCAACAGAGAAGTTAAATTTAATTGTTCTACTTTATCATCTTGGAAGCAATTTTATTAAGCATATGAAATTATGTAATCTTCTTAACTATTTACATCTTAATTATTTTTAGTGTGAAATCAACTTTGGGCTTCTCAAATCTGAACGAGAAAAGAATATTTAGAACAGTACAAAAAATATTTTAACACCGTAAGTATGTCAATAAAAATAAAAAAAAAATGTGGAAAGTGGTTCATCAAGTTGCCCCGGATAGCTGTAATGGGACCTCTAGATTTTCCCAAACGTCTCGTAACGACAAACTAAACAATATCAGGACGGTAATAACGAGCGGAGACGGCGAGACCACCACCTCGGCTCCGCGATTACAGTGGAGGGTAAGTGTTATGAGTTTGACCTGAACCGCGATTCGTGACCGCACCAACTTATATTTTGCTTTTCTTCAAAATAGCACCACAGTGTTGAAATATAGATTTGGCGATATATAAAGTTGGTATATTTGTGGCGTTACTTCGCAACTTAAATATATTAAGCTGACGACTCATGAAAAAAGCTTCATTATACAAAATATCGAATATTATTAAGCGAATATGGTAAAGTCAATAATGCAGCCCCGCATAACCGCCTCCACTATATCTAAAGATTTACTATTTCAAATTTGTAGATATACAAATAATATAGTTTATGCAATAGTATAATTTTTTAACAGCATGCATAGGGAGGAACGTGTAAACTTCACCATCTATAGTTTGTTGTGTGTGGAAAACAAAAAGGAAACGATCAACTTTTTCTAAATAAAAAAACTTACACATTCTTATCTCATATCCGGAATACATTTTCTCCAACTTACCTGAAACAAAATATTAATACATAAATTTATTATTAAGCAACATATGCAGCACTCATCCCCTGACGAATACTCTATCTCCTTCCAAGTAGTAATAAATAGCAGAGCAAACTTCTTAACAACCTTACATCATATACAACGTATTGAAGTACATTTGACATCATCTTCAACCTTTATTCGAGGACTTTGACGAGCTACTCATCAGGTGCAGGTGCTCAGTGGTTCATCTGGATGGTGAATACTGGTAGTTAATTTTAGTTACGCGAAATAGATAAATACGAAATCTTTTTATAAAATTATACATTTGTGTTCACAAATTACTGTGTTCCGGTTTGGAAGGGGCTGTAGGTAGTGAAATTATTGCGGTGAATGTGGTGTGGTGTATACCATCCTAAGTGGCAACACACTGTTATGATTTACCTTAAAGTGAATATATCGCGCGTCTCACAGCTTCCTACAATAAAAAAAATTATCGAAACTTTAACAGGTTAATTTTGTTCCAATACTGTTTCCAGTATCTCCTCTCGATTACAAACTTCTTTTTTATTCTACAAAGCGACGAGATGTGCAGAAGGTTTACCTGGTGGTATGTGATATGCCTGCCCATAACAACGTAAAGCTAGTTAGGATAGTATCTCTTCATTGTGCTCGTCGACCTGAGACTTAAGGTGTTGAGTCTCTTTACCAATATAGTTAGCAACAACGTCCTTCAAACCAGAACCCAGTAAAGTTTGCACACTACTGTTTGGCGGCTGCAATAAGCGCTGCGATGGTACTTAGTTAGATGGTCTCCGACAACGAAGACCTACCAGTAAACTATATAACTCCTGGTTAACTATAAGCATTCCGTTACCGTCGCATGACAAAGTCTTGGTTTCACGATAACCTACGCGGAGAGTGTTTGCTGAATAACGATACTATTGTATCGTGGCGTGGCTGATGCGTGTATCGCGGACCACGCGATGCGGTGCCTGCCGGTGTTAACCACTCACCGGGGGCTGCCACTCAATCGATACTCGATGAAGCTATGAAGGCATCTTCGCTTCTATACTATATAATTTACTAGCTGTTCCCCACCTGCTGTGCTGGCTGTGATATAGAATTACATTTGAAATTTGTCAGAAATTTACACACGTAACACGTCGCCATCCAAGCCCTTCCGGTGACTAACACCCTCACAAACCCTTTTAACAGTAACATGTAGTAAATTCCGTTTTTAGCTGACCTAAACTCGACAAAAGGAATATTTCTATCAAATTTCTTGAAATTCCTTTTGTCGAGTTTGCTTTTTAATTTGATAAGACTCTTAAGACTTGTCCCCAGGTCTTACTATTCCAAATATATCGAGATGAGTAGTGATATATATAGATGAGGTGTTAGTAGAGTTGAAGGAAATATAAATATTAGATAACCTAATTATATTCATCCCTAATGTATAATCTATTGATGCTCCATACAAACTTTCATCAAAATACTCTTCGGGACATATTTCTGAGATACTCAAAGGCCTCAGGACACAGTACAGATTTAAGCGTTAACTAAGAATGATATCATCATCATCATCATTATCATCAGTCTATAGACGTCCACTTCTCTACACAGGGTTCATAAAGAGGATTGATATAACACACATGGAACTGTAAAGTGCCAAAACATTTAACTAAGTAATTCTTAGAACATGTGAAATTTTAATGTTATGGATGATGGTTGCCTAATATCAGGATCAGATTATCATTACCTTGTATACACAATCTTATTACTGAGAAAACAAAAAAAAATATTGTTGGCTTCGATAACATCTTTAGCCCTCTATCCTGATCACAAGACTAGAACATAAAATTACTCGCTATTGTATAAGTATTTTAACTGAAAATCTGTAAATTCAATACAGATAAATCTATTCAGAAACTATAAACATTTCCCCTCCCCAACCCTTCTGTTAGATGAGAATTGTTTTATTCTTCTCCCGTATGGTATGTGTATGTTACTGGCGAAAAATGTCGGCCACATATGCAAAGTTGATAAATATAGCATTTTTACTTTATTTAGAATTTATGAAATTTACTAAGGTATCTTCCTTGCATATAGTAACAACTTGATAGATGGTGAGAGGCCACTGGCACATATGGCCGATTGCGTTCTGACTCTTCAGATAAGTGCTATCTGTCGTATACCTTATATCTTATCAAAGTTAATACAGAACAAAAATTACTCACTTTTTATTACTGCTAGTGAGTTGCCATTGCCTTGTAGTCTATCATAAATAAAAGGACTAAAAGTCCTGCATGTCGTAGAAGGCGACTAAGAGGGTTTTCGGGCTCATAGGCTTTGAAGACGGAGGCCTTCATTGTCCATTGATGGAGCCCGGGATGAACGACGAGTACGAGGTTGTCCAAAGTTTACCGAACCAAAACAGGGGTGTCGAGAAGGGCTATAGTCCTCCCTGGGACGTACTTTAGGCGCAGTACCGTAAGATACCGGTGCGATCCGTAGGATATCTCAGTGCCTCCCGCAACGCATTAAGGATGACCATCCAAAGAGTTTCAGTTTGTGCAAATCCCAGATAACCCTGAGTTCCACCCTGAAGCAGAATATCTTTTAAGAATTTATCGGGTTAATATTCCACATAACCTTGTCTTCCCCCCAAAAGCAAGAACCTTTTTAGAAGATTGCCCCTTCGATAATAAAAAAGAAGGTCTTTGTAGCCAGAGACCGTTTAAGTTCCAACGCTGCTCCGATTGCTGCCGACAATAATTAGTAATCATTACTATCTTCCGGTTTGAAAGCTGCTCTATAGCTAATGAAATTACTGGTGTAGTGGGACTTAATATGTTATGTTTGAAAACGTCGAACATAATGTGCGGCAGTGTATATCATGCTAACTAGCGTCATGTTATTATGAATAAGCGTACCATACCAAGTGAACGTCTCTACTTGTTGCCCTTCACACAATAAAAAAAAGCTGTATGTTTCTTTTTTGTTATAAAATTTATCGACGGGATGAGCGGGAGACGTTCACCTGATGTTAAGTGATACACTCGCCCGTAACAACGTGATGCTAGTTAGAACGTTATACATTACACACCACATTGCATACGTTGTCTGAGACATAGGATGTCGAATCTCGTTACCCCAGTAATTACACTAGCTACAGCGCCCTTCAAACCGGACCACAGTAATGTTCGTTCACTACTGTATGGCGGTAAGACCGGCAATCGTATAATTGTTTACAGATAAAGGGTAGTAGACAACAATCACAGTAACGTACTGACCAGCACACATTTAATCAGCTTAAAACAAACACAAGGAAAAATTATTTATTTTGTTCAGAAATAAGCTTAAAGCTTGGTTAAGTTTTTCAGGTCTCAAGAGGGGCTGTGGCTCGGAGTTTGCGGCGACAATTATTTCAATTTAAAGGTTATTTTATTATAATAATGGTTTCAAATGAATATCGCCCCGCTGGGGGATGAAACGCGAAACAAAATTAACATCCTTTATTTTTCGCAATAATTCGCTTCCAAGGATTCTCCATACACAAATGTAATTACTTATTTAGCTTTCTTATGTATGAGATAACAAAGATTTTATTTATTTAATTAATTATACAATTGTTACTTGTTTAGTTTTACTTTAACATTTATATTTTTTATCTGCAAGGTCTCTGCTGCATGTCTGGCTGTATTGTCAGGCTGTTAAGCATAAGACTAACGTAAGCCCTGACAGTCGTAGAAGGAGACTCTAATGGTTATCTGGTGTGTGGGCATTGAAGAGAGAACTCCGGATAGTCCATTAAGTGAGCCCGGTGTGAAAGACAGTTACGAGGTGGTATCGTGCTTGTTGTAGCAAAGAGGGGGTGCTGACGAGGGTTAAGGCACTGCACTGCTTAGGCAGTATAGAGAAACACCAGTGTGTTTCGTAGGAGATCCCGGAACCTCTCGAAAAATGCACTAAGAATAACCACCGAAGGAGTTTTAATGGGTACAAATTCCACATAACAATGTAGCTCCCCCTCTAAGCGGAATATCTTTTGATGATATCCTCCTCAACAAATAAGACTGTTGTTGGAAACCGTTTCGATAGGCACCAGGCAATGCCTATTTCCACCACCAAACAGTAATGTCAGTTCGAAAGGCAACATTGTTATGGGCAGGTGTAACACTTGTCATCAGATGAACGTTTTGTTCGTCTGGTAGCCTCGTTAAATAAAAAAATTACATCAGAGATTTTTTCTAATTATAAGTGAGACATATTAGTATGAATATAAAGTTACCTTTTTATCAACATATTAAGTAATAAGAGTAAGAAGAAAAGGCTAACCTCCTCAAGTAAGTATTGTGCTAAAGTTAGAAGTTACTTTCAAGTTCCGTTATATGGACTCGGAACGGATAGGAAAAAAAAAACAAAGATGGGAAGAAGGAAAAAGTAATGATTGAGGAATATCAGGGAATGGAGTGGCGTAGCTGAGGCGTCCGAATTGTTCCGCTGAACCGGAGACAGAAAGGACTGGACTACGCTGATCGCCAACCTTTACCAATTGGAGAGGCACTTTAAGAAGAACAAGCGGATAGGACTTAGCAAGTACTTAGGTTTTCAGTTCGTACTGTTTCGGATGTTACATGAGAGCTTAAATGTATTAAGTGTTCAATTTTCACTATTTTCGTTTCCTTAACATCGTGTGAAGCCCATTGTAGATAAAACAACTTACGACAAACAATAGTAACAGGCGTAAACTTAAGTTGGAAATTTAATCGGTAGCTTAGCTAGTTAGGAAAGTGTAGGAGTATCAAAGTTAGCGACGGAGCAGGAAGCAAACTGTAACAAGCGTGTTTAGTTTATGTTTTGTCACTTTAATAACGCTTTTCAAATATTCGTAGATTAAATAATAAAATTTCATTATTAATATCGTAAAAGTAAACGGAAATTAAGTAATGTTAAACTTAACTAAAGAGTAATCTTGAATTCACGCTTTCCAAACAGTAAGATATTCGAGATGATCTAGAGAAAATAGATCGTTGACTACCGCCAAAGTTCATTTGGTGATCCTGATGGATTAATAGACTTAACTGTTTCCCCTTTAAGCGAAAAATTGCAGTCCCAACAGTGGGAAAATTAAGCGAGCTGTTTTTTCATGTCATATTCGCTTACATTTTGTAAATAAGTATAAATAATATAGTTTAAATTCGGCGAATCCAATGGTCAGACTAGCTAATTTTTTTATTTTGAGAGAGTAAATTTTGGGAAGATACCACCTCTTCTTGGAGAATTCTCCTTCCATGTTATGTCTAAAGTTTTACTCACTAAAACCACCTTTCTGATTATCCGCGGAATATGAAGAGGTCACGAGATCTTTAACACTATATTGTAACATTCAATATTACCATCATGGACAGAGACCACGTCCAATTATCTATCATCCATTTCAGTCGTTGGTTTGAAGGCGATAGGGAGGGTCAAACGCCCCTTCCCTTCAAGGGCAAAACAAACAATTGCTCATACATCAACCGAACATTGAATGTTGACTAAAATGACACATCTAATCGTCTACTCCGCATTGTAGGAACGTTTCAAATGACAAAATAATTCTAGCTGTTACAGTGCACGCAACATAGTAATCACACTTCGGCAATAGGGGGTGATGGTAAACCCCCGGCGCTATTGGCGAAACTTGTCGCGACACTCGCCCGTGTAGAATCAATTTCGTCTGTCAAGGAACATCAACATTATATTGTATTGCTGTTAGATTAGATCGTGTCGGAACTTTGTTACGATGAGAAAAGTTGGGGAGAGTGTAGTGTATCCAGACTCTCTACGAGAGTTTTGGCTTTATCATTGATTGTAGCAGTAGTTCATATACGGTTATTTTTGTGTTATCGTCAAAGGGTAACGCAATATATTTTTGAGGAAATCTCAAATGACAAATGGTATATAAAAATTATTAAAGGTGCATGGTGTATTAAAAATTACCAAAGATCTGTCTCTCCTCTCTTCCTAGCTATTATTCCACATAGTGGTGGTATAAGTTTTTCTTTATCCATCCACTACTAAGTATCTTATGCAAATGTGCTTATTGGAGAAGACTCAAAAAATCCGCTAAAATACATTAAATTAAAATGAAATCACCACAACACATTTCTAAATTAAAAAGTTGCTTTTTAAAATGTAACCTTCTTTACATCCACCTAAAGCTATTATTATTATACATCATTTACATGATACTTTATTTGTAATATAGATATAAGTTGTAACTAAAAACCGATTGAACTAATATAACTTAGTTACATAACGACCAAAACATAACAGTACTCGTAGTGCCGGACGAGCCACCGCCAAGCGTAACTTAGCGAATAGGACTCGAACTTACACCGGATACGGTAAACGACGTTGCAACATTGTTATTCCGGTTCGGTTGAGGCCACCGCGCCTCGTTGAATGCGCGAAACTTTATTATGAAGTAACAAACATTACGTGGACGTAACTGAAGCTATTAGAAAACTTCATGGTATTTAACATTGCGGCTTGAAAAGCACAATCATCACGAGCGGCTGTTTTTGCGAGTTTTACACATTTGCTTGCTCAAATGAAGTTTTACTGGGGTAGATCTCTATTACCGGAGACCATCTAAGTGGATACCACCGCATCTCCTTTTGCACCCGACATAGAGCAGTAATAATACACAGCAGAGCGCATATAATGATGATGATACAGCAGTATGCAAACATTACTGTATTCCGGTTTGAAGGACGCTGTAGCTAGTGAAATCGATGGGCTAACGAAGCTTAACATCTTATGTCTCTGGAGGACGGATGTAATGTGATGCTGTGTGTATCCATATTAACTAGCGCCACGTTGTTGTCGGCAGACTTACTATCAAGGGAACGATTAATTTGTATGATTTAACACCTAAATATTCACATTACTACACGTGGAAAATTGTTATTTGTAATTATAATGTCGAAAAGTTTGCGCAATCACAAAACGGTCGGGCGGAGGCAGTAATCCCGTAAGCGGATCATCCCTATCCTCTCATGATCCCATTACGTCGTCAAATGCCCCGCCTACGTAAGTTCAAACTGTGATCTTTGAGCATACGTATCAATTTCAACGTGGCGATTTAAAAAAAGATATTAGGTGAATTGAATATGGCGCATGTCCAGCTAATGATGATAATACTTCTGTATAGATAATTTTTGAATATACTTTGAATGATTTGCACTTCTACTTTCAAATAATCACGTGTCCCAAGGTAGCCATCGTAAACTAATACTGTACGTTAAATCACAACAATAGTTAAATAGAAGGCCTCGTTTCTAGTTGATGCTGCTAATATGGTGAAAAAGACGATGACAATATCACATAATGGTATAAACATGGATATAAACACAATTTTTCTCATCATTATAGCCGCTATTCAATTAGCATGATTTTAATTTCAATAGCTTTGCGAGTCATCTACAATAATACTATACTCTCACAAGAGGTGAGAATATTAAAAAAACTAATGTCACTAACACTCACTCTTCTTAGTTATATATCTCATGTGGTTGTTCAGCCAGCTTTCCACCGCTATTCCAACATTTTCGTACTATCTTTTAATATTACTTGATGCATCTTTCCATTTTGTCTTGGATCTGTCTCCAATCGATATCATTTAGTATATATATATATATATATATTTGTAAACTTGACAATTCATCATCCTTAATAAATGAACGGTAAGAGGGAGAGACAACAGCCAACAGTTCATTAAACACCTAAACAAATAAAAGATTGCAATGTTCCCACAAAAATTGTCGATCTTTAAAACGAGGTCTGCAAGAAGGTATTCCTCGCTCCACACAGACTGTTATTTATTATTTCCAAGCAAACTCTTTGTAGGCTCGAATTGTTAAGGTTTAACGTTTAGGAAGCTCTGGACAATGAGACGCCTTTGAGTACCGGCGAGGCGAACGGCGGGTGCTTAATAAAGCTTTGAAACAATAACGGAATTTTGTTATGAAAAGTTCGGATGGATTATAATGGAGAATAAATTAAATTGTTTCCAGTTGTTGGGGACAAGGACACAGTTTTTCTTGCTTAGAATTAAACAATAAACGTCATTTCATGGCACAATAGCTATAAAAGCCAAGCACGAGCGGTATCTGCGTGCAAGATGTGAAACTTTACTACTGCTAAATGTATCATAGCTAAAACATTTCATATAAACAAAACTGTATTTAAGTAAGGATGAAAAACAAAATAAGTAAGATGAAGCATTTCAGTTATATACGTTAACAAGCAAAACACACGTTCATCTATCAATAAACATCGATTGTTTTTACTATATTGTGATAAGAGTGATTAAGAGTAACAGTCATCAATCAGAAGACGTCCATTATTAGACATAGGCTTTTCGATATTGCAGCTATGGAGCACTAGGAAAGTCATCGTTAAATATGGGACAAGGTCGGTTCAACCGATTGCGAATTGCCTGAAGTGGAAATTGAAAGATGCATAGGTTTCCTACGTCGAGCAATAAGCGTTAATAAAGTTAGTTTGGACTGGAAACAGTCATATGATGATTTGTATTGTCTTAACAAGAGCAGGTTAAAATTAACACTTCATGAATATAGAATACCGGTTTAATCTGAACTAACGGGCCCTGCTTAAGCAGGAACCCTGGAACTTCTTAACGGGTCTATTATTAACTTTAATAGCTTGCGTGTAACTAGTTTGCATAATAAGTTTTCAGCTGATGTTTGCAAACTTTTGAACATAATTCAATGTGTTTAAATATTGACGGCAGGAAGGAAATTTCATTATACGAGTGTTCAGAAGAGATTCTTTCCACTATTCAAGTTTATTTATATGACGACGGTCATTAATATTAACAGCATAAAATTTGTAATTACTGCACAAAAAATGAGATGTTTAGGGGTTAGTTTGACACACAGTGATACAAGCGATAAACTAAACCTTCGATCTGATAAAAATATTTTATATACTCATTCCCCGGGCATTTGTGGGACTGGACTTCGTTCCTTTTATTTATAACATTTTTGTTTTTACTTCCTTGCCTTTCTTCTTCTTTTACTATTACTACTATTTCTACTTTCATTCTTCCCTCCAATGAGTTTGACACACATAGTTCCTTTATTTCATACTTATTTCTATTACAGTTTCTTTCAGTTTCTTATCACTGTATCTTACAGACTATTACATTTGTTCTTATTTCTATCGTCATTTTCATTTCCTACAGTCTTTTTCCTATTTACAATTTTATTCTCTATTTTTCCCTGATTGCTTACCTCTAATAGAGCCCCGAGGGATACCGCGTACCACAGGTTGGGACCCCTGTTTGGTCTAATGACGCACCTTGTATATATTAACCAATCAACTAGCTGTTGTAATACGCTGTAATGCGCCACATTTAAGCAGATTATTATATTCGTGTTATGAATCAAATCCCCAACAGCGAACAGTTAAATTGCACCGACATATAATGCGATCAGCTGATTACCGTTACAAACATATTTAATTAGTGAAAACATTTTACGGTATTAATATACTATAACATGGGCGACACGGTTTGCGTTTAACACGAACGTAGCGAAACGACCAGGAGGGTGTACGCAATTCTACGTGTATATTTTTCTTAGCTTCCCGCATTTTAAGTGTGATATATTTTTTACGATTCTCTTCTAGAATTTTATCTGCTTTTTAGAAAGAGTTACCCAACCAGAGATAGAAAGGACTGTACCACGCTGATCGCCAACCTTCACTAGTTGAAGAGGCACTTTAAGAAGAAGAAGAAAGAGTAAAGTCATTAACTCTTAGTGAAAATAAGAAAACAATTGAGATTCTTTCTCTTTTTAGCTATATAATCAACCATGGTAGTAATGTCAGATTTACACACATCATTCTCCTACCTTTCGCATCATCATCGGTCGATTGATAACATTTTTCCACCCTCTCGTGATTCCTTGTGAATCTTTGATTAGAGGGATAAAATAGTAGCATTATACGATTTAAAAAAATAGCCGCCAGATTAAGAAAATATTAGTTTAGGAATGAAAGCTCTAAGTCACTGTAACGTTTGAGGAGCACTCGTTTCTGTTTAAAAGAATTTGACGCATGCTTTTGCCTATCATCTCTGGACCTTCCATTTTCGACAATAGTGGAATGTTGAATTGGAATCTATACACCAAATCGATATTGGGCCTTCTATTGCTGCTGGTGTAAAGATAGTGTGAGGTTGATGAATAAGTCTGCCATTGCATTGATATTTCATGAATTTTATTCTATATCGAACATAAAAGCTATAATGTTAAGCAAATTGGTCCTTAAACTGTCTACTAGCACGTCAGAGGGGGAAAGTAACAATGGTCTCCGAGTGCCGTACACTCACAGATGGCTATCGGTGACGCCCGTTGAGAGCAGGCGACGTGTAATAACCGATCACAATCACACCCTACTGTCGCCTTCATCTCTGAACAGTGAGGGTATCCGACAATATCGACTTCCAGTTCTGATTAATTGCGAATAATATTCTTTTGTTTATAAGATTATTAATGATAAACTATTTTTATATAAAAAGCGAAGACGAAGGCAACGAAGACGAAGGTGATAGGTTTTTTGTCGGGGACCGTTTAAGTAAGCACCATCGCAGCTCCTACTCCTGCTGCCAGATAATAGTGTGAAAAGATTGTGTGTTCCAGTATGAAAAAAACGTTGTAAGTAATGAAATTATTGTAGTATCGAGATTCAAGATCTCATACCTCAAAACGACGAGCGCAATGTGGCGCCGCTGTGTATAGCATCCTAGTTAGCGAACACCATAAAGTGAACGTTAAGCTAAGCTCGTAGATTTGAATAAAAAAAAAAATATTTAAATTTCACAAACTACAATAAAACGGTTAAGTAAAACATCGCGAGGAAGTCTGCACATGAATTAGAATTTATTCTAAGGTGTGTGTGAAGTCACCAATCCGCATTGGGCCCGCGTGGTGACTATAACCCTTCGCCCTTATATGGTCAGCCATGAGGGTCGGCTTGTGCCCCAACAGTGGGGACGTAAATTGGTTGTTAAAACAAAACTACAATGCTTTTTGAATTGGAACAAAGTGAAGTTCATTAGCCTGGCTACAAAACTGCTGCTGAGTTTGTTAGTAACCGACACACAGTAAGACAGTGGCTAACTTTTTGCCTAATAATAGTGATTGGTTATAGCTTATAAAATAAATCTTTCATTATATCAGCATCCCTGTCTTCAAACGAGCAGAGATTTTCAGAATAACGTATAGAGTAATAAACAAAATGTATATAATTGAATGGTTACATGTACTCTACACATCTGTAATCATCATCATCTCAACCGATAAGCATTAATGCTAGACACAAGTCTCATGTAAATGAAACCAAACTCGAATCCAAACACAACCTACAATTGACTCTAACATTATAACCATGCTGGTGAGAGGGTACAGCTGTGAATCACATCGCTGTGTAAACATACTTTGGGGTACCTGGAGATAAGGGACTATGAAGTATGTAGTAAAAGGTCTAAGTGAAGATAAGACGTCTGGGCTGCTAGTTCATGTCGGACCGCTTATCGGTAAATTTATGTGCACCCGCCCTTTCCAATTCTTACGGCTTTACCTTCCCTCAACTATTTTTCATAACTTTAACTTTAAATTGAAGTAATTTTTAATTTCGCTTTATTATCGTCATTATCATCAGCCGACAGATGTCCAATGCTGGACAAAGTATCCCCAATGACCTGCAAATGGATAATTCTGCAATGTCCACATTCAGTAGTTTCCTGTGCCTTTCACCTTCACAAGATTTCGGCACATCTTGTAAGTATCTCCTTGCATCACGTTTACTAGTACGCCGCTGCTGCTCGACAACCTTACTATCCAAAGTCACCGTCAGCATGGCCTCCGGTACCGCTCGGGAACAGGAGCCATCGTTTGTGGGAGTTCATATGGGGGGATTTGAAGCGTTTCCCACCACGCTGGCCCAATGCAGGTTGGTGAGATCCAAAGCTCCGCCTGTTGATTAGCCAACCACGAGCAGGTGGTTGGCTTGGCTCTCGTGACTTGTTGTGCGAGACCCCTTACACCCCTCCTTCGAATATCACCGTATGAATTTACCGGGATAATGGCACAACATGGTATGTCTTAAGACTTTAAGCGTTAAACGTAGTCAAGTAACGTTGACTTTGTAAAGTTATGACAACGAGCGATATGTTGTTACGGTCAAACAGATCTCTTACTATTCTGTAAATACAGGTTAAGGTCTCCTCCCAGTTTTTTTTTTAATTACTTAAACTAGCCGTGATAACGACTAGGATATCACCTGATTATAAGCGATGGTGTCGTATTAAAACTATAAGCTATAGATCACGAATCTTTTTCTTTAGGTTTGTTGTATAAATGAAAATATAACCGTGACAATATTAAGATTAGAGAAAAAGAGAAGAGAAGACAGAAAACAAAACATCGCATTTCAGGTGTGAAACGTCTCGTCTTTATCAGCAACGATACACACACACAACTTCATTGTGACGTCGCGGACGTTCATCCCGCATGGGATTCAAAAGTTCGAAAAGCAATTTAAAAGAGTCGTCCCACGCGCAAATTAGAAACAAAAGTCTCCAGCTGGGGAGTGGCGGAACTGACCCAGATCTCACGCGAGCCCCCGAGCCTGGGGGGGCAGGAGGGTGTTTTGCCGATGTGGTGTAATTCAGGTCGCGGACGATCCCCGCATTCAACAAGTTAAATGTTGGTAAACAAATATCACTCTTTCAAAGCTCAGCTCTAACGGCTTCTCACCTGTGCTATTTTAGATTTATTCCCTTAGTAACTGAGCTGCTTATTTCTTAAAAACCAGTTCAATATTTATCGGAGATGAGTGTGTCCGTGTCACACAATATTTTTTTAACACAAATGTTCACTGAACTGAATGATAACAAGCAATAACAACGCGATGAAAACTAATGATTAAACGTATTGGAAAAAAAATCTTCTTTATATTTGTTTTTACTTAGAATAAGGAGGTATGAAGAAAATGTAATAGACAAGTCAATGTTGAGCTTAGTACATTGAGTTACATCATCAACATTATCAGCCGACAGTCATCTACCGCTGGACATAGGCCTCTCCCTGTAGAGTTCATTCATGGGAATTGGGCTGTAACCCATCGCGCTGACCCTGTACGGGTTGGTGAGTGGTCAGAGCCTTGTCTGTTATTCAGCAGGGTGCACCGCGTGCAGGTGAGGTTGACTTGGGCTCCGCAAGATTTTGGGCTGAACCCCTTACAACACCCACTAAGTTACATACTTAATAAAATGTAAACCCAGACCAAAGAGATTTATTATAAACCTCAATCAATCGTTCTGTAAAATTTTATCTCTTTGAGGTATAAATTGTTTGTCGTCGGTAAGGTGAAAGAGGCAAAGAAGGATGGGAGAAAGATCCTCGAGTCGGTCTGACTAGATCCTCATTGGATAAGCGAATGTAATGCACATACTCAATCGTTAAAGACAAACAAATTGTCTAAGACCATCGACGATATAGCGGCGCTCAATAAAGATGAACATGAACTGAAGAAGGAGAAGATGAAATTATTCATCTCAACGCCACGCTACTATTATTAAATTAAACTTGGAAATTTTTACTTTGAAATTTCAATTCCCTCACGTAAATGAAGATAATTTCTCCTCTTTTCTTTTTCCTCCTCAAGCGGTAATTATTCATTTCCCATTGTCCGTAAGTTCCATTTGTCACTCAACGAACCCGGAGGGGGGCCCTCAATAAAAACATTTACAGGGACCGTAATGGGGTCGCTAGGGGCACTTCACCGAGCTAAGTGGCTGTTAAGAGAGCACTTGTTGTCTTGACTTTATTTCGTACTTCGTGTCTTTACGCTATTGTTTCCTTTTTTATATTAATTTTATTTGGCCCGCCGCAGTACGCGTTATCACAAAACTTAATTGCGTTGCTGGAGCAAAATCACTAGTTTAAAAAAAGGTATATTTTTAATGACATTATTTATGATGAAGAAGAGATGTTCACCGGTGACAAACTATTACCTTTACGTGTGAGATTTGCCAAGTTATCTCTGGCTTAAATATTAAACAAACTGATATTGTTAATTTAAATCAATAAATAAGGGAAGTTTTATAATTAATTTTAAATCGATAGTAGTAGTAGTAGTAATAGTAGTAGTAGTAGTAGTAGTAGTAGTAAAGAGCAAGAGCGGCCTATAGATAGAAGTTAAGAAACGACTTGAAGCAACGTATAGGAAACTTCGAGCAGACTAACGAAATCGGAGAATTACCTGCAATGGTTAGGCGTTAATAAGATCATAAAATTATGATTATAAGGTAAACTTTTATAAATATAACACAATCCCCTAGAGTATACCGATCTGATGAAGGTAGCGGTAAACAGCTGGGCAGTATAAAACCAATAAACGTTGAGAACATTTCGTGAGGAATATCCATCAATGGACGTCTATCAGCTGATAATCATAATGATTACGAGAAATAAATCAAAGTACGCCAATTATTCGCTAATGTCTGCTGTGAAGCGAGTGCATATTGCAGTCGGGGAACAGAACCCGCATAACAAATGTGCAAGCGCCTAATATGCCAACGCTTGGATACGATATCGCAGACAATACAATATTTGCGTTACAAATAATCTAGTCGTCGCTCGGTATCCATAACGTATTGTTTGTTACCTTGTAATAAACCAGTATGGATCGGTAGACTGCCTCCAAGAGTCTCCGCATCACAAATGACAGTACGTACTGACTAAATCCTCTTAAGTAATTTTGTCTGATAAATTTAACTTTTAATATCATCATCATTATTATTAGCCGACAGATGTCAACTGCTGGACATAGGCCTCCACCAAATATATCCACCGCTGTCGGTCCACAATCAGCATGGCCTCCGATATCGCCAGGCTCTAAAGGCCGTCGTGTATAGAGGTCCATATGGGGGGATTTGAGCATTCCCCAACACGCTATACCAAAGCGGGTTGGGTAATTAAATTAAATTAACCAAAAAATAATAAGTAGTAGGTATAATTATAAATGCACACGATATAAGCTTTTATCATGACACTGATCTTTTACTAAACCTTCGTTTCTCACAGGTGTGGCGCCGTTACTGTATATTAACATATGGTACTTTGAGGATAACTTATCACTGTAATGTTTCGTCAGTTGGTGCATAAATCTAGTTTTACAGCGAGCAGACTAAACACCGCCGCAGCATCGGTACTGTGCTATATCTACCTTATCGTTAAACATCGTAAAAGTTAAAACGTGCGGGTGGTGCTAGTTTTAAAAGTTCAAAGCAAACTTTATCATCAATGGACGTGTATAAATTCACACAAAGTTAACAGTTAGGTCAGAAAGTGTGTTGTATGCTGATCAAGGATACCTCTCACATATATCTCTTCGGCAGCATATAATGAGCTCCGCCATAATTACGGCGCATATAAATGATACGTAAAAAATATACAAAAAAAAGCTTAGTTACGTATCATTTGACTTCGTAATGTAAATTTTCGCGTTAGCAATAACATCATCATCATCATCATCAGCTAGATAGACAACCAGTCCTGGACATAAGCCTACCCCAAAGATTCCCATATCAAACGGGTAGGAATTTATATGGGGAGATTTGTCTATTTCCCACCACGCTCACTTTATGCGGGTTTGTAGGAGCTAGAGCGTCGTTAGTTGATTAGCAGGTTGCATCTCGAACAGGTGAGATTGGTTTGGATCCCGTGTGTTGTTGCGGAAACCTTTACGTTACTATATAACGTACGATATATATAACGTAATAACACTGAATCACCCGTCGGTTTGCGTTAAATCAACATTTCTGGGCACTATTCACTGGGGCCCCAGGGGCTCGTACCTAAGGCCTCGAATCGGCCGCATCTCGTTATTGATTACATTTCTGTTATCCATAAATAGTACGAATACTGAAGTTGTATGATTTATTCGAATAAATATCCGAACTTTCCGAAGAAATTATTGTATATTTGCTGTAACATTGATACATTATTATCTTGGGAATAAAGACATTGCATCCTTTAGTGTTTCGAAGAAAAATCCTACGTGGCATATATCTTTCCGCGGCCGGAGCCTCATAAGTTATGGTAGAACTTTATCCTACATCAATCTGTAGTACTAGGATCCTTTCTAGTGCATATACAGGTATCACGAAGGATCATTTCAGAAAGACAATAATTTTTCTATGCGTTAATGATCTGACAGGTTTTTTTTTTTTTTTAAAAAAAACCAATGCAAGTCTTACATATTATTAGTTGTCGGAGACGACGCTTGGTTTCGTTAATATAGTATTTCTATTATCTATAGCTCATTGATGATGAAACGATGGAAGTTGGGGACTTAAAGGCCACTGGGGTGGCAACCACGCACACTACACTAGGTTGACTGAAGACGTCAAAAGAATATGCCTTTTATATGAGTTAATTCAGATATAAACTTTTATCAGTGAACAGACCGCTGCATGGCTGCAAGCCCCCAACTCTTCAAGTTCACAGTCGTATGCATCAAACGTCAAAAAACTTTTATACGGACCCCCAGCCAGCATTATCCGCTTCTCATGGACGAATTGTTGGCAACCCTTGCGCCCCACCAGCTCAGTGTACGTTGGAAAATGCACCATAATAAGTGGTGATAGGATAGGTTTTCGCATACGTCGCGGGTCCGCCGGGCAATATATCGAGACGGTTTGTTCGAAACTAGTTCTAGCGGTTCTCAAACTTGTCTAAGTTTAAAGATTTAGAACTGCAAGGGTGCACGCTTCGTTGGCAGCAGGACGGGGCTCGTCTGTCCCAAGTTTTATATGGGGATTAATAATGATGAATTTATTGCCTCGTGCATATTTCAAACGGTGTTTAGGAATATCTAACTTAGTTTAAACTCGATTTATGAGGATTTAAACTGTAATTATAGCACTAGGAGTCGCGAGGCTGAAGTGACCATGGGCGAGGCACGTAGCTCGTACAACCGATGGAAGTGCTGGAATGACAATCCTGCATCGGAAAGCGCAGCATTGGCAGAGCCCCTATTAGATGGACAGATGATATAAAAATAATCACTGGGAGCCGTTGGATTCAAACAGCGCAAGACGGTGCTTTGTGAAAGACATTACAAGAGACCTATGTCCAGCAGTGGACGTTCATCAGTTGTAATGATGATGATGATTTAAACTGTAATTACGTAACGTCTGTTTTGCACACATTACTTCTACTTGGTTATAAGTTTATTTCATTTATATGTTTGTTTGTTTTGGTATGTTTCAATTTCACTTAAAACGATTGCTCTGATTTAATTTTCTAGACATTACTTCAAACAAATTTTTACTTTAGTGTAAATTATTTTACCCAATAAATGTTGTTTAACAAAAAAACTATGAATTTCTTATATGTAATACGTCAAAGTGTAAAAGTAATACAGCATTATAATAAATTCATAGCTTTTATACATTTTGATTCTTACTTCATTTCAGCTTATCTATTACTGAACATAGATACGTATACTTCAAAGTGGTCATTTTTCCACTGTAATGAATTATATAATTTTCCTATAATATAAAAAATCATCATCATCAGCTGATAGGCTTTCCACAAAGATCTCCACATACGGTCAGCATAGTCTCCGGTACCGCTGGGCACTAGACTGTGGTATGTAGAGGTTCATATGGAGGGGATTTGTAGAGGTGGAGACATAGAAAATATAGTTATTCATTACCTTTATTTTCGTATTTTAGACATTAATATGACATACATACCTGTAACAAAAAAATATAACAATTATTTTCTTATATCATATACATTACATTAAATAATTTGATAGTGTATACGGACAGTGCAGGAACGATTGGTGATTGTGTGGTGATATACGGGAGAGGCCTATGTACAGCGGTGGGTGTCTATCGGCTGGTAAGGATCATGTGACAGTGCTCGTAACTACTTTTAAATATTTTTTATTAACAGTTACCTCACCTTTTACTTTTAATCGGCTGGACCATTACCATGCACATGAAAGTAAATATTAAGCTTAATGCATTTTCACCACTAGTTTAATTAGTAAGTTTGCACATTACATTTTGACAGTAGAAATTAGTGTATCAGTTAGCGTATCTACCAGTAAATATAAATAATAAATATAACACTTGTTTGCTTCAACTTAAAATTACAAACAAACATGCTTGCGCCGGGAGACACCGCTCTTTTTTAACAACAATATATTAATACAAAATATACCAAACAGCATAAATCAAAATACATTAACAAAACATATATAGGGTGGCGCAAAAGTAATCCTCCTATCAGAAAATGCTATAAATTTTGCCTTGATGTAAAAAAATTAAAAGACCAAATAAAAATAATCCACAAGAAGAATCAAAGTTTTTCATATTTTTTTTTAAATTACAGCCAAAAAACATCAGAAGGTTATTTTTGCTCCACCTTGTATACAAATATGAAAAACTTTGATTCTTCTTGTGGATTATTTTTATTTGGTCTTTTAATTTTTTTACATCAAGACAAAATTTATAGCATTTTCTGATAGTAGGATTACTTTTGCGCCACCTGTATAATCTTCATATATATATATATATATAGGGTGGCGCAAAAATAACCTTATAAAAAGTACCTTATTACTTGTGTTATAAGGTACTTTTTATAAGGTTATTTTTGCGCCACGCTATATAAGGATGATCTAGGCTTGTGTGCGCGCGCGCTTGTGTGTATGTCTGTGATTTTTGAGTTTGTGAGTGTATGAGTTTTGTGTTTGCTCAAACTTTGAACAGGCCTGTATCACTATAATTAATTAATCTCTAAAAGAATTCCATTTGTTCATATGTATGGTAACATCACCACTAATTACTAACAACCACTAATGTTACCACCAATTTATTTTCTTATATTTTGTGTATTTACTCTGATTTCTGTTAATGACTTTATGTTCTAAAAGTTATTAATTTACGTCGCCAGTTAATACCGCTCGAGGTGAACAGTAATTCGCTGGAAGTTAACTGTAACCACGGCACCCGCTGCGGCGCCATATTTCCAACAGATAAATAACTCGCAACTAATTTATCTGTGGCACTCCGCGAGCGGTATCTGTCCCCGCCACGGACCGTTCCCTGCGCTCAAGTTACTTGGGCAAGTAGCAGCAACCTACGATTGACTTGCTCAATTTGTTTATTGATTACCTTCAATACGCACACGACTGTTCTATTATATACAATCCGTTATATTTATATACTTATAGTACATTATTGAGTTAAATTTAATTTTGTAAGTTAACCACAAATAACAAGCAACTTCAAAAACTGTTTTGAGAATAATAAAAACAATAGTATTCGCCTTTTTCAAACGTAATATTTATTAATTTAATAAACAAATATTACTAAATACAGTTAATCAAGTTAAATAACTCTTTATACAATTTGTTTTATTACAAAGATCATAATTAAGTAACGAAAGTAATTTGTAAAGAAGGCACGAAAGTGTAAACAAGTTAAATAGATAATACGCCGCATGCGTCTGTAAGTTAAAGTTTAAGAGTTCGCAAGTTTAGTTCCATGTGCTCCAGAGTTGGGGGTGGAGGTGGAGGTGGAGGTGGAGGTGGAGGTGGAGGTGCGGTACACGGGGCAATTGTGCGTGAGACTGCGTACTGAATTTTAACTAACGAGTACGAACCGATAATAGGGGGATGGTGTTACATTTATATTTTGATTGTAAGAGATGTACGCGTGCTAAACGTTGTTCAATTACATGATGAGAATTGCCGATCGAGACAGGACGTGAGACGGTTAAATCTTCAAATGTTTACTAAATTGTTTACTTACGTAAAACGGAGTGAACAAACGAGACGGACGTTTGTCTGGTTACAATAAGACAGACCCCCATTACAACTACTTTTTCTATTTGACGAAGCGAAGTTATGGGTAAGACGTTCACTTGGTAGTAAGGCCTCTCCTAAATACTCCCACATCGATCAAGTACGGATTCATATGGAGGGATTTGGGCCATTTCCCACCATGCTAGCCCAATGCGGGTTGGTGGGAGCCACAGCTTCGTTTGTTTATTAGCAGGATGCACCACGAACACGTGAGATTGGGTTGGATCCCGTGAGTTCTTGTGCGAGAACCCTCAGACCCTCAGTAATTTCACTAACTGTAGCTAGAGAAATTACTGGGTTACGGTAGAGCGCCCTTCAAACCGGAATACACTAATGTTTGTGGGCACAAATGGAAGCTGCGGTGGTACTTCCTCTAGTCTAGATGGTCTCCGGAAACAGAGGCCTACAACTATTATTACCCGTTACCTAATGACGTTACCGCATCGCGTCAACTCCGGTCCGGTGACGTCACCGGCATAAATCCTCTTGCGGTATACACCATAAGTTTTCAGAAGATTCCGAAGTGACGCACGAGATCCGCGCGGCTCCATCGTTTGTACCCTCGTCACGCGATCAAATTAAATAAGAACCTCGGGGTGTGCGAGTGGGAATGACACCTCAATTACCCGTAACATGTATTAGAATGATGTGACATTTGAACATGTCGATACTGTCGCGAGTGCGGTTCTTGCGGTGTGGAAAACCGATTATCTCTGCAAGCAAATACAATAATTGTAACGTTTGCCAGCAGATATGTAACCATAACACTCATTTCCCAATTTGTATCAAACTAGCTGTTCTCCGCCCTGCTCTGCTGGACGTAATACCCCGCAACCCGCTTTGGGGAAGGAATTTTGTAAGAGTCAAACAAACAATAAAAAAAGGCACAAGCAATATATATATATATATAATATCTCTACCATATTTTAAGTGTTTATTTCTAGTAGTTACGGAGATATCGCGATGAGTCAATGAATCTTTGGATATCTTCTTAATATGTACACACACACAATATATATATATATATATATATATATTGTGTGTGTGTATATATATATATATATATATATATATATATATATATATACACATATACAGGAGATATTCAAGAAGGGAGCGCAGTGTTGTTGCCCCATATAAATAATAAAATTGAATGCTGTGTTACCAACATTGGCGAAAACAAAATAGTTACAGCAGTATTTTTAAAAATTTAAAAAATCTATTTTTATATTATAGTAAATAAAACATTGAAGTAAACAAACAAGTTTGACTGGTAGTAGTGTCTCTTGCCGGAGACCGTCTAGCACTACCACCGCACCGCCTATTGCAGTCGACAAACAGTAGCCTAGTGTTTCAGTTTGAAGTGAGTTGTACCTAGTGAAATTAGGGAAACGAGACAACATCTCATGCCTCATGGCGACAAACATAATGTGACGCTATGTATATCATCCTAACTAGTGTCATAATGTTACGGGCGTATGACTTACCATCAGTTGAACGTCTCGCTCGTGTCGTCGAATCATTGACAAAAAAAAAATAAGCAGTAGTAAATACTTAACAGTATAGCGTTGTTTGTCTAAGGATTCTAGAGGCAGGCGATGGGGAGGTTCAGGGAAAGTGGAGCCGAGACGCAAACATTTCAACGCGCTCGACACCTGAGACTGTCCTGAAGCTGCGGCGCAATGCATTACAGGAGAACGGAATTCTTTACAAATAATTTTTTAAATTATCATGATAAAAAAAATTGTTATAATCCTATTAGGACTAACTTTTTAGATAGTACATTTTAACTGTCTCCAATATAGTAGGGGTTAAGCACTATTTTTACGCCTAGAAGCAACACTAGTGAACACATGGTCTTGCTGCTTATTAAGATGGTATACACTGCATCGCATTGTGTTCGTCCGCACCGCACTAATTTCCACTATCTACAGCGCGCTTCATTAGAAACAGTGTTATCTACCTTTACCGTCTCAAGGTACAGACTTGTTACCACTACACCTTGCAACGAAAAGGTCATTTGTTCTGTTCCGAGACCATATGTTGTAGAATTTCCATGTTCGTACCGTTTTAACCATTAACTATAACCCCCCTATTCTAAACCTGCGGTTGTACCAGCATTGATGCCTTCTAACTGACAACCCATATGAGCCGGAAAATTCTAAGCATGCTTCACCATTTACACCATTGTTCTACCCATAAGATAGCAATACAGTGGTCATCTACCAAGAAACAGTAGTGTACAAACGATAAAGTTACAGTAAGAAGAAGTACTACTGCATTCAATGACGCTGGTTAATCTTAAATGTTGGCGACGAGTGTGGTGCAGTGTAAATTCATTCCATACGTAAATGCCTTTCTACCTCACAGATCTCTCCAAGTACAGGAAGGTTATCTAGCTAGTGTCACCATAGTAACGTGTTGTTCATTTCTTAACTCGTTCTTCTTTTTATTTTTATACAGTTAAACATCGACACGAATGGACATTCACCTACCTGATGGTAATACATCCGTCCATAATACGTAGCCCTAGTTAGGATGTTATACATTGCATCACATAGAGCTCGTCGCGTTGAGACATAAGATGTTAAGTTTCGTTATCTTGGTGATTTTACTGGCTTCAGCCGTTCGTTGCATAAGTAACATTTGCACAGATTTGGATTTGATTTACATACAGTAAAAAAGATGAAAAGACAAGACGAGCGAGATGTTCACCTAATGGTTATACTCTTGCCTATGACATGGCGCTAGTTAGGATGATATACTCAGTAACATATCGTGCTTGTTACCTTGAATCATGTGTTATGTCTAGTTGTTAATACCACTAGCTACAACCTTTTTAACCTAAACATGGTAATGTGTGTAATGGCAAGTACCGTTCGTCGGCTGCAATAGGCGCTACGGTGGTAACCACCTAGATGGTCCCCGGCAGAGATCTACCAGCAGTAGAAAGTACAGTAAAGAATTAATAATACAATGAAAAATAATTACACAAGTCTGTTAATATAGTATTGCTTATTACATATTCAATAAAGCATTATGATAACTACTCCATATTTGTTTTTTTTCACCCGCTTCCGCTTATAAACTGCGCCATCGCAATAAACTATAATTCCAAAGCGCCTCTATTAAGGTAGACGGAATAATACGAAGTATTATTTAAGAAATATTATAACTTAACCGACCTATACAGATTTAAACTTAAAGGAATAATTCAAATTTTAATTAAAATTATAGACAGATGGTTAAATCTGGTTCCGGTTAAAACTTTTAAAAGAGCATTGTTATTATCTTTCATTTCACTGGGTGACGAGACAAGATAATCATTCACATAATGATATGTAACGTCACGCTAGATAGTATGATAAACATTACCCCATATTGTGCTCGTCATCTTGAGACCTACGATGCAAGTATCGTTACTCCAAAAATTCAACTACCTACAACGTCCTTCAAATCAGAGTAAAAGTTTGCACACTACTATTTACAATTGTACATGATACACTCTTGTGTAGACAGGATAATCTTCTACTTATAGTGTCTTTCAATTACTTAAGACTGACCGTCAGATGTCATATATTCTTACAAGCAGGACGTTCACCTGATGGTAACTGCGGAGACCTCTCACGAATAAATTGCAAATTTAGAACAATACACCCAGCATCACACTGTAATAAAAGTGTTTTTATAACCGCTATTAATAAAGTATTACACACACACAGCATCCGCCCCCGGCTCATTATTAAAGTTAACAGTACATGCAAAATTGCAAATTAATTTGATGGGATATTGTGTTTGTATAGCGCAACTTCTCACCCAATTATTACAGGCGGTTGTGAAAGTGTTTCTCATATATGTTGCACATAATGAATTGCATATTTATTAAGTGGAAAGTAAGCAGTGCTGGGTGAGTGAGAGCAAAGCGCATTTACAGTTAAAACAGATATTGGAGTTAATATGCATCACTATCTTTTCTTCTTCTTGGAAGCTGAGATCGAAAACATTTTTGATAACTGATTAACATAAACATTTATGATCTTTATGACCGACTTTGAATTTTATGAATAATTCATCTCATGCTGGCTATTAATTATAAGTCTATCATAAACTTTGAAAAGCTTAATAATCAAAAACTGTACTAGTATTTACAGAAGAAGCTGATATATGAAGCTCTTATAATAATAAAAATATTAAACAGCGCGCTTATTTTCTTTTTTCTTCCCATTGTTGGGACTGCGAGTTTTTTTATCACTTAAAGAGATTCTGATTTCCGCGTGTTGTTTTCCTTCTTCACATGTTAATACTGAATGAGGATCGAAGCGATAACTATTCGAGACTTATTCGTATCGCGACAGTTAAACAAACTGTACTATCACTGCTTTCTATAAAATTTCCATAAAGCTCTTATTGGATATTAATATAAGAAGATATTAAGTTTGCGCCAGCATTTGTCCAAACATTGGCAAACTTGGAAGAGTACCGCGAGGGTTATTGGAGGCGCAGATTTCAATCGAGCACGCGCGCAAACAGGGACGCGTGACCGGAATGCGCGGTACACGCGATATTGCCCCACTTTACGCGACAAGCGGTTGGCTTGCTTATACACGAGCCCAGCGATGTCATACATGTTAGAAAGATGAAAAGCATGAAGTGCATACGTGTTTACACATATACAGTGAGATATACATATATAATACTAGCTGTTCCCCGGCGGCTTTGTTGGCCGTAACACAGAATTAGACCTGAAATTTGTCTGAAATACAGGAGCGCTTCACACAAATTTCAAGTCTCGTCAGCAACCGCAACCGCAAATGACTATCTATAGCAGCCGTTACTATAGCAACTGAATAAATAATACCGAAAGAAAATGTTTGCAAAAGTTAATTAGAAATAAAATGATGAAGTATCTATGGAATTCAACAAATAAATAGCCTATAACCATCTATAGATCATTCCGCATAGAATACTCATGTTCCCGTGTCGATATGTTCACTAGTTTTCAAGTGATTGGAGAACAAAGAAAACCCGTTTTCATTATATATATATATATAGATAAACTACATTGTATTATTTGGTGGTAGGTCTATGGTGTTAATGACTGTCTAACTACCACCGCGGCTCCAATTTCAGCCGATAAGCAGTGCTCTGCTTATAATACTAGAGCTAGTAAAATTACTGAGGTAACAAGACTATGTTTTAGACCTAAAAGTGAGCACAATGTAGTACAGTGTATATCATCTTAACTAGTGCAATACTATCACCTTATCAACGTTATAACTCTCATTGCATCATTAAAATAAAAAAAACCTGTTTTCATGTATATTAAAGATTGTTTTAATCCCTTTTAATTTGAACATCAACTGTTTTTCTAGATTATTTACAATACTACAAAATTAAGTGAGACCTAAGGTGATACCGATAACGAAATTATCTATTTATTATCGCATTCTTAACAATGTTTGAAATCATATCGCGTCATATAAAAACTATGTCAAGGAAATATACACTACGTATAAAAAAAAAATATTTTTTGTATTCCCCGAAGTTCTGAGACGTTTATTTGAACGGAAGCGATACGCCTTTTTAAAAAGATATAATGCTAGTTAGGATTATTAATACTACACCATGTTGTGATCGTCGTTTTGAGGTTTTTTTTTTTAATCTGCGAAACGACGAGGCGAGCCAAACATTCGGCTGATGGTTAGTGATATGCCTTTTTTGTTTTTGGTTCCAGGGGGAAATCTACGAAAGATACCCTGCTTCTAAGAGGAAGTCAGGATTATCTGAGATTTTTACTTACTAAAACCCCCTCGGTGATTTGCATCAGTGCATTGGGAGAGGCTCCGGGATTACTTGCAGAAGGCACCGGTGCCCCTCTACACTTGGTGGTAACACGACTCTGAGAAAAGAGTTCTCTCCTAGATACCATCGCTAAACCATACGCTGTCCCACTAAGGTCCACCTGTTGAGCGAAGAGGGCCCCCACCGTCATGGCCCGCGAAACTCCTAAACCCTTTTAGGGCTGAAGTGTTATGTCTGTCTATAACAATGCGCCGCCAGATAGGATGATATACGCTGCACCATACCGCGCTCATCGCTCTGAGATATTTTATATTAATAATATACAACTTATACCACCATTCAAATTGGAACACAGTAATATTTGCATACTGCAATGATTTTCGGGTGCAATAGGCGCTGCGGTGGTACCTACCAAGACGGTCTGGCAACAGAGACCTATCAGCAGCAAAAGTAGTAAAAAGTACTAGACGGTGAGAGTACTCCAGTAATTTCACTAGGTACATGATCGACGTTAAGCCGCCATATGATAAGTGGGTAAAGGGTATAGAGTCGCTAGTCCTCAGATTAGACTATAAAACAGAGCCATATAAAATTTACGAGTTCAGACATAAAAATATTTGGAGATAAGGGAGGCTGTTCGCATTCCGCAGGACTGCGCGTTCTATGGGAAATCTATGGACATGATGGCTCTACTCTATTTTTTACAGTAGAGAAATAATTTATTATAATTCAAATATAAGCGGTGGTATAGCTGGGAAGGCTGGATGCGAGCAATGCGTGATTGATCGATGTGGATATCTTTGGGGGAGGCCTATGTCCAGCAGTGGACGTCTATTGGCTGATGATGAAGATAGCTGGGACCTGTGGTACTCTTACCCGACTTACGCATATATATAAAAAAGTTTATAGTAATTTCACTTCGCTTTAACAAGTTTGACATCAACATTGTTGAATAAGTTTTAATCACTTAACGCGCAGGGAACTAACTGTATGAAAATTTTGAATTGTTAAAGTTCATATGGTTAAGTACAGAAAGTTAAAATTTATGTTTTGGTATAAAAATTTTTCTTAATATAAAAAAATATGTTTTTTTTTTTTCAATTAAGCGACGATACTAGCGACACGTTCACCTGATGGTAAGTGATACGTCTGCACATAACGTTGCGTATTCGTTAGTGTTGTGGAGAGCCTAGGACCTCCTACGGAACACACTGGGACACATGGGAATGCATACCCTTATTTATCTCGAGGAAATCTTCTTAAAAGATACTATGTTTTTGGGGAGAAGACACGGTTATCTTCGGCTTATGCCCACTAAAACCTCCTCGGTGGTATCCGTCAGTGCATTAGGAGGGGCCCCGGAATCTCCTACGGAACGCGCCGATGTCTCCCTGCATTCTGGCTTAAACATCCCACGGAAGTGCAAAGCCCTCCTTAACACCCACGCTGTGCTACGGCAAATACAAGACCACCATGCATTTTCCGTTGTCTTAAGGCTCGCTTATTGAGTTCTGAGAGCCCCCACCCTCTAGGCTCACCAAGCCGAAGACACCTTGAGTCGCCTTATACAACAGGCAGGGAATACTTTAGTACAATTATTAATAGCCCGAGACTACAGGGCACTGATGGTATACATGACCGATGGCACTGCATACCCTACGAATGTCATACACCGGTCCCTAAGTCTAAATAATAATCACTCAAGCAACTATCATGGGTCGCTATAGCTTAGCCTATTGTACATACATGCACATAACAGTGAATTTATAATAATTCATACTGACCAAAAATTTATAAAAAAACACTACGTTAATAGAAATTTATTTAATCTTTATTTCTTAATAGTTTTTCTGATTCCGTAGCTGTTTTTAAGCTCCTCTTAACTACTGACCTTGTTGTAAAGGAATTAACTTAGATCTAGTTTTATTTCAAATATTATGTACCTTTTAAACAAAATCGGCTTTTTAAATCTAAAGACGTTTTCATTAAAATAATTTTTAAATACACAGTTCTCATCTACAATAGGACAGCAATTGCCTACAAATTCCCTTGGTGTTAAGTGATAATGAGGAAGAGCATGATGAAGCATGGTCACCTCTCCTATATTGGCAGCCGGATCCACAACAAAGGTGTTTTATGGAATTTGAATATGAAGATAGTAACAAGCCAAAGCAGTTGCCAAAAAATCTATACAAATCTAGATTGGGACAGTATGCCCAATGAGAGATAGTAGTATGCTCTAAGATAAAATCAGCGATTTTGTATATTTCTTTTTGTGTCTATAAACAAAGTTTTTAAATAAAAAAAAACCACTACCCTGAACCACAGATCATACATTCTAAACTACAACATTTAATGTACTTTAGCGTTAAACACTCAACTAAATTTGTAATGAAAGTTATAAAACAAACCATATATGCAGGCGACAACATGACCGGGGATAAACATGGAAACTTAGTCAAGTTTAAAGTACTGAAAGTTATGCAATAGAATTAACACCCTGAGGTTATAGTAATAAGGCAGTTATTACACTACAATGGCGGTACATGCGTCGGCTTATGGATTAAGGGCAAATTCAACGGCGAGTACTCAAGCGGCGGCGGGAGTGTTTGCACTTCTCCGATTGAAATCTACCCTCTATTTAATAAGCTTTAACGCTGATCTGCAGCCGCATAACCATCACCCATTTTCATCCACCCGCGTGATCCACTCGCGTACGAAAGGGATGTGACTATTTTTGTATCAAGAAAGCCGACTTCGAACAGTAATTTTCAATAGGTGTTTATTTTATGTACGTGAGTACAGCATCCGCAGCAGGATTTATCCCTTTATAAAGACACACTAATCTTATAGAGAAATTTAAGTTTTCTATTTACTAACAATAGCAAGTAAAGGCTAGTTATCTTTTATCCGGTATTACATCAGAGGAAGAACTTTTTCACAATGCGCAAGAAGACCAGTTATTAACAAAGTGGTGCGACATGAATAAGACAATAAGAAGTAGTAGCAAAAGAAATTTTATTAAATTCTAACAAGTCTAACTTTTTACTGGTGTCTGGGTGAACTTATTCATTAACAAATCTCCTTAACAACAAGGAATACATTATGACCATAACCCATAAGGAAGATAGTCGTTCCTACTAAACAGCTCGAAGAAGCGTGGGCCCGATTTCCAATATTCAAAACATATTTCGAGAACTTTCGAGAATTCGACTGTTTTTGAGGGCATGTATTATGGACCCATCAGCATTTAGCTAACGAGGTAAGGTAATAAAAACCGAAAAGAGACTGACGGTTTATTTTAGCATTACAAAATGTATACTTTATAAAGTATCAACATAATTATTATACAATATGGCACATTCATCTCGACGTGGATATATAGCGCTCTGGCCGCCGCATCCGCGTTACTTTCGCCGCGCACCGGAGCGTCGCCACCACACACGCAATTTCCTACCGACACCAACCGGACCATCGGACACCATAATTCAGACAATTTAATTTTCCACCCTTTCTTTCCAATAAGCTCGATTCAATAGCTGCGAATTCAGTTAATTAACGCCCAGTTGGAGCTTAGCATTTGCAATTTCGAACTCTATATCGAAATTATAGCTCATTACATATAGGTATTATTTATATTATCATCATCCTCTCCAACGACGATAAATACTTGAAGTCATTCTCCGTCAGATAGCTATCGTCTTCACTTGAAGATACATTTTTTAGTATCAATGCTACAACGAACATTTCATTACTGGTGGTAGGTGTCTGTTGCCGGAGATCGTCTAGGTGGGTACCACCGCAGCGCCTATTCCTGCAGCCAAACAGTAGTGTGCTAACGTTACTGTATTGCGGTTTGAAGAGCACTGTAGCTGATATAATTGCTGGCGTACCGAGTCTCAACATCTTATGTCTTAGGCGACAAGCGCAATGTGGCGCAGTGCATACCATCTTAATTAGCGCGCCGTCGGTTTGTGCGGGCATATCGCTTATCACCAAGTGAACCTGTCACTCGTCTCGTCGCTTAATTACATTAAAAAAAAATATAATACGTAAGTGAACAATTTGTTTGTTTAATACAAACTCTTTCCAATTTTATTTAGATCCTTCATCACTCCTTTACACGCCGCCAGAGTCCATGAGAATAAAAATCGCTATCGATAGCTTTGAATTACGATGTTCAGCAAAAAGTGCATTTCGATTGGAAATTCGAAATAGTACGTCGTACTTTTCCCCAAACTAATTATCCACAACTAGGGTAGGGAGGGTCCGATGGGTCCTTTAAATGTTAATTCTAATGAAAAGCCCCGTACGAACCGATAGTTTCGAGTTTGTTTAATTAAGGAATGGACGGAACTATCGTACAAATGGACGGCCACGCTCGTTTATTGAGCGAATTGAGCGATATGGAATTAAACGATTTGTTGGTTACCCGTTTATTGGGATAAAATAAAGCCTTATAACAAGCTTTGTGCATATAGCAATAAGGAACAGCATCGTGGATAGGGATGATAGATGTGGATCAAGATATACACCAGAAGTCTTCATTTCTATAATGAAACAGCAGTGTGTAACACAGAAAGGGTATTATAGATGTTTCGGTGTGAAAACTGCCGCAGCTACTGATATTACTATGTCAAAGTCTTGACGTCATGTGTCACGAGCACAGCTGACTGCTATGTTACCTTTGTTACTAGATTTTCATGACTCATTGTTTAACTGTACCGTATTATAAAAATGTTTTGTAGGAAACCGTATACATACTAAATGGCTTGCTAATGAAGTAGCTAGTATAAAATTTGAATATTTAGTGCCCTAATTGCGAGTTGAACTGAATTTTTTTTATTTGACTAAGCGACGAAACCTTTAATATATTCATTTGAAAATAAATCATACGCTTGCTTGTGGCGCTAGTTAAGATGGTGTTAGAATGATACACACGGCACCGCATTGTGCTCCTCGCCTTGAGACACAGGACGTTAAATCTAATTACCAAAATAATAATACTAGCCAGAACACCCTTCAAACTGTAATGTTTGTACACTTCTCTTAAATGGCAGTAACAGGAGTTGTGATGGTATCTACCTAGACGGTCCCTGTGCGGTACATCTACCGTCAGTAAACGGAGACATAGCTTCAGTAAAAGTTATATGAAAATAAGTATGTTTATATTATAACTATAGTTTAAACATTCATTTATCATCTGCTCATAGACGTTCACTGCTGTACATAGGTCTCTAAAAATCTCCACATCTGTAGGTCCTGCGCTGCAATTAGCATGGCCTTCAGCACTGACGGACGTTAGGGTTCGTCGTCTGTAGGGATTCATATGGGGGATTTGGGTCATTTCCCACCACACTGGCCCAGTGCGGGTTGGTGGGAGCCAAAAACTCATTTGTTGATAAGCAGAGTGCAACTCGAACATGTAAGGTTGGCTTGGGTCCGTAAGTTGTTGTGCGGGTTCCCTTACATCCCTAACTTAAACGATGTTATTAAAATTAAATACAGGATTGCAATTGTCCGCCTGACAACTTACATCTCTTTTATTTAATGGTAAATACCGAGATTAAAGGATGGTAGGGTGCACCACAACTACCGATGAGGTATAAATACAAAGGGATATTGTTCAAGGAAGATACAATTTATAAAGGGGAGTGGTAACAATGTAGTGATAATAGTGATATATAAGCTGCTCTGTTTGTCGCTGTCCTGTAATAAATGTAGTAGCGATGAGAAATATCTAATGCATGAAGAGTGGTGCCTTTTAAAAGCGGAAAAACGCTTTGCTATGGAAGCGCGACGCAGCATCACAAAAGAGCATTTTTCATACTTTTAATGCAACAATACAAAATCACTTATGGCAGTGGATCCATTATGCAGATGAGACACAAACCGCGCGCGCCGGCTCCGCGCCGGAGATTTATGGGTCGGCGCGGACAGGGCCGCGCTCGGAGGTTAATTGAAAGGACGGTTGTGTTGTGGTGTACACTGTACTCATTTTAACGCAACACCACCACCACAAACCTACTCAATTCGTATGAATACATACAACATTTTAAAAATACATTATACAACCCAGCAGTGGGAACGGCGGTTTACTTATATATGTAAATTTGAAGTAATTGTACGGCCGTGTTATGCGAAGACCAACAACGCATATAGTTAGTGTAGCGCTGGATCTCGAAACTAAAAAGAGGCTCTGGGAGATCCCAACATCTTGGTTGACGATCATCAATAAAGATCTAAAGAATAATAAATTGACAGAAGCTATGACACAAAATAGAGATAGATTGAGAAAAATGACTAGGAGGGCCGACCCCAAGTAAAGATGGGACAAGGTCTAGTAAGAAGTAGAAAAGAAGAAGATGTAAATTTGAAGTAACTGAATAACAACTTATGTACATTTACACATACTTTTACTCTGTTGCTGGAGATCATCTAGATGAGTATCACTAGCAGTGCCTATTTCTGTCTCCAAACATTAGTGTGTAAAATTACTATGTTCTGGTTTGAAGGGCGCTGTAGCTAGTGTAATTACTGGGGTAACGAGACTCAACACTGTATGTCTCAGCAGGGGGCGAGCGCAATGTGGTTCAGTATATACCATCTTAACTAACGCCACGTTGTTATGGGCGGGCGTATCACTTACCATCAGGTGAACGTGCCGCTGGTCTCATCACTAAATTACATAAAAAAATACTCATAAATGGCTTTATGTGAGAAAGCAGTTAGTCCCAGTAGTGGGAAAAATTTAACTCATTTATGTATACTTATTACTGATATATGATATAGGAGTAGTGTTTTATGTCATCATCATTATTATCAGCCAATAGGCGTCCACTGCTGGACATAGAGGCCTCCCAAGAACTCCACGATTATGGGGGTTCATTTGGGGTAATTTAGGCCATTTATCACCACGCGGCCTAATGTGGGCTGGTGGGTTTGTTTAATGTAAAATATAAAAATTTTACTGATTTGTGGAATGCTTTACGACATATCTATGTCCAGCAGTGGACGACCATAGCTATAGAGATAACAAAACAATTGTTTTCGTTTAACAATATTTACGTTTTAATACAAAAACATTATTTTCACTAAGTATCACAACTGTAGACCAGTTTGCTGCTTACCTCATACACGCTTTCACCGGTGAGCACCAACCCGTTTAACCGGTTAACTAACTGCTGTGGACCTATTATAATGCTTGAGCATTATAGCTTAAGTTATAATCAACTTATACGATTATTCTGAACACTTCACTTCATAAGGAAGTAACTATTTATAAAGAATATATCTTCACTAAAGAACATAACTGCTTTGTAACAAGTAATAAAGTTACAGTTAAGTTTAAATTTCATTACAATAATCAATACACAAATTACTAATACAATGTATTTGCATTTTAAATTATTGTTAAATTACTGCAGTAACAAGACTTAATATCTTACATCTCAATTTGACGAGTGGATAATCGTGGTATGCTGCTAACGGGTCGTTACCGTCGGTTACCACCAGATGATCGTCTTCCTCGTCACGCCTTTAAGGACGTATGGATTAGCAATTAATGTTTTATGTAAGATATTTCTTTTAACTTTAACTAGCTATCTTAACTGTGAGTTTCTTTGATTTACTTTGCGGGAGGAGAAAATAAGTCATTAGCGAATATGATATACACTGGTGGAGTGTACTGGTGAGGTAGGTCACTGCGCCTATTGCAGTCGACGAAGAGCGTTGCAGCTTGTGAAATTAGTGGGGTTAAGTTATTTAACATCTTGTTTCAAGTAGACGAGTGCAACGTGGTGCAGTATATACCATCCTCACTAGCGCCACATTGTTATGTGTAAGAGTATCACTTACCGTCACGTGAACGTCTTGATCGTCTCCTAGGATGAAACAAAAACCTTATATAATTGTCAATAGAGTGATCATCACAGGATTCGTACCCTTTATACCAAAAATGTTTATATATATTGATGCACAACTACGTAACGAGTGAGCTGCAGGGCACGTGTGACCTTCCAGCAAAGCTTCCTACATAAATGTTGATATAAGTTTATTGATGATGGGTGCGCGCGCCGCCCTGCTGCTGTTCCGTAAATAGATATTGCGCGTGGGATGTGAACTGAGCTATTCAAGTGGGCGGAACTAGGTTTATTTCCATGAAACTACAAATATAGTATAAAAAAAAAATACTTAATTGAATCTGCAAATGTATTTTTTTTATATTCTGTTTACAATTTTAATTTAACATCAGTTAATAAAACCCCTTATGTGAAACGGGTTAGGTTATACAAAATAAACTGCCCGCTTATTGTACTGCCTACCCCTGGGATATATTCTGACATCGAGAGCGTCAAGGCAAATTTATCTGGTACACGGGCCAAGCGCGAGTTGGTAAATGAAACATGCCAACGAACGAGGTTGTTCTAAGCATGATAGTTTCTTTATGAAGTTTTCCGTCACCAGGTAAGTAGAAATAAAATCTGCGCCCTTTCAAAACGTATAGCGCATACAACCGCCTTACAAATTGAGTAATCACAGATTCAATAATCACAATTGGTAATCAGATGGACCGACGACATCATCAGTGCGGTCGGAAGTGGGTGGATGCAAGAAGCTGATGATCGCATTTAGTGGAAGACATTGGGGAAGTCATATATCCAGCAGTAGATTAACAAAGGCTGATAATGATGAATCAATTACTTTCTTTTACCATTGCAGATACTTCCCTTATGTATAGTTATTAGATTCCATTAAGATAATCAAACCATAAACATGTAATTTTTTTTTCTGTTTCTATCTGATATTACTGTACGGGGTTTTATTTATTCTGTCTTGTTATTATTTCCACTACATAGGTCTACATATAAACAAGTTACATGCGATTTATAATAACGAATTCACGTTGGAAATGAAGAGCTTCCTCGTGGGTTCACTTGATGCGATTCAGCGGAAGTACCGGGGCAACATAAGGCGTCGCCCCCGCCGCCTCCAAGAACTATTTCCATTTCTATGCCTTTACATCGTCTTGGGAGGGAACCCGGCACCCGACGCGACCTCGACCCGTCACCTCGCAGCCTATGAAACTTTAATGAATGCTATTTTGTTGTATATTTCTTCACAATATAATGTAGTCTATGCTGTAAAAAAGCGGAGTGTACCATAAAGCATTTTAAATGTAGTGATATAAGTGAGCAAATGAAATTTAGTTTGATGAGCTTTAAGACATACATGTACAGGCTCATTCCGCTACTTATTAAAAAACTGAAAGGTAGAGAAAAAGTGATGGTAGGTTTTTATTGCCAGAGAGCGTCTAGATAGGTTCCATCCCACGGATGTATGCGAAAGCGTTCCTGCGGTTCCGGACAAATACGCTGAGTTGGAAACCGTAGGGTTTTAGCCAGTTAGAGTCCGGCATAACTCTTCTGTTGCCCCGAGATCAAACGGGTATTCAACGCAAGATATCCCCACAGAAAAAAAGAGGGTATTAAGAATTACATTATGACTACTATTTTCTGCCTTTTGTTAAAGGGAACAAGAAGCGTTTTCAATTTCGCAAACTTTGTGGGTAGGGACCCCCATCGCCAACTATGCATGCATGTAGAGCACAGCAAACACGATTCGTATTTGCTGTAGCAGATATAAAGTCGGACAGGGGTATGTATCCAACTTATTCCTGACTATAAAAGCAAGGCATGTCTTATAGACATCCCTCCAATGAAAATGTACCTATAATACAGGAGAACCTAAGTTCCCAAAGTGGTCCAGGTGGACTAGAGGAGTCCATAGTAGCCTTGACGAGGGTTTAAGTTGGCTCTAATCTTCACATTTTTATCGAGTTTTGGTAATATGGTAGAAATGTAGCGGCAAAGAATCGACCGAAAACAGTTAAAATTTGAAAGTGATCCTATGAGAAAAAATCGTCTGGAAACTTCTGTAGACGGACAAAATGATGATTTAACATATTCGTTGTTTTTCAAATTCAATGATAGTAGACGTGGAAATAAAGTTTTGACGGTGATGTCAAATCAAATTTTTAAAGAAATTAAGACAAATTTACTTAAAACCATCGCAAGAAACTGATTGCAGAAGCAATGACATTATAGAATAAAAAATCCATTACCCAAACATCCCACCCCCAGCTACTGTTAGTCGATGAAAACGTTTTCACGGGGCATTGAGAATGTTTCCGTTTACACAAAGTATTGGAAATAATGATTACATTACAAACACTGAAAACAATTTAGACTTTAGTGACACGCAGACAAAGTTTAATTTGTCACGAAAAAATTCAAGCTACGTCCCAATAACAATTTACTTCAAGGCTCGTTATAAAGTTATACGTTGGGACTGCGCACAGTGGAAATAGATAACGACAAGTGTTTTTTCATCGAACTCTTACATGGATAGAACAATCCATGAACTGGAAAATGCTTGCCGATGTTTACTTAACGGGTATGCTAGAGTTTATTAAGTGAACTCGTTGTAAACGTTGTATGTTTTACGACTTAGTTAAACAAAAATATAATAATAAAAGCACAGTATACTATACAGATTTTTTAAAGGAAGCGAAGAAATACCATGTTCACTTAGTGTTGAGTTATAGTCCTGAAGTATGATAATATTTTTTAAGGCTATTTAAACGGTCCAGGCCCTTATCTCGCAAGGAGTGTCACACGCTCATACATAATGTCAGCATGAGCTTAACCGATGTAAGATAATCTATATATATATAAGAGATTTTCGCCTATGTAGAGAGTCATCACGATAAATCTGGAGTCATGAGACCCAAAGACTTGAAATTTGGTAAGAATATTCCTTTTGCCGAGTATAGGTATACTAAGAATAAATTTTACGAAATTCTTACCCCAAAGGGAGTTGCGGAAGGAGAGGTTTGGCGGCCAGCAAAGCGGGACGGAACAACTAGTTAATGTATATGTCTTAATTAATGTCTAACCTATTATAATTTACAACCTGAATGGTAGTATTATAAGATATTTTTATTTGTCTCCAAAAATATTTAAAGTAGTTTCTAAATATTCATATTCAGTTAAAAAAACTGCTAAGTTTTTTGTTTACTTTATAATGCTGTTGAAGCTGGTCCGTGTTTAAAACAAATAATATTTATTTATTGGTAAGACTTATTCTAACTTTTTACTTAAGAACAGTTATTAATGAAACATAATCCGAAATATGCATTACTTTCATGTCTTAAGTAATTGTTATCTATGCTCGTTCATGTGATCTCTGAATCAGTTACTGCTATACGTTAAGTTCAAAACGTTACATCAATCAGTCTTTCATACAATAAAGCTTCTTTTTCAGTTACATTTAAAATGCGTATGTGGTAAGATAAAACAGTTACGTATAATTGTGTGTGGGGCACCAAGTTCAGATGGGTTGAAGTGTGGCTGTACTAGAAACCGATGGACCCTACAATAAACTCACCGCCCGCTTACAAGTGTCAGGGTTGTCACACGCTAGAATATTACATACAATTGTTCCAACTTTTAACACATTCACACATCATCATCATCAACATCCTGCGGACAGTTCACTGCTGGACATAGGCCTGGAGATACATAATTATACCCAAATTGTTTGGGAACGTTTTTTGAAACTTAACCTCTTCAAGGTAAACGAGAAAATAAATGCTTAACAAAGGCAAATTGAGGTAGTTGGTCCGATTTTATGGCCACATCTTGTGGAGTTCACTATGGTTCTTCTGAAGTTGTAAAATTGACAATGTCAGTAAGGTAATTGATTAGTTACAATCATGACAATGTAAATATAGCGCAATAACATCATTATATGAGAGCAGGAGAATTCTGGGTTAGTCACAATTCACCATTCATGGGTTCGTTTGACGAATGTTAGGAAATTGAGGTCAAAATTATACTTTTTTTTTATTGAACGAAGCGGCGAGACTGGCAAGACGTTCACTCGATGGCAAGAGATACGCTTGCCTATAACATCGTGGTGCTACATAGGATACACCGCACCATATTGCGCTCGTCGCCTTGAGATAAGATGTTAAGTGTCATTACCCCAGTAATTTCACTAGCTATAGCATCCTTTAAACCCGGAACACAGTAAGGTTTGTACAGTACCTACCTAGCGCCTGGTTGACGGTTTCCGGCAACAGAGTACCACCAGTAAACTACCAGTAATATTTTAAATAGTTATGTTAATGCAAACTAAAGTGTGTAAACTTATGTTATCTTGTTAATGTTTATTCAAAACATTGCGAGGATATTGATTGGCGAAGGGTGGTGCCAAGCGGTGTACTGGCAGCCCCGTGCCTTGTATAAATTGAACTGACAAGACGGTACAAGGGTTCGGAATGTTTGCTCAATTCATTGCGGAGATCGGCGGCGGTAGTTTTAAAATACTCGATTGGGAAATTTATGTTCGCGAATTTATCCACTGCCAAGCGGGGACAGGATATACGTCCGGCGGGATCGGCACTTTAACATCTATTGGATATTTATATAAATTTTTGTATTTAATTAAATAAAAAAAAATCTAAGGTAACGAGACTCAACATATTATGTCTTACGGAGACGAATAGAATGTGGTGCAGTATATATCATCGTTACTAGTGCCACGTTGATACGGCGGGCGTATCACTAACCATCTGGTGAACTTTCCGCTCGTCTCGTCACTTCTTTATATTAAAAATAGAAAAAAAAAGAAACAGCGCGGTTAATAAGTTATTTTATTTATAACGCCGTACATGGACATGGTACAAAGCGGACTTAATGCGTAGGTGAGACTAGCTACCAGTCAATCCTGGCAGACAGAAATTTTGAAGGCGGATATAATAAATGATAGTATATAATATAAATAATACAAAAACAGACATTATAAAAGACAAACAGCCCGAACACATTACTAGATACCTATTGCCAGCAGTGGACGTCCATCGGTTGCAATGATACTTGTAAAAAGATAAAAACTATTAATACATATAAATATTTCTAATAATAATCATCATCATCAGCCGATAGACATCCACTGCAGGATATAAACGTCTCCCAAAGATCTCCACATCGATCGATTTCACATTGCTCGCATCCAGTGGGTTCCCGCGATTCTCACCAGGTCGTCGGACCACCTTGAGGAAGCCCTTTCAACACTACGTATACCGGTACGCCACTCGAGGACCTTTCTGCCACATCGGCCGTCAGTCCGTCTAGCAATGTGCCCTTAAGTCTTGCAATCTTTTGGGCTATGTCGGTGACTTTAGTTCTGCGGATATCCACATTTCCGATTCGATGGCGCAGAGATACTCCGTTTTCAACTAATGAACACGAAGCATCCTCTTAAATACGAGACTATAAATATTAGTACTTTGTATATTCTCATTCCTGGGACTCGCAGCTTTCTGCCCATGATGAGAGTCGTGAGACCATTTATGCACAATGCTAACAAAGTACAATTTAGTGGATGTTATTGAGACGATGGGAAGGTCCTACTACCTGAAACCGTCTAACAATCAGCGCAGCTCCTATTTCTGCCGTCAAACATTACTGTGTTCTGATTTTTCGAATTGCGAAGCTAGTGAACATACTAAGGTGACAATATTTAACAACTTATCTATAGACATGCTGTATATATTATTATGACGGGCGGACTGTTATGGACGAACCAGTCACTTACCATCATGTTAACGTTCTGCTCTTCTCATCGCTTAGCTAATAATAATTAATAGTATATATATATATATATATATATATATATATATATAAACAATAAAGATTGCTGTAAATCCTTAACCACGCCTTAGTGCGTGCTGCTGTCACAACAGTGATGTCGGAATGTGTTTCGGCACGCGAAATCCAAGCTGAAGGCCATACACACGGACCGCAAGTTATTTTTTATATATTTGTTCCCATGTCAATACATTCAGTAGTTTTCAAGTGATATTCGATATATACATATATTTAAATATATATATAATGTCTCAAGACAATGTGATGAGTAAACATTCTAACAACGTTGTTAACAAGGCGTATCGTTTATCATCAGGTGAACGACCTATTTGTTTCGGCACGTAATTGTGAAAAAAAGCTTTCAGTCGGAGGACATGAAAGGTAGACGTCACGGATATGCCAATAAGCCATTATGGGCGCCGGCCCGGCCTTCGCTCGTTACACACCACCATTACACTCCAGTGACGAGGCTCAGAGTTCACTAGCTCCAGCTCGGATTGCCGCGACGTTACAAGAAAAAATACTATAGTAAGACATTGGGTTCCGTAGAAAATATTTTTCACAATAGTGGTTCAACTTGAAATAACGATCTGATTACTTTAGCGCTGTATCTCAAAACTAAAAAGAGAGGCCTTGGAGGGGTACTCCCTACTACTTGGTCAAAAAAGATTTAAAGAATAACAAATTGACAGAAATTATGACACAAAATAAAGATATATTTAGAAGAATGACCAGGACGTCCGAATTCACGTAATGATGGGACAAGGTCTAGCGAGAAGAAGAAGAAGAATGATCTGATAACTTTAATCTGCGAACACCCAAAATTCATATAAAAAAAAAAGTTTTTGTTGTTTGTTTAACTTTGCAATAATAGTCAATTTGAAACGGTATTTCAGGAAATACTATACATATGAATTTAAAATATATATTGCAATTAAAATTCTTTAGGACACGATATATTTTCATTGTCATCAACTAAAAGTCCACTACTGGCTACAGTCTTTCTCCAATGTCTTCAAGCAAAATGCAAAAAAAAAAGTAAATAAATGTAAGAATGCAAATTAAGTTTTATTGGTTGTAAGTCTCCATTGTCGGAGACGTCTTGGTATGTACCATAGCTCCTATATCTTCCGATAAACAGTAGTAGTGTGCAAACATTACTGTGTTCCGGTGTGACGGGTACTGTATCTAATGTACTGGTGTAACGAGACTTAAGATCTCATGTTTCAACGCACGAGCACAATGTGGTGCAGTAGATATCATCCTAAATAGCGCGTCGTTATAAGCAAGCGTATTCGCTCTCGCCCTCATATTGAGGGTAGGCCTGTGCCTCAACATTGGGGACGTAATTGGCTGTGGAAAAAAAAGGTGAACGTCTCGTCGAAGAAAAAAATAAGATTATATAAGATTGTAGGAAATTCTCTAACTCGAGTATAAGTAATGTATGTGAGTGTTGAATTTCCTACAGAACCCTTAAAATGAACGTTGGCTCGTCTCCCATTAGAAGACCGCCCGCCGGCAATTTCACAGTTATTATCGCAGCATCACACCGCTGGGACGTGTACGACACGCGTCCGATGATTAATACAATTTTTAGAGCGACATTGTTACGATATTTATTTGAAAATGAACGAATACTACATCTTTATAGGGACTCTTCATTCATAAACTACATCGGTAATTGTACTGGTGGTAGGTCTGTTGCTGCAGACCGTCTAGGTGGGTGCCACCGCAGCGCCTATTCCCACCGCCAGAGCTCTGTGCTAATGTTATCGTGTTTTTTTATTACACAAATAAGCGAAGAAACACAGGCGGAACTTTCACCAGATGCTAATTGATACGCTCTCATAACACCGCGGTGCAGGATAGCTATGTTATGTACGGCACCACTTTACTGTTGAGTCTCGTTGGCCCAATAATTACAATAGCTACAACGCTCTTGAAACTGGAACACAGTAAAGTTGGCACAATACTGTTTGTGGACTAAAAGGCGCTGCGGTGGTACCTACCTTAGATGGTCTAAAGCAACGGAGACTATCCATATAGTAGTTATACTAGCTGTTCCCTACCCGCTTCGCTGGCCGTAATATAAAATTAGACTCGAAATTTGTCTGAAATATTCCTTGTGAGCGACCCACATCCGCAAATAATTTTCTATATAACAACCGTTACCATAGCAACCGCATAGATAATACCAAATGAAAAAGTCCACAAAAGTTAATTAGAAATAAAATGATGAAGGATCTATGAAATACAAAAAATATATAGCCTATAACCGTATAGAGATCATTGAGCGTCGAATGCTCATGTTCTCGTGTCGATACGTTCACTAGTTTTCACGTGATTGGCGAACAATGAAATTTTCATTATTTATAGGTGATATATATATATAGCATTTTCTGATAGGAGGATTACTTTTGCGCCACCCTGTATATTTAAAATCTTTCTCCGTGCGAAGTATAGATTTAATAGCATCAGGTATATAATGACACAAATCAAGTTGTTTAGCGCGATGCCAATGCTATATTGGCCATATTGGCAACACCAGCGCAGAAAGGTTACCCCCACTACTGCGATAATGTGGTCAACCAAATCGAATTGCCAATAGCGCTCCGCTGATTTAGATCGTTGGTGATTTATAAACAGTATCTCCTGGTGATAGTGTACGTCTCGGAGATTTGTTTCGATTACGAGGTTCAATTATTCAATGAAGCATACAAAAAAAAACTTAGATATTAAAAAAGAACAGAACGCAATTTCTCTTCAATATAACTAAGCTGCGTGACGAGGCTTTTTTTCTTTTACCAGTAGAGTAAAACTTGAATTTAGTTTCACATGATGATAAATGGCAATGAGGAGGACAAAGGTGAAGCGTGATTATCTGGAATACCCTAACTCTTATACGTTGATAGCCAACAACCATATCAATGTAACATGTGGATAATGAACATATCAGTGACGTTAGCCAAGCGGATTTCAATCCTCGTGTGGTCCCGGAGTCAACCTGAGGATCTCCGTAATATAAGGCAAAATGTTGCGCCACAGAGGTAAATAAAAGTTAATACTATAATCAGCTGCTCTATATATTAAAAATCAATTGGAAAGGATATCTTTAGGGGAGAAGCCTATGTAACATTTGATGTCTATCGGCTGATGATGATATATCAAAAAAGTGAAGGTGGTATTTATTCTTAGGATTTCAGTGATGTCATATGATACTACCGCAAAAATAGCCGTGACACAAATCTATCGCTGCTCATGAAAAAAAAATTATATTAAATATAGCAAAAACAAAATGGAGCGAATCGCCGCCACTTCGGCGCGTATACAATTTCTTAAAACACCCGCTGGGTACGGTTTCCGAACAATGGCGATGGAGCGGGTGAGCGGAGGGGGTGGGACAGTTTTGACAGCTGTCAGTGCGGTTGACAGATCGCATCCGGATGGCATCCGTTGGGCGCATTCATTTTCAACGCGACCGTTTCGATTTTATTCCGTCACATGTAAATGTCAGTAATTGCTTTATTTTAGAGAAAACACACCGCAATGAAGTATCAATTGGACCGCGAGATAAGGCTGGCTGGTCCCTCAACGGTGTCAGTCTGGACAGGTATTATACTGCCCTGTAGTCTTGGGCTATTAACAATTGAAATAAAGTAAAAAAAAGGGCTGTCAAGTACAAGGTGTTTGAAGGTGACCCCACCTTCAAACGCCCTCAATGCCAACATAACTTAAAGCTATATAAATTTCTATCCTCCACTTTCTTACATCATATTTATTATGATTCTTATCTATACTCTAAAGCTTATAATAAAATACACTTGTCCTTCTATTTGTACGGCAATCGAATTTACGATTTACACGGTGTTTTAATAACAATTTTTTTTTTATCTTATTCTGATAGTTTGGACCATCGAATATTTTTTTTTGGATCGGTGTAATTCGAGTACCGTTAGAATCTAGGGATAGTAGAATCATTGAAATTATCTTCAAAGATAAAAAAAGTGCATTTACTATCCTCAGTACGAAAGTGGCAAAATTTCTGACCTCACTTAAATCCCTACCCTGCCTCCCCCGGTCCTCCATTTACCTACCAGAGCATACCAAAGCGACCATCGCAGCTGTAATTAATAAGCAGCCGTGTATGCAATTAAAATTATACGCCGGTTGCCGCCGATATCGATTCACGTTAGTGGCTAATGTGGGAAATATTGAGGTGAAATAATGAAAAAAAAAGGAAATAAGCTACCACATGTTTGGTGGGGTTTGATCATGTTAATTATGAGAGTATTAATATAAAATTCTATACATTGTCATCATTAATTTATAATAAGTACGACCTTACGCAAACGTCTAAAGAAGAAGAACAGTTTGCAGTTGCATGAGAAAAATGATGCGTAGGATTTTGAATATAACACAGAGAAAGTGCAGTAGTCAATGAGTCTAACATAATAGAGAAATCGAGATGCTGGCCATCTTGGGAGACGCGAAAACCCACAGGTATAGTTGAAAGGGCGTAATGCTAAAGGTGAGAGACGCTCGTATCATTGAAAAAGTTTATCTCGCAACCGTAACTGGTTGCCAATCTATCGGCTGGACCAAGTATCAGTAGAAGGCTGCCGTAGAGTACGACCTACGTAAGCTCCAAGCTATGAACTAGCAAGAGCCACTGTGAGATAGACAACGTTGGCTCTCTTTTGTTTTGGAGGCTAAGGCTTTGGGTCACTGTGTCCAAGAACTAAGTACGTAAGTATTAGTTTGTAACAGTTTGCTGCTCTTTGGTCGTGGAACCCGGGTCCGCTAGCCCAGTTTCCGATGAACTATGTTGACCAATGGGTGGTATTATACAAAAGCAGAATATATACATATATATATAGACCGGTACTATATCAGCGGAGCTCACCAAAGGAATGAGGCTTACCTCGAACTTTTCCAATTTCTGCTGAATGTGTTTAGAGAATGTTTCATAAACATATATTATTTTTTAATACACAATTTCTACATAAAATTGCAACATAGTTTTCAAACCTAACGTGATATTAAAAATTAGAGTGTCAGGCTACTGGCTGAGTAATTACACCTAGGGTATGAGCGAAGGCCGCATTGAGATGAGTAATGTTCGGATAGAATTAATTTTATTACACACCTTAAAATTGTATGTAACTTGAAAATTAATGGTTTTTTAATATGTGATGCGATATTGTCGGTAATTTCGAGGTTAGAACGAAAAGGGGAAAAAAGAAAAAACAAATCTGGTTCCACTACCATATGGGAGATACCAGTAGGAAGAGAGATGCGATATCATATATAGCAAACCCTCAATTCCATGATCCATTTCTAACATATGAAGACGAGTAGCAAAGTAAAGTATTTGTAAATCACGCATTTATTTAAATCAATTCTAAATAATTTTTAAAGTAAAATACTTTTTACAAATACAGGTATATTAAGGAGTTCCACCGAACAATCGTATTAACTTTGCTCTTAGAAAATTTTAAACAGTTAGTACATCACCTCACAATTTGTATGACTTCCAACTTATTGCGAACTTACCTGGAGATAGAAATAAAATACTTTTAATCAAACTAACAAACAAATCGTAGAAACCTATACCCGATGAAAATTGTTACACTGCCGTAAATTTTTTTTTTTTGTTAATTATCGATACAAGTGGAATTGCTCAGTCCGTAAAGCGGTCTCGGAAAAGCAATGATTTCATCTCTAATGAACTTCAACTTCCGGTGAAAAGAACCATCGTGAGGAAAACGACAGGTTTTAATAACGGCAGTCATGGGCCAATAGCGCTGGCCACCAATCCATAGGTGGCTAGCGCAGTGGTTTAATGGCCCTGTCTCTCTCTTAGTGAAACAAAGCCCTAAGTCCCAGCAGTGGGAATTGAAATGAGTTTTATATATATATATTTTTAATTCTTAATATACCATCAGATGTTACTTCTTACAGAGTGGTACTTTTAATGGATAATTAAAGATTTGTTCAACTTCGTGGGGGGGGGGGGGGAGAAACAAGGATTGACTTATACGCTGAATTACTTCCTCTTAAAATTTTGCATACTTTGTTCTCTTTAAAGTCGGATTGAACCATGATTAAGAAAAGTATTATTTTAGAATATGGTTTACAAAAACAGTTTTTAGTTTGATTCTAACTTGATGCCTCAGTTTCGATAGTCGCATCCAGGATGCTGTTGTATTAAATCCGGTGAAAGAAGTAAAGAAGACCGGTACACAAAGCGTTGGTTAGAAAAGGAACTTAACGAAATTAATCTCTGTTAGCGTTAATAGCGAGTTAAATGACGTATTAGCGTTAATGGCGCTATTTAACGGAGTACAAAACGTTAGGCCGACGCGCTGTGGCCACGAACACAGCGGTGTTTCGACAGGTTCAGTTTGAGGTTGTATTAATCATCAGCTGTTTGACGTCCGTTACAGGACACAGCTTCTCAAACATCAATTCTGCGCTGTTTGCATTCACTCGCTTTTCAAGACTTCGATTATATTATCAGTTTACCTTGTGAATCGATTTCCAAACTCGTGATCTTACTTAAACCATTTTTTTTTAGAGCATAGAAAATTTTCTCCACCAAAGCGATATTTAGGAGTTAATAGTTAATTAAATAAGTCGCGCCATTTACAAATTTCTTAATAACTGAGTTAAGTAAAACGCTGTAACTTTCACGCTACAGCCGTGGCCCGACGCTGTCAACCTTCCTCACAGTCACACACCCCCTGTCAGCGGGCCCCCCCGTAGGGGTACATGATAAATAAGCGAATATTAAGCAGCGGCGTAACGTTCAGTACCGGTGACAGTGTTCAGCAAAACAACGGCCATGCTGATTTACAGCCGACGCGGCGCGACGCACTTTGCGTGCGCTGATACAATTAATTGCTTAAAGCTACTCGAGTTATTTCATTAAGTAATTATTTCCAGTCCCATGTTATTTATAGTTGCTTAGAAATTTTGTGCATTATTCAAAGTACGTTAAAAAATATTTTTATACTATTCAAGTTTTAGCTTTCCTGATACAGGTTTACAGAACACAAACTTTATTGAATGAAATTAATTTTATATGAACCTATAAGCAGTGCAATCTATTTGAGGGTCTGGTCACAGCGATTCTCTGTGGGTGTTGAAGTGTCTCACTGATAAATGGAATGTGAGAACATCCGGTGGTTGTTATTGTGGCCCTTAGTGCCTTCCAGGTATTATGGGCCTTATTCGGCAATGACTTATCGCTTAGTATGAATTGTTATGCTATGTCGACACTTCTCCCGTGCGACCTGCTAGCGAGGACGGTGTAACTTACTATAACTTTAATTGACGCTATTGCAGTAAACAAGGCACGACGGTAAAATTACTTAAGCGTGTAAAAGTACGCCTTTAAAACAAACTTACAACTGGAGGGTTCCAAATTGAAACGTGAAACCAATTCCAAGGTAGGAGAATAAACGTCTCCCCGGCAAGCCCTAAATCCTCAATCCAGCCATTAAACAGTAGCGGGCTATTGTCTAAGTGGTTGCCAGCCTGCCGCTCGCCGCCCGCCGCCCGCCGGCAATTAAAGCGCGCCGCCCCCGCTGGCAGGGCTTCAATCAATCGCACCTGAATATTTCCAACAATTTAATTTGTTGCAAATGTCTCGGCTATTTGTTGCTCCTCCACCCTCTCTTCTAATTGCTTTCTTCCATTTTGAACTTGGTAATGGTTCCGTGCCTGGTGCAGGCGGGGTACGCAAGCGGTTAGAACAAAAAACCTTTCCTTATTAAAACTTGACGACAATGTCACATGTTCAAGACAGGTTAAAGCCATAGAGGGTAAAGCGAGCCTCAGCGCTGAATAATCTGGCTATTATCTTGACAGACGGAACTCGGTATTGAAATCTTTATATAATGTGTTAAGTTTAGCTCTCCTGTTTATATTGCAATGAATACTTCACCACAGGATGAATCTTATGTGAGCCTTTAATATAATTAAGTTTTTTTAAATATAAAAAGTAGAATACTTATTTAAATAATTATCCGCCTACTCTTTGAACCGACGAACTGGTTATTACTAGAAATGAATGGATGTGACCTACATAGGACCGGTTGTGCTAGAAATCGATGGAAAAGGCTTTTAATAAGCAATGGGTGTAAGGCAGTCCAGCCAACTTCATCTGCGCGTGGTGCACCCTGCTAATCAACAAACGAGGCTCTGGCTCCCGCCAACCCACATTGGAACAGCGTGGTGGGAAATAACTCTAATTCCCCCATATGCTGACTGTTTGTGGAGATCTTTGGGAGAGGCCTATGTCCAGCAGTGTACGTCTATCGGCTAACGATGAAGCAATGAACAACAATAGGTTAAAATGATGAAAATACGATTCCCACCCGCTGTCGCTCATGGCGCGGAGCGGGCGTTACACCGCGGGTTACGGAACGGTTACGGAACGGTTACGGAACGGTATCGGCGGTCTCTTTGTCGCCGGGCCGCAGTTTCCCAGTAGGGTTTAATTAAAGACATTTCTCGGTGCGCGGCGCTATTTTTCTCGCCGCGAACACCGCCCATAAATAATGTGAAGCTCGAATTAATTTCCTAAGCTCTCGCATTTGTAACGGTATATGCGATGGGGGAGAAGGGGGTACGGAGGAATCGCTACATCTACATCATCGTTACAAATTATAACTGATTATTATTTTTTTTTTATACGGGAAAACAGCAAACGAGTGGGAGAGTGATCACTGTCGCATTCGCAATAGCTGAAGGGAGCCGCAGCACTGTTGCTGATGGTTGACTAAGTCATAAGCTCTAGTGCAGACAAGAAGCAACTGGAACAGCTCAATACTGTTGCAAAAGTACAATACCGAACTGAGTGCAAAACAGATCAGTATTACACGTCTTTTTAACAGAGCTTTCTTTAAGCTAAAATCCAGCAGTAGACCATTATCTTGCTGATGATGCCGATGGAGAAAGGGATTCGATCGGGCATTTATATACATTAAGATTTATCCCGAAAATTCATAACATAATACTCAAAAATGCTTGTTATCTTGGCATCCAAATAATTTGTTCGTTAAATATAAAAGGGACACACTTTTTTCTGTTATCTCAATAATTTTTCAATTTATACTTTACTGGCTGTTCCTCGCCCGCTTTGCTGGCCATAACGCCCCCGTAACTCTGTAGGGGGAAAGAATTTCATAAAATCCGTTCTTAACTACATAGGTGGAAATTTCTTATGTATATAGATTTTTCAAATTTAGCACTAAATACATAGACACAGTCTGTGAGTTACACTCGTATGTCAAAATAATAGGCCACAACAATTTAAGAAGCCCCCGGGACCGCTTTAGACCCTTACTTTAACAGTTACATAGAGCGAGGTGACAACTACAAGCCATAGATTAAAGACGCCAACCCTTTATTTGTGCTGCTTCACTTATTTGAGAGTGTTTCCCCTTTTTTCTGCGGGCAAGTAATCCTATTGTTCACGAAAGCTTTACGCCCAGCATGAATATGCGCGGCCTAATTTCACTTTTTTCATAGTTCTTTTACTCTTTGCTTAAACATTAAAAGCGAAAAGTACCGGATATAAATGTAGGTGATTTCACGGTAAAGTGGCAATTTTATTGTCGTCGATATTCATAGATAAAATAACTTACAAGAAGAAAATCACTAAAAAATTATAAACAAAAAACAAATTAAGATATTGTTAATAAGCTTCTCCTAAGACAGCTAAGTTAACGAAGTTTTAAAACCGTTTGAAAATTCGAATTGTATGTAGTAATATAAATATTAAAAAAAGTTGATATATAGAGAAATTATAGTTATTTTTTTTAATCAATGACGAGACGAGCAGGACGTTCACCTGATGGTAAGTGATACGCCCGCCCATAACATTAACATAGGCTCGAGTTATTAAGAATAGGACTAGAGTATTCCCTGCCCGTCGTACAAGGCGACTTAAAAGGGTTCTCGGGTCCGTAAGCATTGAGAGTGGGAGCCCTCAGAGCTCAATAAGCGAGCTTTAGGAGGACAGCAAAGGCATGGTAGTCTTGTATTTGACGCAGCACAGCGTGGGTACTAAGGAGGACTTTGCTCTTCCATGGGATGCGGCACCGAGTTCGTTCTGTAGGTGATCCCGGAGCCCCTTCTAATGCACTGACGGAGACCACCGAGGGCCTTTAGTGGGTAGAAGTCGAAGGTAACCTTGTCTTCCCCCCAGAAGAGAGGTGTCTTTTATAAGAAGATAACCCCAGCGATAAAAAGGTAAAGTATTATACGCTGCGATCTTTGTCTTGAGACAAGAAGTTGAGTTTGATTAACCTAGTAATTACTCTAGCTACAGCGCCTTTCGTAGCGGAACAGAGTCCCCAGCATCGGAGACCTCCCACAGAAATAAGATGAAAGTAGTATCATTAAAATGCTTTAAAATATAACAAAACTTGAATGGCGAAGGTAAACTCGATCCCAGTCGTCTTGTTATATGAGAAATTAGGTTAGGGAAAAATATCTTGAATAGATAACTATGAAAGTTTTTCACAGATCGAACCGAAAGACAAGAACTGATATAGATGCCTATTTTCAAGATTTCCACTGAAGGAGATGGACACTGTAGCGTACTGTCTGTTTTTCTATAAACTAGGTCGCAAAGTATTTCGTAGTTCACATCCTAGGGCATACTCTGATATCATTAAATATATTAAGATGTTCAAAGCACATAAGCGCATAATAAATTCGTTCTTATTTCATACAACATAAAGTTGGATTTTCTTAGTCTTTTTACCAACTTTGTGCACTGAAGAAGTTTCTAGTTAAAAGATAACATGTACAAGGATAGTTATTGGTAATGAAAGGTAAACAAAACCGCAGCATCATAGCTCCCAGATTAAATAAGATTATTTTAACTTGTACAATATATTTTACTAAGTTTAACAATGTTTACTTTGTCTATATGTGTTGCTATGTATGTATAACATTTACGCTGGAGATGATGCCTCAATGATGGATGCTAGTGTTTGGTTGCGGAGTTCTTATACCTAACAAAATGGGATAACGTTAATGACGATGCAAGTATACGTAACACTTTTTTTTCGTGTCGAGGGAAATCTCCGAAAAGATACTCTGTTTTCTAAAATAGGTTTTATGAAGAGCTTTTAACACACTAAAACTCCATGGTGGTGGTCCTCAGCATTTACAGAGGTCAACGGATTTCCGATTGGGACATAACCGTGGACTCTATAACGTTACGCAGGGATAGTCCGTTCTCGTGACTGTTTTGTAGTCTTCGCACGCAAGCGAGTGCTCCTAAAATACGAGAAACCACGTTCAGATATCGACCTCGGAGTCATTTACTAGATGATGAGAACTATTTTGAAACACTCCTACATATAAAAATTAAAAAAAAAAAAAAACAAATTGGAGCACAATGGCTCGGCTTCCTTACTAGCTTTACTTAGCATAATTCCTCGTGACAGACAGTGCGGGTCATGACTAATCTCTAATAGGATGCCGTACTCTTCCATCGTATTCTTGCCAAATGGGTCTCTCCCCGCTCGGTCCCCTCTCCCTTCCCCACGGCCGCCTGTCACGTGTCCGTAGTACACTAATTATAATTAATATTTCTGTAGTATTTGACGAGCTTAATTACTTGGCATCGGTAATAACATTTTTTATAACAATGTAAAACGTTGAAGTTTCGTGAACAAAAAAAAACCTGAAATGAAAGCGTTTCTTCAACAATGTCTCGCATATTTCGTCGGACCATAAACAAAAAAAAAATAAGCATATTGAAGACAAATGTTGAACATACAAATTGAATCGGACTAACCGAACTCGTCTACTTCCGTCCGTTTGAAATAACACCCCCTAGGGTGATATTTTGATATTTAAATGCCAATATAAAAACCGAATTGATGTCGGTCGCGCCCACTGCCGGGATATTCGACTATGTTAAATAACTTCACAAAGCGGTATTCTCGTCGGCGGCGGTCCATACTTCCAATCGCAAATATTTTTTAATGCCAGAATGTAAAACATGTTTTATAATTTTCACATATCAGCCGATAGACGATCACTGCTGGACATGGGCCTCCCTCCACCAAAGATTCCCATATCGTTCGGGCAGGGATTCATATGGGGCCATTTTGTAAAAGATGTACATATTTTTCTTAATCGACGAAGCAACGAGACGAGTCGAGTAAAACGTTCTCTATTGTAAGTGACTTGTTTGTAACGCCATGGCGCTAGTCGGATGATTTACACATCACCACACTGTATATCATTATACATCATCAGTCAACAGATGTCCATAGCTGGACATAGGCCTCCCCCAAACATCCTCACATCGGTCAGCTGGGAATTTGGATCTTTTCCCACCACGCTTGCACAATCCGGGATATATATATATATATATATATATATATATATATATATATTATGATGATAATGATGATATATAGTTATTGGACAAACTTAGCTCATCGGATATTGGACTCGCGGACACGGACCTCACTATCGTTATTCACCACATAGTGCTAGTTGTTTTACAACACAAGATGTTAAGTGTTACCATAGTAATTTCACTGTTTACAGCATGCTCCATAATCATTTCAACTTTTTAATAACTACACCACTATTGAACATAGATCTTCTCGTTGAGGTATTGCTATATTTATCAAGTGTGTCATACGAGTCGGTAAGTTGTTTTATTTAACTATATAAACAACAAAACAAATTATTTCATTACATGATAGTCTAATGAGATGATTCGGTTGAAATCATCTGTTAAGTAAGAATATGATTGTGTAAGAAAATCTCATTCTATCATAACGATGTTAATGAAATAAAGTAAATTATACGAAAACAAAGATTAAGTAAACGCCAAAATATAAAAAAGATTTATTATAAATCTCTCTCTCTACGATCATTCCCTCATTACTAAGGATCATTGTTAGTGCTAGGGTTGCTGTCTGGAGCGGACGGTCTGCTTCCACCGGTTCCCATCCATCGCATATAAATAATTAAACAAAATTAGTTCATTTCGCAGCGAACCCTCTGCTTGGATCTAAGTGAAATAAATTATGTTTATTAAGCTTATTCTTTTTATACAACGTAGCGACGGGACGAGCAGGACATTTACCTGATGGTATCGGTCCATAACAAGCAGCACTGTTTACGGTGATCTATACTCCATCACATTGAGCGCGTCCGCATGAAACAACATTGTAAGTCTTCTAGCAACTTCACTATCTACAGCGTCTTTAAAACCGGAACACATTAATGTTTACACAGTACTATTTGTCGGCTGCAATAAAAGCTGCGATGGTACCCACGTAGACTGTATGTTATCGTAAACCTGATGTTAAATCAGTTATGTATTATGAAAAAAAATAATTATCCTAGGCATTTTCATCATCATCATCTCAGCCGAGATACGTCCACTTTTAAACATTTTACTACTTATGACTAATCGTTAAGTATTATTTACAGCATAGCAACTGTGACTTTTTTTTTGCATAACATGTCAATGGCATTGTACTTCGGCCGCTGGCGTCGCGTCGCGCTTGGCTAGGAAACGTCTGATATGTCTGACACATGTCATATTTAAAAAAAAAAAACAACTCGGTCAAGAATCCCGATTTTAATTTAAGTAGTTAAGAAATTAGGACGATCTGGGAAATTGAGAATTTCTGAAATGTGTGACGTCGTGAACAGTAGCTAATGTAAAGTGGGATAACGAGACTTAACATCCTTATGTGTCAAGGTCAAGAGCGCAATGTGGCGCTGTGTATATCATCCTAACTAGCGCTACGTTATGAGCAGGCGTATTATTTACCATCAGGTGAACGTCTCGCTCGTCTCGTCGCTTCGTTAAAAAGTATCAATTCACAGCAATATTTGCACACTGCCGTTTTTCGACTGCAATAGGCGCTGCAGTGGTAGACACCTAGACGAACTCCTGCAAAAGAAACCTAACAACAGTATAGGATGAAAATAAAAATAAATAAGATTTACAAACTTTGAAGGTTGGCGCCGACATTTCGTAGGCGTCCCGTAGGTGATCCCAGAGAGCCTCCCACAACGCACTCTACATGACTACAAAGGAAGACTTAGTAGTTAAAAATGTTATATAACCTTCTCTTTCCCCCTGAAGTGGGTATCTTTTGAAGATTAGCCTCCTCTCTCTATCACCGTGTCACATGTTGCTTGACCTCGTTACACAACACCGAAACGTGACGATGAAGTATACTTTCCAGTAAGTCAACTTGAATATTACCACGGAATATTATTTGGACTTCGGTTTTTAATTGGACGTCGGCCCCGCTTCTCTATAATTCAACGAAATATTGAAAAGACTCCGCGACACAGACAAAAATAAATTCAGAAGAAAATTTTTGTAGAGTGTTGTAAGCTTCAAAGGATTGGACGTACCTTTTCATTTAGAAAATATACTTATCAACCTTTCCAACGAAAAGTAAAATAGTTCTTTTAAAAGCTTCAGAAACATTAATAAATTTGTAAGGTTAGTATCAAGAGATTATTATTGGTTAAGGACCAACCATAAGTAAAAAAATATATTGATTTACTGTGAACCTTTTTTTTGTCGCGGGGTAAATCTTAAAAGATACTCTGCTTCTGGGGGAAAACACAAGGTCATGTGGGGCTTCTACCCACTAAAACTCCCTCGGTGGATTCCCTCAGTGCATTAGGAGGTGCTCCGGGATCTTCTACAGAACGCACCGGTGCCCCCCTGCACTCTGGCTAAAACATTCCACGGAAGGGCAAAAGTCTCCTTAGCTGTAGCTATAGCTGTAGCACTGTGCTACAGCAAATATAAGATTACAATTCATTTGTCTTGCTAAGGTTCGTTTATTGAGCTGTGATGGGCCCCCACCCTTAAAGGCCACGAAACCGAGGACGAGCTTCGTAAGCTCACCTAATGTGTGCCAGTGGGCAGCGGGGGCCAGTCTGCATTGAACTTCGCAGCCGTGGTGGAGTCGCGGAGGGAGTGGAGTATCATATTGCGAATCGTTGCTCTCTTTATGCTCCGCGGCCGTACAAAGGTTGACAGCGGAGCCTAAGACTAGGTCCGCCGCAGGGAACTAGAAGAGTTTTTTCTCTTAGCTCTCATGGCCTCTGAGTAATGGATTCGGGGGATATCCGTTATCCTTGTAACATAAGAGGGCTGATAGGAAAGCCCGCTGTATGTTCCGGCGCGCCCTTAAAGAAGTTGAAGGGGAGGGGGGATCTCACCACAGATGTAGCTGCGTAGTGTTGCATCCGCTCCCAAGGTTGTGAACTTGCGCGAAAGCGTTCCCGTAGCTCCGCCGTAAAGCGACGACGGTGGAAGATCGTGGGGTTATAAAAAATTTGGAGCATTCACAGATCTAGTTGTTAGTACGGTGGAATGGCACCAGACTTCATTTCGACCCTAATAAGCTTAAGCTGCCCATAAAGTAAGAGTTCAGGTATTATATACAAAAAACAGATTTATCCCAATAACAACAGATATCGAGGATACGCTACATCCAGAATAGCTGAAACGATTATTCTCTAAATACATCGAGCAGCTATTGCAACTCGGTTATTGCTAATGCGAAATCGATAAATCACATCGTAATGCAAAATCAGCTCGAACCACAAATCACTGGCGATCGCGTCACGCTGCTCTTAAGACATCTTAGACACTGGAACTGGATGTGTCTACTATGCACTTCTAGATGATCCTCTTTACTATGAGAACATATCGTTTAGTGTAATATATATTTGGACCTTTGTAGTATATGACCCGTACCTGAGTATATGAAAGATACTACAGGTACTTGAAAATTGGTCCCAAGGTCGCAATGGTTAATTAGTGGATTTTTTTTCTAGTTCCGTCTAGCTCGTTCTAGAATATGTAAGTAACATTGCAGGTCCTTGTTCTACTGCCAAACTGCAATGTGAGAACTTTGCTCAAGTTTGAAGAGTGCTCTCTATATTATGGAGTCAGTGGATCTTCCAGTTTAGTAACCTAGACCTAGATTAAATCTTCGCTAACCACCAGTAATATAAAATAAAGTGATGTAACTAGGGAAATTACCGAGGTAAGATAGTTAACAATATATGAAGTCTTCGAGCACTTGGTGCAGTGTATACTGACTAGCGTCACGTCATTATGGGCAGGAGTAAACTTACTATCAGGCAAATGTCCTCCTAGCTAATTCGAGTAATAAATATAATTAAAAAAAATGTTTCATGTAAACCCGTTCATTTCTCTTCAAACTAGTCTACTGCGATAAATTTTTTTATATAAAGTATAAACTAAGTTCCGCCTCCTCCTTCTTCCATCCGTTAGAAACTGTTTCCTCTACAAAAGGAAAAGGACTTATTTATAAAATTAATGAATGAAACTGATGCTATTATATAGAAAATTCATTAATATTTCTACTTAATAGCCGGCAGTTATCGCAATGAATATATTATTGTACTGTATTCAATATATTTTCGTATTTTTTATTTTATTCAAGGAAGCGACAAGTCGAGTGGGATGAGAGGTTCCGGCCCGTCAAACCCCACCCAGGTTTACCTGCCTGCCTCTAACAATATGACGCTAGTCACAATGGTATACATTGCACCACATTGCGTTCTTCGCCTGAGACAATATGTTGAGTCTCGTCAACCCGGTAATTAGGTACAACACCTTTCAAACCGAAACACAGTAATTTATTCATTCACACCAGTGTTTGTCGGTTGCAATAGGATCTGCGGCGGTACCGACCAAGACGGTCTCCAGCAACAGAGACCTACCACCAGTGAAGTATATTTACGAGTAAGAGTTTATATTTATGTACCACTATTCTTTACGTACCGCCATAGGAGAGCCGTAAAAGCCGGCGGCAGAGCCACGTTATTGTTAGCATTCGTTACACAACTGATTTAAGAATAGAATTATTTGAAGCTCCATAAAACTTACCACCACTTGCGATATACTGCACAATGACTCGGCGAGCCGAACGCTGCAATATACACCTTATCGCGTTACTGTAGGATATAATTTCAAACGCCGCCGGCAATTGGTTTTGCTTCATCCATGTTGTACTATCGCTCGGCTGAGTGGAAATCGTTCCTTCTTTTAATTTACTATTGTTACAAAACGTATGTCAAAAGATAAAATAGTGGTGGTTAAGGGCCAGGGCCAGTTAAAGTAGATAACTTAACCACTATTTTGTTAAATTTAACTCCCATAATTATCTATACGTAGGGGTAAACAAGTATTTTTTATAGCATGGTAGGCATTTTTTTTTTAATTCAAAATGGTTAATGTTTGCCCATGACCCCACTTAATGTTAAGTGGTGATGTGGCCTGCAGTGATGAAGCGTAATAAACTTAGTATTAGATTAATCACCTTAGACGACACCCACGTCGTATTAGTGCGGGAGTAATGATGCCGTCAAGTTTGCTGTTCTTATTAAGAATGAAGAGCTGAACTTCTTTGCTATCATATTGGGCATGTTTATAATATATATAATTTACAATATATATTATAAATATCCGCCGTGTATCTGGTCATCTGGTGTGGAGAGGATATGGGTGACTAAAATCATGTAATTCCAGCGAACACTCTGAAATATGTCATAAAGATAACTATACGTTTAAGTTGACATCATATGTGATGAAATGTATATGCTATATTTAAGTGTTGGATCAAAGGGTTTTTATAATATCATGTATTCGTCCGATGTCTGCGTTGGCAACTTAACGAATAAACGAGAATTTTGTGTAGTAACAAAAAAGTTCGTTCGGAATTATCCAACTCAAACATCTTAACAAACTTTCAACGTCTCCGAGAAAAGCCTTGAAGAACTAAGAACTAGACGATGTTACTTGATTGTAAGTGATTCGCTAACTCCAAGTTTTTTATAATTGCTTACTTAGGATCCCATTTGTCGTACTTCTATGAATTATGCAGCAAGATTATTTTAAATATCTTAAGTAATTTCGTTTATTGCTATAACTTTCCACCCCAGAATATGTTATCTAGTAAACTTCGACTTTTACATTTTATAGTTTAAGGTATTGAAACAGGATTTCTTTTAAATAGTAACACTACCGGTAGGTCTCTATTGCACGTGACCGTCTAGGTACCATCACAGCTCCAACTTCTGTCGCCAAACAGTAGCGTGTTAACTTTACTGCGTGTATTGATGAGTGTTGTAGCTGACCAAACAATTAGGGTAACGAAACTTAACATCTTATGATTAAATGTGATGAGCACCATGTGGTATTGTGTGTATCATTCTAAGTAGCACCACGTTTTCATGGGCATGCAAATATTATTGTGTTCAGGTTCAAATGGCGCTGTAACTTAAGAAATTATCGAAGTAATGAAACTAAACATTTTCTTGGACAGTGTACATCATCTAAACTAGCGTCCAATTATTATAGGAGGGTGTATTACTTACCAACATGTTAATGTCCCGCTCATGCTTGTCAAATAAAAAAAACTATATAAACCATTCGGGGCTGTAACGAGAGTGGCGCTTTAACAACGGAAACAAATGTCACAATCGAAATACGTTCCCGGGGAATATTTTCCTTTAGAAATTCCATTAGGGCGGCGCTCCCCCGGCGCTCCCTCAGCGCAGTGCTACACGTAAATAAACAAGCGGCCGGAGATTATCTCACGCGGCATTAAGAGCCCCACGAGTAGCGCCGCTGCGAATGGATAACAAGAAAATAATATATATTTTCCCGTTATTTACTGGAAAGGTATCTACTGTAATCAAGCCCTGGATTGTAAAATCATAAAATTGTTTCTTTATGATATTTCATTTGAAAAGTTAGAGCAGCACAGAGAGTAAAGAGCGAAGTGGGGGACAAAGGAGAAAGCAGACCCGCTCTACCATATGAGATAGTAACTATGATGAAAGGGAGAGTCGTTGTCAAAATGTTTACCACGTGAAAAATAAAATATGGGGTATACATGAAGACTTTTTTAAATTATATTAGATATTACTTTTGTGTTTATTATTTAGCATTATCTAGGTTAACACAGGACTGGAATTTAAATATAATAATTCGGTGAATGGTGTTCCCCTACCTTAATGGGGACTTTGGGGTCGTTGGTTGTCAGGATAGGGATTCTCATTCGTCTTCTAAACGAACTTGAGGAAGGCAATGGCTGGACGTGATCTCCGCTATATGAAGTAGTACTCACGAGGCTGGTAGGGTCTGCACAAAGCAGACCCAAGTACGGGCTATCCCAGCATAGTTAGCGAGGCCGCGATTGTGTTCCGGACGGAGATCCCCTGATCGCTCCAAACGCCGATGCTGACCACCGAGGGGGTTTTAGTGGATAAAAATCTGACTCACATAACTCTGACTTCTCCCCAGAAGACAGAGTATCTTTTCGAAGATTTCCCTCCACAAATCAAAAAAGACTTGAATTTAAAGCAGATACACGCGAAAGACATAACATTAAAAATAAACACATCATACAAACTGAACAGATGTTAAGTGTCTTCTGTAATAATTTCACTTACTCCTGCGCCATTCAAAACGGAACACAGTAATGTATGCTCATTACTGTTCAGCGGCAGAAGTAGAAGTTGCTGTGGTACCTCGAGATAATATGTGATCACTTAGACCAAAAAGACGCTTTCAATTCTAGTTTTATTTTAAAACAAAAAGCGACAAGGCGAACAAAATGTTTCTCTTTTGTGATATAAGACGATGAAACACATCAAACCAGACCGATACATTACGGAGTTGAGAAATCATTACATATGTATATGACAATAAAACCGGTAAGTCGAAATTTAATTAACTTAATTTCTTGTAAGTGATTGATAAGTTATAATTGGAAACTGTCTCAGTATACGTACATACGATAATGTTTATACAAACGGCTTCTTGCAAGAAAATCTTGTGGTCGACAAATTTAGTATAAATTATATTTATTTCATCGTGATCATCAGCCGACAGACACCCATAGCTTGAGAGAGGCCTCACCCAAAGATCTCTACATTAATCATCACTACTGGTAGATGTCTGTTACCGGAGATTTTTAGGTAGATAAGTACCACCACAGCTCCTATTGCAGCCGAGAAACAGAAGTGTTCGAGATTGAAGTAAGTTGAAGCTTGTGATATTACTGCGGTAATATGACATAACATAATAATGTGACACAATAATAGAGTTGCGAAGGTTCCCGTAAAACCACTCACGGGATCCAAGCCAACCTCACCTGCTCGTGGTACTCCCTGCTAATCACAAACGAGGCTCTGGCTCCCACTAACCCCCATTGCATCAGTGTGGTGCGAAATATGCCAAATCCTCCCATATAAATCCCTACCCTATCATGTGTAGATCTTTGGGAGAGGCCTATGTTCAGCAGTGGACGTCTATCGGCGGATGATGACACATAACATCGTATATATGTCAAGGCGACGTGTGCGCAATACGATACGGTGTATAACATCTTAACTAGCACCAACCTGTCATGGGCAACCTTGTTTAATAAAAGAAATCGCATTCAATAATTACTTGCCCCCTTTAGCGAATCTTCCAGCAGTGTGTCTAACTGCTGCGAACTAAATCATGTAATAACTAATCATATACATCGAACGTAGGACTGACGACTGATGGAGCAAGATCCAAGAGTGTATTTAACTGTTTTTAATAAATAAATTTTCATTTATAAACCATTGTCTTAATTAGTGTTAAAGTTTAATACGATCTGAGAGCCTTTTAAAAAACTAACCAGTTTCCCCTATTCCCTTCTTAAAGGGTTAATATTGTTAAAGTCGCTCCACTGCAGGTATCTCTTTATCCCATCCCATAGCGTTTTATTTGCCGGCTTTTGTTTCCTAACGTCACTTAAATTCGGGTAGATAGGTTCCGAGCCGTTACACCGGCTGCAAGTGTATCGCGGGAGCGGATATAGGACCATTACCATATAGGATTTTTTCGCGCGATAGATTCTAACGTCGATACTTTCCACTTAATACAAATCCAACTAACGTACTTAATACTATCGAAGGAAACAACTTACAAACAAACTCATCTACAGTATATCTAGAGTTAGAACAAACATTTGGGGTACAATTTGTAACATCTTATATTTTCATTCATGACATTTATAATTATTTGCGGTTTTTTAAAAGGAGGCTTAACACAGCAAATATTATCAAAGGTTAGTACATTTAGAGATACTGATGCCGTCATCACCATCAACCAGAAAACGCCTACAAATACAAGAAATCCTCAATAACGGATCTCCAAATCGATCGTTTTACCTGTCCGCATCATCATCATTATCAGCCGATAGATGTTCACTACTGAACATAGACCTCCACTAAGGATTCTCGCATCGATCGGATAGTGATTCATATAGCGGAATTTGTGCTATTTTCCACCTGTCACACACTCACTGCCACAATGATGATTGGTAGGAGCCAGAGCCTCGTTTGTTGATTATCAGGCTGCACCACGAGCAGGTGAGGTTGGCTTGGATCCCGTGAGTTGTTGTGCGGGACCCTTACACTCTGTCACACCCACATTGTCCGCATCGTTAAACTTAATAGTTAACATTAATGTTAAGTATACAAAAACATAGTTTCTTTAAATCGTCTGAATCTTTCGGTAACAACAATAAACATTAATTGAGCTAAATCATAAATACTAATAACGGATTGATCCCTGCTTAATCCACACGTATCATTAATACTATCAAGGTACCAGAACAGCCTGTGACCTGGAGATAAGCGAAATAGCCTCTCGTTAACTGGTTATAGCCGCTTCGAGGATCCGTTATCTGATAGTATAATATAGGTAATGTATATTAAATATTACAAAGGTCTTATAGGACATTTCAACCCATTAAATTTAAGTACTTCGTACGCCATTTTGTCTATATTATATACAGGATGGTTTATTGTCGCATTACAAACGAGAATAGTATTTAATAGATATAGCAGACGATGTTATAGGTGCTCATATACTGGGACTGAAAAAAATATTGTTTTCAATAGAGGTATACAAATAAAATATATAGGTTTTTTTTTTTGGGATAAATTTAAATAAGTTTGTAAATTAAATCTCTTCGCGAAATACTTTTTTTTCAACAAAGCGCCAAGACTAACGAGACTCTAACCTGATAGTAAATGACAAGCCTGCCCACAACGTGGCGCTAGTTAGGACCTAATACATACACTACATACACTGCACCATATTGTTGGTATCTAAGATCTCGTTACTTCAGTAATTTCATTAGCTACAACGCCTCTAAAACCGGAACACAGTATTGTTTGTCCACTGCAATAGCAGCCGCGATGGTACCTACCTAGACCGTCTCCGGCAATATAGATGTACCACCAGTAAATAATAATACTTCACAACGGTACAATTTAGTTTGAAAAAAAAATTAAAAACATATTAGAAAAAAGTAATTAAAAAAAAAACATAAAAAAGTTATATTTGATGCAATATTTTTATAATTGTACAAATCAGTTACGGTGAATAAAAGTAAACTGAAAATCTACTAAATTAATTAAAGTGGTAAATAAAGTTGAAAATAATTTCAACAAGTACTTTACCAGGTTTGATAAAACTTTTACCAGAAGTACATAAAAGTTTACACAACTTAACTTTACTTAACTAGCTGTTACTCCTCTACAGGAATTATATTATATTTATATTACAACTAAGATTCATACTCCTGTGTAAGAGTTATTCACTATTGCGTTTGTCTGGTCAAAAACTGAAACGTAGAAACACGGTAAACATACATGTTAAAAATAGCTTAATTGATGATGATGACCATCAAACAAAGTTGTGCTCTCTCGAGTAACACGTTAAGCAAACAATATAACTAATCCAGAACTCTACAAATCCCCGTCCCTGGGCTCGCAATATCTGGAGATTGGGCGAACTTTGCTCATATCTAGCGGGCGCTGTTTCAAGTGTTTAGTCCGCCATCATATTTAATGAAGCACAGATTATCCATTATATTGTTTTGGTAGTATAGTACCGGGCCGTTTCAACTGGTGGTAGGTCTCTGTCGCCGGAGACAATCTAGGTAGGTACCACCGCAGCGCCTGTTGCACCCGACAACGAAGTAGTGTGTAAACATTACTGTGTTCCAGTTTGAATCTAGTGTGATTACTGGGGCAATGGGACTCAACATCTTGTGCCTCAAACCGTTGAGCGCAATGTGGTTCAGTGTATACCATTCTAACTAGCGCCACGTTGTTATGAACAGACATATCACCTACCATCAGGTGAACGAGCCGCTCGTCTCCTCGCTTAATGGTATAAAAATTAATAATAATACAACGAATGATCGTTATTAACATTTAATTAAAATTAAACCCTCAAAAGTGTTAGGGTTTTACTTAAGAGTAGAAGTGGTGACGATACGAGAGGTTGTGGGGAGAAAGAGCATTCTTCTTTTCTCTGAGGTCACCTAAAGGTAGATGGTGGAATCAATAATCAAATCTGATAAAGAGGATTAAGTTGTCATGATCTTTTGGCCATCGCCGTTTGATGACGGTGTCCGCGTAAATGGTTTTCTGGTTCTGTAGAGTGCAATGACACAGATTCTGTTTGTAAGTGCAATACCAGTAAGATATATATTCATCTATCTGATGGAGAAAGTACTCCATCCTCTTAAGCAAGCACATTAAAAATGTATATGAAGAAGTTATCGGCCCACGTTCAAAAACGTGTACAGGCAATCTCTCGAGTCACGGATACAAGGGCCGTTGGGAGCACATCAAGCGCAGCGATACGCGTCCAAGATGGCTCCCAACATGGCCGCTAAGATGGCGGCTAGGAGGCTAATGGCAGATAAGTCGCGCCGTTCGGATATCCGGCGTGGATAAGCGAAGCGGTTTGACGGCGTATCGACAGCGTACTTACTTGTAAACATACTTTTTCACTTGGCGACACTTAGTGAACTTATATTGCGATAAGTACGACAACGATTATCACTCATAAAACATTAAACACCTTTTTGCATACCATTGAAGTTAAGTGTATCTATAGAAAAAAACAATTTATAGTTTTCACCTAATAGTCCCGTAACTTTTAATGAACTAATTAATATTGCAGTGATAACAATTAGCAGAAAAGAGTAACACACAAATGTTATCAATTTAAAGTTATCATGAAACCTTTTATTTTTTATTATTAGTCATATCATAATTGAACTAATTATTTACTCTCACCTGATGCCTGGCTGTCTATAACAACGTGCCGCTAGTTAGGGTAATGTACACGGCACCACATTACATTATCCTTGTCGCCTTAAGACTGAAGATGTTGTCTCTTTACCCAAATAATTTCACTAGCTACAGCGCCGTTCAATACGTAGTAATGTTTGCACAGTACGGTTGCAATAGGAGTTGTGGTGGTACCTAATTAAACGGTCGCCAGCAACAGACCTTTTTTTTTTTGGTTTCGGGATATTCTGCTTCTGAGGGGAAGTCAGGGTTATGTGAGATTCTTACTCAATAATAGCCCCTCGGTGCTCTGCATCAGTGCATTCGGAGTGGCTCCGGGATCTCTTATAGAACACACCGATGCCCCTCTACATTTGTGTTACACGTCTCTGAGGAAGAGCCATACCCTGCTAGACACCATCGGTGAGCCATACGCTGTACCACGTAGGTTTGCTTATTGAGTGATAAGGGCCTCCACCCTCAAGGCCCGCGAAATTCTTAGACCCTTTTAGTCGCTTTCTACGACAGTAAGGCTTACTTTAGTCTTATTTTTACTAGCCCGAGACTACAGAGCTGAACAGAGACCTAGCACCAGTGTAACTGTTCTACAAAGACAGACAGTGACAAGAATCTCTAAGCAGTTTGTTATAGTGGAATAAATTATGTCTAAGTATGGTTGTTACTTTATTGATAAAAATCTTGTACTCCACATATCCATAGCGTACTGTGATAATCCAATGGATAAGCATAAATAAGAACAATTACTAAGTTACCACACAATTTCATTGTTTCACCTAAACACAAAAATCTAAAGTATAGAGTTTCGTATTTCAGATGCCCTAGATCAGCTCTGCTTGTAGTGTGTGGTGTGATATTTTACAATGTAAAAAAGCTCCACCAACCCCTCCTTGGCAATAAATCAAAGTTTCCCGGCTCGCCAACAATAAAACAAGTTTTCGAGTGAAAGATTTCTTCTTGATCTTCGCATGTTGTGTGCGAACTTGGCCTTCGCGAACATTTCTTGTAAGGTATTAACATTTTGTTGTAGTAAGTAATAGACGATGAAGTTTTTTGTTATATTTTATATTATGTAATAATGTGACGCTTGTTACAATGATATACACAGCACTGCATTGTGTTAATCGCCATGAGATGCTGTCTCGTATCACCTATAATTTCACTAGGTAAAACGCCCTTCAAACCAGAACACACTACTGTTTGGACATAGGAGGTAGTAGGACTAGGCGCTGCGGTGGTATCTACCTATACGGTCTTCGGCAAGAGACTTTTCGGAAGGGAAATATAAGAGATATCCTGATTTTGGACGAAGTCGAAGTTATGGAAGATTGTTACTCATTAAAGTCCCCTCGGTGGTCTCATTCAATTTACTATAAATTGGCAACATTTCGAATACGAATGACAACATTGGACAAATACCGAAACATTTTACAGGCAGTCTGTCTTGAGTTAGGCGGACATTAGCTAAAGAGGAATGAGAATTGTAATAGACTTTACTGTAAATTGTGTGAAAGTTTGGGTAAAATCGTAGTCACTATTATTTTTCCACCAGGAATATATTTTTTTTTTCTGATTAAGCGACGAAACAAGCGGTAGGTACACCTGATGGTAAGTGTTACGCTCGCCCATAATAACATACCTCTAGTTAAGATGGTATACACAGCCGCATGTTGCGCTCGTCGCCTTCTGAGATAAGGTGTATAGCGTCGTTATCCCAGTAATTTTACTAGCTACAAACTGGCACACAGTAATGTTTGCACAGCACTGTTTTGCAGCAGAAACAGGAGCTGCGGTGATACTTACCTAGACGGTCTTTGGCAACGGATACCCACCACCATATTCCAATACGAGTAAGCTTTATAATATTAGAAATTAACTAGTGTCACGTTGTTATAGGCAGAGGTTTAACTTTCCAACAGGTTAAACTCCTGCTTGACGCGTCGCAAAAAAATGTATTTAATTTTTTTTTTTTTTTTGTAAATTGGCACATGCAAACGTAGCAAGTTCATATGCCGTCAGACCATAACCTTTATATTTATAAGCTTTATTAGCTTCAGTTACTTTTACATTTTGGGATTTTAGTTTAAAAGTATACTAACTCGCAATCTGAATCGGTCTTGTAGTTTACAAGTAACTTTAAGTTGGCGCGATGATAAAATCTCGGATACTACTTTCCTTTTACTTTAGTTTCGAGCGGGTAAAATTTTGTTTCCAGAACTTTCTTACCGTTGATTAAGGGAATATTGTAAAGGGGATTCGACGGTACATTTCTGCTACATTAAAGAACTGGTAACATTAAGTCTTTTTTTGTGTGGGGATTTCACATTTTAAATCCCTAGTACAGAACAGAAATTCTTTACAGTAATATAATGCGATTAGGATATGAATTACATGTAATACATCAGTTATTAGACCTCGACCATCTTAGAGGGTACTTATTTGTTCCCAACTTACGTCCTCGGTATAATTTTTATTGATAGATCTCTGTCGTCGGATATCGTCTAGGTAAATGCCACCGCAGCACCTATTTCAGACGTCGAAAAGTAGTGTGTAAATATTACTGTGTTCCGGTTTGAAGGGCACTGTAACTAGAGAAATTACATACTTAAAACCTTGTCTCTTTGGGTAGTGAATATCAACCTAACTAACGCCACATAGGAGGGTCAAATACTTACACATACAGGTGAACGTCTCTCTCATCCCTTCGTAGAATTAAAAAAAAAATCACGGGGGTTAAGCGATCATTCTAAACATGTTACGGCCGAGATCTTACCACCAGGAAAATTTTTTTTAGTCGTATTGTTAATAATTTTTTATCATGTTTCTCCACTGCTGTCTGTGGAGACGGTCGAGTCTACCCAGCTAATATACTCGTAAATTTCTCGAATAAATTTTTGATAAGTGGGTAATCTCTCGGCGTCGTGTGTCCATCGATCCCTTGCCGCATTCCGTCAACTGGCATAAATCAGTTATTGGCACGAATTCCGCGCATTCTTCGCGCATAATCTTTGGCATCGGGAACGCAATATGTTGCATAACCGACATAGCGACTCACGAGGCGCTGCGAATGCTGCAGGTCAATCCGTTGTGACTAATTGATGCCCCAGTGAATAAAAAAGGTGTTTTTAAATAGCTACCGCTTTTAGGATATATTTCATGAGCGGCTTTTGAGGACATGCGACATCCAGTAACGGAGGGTATGCGCGAAGATATCGTGGAAAGTATGCATACCGTATCCGATATCATTATTCCATGGTTAAAAATAAACTATACTTTAATTCAGCATACTTGCGTGAATTTTAAGTTGCTTGAGAGATTATTATATAGTAAGGTAAAGGGTGCTAGGGTTTTTAGTGTTTCATTTGCTCATAGGAAGCGCACGTCGCTGCGTGCAAGCTGTAGGTGGTGCGTCTGGTGGACTTCCGACTAAACTTCCCCTGTTAGTGAGACATTAACGAGGTAATTTATTATTATTGAATTCAACTTATCGTCGCGAATATTTAATTTATTGCTGTACCACCACCAATCTATCACATACCGCTGAAACTCTACTGGTGGTAATATTCTGCTTGCAGAGACCATTTACGTAAGTACCACAACGCCTATTTCTGACGCCAAACAGCCGTGTGCAAACATTAATGTGTTCCGATTTCAAAGGCGCTGTAGCTGGTGTTTTAATGGGTAACTAGACTTGACATAATATGTAGAAGGCGACGGAAACAATATGTGTTCGTGTATAGTGCGAGATTCCTAACTAGTGCGAGATTGTTATTGGCAGGCGTATCACCATCCCGCTGCTTCCGTCGGTTAAATACAAACAATAATAGAATATTGTCAGGTGCCTCTAATAGCTATAACTTTGAAAATATTGAAATGGAGATATATATATATATATATATATATATAGATATTATACAAAACATCCAACAGATATAAGTGTTCGTCGGCGGTACAGATACATATCAAACCTGATTGGTACCACTGGCTCACCTTTCCACTTACGTTTTCCTCGTAAATAAAATGTAAAGCAGTGCGGCGTCGCGTATATCCCGTCGGCTGCTCCTCCGTCTGTCCCAATGACAAATCGTGAACTGGATGATATTTTTCTCTATTCCCTTCGCGCGGATGAACACATAAATCCCATTAGCGACGTACTTGTCGGTAATTTCGTTGCCATGTAAAAATTCCGTAGTAACGTGAGATGGAGCGATTTGGCGAAGTAAATATTGTGAGTATACACGGCCCACTCTTGAGAGGAGTAGCCATGCTTGACACATTACAGTGAACATTACTGTTGGCCTTTAGCGATTAAATTACTTTTTTTTTATTAATTTGAAATTGACAATATTTATAAAAACCAGTTAAAGAGGATCTTCTCCGTGATAACATTCTCAAGATTTTTTTGTTATTGTAGAGATGTGAGACAAAATATTTTCTATGCATATACAAATGAATGACGAGAATTCTTCTTTCTTTCTTCTGCTCATTTCCCAGATATGTGGGGTCGGCACAGTATGTAGTTCTCTTCCGTATCTCTCTATCAGCAGTCATATCTACATTCACACTTATTAGACATGTCATCTTTCACAAGATCCATCCACAGTTGTTTTAATAGTGAGAATTGTTTATTGATATTAATGTTCGAAACCATTGAACTGATTATCACAAACATTTTCTTACTGTGGCATACGTTCTTATATACAGGCATTATTTAATCGATCACTGCAATAAACTGCTGAATAAACATTAATATTACTATTAGATAAATTTATTGGTATTTAGTAGAGAATATCTTTAACAGAGTTGTTGTACTCCTGAGAAAATATGAAATTCTGTTATACTTTTAAAAAAATTGTTTCAATTGACACTCGTCTAACTCGTATACAATAACCGAGCACATTTAAAGCCTCCAATCAAAACGAAGAAAGTACATCAAAAGGTTTCCGACTCCAGCAAAGTTCCTTTAGAGGATCGACAAACTCTGCCCGAACCGTATCGCAGCCGTGTCCCGCTCCAATAAAACCGTATCAAGATATGAACTGAGTCATAAAAACTTTGGGACTTTAGTCGAAGATAACTCGACAATTTTGACATTCATTGGTTATTTTTGAGAATTATTCGCGTAGGTGAGTGCGAGGGGTGAGGCCTCAGTTCATAACCCGAGTGAAAAAATAACAAATATGTTGTCTTTTACGAGTTTCCCCCTCTTTATAAATACGATACATTTTTCGTGCTCTTAATAAAAATGAGACGCTCCACGCTCTTTCTATTTTTGTCACGGTATCATAAAAAACAGATTTTATTATTTTATTATGTACGTCGTAGAGGACCATGGATTATAAAATTTATACTGTTTTATTTCCCATAAACTTATCAAGATGTTTTTATTGCAGCGGAGTGATGCTCGCGGGAGTTAAATATAACTGATAATTGAGATTATTTATGAAAGGAATTATAAATCTCTCCTTTGTTAAAAAATACCCTTTTCTTGCAAAAATAACAACTGATTAAAGAAAAAAAATCGCACAAAATTTAACAGATATCATTCTTTCCTTTTTACCTTTAGAAATGAAGTTTTATTTTTATATTTCCAGGTATACCCACACAGACTTTGACGCTGTTGTTGTAACCAAGATCGAGTTTAAGAACATACATTCTATCGTTCTTCAACACTGACTGAAGGTTACTAACTTCATTCATTCATTCATTAGGTGCCCTCTTCAAACTGAAGTTTGCCGATCAGATTGAGAAAACCAATTCGATGCTTAGCTATTATTTTTAACTGATGCTGCTATTTAAATCCGGACCACTCTGTTATGTCGTCAAACCATTTCTTGCGATATCTACAGGTGCACGTTTTCCCTCCAGAATCAACTTTGCGAAGACATAAAGGGATCCTCTTTGATGGTGTCCGAAAAATGCAACTGTTTCTTCCATAACAGTTGTCATCAGCCAACTTTTACAGTTAGCTCTCTCAAGGACTACAGCATTGGAGACAAACAAATTACTATTAACTTAGAAAAGAAATTAAGTCGTACCACAATTAAAGTAATGTAGCTATGCGATAAAACACAACAAATAGAAAACTTATTTGTAAAATATTTTAATTACTAATTCAAAGGTACTGTGGTGAAATGATCGATTATTATAGTGGTATTAAGATGTACTCTGAAGAGATAAAACAATTATACATTCTAATGAAGTAGGTGAACTAAGATGTATCTTTACTCAGCTTAAGTAGATCTCTAATAAAAAAACGCTTAGACACGTGTAATAGGTAATAGTGTAATTCAAACGCTATAATCGTTGCAAAAAAAAAAATGTTTCCTGTGAAGTGTGTCCTAACTGGCCAAATAAAAACATCAGACAACATACGGAGTGATTTATTTCAACGTTATCAAATAAATAAAGAATACATTTGAGAGAATAACAAAGGCAACCGTTTCAGCCAACGTAAATCATCGCGAGGGTCCCGTAACATGTGATGTAAGGACCCTTCTTGGAGTATTGTTCGTAACTACAGAAACCCTAGAAGAGAGAAATGTACTGATGGAAGGATTCTCTTCTGCCGGAGACCGTTTAGGCAGGTATAATCGCGAGCCATATAGAAGGGCTACTAAAAATAGGACTAAGGTCGTCTTATCGTCGTAGAAGGCGAATAAAAGGGTTTTCGGGCTGGCCTCCCTTCATCGTGGGGGCTCTCAGAGCTCCAAAGAGACCTCTAAGAGAACGGCGAATGAAAGGTCGTCTTATATTTGCTTTATCACAGCGGGGGTGCTATGGAAGACTTAACTATTAGGTATGTTAAGCTAGAGTGTAGAAGAATATCAGTGCGTTCCGTAGGAGATCCCAGAGCTTCTACTAACGCAATGAAGAAGACCACGAAGCGGGTTTTAGTAGAAAGGAATCCCATATAACACTGATTTCCTTCAGAAACAGGCTATCTGTCGAAGACTTCCTTTTGTAAAAAAAGGTAGGTGTACCATCGTAGCGCCTAATTCAACCGCCGAACAGTAACCTGCAAACATTACTGTGTTCTGGTTTGAAGGACGTTGTGGCTAGTAAACTGAGTGGGATAACGAGACATAACATTTAAATAGATAGATAAATTGTAGCCAAAATAGAACATAAATACATACATATTAACAAACGTAAGAGCTTTCCTTACATAAGCGCATGAACTAGTTTTGACACACTGTATAGTATAGATATGTGTGTGTATGTGTGTGTGTATGTGTGCGTGTGCGTGTATGTGTGTGTGTGTGTGTGCTGCAATGGTACAAAAGGCCGTAGCTCAGTGGAATATTCACCATCGTTATTATTAGGTGCCTCTTCAAACTGAGGTTTGGCAATCATATTGAGATAACCAATATTCACCTACTGGAAGTGAAGCATTGATTTTCAGCTACCGCCCGTGGTGCGATCGCGACGATGATGAGATTTTGCTTCTAATCATTAATTTTTTATTGATTAATATAAATGTAATTAATTCTATTGCAAAAATATAGTCGATAGTGTTAACCATAAATTTGGATTATGAGCCACTATGAAGTGTTTTTAATGTTGTAATTTTTCAATGGGAACAGTTTAAAAGATTTTTTAATACTAAGAAGATAATTACATTGTCACATAGATGGAGGTATATTATTCCAACACTTGGTGGCCTGATGACGAATGCTGACTTCAAATGAGACAGTTTTACGCTTATTATAAGAGAAATGGGTACACGCATTTCTTGGATTTAATATCTTGGTGAGAAGGTAATTTTATTTTAGAATATAAATATTCTGGTCTTATATTTTAGAATCACAAATAAAAGAGAACCTAAATATAACTGCCGTCGCGATTGCATTTTAATATTTCACGATGGTGAGAACAATATGTAGTTTATCGTCGTAATACTATATTGTTGTGAGCAAAAGTATCATTTAGAAACATCATAGAAAAAAAACCTAGGTGTGCGTATCATGCTCATAACACTCCTTTTTACGTAGTCGGTTTAAACAATTGGAACATCGGTTATTACGAGAGCGAGCAGCACGGGCTTGCGTAACTGATTAGTGCACACTTTAGTACGTCTCGCTTGTGCAACTTTAGTATGCAACAGACTCTCACGCGAAATTACTTTTTTAAATACACCACTATGTATATCATATTATTACCAAGATTTGCGATGTAAGAGGTCTGGTACAACAACTCACGAGACACAAGCCAACCTTACCTGCTGGCTCCTACCGACCCGCATTGGGCCAGCGTGGTGGAAAATTGCCCAAATCCTCCCATATGAACCCTTACAAACGATTAGATCTTTGGGAGAGACCTATGTCCAGCAGGGAACGTCTATCGGCTGATGATGATGACCCAAGAAATACAAACAGAAAATGTTTAAAAAATAACTTTCTAATATGTCGAACGGAAAATATTACTTAGAATTCATCACCATCATTATCAGCCGTAGTTTATCCACTGCTGGATATAGGCCTTCCCCAATGTCTTCCATCAAATACGATCCTCAGCTTCTCGCATTCACCCACTTCCGTCCGCCTTGATGATGTCGTCGGTCCATCTGGTAAGGTCCTACACTTCTGCGACCTGTACGCGGCCTCCACTCCAAGACTTTTCTCCCCCATCGGCCGTCACTGATAAGACAGACATGGCCGGATCCAGGAGAAATCCTGAATTAGGGAAACCTATTAACACATTATTTAGTGGTATATTTATGTATTGGACTAATACTATTGATATTAGATGGCGACAGATTAAAGAAATGAAACCTGTAATTTGTTGGTAGGTCCGAATATTTTCAACTCTGTAGTCTCGGACTAGTACGAATAGGACTAAGGTAAACTGCCTGTCGTAGAAGGCGACTAAAAGGATCTATGGATATCGCAGGCCTTGAGGGTGGCAATTATCGCTCAACAAGCTCCCGCGCGAAACATTTTATGCCGTAGCTTAAGGATATTGCCTAGAGGGGTTTAGCCCTTACTTTCAGATGCGCTAATACAAAGTGTATAAGGCACCGGTGCAATCTGGAAGAAATCCAGGGGCTTCTCTGAATGCATTGCATGTAGACTACGGAGAGGCTTTTAATGAGTAAGAATCTCACATAACTTTGACTTAACCCCAGAAGCTGAGTAAGGACCTTCGGAATACTGACATTATAGAGTTTATATGGTATTCGTACCTAGTAATAAACTCAACAACCTCAGTATTACATGGCAAGTGCTTAGCTACTCTGCTATAGAGGTAAAGTTAGCACAGCCAGGTACAAAAATCATCATTAGAGAACCTGGTGATAAGAGCTTTGTGTTAGAAGAAAAAAAATTAAGGTTCTTATAACCGATTAGCATATACATTAGCGAGCTTGTGTCTTCAACTACCGAGTGACAAATTGACGGTATCGTTCACATGGGACTCGATCGGCAGCTGGGTTCACCCCCAACATTTTGTTTGTATAAATTTCATAATTAATTACTTTACGATATGATATAAATATTAAAAAAAAAATTAGATTTAAAACAACAGACCTTAAGAGCTATAATATTACAAATCCGGTACATCCTAAATACTAGCTGCTCCCCGTCCGCTTTTGCTGGCTGTATATATATATATTAAGAGTATTCCTTTGGGGGCTAACTTCCTCTGGGAATAACATTTGGTAACATCCGTTCATAGCTGACCTTCTACATAGATGGAAATCTCTTAAATCTATGTATATATATATATATATATATAATGAAAATGAGTTTTGCTTGTTCGCTATTCATGTAAAAACTAGTGAACGTATCGATACGGGTAATTTGTAGATGGTTATTCACAATTTTTTTTTAATTTCATAGATCCTTCTTCATTTAATTTTAAAGCAACTTTCATAAACATTTTAATTTCATATTATTAAGAGGATGCTACAGTAAGGATTGCTGTAGAGAGTCATTTGCGGTTGCGGTTGCTCTCAAGTAATATTTCCGACAAATTTCAAATCTAATGTTATGTTACGTCCAGCAAATCGGGCGAGGAACAGTTAGTTACATGTACAAAATATTATATCTCCATTATTTCTTCCAAAGGGCAATGGAGAGAGCTATGCTCTCTGCGCAATCGAATCAAAGAACTAAGGTAGCGACATAACTCAAAAGATTGCTAGACTTAAATAGCAGTGAACAAAGCACATTGTTTAAAGGACTGACGGCCGATGGGGCAGTAAGGTCTGCGAGTAGCGCCCGCGCACCGGTAGACGTAGCGTTGGGAGGCTTCCCACAAGGTTGACCGACGAAGTGGTGAGAATCGCGGGAACCCACTGGATGCGAGCAACGCGGGACCGATCGACGTGAAGATATTTAGAGCAGGCCTAGGTCCAGCAGTGGATGTCTATCGGCTGATAATCATGATGATTTTTTGCTGCAGGCCTTAAAAGTTTGACAAGCTATGGACGTCTTTTAATAAAATAAATATAATAAAATAGATTTATGCACAAAATGTTGTTATAACAAATTTGAGAGAATAATGTGGAATGATTTTTTTATTAGAAATTTAACTATATACACTATTCTATATAGACTGAAAAACAGTCATATTGGGACTTTGCGTATACAACGTAGAAATATTTTTAAAAGTCAAGTATGATACAAATATGTTCGCAGACTCGAGCAACAGCTGCCGCCGTCCATTTTTAACTGGAAAACAGCTTTGTTACGTCACAATACATATATCTCTTTAGGTCAAATGCGAGAACATAAGTATCAGTATTACGAAAGCGACCAAAGAATTCTTAGAGTCGCGTCGTTGTGGACGAGACGAGTACTTATAAGGTATTCCGTATACGAAGTCACTGCCTCTTTCGTTTAGATAAATAAACACTATTAGCTGTAGCATATATATAACTAATCTGGTCATAAACACCGTTACATAAAAGCTTTTCTTTTTTTTTTACTTTTTAATTATTTTGGATTTGGAACACGTATAACATTTTAAAAACATCTTGATCTCACGCTGTTTCACATATTTTTTCGTGTTCATTATCATATCACAATATGGAATGGGGTGGGGGTGTTAAAGAAAATAGGATTTCAGTGATCGCCTTGCGCAAAGTGAGTATGGAGCCGGTCTGGTCGCTCATATTCCGGACACATCAAAAGCTTGCTATCAGCCGTATGTTCGTATATCGTACTATCAACAGATACAAACACACTTCCTCTGTCGAAGATGGGGGCGGGCGCGTGCTGTTAGAACTACAAAGGCTGTTAATTTAATGCTGTTAAAGCCAGAATTCGTCGAAATCACATTAGGAAGCAAAAAATCTTGAAAAGAAATGAAGATTCTCGGTAGGATTCTGTCGTGTATGATAAAACAAAAACTGAAGCTCGATGCTCGGCACTTAGCGTCAAAATATAGAACATGCCCTAAATAAATCTTTACAATTAAAGAGAATGGATCGATCAAAACGCCTTCTGTCGCGATACAACAGGCAGGTGAAAGGCTCAGAAATATCCTCTTTAACGATGAAAACATTTTCACGATTGATGAACACTATGATAAGCAAAATGATAAAATGTACGCCCACAGTTTTAAAGAAGCTGCTCAAGTGGTCGGAAAGGTACAACGTGGTCATTCATCCTGCGTCATCTATGGTTTGATGGGGCGTGTCTTATCAAGCAGTCATAAAACTACATTTTTGTGAAAAAGGCGTGAAAACTTCAGCCAAAGTGTATTAAGATACAGTCTTGGTTCATGTTGTGGAACCTCTCAGCAATACGCTTTCTAAAAATGTACCGTGGACATTCCAGCAGGACTCTGCCACCTGGTCACAAGGCACGAACTACTCAAGCCTGGCTTGAAACCAATGTTTCGGAATTTATAAGAGCTGAAGACTGGCCTCATCTAGCCCAGACCTTAACCCTTTAGACATCAAATTATGGTCAGTTTTGGAGGACATGGCCTGTTGCTACTTTAAACGACACAGCGACATTGAGTCTCTTAAAAAATCTTTGAAGCAAGCAGTGGCGGTGATAGAAATTTCCCTTGGAAGCAGCGCGTAAATCCATGGAGTCGTGGCCAAACACATCAAAGGCCTGTATAAAAGCCAAAGGTGGCCATTTCGAATAGAATATATTTTTTAATTTTCTGCTGAGACTAATAAATATATGTAGGTATACATTTTAATAATATTACATTACTTCATTAAAAAAAAACAACGCATTTCATTTGGATCAGAACTTATGGCCGGAATAGTTATATATACATTCGCGTGCAACTGAATCGACCGAAAATCGAAAGCTGTTTTCCGAAAAATCAAACTTTTATACCAATATACGGCTTGAGTCGATTCAGTTGCACGCGAGTCTATATATGTATATATATATATATATATATATAAACAGGTACTGCTATGGATACAATACAAACAACTTTAAGTCTGCCGCCATAACAGCATTGCTGTTTCTTCTGTCAGCATACGACAGCCAGAACCCTCCGGATGAACATTTCATAGACAAAGTCAAAAATTTTTATTTAACACAGGAACATTAGTTCTTTGACTATCCACGCCCACTTTACTTTATTGTCACTTAACACTATGCGAAATTGAGGTGAGGCCTATTTTACATAAAAAGCTCTTTTCGTCTCTTCCTATATCCATTTATGAGATCACCGTCGTAATATGGAGGTAATACTATTAAACTGAATTTAAAAAGAAGCCTGGTACATAAACTGGGCGAGGCGATCATATATTGGGCATAGCCTGCCTACACGTGATCACCATTGCATTGCAGCAAACTGGCCAACGCACAGTTTCCAGTTTACATTGGCCATTTTTCGGCTCGTGTTTGGGATATGTTAAACGTAATAACACCAGAGCTGGTGTCACCCCGAAAGTTAGGCATCGTGGTGATGAGGATACTATGTTTCATTGCATTGTGTATCAAAGGATAATTTTGTAGCAATCGATGTACCAAGCATCGAATCAACAATTTACATCTGGCAGCTTATTTGTTGGCAACGTTATGTCTCAACTTGACCTTGGCTCTCTGAATACTCTGGTATTGAAATCTTCAATGGGTAGGTATATTAATGATCATATACATTATATCATCAAATATTGTAATCTAAAATAAACATCACATTGACTTAACCTAATCACCTTTTTTTTTGTAATTTAGCTCTGTCCCGTCAAGATATATATCAATATGTTTTGTGAAACAAATAACCTTAACAAAAATTAAATTATTGTTGTTTTTCAAGGATTCAAAGTATTTTCGACATTTAAAAATAAGTTTTACATTTACACAGCATATATCCTGAGACTTCTGCATATCTTAGTTATAGTTTGTATCATTGTCGTTCTTCTCGACGTGAGGAGGTTTTAATGTTTTGTTTTTGTTAAATAAGGATTTTGTGTGTTAATTCATTTATTTTAATAAATATAAGCTCCCCTTCTTTAAATTCTATCCGGACTGATAGACGGCGCGGATAATCCGCCAAATTTTCATGTGCACCCGCTTCTTCATTAAACTTCGGGTCGCTGAAGAAGGATCGATTTGTATTAAAAGGATCTTAACTCGGATATAGCTTAACGTGATGCCAAGAATTTTAGATTTAGTCAAGTGAAAGAGATACTAAATTAAATGTGTATCGTTAATGAGAATGGAATATAAATCGCGAAAAAATATTTAAAATTATGAATTCGAAACTCGTCATTCTACTTAGTAAATGAGGTAGGTAGGTTCGACCCATTAAATAAGCTGCTATTGAGGATGTAAAACGCGATGTGTGTTAAGTAGACATGCAGAACGTTCACTTGATGAGAAATGTTATGTTTGATTACAATACACCGCGTGATTTTTATACAGCACCGCATTGTGGTCAAATTCTGCCCCATAACAATATGGTGATATTTAGAATGGTACTATATCACATTCAGAGATTTCTATTTACCCAAAAAATTTTACTAGGTACGGCGCCTTATAACTGGAATACAGTAATGTTTGCCCACTATTGTTTGGCAGAAGAAATAAGGGAACAGTGATATCTATCTGTATGATCTCCAGCAATAAACACCTACCATTAGAGTACTATATTGCGCATGTCGCCTCGTACCCTTAGCTCAGTAATTGCAATTAGGGTAGACGATAATTCTTCACCTTCTTCCTGTTAATGCGATCTTCCTCATATTTCTACCGAATCATGTTCCATGGCCATTTCCAAAAAATAAATTAACAATATTTTCTTCCTCTTCTTCGTTTAAAGGAATTTTAAGAGTAAAGGTTTTTTGTTTTTGTTTGTTTGTGTTACGTAGTTTATTTGTCCTCTTTCTCTATTCATGCTCATTCTTTTCTTAACCAATCCAAATTGGAATAGTAACATTTAATATTAGTATTAACATTCTTTTAGCCTAGACTTTAAGTGTATCGAGAGAAAAGAGATTGTCTTAATAAATGGGCGTCGGTATCGAAATCCATTCAATACTTAACGGCGCGTTACAGCGCGGCAAGCAACAGGTTTCCGTCTTATCGCTTTTGTTTACAACTTTGCTTCGCGAACTGTTTATGCATCGAAGAGTAGCAGCTTTTGGAGAACAGCCAATTCCATAAACTTCTATACAACTGAACTTGATGCTAGTTTGCCTTGCTAAAGCAATGGGAACCAAAATTTATTTATATATTCTTGCGCTGCAACCTCACGTAAAGGTTTACAGGGCTGATTTTTAAATGCAACAAAGCGACCAGACGAGGGAGACGTTCACCTAATGGTAAGTGATCGATCGCTCAAAATAACGTGGCAATATATAGAATGGTACACGCTGTTAAGATACAACATGTAAGTCTTGTTGCCGCAATAATTTTACTAGCTAAAACATTGGTCAAACCAGAACACATATTTGCACACTACTGTTCGGCGGCAGAAATAGAAGCTCTGGTGGTAATTAGGCGGTCTCTGATAAAGACCTAATAACATAAACTTAACAACAAAAGGAGAATCTTGGATACAAAGACGATAATAAAGGCAAGACAATGAAAAAAACAGACAAAGCTTTAAAACATAAATACAAAATAAAATTTTAAATGAAACTTACGAGCACTTTGTGCTTTTCAATCACTTTAAAGTCTAGTTCTTTTAAAGCTTTTTTTTAACTACTCCAATGTTTTTAATGAATCGATTGTGATTACTATAATAAAAATGTAAATAAACTTCATGGAGTTTATTGTCAGTTCCTCAGAGAGCGTTGCAAACTGTCCCTTGCAATAAACGATTGACCATCGAAACTGATTTTACAAATATAGCTGGGCAGTTTTTGAGTTTAACATTAATTATTATGTCCAATAAAATATAGGTATATTTATATATATGTTGTAAAATTCAAATGATACCTGCCTAAGGAAATCTGTTTTCAATTTGCAGTAAAATATAGACAATTCACATTGTAATGCAAATGACTGCTTAAGAAACATTGTAAACTTCGCAAAGATTTGCAAATTGAAAAAAAACTCCATAATTTCATTGAATGAGTTTTAATATAAGTTAGAATAATTTCATTATGTCCTCATTTCGTTCCGTACACAAATGATCTGATAGAAATACGAGTTAAATACTTACCACAGTGATGGGGTAGGCGGGGTTGATGATGGTGTAGAGCAGGATGTGGTTGGGCCGCGCGGGCAATTCCCGCTTCCGCCGGGGCTCCCCCGACATGTAACTGTTGCCATTACTCTGTAAAAAAAAGTTATCGTAAGCAAATGAGAAGTGTTAAGATGATTTTATTTTCTAGAATCGACTGGAGATTATCCCCTGGGTGTTTAAGGTCGACGCTGACATATAGCCGCAGAGCACGAGCAGATAAAGTGAATTTAAATATATGTAAGTTATTATTTGTTGTTTAACAGTCTGCTGGCGTCAATGTTTCCATTCAGGTATGACGTGGTAGTCTCTAAATCAAGAGAGAATAGGATTCTTCTAGAGTACTGTTCTTTACCACATGACCTAAATTTTTGCTTACCATCAGGTGGTATCATAGTCAAGCATGTTTATGTAATATAAAAAAATCGTAATACAGTGGAAGTTAATCATCGAGATCTTAATGCATTAGTCAAGTTGATCAGGTCTAAGTAATTTACTAAAACGTCGGTTTATTCACTATGGAATAGTAAATATTTCAATAAATATTCGCGAACGATTTCATAGCGACTACCCAAGACAAAAAGATTTATAAAAGTATAAAGATAGGATGAAGATTAGTGATGTATTTTAGAAGATGCGATGGTATGGACCAAAAATGGACTAACTTGAATAAATTATGATAATGTGGATTACCATCACAATCAAATTTACCAAATTTTTCATGGCAATATTAATAATATATTTCGTTTAATGGACAGCCATGTAAGTTTGTAACCGATGTTAAATATCCTCTCGTTGCACGACAAGTTAACACCTGGTAATATGAGATTAAACGGACTACAAAAAGAGAGTACGTTGTAAAGAGGATCAAAAAAACTTATCATCATTGGTAGTGGATAGAAGTCCACTGCTGTACATAGGCGTCCCTCAAAGAATGACATTTAACATAACATATATATATAACATCTGTAGCAATATGTGGTGCAGTGTACACAATCGCATCCTCATCATTATCAACCTTTGTTTATCCACTGCTGGATACAGGCCTCACCCAATGTCTTCCGCCAAATGCGATCCTCAGCTTCTCGCATCCACACCCTCTTCCAATCGCTCTGATGATGCCGTCAGTACATCTGGAGGGAGCGCGTCCTACACTTGTGCGACCTGTACGCGGCCTCCACTCCAAAACTTTCCTCACCCACCGGTCGTCACTAACACGACAGAAATGGCCGGTCTACTGCCACTTCCGTTTGCAGGTTTTGAGTGCTACGTCAACAACTTTAGTTTTCCGTCGAATTTCTTCGTTCTGGATTTTGTCCCTTAGAGAAATACCAAGCATAGCTCTCTCCATCGCTCGTTATGTACTTTGAATCGGTGGACCAGCCCGATGGTCAAGTGCCATGTCTTCGCGCCGTAAGTAAGGGTGGGAAGGACGCGGAGATATAATCTCAACTAATGCTATATTGTAATAGATAGTCGTACTACTTAGCAGGTGAACATCGTGCTGATGTTGTGGCATCGTCGTATCAAACGAAACGGTTTAAGCGTCTTTAACCGAAATTAGAACGGAAATATTTATCCACTAGCACATGAAGCTATACAAGAGTTTTACACAACTCCGCGACGATGAATCAATGATGTCCAATACTGTTCGCAATTAAACGCTCCTCGAGCGTATGCAGCGTGTAAATCATACGACAGCTGCACAGACGAACCGTGCGACAGAGACCGCGAAACATTACTGTGTTCCGTTTTGTAGGGCGTTGTAGCTAGTGAAATAACTGGGGTGAGATTTAACATTTTATATTTTAAGGCGATGAGCGCAAAGCGGTGTATTCTAAAGAACGCCACGATGTTACTAGCAGGCGTGTCACTTACAGTCAGGTGAACGTCCCGCTAGTCTCGTCGCTTCGTTAAATAAAAAATATCTAGATTTCGATTATTGAGTTGGGAGTAGACGAAACATTGCACATCATTTACGTTATGATAACATCGAAACATACACAACGATTCCCTCATTTATTAATGATAATTTAAAATATTTTTAAAATTGATTTTAATAATAAAAGCATTCTTTATAGGTACAGTTAATATACTTTTTTATTAAAAAAATTATATCGTAAAAATTTACCAGTAAAGTTATTAATATTTGGTTTGTAAGAAAGTAACATTCGTAAGAAATATTTATCAACTTTTATATCAATATCGCAGACTAACACCCAAAGTGATGACCACGACCACTCCATCAAATGATACCGACGAAGAAGAAGATATCAATATCCAAATATATAAAAAAAAAACGGTGCAGTAATATCTTCGTGTGGAGATTACGTATTGACAAGAGTAACGCAACTAGATGCACCGATGACCTGGTGAAGATGGTAGGGAACCGTTGGATGGGAAAGGGTAAGAGCGGTAGACAGCGATAGGATGAATTGATGATGATAATGAAAGTTTTCACTAATCAATTATATTTTAAAGCGGTTGTAATTAGGCTACTGCTTGTTACCATCGCACCTTCATTTACTGGTGGTAGGTCTCTGTCGTGACCGTCGGGGTAGATGCCGCCGCAGCTCTTGTTTCTGCTGTCAAACAGTAATGTGCAAACATTACTGTGTTCTGCTTTGAAAGGCGGTGGAACTAGTGAAATTAATATGGTAACGAGACAATATCTTATATCTCAAGGTAATAAGAACAAGTGGTGTAGTGTATATCATCCTAACTAGCGCCACATTGTTATGAGCACGGTATCAAGTGTACGTCTTGCTCATCTGGTTGCTTCGTAAAAAAAGAAAAGGTTTAATTTGATTAAAATTAATAGTCTGATCGTGACTGCTCTGCAACAGTTCCTGCTTGAGATAGCCGTGGGTTGTGTGGTGACACTGACATAAGATGACGTTTAGGGACGATTTTAGAGTGTAACGCACAGTTCCCGTACAATTTATGTCCGCGACAACTGCATGGAGTCGGTAAGGAGTTTTATTCCTAACTCCTTACGCAATATGAACTGATTTGGCTTGGAGCGGTTGCAGGGAGGCCTGCACTTCATCCGCACAGGATAATGACGTTTCAGCAATGTTTTGCTGATTGCGTTATTTAGAGCAGCTGTATGTGTCAGCTCAATGAGTTGTATGATGTTTTTATTAAGATTCATTTTAATATTTGCATCTGGTAGTAGGCCTCGTGTGGTTACAAATTTTTTCTAAAATCCACGATTAAATGAAGAATCTACCCGGGGTGTAGGGTAGGAGCGGCCGCTTGATGGAACTCTTGACATTACTTGGATGCGTGCATATGGACTGCAGAGACGTACAACAAAAAAAAACATTCCCACGATTATTAAGATATAATTTGTTAACCAACAACAATAGTCTATTACTGCTTGACTGTAATTGCACATCGTGCTGGGAGACTGTCGTGATGGATTATACAGTAACAGTAGAGTACAGTAAGCTCAGAATATTCAAGTAACGTAAAAATCTTTTCTTCTACTTAGCGCGACGTTGACCCGGTGGTAAGTGATAAGTTTGCCTATAACAACTTTGCACTAGTTAGAATGATATAAAACTACAGCATATTGTTCTGGTCGCCTGGAGACATAAAATGTTGTCTCTTTTCTCCAGTAATTTCACTAGCTACGGCGCACTTCAAACCGGAACACACTTATGCTTGCATACTGTTTGGTAGGAAAAATAGGCGCAGTTCTGGTATCTATCCTAATGATCTTCGGCGATAAAAGCCTACCACTAGTAAGTTTTTATGATTATTTACAAAATCTATTATCAGCCGAGAGACATCCACTGCTGGACATAGACTTCCCCCAAAAATCTCCACATCGATCAGTCCTGCACTGCATTCAGCATGGCTTCCGGCAATGTCGGGCACTAGGAGCCGTCGATTGTAGGGGTTCTTATGAGGGGTTCATAGAACAGGTTTGGGCAGTTCTTTTAAAAGAATATCTACTATCAATCAAATTCCACATTTGACCTCGCAAAGGAATTATGCAAGCGCACAGCTACTGCATCACGGAAGCAGTTTTCATCGTTAAAAGCTTTTATACTACGTGAAAGTATTTGACAAGATTGTTTAACGATAAATTATAGAACACACTAAAACGTCAGACGGACAGTAAACCCTTTATCAGTACACCCCCTCCGCGCTCGTGTTGTATCAGGAAGTCAATCCCTATAATATAAACAAACAGTATAATGCGATTTGAACTCTTGAACGGCGACGGCCGGCCTCGACGAACGACGCCGAAATTAATTGCAACAAACAACTCACTATGATCTAAATAAACTTAATAAGGCGTCGCTATATGAATATTCATCATCACGACCCGACGCCGGGGCCGCAAACGACAGGAGCGACTCCCTAACTAGATTCATACTTCCATGAATAAGAATCCGATTGGAATTATTGACAGAACTATGGAAATAGCATTTTAAATAACGTTTTCAACTAAGCATTCGATGCGCTATTTTATTGAATATTTTGCGATCTTAACACCCGGTTTTTTTTTCTCATGTAACTAAGCGTCGAGACAAGCGGCACGTGCACCTGTTGGTAAGTGATACACTCGCTCATAACGACGCGCTAGTTAAAACAGTATGCACTGCTCCACATTAAGCTCGTCGCCTGAGACATCAGATGTTGCGTCTCGTTACCCTAATTACACTAGCTACAGCGCCCTTCAACCCAGAACCGGTGCGGTTATATGGTAATTCTAGTTGAAAGTCTACCCTTGTCGTGCGTAAGTGCTTGTCTCTGTGCATGGGTGTGTAATGTTTGTATGTTTTTTATGACTTGTTGCTCTTATAATCTTAATATTAAATCAGTACTGGTGGTAGGTCTCTGCCGTCTCAGGTTTTGCCGGAGACCACCTAGTTAGGTACCACCGCAGCGACTATTTCTGCGCCCGAACAGTGTTGTGGAAATATCGCTATGTTCAAGTTTTAAAGCCTATGTAGCTTGAGTAACGAGACATAATGTCTTATGTCACAGGTGACGAGCGCAATGTGGTGCAATGTATATCACCTTAACTAGCGCCACGTTGTTATGAACGGACGTATCACTTACCATCAGGTGAACGTCCCACTCATCTCGTCGCTTATTGTTAAAGGACATACAGTTCGAAAATTGTTATTTAATTTCCCTTAGAAATTCCTTTCAATTTTTTTTTATTAATAATATAATACTTCATAAAATGTATAACAAATTATCTTTTTCGATCTAATGTTACAGATAATCATACAGATATATATATATACACTCGCGCACAAATTAAACTTTTTTTATCTGCCACTACATCTTACGTTCTAGGTTGACGGTAGGAATGCTTATAGGCATTAAGTGCATCACAATCTCAGTTTTAGTTACTTTAAAAGCATTTGTAATAAAAAAAATCTTATTTTTATGTTGAGCTCACCGCGTCAGCTTACACTTCGCACCACCTGATAGCGAGCACCGGCGATAAGATCGACTCGAAACACCAGGCGAATGTTTCTTAGTTCACAATCTAATTTAGTTAAATCTCTAATTTGGTTCTGCACGAATCCTGAATTTAAATATGAACGGGTTTTCTTATTCGCAAGCGAGGCGAGGCGGCTGAAGCAAAGCTGGATCATCTTGGGTAATCTCTTTGTGAATTACATACTGGGATAGAGTAGGTACAACGTTTATTTTACAAAGCTTGAAAGATTATTAAAAAATTATTAAACATAACAATGGGAACCTTGTGGACACCGCCCCAGGAGTACAACCATACATGATGTGACATTAAAGTATAGACTGATAAATCCTAAAAAACCTTATTCGTTCACTAATGGGCTTTGTTTATTTTTATGAACTTCAACGCCATTTGAAATTACAAGGAGGCAAATAATCATCATTATCGTCATCATCAGCCGATAGTTATAGATAGACGTTCAATGCTGTATATAGGCCTCCTCCAAAGATCTCCACATACAGTCAGCATAGCGTATAGTACCGCTAGGCACTAGGGGCTGGGGTATGGACGGGTTCATATGGGAGAATTTGAGCCATTCGTCACCACGCTGGCCTAATGCGGGTTGGCGGGAAAGAAGCAAATATTAATAGAAATAATATTCTGAATAGAAATTATTAAAAATATATAATATCATAATTAAATTTCCTAATGTAAATTGGAAAACTGTACGTCGATAATGAAAAACTTCTGACTCGGAAAAATTCAAGCGTAATCCAGTTCCAGGAGATCAACTCAGACCCTCGGTGATTGTAAAAAATAAGCAGTCAGCATGTAAACCTTTTGACACAATATGCGCGATGGTTCGTACGATCATGAAATTTGTTACGCGCGTTAAGGGTGAGCTCACTTTAGGGATAAGAATATTGCTTGGGGGATATCAGGGACGGGGCACTTAAAGTCGTCGTGGCTCTACGTCTAGAGGATGTGCAGGTTCGATACCCACTAGACTTGAGTTTTTAGATGAAAACATATGAGAAAATTAATTAAACGAAGAGTAAGGGATACGAAAATAGTCACACCATGAGTTACAATTTAGTAACAACGTTCATTTTAAATCGGGAGTAAAAAAAGGCAACACCGGGGATTCAGCCACGTAACCGCAAGTAGGGGTGAAACGTTACACTTTTTCAATAACACAAAAGACGCCACGAACTCGAAACTCCCCTTTAACAAGCCGTCTCAAAACCGTTTCTTATTTGAATTTCTCGCCCGACTGGCACCTTATGCCAATCTCACACTAGGGCCATAAACCAACAAAGCGATTACAACTCTATTCCTTTCGTCGTAAAACTTATTTTCCTCTATTCGTCAACTTAAGCTTTTATCTCCCATTTTTATATCGACGCTTTTATTCTAAACCGTCCAAACAAGTCTACAGTCTAACTGCAAGTATATAAAGTTTAGAATTGCGTGACACGTAAGGCTACTTGGGGATTATGACTAAAGAGACGTTATCTCCGGTTTTATTTGACTTTACAGCTAAGATAAGTTATAGAGACTTGCTTTTAAGCGCCAGTTCAGGATCTAACAAAACAGCTTTGAGATATTTTGTAAATACGCATTATTTGTGTCAAATACCACAACGATCGCTAATATCGCACATATACACACACACACACACACGCACACACGCTCACCCACATCAAAAACCACTGAAACATATATACAACACACATACAGATATACAAACGCACAAAACTTTAAATTTTTTTTTTATTTACATTTTTATCAATATTGTAATTTCTATATTTTAAAAGATTGCATTTACGTAACGATGAAACTGGGAGAGGGCACAGTTTCCTGAGATACAGGTTAAATTCCTAGTTCAGGAAGCAGGGCCGTCAAGTATCGTCGACGTGTTAAATAATGCAATAAATTATCTTTACCTTTATCTCGAAGATATTTTCGAGCCGGATGACTGATGAATTCAAGGTGATAAGTTTTCAGTGACGATAAGGTGAATACCGATGATTTCGTTATAGGATTACACATGCAGGCTAGATTATGCAAATTTACTAAACCAACATGATTTTCATAAAGTAAATTTAAAATAATATTGACAGATGTTACAGTAACATTTTTTTTTATTTGTTTTTTATATAAGATAATTATAGTTAAGTGTTTACGTAGAACACGTCTCTAGTACTATAGATCTCCGTCAGTTCTGTACGTACCTAAAAATTAATCTACGCCAAATGTAGATATGTAAAGTTCATTAGAAGCGTAGTCACTGAGCGTGGAAAGAAATTATGAGGAAACAATGAATAATTCATGGGGCTCTGCCGTAGCGGCATAAGATTAATCCAATATTGTCTTCAACGGAACATGAAGAGTCCTTTAAATCAGTGCTATACTTAGATGTGTTGTTTGTAGATGTATTGTTATGTTGGTAATGTGAATTATCGTTCAACCAAAATGAATTACAGGAAATTTAATTAAAAGGAAGCAAAGCGCCTAATACGTGAGAAAACAAGTAGGAAAAATCAACAAAAACATATGACTTGTAACAAATTTTTTAATTGGATATCGTACAAAGGATACCCTGTTACGGAGGTAACTAAAGATGTTATATCATACAACTTGTATCGGATTAAATCCCCATGATGTCTCTTCTTAACGGTTTTAACAACAAACTTTACTCTTGAGGATTTGTAACCAGTGAGTGAGTTATGTATAAATAGTGGCGGGTTAATGATGTATAGGTGTCAAACGGAGCTCGTGTAGGTTCACAAAGCAGTAATTACTGCTGAACTGAGTAGGCAACAAGTTCACAACTGGAGCCGCCGTCTCTGCGTGTAAAACTGTTACGCGGAACAGTCAGTTTCCGCGAAGACAAATTCGCCGGAACTCGACTTAAATGAAAATATCTCTTGGGAGCGGTTTTAATCAGTTAAGCCTTGAGAGCTTCGTTTTGAGTTGAACGATAGTTATTTATCTTGTGGTACTCTTAATATTTACAGAAGTTGCAAGACGTTTAGTATTACTGGCAGTAGAACATCCACTCACCAATCTCTAACTTTAGGCAAAAGTCGCGCTGGCTCTAAAACCTCAGCCGCTTAACCTTGCAATCACTTTTATTGGTCACAGACCTGACATGAAGAAATTGATGATCTACGAAATAAAGCGATACAGACAAGTCGACGTCATAAACAAGAAAAACGCAAACCTTGAACAGAATTTCTATAAGTCGAATCTGTTAAAATTTTGGCGAAGCGTGTTTTTCATATAATTTTATTTCGATCTGTTATAGTACAAGATATCATAACTAACTCTGTGCATATGTACTGTGGTATATTATAATTATGAATACATTAGAAAATTTATACCGAATTAATTTATTCAAAGTAGATTCTCAAGAAAAACATTTTGAACGTCAGTTGTTCAGTTTTTTACAAAACTACTAAACTTCGTCGATACCGCCTTAATGAAATGCTAACAACGGTATATTATCTAAATAATAACGAGCAGCAATTTTTTCTCATTTACATAAAATTCATGATGAAGATATGACACTAACAAAATTTTCAAGCTGAAAATTAACAGATAAAAAAAAGGTCCGCGGCGATCTAAATTCACGGACTGAGTAATACCACAACACGGCTTCGTTAACGATGGAAAAAAAAACAATCTAAGCTCAATTCCTGTTTTAATTTAACCCGTTTGCAAATTTAATTTATAAATTTGTCGTCCCTCAACTCCACTTGGCTCCATGGGGAGCAGGCCTACAAACGTTGATAACGATTTTTATGACAAATTGCTGTGTGAGAAATTCAGTTAATTGTTTTTTTTTTTAAATGCGGTAATATTGAAATGCATTATTCGATTAAGCGTACCGTTACTATTACATTCTTTCTTCCTCCTGCCCTTTTCCCAGCTATGTGGTGTCGGCACAGTATGTAACTCCTCTTACGTATCCCTCTATCAGCCGTCATATCTAAACTCACATTCTTCTTACGCATGTCATCTTTCACACAATCCATCCACATTATTGCTACATTAATGAATTTAAATTGTCAAATGGCAGGAAATCCTTTAGATCCGCAAATTCCCCTCCATTCCGTCGGAGACACGACGAAGTCAACAAAGGTGTTGAGTGTAGCGATAAGCGTCTCATCCGTTCTATTTAGTTTGCTAAATAGCTGATTAGAATCTTGAGCCATCCGTCTCGCTGTCAGTAGATGGTTAAACAGCACCAAATAAATGCTCAACCGTTGTTGGCTTTAGGATTAAATCAAAATCAAATTAACTTTCGTAGAAAATAAACAGGCCGCTCAACATTTATTGTAGACCTTTAGATCATAATAATTTATCACACCCATAATATACGCAATAAGAATACTTTCACTGTCACATATATTATTAGCTGTTCCAGAGCCAAACAGCGTCTACAATATGTTACAATGTTGTATGCACAATTACTATTAGCTGTTCATAGTCAACTAAACTCACCGTCTGTACCAATGACAAGACATAAATACCTGCTAATAGTATATCGTTATCAAAATAAGTATCATATATCGACAATTTTTTTATGAATAAATTATGAAGTAACTAAAGTAAATCGTAAAGTTTTTTTGTTCCTTAATGGAGACAAGAAATAAAAGTATAGGTAGAAGAAAATGGGGTACAGAAGCGAGCTTAATTCTATTAGGTTTCTTCGTACATATTAAATATAACGAGAGTTAAAAGCAGAGAGGTTTTGTGTATAGATCATCATTATCAAGCTTTGTTTATCCACTGTTGGATATAGGACTTCCCCAATGTGTTCCACCAAAAAATTTGTGTATACAATAATATGTGATACTAGATTATTATTATTATAAATTTTTTAGACATGCGAAGATTATATATGAAGCATATATCTTTAACGAATAGGGAATATACAGACAATTGAGAAATGGTTTTAATAGTAACATTTAAATCAACACCATCTGACATTGAGGTTGCTGACGACGATCTTGAGCGGTTGAGAGAATTTCTGAATATTGCGATCACCAGATTATAATTCGGCCACTGAACAAAATTTTCAACCGTCCGTTGCTAGCTGACGATGGAAATACGATTTCGACTCTATCAAGTCGAACGGGAAGACACAAACGGTCCATTGTGGTGAAAAGCGTCACATATTTTATCTCGCATACAGTTGGCACTCTCACAATATATTCGTGGATATCGTCAAACAAATTTGCAGGAGATTAAATTGATAATTTAAAGGGGAGATACAGACATTTTGTGAATTTTTGTAATTCTCGAGTAAATGGAGATAAATGAAACACATTTGGCAAAGAATACGTAAGAAGTTGGGTTTTTTCGTCGTCTTTTTCATGTTTCAAATACTAGTAGTAACAAGAAATTTTATTGTATTAAAAACATTGCAGTTTATTAACACAGTAATTAAATTTATAGGACTGGTGAAACATTAGGAGTTATTAAAGACAATGCCATTCTAGTTAAGGGGACAAGAAGTTTTCTCATTTTTTTTTGTTTATTATTCTACGAGGCGACGAGACGAGCGTGATGTTTACCCGATGGTAAGTGATACGCTTGTCCATAAGTGATAGATGAACGATATATACACAGTACTAGTACATTGTGCTCGTTGCCTGAGACAAAATGTTGAGTTTCGTTATCTCAATAATAAAATTAGCTATTAGCTACAACTCCTTTCAATTCGGAACACGTAATGTTTGCACACTACTGTTTGCCGATAGAAATAGCAGCTGCGGTGGTACCTACCTAGACGGCCTCCGGCAACGGATCCCTACCGCTTATCATCTAATACAACTTATTACATGTCTACATTTTGTATACAATTATGGTATATGAAATAAGACAAGAGGAAAAGGACAAAAAGGTAAGTCTAAAACTTGAGGTGTTAGTTAAGTTTTCTCAGTTCCGCGTTACGTACACCGCCTTCAAGTAACATGTTAAGTTACAGAAAGTTAAGGTCGAATAAAGTTAGAAAAAGAATCAGAAGTAATTATCATAGGAATATCTTGTCGGACAAGTAAGCTCTCAGTGCGACAGACAAGAACCAACCGAAGCCCTTGTAATCCCATTAGTGCTTCCCCGGTCACGGGACTGGCTCGGGATTACAAGACCTGAGCCCCGTTGGCTCTTTGGTTAAGGTTTGTATTTCGCGTCGACTTCCTGCTGTCAAGTTATAACAGTCTTAAGTTAAAAACTAATTACCTGTACTGATTACGACATAAGGCAATTTTATTTGTTTTAATACTAATGTAGGAAAATCAGCAGAGTATTACCATTTCCGAAAACTTTAAATAAACGTATGAATAGCGAGCAGTAGGTCAACCTATTAACATTTCATGTTTAAAAATATTTCTTCTTTCTCAAAATATAGTTTCAGTACCATTTAATGAGTTATTCCCGTAAATCCGTACTTTTTATCTTTTCATTGGTAACACTAAATAATCTTAAAAATAATATACTTGGCAAGACAATTTGAATAAAAATAGTTTTTATATATATATATATATATATATACAGGTTACATTTTTCATACGGTAATAATCAATTTACTTTACCCTTGCCCGAGGTTTCTTTTTAATGATTCATTATAATCTACACACATACTATATATATGTTATAGATTGATTTCATTTAAACCATAAAAACGTATATGTGTAATACTTAAAAGTAGTGAATCTCTTCTGTTATGAACGAGACATTTCTTATCTATTCGTTATTCCAATTAAAGCCGTTACTTTATAAGGCAGATATATTTTAATAGGTTTTGTAAAAATACTAGCTGTTCCTTGCTAGCTTTGCTGGCCTTAACATCCCCGCAACCATCTTTGGTGAAGGAATTTATAAAATCCATTCTTAGCTGACCTATAAACGGCAGTAGCAATATCTCTACCAAACTTTGAGTGTTTACTTCTAATAGTTTCGGAAATTCTGTGATGAGTCAACGAAACTCTGGATATCATATATATATATAAAGAATCAATATAAAAAAAAATACTTTTACTTCCGTTACGTCCGCAATATGAAAAAACTGAGAGCAAATCGTTAGCAAAGCTATACAAATGAACCGCGGGACACTGAACGCGAAAAAAGTTAATTTTCATATTTCACGCCAATTTAATTTCTCTCCCCAAAACAATCACGCGGCAGATTAAAGGCTTGAGAACAAAATGGCCGCCATTATTCTTAGAAACACTCTCGGACTGTTCTTTATATAGGCGCAGTGATTTCGCAACATCTTGTTGATTTTCTTCCGGCGGACGCGGTGATTGCTCTGTTCATGCAGTAGATTAGTCCTTAGACAGATTAGACGATGGGAAAACGTTATATAAAGGAAGTTGCTGCTCCAGAATGAAATTGGAAAGCCAAGGTGAGAGACGTGTGGAAATTTTAAGAGGAACCCTTACTTGAAAGACAATAAGAAAGAATGTTAAGAGTTTACACATTAATATTTATAATATGTTTTATTGTCTGAGTAAAGGCAAAATAAAATTACCAAAAATCTATTCTTACACTTAATACGATAATCTATTGCCATAACAGGCATCTCTGTTTGCCGGTTTCCAGCTTATTGATTGAGAGATGGGGCTATTCTGCTCGACAACACTTCAACATCCAAGATTTCAATACTTCGTCACTTAACACCATGCTGATTGCAGTCACTTTTACTCATGTTTTACTGATACCACTGCATCTCCTATTTCTGCCGCTGTACGGTATTATGCGAACTTTACTGTGTTCTGATTTAAAAGGTACTGTAGCTAGTGAAACGATTGTAGTAAGTAACAAGACTTAACATATCTGCCAATAACGAGCATAATGTAGCGATGTGTATAGCATCTTAACTATTACCACGTTGCTATGAGATGTATCAGAAACCATAAGGTTTGCTAGTTTCGAGGCTTTGCAAGATAATATCTGATTGAGAGGTTACCAATAAGGAAATGGTTGCCATTGGGCGTACGGCATATCGTATTGCTTTGCACCGGTGTTGCCAACTTTGAAAGCAGTAGCGCAAACTATCTGGACGCTGCGCTCGCAACAATAAACGGCCGTGTCGGAACAAATAAAGCTAATAAGAGCAAACAGCGTTGGCGGTGTTAAACGGCCGGGAAAAAGGCCCCCATCATTCCAATTCATTCCCTACCCACTATTAATTACGATGCAGAGTAAAACTTTCGCCGTATCATCATAGCAAAAATTTCGAATAATGCACAACGTGTTCTTAAATTAGTCTTTTCATAATTTTATTAAGGAACGCCATAGCCAGTTAAACTACGTAGATTGTTGGTCTGGAGGAAATCTCACCTACAGACTTACACAGATACCGGGCACGGGTGTTTCGGCGTTTATCTGTGTACGATTGGATGAGAAGTGACGGCGAATTGTCCATATGCATCCTTACCAGATCGTGTGGGAATATTTAGGGAAGGCCAGGTCCTAGCAAGGGACTTCTATCGGCTGATAATGATGACAATGCCTTTTGTACCGGTACACCGTAATCTTTACCCATTGCTGTTTGACTGCAGAAATAATAACTGCGGTTTTCCGCAGTTTTTATTTCTACAGCCATATAGCTAAATACCAATCGAAATGGTCTCTGACCACAGACCTACCAGCAGTAGTATATAAACCAAATATAGAGATGAAATACTTTATAATTACGGAGGCTTCGTGCGGTTTTGAATGTTTTACCGGGAGCGGAAAGTTCTCGTTGCCTAAAAGTCAAACACGAGTCGTTGAAGCGATCGGGAAACAAACGGGCATTAAAAAGAAAAACAATACAAACAAGTTTTGTTTGGCTTCAAAACATTTTATGTATTTCATTCGAACAATGGCGAATTACCAGTGCGGTGTATTAGTTGGACCTTAGGCGAAGTAACAACAACAATATCTTTAATCAATCCTTAGGTTCATTATTAATGATGACTTGACTCAATAGTTAAGATCTACTTAATACTTATATGACGAATTGTGAATTATTAAGTTTTATTTTCAGATAAATTAGGAGGTAATGTATATGAAAAATACGTCAATAGTTTATATATATAAGAGATCGCCACCTACGTAGAGACTCGTCACGGTATTTCTGGAACCGTAAGGCCTGGAGACTTGAAATAGATAAGAATATTCCTTTTGCCAAGTGTAGGGCAGCTACGAACGGATTTTACAAAATAGGTTGCCGTGGCATTAATAACGGGAAGGGGCTGGGGAGCGGCGGTCTGCTACCGGGTGGTAATATTTGTGACAAACTCCAAGTCTAAATTCCAAATCTAATTCTTTAATATATCGCGGACAGTAAAGCGGGTAGGATACCACCTAGCACATAAGTATGACGGAAAGTACATTACTTTTGGTGAAATTTATATAATAGATTTGACAAAAGTTTTAAGGATTTAGATTACTTTTACTAGTTGCTAGGTCTATTTTGCCGAGCTATGTAGTCTAGGGCTAGTAAGAACAGAACTAAGGTAAGCCCTATCTGTCGTAGCAGGCGACTAAAAGGGTCTAGAATTTTCGCGGTCCTTGAGGGTGAGGGCCCTTATCACTCAACAAGCGAACCTGCGTGGTACAGCGTATGGTTAAGTGATGACTCTTCAGAGACGTGTCAACACAAAGTGTAGAGGGGCACTGGTGCGTTCTATAAGAAATCCTGGAGCCTCTCCGAATGCACTGATGCAAACCACCGATGGGGTTTTTGACAGTAGGAATATCACATAACCGTGACTCCCCTCCAGAAGCAGGGTATCTTTCGAAGATTTCCCTCGCAAAACAAAAAAGAAAAGGTCTTTTTTGCCGAGGATCGTCTGGATTGGTACTACCGCACTTCCTATTGAAGATGACAAACCGCGTGGAAATATTACTGTCATTCGATTTGAAGTATTGTAGCTAGTGTAATAATTGGGGTAACGTGAGGTTTAAATTCTTACGACTTAAGGCGAGGTAGGCAATATGGTGCTGTGTATATCATCTTATAAGGTTAGAGAGTAATATGATCGTCAATTAAAAATTTATGAAATAATTGGACTGTTTTATAAGGTAAACAGAATAATTAGATTGTTGAGAGCACTGCAACGGGATAAGAGCTGGGCGGGGGCCCCGCCGGGTGAAAATGACGGACGTAAATCGATTGGCCTCATCAATGGCCGTTGGAGCGGAGCGTTTGGCGGCGGTGTTTAATTAACGTGACGCCGATACGTGGAGCGGAAAATGTGCGCCGCCCGCACTCGCGCTGCGATTCATTTCAACCTCACGCGAGTGGGGGGGGGGAGGGGGTGCTTAAAATTGATTTTTTTTTTGTTATACAAACCGACAGTAACAACATGAGGTACAACATCTCATGGTAAGTGATACGCTCGCTCATAACAACATGGCGCTGGTTTCGACGATATGCACAGCACCACATTATGTTTGTCGCCTCAATACATAAGGTGTTAATACTCGTTACCCCAATAATTTCACTAGTAACAGGGTCCTTTAAACCGGAACACAGTAATATACTGTGCAATCAGTAACAGGCGCTGCAGTGGTACACACCTAGACGATCTCCAGCTACAGACACCTACCACCAAGTACAACAAATACAAAACACCTACACCATAAACTTCATATCTAGCAATGGAGACTGAATAATGGAATAATGGTACAATAAATTTCAACTGGACACAGAACAGGAGTGTGAAGTGACATTTTCAGCGGTTACCGGGCTCGGGCCCTAATAATCAGATTAAAATTCAGGCATCACTGCGGGGTGACCATTACCTAATGCGGTTAATATGATACTGGACAGGTTGCGTTATAGATAGAGAAGATAAATCTTTGTTTTTTTTTTTACGGTTATCATACATTTAGAAATCACAGTTTAACATTATTAATTGCTAGGGTTGTCGAGATAAATCTCGACTTACGCCGGTATAAAGTGCACTTCCCGTCTTGAAATTTCTAGAAGTAGAAAGGCACTACCCAATATTTTCAAAATATATGTAGGACTACATTAATTGTTATAAAATACATATACTATTTATACATTCGAAGACGCAGTGTTAGCAAGCCTCTCACTAGGTGGTCCGACGATCTGGTGAAGGTTGCGAGAAGCAGCTGGATGGGGGCAGCGCATGAACAATCCATGTGAAGATCTTTAGGAGAGGCCTATTTCCAGCAGTGGACGTCTGTCGGCTGATGAAGACACCAGTTATTTAGATGTCCCAATGTTATTCGAGTTAGTAATATCTACAAGAACATTGCTCATTACTGTCGATGAGTGTATGACTACCTACGTTTGTAAAATATTAATATTTATTACTTTGTTTTATTCTTATGTGATAGTTGTATAATTAAAAATATAATTTTAGATACATATCTCAATAAAACTAGTAGCGTAACATTACGCGAGCATTTTAACTAGTCTAAGTTTTATATATAGATTAACCGTTCTGTTAGTTCTGGAGTAATAAAAATATTAAATTCTTCCATTAGACATAAACAGGTTTCAAATTATAAGAAATAACATTTTCTGGAGCATGTGCAAGAGCTTATTGCATTATAAGACTTCTTGAAATAAAGCTTTTTCCTCCTCCTGTTGCGAAGGTAGATGTTTATAAAAGAACGATGATATATACTGTTACGCGCTGTTTTGGATTTTGTCAAATGAAACTATGTTCCAAGATGAAAACTAATTTTTTACAATAAAAAAAAATTGACTCGACTTGCAACTAAGAAAAAGGCAGTGTACAATTTCTATTCAAACTCCAGAAGGCAGCGCGCGTTTGCTTATTAACTAAAGTTATCCGAAAAACTTCATAATTAGCGTGCGCCGGATGCTGGAGCGTGCGCACGCCGCGCTGTCGTTTCACGAAAATATATTTCATACACGTTACAAGATTTGAATAGACTCGCCGCCTCTTGCCGAGATGAACAGCAGCCGAGGGTTTTCAATTTTGTTTGACATGCATTGAAACGTTACGCTAAATAAAAAGATATTACTTTTTTAAAAAAAAAATCACTAAGTGGTACTTCGGAGAAAAACTTTTAATTTTGGAGCCGTAATACCTTTTTTAATGAGAGAAAAACTTTTTTAAATAAACATCTTTATAATGAAATGTTATTAAATAGTAACGATAACAGGGTAGGAAAGGGAAATTTATCTTCAAGGAGATAAGTAGATATTAATGAAACTAACGTATGCGTAACCCGACGCTAACCGTTAAGAAATGTAAAATCTTTCTCATTCATGTACTTCCTCATCAGCGATATGATCTTCTGCAGCTGGTTACAAATGGGTAAAATTTCTGGAAAACGAAAGGTGGGAAGAAGAAAAGGGTCACGGTTGAAGAATATCAGGGAGTGGACTGGTAAATCTTAGGGCGTCCGAATTGTTCCGCCGCACCAGAGACTGAAAGGACTTTATCAAGCTGATCGCCAACTTTCACCAGTTGGAGAGGTACTTTAAGAAATGATACTAAGTAAAGTTCTATTAACACCTAAGTGTGAACTGGGTATATAGTGTATAGATGCTTAAGAACAAAAGTATCGATTAAGTATTTGTTAAGCACCACCTCAACGGCTACACTTACTGCAGCGAATATATCTATTAATAGGCTTGAAAAGCACTGTAACTAAATTAGGTTGATGAAACACTTTGAATCAAGTGATTGTTAAACTGCCGTTGCAGAGTTACCCGCGAACAGGAAAAATAATCATCATTATTATTAGCCGATAAAAGTCCACTGTTGGACATACACCTTCCCCAAAGAAAAAATACTTAAAAAAGTCGTTGGGTGAAGTGGTTAGTTCCAGCAGTGATAATATTAAAAGTGGGGTTGTTATTATTTTATAATATAGATAAGTGTTTAATACTCCTTTTAGGTTACCTAGTGTCATTTCAAGTTTTTTTTTAATTATTTTAAGGTTATATTGTATATGTTTATATTTCATGGTTTTGCTTAGCTGCACTAAAGTAATCTTAAAACTTTTTTTTTCTTCTATAAACTCAACTTCTAGATGTATTAGTTTTTTTTTTAATAATCTTAATAGATCTGAATTACGCATGTAACTATTTTTGAAGTGTGCAATATCGTTTTTTACTACACTTTAGGAATGGAAGGAAAGCTTTAGGTCAAAGCGAATGTGACATAAATGTCTAAATAAAACAAAAGCAAGTTCTAGAATTGTCTGCGTTAGTGTTAAAAACGTAGCTTCGTTGAGTGATCATAAATAAAAATTATAAATTTCCACTATTGTTATAAATAAAAAATATATGGGGGGAGGGTGAGGGTGGTTAGTAAAGGAATTATTATTAAAATCAGCTTTAAAATCCTTCACAGTTATGCGTCTTAACTCTATATATGGCGACCTACTGCAATCTCCCGTCCCTTTCTCTCAACCTTCTCTTTCTATCACTAACTTACATCAAAACCACAAAATTATAATGAAATAGTACGTATATATATATATATATACATATATATATATATATATACATAAATATATATATATATATACATATATATATATATATATATATATATACATATATATATAGTTTATAATTATTCGCCGTCCCTTACATTTCGCTAGAAATGTTTCTATTACGAACAGCGTCATGTAAAGATCGTGTCGATAGGGACGTACAAGATCATTCGTAATACACTCCATACAATAGTTTTACTTCAATCCGTGATGATGTCCAGGATAACACACGACCTCCCTCAGCCAATTCCGCCCGCACCGGATATATGCACGCCGCCACCGCCGCTAAACTAACAGAGATAAGATGAATGAGTGGGCAACTGCGCGTTGTTTACATATATACGATTTCATGACGATGTTATATGTAGAGATTATTACATTTATATGATGATATGAAATCTAAATAAATAATATATGAATTATAGTTTTTTCTTACTGATCCCTTTTTTTGGAGACTGTTTAAGTAGGTACCAGCCCCATAGTCTCGTTCTAGTAAGAATAGGACTAAGGTAAGCTCTGCCTGTCGTAGAAGGCGACTAAAAGGGCCTATGGGTTATGCGGGCCTTGAGTGTGGGGGACCTTATCGCTCAATAAGCGAATCTGTGTGGGACAGCGAATGGCTCAACGATGGTGTCTAGGAGGGTTAGATTCCTCCTCAGAAACGTGTTCACACAAAGTGTAGAGAGGCACCGGTGCGTTCTGTAAGAGATCACAGAGCCTCCCCGAATGCACTGGTGCAGAGCACCGAAGGGGTTTTAATGAGTAAAAATCTCACAAACCCCGACTACCCCTCAGAAGCAAACGAAACAAAAAAAGGTACCACCGTAGCTATTTCTACCGCCAGATGCAAACAAAAAGGCAAATGTTAATGTGTTCCGGTTTAAATGGCGTACCGAGAAAATTTAATTAAAAATATTAATCGTAGCGGAAACGTATCGTGTGTTGTAACCGCGACCGGCTTATCAGCGAAGTTTATTCGTGCAATATAGACAAGGAGCTACTTATTCGTTCCAGCTGTAACATAGCGCTCATACATTTTATTACTCGCTTGTAAGTGAACACGGACAGACCTTGTTACATTGTATTTTCATATACATCTAGTCCGGCCATAAGTTCTGTTACAAATGTAAATGCATTGTTTTTTTAATGAAGTAATGTAATATTATTAATATATATACCTACATATTTATTAGTTTCGGCAAAAAAGAAAAAAAAATCGAAATGGCCACCTTTGGCTTTTATACAGGCCTTTAATCTGTTTCGCAACGAATGTATGGCCTAACGCGCTGCTTCCAAGGGAAATTTCCACCACCGTCACTGCTTACTGCTTGCTCCAAAGATTTTTTAAGAGACTCAATGCTGCCGTGACCATAATTTGAAGATATCACAGTGACGGTATGAAGTATTGTTCATTTTAACTTCCGGATACCAGATTCGCTAGCCCCGACTCCGATGAAGCTATGGTTGTCAATAAAACTAGCGTCGCAAACTTGATAAAAAAAAAATGATTTTTCTCGATTTTGCAAAATCCAAAATTTTATTAAACTTTTCTAGGTTGACTACTTGATTTTACCTTTCAGATAATGTTAGATGACTACAAAAATTATGTAAATACTATAACTTTTTTAAATGTTCCCGTTGTACACAGTATTCATAGTTACCGCAGTATATTTACGATACGAGGATGTTAGCAAGCCTAGATCAGAAAGAGCCTTATCAAGTAATCACCAAGTAATTCCAAAATTGAACTGAGTGGCTTCGTGTTATGAGACAAGCTACTGCACCGCTGTGTATTTAACTTAATGTTATTTTTTTTTGTTATAAATAATCTCGCACAAAAAAGTTCGTTGCCCTTGTAGAAAGGATAACATTAAATAAAAAAAAGCGTTAAAAATAAGAAGATAAAATTAATGGGGGCTATGTAGGGCTCCGGCGAATCAGCGGAACGCCCCAGACATGTTCCGGCGACATGTTTGAAATAGAAGAGATGTTTTAAGGGTTGCCGTCGACATGCTTGTTGGAGTCAGCAAAAAAGTATTGATGTCTCATGATCAGTGGAATCATGTTATTCTTGAAAAACGAGATTGTGATATAAAGGTTTACCATCACACATACAGGGATATAGAAGACATTTATTCCAGCATAGTTATTATGACAATGTTTCGCTTTGTCCTTCATAAGGCGAAGTTCGTCCTTCGTGATGCTTCAGCGAATAGTAGGAACAGTTTACTTGCGTCAGTGTTACCGCATCCAAATATAACGAGATATTCTTTAAGAGAAGAGTGAACAGAGTTCTTTTGGACTTATGCGCTTTACCACCAAACACTACATCGCCACTTACCATCAGCGGAAATAGTAATTTACCGATAGTATATATAATTGAAAAATATATTTTTATTTTAAATGTATTTATGAACAATGTTTATCTTTTACCTTTAGCATATATAACATCTTTATACCAGAGCTTATTAGATGTGTTTAAGAACATACCGTTGGCTGGTCTCTGTTGCAGAAGACCGTCTAGGTAGGTACAAGCGCAGCGCCTATTTCTGCCGGCAAGCAGTAATGTGTAAACATTACTATTTCGGTTTAAAGGACGCTGTAGCTAGTGTAAATACTGCGGTATTCTTAAGTCCTTAAATCTTATGTGACCAGGTGAAAAGCACAACTTGTATATCATCTTAACCAGCGCCACGTTGTTATGGCCAAGCGTATCACATATTATTGGTTGAACGTTTTGCTGGTCTCGGCGCTTCGTCAAATAAATAAAATGTGTGTGAAGTTGTTCATACGCCATCGCCGAATCGAAATGTATGAGATAAAACGAGCTGCTGTGTGAAAAAACTAAGATCACATCATAACCGTATCACCGTATAACCGATCACGTTGATCAATAACATTAAATTGAAAGTATGAGATACATTAATACTAATACGTAACATTAAACAAAAAATTTTAAAGTTATTTAACATAAGCTTTCCTGATTTTTCTTTTTCAATTTATTCCTACTTACCTCATTAAGAAGTTTATTTAGAAATTAAAACTCTTCACCACTCGCCTTAGATGTGTTGTATGAGCATTCTTATTAATGTTTTGCTTACCTGAAAAAGGAAATGAAATTATAAGCGTGTATACTAAACTTCTCTTAAAAAAACTACACAAAACAATCCATAATGTTATAATTAAATATATTAATATTTATATATATATATATATGTTTACTTTATAGTACGTAAATAATTTTGTTTTACGTACTACATGAATTTTTTCCTTTAACGCATTACCAACCTGTGTTTTGTTTAAGTAAATATAAAGAGCACAATAAAATCAAATTTTTAAAGTACTAAAACAAACATTTACACAACTTCCTTAATTTCAGATATACATATATATACTAACTGTTCCCCAACCACTTTGTTGGCCATGATATATAATTGGTTTGAAATTTCATCATTATCAGCCGATAGACGTCCCACGTTGAAAATAGGCCTATAAGCTCCCGAAGGTCTCCAAAACGATCGGTCCCGAGCAGCATCTAGTGGATTCCCACGATTCTCAGCAGATTGTCGGTCTTGCTTGTGGGAGGCCTCCCCCAACACTACATCTACCGGTACGCGGGCGCTACACGAGCGATTTGTAATTTAGACTTGAAAATTGTTAGAAATACACCCCCGCTGCTCCTCGGGCCGCTTTCCATTATTAACATCCCCGCAACCTTTTTTTTGGATGAGATAATATTTCGTAAAATTCTTAGTTGCTCGGCACAAGGAAACCTCCTACTGAATTTCACGTCTTCAGGCCTTATAGTTCCAGAGATACTGTGGTGAGTCTCTACGTAAGGGGAAATCTCATATGTATTTTTGGATGCTAAGTACTATTATGTAAAACTTTTCTCAATTCTACGTTAATAATAAACTATGCGACGCATCAGTAAGTTAGATAATAATTCGAAAATACAATGAAATATTCTGCACAACGGATGTGTTACGTCGCCGATAATGCTCATGATACACGCCGTACCCTCAGGGCGAGGGACGGAGTTCAAATCAGCGTGATTCGGACCCTTTTTATCGCTTGGATGAAAGTATTCCCAAAAGATATACATATATGTATGTGCATAGAATGTACTGACAAATTACTTCATATTTTTATTCTACGAAGCGACTGGACGGGCGAGACTATCACGTTATAGTAAGTGATACGGTTGCTTTTAACGTGGCGCTAGTTAGGATCATTGCACCATATTTTGCTCAACATCTTGAGACGTCATCATTAGATGCCCTCTTGAAATTGAAGTTAGGCGATCAGATTAAAAAAATCTATAGACATAAGATGTCCTTATCCTTAAAGCCTGTATAAGTGGCGGTGGAGCCAAAAACTAGATCCGCCTCAGAGATCTGGGAGATTTTGCCTTCTAGCCTCCTGTGACGTCTAGTAACGGACTCTATGGAACCGTTGCCTTTTTTATAATAAGAGGCTAGAAGGAGTGCGCACTGTGTGTTCTAAGGCGCGTTTGTAGAAGAGGAAATGGGAGAATTAATACATCCTCGGAGATTTTAATCCGCTCGTGTTTTGCAGAGGAAACGGAAGTACGAACAAATAAAATTTAGATATAACTAATGTTCTACAAATGCTTTAGCTACTGCAAGTGTTTAACAATAATAAACTTAATTGTAAACTTGTAAAGACTAAAGTTGTTTACACAACTACTGTGCAATATGTACAATGGTATTAACACTGAAGCACAGTTTCCTTACTTTAATTAAAAGATGCACCTTCATAGAGCGACTGGAATCGTCAAACTTTTTCTGTATATAGGTGTTTAAATAAACAATGAAGTATGAATAAATGACAGAAGACAAGGCTACTCCTCTTTTAATATAGATATGCACGAGATATTTCATCATCAGGCGATAGACGTCCACTGTTGGACAGCCTTCCCTAAAGATCTCCGTTTGTGGGGGATCGAGCCAATTGTAAGAGCCAGAGCCTCATTAGCAGGGTGCACCACGAGCAGGTGAGGTTGGCTTATACAAGACATTTAAATATGATAATCCCCTAGTAATTATCAAAGATACATAGAATTCAGTGGTCGGTGATAGATAACCACAGTGGGGCCAGTTTCGCATCCGGTGTTACTAGCGGATTTTGTACGGTGGTAACGTTATTCAAATTCCATTGGTGACTTACCACCATTTACTGTCAATGTACTACCTAAACAATTTTCTTGCATACAGAATTTTAGATTAGCGTTAACAATCAACGACCACATCGGGAGTGTTTAAAATTTTCAATTATTACTAGGTTAAAGTAAGGGGAAAGATACAGAAACTTAGAGAGAAGATCTATCCATTATACGGGGGATAATGGCTATGAAGAGAGAGACATTAAGTTAAAATCAAATTGATATCATTGTACGATGTGTATTAAAATTTTGATTTTAATGTTAATATAATAGAAGTTTATGTATTGAAGATTTTAAAACCTATTAAATACAAACGTAATGTTTTACAGTAAAATACAGGAAAAGAAAGAGATACTTTTCTGTACAGTACGGTATATAATTGCAAATTCCTGCACATTTATTATTTACATTAGTACGAAGTCCTTGTACGCATGCGGGTCTCGAGTTCCCACACATGTTGGCAAATGGTTTAGATCCTATCTTAATAAGAACTTTGTCATCTGCGCAACGGGCATCTACAATTAACTTGAGAAGAGCACATACAGATGGCGATAGCAAATTTTGTGGTGATACTGGAAAGATGAAGAGTTTAAGTTATACTCCGTCAACGAACTCCATATGTATGTTTAAATTTGTTTAACGAAACCCGGACATAACTTTTTAAGACGAAGTTAAACAACCAAACGAGGTTAAAATTTCGTATTATACATTTTCGCAGCTTCATTAAATGTCTTAAAGTTAACGGTAGACTATAACGAAGTTAAAGAAAAAGTTGAATGTAATAATAAATCAAGTCAATCACTTATGTAGTTACTTACAAAAAATTACAAAGCACAGTAGGAGAGGTATGCGTTTGAAACTTAGTCTTTTATACATAAACTAACATTACATTAACAACCAGATAACTCCCACTGCTGAGCATAGGTTTCCCTCAAGGACCTCCACTTTGATCGGTCCTGCGCTGCTTGCTTTCAGTGACTTCCCACTACCTTTATCAATTCGTCGGATCATCTATGGGGCTGTAAAGTTCTCGAGTGGTAGTGACTACCATCGGTCGTCAGTCCTTCGAGCGATGTGTCTTGCTCATTGTCACTTAAGGTTAACAATCTTTAACTATCAACAAATGCAAATGTATAAATACTAGTAACGAAATTTACTGACCACATCCAGCGTGAATTTCATCGTAACATATCCGCGAACACCACATAATTGTGAAACGGCTGCAATTCACATTGTAGCGAGGTTCTAATACAAGTCAACGGGGGATTTAACTTGACGTGGGGTCTCTCTTGAGCCACCCATGGGTTAACCTTAGTTAATAACGCTCATACTAAATATTGTACCATTACATGGAGAAATTCCTTCGCACTTCATGTGACAGTAGTTTTGTATTCGCAACTTAATTTTAAGTAAAGCCTTTAACATTGTAGTATTTTTAAAATGTTTTGATATCATAGTAATAATGTACGCCACATGTTAATTATGTTAACTTAAAAAAATATTATAATAACATTCATTAATTTAATGAAATTAATAAGAGTTATTATAATATAAAACAAAAAAAAGAGAAGGTTTCATTAAATTTTAAAACACCTAAGCAACATCTAGATTTTTTAGATACATAAATAACCAAAAATCAAAATAACTTAGATTATACATTTTTAAGATTCGCCATCATCTAGGGGGGTAAAAACTTATTCTATGTTATTCCACAAAGCAACCTCACGAGCGAGACGTTTAACTAATTGTAAGTGATACTCCCCCGCCCATAACGGCGTGGCGCTAGTTAGGATGCTGAATACAGCATCACATTGTGCCCGTCGTCTCGGTAGTTGAAATGTTAAATATCGTTACCTAACTTAACTAGATACAGCGCCATTCAAATCAGTACACGGTAATATTTTACTACTCATTGGCGGCATAAAGAGTGTCCTCGGCAACAGAGACCTATCTAAATGCAGTATAACATCAAGGCTAAACAATATATTATTCGCAATTGATATGAGCGCAGGTAGAGCATTCCCGTCTATTCAATAGTGCGCGGGAGATCGTATCGAGTGCGACCCCTCTAATACTAAAATAATAAAAAAAAATTAAAACATACATCAGTTGCAGGTATTCCACATCCCCAGGGCAACGGAGAAGTTAAGCGGTATCCATGTCAAGAGTTCTCGGGATCGAACCGTGTCGAGCGCTCGTGTTTAATTAGTATCAGTTAACGCTCTAAAAAATTTACGTATAATATTAGCCTCTTCCCCGTTACGCTCGCTCGGAACTGATAAATACTTGTTATTTAAATAAAAAAGTACTTGCAAATATTTTCTCTTTTTCCCAGTGAACATAGATAATATAGCTTAGATGTCTAAAAGATATTTTCCATATGATGATGTCAAGTATTGCTTGATGAAGTTAGTGGATGTTAATTATTTGTACGGTATTATATCGTCATAAACAATAGTTTAACAGTTTCAATAAGTACACACATATATATATATATATCACACCTCGTTCCCAGTGGGGTAGGCAGAGACCACCTCTCTCTACTTGCTAAGATCTTGGCACACCTCTCTCGCTTCCTCCATTTTGATGAGCGTCTTCATGCACGCTCGTCGGTAGCCTGTACTCTTGACCCGGCCTTTGTTTAGGACATCAACGATTTGATCGCAATATGTCCGCCTAGTTCGATCTGCACCGATTTGTCCAATCATTCTTACCTTCTATACCTCTTTCGTTAATCTTCTTTCATCCATTCTTTCTACACGATCGAACCATCTAAGCATCCCTTTCTCTATCTTTGTCACTACATCTTCAACAACGCCACACCGCTCCCTTATCATACTGTTGGTCACTTTGTCCATCAGCTTCACTCCAGTTATCTCAGGTTTCTCATCTCCACAGCATTAATCCTACTTTCATATTTCTTCTGCCATACCCAACATTCACTAGTTCAAAAATATATATATCGTACTAGTAAAAGCCCGGCAGTCAACAGAATTAACTGCTGTTCTAGTATAATAACTTGTTGTTGAAATTTAATTAAATAAGTGAATACTTAGTGTTATTATATTTATTACTAGTTGTTGTGGAAATCAGCCATAATATGTGTGTATATGACCAGCTGTTTCATATTAAAATCTAATCATTAACAATGTTTAATTGTTATGGTAATTGAATTTAACAATGATAATTGCATGCACGGTATCGGTATCGGTATCGGTATCGGTATCGGTGTACGTGGACTATTTGAATTCCGTGCCAATTTCACTCCATTGGCTGGCGCTATTACACAAGAAACCAATAAGCTGCATATGAATAAGATCAGATAGATAGATGAGATATTCAGAGATTCGTTGACTTGTCACAAGAGCACCGATATTGCTTGTGCCATATAGAGGACAGTTAAGACACATTTACTCTCTTCAAAATGAAATAAACTTTTTTTTTAAAAGATTCAATAGGTAACAGGCATTTATAGTCTACCTGAGGTAAGCGGTCATCACAGCTTTTAGACTTTAATAACACCAGGACTACCACATACCTGTTGCCGATCCTGAATGAATCTTTTTACTCTTTTTTACAGAAATATAGATTTACTCCGTATTATCTGGGAGTTATTAGTTGAGGGTTTACCGAGGGGTACCAAAACAAACGATCTTGACTATCTCTAAACACTGTCAACATTAATATAAGGTTTTATAAACTTAAATAATTATATTATTCATAAAATCAAAAAAAAAAAGAAGAAAACTTTAAAGGTTAAATTTATTTCAAGAACCTCTCCAATAAAATATTCCAGTAGCCGACTAAAAATGTTGCAACGTTGCAAGTCTCCCGACTCGCGCACTACGAGCAGCTCGAACAGTTCATAGAAAGATGTCCCACTAATTACACAGGCCGACAATTAATGCACTAAGTTAATACTGTACGAGACCGCTTGGGGACGCTGCAGTCTTATGCACAACGGCTGAAAATGCTTGAAAAGCGAAAGAATCCGCAGCCTCTGCCGCCGCTGACAATCGAACGAACTGATTCTGGTAAACCGCGCATAATTATCTTCGTTAAGTTTCAAGATAAATTTTGAGAGCAAAAATTAAGTCAGACTGCGAAGCTTACTATGAGGTAAATTTAAAATATTCTCATCTCTTTATACCACCATTTTTGCGAACAGCATGATGGTAAGTAGTTACCGTACTATGTGGTCGTTTATAGTAAGTATTACAGGTTGTATTATTTTTAAAGAAACCTATTTTTTTTCGTCTGCTGCCGCTTGATAACACCGGAATCAGGCAGAAGCGGAGCGACCAAGGCGAAGGTATTTTTTAACCACGCCAACGGTTTCAATTATTTTATGATGAAAAAATATGCTGTTTACTTCTTTGGCTATGTGTCAGCAAAAAGCCAGTCAAAGTGAGCCCGGCCTTTTCGAAGACAACCCTATAGGTAGTATTCCACTTAGATAGTAGTCAAATAGCTTTTACAAATTATATAGTTAACTTGTGAGTTGCTAACGGTAACTAACCTAAAAGATTTTTTATTAATCGTACGGAAACGACACTAATCTGCGCCTGTGTCAACTCCTCTCGGGACCATAACGTAAACGTCGAGTGGCACTAGACTTAATTAGTATCAGTTAGTGCTTGAAAAACTGTAATAAATTTTCTCTTTGAAAACACACTCTCCTGGTATTTGCAATTTTTATTTCAATTAAATTCTGAACTCGATCATCAAGTACCAGTAATATTGAAGCAAAGAGCGGGACGTTCATCTGATGGTAAGTTATACGATTGCACATAACAACGTAGCTATCTAGCGCTAGAACAATATACTCTGCACCAATTTGTGCTTCTCGTCTTTATATTAAGATATCACTTCTCGCTACCTCAGTAAACCGAGAGGAATTCTCTAACTACAGCCACTCTTCAAACCGGGATACATCAATGTTTGTATACCGTTTGACGGCAGAAATAACCTAAATACAGTCATCAGCAAAAAGCCCCCATCACCGATATAGCCTGCTTAAGGGTGCAGTGTCTTTATTCACAAAAGTTGCCAGTTTTTTTAGACGCAGTAAACAGCAAGGTGAAAGGTTAGGTAGTAGACGTTGTATTGTACTAGAATAACAATGAAAGCGCTTTGCATGAATTACGAGATTTGCTCCAGCGACAAAAGATCTATAGATATATATGTTACATAAATAGATATATAAACTTACATAAACTTGACAAACTGGTATATTTATTCTTCAACCATTCCAAAAAAATTATCCACACAGACAAACGATACATTCTAACAGATATTTAATTTGTGTCTAATGAAGATTCTTGTGTAGGAAAATAATTAACTCTAACTTTATGAGTAAAAAACCTTTTAAATTTAATGGTACGTAGACAGGGAACAATAAGTTAAGATAAAGATATATTTTATTTGATAATAATCCCTCCACGAAAGCGGTATAGAGGTTTGCAAAAGCTGCTGTAGCACCGCCGTCACAACGTACTTTGTCCGTTGCAAAGAAGAAACAGTCTTAAATGCAATACATACAAAATTTAATTTCCTTTGTGTGGTATCGCCGATTGAAAAATAAGATTACCGCACGAAAGAGCGGCGGACTATTACGAGAATATTCTTTAGAAATTCATCGTTCCCAGCCACTGTACCTCTAAACTAATTTTAATTCTTTACAGAAATATTTAAGTTGAAACTGTTTCAAAACTTAAATTGCTTCGTAACATTTATACCTAACTTGAAATTGTTTTAGCTGAAGTGAGTGAGAATAAGCCTGTATTTATTTTAGTGCAGAGGACAGCAGGTCTGTGTGCACTATACTGACAAGTAGAATCTACCTTGGTCACAGTCTCCATATAGATGTGACAACGTGAATAAATAAAACGAAGTCGCCAGGATAACTTTGGTTTCTTGTATTTGTCAGAAATATAAAGTTATTGTATGACAACGATAGCTGCAACTAGACTTTAGAGACTTGAAGACAGTTAATAGCTTTAAGGCCAGATATAAATCATTGCTTATAATGGAGCAAAGAAAAAAAAAAAAAAATCTGTAATCCAACTATCCTCAGAATGTGTTTCGGCACTCTCAGCTGGCGTTTTTTTTTTGTTACGTTTATTTTCATGTGTTATTATGTACGTATGAAAAAAATTTAGTACCTGTCCTTTGTATTACTTTGTTCTCCTTTTGGTGGTACCTCTTACCCTCCCCCCCAACAGGTTTCTGTCTCGTCGTGGCGAAGGTGTTTAGTAGCCGTGACTGGGTCGCGCACAGTACTGCCTTTGCAGCCGGGCTGCAGGGGCGGCTTTATGTTGCCTTTTGTAGCTGAGGTGAAATCGCGGAGGGAGTAACCCTCTGCGACTAAGCGGTGCTGCACCGCTGATGCGGTGGCGGTAGGATCGCGGGGGAAGGGGAGTGTATAACGGGTGGCGGCGGGCCCAAAATCGGATACGTCGCAGGGAGTCGAGAAAGTTTTGTCCCTTGGCTCCCATGGCCTCTGGATGACGGGTTCGGAGGAATTTGTTGCCTGCGCGACTGCAAGAGGCCGAGGAGAGGGCGCGCTGTGTTCCGACTTGCCCCCACAGAGGTGTAAAGGGTTTTTCCCTCCCTCCTGAGGTGGTGCTGTTAAGCGAGGCCACCGCTGGCGGGGTCGCGGATGTGTGCGACACCGTTCCCGTGACCCCAGCTTAAAGCGACGAGGAGGAAAATCGGGGTTTTAGTCGGTGTAAGTCCGACATAACCTGTCCTTGCCCCGCGCGGAGGGGTATGCGCAAGCATTTCCCCCACGTTAAACAAAATAAAACCTCTTACATTCACCACTGTACTAAGTAATGGTAGTGTGTACGGGCACAATCAAATGGCTGCGCCGGAAATCAGTTTTGTGAGTGCATACCCACGTGTAGACTGACCGTAGTCCATATTTGTCCAGTTACATTGTGTGTAAATTATTGTGTATGTATAAAAAAGAAAACAGGTTTTGGACAAATAAAACATTTCTTTCAATCAGATAGATAGGCACAAAGAACTCCACCAACACTTAAACTCCGTCGTATGTGATCCTGGAATCTAATTAGAGACCTCCGTGAACGTTTGGTGCTAAGAATGTAAAAAAAATAACAATCCTTCATCATGCTTTAGCACAAACCCCTCATCTCTTCGCTAATGCCTAAAGACGTTAAGAGGAATTTACGTAGCAGAGGATCTTGGGATCTAATTACTTGATTGCTTTTCGTGTCTTTCATCGTCCGTGTTTGCAATCAAGGAATAAGGCGTATACATAAATATATATTCAATTAATCAGTATAAAGGATAAAGTTTATCCATGCATCCTTACACACAGAACTTTTGATTCAATTAGTTAATAAAACTTATAGATTTTATAGGAGTTTGTTTTATATATCATATATAATGAGAGCCCGCGATCAATTACTGATAAAATTAAAAGGGTTGTTTATATCTGTAGACATATGACAATGAAGGTAATTTTGATTTTTGGTATGGTCAAAACGGAAGCTGGTGGAATCAAATGGGAAAGTGATTTCGATTTCGGTGGAACATCTGACAAAGTATAATTGAGGAGCATAACGTATCATACGCGATCATTCATGAAAACCCATATAAGAATTTAATATACTAACAGTTAAATTATCTCCAATTGTAAAATTTTACGATTTCTTTTGCCATTTGTAACCTAAACAAGAGTAATAAAAATAACTAATTTAAAATTTTCTTTCCAATAACATATACAAAAGCAACAATACTGGTTTGAATTTTAAGGTTTCAAACCTTTATGTATCAAATTTTTTTATATGAAGTTAAGGTAAATATGAAAATATTGCTTACGTTTGATATTAGGTAATTATTATTAAAAAAAAAAACAGTGGCTGTAATTACATAAATTTACATAGTTTCAAATAAACCAGACCTTTCTGGAGATAGTGGTATGAGATTCAAGTTGTACAAAAACAAAAGTAACATTAACGGTAGACGTTAAACAACAAAATTAAAAATGTACTGCTAATGGGCAAATATTTCGACTACACAATTCAGGTACTCCAAAGGGATAGAATAGCCAAACTAACTGCAGGACATTTTCGGAGATATGCCCTGTAGTCCCAGACTATAAAGGATAGACCAAGGTAAACCCTGCCTGTCGTAGAAGGCAACTAAACAGGATATCGGGTTCGTGGGCTTTGGAGGTGAAGGTCATCATAACCTACTAAGCGAGGCCGGGGTGAATGAGAAGTACGAGGTGGTCCCGTGCTTGTCGTAGCAAAGACAGGGTGCAGACGCAGTGCAGGAAGGCACGTAGGAGATCCCGGTGCATCTAACAAAAGACTAAAAATAACCACGTAGTGTTTTTTAATAGGTAATCTTATATAACCTCTTATATAGACAAATGTTATATAGTCTTCTCTTCGGAAGCTGAGTATGTTTTAGATGATTTTTATATCGACAACAAAAAAAAAACACTTCTTGATTAAATAGAACAACTCTACGATGGCCGAAAGAGTACAGCTAAAGTTTAGAACAAATAACGTCCCTTAGAAATATTGATCACCTTAGCAGTGAGTTATGGTATAAACATCTCCAAGGGCGGTTAAGTTGGTAAGTAATTAGCGAAGCACACGATAATTCCACAGTATACAATAAGGGGTTTATAAGGATAAAAGTTTTCCTTAGAAAAAAATATGATCTAAAATAACTAGCTCAAGCCAGTTTGCCCGTCGCAACTTTATGATCGATGTTGGCGCTTAATGGACTTTGTTAAACTTGCTGGAGTAAAAATTACTTCGTGAAGTGTGTAAAAACAGGACTAATAGCTGAATGGTTCACCACTAAACTCAACTTTAAAATAACAACAATAACAGAGTCCTGATAGCGTCTAAAAACAGGTCAGGATATTACGATACAATTTATTTCTAATTACGCATAAGGAACGGTTTTGTTTTTTAAAGTATTGTTTTTAAGAAAAGTTAACTTGAATTTATGTAAGTTAAAATAGGGGTTAGTATATAGTTAAATAGCAAATGTTCCGGTTCCGTGATGTGTTATTTACTGAAAAGTATTACGTCGCAGTACACCAGATCGGTCCCATTTCCCCACTCACCTTTAAACTGAACCTCGTACGAGGCTCTGTGTTATCATTGAATAGGGCAACTAGGACTTTAAACTTAATTTCCCTTTCCTCTACCCTCTTGCCACAAGTGACGAAGTAAGCGTTTTAAATAACAATAGAATTTTCTAGAAACTTAACCAGCATTTACGTCGTAAGTTTTTGCGTCATTAAATAACGAAATGGCGTTTAATAATATAAATAATACAAACAGTGGTGCCTAGGGTCTCTGTTTCCGGAGACCGTTTAGGTCCACCGCAGCTCCTAGTGCAGCAGACAAACAGTAGTGTGCATACGTTTGTGCAAACATTACTATGTACCGGTTTGAAGGACGCTGTAACTAGTGTAATAGCTGCGGTAACTACATTCAATATCTTATGTCTGAAGCCGACGAGCACAATGTGGTGCAATGTATATCTTCCTTAACAGCACCACGTTATTGGCAAGCGTATCACTAACGATCAGGTGAAGCTGCAGCTCGTCTCGTTGTTTTCTTGAAATAAAAAAAAATAGACGTAATATTTTCATTACTGGTATTACAGTATAATTTTTTTTCGTCGAAGCGTCGAATTAAGTAAGTGGTATATACGCCTGCCCGATGTAATATGGCGCTAATAAGGATTGTATATACAGTACATCGTGCTTGCCTTGAGACTTAAGATCTCAAGATTTTAAGATGTCAAGGCTCGTTATAAATTCACTATATACAACACCCTTCGAAACGGAATAGAGTGATGTTAACGCAATAGAAGCTGCGATACCTACCTAGATAGTCTCTGCAACAGAGACCTATCACCAGTTAATTTTTCGCCTATAAGAAGAGTCCAAGCCTTTTATCCATATCCCTAGTAAAATTTTATATGGTTAATGATAAATGCGCGTTTATACCCAACAAGTCCATTTGGTTGTTCACGATATAAACAGGTTTCTCCGCTGTCTTATTTAGCCGACAGCTCGACAACGAAACAAGTTTCCTGAAGAGAGTCGAGAGGTAACCAGTTTTAATACAAATTGAAAGTTTAAAAATAACTGTATCATCTTATAAGATATACATTTAAACTCAATATCAGTATATAGTTTTTTTAACGAACCAATCCTACAAACAGAAGTTGCATTAGGAGGTAGACGATATAACTTTTTTGTTGTCGGGAAAATCTAAAAAGACTGCGTCTAAGTGGAAATTAAAGTTATAAGATTTATACACTCTAAAACTAGCTCGGTGGTCTAATTCAGTGCATTAGGAGAGGGGAGCCGCGGTATCTCTTAGATAACTCATCAGTGTCTATCTACACTGGCTTATCGTATCACAAAGACGAAGCCTTTTTTAGCACAGATACGAAACCATGTTGCATATCCTTTCTCACACCATTCCGATTTTTGAGTGATGAAGTCCTTCTTAAGCTAAGGTCCGCGAAAGGTACTTTTAGTCGCCTTCTACGATATGCAGCGCTTACCTTAGGCCTATTCTTAATGGACGGAGACCACGAAGCAGAGACGATGTACCTTATTTTTTTTATTAAAAATTTTAATGTTTGATCACGATACCACCTGGTATTAATTGGTGATGTGGTCTGCGGTGGTAAAGTGCAACAATGTATACACAATTTTCTTTAAAACAATCGTGTCTCATATTGACGGAAACCTACCAATGATAAAGAGATGCGAGTTAAAATGATAACGTTACACGACTTTAGTGTGGCTGGGACAGATAAAATGATGTGTATAAAACCCAACGGTTACGTTATGATGGTAATGATTTGTTGGATAACTACCATCAAAGGAACGTTTGCTCGTCTTGACAATTTGTTATAAAAAAATTGTCTAGACCATACCACAACATAGATAATACATGAAATAGTTTGAAATTAAATTCTATACACTAACGTGACAAAGTTTAACCTGGTTGTTTGTTACAAGTTGAATTTAAGAAATTTCATCTTCTATCCGTTTGATAATCACAAGTAAGTTCGTGTAGTGTGAGTAAATTTCGTAAATTTCAAAATGCTGAAGTGGCGGCGTGGCATAAAACGGTGGGGAATTAAGGCGGGTTATTAAATTCCGCAGTGTCAAGTGATAGCGGGACATGAGCGTGGGCACGGCGAGACGCCGGGAACAATACCCGGGGTAGTGAACGATAGTAATGGATGCATGTTATAACGTTTTCACTTTGCTTAAAATTATATTTAAGTCTATTTTATTATTATTAGCACCTTACAACAACTTCCGGGACCCAAGCGAGCTTCACCTGCTCGTGGCGCATTCTGCTAATTTAATGAAGTTATTTTACCTTAACATTACACGCTTACTCCGCAATTCGTCCTCACGCCGGTCTAGGGTTGTACACCCGTGATCAAGGGGCGGTTATCACCGCCCAGAGTCTGTGATACAGGCGGATGTAGTGGGATAACGGAAGCTACCCCGTCTTCGACGACCGAGTGGATTCGCCAGGAATCAAAATAGCTAGGACACACAATGTAAAAATCCACCGTCCGACAACTACATTCCGAGTAGTACACTTTTTTGAAAACTTGTTTTCAAAGTATCAGATGAGCTGTAAGAGTCAAAATGATTATCAAGCGCTCAACATAAAAAAAAAATGGAGAGGATTATACGTATATTTGAATATTGTTTCCTTACAATAGTCTATGGAGCATTCAAAAAACTTGCGACTTTTTATTCGCCAGTCGCAACGCGAACTGTTAGGTATATTGTAATTATACACAAAGGGTTCAATCTAGCCGATGGGCACAGTGGGCAAAAACAACAAACGGAAACGGGGGACACCGGCAAAACAAACACGTAACAAGCTAATCGCATTAACAAACAGCCGCAGCGCCGCAGCATTACTCCGGGACCTCATAATATTTATTCAATACACACTGTACCGGTATTGACGCTGCAAATTATTGGCACAAACCAAAACAAATACCTGCCCTCAAAATAGATTCTATTATTTTTCTCTCTCTGTTCAGCTGTGGCTCTCCTTTAGGAGCGGTTAAACTCATTTGTTTATATCATGGCACAAAACGTTAGGCAAGCTGTTACGATCACGAGCAAGTAGTTCGCTGGCCTTTTGGTTACAGTATGCGGCTTTCATTCCGACGATCGCGGGTTCGAATCTTGACATTTGTGATTTTCAGTAACAACAGCGAAATACAAACGGTGAGGGAAAACATCACGAGGACACCTGCGCATGAATTAGGATTTTATTCTAAGGTGTGTGTGACGTCACCAATCCGCATTGGGCTCGCGTGGTGACTGTGGCCCATTGCCCTCATATTGACGATAGGTCTGTGCCTCAACACTTGGGACGTAAATTGGCTGTTGAAAAAGCATTAGGTAAAATGCTATAAATAAAGTTTTTGTCCTTGGCAAACTTACATTTTATTCTACGAAGCGATGAGACGAGCGGGACGTTCACTTGATGATAAGTGATACGACGCTAGTTAGGAGTTTTTACACTGCACCACATAGTATTCGTCGTCTTTGGACATAAGATATCGAGTCTCGATACCCCAATAATTTCACTAGCTATAACGCCCTTGAAATCGGTTTAGTATTGTTTGCTTACTACTGTCGGCTGCAATAGGAGCTGCAGTGGTGTCTACTTAGCAGGTCTCCGAAAACAGAGACCTATCACCAGTGAAGTATGTAGGTAGTGCTTAACCAGTAGCTAACATTAGAGGGTGGCGGATGTATGACTTAGCTTTGTCAAAAAAGTTACCCCCGTCTTTTGGGGGAAGTGAAGTTTATGTGCGATTTGTGCCAGTTAAGACCTCTTCGGCGGCTATCTCCAGTGCGTTCAGTAGCGCAGAGTATGCCGAAGCACCTCGCGAGAAAGGCTCTCCAGTACCTTCGCTTTGGTTGCGACATATACAAGACCACATCGTACTTATCGTCGTAACTTGTTTATTTTGCAATGAGAGTGTTCTCTACCTTCAAGGCCTACAAACCCGAAAATCATTTTAGTCGCCTTCTATGACAAGAAAGAGTTATCTTAGTCCTATTCTTAGCAGTCCTAGAATACAGGGCTTTAGCTTTATCATAACCTTGCGATAAAGCGGCAAAGGGTCGTATAGCTATTGCGAAAACAATTATAAAAACACCATTTCTTTTAAGTAAAACGAAAAAGATATTACAGCAACAGGATAACAAGATGCAACTTTAGTCATCACCACGCGAAAGACGTGTACTGCTTGGGGATAAGCCTCTTCCAAATATCCTCACATCAAGCAGTGCCGCGCTGCCCGCAACTGCACTAGTGGCCGTCGTTCGATGGGGTTTATATGAGATGGTTTGTGCCATTTCCCACCACTTGGCCCCATGCGGGTTCGTGGTCCCGTGAGTTGTTACACCCCTTTACTATAACTTTATTATTTTATATAAATAAACATTAACAAAGATATTGAACATAAAAGCCAGCTACCACTTGTTACATGTAACAACCGAACAAATAAAACATTAACGCGCTACTGTATACATACGAAGCGTAATCAAAACTTGTTGCTGTTTAAGATGCAAAAAAAAAAGGTGTAGACAAAAATAGTATCTATAACAAGGGCATAGATACGAGAATCTCTTGTGTAAGGTATTTACAATAATTTATTGTTAGTGCCGCCGTTAGTCACCGCCATCGGATTATTCACGGACACTGCAATAACAACTTTATTATTGGATAGTTACGGACTAGTTGCTGGTGTATACTCTGAATTAGTTGAAGGTTTTTCACAGTAATTTATATCACAATTTCGCATCGAATATGTTAAACCCATACGTATGTTATTTATATCTTAATATTTCATAAATAGAAAGAGAGAACTTCTATGTAAGTTACTCTAGTTATGCTTTGCGTAAGTATTGTTTGCATTCACTGAAGGTCTTTGTAATAACCATCAAAAAGCTGAAAGCATCGTATCTAGGAATATATAGCCCGAAATGCTAAATGCAGTCTTGCGCAGAAATGAATAATAATAAAATAAGAAAAGAAATCATGACTACACAACATTAAGGGGTGGATTAATATAAAGAGCGTCGCGCAGATGATTCACCTTTTTTTTTTCCTCGCGGGACAAATGTTTTTAAAAGATACCCTGCTTCTGCGGGGGATGTCAAGGTTGTGGGGTTTATTCCCACTAAAACCCCTTCGGTGGTCCGCCCCAGTGCGTTAGGAGGGATTCTGGGATCTCCTACGGAACGCACCGGTGGCCCCCGGCACTCTGGCTAAAACATCCCACGGAAGGGCAAAGCCCTCCTTAGCATCCACGCTGTGCTACGGCAAATAAGAGACCACCATGCATTTGCCATCCTCTTAAGGCTCGCTTATTAAGCTCTGACGGCCCCCATCCTTAATACTCACAAACCCAAGGATCCTTTTAGTCGTTTTGTACGACAGGCACGGAACACGTTTTATAATTCTTAATAACCTGATACTACGGGGTTGACAGCTGATCGACCAGCGCGCAACAGAAACAGATTCGCAGAACTAGTATCCAATCTTCACTAATTAAAGTACCATTTGAAGAAGAACAAAGACAGTCCTTGTTGCAGAATACCGCATGGGTAGGTACCACCACAGCTCCAATTTCTGCCATCAAACAGTACTGTGCAAACATTAATTTGGTTCTGATTTGAAGGGGCGCTACAGGTGAAATTACTGAGGTAACAAGACAGACATGTATATCTCAAGGTGGCGAGCACAATTTGCTGTGTACGTCACCCTAACTAGAGCCAGTTTGTTATGGTCACGAGTATGTTTCACCATCAGTTGAACGTCTTGATTGTCTCAGAGTTTCGTGGTCTTTAAAAAAGATGATATCAACTAAGAAAAATTAAGTGAAATCTAATGGTACGTCCGTCATTTGGGTTAGTTATAAAAGAAATTTCTGCAGTTTATTTATACAATAATACATTAATATCAAACATAATTTAACGGAATATGCAACCCACTGGGGTTCGTCTCGTTGCGTTGAAGATGGGTTGGCAATTAAGTGGTTGGCTAGTCCTAAACAAACATTGGCTTTACGTGAGCGACGTCCTTGAATGGTATGCCGCACATGTGAAGGTCTGATTTGTTAAAAAAAAGATGCGTAATTGTTTAATCAAGCACTGGGAATATGTTTGGAGCGAGAACCAATATAACTTAACTAGCCAGACTGAGTTAAAGATAGCTGCGATATCCTTAAATTGATATATACATCAGAGTAAGAAATATTAAGGTGTGTACTATTGTTGAATCATATATGAATTAATAAATGAATAGATGGAAGAACAGTTCAGAATTTGCTATTCGACTAATTATAAACCATATAATCAGCAAAAGCTTTGGAAGGTTAAGTAGAATGTTGATAATGTTAACAGCGCTTCTAAAATGCTTTACAGTCAAACAGCAACTACAAATAGAAATTATAACAATTATATTATATTTTTCATTGAAAAGAAAACTACAATACTGTGTGGAGAAGAGCAACAACTTGTTACTTTACACTGCAACGCGTAGATCTTTGAAGATATCTGTACCCGTCGGTCCTGCCGAGATCTACAGCAATCTTACTAATAACTTTATTCAAGCAAATCACTCGACATCTAATGTACTAATCTAACAGATCGTCTTGATTTAACATTCCGTTACCATGCGTAATAATAGCACTTTAGAATACCTTCATGAGACCCTCGAGACACATGAGGTGTCCCTGTGCCCTTAGTTGTTTTTTCTTATAGGAAGGGTGAGGAAACGAGTGAACAGTTCACCTGGTGGAAAGTGATCACTGACGCCGATGAACGCAACACTAGAAGGATTGCGGCTGCGTTGGTGATCTTCATTTTCTTTACCTGGTTTTCTCTAATAAAACTACTACAATCAATAAAAAAAATTCAGTGATTTCATCTACAATTAGGTATACCCACTCATGATACACTTCCATGTAATAATATTGATGCAAGTGAAGTTTAAAATATAACTGACTGGAAAATATTTCTCTGTAAAGTTTTGCTTGAAAAGAGCTATTATTTTTCAAACAAGTTACGACTTGATCCTGTTATAGTTCAGAAAACATTCAATCGAGTCAATCACCTTTCGGATAAGAATAAAGGATCTTGTTTACTCCATTTATAATTAGATGAAGCCACGAGATGCGAGACGTTCACTTGACGGTATACAATGCACCACATCATCAAGTCTAGTTTTGTCATATCAAAAATTTCACTAGCTACAACGCCCTTCAAATCGGAACATAAAAAATCGGCTCAAGCGTAGACGGTCTCCAGCGACAATTTTTGTTCCTACATTTCTTTGTTTTGGTTGGAGTTTCATGTTTAAGGTAAATATGATGATAAAGTATAGTATTAACGTAGACCACGTAAATAAAATATAAATGTGGCGAAAGTTACTTTTCGTCATATTCCTATACTACGAGATCGTGAGGACGGACGAAGCGAAAGCTTCCAAACCTTCGGCCAAGATATACTACAGACATACCAACAAAGGGTCGACCAGTCGATTCGATATCTCGGTAAATAAATGTCGTTGTACGTGACCAAACCGAGCATCGATCCCCGGTTACCCGGATTTCTTTTTTTTTTCTTCATCATCATAGTTCATCACATTGAGACGTAAGATGTGTAGTCTCTTTACATTAGTAATTACATAGAACAACGAGGACAAGTTGGTCCGTTCGTTCACCAACACGATAGACTGGTTAAGTTCGACGATTCATCGTCCTTTTAAACAACCGTAAGATACATCCTGGACAGAAACCTGGAGAGGTAGATCGTGCGCTCCAAACAGCAACCCTAGCTCTAACCACGATTCTCAGACATGAGGCAACGACTCTAGAGAGAGACCTCACATGTGTGACAAAGGAATTGTGAAAGTTTAATGTGATAGCAATATCCCGTATGACGGCTTACCTAAACGATGAAAGTATTAGTTATTTACGTCACGGTCTCGACTCAATAACATCGCAGCGGAACGTGAGCCGCCTCAGGATGCTCACACGAGGATCGGTAACGACCTCACGCGGGCGAACGAAAACTGCAGGTGGTATGCTTCAGATATTTCTGTAAATATGTACCGCGTGATCGCATTGTCACTTATAATGGAGCTGGTGTGATTTTAAAGCCTCGTTTTAAAAACATAGACCACATATCTTTTATGAACTATTCACTTCCTTTACAAGTAATACACCGTCATATTACACGTAATAGTTGATTATAAGAATTTTATGTATATTCTATTAATGATGAAAAATAAAAATTTATTCTTACTTTTTCTCTAATAGTGCTATAATAAAGTTCCAGCGCTTATTGGGAGACGATATGGCCCTTCTTTCGTAACTTAAGCTTTTTAACTACGATTTGAAAAAAGGTATACTTGGTATAAGGCTCAAAGTATGAATCTATTAGAAGAATAAGTGGAAGCAAAAGAAAAACTCTGTAGTTAAAACCCTTAAAAATAACATCGGCAGAGAAGATAAATGAAAAAAAGTGCTACACTTTAATATGTTTATTCAACTAAACAACAAAATGAAAATACTTCTAAATCAAGCAGTAGCTAATTAAAATATTTACACTGCAAAACATCACACCCATTAAACCACACTTAAACAGTAACGGAGTAAGGTTTCCGGTTAATCATGACTTACATTTCTTTGTTGTAGCGGTGATAACATCTTACTTAACATACTAGATGTTTCCAGTGCGATTGCCGACAAGTTTTTTTTTTAGACTAGAACTTTAATTTTAAATAAATATATTATTTGCATAGAATTTAAATTACGAAATTAAAATTTGTATGTCTCATTCCAAAAGCAACTATTACTAGAGCGCAAAGCGGACAAAAATAGCACCGTGGATGTCACTTAATTAAGTTAGAATCAAAATTAACTAAGTGGTGTATTTATATTTGACACAAAACTAATTTCGGCCGCGTGTCACTTCTGATGGCTCGTGAAGTCGACTAAAATTCCTTTAATGCTGTCCCTCCGGTAAGCCTTTGGATTTTACTACTAGATAGCATAATTAATTTAGTCCACAACCATTAAGTTGGCATAGAGTATGATCTATAGAACTGAAAGGGACTAGATAACTCATTTTTTTTTTGTATACAATATTCCAACTTTACTTCAGTTGCACATGGTGTTAGAGCCAATATATAAGGCTAGACTGCTATCAGTCTTAGTCTTCTACTGTTTTTTTCACATGGTGTTGAGGCCGTAGATAATGAAGGGTGCTTATGCAAAATACTCCGGCTCTCATATGCCGACGGCCGGAGATAGGGATGCTGTTATGGCAGCAGATTATATGGTGATAATAACTGACGAGGCGAATACGAAAAAATCCTGACCATCAACCAAAATGTACACAATAGTAGTATTAAAGACTATGTATTTTAAAAAAAATCATTATATAAATTATTTTAAGTAACTACAAAAAGTCGATGATAAAAAAAACATATTAATCCTTATCATAAATACGTAATCAAACAAGATAAATTAATCAACATGTGTAATAAACAATTACTATAGTTCACAAAACACGATCTCGCGCTGTTTGAGTACAGCAGACCCTAGTGCACCAGTCAACTGACCTATATCCAGCGATGGTCGTCCACTCGTTGAGATGATGAAGCATCGTCTCCAAAAAAGAGAGTAGGCGTACCGGAAAAGTACTCAACACTTACTGCCAATACCCAAAGAACTGGATGCGGACAAAACCATCACCATCACCACGTCATTATATGACGTATATATTGACTGTGGGTGCTTTCTCATACATATATAAATATTTATATGAATGTACACTTACGTACATTCATATAAATATTTATATATGCATTGATTTGTATACATTTATACATGGTACGTGAAGATCAAGGTGGACTAACGTTGTTGTAAAGGGTTACGAGAAAGTGCACGGAGGCAGAGCAGAAACGATCTATGTGAATTTCAAAGAAACTATTCTTTAAAGTAACACTGTACAGAATAGCAGAACTGGTGGTAGGCCTGCTACTGGAGACCGTTTAGATACCACCTCGACTCCTATTTCCGCCGCAATATACCAGTATGCGAATATTAATATTGAAACTTGAAGGACGTTGTAGCTAGTGAAATTAGTGCGATAACGAGATTTAACATCTTATGTGGCCTACCACCTATAGGTGGTAGGTTTCTATTGCTCGAGATCATCTAGGTTGATACCACCGCAACATGCGAACGTTAGCGTGTTCCGGTTGGAGAGCGCTATAGCTAGTGTAATTATTAGAGTAATGAGACTCGACATCATATGTTTCAAGCGACGAGGGCAATGTGGTGCAGTATATATAATCCCAACTACCGCCACGTTGTTATGGGCGTATCACTTACCATCAAGTGAACGTCCCGATCGTCTCGTCGCTTAATTGTATAAAAAAAAATATGTCACAAACCGCCGAGAACAATGTGATACAGTGTATTTCATCTTAACTAGCGCCACGTTATAAAACCGCAGATGAAAGTCTCGCTTATTTAAATATTTCTAAAGTTCTTCATTTGGTGGTATGCGACAGTTTTTTTTATTCTATTCCTGTTGCATTTAGCGCAGTGATTGATAAGGTAATTATATCGACTGAATATTTTGGATTCAATTCTTGTTTTTCTTAAATCTCTTCCTTATGTAAACCAGTCCTGTAAACCTTGGCTATGGGTAGAAGTATCATTTACCATCAGATTAACCTGAGAGAACATACAATAAATAATTATATATAAAGTCTGATTCGTGTATCCTCCGCTTGAAACTGTTTGCGTTCTAATAAGATGCACTCATCTGCAGCGATGCACTTCAGCGATGTAGTCTCCGAGTTATTTTCGCTAACGCTGATGAACGAGTGGGACGCGATGCGTGCTGAGATTGTGCTCGTTAAGAGTTGTAAGTTACGATTTATTGCAATTATTGACGGTGCAACAACTTCATTGCAGTTTTCAACGAGCATTTCATACTTACCTAACAATATTATATCGTGACGTTACCCTTCATTATAAAGCATTACTTAATACTTACTATGTTACGAGAGCTATGTATGCGCTGTAGTTAGAGAAATTACTGAGGTCATCAACAGCCATTTTACGTCCCCACTGTTGGGGCACAGGCTTACTTTCAATATGTGGGCGATGGGCCATAGTGACCACACGGGTCCAATACGGATTGGTGGCTTCTCACATACCTTAAAATAAATTGTAATTCATGTGCAGGTTTCCTCGCGATGTTTACCTTCACCGTTTGTATTTCGCTGTTGTTACTTAAGTTCACAAATGTACGTAACTTAAATATTAAAGTCATCGGTACATGCCGAGATTAGAACCCGCAACCTTCGGAATGAAAACCGCACGCTCTAACCGTCGGACTTAACTTATATGTCTCTAGGCAACGATTACGATGTGGTCTTGTGTATCATCCTAGCGCTAAGTTCTATGCACAAGCGTATGATATACTATCAGGTCCCGCTCGTTTCATTGCTTCGTGTACTAAAAAAAATATTAGCAGTCTCCTAATTCAGACAGAAAGTATATATAGTACTAATTAACGCTTGAAGAAATACAGTTTTTCATAGTCATCTAGAGATACCTATTATCAGGGTAGTAGGAGTGGTGGTGAGGTAGTATTCCGGGAATATCGTATTGATATATATAAGATTATAGTTTACATAATTGCTTTGACAGTAAATAGCAGGGTTTACAGCTACGATTATATAGGTTTTTGAAACCAGTCAAATCTTCAAAAAATAATCTTCCTACACTACATCTACTTCTAGAAAGAAGGCAAGATTATGTAGTATTTGTACACACTAAAACTCTCCTGTTAGCCATCGTTAGCGCATTGCCGAGGGCCTCGGAACAACCCACGAAACGTCTCGAATTGGTGCCCTCCTGCACTACGTTTACGAGTAAAGGCTGCACTAACTAACTAACTAACTAACACTCCTCAGCAACAATGTTTTACCACGACCATTTCGAGCTTGTCGTCCACTTTGGACTCGCCTTGCAGAAAATAAAGACCATTAAGTCTTCTTCTACGACGATGCCTTAGTCTTGTACCTAAATACCCAGGATTATAAGGCAGACCGGCTAATATCCTTAAATTCGAAAATAAACAAGTACGCATTGCTGACAACATTTTTCTATTTTCGTCTTCCAACTATAAAAAACGAAAACAAACAGCATCGGGGGCCAGATCCAGTATATAGATCAATAATTGCATGCGCCGCGTAGTTTGGCCGCTCTCCAATTTATCCTCTTCACCGATGTGACTCATAAAAAGCGTGAGCGTGTCCCCCGAGGGAGCGGCTGCCCGGGCTGCAGGGTTACCACCATTCTCAACTCTCAAGATTAAATTTGTGTTACATTACAATTTGCAATTATTTTATATTTCGATATTTTCTGTGCTATATATATATATATTTTATGTGCTATATTTGAGAAATTACAGTGAGGACACAATCCACAAAAACTTGATGTAACGAGACCTGAGAAGTTCACCTGAAGATAACGTAGTGCTAGTTAGGATGATATATTCAATACCACATTGTGCTCGACGCCTTGAGATATAATGCGGTGTCTCGTTACCCTTGTAATTATTTTTTATGCTACAAAGCAACGAGACGAGGGAGACGTTCACCTAATAGTAAGTGACACGCCTGCTCATAACAACGTGGTACTACTTAGGATGATATACACTGCTTCATATTGTGCTCGTCGCCTTGGGACATAAAATATATGTCTAATTACCGCAGCAATTACATTAACTACAGCTTCCTTGAGACTGGAATACAGTATCTTTTGTCGGCTGCTAAAGAAGGTGCGGTGGTACCTAACTAGACGGTCTCCGGTTACAGAGACCTACCATCAGTTATTCACCATTCATATAAGTATTTATATATGTATTGATTTGTATACATGCCTAAAAATTGAAAGTTATTAGGGTCTAGAAGTCGATGCATAATTCCAAGGCCAATCATTTAACTAGTCATATCAAACTGCTTTTGTCACCGTAACAGCTTAAATAGGAATCCTTTGTGTATATCAGGATGTGTAACATAAAAGTTAAGGTATTCTAAGTACCATTGCACAATTGTTTTTTTATCAAGTACGGACTATCCGGAATCCTATCGAACTTTGTGTCACCGCGACAGTAAGTAACCTTGTTAGCTGTACAGCTCAATCCAGATACAGCTGTAATTTGTTGTCGGACAAATAAACATTCTCAAAGGTACGACACACACAACACACTCGTACAATCTCCTGTAGACGTAATATGAAGACAAAAAAAATTTTTTAGAGATTACACAAGAGAGGTATCATACATAATATATTAAATAGAGATTCTCCTTCTTTATGACGGTCAAAAAGAGCTCAAGTTTGTATGAACCTTTGTCAATAGAGTGTGGCTCCATAGCAACATATAATATAATATAAGCGCTATTCATCACTATAGTTCTTCATAGTTTATGCTAATCTTGTATGAAACCGGTGCCACATGATAATCAACATACTAAAGCTCTCTCATATATATTAATGAAACTGCGCGATCCGGTTTGCGATGATATTGAATAATGAATTATATTTAGGCTGTGGTGTATAGCGTAAACTAGGCAATTTTAATTAAGTACTGAAGTCCATGTCTTTATCTGCCTCTAAAAACATTAACAATAATTTTTGTTATAATACAACATTAAGAACAAAGTTTAAAAAATTTGAAAGGAGTTCATAATTTTCTAGACTCGTGTAACAGTAAACAAATCCTCGCAGCCTCTCTCAACGTGGCTTAAAAGGCGAATAAAAAAAAACTTTTGCACTTCAAGCAAGAAACCATATATAGATTTATAAGACTTTCAGGCATGAGAAGACATGTAAAGGAGAACCAACATTAGAAAAATGATCTTTACAACATATACTATGCCCGCCTACCGGCATGCCGGGCGAATATGGTAACAACCCACAATTAGTAAAACGTATACTTGTTTAACATTTTTTGCAACTAAGAAAAATCTATATTTTAATAAACGAAATGACAAGAAGAATGAGACACACCCGAAGTAGTCAACAAAAATAAAAGTATTAACTTCATTGTAAATTAAAAAGTCTGATGGTAAGCGATGGTCCGGCTCATAACAACGGGGCGCTGGTTAATATACATAACAGGCCGTGGATCCGGGGTCCACGAGCCCAGTATCAGATCAGCTTTAAGAATCGCTTTGGCTTGCAGCGCTTACATCATCAAGAACCACGATATACATAGCATCACAACGTGTTCGTCGCCTTGAGACATATGATATTATGTCTCGTTACCCCAGTAATTTCCCTAGCTATGGACGTAATCGAATCACAATATTTGTACGTTACCGTTTGGCGGCTGAAGTATTAGCTACGTGGGTAACTAGCTACCAATCAACGACGTACGTGGACATTAAGCTGATGATGATGATGATGACGACGATGATGATGATAATATCCAAAATAAGTTCATTCGTAAGGAAACGGTAATATCATACTTTTTCAGTCGTATTGTAAATAAAAGCGCAGTACACTTTATAAACAAACGAAAAACATACAAGCTCGCAGTATATCGCGCAAATGTGCGCCGCGGGAGGAATGCATGAGTTATGTAAGACAACTCCATCCCCTCCCCACCACCACACCACCGCCTCGCCACCACCAAATGGCTCCAATGGGGCCGTTGTATTTGACACCTATTGGATCAACAACACATGTGGGGTACTTTAACGACGGTTACACATGAATTTATTTGTATATTAAAAATTTATAAAGTATATTTCCTGTTTCCGTGTGAAAGATCGTTTTAAATTTCGTTATGATTTACTGATTTCATTTTATATAAATTTTAGTCGTGACAGCATTTCTACATACTGGTGTACCTGCCGACAACAATGAGATGCGAAGTTAAAATATTCATACATCATTGCGTTCATCATCAGCCGATAGACGTCTACTGCTGGACATAGCCCTCCCCTCAAAGATGTCATCATCGATCGATCACGCGTTGATCGCATCCAGTTGGTTCCCGCGACTCTCACCGGATTGTCGCTCCAGCTTGTGGGAGGCTTCCCAGCACTACGTCTGCCGGTACGCGGGCGCCACTCGAGGACCGTACTGCCCCATCGGCCATCGGTCCATTGAGCAATATGCCCTGCCCACTGCCACTTAAGTCTAGTAATCATTACGTTCATCACCTCATAATAAGACGTTATTTCTAATTACATTAATATTCCTTTTACTCCTTTCGTGGTTGTGTAACTGCAGAAATAGTGCAGCGGTGCTGCTTACTGTGACGGTACTTGAAAATAACATTTTTAATGACAGAAATAGTTCTGATCGATGGACATCTATCCAGCAGTGGACAACTGTCGGCTGATGATGATGATAATGATGATGTCTACAATATGTAGTTTGAAATGGACCTTATAACTAATGACTTACTAAGGTGCTTGAGAATAAAGAGACATAGAGAGTATATACCAAGTAAAGATTGATAATAGATAAGAGCTTAAAAGGAATGAGATGCATTGTTAAGGAGTAGGTATGAAGTTACCAGGGGAGAAGTATTAATAAATTAAGTTTCAAGGGATACGTGACCAAAAAAGGTTAGGAAGCACATACATTGATGTCCTATGACAAGAAACACAGCTCATTCGATTTAAAAGATATTGATCTAAGTTTGGTTTGCTTTGATTTGGCGCTTATTCACAATGACGAAACATTTATCATTAAATAATATAAATAATACATTATTGTTTTACACTTCAGTTTTTGTTTTATTAAAAAAAACAACATTAATTTATAATCGGCGCCAAAGTTCAGCTGAAACCGTATCAATCATTCTGATAAACTGACGCAGCGCGAGTTATGAACGCTATCGACTAATGTATCTCCATCAATATTAAAAATTGCAATTACGATAATGATGAAATAATATTACGTCGCTTTCTGTCTGTTTGTACTCGGCCGATAAGCAATAGTCGATCGGAATGAAAGAAAATGGAGCATCGCGATGAAGACATTTTCATTTGGTTAATGTATTCTTTTATAAATATCACAATAACGTTATGAATATTACACAGCAACAGAAATAATACTTCTTCGCAATTCAATCAAACAGACAATAAATAAAAATAAAAAAAAGGGAGAGTTTCAAAAAAATTTTATTTTATTCGACATTCACTTGATGGTAAGTGATACGCGTGCCCATAACAACCTGGCGATTAGTACGATGACATACATTACACAACATTGCGCTTGTTTGAGACATAAGAGGTTAAATTTCGTTACAGCAGTTATTTCACCAGCTACAACGCCCTTTAAACAGGAACACAGTGATGTTTTCACAGTACTGTATGTACCTACCTAGACGGTTCCTGAGAACAGTCATCTTCTCAGATATACTTAAGAAATGGAAAATAAATCATAAAGTAATTTTTTTTTTAATCATAATGAGATACGGCAAACACGACCTGGATTGCAGATGTTGTTTAGTAACAATGGTACAAGGTTACCATCTACCTTGGTTACCAGGAATGGTTGACCAAAGTTATCCGACTTTCATACGTCAACTGAAGGAATACAGCGATGATGTTACCGCAGCTGTTTAATATTGGTAACTACCCTAGCTAAGGGAAAGTTATATTAATTAAAACAGTATGCAATAAGAGGAATATATGTAAGTTAAATAAGTACCAAAGCAGCAAACAAGATTAAATAAATAATAGGAATTAAATTTATAACATTAAGTAAAATATCGGTATAAGGGTTCCCGCACAACAATTCACGGGACCGAAGTCAACCTCACCTGCTCGTGGTGCACCCTGCTAATCAACGTACGAGGCTCTGGCGCCCCTCCAACCCGTATTTGAACAGTATAAGGAGGAATGTCCCGAATCTCTCATAACATCCCTATTTAATAGATGTGGGAGCCCTATGTCCAGCAGTGGACGTCTATCGGCTGATGATGATGATGATGGTGAAATTAAATATATTTAGAAGGCTTATAAATATATTGGTTTAAGATAATATTAATTGTAAAATGATAGATAAGATTGTTAAAAATTAAAAATGTACATAGATGTACAATAAAGAAAAAAGAAAGGAGCAAAACATGAACCTTGACAGAGTGGCAATTAATACGTGGACCGAGAATAGAAACAGGGACTTCCATTACATGGGAAGCGCTTAGTTTCTAAGCCACGGAGACAGTTTATATTACATTAAAACTAATCGATGTTTCTTTTAAAACAGAAAACATGACTATTAATTAAAAAGAAAAAATAAGCAAATTTCTCTCAGAGTCTTCAAGAATCAAGTCATAAACCTGAACGTTATCGCTTTACATTCAAAAGAGCATTCAAATTTATACTTTAACCTGCCAAGACCGCTAATACCCTTACTGACGTTCGCACTCAAAACAACTGAAAAAAAAAACCCTGACAGCACACAATGTGTGTGGGTGATGAATGATAAATAGTAGAGGTATTAAGACAAATTAGACTGAGACAAATTGCGGCAGGAATGTTTACTATTTAACCGACATTCTAGACAGAAAAAAAATTACCATAACGAAACAACACAACTGGTATATGGATGGGGACCGTCTGGGTAAGTACCACCGCAGTGCCCATTCTATATTAAAGAATGGCGTGCAAACATTACTGTGTTCCAGTTCGAAGGGTGATTTCACATTTTCTATCTCAAGGCATTGTGTAATGTCATGTAACTAGTCTGGCCATAAATACGGTTATATAAAAACTTTCCTTTCTTTCAACCTTTTTAATTATTTTGAATTTGGAACACGTATAATATTTTAAAAACTTCTTTTGATTTCACGCCGTTTCACATATTTTTTCGTGTTTATTATCATTTCACAATATGGAATGCGGTGGGGGCGTTAAAGAAAATAAGATTGCAGTGATCGCCTTGCGCAAAGTGGGTATAGAGCCGGTCCGGTCGCGCATATTCCGGACACATCAAAAGCTTGCTATCAGCCGTATGTTCGTATATTGTACTAGAAGTATATCCTGTAGTATGCATAGAAATATCTTCTTTACTGATGGAAAAATTTTCACGATTGAAAAACACTACAATAACCAAAATGATAAAGTGTACGCTCACAGGTCTATCAATACAAGTGTATCAAGATACAATCTTGGATTATGTTGTGAAACCACCTAGCAATACACTTTTTAAAAATATACCGTGGACTTTCCAGCAGGACTCTGCACCTGGTCACAAGGCACGAACTACCCAAGCCCGCCTTAAACCATCGTTCCGGACTTTATAAGAGCTGAAGACGGGCTCTCATTTAGCCCAGACCTCAACCCTTTAGACTTTAAATTATGGTCAGTTTTGGAGGACATGGTTTGTTCTAAACGACACAGCGGCATTGAGTCTCTTAAAAATTCTTTGAAGAAGCAGTGGCGGTGATGGAAATTTCCCTTGGAAGCAGCGCTTAAATCCATGGAGTCGTGGCCAAACAAATTAAAGGCCTGTATAAAAGCCAAAGGTGGCCATTTCGATTTTTTTTTCTTTTTTGCTGAGACTAATAAATATGTAGGTATATATATTAATAATATTACATTACTTCAATAAAAAAACAATGCATTTTCATTTGTAACAGAACTTATGGCCGGACTAGGTATATTATCCTAACTGGCGCTAAGTCAGGGGCGGGCGTGTCACTTACCATCAGGTAACCTCGCCTGTCTCGCCGCTTCGTTGTAAAAAAAAAAAAAATTATCAGTCTATAACGGACCTAAAGAGAATTGTTTTTTTATCTTCAACGGGCCTGCACTTAACCTCAATTTCTCATGGCGCAACGTTTCTAACACTATAAATTTTAGTAAGCAATACTTTTGGTAAGGTATTGAAAATTTTGAAACAAATTCGAACTTAGTACATGTACAAGGTTGGAATCCATAGATTATGTTTACCGTTTAAAAATATATAGGAATTTGAATATGTACCTTTTCAACAGCTCGACTATATGTTAGACTGGGTAAGAATGTTCTTGAATATTAAACAATTATCAATAAAATTTCAAAATATTAAGGCTCTTCTGTCTTACCATCTATGTGAATACCACCGCAGCGCCTATTCCTGTAGTCAAACAGTAGTGGGCGAACATTACTGTGCTCCGGTTCGAACAGGGCTGTAGCTGGTGAAATTACTGCGGTAACGAGACATCTCATGTCCATAGGCGACAAGCACAATGTCGTGCTGTATCGTAACTAATGCATCGCTCGATTCCTTCGCCTCGTCACTTCGTCGAATAAGATATGATAATTTCTATAATATGAAGTCAAAAATAATATCATTGTTTTTGTTCGAAATATCTTACTCTCTAGTCTTACTCGTCACATGTAACAATAAACGTAAGCATCGCTGCTGTCCGCCCCGATGCGACTATAACATCAACACTTTATCGCCGTTCACGTTTTACCCCCAAAAATAACAATTACCGAGAGCTTAATTTAAATGCACAATTAATAACTCTGCGAACTGGTTTCGTGACGCGCGCGAAGAAAGAGTTTTTACGAGTAGCACCGCCCTGCCTCTCCACCCCCGGCTCACCCCCGCGCCGTCCGAATAAGTCGCTTAATAAAATAATTATGGAGCGGACGTAAATTTGCTGCGCCGTACATAAAAACGTCAAGACTGAACTTCCAGCCCGACGTCCGCAGGAATAACTCCACGGCTTAGCGCTTGGTAAATTCGGCGCACTTTACTTATTATGGGTTATATTTTCCGTTTGCATACTGTTGCGTGGTGGTGGCAACACGCGCTGCGGTTGTTTTCGGCAAGGGCTTTAATAAGGTAGTAGCTGGAAATCAGTGTGTTGTTCACTACGTGGCAACAATTACACTGAGCTACGGCCATTTTGTACCATCGCAGGCAGTACTCACGGCAGCAAAGATTTTTTAAAATATTACTATGTTAACATATTTTTCTCTACTGTCCTCTACAATGTAATATTTGTCTATATACAAGTGTTCTGTACTGCATGGACAAATAAACTGATGTATCTATCTATATCGTGTCGGAATGGAGCTCAATATCATTTAAAACACTGTGAGTGCACATCCTTAACCTTTTTAAATAGTAAACATGCAATTCGAATAGTCGAATCTCATTGCCGCATCAGCGTTGCAACACCGGTTACTTTCGGAGGATAGAAAAAACTAGTATAACACTTTCACTGGCACATCAGAGGCGAGCTTATTCAGCTATCCTATTGTTTTTGGTACCGGGAGCGGTGGAGATCTTCGGAAAATACCCTGCTTCTAAAAATAAATCAGAGGTCTGTAAGTTTCCTACCCAATAAAACCCTTTTAGTCAGTACGTTAGAAGGGTCTTCGGGATTTTGTAGGAAACGCATCTGTGCCCCTTTGCACTCTAGTTAAGCATGTTCCAAAGAAGAGTAAAGTCCTCCATAGTACGCTTGCTGGGCTACGGCAGATATAACAACACGCTGCATTTGCTATCCTCCTAGGGCTCGCTAATACAACTGTTATGGCCCTACGCTTCAAAGCTCGTGATACCAAAAACCCTTTTAATCGGCTTCCACAACAGTTAAGGATTACCTTAGTTTACTAGCCCGAGATTATAGGACTGTTGTCGAGCAAAGCTAAGGAGAAGTTATTTGGCCAGTCCTTCGTCACAGATTCTTGAGGGTTAACTATCGACGAAAATTAATTTTAAAGGTTTTATAAGGGTCAATGTAGCCGTATACCGATTCAGAAAGTGAACTTTTAATAATTCTATCACTTTCGCTAATGTTTACATAGAATTTCCTTACCTTATATAAATAATTTCCACTACTACCCTTACAGCGTAGCATAACGGACAACGATATATCACATCGCGGAATTTAATAACAGTGGCGATGTTTTAAGTGTTCCCTGGACGTTTTAAGTTGCCTTAAATTCGTTATAGTTAGTGTCGAGAACAATTAAGTTTAAGGAAGTATAAATTATGTTTATTACAATAGATAAAAAAGAAAATTACACATAGTTACTACTACTCTCTATCAACTCTAAGTAAACAACCATAACAATGATAACAAGTAATCGGAAAACTTATAGCGTCATTACGCTTGATATTATTAAGAAAGGAAAAAAGGAAAGAACTAATCTTTACTGTTGATGACCCTTTCATTGGTCCCATAGTAACAAGATTCACATCATCAATAGCTTGGTAATGATAAGGAAATATTGGAGCTGACGCAAAAATTTATCCGGTTAATTCCGTAATAAACAGACGTACAAAGCTTGTTTGCCAAAAGCGATCTTTAGAAACGTTCACCCGGGCGACGTGCGCGCAGACAAACAGTTAAAAAAAACATAGGAGCAGATTTATAGCGACAGGATTACTGCACGAATCGCGAGATCCGGACTTTCGGGTTATTTTTGTAATGTAAATAAAGGACAATTGGAAGTCGGTAAACCGTTAAGCAAAAATGGCGTTATGATAATATTATTGCATAAAAACCGTATAAAAATACGTTATGAAAGAATTACCATGAATTTTATAAATTATAGTCAGCATAGATACAAAATTGATGTAGAACAAAAACAGAACGAAATAGAAGAACAATTTTTAAATGTTGACATTATAGTTAATGAACCTATTTATCTTTACTAGCTGTAAAGGATTTTGTAAAGTTCATTCACCTTCATGCAGTGGTTTTGCTTTTTAAACAATGAATCTTCATTACAATTTAAGAAATATTAATCGACACTGAAAGTAAAATTCTAGATTGAACCTATTCCCGATTTCTAGAAAACTTTAACAACTTCTTACTTCCTGGTAAAACTTTAAACTAATAGACTTTGGCCGCTTCATAAAGTGAACCGCGATGTAGAGCCGAAGCAGACCCGTGCCAAATTTAACTTTGAACGATAAGAAATAGGGGTGTGATTTTACTTTTTATTACGATTAAATGAAATTATGTTCTTACTCAACGTATTATATTTCATTGCATTAAATTTCTTTCAAAGAACTTATAATGTCCCAAAACTTATAATGTAGGACAATGCTTAAAGTGATAAATGTATGGCAATGAGTTTAGCGATTAAGTTAAACAATTTTGGTTAGCCAATAAAAAATTTGGACAAAATCATTGCTTAGCTGAAGCACTGGAGAGGACCATTCTAAAAGTCGAAACAGAAGTAACGAAATCCGTAGGTCTAAGCTAGAAACTAGAGATATAAGAGTAGACCGACATAGCTGAAAGGATTGCTGTCTTATTGACGGGCACATAGGTCGAAGGACTGACGACAGGGGGAATACGATAAGTTCCTCGAGTACCTTAGTGCAAGAAGTAAAATAAGTAAGTAGATTGATGATATGATGAACAAAGAAAATAGTTTGATGATATAAAACAGTGGGCACGTTTTCATTACCCTACATTTAAAAGAATGGCACAGGATCGAAAATGCTTTCTACGACTGACCGCTCAACTTCAATTTGAAGATTATGGTGATGATATTATGAAGAACGTGGGAGACCGTCATTTGAGCATTATTGTCTACATTTTGCTCTTTTTAAAATATATATAGAGGTCACACAAAGTATCTTCACTTAGTTGCACATATGTTATGTAGTACTTGATTTTTTTAACATTATATTCATTCACCAAGGGGGTGCAAGGGGTTCCGAACAGCAACTTACGGGACCCAAGGAAACCTCACCTGCTTGTGCTGTACCCTGCTAATCAACAAACGAGGCTCTGGCTCCTACTAACCCGCATTGGGCCAGCGTGGTGGGAAATGGCTGAAATCTCTCCATATAAATCCCTACATACAACGGCCTCTAGTGCTTGGCGGTACCGAGGCCATGCTGACTGTACGTGGAGATCATTGGGGGAGGTCTATGTCCAGTAGTGGACGTCTATCGGCTGATGAAGACGATATTCACGATATATTAAGTAAGTTATTTCACGATAAAACGATACAGTTAACGCTGATTTCAAGCGTAGTTAAAAACTTAATACCATTCGACGTCCAGTTAAACGAATCGCTATAAATACTAACGTTAAGTGTAGTATCGCTCACAGTTAACGACTTATCGTAAATCCAACGTTTTGTGCAAACTAAGATAGAGTTTAAACCGTATTAACAGATACGGTTAAATGCATTTTAAATATAATGAAGAAGAGCATGCAATACATATCTTTGTCAATGTTATCATTGATGGTCAAGTTATAAAGATAATACGTTATTATTCCAACTGAACGTTTACGACCATAATTGAGTAGCGGATTCGAACCTGTAACGATTGCTAAGTCGTAATTTTAACATTTAGGCTTTGGGCCCTTACTATAGATCGCGTAATCAAATTAATTATGTAAAAGATATTTTACTAGCCCACAGCTGGATACATTTTTGTTTTATTCAGTTAAACGACTAGACACATACACACGCTTGATGACAAGTGATCCTTCTCTACATACAACCGTGGCTCGAAACCTGAGAGTTGAGTCTCGTTACCCCAGTAATTTAACTAGCCTTGCAAACGAGAACACAGTAATGTTTGTTAGCTGAAATAGGAGCTGCGGTGGTACTTACCTAGAAAGTCTCCAGCAACAGGGACCAATCGCCAGCAGAGCCCCACCACCAGTACTCATAAATGAATGCCTCTTCAACTTACGAACTAAAACGCAACTTTGTTCGTTCTCTGTAGCTTCTCTAAGCTATGTAACAAAAAAAAAGATGCTACTAGCAAATAATCCTCTCTATGTTTTTACATGCTAAAAGATGTTTGAAGATGATTTTTGTTTTTAAAGATATAATCAGGTGGTAAGTCACTGGTATGGTTTACCGTCTAGGTAATTACTACGGTAGCTCATATTTCTGCTTCTTAATAGATATCATGTTCGAATTAAATAATGTTTCAGCTAGTCAAATTACTGAATGGGCAGGCGTGTTAGTTGTCAAGGTGGTCTTGTATATGCTGAAGTACAGCATGGGTGCTAAGGAGGGCTTTGTCCTTGCGTGGGATGTTTTATACCGACGCGTTCCGTAAGAGATCCCGGACCTCTTTCTATTGAACTGAGGAAGACCACCGAGGAGGTTTTAGTGGGTAGAAATCCTACATAAACTTATCTTTTCCTTAGAAGCAATTACCCCGCGATAAAAAAAGGCGTGTCAGTTACCATCAGGTGAACGTTGCCCTAGTCTCCTCCCTACGTAGAATAAAGAAAAAAACAGTTAAGTTCGATGTTTATTCAGTAGTAGACTTCATCTGAAATGGTAATGATTATGAATACTAATCAGTACGTAAATGAAACCCTCGGTTGGTTTGCTGGTTTGCTTTATATTCTAGGTGTGGCTAAGTTGCAGGTTAGATGTGAAAACATTCGCGACTAAGCCGATTTAGCTTTTAGCATATGTAACGGCTTTGCATTGTGGGTACCGCTGCGTAAACCTGGGCCCGGGACGACGTGTTATTTAAATGGTAATTCACAAACGTACATACAAATGAGAATAAAAAAATAACTCACACCGTAAATCCTATCTTTGTGAACACTACACCACCTATAGCCGTTGCGGATTATTATGTAATTATTTATTACAACCCTATGATTTTGCGATAGTCACGTAAGCTTCGTCTAATGACAAAGCTCACGTGACTAACGAGACGTTCACCTGATGGTAAGTGATACGCCTGCCCATACCAACGTGGCGCTAGTTAGGATAATGTACAACGCACCGCATTTTTCTCATTGCTTAGATTGATACTTGACATATTATGTCGCCTTATCGCAGTCTTTTCACTAGCTACAGAGTCCTTTAAACCGGAACACAGTAATGTTTGTCAACTGCAATAGGATCTGAAGTAGTACCTATTTATACGGTCTCCGGCAACAGAGACCTACCACCATTAAAACTTCAGCAATGGTTATCTGATACGAATGCTTAGGGGCATTAAACCGCATTTTCCGTACCTAGGTCAAAACTTTTAAAACAATATCAAACAATGAAAATTAACATTCAAAAATTATTTTTTTTAATTACGGAGTCCTCGATCTATCCGTCTGAGTTGTTATCTGTTGTTTATGTTTCATTTAAATCTAGATTCTCTTAAATACTTATGCTGTTTACTCAGTAACGCTATATATTAATTATTCTTACAAATTTTATAGGCTACATATTTATAATACTTTTGAAATCCTTCTCTAATTTAGTAGTAGATGGGTATCACCGCAGCGCTTATATCTGCCGCCAAACAGTAGTGTGCAAACATTACTATGTTGTACCTAGTGAAATTACTGAGGTAACGGGACTCAACATTTTATGTTTCAAGGCGACGGGCGCAATGTATAATATCACTACTAGCAGACGTATCGCTTACCATCAGGTCAACGTCCCACTCATCTCGTCGCTTAATTGCATAAAAAAAATATTTTATACGATTATTTTAGATATGTCATTACTATTTACATTCAAGAAACTATGTATTAATAAGGGGGCACCAAAATTTATTACCCAAATATAGAAAACATACATAAAATTAATAAAGCATTAATATTAATACTAGCTTTTCCACGCCTGCTTTGCTGGCTACAACACCCTCGCAACCCTTTTGGGCAACATTTCGTAAAGTTCGTAAAACTTAGCTGATCTATACTCGGCAAAATTCCTACTAAATTTCAAGTCTCCAGGCCTTATGGTTCCAGAGATGTGATCAGTATCTATATAGGTGGAAATCTCATATTTACATATACAGTGCACTAAAATACTGGTAAGGATTTACGACAGGATGTCGAAATCACAACAGGATTATTATATTCTTGCATAGATAGATATGAAAGACATAGGATACGAGTGGACTTGCTTTATTATTTTCACCGTGTTTTGAGCATAAGTTCATCAAAATCGAGATTAAGTGTTAAACAAACGTACGTAAATGAACCAAACCAATTAAGTTCAAATTAAATTAAAATAATTTTTCATTAAGTAATAATGAATCTAGTTTGGTTGTTGAAACACAATGATAGTGCAAATGGGCCTGCCTTTAAACGTTCTCCTCCGTAACGATAGAGTATAAAGCCATTATTAATGGGCTCTCGTCGACAAACTCAGTATTAAATCAATAAGCATAGCCCACAAATTTCAGTTAATATTGATTTATTACAGTCGCCTACTTTGGTATAATTAACTGAGAAATAATAATTTATTAGTTTGAAAAATATTTTCTGTTTTAGTTACCTTATTAAACCTAGAAGTTATAAATAGACATTTAACAAAGAATGTTTATCGACTATTCAAAGCAAATAATACCTACTAATAGGTAAATTTTTATATGAAAGTAATTTTTTTTATAGGAAAGTAATGCCTATGGACAGGGCACATTATTCAAAGGACTGACGACCGATAGGGCAATAAAGTGTTAACACCGTAAGCCCTAATACACCAGAGTGGTGGTTGCGTACTAGTAGATGTAGTGCTGAAAGACATCCGACCCTCAAAGTGACGCGACGATCTAGTAAAGGTCGAAAACTAATAAAGGGTCAGTTAGATGTGGGTAGTGTAAGACGGATTCAAGAGAAGATCTTAAGGAGAAGCCGTTTAAAAGAAGGGGTCTATTAACTGATGATGATGAAATAAAAGAGAGAAAATAGCATTTAAGAGAAAACAAAGTGTCCGGTCAGTAGTAACCGCTATTTTTCAATGAAATAAAAAAGCGTTGAATGTTTCACTCCGCTAATTGCATGGGATCTGAATGTCAAGAATATAAGCTTTCAACCAGTGAGAGCTCCGTACTGTTCCATTCGTTGTATTCATTAAAAAACGGTAACATGATTACGTTTATTTCTCAATTATCTAACTATAACCCTCGCAATCCGCCAGATAAATAATATTTCCCTCTCGCAACAAAGACGCGACGCTTCTCTCCCTGAATAAAACATCTCCCGGCATTCGAGGATGAATTTCTAAAGTGTACTATTTCTGCATATATCTTTTGTAAATTTCAGAAACGGTAGGTGGGTTAGTTACAATGTATAAAGTATTGAATATATTTCATTTTGCATTGTCAATGCGAATGTATTGTTAACTGATATGAAAACCAGGATATTCTGGATAAAATATGTCTCTCTTACCAAAATCCTTAATTTTTCGCACCCAATTTCACCGAATCAAAATAGATTGACATACCTGAAAAGAGAATTATCATTGATTAAATTAATAATAAACAATCAATACAACAATATGTTAAGAAAATTTTTTTTTGTTATTATTAACAAAACTCTTATATAATAAATCAATAAAAATTAACGTCTCTACGGAGAGTACTATAAAATGTTCACAAACGTCGTTTGTTAGTTATGACTGACATCTTTGGGAGGAACCCGGAGCATTCACATAAATGCTTTTTGATCCAGTTTCTTCCATTTTGTATATTGAATAAATCAATATAAAATATAGAGTACATGCAATTTCGTAATAAAAAAATTAGATCAAAGAATTGAACATTTCAAAAGGCATCAAAAGCTGTAAAGCAGATAACAAAGGAATGGTACGACTTAAGAGATATTTAATACTAAACTTCATCATCAACAACCGATAAACGTCCGCTTCTGGACATAGGCCACCCCCAAAAGATCTCCACGTTTGTAGAGGTTTATATAGGGGCATTTAGGACATTTTCCACCACGCTGGCCCAATGCGGATAGGTGGGACCCAGAGGCTTGTTAGTTCATTAGCAGGGTGCGCGACGAGCAGGTGAGGTTGGCTTGGATCCCGTGAGATGTTGTGCGGGACCCCTTACAACTCTTTATAAATGTATGATGTACAATACTAAATGTTTACAGCAATGGATATACAGTTGGTGTTAAATATTATTTAGTCGCTTAATAATTTAGTAAGCTTTTTGGTCCTACCATGGGGTGCTGTGAAGCTGACGAAACATATCTAAATGAAGATATTATAATCCGTGATATTTTTTGAATATGCAAATTGGCGTCATCATCATTTCAACCGATGGACATCCACTGCATATTATATTTCTTATTATGCAGTGTAATATATATGCTTTTACTCGTCACTAAGTTTTTGAAAGTTGAAGTTCATATAAAATGATCGTTTAATGGATAGGAATTTGGTATTTAAAATAAAATACAAAGTAGATCATACATTCAAATTTTTAGAAACCGTTTAATAGTAATTTACTACAATACTTTACAAGAAGCGAATAAAATTGAAGATAAATAACAAAGACCAATTTTAGAGAAGTTAAAAGATTAATCTGGACTATTTCTATTTGCTCGTCATTATATGAATGATATTTTTAATTTTTCTAACGAATCCTCAAACGGCGGTTCCGTTGTAAAAGTATTTTCGTGATGTGGTATAAAAGGTTAAAATTATCACGAGACCATAAACGACAAAGTTTCGTGCTAGCAATAAATTTCTTAAGCGACTACAATGATGGTTCGCATGATATACGCTCTTGTAAAATTTAATGAAGCGATAAAAGTGAATCTGGATTTACAAAACTATAAAAACTACGTGTGATGTTGGTTGATATTCTGTGGAAAATTTTGTGAGGATACGTGAAGCCAAAATCTAAATTCATTATAAAAATAGAAAAGAAAGTAATCATTCAACGTGTGATTACTGTTATCATCATAAATCGAACGATCATCCCCCAAGGATCCAGCGTTTTCCAGCGATCTTCACCAATCCATCGTCGGTAGATCATAAGGGTGTGTTTCACCACTACGTTAGTCCCATCGGCTGTCAGCCCTATGAGCAATGTGCCCTACCTATTGCCACATACAACTTGCCATTGTAATAAGTTAAACTTTAAGAAATGATTTAATAAGATTGTCATTCATTATCATCGTCATCATTTTATTGTCATTCATGCAACTGTCTAAATCACGTGTATTTATTTTATTTTATAACAGCCTACTTTTTCTAGACCTGTGCCAAAGTATTCATCATCATTGATAATACTGTGTTCTACTCGCCTTATGACTTAAGTTAAAGAAGCTATACAAAAAAAAATGTCATCGTTAAAACACCAACAATTTTATTCAAGTCCGCTTGTTAAATTGGTATTTTAAATGCACAAATAAAGTATGAAAAATGTAAATATGTGAAGTGTGAAGACGACAGAAATATAGAATATCCTATTAAACATACAATATTCATCTACACGTAGAACTGAGAGGACGTTTTTTGTCTTATGTAGATAATATGCAATTAAAAATTTTAAAGATATCTAATGCGCGAACATTAGAGAAATTTAACTATATTATGTAACCACAAGCAGTTTAATTTTTTTAAAAAAAATATGTACAGTATGAAAGGTAATAAGTGTAAAAGATGTGTAGGGGCTGAAGTATAGCTCGTATCCTGTCTATCTATGTATGGAATACACTATACAAAGACAATGGCTCTGGAGTTATTTTTTAAATATCTTTCAAAAAATTCTCTATGTTCTAGAGAAAATTCGATGATTTTAATTCTTACTTATTTCTACACAAATTTTAATGTAAAATTTATTGTTTTATTAAATTAAATTAATAATCATCACTTAAGCGCTAAAATTTTTAAATTAGTATCTATGAAAGTCGTGACAGTAAAAAATAAGGCGCTATACTTACATTTTTATTTAATCTTAAAATAAAATTTTATTTATAAAAAAGTACGTATAAAGCACATAAATAAGTACCCGACTTCAATACCTATCCGACAAGGTACAAGAACGTACATAAACTTTCTAAAATTAAAAAAAAATAACACTTGTAATGAAACCAAGTACCATGAAATATCAAACCAGAGAGACTCACAAAAGTATACGCCGCACCGGCCCTTAATTTGACCCCTTTTGTTTTTGTTGTAACACGTGCGAGCTTGTTGTTGTCGTTTTAGATATTGAGATCATTGGAAAAGTTTAAAGTAACAATTAATTTAAATTTTGCTTAAACTGACGGCCACGGTTCCTGATACAAGCACGAAGCCTTTTCCTTAAGTCAGATCGAGTGACTGGCCCTGTGAGCTGTTCTCTTATTTTGTCAGCAGCGACGATGATGCGTGACTTTAAATCTTCTAACGAGTTAAATGGTGTTGTGTACACTAAAGATTTCATGTGACCCCGTAAGTAATAATCGTAAGGTGTTAAATCAGGACACCTTGCGGGCCACGGTGTTACTTTGCCTCGGCCAATCCATTCCTGAGGGAAAGTAGTGTCTAACCACTGTCTTACGGCGAGACGAAAATGGGCGGGAGAACCGTCATGCTGGAACACCATTTCTCTTTTGGTTTCCAATGGTATATCCTCTAGATAATTAAAAAAATGATTTTGATGAAAATCTTCGTACGTCTCTCCATTTAAATTGTTGAACAAGAAAACTGGGCCTATCAAGTAATACCCATCGATACGTTTACGGAGAATCTTCGCTGATAAGCTCTTTTTCTAATGACGTGGGGATTTTCACTTCGCAGAGCCCAATAATGACTATTATGAAAATTTGATATGCCGTCTCTGTTAAACTTCGATTCATCAGTCCACAATATTTGGGTGAGAAAATTATTATTTTCCCAGTCTGCTTACAGTATAAAACGGCAGAAGTCTAACGTCCTTATAGGGACTCCTTCTTCCAGGGCCTGGACCGGTGTATAATGGTAGGGGTATAGAGCCTTGCCGTATGCACAGTAAACCACACTTTCCATTGCGTTAAACCCAGCAATCTTACTACGACCCTGGTTGACGTGGTCGGGTCTATAACAAAATGGTCTATGATTCCTTCTTCCTTTTCAGCATCGTAGATGCGTGGCCCACCTGCGTCATGTCGCCTTTGTTGAACGCTGCCAGTTTCCCTGACGCGTTGATACCCCGCAGCAGACTATGACTTGGTAGGTGACTATTTGGAAAACGTAGCTGATATTCTCTTCGTGCTTGTAAAGAATTTCCATCACTAATTCGATAACAATAGAAAATGTCAGCGTATTCTTCGCTACCGTAATCCGCCATTGAAATTAAATTTATTTGGTATGGAAAAGAAACACTATTCAGAATTGAGAAGACAATGATAATGTACGTCCGCCCACGAAAGTAGTCAAATTTTAACTGTTGTACTGACTGATTACCTAAAAATGACATTGCACATGTTTTACTTTGAACTCAATATCTAAAACGACAACAAAAAGGCCGCACGTGTTACAACAAAAACAAAAGGGTCAAATTAAGGGCCGGCGCTACGTCTGCTTTTATGAGTCTCTACAGTTTGATATTTCATGGTACTTGGTTTTAATACATGTGTATCTTTTTCTAAATTTAAGAAACTTTATATACTTTCTTATACCTTGTCGGAAATGTATTGAAGTCGGGTACTTAATTATGTGCTTTATACGTACTTTTTTATAAATAAAATTTTATTTTAAGATTAAATAAAAATGTAAGTATGACGCATTATTATTTACCGTCACGACTTTCAAAGAACCTAACTTAAAAGTTTCAGCGTCTAAGTGATGATTTTTAATTTAATAAAATAAAATAATGATAAGACAATAATTATTACATTACAATTTGTAATGTAAATGTTTGAAATGAGTAAGAAATAAAATCATCAAATTTTTTCCTAGAAAATCGGGAATTTTTTGTAAAATATTTAAATAATAACTCCAGAAGCATTATTTTTGTATGAAGTATACCATACATAGATACATAGGATACAAGCTATATTTTAACCCCACCAGATCTTTTACACCTATTACCTTTCACCCTGTGTAATAAAGACAAATTCATTATGAAATAATTGTAGCGTATCTCTTATACATTTTACATCAATATTTCTAGAAATATCGAGAGAGGTGCTATAAACAAGCAAACAAATGCGATACGGGTGCAAGATAATAGGACGAGCCCCCTAACAATAGTGCAGCGGGGGCTATGATTTAGCATTTAGTGCATACACGCCCGCCATTGTAAAGGTAATATCACACTGGGGTATAATGAGTGTGAACACTGAACGGGTACTCGTGGATGCAGATGCGAACCGCTCCGTTAAATGTAACATGTTTATCTTGATAGCTTCTCAAAATGAACTCATGGCACGGTAGAACTTTAACTGATCATTGGATACCGTTCATGTATATACCACAGCAACGACTTCGTGCTAAAGTAGTGCGACGTTCTTACTTCTTATCATCGGGTGATAGTCTTGCTAGTCTAATCAGTATGTGAATAAAATAATAAAAACAGCTTTGTCTAAAAAAATAGAATGTGTGACAGATTCTTAAATATATTTCCAATTTGTTATTAACTAGATTTTAAAAAACCACGAGCGCTATTCATTCATTCAATCCCGTACTTAAACCCAGCTACCTCCCCTATGTCCTTATACTTCTTGCATCTTCCTATACTTCGCCTCTTCGCCGCCTCACCAATATTGATAAAGACCAATTGTTAAGCGATGACATGAATCTAACTACTACAATCTAATAATATTGAAACGTGATGAGGACTTTATATTTTGTCATAAATAAGTGGGCCAAGCAGTTCTATATAGGCTTACGTATATTATTAGCTGCTGTTGAGGTCAGAGCGGAAGTTCACTTAACGGAAACAACAGACAAATAGCATCTCGTCAATTCATTAGCAAACATTGGTAAAGCGAATCGATGTTTTATAATAAACATAAATTATTTATACTGCGGCATTCGAACGAAAACCAATAAGGGTGCTCAACTTCCGAACAATGAGATTCCAACTTTATAACTCATATTTAGCATGGCGCAAGTCATAGGCGGCAGAATGTCGAAATTTCAAATAGAAATGGGAAATCTTAAAAAACTTTAAATATGAAATTTATTTCATAGTATTTAATAACAAGACAACATGTGAACCTTCACCTGATAGTAAGTGATAAGCTTGCCCGTAACAACGTTACGCTACATGGGATGATATACACTGCACCACATTGTGCTCGTCGCGTTGAGACAGAATGCTAAATCTCGTTAACCCAGCAATTTCACTAGTTACATCGTCCATCAATTTTTAAAGCAGTAATATTTGTAGATTACTGTTTGTGGACTGCAATAGAAGTTGCCGTGGTACTTACCTAGATGGTCTCAGGCAACAAAGACGTACCACCATCCTTTGACGGAGATGAGTCATTGAGTTAGATGTTTTGCTTAAAAGGATATGCGATCTCTTGTTACTTAACACAATTGGTCCGGCTGCCTGGCAATGAAAGTATAAGTTGTGCAGAACAGAGCCTTGTACCCAGGTGGGGCGAGGTTGGGTTAATTAATTCCCAACTCTTCGAGGCGGTAGCAACCGATTGCATCGAATGCGCTAATATTCCTTAAATTAGTTCCAAGCTCTTGTATTCGAGAGGAACAAGTTCTTTACTCGAACTGAAACGGAAACCGGAATCTGTGAGATGAGTGGAAGGCCAATAACTGAGTTGAATTAATTGAAGTTTCAGAATATAAAAATTGAAAGGTCAGTACTGAGACCAATAAAGATTTAACATACATAATATCATGCTTCAAAGCATCAAAAATTTTGCAATCGTATATAAAATTATGAACATAATAACAAGTAATAATGTTAAAAGGTAGAAGCTGTACAGGTTAAGCGCGTATGCAAGTTAAATTTGTTTTCTCTTTAACTTAGCTTAGCTCTACGTAAAACATCATAAAATTAGAGTAATATTTTAGAACACGAGCTATTACAGAAATTATTAAACAACAATAAAATCTCTTAACAGTAGGGAAACACATTAAATAAAGCGTTTAAGAGATAGACGGACGGACTCCTTAGATCGCATTTTTCTCTATTTTTTTTTAAAAAAATCATTGCATTTATAACAGTACTGATATCTTTGTCGTGTTGACGAATGTGATGAATTCATGATAAATTAGGAATTTATCCATATTTGACTATGTTATAAATTATTTTCCTAAGAACCTTACACATAAAGGTGTCTTTATGGGTTTGTCGCTGTTGTTTGTAGTTTATTCATTACAACAGTTGTTAATTTCGCATAGTTTCTGTTATGAAAAAGATAATTTTTAGGTAATACTTAATAGTTGATATAATTGATAAAGAAATGAAATGAGCTATTTATTCTAGCCACGGTAATAACAACTATTTGATCAATAGATTATAATTTCACAGAATACTAAAAATACTTGTAACATCGAAAAAACGTTGATTCTTGTGAACAACTGGTCTACACAATTTATACGAGGGATGTTTCCAAAAGTTTTTGGAAATTGATTGAATTTCGATTTTTGGTACTACTTATTCCTCTGGCGCAGCGACTCAAAGCGAGTCTTGGCCTCCGACACGAGAGAGCGCCAGCGTGTTTTTTGGTATTACGAATGGATTATTTTTATGGCAAGAGATACAACAATTAACGTAGAATATTATTCGAATTTATTATCTAGACCTCTGCGGCAGACATTTTCCGTGGTCGTTCCTTAACCCTGAAAAGCTACACCACAAAAACAACGAAGGATGTTTTGAGAGATTTACGATGAGAATTGCTTTCGCACCCACCTTATTTCTTGGATGTCGTATCCGATGATTATTATCTGGTTCCGGAATTGATAGAATCCTTACGGTGGGTGGGTTGGATTTCAAAATTTAACTGACGTAAAACGCTCCATTGAAAGCTGGATTGAAGACCCACCAAAAAAAGTTCTTTGAGGACGACTAAAGAGTATTAAAAGGATAAACAAAATAATAAAATTATTACTAAATTCCCATAACATTGGAAACAGCCTATACAATCTAGAACAATTTCAGAAACATTAACTTGATCGTACTAGGAGAGCGTAGCGATACATACTACATAGGGATATACACGCGAACAGCATTTATATGGCCAATCACATTTACATATAGCAAACATTTGCCAAAACATTTACCAATAAACGGGCGGAACTTTGAAATTATTACATGCAATATTTATCAAACATATGCATGGAATATATACACGATAAACTTTTGGGAACTGCGCGGCGTGTTCATTGAAATTATTTGTTAACTCCGTATTTGTTGGCGCGTTCAGTTTCAAACAATGTATATATATATATATAATATATATATATATATATATATATATATATATGTACAGAGTGTTTCACACATAGAAATATTCATTATGACATTTTAATTATTTATTTATAACTTAATGCTTGTTACAAACTAATAACCATAAGATAACTAATGTAACAATACGCATGAGTACTGTGTTTTAAAATTAATATTGATTATAAGAGCCTAATACAATAAGATGGGTGTAAGGGGTCCAACACAAGAACTCAGGGGTTCTAAGCAAACCTCATCGGTTCGTGGTGCACCCTGCAAACCAAGTAACGAGTCTCTGGTTCTCACCAACCCGTATTGGACCAGCGTGGTGGGAAATAGCTAAAATCTTCCCATATGAACCCCTACAAACGACTAAAGATCGCGGGAAGCCGGTAGATGCGGGCAGCGCAGGCCCGATAGATGTGGGGATCTTTGGAGGAGATCTATGTCCAACAGTGGATGTCTATCAGCTGATGATGATGATAAAGAGCCTTAAGTTTTCTCCTCGCGGTAAGTGATACGCCGACCATAACATCGAAGCGCTAGTTAGGATGGTATAAACAGCCTATATTGCGCTCGTCGTCTAGACACAAGATGATATATCTCGTTACTCCAGCAATTTCATTAGCTACAAAGTCCTTCAATACAGAAAACAATGTTTACACAGTGCAGTTTCTCGGCCGCAATTAGGACCTGCAGTGGTACCTACCTAAGCGGTCTCCGGCAACATAGACCTACCAGTCACGGCATCGAATCTGTTATTTGACGGATACTACAGGGCGTTGACCTTTTACCGTAGATAGACTACCGTCTTGTCTGAAGATTTTATAATCAATTTAGATAAAAAATTCTTTTTGACAAATAAAATGTAATACGAGTACATCATAATTAGCTGTTTGGATGTTATTATACTATAGACAGATAAAGGCATCAAAAACACTCAATCAGGGCAAGGGTTAAAAAAACGCTTTTGAATGTCTGTGACATCATCATCCCAGTTATTACAGTAACTACGGCATCCTTCAACCGGAACACGGTAATGTTTGCACATTACGTTTTTGGCGGCTGAAATAAGAGTTGCTGTAGTTTCAACCTAGACAGTCTCCTACCTACCAGCAAATGTGTTCAACGAACATTTTTATAACGTTAAGCCTGCGAAGGATTTGATCCTCTTTTCGTGTCAAATCCGCTTGAGCATCTAATAAATATCAAAAGGAATAGCGTCATAAATAACAATAAAGTTTACTTAGAGAAAAAATATAGAAGCGTCGCAATGAAAAGTGGCGATACGTTTCCCCGCCGCGAATTTGTCGACGGGATTACATGACGCGGCGTGCCAAATCATAATAGTGTTTAGAGAATCATGATTTCGGGTTTTATTCATGAATTCTAAAACCGCATGAAAACAATTTTGTTCATAATGATCAGCCTTTGTTTATTCACTGCTGGATATAGGCCTTCCCCAATGTCTTCCATCAAATGCGATTCTCAGCTTCTCACATCCACCCACTTCCGATCGCCCTGATGATGTCGTAGGTCCATCTGTAGGGACGGCGTCCTACACTTTTGAGACCTGGACGTGGCCTTCACTTCAAGACTTTTTCTCCATCAACCGTCACTGACAAAAATATGTTTAATTTTTTTGTTTTATTTAACGAGACTGGTGGTAGATCTCTCTTGGCTGAGACCGCCTCTTTTTTTTTTTTTGCTATCAAGGGGATAAATCTTCTAAAAGGATACCCTATTTCAACGGGGGAAGACAGGGTTACATGGGATTTATACTCGATAAAAACCCCTCAGTGGTAATCTTCAGCGCGTTGCGAGAGGCACCGAGGTCTCCTATGAAATGCACCGGTGCCTGGCGGCACTATACCTGAAGCACGTCCCAGGGAGGGCTATAGCACTCCTCGGTACATTAGCTTTGGTACACGAACTAGACCATCGAGTACTTCTTCTCCATCTTAGGCTTAGTGGACCTTAAAACCCCACGAATCCGAAAATCCTTTTAGTCGCCTTCTACGATAAACAGGGTTTAATTTAGTCCTGTTCTTGAGAGCCCGGGACTACAAGGCGATACCTGAGACTGCCTAGGTACTGTGCAAACATTACTGTGTTACGGTTTGAAGGGTGCTGTAGCTAATGAAATTAGCTAGTAAAACTACTGCCTTAAGTAGGGTTCATAGTTGATTTTCTTTCGTATGCGAAGGATTTTATGATTAAAAGATTTGTTTTAATTGTAAATACTTAATGAGTATATAAAAGAGTGTTTATATTATGTTGCTATTTATTTCCCCTGTTCGTCTTTCTCGTAACACATCCTCATTAACCCTAAATTTAAGGCGACGTGCACAATGAGTACCTGTGTACATCATCCTAACTAACGTATATATAGTGTATTTACGATCAGCTGAATGTCTCTTTATCCCATCGATTCATAATTAAAAGACATGGACATAGTATATATATATCAGTTGCTGTGTAGTTGCTGACGTCACAGCGACATGACAAATGCGGAATACCCGCGAGTAACGTGGGCGTGGTCTCCGGCCACGGGTCTGCTCACCTGAAAGCATCCGCGCGGACTGAAATTAGGCGGCCTACACACTAACTAAGTAATTGTGGTGGACGATAGCTGCGGTTGTAATTAGTTGTGGTGGTTAATATGATGTCAATAATGTGTTAAAATGATGATGATATCTAAATAGCTGATTACGACTGAGACTGACGGAATGTCAAGGAGCCTTCTATTTAATACTAGTTGACTAAGTCGTGAAATCTATTAGCGAGTTATACTAGTAGAGCTGGTTTCCAAGTTATTAAAAAGTATGTAAATACGAGTAATTAAGGGGGTGTAAAGGGTCCCGCACAACAACTGACGGGACTTAAGCCAACTTCACCTGCTTGTGGTGCACCCTGCTAATTAATAAACGAGGCTCTAGCTCCCACCAACCCGCATTGTTCCATTGTGATGGAAAATGGCTTGGTTTCCTCCCATGTGAACCCCTACAAACGAAGGCCCCAGGTGCCAAGCCTTACGGGTGGCCGTGCTGACAGGCAGCGCAGGACCGATCGATGTGGAGATCTTTAGGGTAGGCCTATATCCGGCCGTGGTCGTCTATCGGCTGATAATGAGTAATTAAAGCTTATGTGTAGTAATTTTTAACCATTCGATTAAATTACACAATAAACATTAACAAAAATTAAGTCCTTAATTTAACCATTCATTATTTCACGTTTTATTCAGAACTACCCATAAATACAGCATTAACAGTAAAGATCATTATCATCAAGAAAAAAAAATCATTTAATTAAATTATCATATTAATTATTTATTTTGTGTCATTTATAAAATTATTATTATATTAAGTAGTAAGAGGATTTGAACCATTGCGACTTGGTGACCGTCAAGAAAATAGTACACCACATAAAAAGCTCGCCACAACGCAGCTGTCAACCCTCTGGTGTTGCGATTGTCCATGCATGTAAACCATAGGTTCATCATAACCTTTCATAAACTACCACCCTCATTTACAAGAAAAAAAAAACAACGGCTTCTTTTTACATAAAAGTTAATTATATCAATTTTACATGTCGGTCTATTATTTATTAAAAATTAATCCCCTTTGTTTCTCTAATCATGTTATAACAAAGCTCCAGCGCCCACTGGAACCAACGAGTCCATGCAAAATTAAATCAAAATCTCCACAAAGATCTTCTCAATGTTCCAACCAAGAGCCCTTACATTCTTCGGGCACATTGAGTGATCTCCAGACGAATATCGGGAGAGATAAATTATCTAAGAGAAAAAAGAAGACAACGTGTCCAAGACCACCTTTTTGTCGGGGGTGAAGGGGAAGGGGAGTGGGAAGTGTGTTCTAAAGATACCGCGGTTTTTTAGAGAAATTAGGGTTATCTGAGATTTTTACCCTGCTCGTTCGTTGGTCTCCTTCAATGCATTCGGGAGCACCTAACCTTAACGCCATCGCCCAGCTAAGACATATACGGGCCCACGTTGTATTTGGTGTCTCACGCAGGTTTACTTTATTAAGTGATAAGGACCCATTTCAAAGCCCGTGTAATTCGTAGAAACTTTTTATTTGCTTTCTGCGACAGACAAGGCTTACCTTAGTCCTATTCTCACTAGCCTGTGATTTTAGCAGCTGGTCGGAAAAGATCAAGAAGACGAAGATCATTTCGCGTTTCACGGTGCTCAATGGAGACTACTCATGCGTAGTTACAATCCTCATTACGGGAGCGATAGCAAAGATTAATATCATGTATAGAAAATAATGGTTAGTATTGTATACGAGCAGGCCTAAACAGTCTGAAACCTAAAGAGTCGGATCTGGCACGAGTCCAGAGCCGCGCGCGCATACTTCGGCCGCGTAATCAGCTGATTCAGAGCGGTGCTATGCGCGCGAGTCGAGTGCGCAGCGTCACTCCTGGCCGGTCACGCGCCCACCCGCGCCCGCCTGCGCCGGCTTCGAGTGCGTCCGGCCTCCATACGTTGATTGAATGCAAATGCTCGCTACCTCCTCCATTATTACTGTCATTGATTATCGCAATAGCATTGGACTACGGGTTATTTTCAACTCCGATATCAATTCGAAGATGTTACGCAGATCCTAAACTACTTGATATTGTACAAGATCTCTTAAGCTGTAATAAAAATTATGTACCTAGTAATAGGTCTCTATTGCTAGAGACCGTCTAGGTAGGTACTTAGCTTATTTCTGCCGCTAAAAGTTACTGTGTTTCTAAAGTAAATAAAGAGCATGATGTGTTGCTGTATATGTCATCCTAACTAGCTCTGCGATTTTATGAATAGACGTAGAATTTACTATCAGGTGAACGTTTCGCTGGTCTCGTACAATTAGATAATACTGAATATAATAAAATAATATTACTTGATAGAGATACCGAAGGAATTCTACTACCGGTAATAAAACGTATATCGATAGGCGCTAAGATATAGATTGTGGTAGATATACGTAATGAATACTGACATTCTCATAAGGAAGTTATTACATTTACTTAATTGCATCAAAACAAATTCTTCTTCTTACTAGACTTTGTCTCATCTATACTTGGAGTCGGCGCTCCTGGTCATTCTTCTAAATCTGTCTCTATTTTGTGTCATAGCTTCTGTCTATTTATTATTTGGTAGATCTTTATTGATAATCATCAACTACTTGGTAGTTGGGGGTCTCCCAGGGCCTCTCTTTTTAGTTTCGAGATTCAGCGCTACCTTAACCATATACGTTGTCGGTTTTCGTATAACACGGCCGCACCAGCGCAATCGTCTCTCTACCATTTTCTCTTGAACAGGTTTTACTTTAAAGCATTAAATTTGTATCAAACAAAATTACAATAAGAATGTGCGAAACAGGTTGTACAAGATAATAAATTTGAAAAAGATGTATAGTAATATTATATTAAAATTTAGACAGGAATAATTATTATTTTTTGTATAGACTAGCGCTTGGCTATTATACCACCTGATGGTAAGCGGCGATATAGTATTTGATGGTAAAGCACCCTAGTCTAGAAATAGCCTATTCATACTTTTCTTAAAAATTATAAATCTACAACGCAACTCTAGAAAAATTTTATCTTTAAAAGCTAATTGAATTCTTAATAGGTTTCAACTACTTTTCCAATACGCCAGCAACAGAAAACAAAGTATGATAACATTAAGTCCCACTGGTTTAAGTGTGAAACTTAGCTCCCGTTGCGCACTCTGGAAATAAAGGAATAGAAAAAGTAAAAACTGCGCTACACACGAAACTTGTTAAGGTAAACTGGGCGTCTGCAGATATTCTTATAAAACTTGATGCCAATAGATGCAGCCAATTTGGCACATGCACTGAGGTTCCGTATGAAATCGGATCAATTTATATGATAACGGGCATGTTTACAAGTACCGCGTCCGAAATACGGTCAAACTTTCAGATCTATGGCAACTGGAATGTATACATAAAAGTTAAATCAATTCCACTTGCAAATATTTTGCGACCTCTAATTTGTTTTTCTCCCTAAAAAAAGAGTTGTGACTAAGAAGATGAGCAGCAGCTGAAGCGATCCAGCCATAACTTCGGAATAGTTAGGATCGTTTATAGTCTTCCATACTGTCTTACCACCTTAAGAAAAAATAATATTTGCACACTACGAATACACTAATTACATACAAACAATTTTTATATGTCCGTTGTAACTACGACTACCTAACTACATTGGCACCTTGTCATTGCAACTTTCCCTCACCGGTCGAAGACTCATATGAAGACCCAAAAAAAATATAAAAAAATGAGAGTCAAGATATTTGAACCAGGAAAGAGAGAAGTGGAGAAGTAAAAGGAAAGTTGATCCTTCAACCGTATGTGATAATTTTAAAAAAGAGTGAGCTCGTTTTGTTCAGTGAAGATATTTGTATTTTTTTTTTATTTAGGTCATCAATATTGAAATCAATGTGTAAATAAAATAATGTAAATTGTTTTTTCCACCGAACAATGACAAGTAAATATTTCTGTCTTCCGGTTTAAGAACGTCGTAAATAGTAAAATTACTTGAAGTAATGGTCATTTGATCTACTACTACTCTAGATGTCGAGAGTAATGTGGGGCAATGAAAATTTTAGTGGTTGTTTCCTTTTAAAACAACAGAAAAGGACAGGTAACAAATTTTTTTAAAAAAAACGTGAATAAATCTCACCATCATCCCTGTACGTCACATAAAAAATATACCACACAATAACGTATGGACGATTCTTATATTCCAGAACACTAATCTAATATTAGAGGTATGCAGAAGTGGTGGGCCGGTATCGGAGCCCCTCGACCGTCGAAGAGCGTCTGTTATATATTTATAAATGATTAACGATAGCAATAACGTCCCGAATAAGACAACACGGATTCCTCAATGAGAGCACCAGATCGATAGCCATTCGACTTACGCACCAACCAATCTGGTGGTGCAGACCGATGAAACTTTCAGACGCACTTTTATTAACATTTATTCGTCTTTGTAATGCACCGGCTAACCATAGTTCGATTTCGAGTGTAATATAAACGGAAATAGTTTTTTTTTTAATCCCGCCTGTCTAACTATCGCCACAACACTGCTTCCGCTTATCAATAAATAAACAGCCCGAAACGTACCAGGCAAGTATGCTTTATCGTTCATCGGCGTCTTATCATTGTGTGTATTTACTTCAATAAAAAAGTTTCAATTAGTAAACTTTTCCAAACTTGTTTCTTGTGAATTTATATAATTAAAACTATGAAGTTTCATAGAAGCCACGCAGTGTCTTTTTTTTATTTGACTAAGCGACGAGACGAGCTAGACGTTCACCTGATGGTAAGCTATACGCTTGCCCATAACAATGTGACACTAGTTAGGATGATATACACTGAACCACAATGCGTTCGTCGCCTTGAGTCGATAAGATGTTAAGCCTCGATACTCTAGTAATTTCACTAGCTATACCGCCCTTAAAACGCGAACACAGTAATGTTTGTACGCCACTATTTGGCTGCAGAAATAGACGGTGCTTTAGAAAGAAAGAAAGAAATAGACCTTGCCTCTGGGGGGACGATAAGGTCATGTGGGGCTTCTATCCACTAAAACCGCCTCGGTGGTCTCCCTCAGTGCATTACAAGGGGCTCTAAGAGCTCTTACCCTCAAAGCCCACGAACCCGAGGACCCTTTTAATCGCCTTGTACGACAGGCAGGGCATACCTTAGTCCTATTCTTAATAGCCCGAGACTACAAGCCTGGCGGTGGTGCCTACCTAAACGGTCTTTTGCAACAGAGACCTGCCACCAGTGCCATCACTACAATAAAATCACTGCCTAATGTCTTTACCTTAGCACACTCGATTGATAATATATTAAATATTTAAGAACTTATTATTACAGTATAATATATAGTATACATATTATATAAGTAAATGGAAAATTTGTATCAAAACAAAATTAATGACATTATTTCTCGCAGTTATCAACAGGAAAAAAAAAATTTATCCTTTAACAAGGTGCGAGTGTCATTGACATAAACCAACTATATACTTAAACATATTAATGTTAAAACTGCTTTGACTTTAACTTTTTTTTTAATCACTAAAGTTAAAATTATTAAACTAAGGTCTTTCGTCAACGCGTAATAATATCAAATATATCACTTACAAAGTTAAAATTTGGTTTACTTATATAACTTAACAATTATTATAAGTGTAACGAATGCAATAACAGTATCTACTGACATTACTCATCGCCACACCGTACTGTAAATAATTTTAAATTGGGAACATGACTCGGGAATATTCCCAAACTGCAGTACAGCACATCTAGAGCTTTAAAGTTTGCACAATGTCCGTCTAGCCTTTGTTAAGTCAGACAGCTGACAGTGCGCCATGTAGACTGGTAACCAATTGACATCATGAATACAGAAATATTCAGTGACTTTGGGTTCGAGCCCAAGATTTTCTATATCATCTAATGAGATAACACAAAAAGCATTTAACCTAGAATCTAATGAGACTTATTATCATATGTCTTAGAGTGTAGTAGTTCCACAACCTCTTGTGTATAGACAAAGTAATCAAGCCATCATCAAACTATTTCTTCCAGATGCACGTAGTCCAGAAAATTTGTTCTCCGAGATCAACCTTGTGTATTTATAAAAGGAAATGGTTTGACAGTATAAAGAAGTAGACCATGCTTATATAACATCAGTTGATAAGTGTAGTAGAAGACCGGATGAATTTCCCCAATCTGGCTGCCAAACTTCAGTTTGAAGATGGCCTCTCATAATAATGATGATCGGGATCACTTTAGAAGTTACCAATGCGAAGGATGTGTTCGTGTAGTATAGATGACTATTCAAAAGATTCTTTGAAATAAGTGGAAAATATAGAATGTTTCATTAACATCATAAGAATATATTTAAAGAGTTTTATCTGATAAGAAACTTTCGTCATTATCACTATAACTACTGACCGATCTAACTTACTTGTAGATAGTCTTCGTATAATTTTTTTTTTATTTGTGTAGGCCGTGATGAAAATGAGAGGTCCCCACAACAACTCACGGAATCTAAGCCAATCTCACCTGCTCGTGATGCACCCTGCTAATCAACAAACGAAGCTCTGGCTCTCACTATCCGGCATTAAACCAGCGTTATGGGACACAGCCCAATCCTTCCCATATTAATCCCCACCCGATCGATTTAGGAATCTTAGGGGGAGGCCTATATCCAGCAGTGGACTTCTATTGGCTGACAATGATGATAATGAAAATATTTACATTTACTTAATTAAATATCATACGCTTTATTGTGATCTGCTTGGTAGAAATAGATATATTACATAAGGTTGCACTTCTAGTGTCACGTAAAACACGACTTGATGAAATGTTAGAGCAGTCAAAACTGTTTATAGTACATTTTAGAATAGACATGTGTAGTATTATAAATTGGCGGTCTCTCTGAAACATTGTTAGGTCTACGCCCGCATGGAGAAGCGTAGGCCGCCGCCGTTCTGAGCCATTTCAAATCCTTTGTGATCCGCACAATGTTTATTTTCGGAGTTTAACTGTTTGGTCAGACGCTACATTACATCCGCTAAATAATAAATTTACCGCACAATACACAACTCGTTACTTGTTGACGACGAGATCAATACGTTAATTACATTTTGTTTGTGTTATACAGAAATACGCTATAATTAAAACAAGTAATATTATACTCAAACAAAATATTATTAAATAGGATTTCGGGATAATCAGAAATGGTTATTAATCAGCCATGTCACAAGACTGATTGACTGACGTGTTTAATGCGATATTGTTTTAAAAGCGACAATAAAGTTATCATTCATCTATATGAATCTTAAGCTGCTTGTTTTTCTCTTTTATTTAAACAAGTAAATATGTATCGGTTTTTTATCTTGTTGTCGTTGGGGTAGGAATGAGAATCGGAAATAATTTAAAAGTGTGTTTTATTTCAAATAAATAATCATTCTTAGTGATTTTCTCATTGATTGCCATTAATATCAAAGATTAATTTTATTAAGTGTATAAAATAAACATATTGGGAATCATGTTGCACGGAGTATGACGGATGAATATTGTGTCTCTAATTTAATGAACAACATCTGGGACGTACACCATATCGTAATCAAAAAATAGCATCAAATAAACTAACATCAAAGGAAACTAGCGCTAGATACCGCTCGCCGTCACCCAACAGTGGGCCAAAGTAAACAATGGTAGGGAACCGAGTGCCACTTCTATAATTGTGATGACGTTTGTCTGGCCCATTGAATGATAGAATGAAAACAGATATATTTAAGCAGACTCGGTGATATTCTAGATAGATAAATATACTTAGCGTAAAATCTGTGCTGAAATTATCTAGACAATATTTTATTATCGTTAGTTAAAACAAAAAGTAGAAAGATAAAGAGCTAGTAGTAATTACATATCTTAACGTATCTACCTAAACAAATTTTATCTAACTATTCAGTCGATTCAACGAAATTCGTTTTTTTTTTGTATTATCACTTATTTAAACATCTGATTTTTTTTATTATCTGGACTAACGTTTGACTACAATCCTGTCTAATGGTAAGCAGCTAGGAAATCTTTGATAGTAATATGTATTAATCTAGAAGTAACTTATTTTCATTTTACATCGCCATGAGCCTTTATTAATCTACATTTGGAAAGAGACTTCTACGGATATTTTTCCACCGATTACGGTCGTTAGCCTGTCCGAATCCATCCACCTCCGACTGCTTTTAAGATATCATCGGTCCCCTCGGAGAGAGGGCGTCCTACACCTCTGCATACTATATGCGGTCTCCACTTCAAGAATTTCGTCTCCCATTAACTGCCACTGACACGACAGTCATGGACAGGTCACTGCCACTTAAGCTTGCAGATTTTCAGAGCTTCAGCACAAGAGCTAGCCTTTAGGGAAGCTCTATTATTTACCTCTATATCTACATTAAGCTGAAATTAAATGAATCTCTTGTTTGTAAATGTCATCGTCAGCCGATATCGAGCATAATCGTGCTGGACATAGGCCTCCCTCATAAATCTCTGTTTGTAGGGGTTCATATGGGGAAGATTCAGGCCATTTCTCACCACGGTGGCCCAATGCGGGTTGGTGGGAGCCCGAGCCTCGGTCGTTGATTAGCAGGGTGCACGACGAGCAGGTGAGGTTGGCTTGGATCCCGTGAGATGTTGTGCGGGACCCCTTACACCCCTTTGTAAATGTATGGTGTACAAAACTAAGTGTTTACAGCAATGGATATACAGTTGGTGTTGAATAATTCAGTTGCCAAAGTCAAAGAGAGCAAACCACAACAAATGGTGTAAAGAAATTCGTTTCAAGTTGCAACGCTTTAAGCATTCATACATTTTAAACAACCCCTCTCCTTTAAACTGGATCGCGACCCAAGACGACCGGTTTTAGACGTCTAGACAGTTGTTCCAAATCCGTCCCAATACAACACCGGTCTATACTTTGGGACCTAAAACATCAAACTTGACAAGTTCACAGTGGTATTCTTAAACTTCGACAGTGCTTTATTATTGATAATAATAGTAGTCTTGGCACTCGTCTAGAAGTATTATAAGGTAAAAGAATACCAAAAATTGGGTTAAAACTTTACTCGGCCACAATGTATATTTTTAAGAGAGCACAGAGGTAGTGTATATGTTAGTATCACATCGAACATCAGGTAGAAACTCACACCTAGTAACATTGTTGGTTGATCATAATACTAGAGATATTTATTATGTATAATACAATTAAAAAAAATGGGTAAGTTTATCTTAATCATCAAACAGTTTATAAAGACGTTGTATATAAAAGTAGTAAATTATAAACCTCGAGAAGTAATAAAAACGTGTTGCGTTTCCGTTTGTACGGCGCAGTATCCAGTAATATGACTGTGGTAACGAGAGAACATTTATATGCCTCAAGGAGATCAATACAATGCGGTGCTGTATCATCCTAACTAGCGCCACGCTGTCATGGGCAGACGTATCACTTACCATCAGTTGAACTTCTCTCTCGGCTTTGCAATTAAAAAGAACTAAATCATTAACTAAAAATACAAGTTATAAAATATCAAATCATGATGTTGTATACTCATCCGGAAATAAAACATAATGAGTAACCAACACACGACAAAAATATCCCTTTCGAACAGAGACAAACATTCAGAACAAATATATATTTGTTAATGAATGAGTGAGAAGTGAGATGATTTTTATAACGGAAATTCCGAGATGTTTATTACATAGCGAGCTGAGAATGTACTGCAAAAAGAAGTAGAGGATACCAGTGCGTCCATCATAGCATTTGTTTATGGTTTGTTCTCTTTCATTGTTCCTCGAAATAATATTTATTAATCACCTACGGTAGGTAGGTACCACCGCAGCTTATATTTCCGCTTATAAACAGTAGTGTGTGTTCCGGTTTAAAGGGAGCTGCATCTTGTTAAATTACTGGGTTAACAAGACTTTAACATCTTATGTCTCGAGACAACGGGCATATGTTGGCGTTATTTAGATGCAATGTATAACATCCTAACTAACGCCAATGTTATGGGCAGGCGTATTATGTACCATGAGGTGAACATCCCCCTCGTCTAGTAGCTTCGTAGAATAAATAAAAAAATTATGATTTATATCAAATTGGATTATTTGGTCCTAAAATAAATAAAATAAACTATTAACTTCAATGTATACCATATCCCATGGTAGAGCTTTGTCAGCGTGATGTTAAATACAGCAGTGCATCAGCATGCGTGGGCAGCTCGTCAATCGCTAACAAACCGCATCGTAACACATACACTGCGGGTCGAATAACTGGTTTGAGTAAAGGTCGTTCTATTTCCGGCGCAGTGGACAGTGGCGTGATTTATTAGTCGCGATTTAGAGTCAGATACTTGTGTATTTCTGACCGTCCGCCTTCCGGTCAGCGATGAAGTGATATTTGAAGAAAGTTCTGAGGAATTGGATCCCTCCGCAAAAGGAGACGGTTGACAGTTTAATTTGTTCATCTTAAATAAATATATATTTGTAATGTTGTTTCATGGTTCAAGCGTTCTTCAGATGTCTACATCCGTTCTTGAATCCCGTTATGACTTATCCGGGAAATGTTTGTCCGAAACATTTGGACTCAATAAGACAATTTTAGGACTTTCAAATAAACCTTACGACCACCATAGACTTAAAGACGTGATTTCGGTATCGATCCTTGGTGGGATATGTTACAAGTGATTATTCATTGTGCCGCAGAGGCTGTTAAATTTAATATTAATTATGTCGTTGGGCCTCTAAATTAACACAACATCCTTTAAGTGTTGAGCCGATTTTCACTTATTTTACATAAATTGTGAAAGGATTATTGAAAAAAAGTACATTATTAATTGTGTACAGAATCTAAAATATTTTCTTTAAATATAGATTGATTTTCGTAATTCTCTCTGTTATGTGTATGAAACATATCAAAATACTCAAACGTAACTTATTTTTTACTATAACTGTATTTAATTAAAAAATGAGAAAACAAACAAAAACATTAAAAACAATCATTAGTAAAAATTTTTCCTCACACAAACACCATAGACTTCCTTTTTACAGTTAGTAGTTAGTATTTACATACAAACTGCGCAACAGTAGTCGATATCCGACACTCCGCCGTTTCTACGCATTAATAGAGGGATCGATTTATCGAAGATGCGCAATGAAAGGGTTAAATAAGGCGTTTTGTTTAAACTTTCGTCGCGACCAGTCCGTAATACAACAATCAACACATCGCCGAAAATGTTTCACGGAGACGTCAGCGTGCCGGTGCAATAATGCGCACGCTGCACGCTAACCCGTTCTTTGCCTGCCTGAAATAAAGTTCAGCGGTGCGACAGCTTTCGAACAGGGTGACAATAAGATTACAATAAAACCTGTCACCACTACTTTTAACGCAACTTCAGACAATACAATCTTTTAGAACATTTTAAATGGCGATAGGACTGTCTTAGGTAGGTACACCGCAGCACCTATTTCCACCGCCTAATAGTAGTGTGCAAACATTACTGTGTTCCGATTTGAAGGGCGCTGTAGTTAGTGTAGTTACTGGCTGGTCTCAAGGCGACGAACACAATACGGTGCAACGTATTTCACCTTAACTAGCGCTACGTCATTATGGGCAGGCATTACCAGCAGATGAACTTTCCGCTCGTCTCGTCCCTTCACAGAATAAAAAAAAAACATGACTAAGAAAGTTTTTGTACCTGTAAAATGTAACGAGGAAAACTTATTTTAACTAACAAGAATTTGGTGAAAATTCTATGAATTTATATCTTTGATAAAACATATTGTCGTTACATTCGCACTGTTCATGCCATTATATATGTATGCGCGGCCGGAAGATAACCAAAGTTGTCGCGTAACCCAGCCACGATCATTTCGATCAATTGTAATTGATAAATTCTTCCTCCTCAGACTAAGAAAGGTAATGACCGTAGTTGCCACAATGGGAATGCAAGTCATTAACCACAGTATTATGGTAAAGGAAACGGTAAAAACTGCGTTTGTAACTTGTGTCTAGGGTATTCGGAATGAACTTAATATATTCAACTAAAATAAGACTTTTGCAATAGTATAGAATTATGGGATACCTTTCTGAGATGTCCGCCATTAGCTGTGTAGTGTTGTGACCCTACTTGCGTGCAGTTAATAGTGCCGTCGTGCCTCCAGCCGTTGATACGGGCAGTAGTGTGCACAGCGGGGGCACTTACACAATAATACTAAAGATTGGACTGTGGGGATTATGTGCAGGCGCGGAACCAATCGTTTCTATGTGCTTTAGTATTATACACCACTATATATATATATATAAATTATAACAGTTGATTATATCAGTTTAAAAACCTGGTAAATTACTTCACTTATACTCAATTTATACTTCGGTATTATAGTCTAAGTAGAACAAACTTATATGCTGTTATTATTTAAATTGAAATCATCATCACCAGCCGATAGGCGTTCACAGCTAGGCATAGATCTCCCCCAAAGATCTCCACATCGATCGTTTCACTGTCAGCAGTTCATATGAAGGGATTTGCGCCATTTCCTATCACGCTTGCTTAATGCGGGTTGGTGGGAGCAAGAGCCTCGCTTGTTGATTATTATTAAATTGAAATAATAGGTACACATAAATATACTATCACTGTAACCAAGCGGAGAATGATTAATTAATTTATTGGAATAGAGAGTATGTATTGGAAAATATTATAAGTATATTCACTGGTGCTAGATCTCTGTTGCCAGAGACCATATAGCTCGATACCACCGCAGTGCCTATCTCTGCCACCTAACAGTAGCATGCAAACATTACTGTGCCCGGTTTGGAAGGCGCTGTAGCTAGTGAAATTACTGGAGTAACCAAGCTTAAGATCTTATGTATTAAGGCGACGAGCGCAATATGGTGGAGTATATACTGTCCTAACTAGGGCCACGTTGTTATGGGCAGGTGTAACACTTACTATCAGGTCATCGTCCCGTGCGTTTCGCCGCTCAATTAAATAAAAAAAATAAGAGTAGTGGACGGATGAAATAAATGTATGAAAAAAATATATATTTATCATATGTGTATGATGTATATAAACAAATACTATTTTTTAATATTACATCCGCGTCGCCGGAAGGGTTATGTTCGGACTGTCAACATATCACAGCTTAAATACTCTGTTACAGCACGCTTCACTAAATAATGTAGACTAAATCTACTAAATAAAGTCGACTAAATGTCGTTGAATGAATACAGCTGAATTATTAATAAAACTACCGACTAGGAAATCCACCAATTACATATAACAAGGAAAGATTTTTGAAATATGAATAAACTTAAATTTAAATAAAAAATATTACGGCTTAAAACATACAACATTACTTTATGCGGTTTGAAGGGCGTTGTAGCTACTGTAATTACTTCGGTAATGAGACTTAATATCTCATATTTCAGAACGACGAGCACAATATGGTGGTATTTAATGATCGCAGCGCTCATCTTAGTAATCTATTATCTTTATAGAAAGGTTAGGCAAACTGGCGAACATTTCACCTGGTGGGAAGTGATCACTGACGCCAATGGACAACCGCAACACCAGAGGGGTCGCAGCTGCGTTCCCGACCTTTAAGGGAATAACACGCTGTTTTCTTCGTTATATAGGTTCGTCGAATAAAAAATAATACATATAAAACATATACCAACACCTTTGTTGCTATAATCGCGTTAGAACAATATTTAAAAGACAATGTGGTTTATACTACATAGAGACGGTCCTTGCGATATTGTTTGTTAACAGAAAACAATAAACATCGGCGCGTCTAATAAGGCGCACGCTCACGCAAACAATCAAGGCGACAGTGTGGGCTAATGTTGGTAAATAAAAAAAATGTTCAGCTGGCATGGAGCCATTCAATTACGGGGCGTGATTCACGCGACACGGTGGGAACTAAAGCAGCGGGTGCACGCGCGCGCCGATGTGATCTATCGCACTTTTATAAATTGTAACGCCGTTTAAAACGTCCGACGCGAGCTAATAATTATTAGTCAAAACGAAATGCATGCATTACCGCAATGTTTTGATATATACTGTGGACACGACAATGTAAATATATTATCATTAATCATTTCGATATCTAACTATTTTTAAGATCCCTTTAATGATAAGTGATATGGATAACAACGTGCCGCTAGTTAGGATGACATACACAGCACTATGTAATGCGTAATCATCATCATTATCACCTGACAGACATACACTGTTGGACAAAGAACTCCGCCAAAGATCACATCCTTCGATCCTGCGTTACTCGCATCCAGCTGTTTCTCACAAACTTTACCAGATCATCGGGCCACCCAGTGTGGGGCCTGTCAACGCTGCCTCTTCCGGTACGCGGTTGCCATTCGAGAAACTTGGTGCCTTATCGGATGTATGCTTTACATATTAAATCTACTATAATACCGTATGTCCAGCAGTGGACGTCTATCGGCCGATGATGAAGAATACCGTAAAGTAGTAAGGAAGAGAATGACGATAACATCATGCTTTGATTGTCACGATTAAAATATTTAAGAATGAAGTAAAGTGAATTTATAGACAGTAGAAATGAAACTTTGTGTTCTAGTTTATTCGGAAAAGAATGAGATGAATATACTGTTTAGGTGATAAAATAATGAGAAAGAGAGATATATTGGTCGGCAATTTTTTTATTTTATTTTATTTATTGGTGAAAGTTAGAAAAAAATGAAGGAGAAAGGACACGAAAATAGGAGAAACTAGAAACACATTTTATCTCATTCTTAAAACCTAGATCCTATATATATTTACATTTTTGTTTCACGTTCGTTACAATGTTTCGTTTCATAAAATCGCATTCACATTGTCCCGAAAGTTTTATAAAAAAAAAATAGTATCGCCCCAAATTTTATTTTGTTTAGCATCGTCAGTTTACCAATAGTTTGCCGTAGTTCATGAGTCTCCATTTATGTAGATTTTAGGCTACATGACTACATACATGTTTAGTTGTCGCCGGTCGTTACGCGTCTTTCATTATTAGATAGGTATTAACTTTAAAACTGTGAAACAAATCCATTTCCAACCACATAGGTATTCATGAGTGCATTCCAAATAGGATAGCTCAACAGTGTAGAGGAACTGTTCCATGAGGATCAAAACCGACACAAATTCCCAAATCTGAATGTCAATCTCCAGTAATGTAGAGACACTAGGAAGAAATGGGATTCCGAGCACACGAATAAGAGGCTCATGTTGAAGATTTTAGTAAGTAAAAAAATTTCTTAAAGGAGGAGATTTTTAAACCTTTAACAGAAGAATTTATTATATGATGAAAAAGACTCGTATTGCGAGAAACATGATTCAGATTCGAAATTTGTCCGTTATTTAATTTATTCCAACAGTTTAACAATAAATACGACGGACCTCGTATAGAGCATGCGACATAAATTTTAATGGACCGGACAAAATATCGCAACCGATTATCATTTGTGGAACGTTTTACAAATTTGCATTTTTTATTCAATTTTAAAATGATACATCTATCTATATATACAGGAGATTTCCACCTATTTGATCTCCGAAATGATTATACATAAAACAGAAAATTTTGCAGAATTATCGCTTAGTGTAGCTATGAATGCCTTTTACAAAATATTTTATCTACAGGGAGTAGCGGCGCTGTTACAGCCAGCAAACTGGGCAAGGAACAGCTAGTATTTAATATCTCTAGAATTATATGCGTAATACTTTCTCATTAAAATACGTGTACACTATAATTAAAAAATGCATTTACCATATGATTACATGTCGGATAAACTTTAATCTAAAGACGCTAATAGAGTTTCTAACAACCAGCGGAAGTCTACTGAATAAATTATTATTAACTTTACAGTATTAACATATTAACAGTTCAATATTTAATGAAGTCCTAGTTTAAATAGATTTGTTCGACCTGTAATGGATTCAAGGATATTGTCGATACTTCTAGGCTGAAAAGATCTAACCTACAAAAATACATTCTTTCAGTACTACAACATATCATGTTTTTATGAATTTCACAATTTTAAGCGTAGCAATCGATAGAGTTCGAAAAACTGAGTGAAACTGGGTCGCAAAGTAATTTTTACCATAATGACGCTTACACTCAGAGCCCAGAGGTACTCGTACCATGAATGCGTTAACTTATTCAGGGGCTCCTTTTCTTTCTTCAAAAACGCGTTAAGAATCAAATTGTTTAAGTTACAGCTTGTATCGTAAGTGTGTACTGTGTCCTGGATAATTTAATAATATATAAAAGCCAAAAGGCTGTAAATAGGCCTTATTAACAATTATTATTAAGGTCGCAACATTTATTAATATCAATTGCTTCTTTTCCGCAGGTCGAATTACTAATACGGATGATAGTAGATTTTTAAGTCCACCTTACCATCACAACATTCGTATATATTACAAACGTAAAGACACGTTTTACTGTTTTTAGCCTTGTTATCACCAAAAACCGTAATGTGAATTTAAAGCTTTTTCTAGTCAAATTAAATATTATTAATTTAATATACTAGGTATATTCTTTCACTTATTGAACGTCAAGTTCTACCAGCCATTCGCGAAAAATATCTGAGGAGAATGGAAGCAAAATCATGTTTGACTATATGTATGTATATGTTATATAATTAGCATATTTATTACTTCCTTGTAATTATAAACAACATAATAACTAGACATTACTCATTATACTGTCAAGCTATAATTGTAAATACAACGTCGCTTCATTAACTTGAAACCTAAGACTAGACTAGACATCATAATAGTTAACTAAAATAATTAAGTTATCATTAGAAACTCGTAAAAGAGCCAATGAGCCTCGCCCGAGATTTATTTATAAACAACGCATCTAATACCGTCTGTTGATATAAATAGTTTGGCCAAATTATGCCAGTGGACATTTATCAAGAGTTCATACCTCCGCGCAGGCGCATCCGCCGGTATTTATCACAGAGCAGTAAGGTTCAACGTTGGCTGGCAGATCAGCAATGTTCCGAACGCGAGATGGACGGGCTTCGAGTGATCCGGTATTAACAAGACGTATGGGCGCGAATGTGAAACTAAAATAATACACGTTGCTCTCTTATTGTTCATCCTCTGAAATTCGGTGGTGATTAGGAACGAGACATGTTCGTGCATTACTCCGAGTGATTGATTGCTTAAAGACAAATTTATGCAAGTTTTTTTTTTATATTTATGCTTAAATTACTTGCATTTTCGCTGGCAATCAAACTTTAAATAACTAGTAGTGAAAAAGAGCTTTATTTATTTATTGTTATGGTAACACTATTAGTGTACATTAATGCTGTACTAGCATTCTGTGCCATTCAATTCAAGGAAACAAGAGATATTATACGTGGGTGCAAAAATAACAAAATAGAACATATTTTTGTTTATTCTACGAAGTGGCTAGTTGAGGGCGACGTTCACGTGATGGTAAGCGATACGCCTGCCCATAACAACATGCTGCTAGTTAGAATGGTGTAGACAGCAACTCGTGCTCGTCGCCTTGGTACATAAGAAGTTAAGCTTCGTTACCGCAGTAATTTCACTAGCTATAACGCCCATAACACCAGAACACAGTAACACATACTATTGTTTGTTGCCGCGGTGGTACCTACCTAGACGGTTTCCGGCAGCAAAGACATACCGTACCACTAATAGTTTAACATAAGAATTGTTAGCAATTTTGATTAAGAAAGAAGGGAGCTCGATAATGAGCACAATTTTTTATTGAAACGAGTAAAATTTATGAGAGTGTTTTATACCTATTCCTCTGGCGCAGCGACCCAAAGTGAGTCTTGGCCTCCGAAACAAGAGAGCGCAAGCGTTGTCCGTCGTGCACTGCCTCTCGCCAGTCCACTACTTGAAGCTCGTGGTGGTCGTGCTCTACGGCATCCTTTCAGCGGTATTTCGGCCGGCCGACAGGTCGGAGCCCAATCGGGGTACCGAGAAACGCCTTTTTGACTCTACGATTGTCTCCCATTCTTAGCAAGTAGCCCATACAGCGAAGTCTGTAGAATTTGTGTTCCCCTATGATGTTCGAATCGCCAACCAGCCTCTCGATTTCGATATTGCGTCGGGCTCGCCACCTACCGTCCTCTCTCTGGGTCGGGCTGAAGTCCTACGCATGATTTTCCTCTCGGTAATCAGGAGTTGCTTCTCTTCTCTAAGTACTGTCCAGGTGTTATAACCGTACATCAGGATCGGCCTTATCTTATCTTTTATAGGAATGTGTTTTGTATGTTATATATTTTGGATCCATCAAAGAAAATAAAAAACAAGTTAAATCTTACATATATTTGATGATATTTACTCTTTCCTAGTGTAGAGAAATTAATAAATCACTCCACCACTGGAATCATTGATTTATCACCATTAGTGAAAGATCAATTCATCGACAAACACTAAAAATGTCGCTTCCACAAATGACCATCGTTTGTCAACATCTCTCTTAACTGTTACTCGTTCGGTTAAACATTGAAAGATAATCTTAACCCTGTATAAGTTAATGCGCGTTGTCCAATGAAGATTAATCTGTATGGATAGAAAGTCGCTTAAAGCACTTCGTACCATGAAGATTTGGAGAATCATTACGATTAAGATATTTAATCTTAAAACTGATTCTGTAATAGTCGTGGTGGCAATGAACTCGGACATCGCAATCGGATGACGAGGGTTCTAATCCCGGCCGGCGAATGTGCACCTCTTAGGCAGTTTTTCAGTGCCCAATGTGCATATTGTTACAATTACCTTGTACTTAACGGTGAAGGAAAACATCGTGAGGAAACCCGCACACATAAAATTATCTTTGTGTGTGTGCGTGTGCGTGTGTGTGATGGCCCCAGTAAAGTGGTAACAAGCTCGCCCCCTGTTACATGGGACCTAATCTGAACCACATCTGGCGAAAAGTAAGTGTTTATTGGCATCTGGCTAATTTTACTGGGAAAAAAGGCGTGAAAGTATAAAAAAAAATCTGTAAAAAAGGGTATTGGACCTTTTTACCTAAGTATCATTTTTACAAAAACAACCACCTTAAAAAAAACTAGGCCTCCTGAAGGGTTAAAGTTTTGTAGACAGTGTTTATTACAGTTTTTTAAATGAACATCATCATAGATAATCTTAATAACCTAGAACTTTCATTTTCATCTTTCATTAAAACAAATATTTTATTAACAGAAATACTGAAACTCCTCTTCTAAAGTATGAAAAAGAATGATAGCCAAACTCAAAATAGATAGTAATTAATTTTATTTCATGTTAAATCTAATTACTCCGGTGATTTCTTTAGCTACAACACCTTTCATACCGGCACACAGTATTGTATGCAGAAATAGAAGCTGCGGTGGTACCTACCTAGACAGTCTCTAGCAATCCTACAAAGAATTCTACTACCAGAAAATTAAACTAATGCAAAAAGAAGCAGAAAAAGTAGTACAGTAAATAACTATTGTTTGTACTAGAGGAAGGCGAAACAAATTTACAGCAGCTGTGAGCTTAAGTGTTATTTGAAGCAATTAAAAAAAATATTTCACATTAAAATAAACAAAAAGGGTGAGAAATATAAAACGGCTCACATGCGCCATTACAAACCTATTACTAAGTGACCCCTATTCATTTTATTTACACCGACAGTGCAAATAGCTAACAGCAAGCGAAACCGTTTTCGCAGAGCTAAATCAGATCGTTCAGGTTATAAACCACTAACGCCGAGTGGTGGGGAGGATCTTCTTATCGCGCCTGTACACTCCCCACCGTAATAAGTTCCAGCTAAGTTTTTTTCAGCGTATTACCTCAGAGATAGGGCGCGACGGCGTGTACTCTAAACGTCAGGAGCGAGCGTTCTGTAATATCAACCAGTAAATAACAGTTATGTAGTAACTAAAAATGGAAAACGTATAAGATTTTTTTTAATCAATTAAGTTAATAGATGAGCTAAACGTTCTCCAGATGGTAAGTAATACCCCTGCTCTTAACAACGTGGCATTAGTTTGGCTGATAGATAGTGCACTGCAATGCGCTTGTCGCTCGAGACATAAAATGTTGAGTCTTGTTACCCCATTAATTAATTACACTTAGGTACAGCGCCTTTCAATTTGGCACACAGTAATGTTTGCACACTATTGTTTGACGGCAGAAATAGGCGCTGCGGTTACATCTCTACCTAGACGGTCTCCGGTAATTGATACCAACCACGAAGGTATTATATAACAGCTGACAATGTGACTCTTACAAAATTAGATAACAACGGAACTCATTTCTGCCGGCATGCGTTCGCGTAGTTGAAGGCTTATCGTATTTGTACACTGTAAGTTATTTATTTATGTTTAAACTTGATATGTTGGTAAGTTATGTCTGAGCTTCCATTGCAGCGGTACATTGTTACGTACTCAAATCACACGGCGCCGTGTGGTCGGCCCTTCTTACGCAATAACGTGCGTTTTATATAGGCTAATAAAGCACTCCCTAAGCATATCTGAATAATAATCTCTCAACGACTGACTGAGAATCCGAAAGTATGCAAATATTTTGCATCCAAATTGATAGTTTATTTTTAACTATAAGGATGGAGATTTTGGGTACGATACTCTTCCAAAAATCCCAGTAAACTTCCTGCCTCAGAGTGAAAATGTAATTTTTATCGAATTGAGTACTACTCGATCTTAGTACTAATTTATACGTTAACAGAAAAAAAAATCATGTTATAATTTGGGTATCACTTATGTACTCAATACTGCAGCTACTATTTGGCCGTAGTATTTAACCCATATCTCATTAACTATTGACAAAATATGGTGCAATGTTTATAATCTCAATTAGTACTACATTTATTGATGGGTATACCACGTATAAAGTGAACATCCTGCTCGTCTCGTCATTGTATAAAAAAAAAACTATTACCCGCTACCTATCATAGATTGAACCTCACATCAAAGCTGTCCCGCTGCATACCGCAAACGCTTCAATATATTTATCGAAACTTTTATGAAAACGGAAAAATGTTACCTAATAGTGGAAATGTTGAACTCTGCTCTCTAGCGGCGGTCAAATTTATTCACAGCTGTTCCTTGAAAAGGCTGGAAGGGTTAATGGTACAAGAGAATAGCGTTTCTATTTAAATATCAAAAAAGACAATTTCGTATGAAGAAACAATGTCAAGTATAGCCTCAACGTATACTTATTTCAATGTCAAAGAATATCAGACTTTTCGTAAATAAGGCTAGTTAAGTAAAACGAGTAAACTGAACAGAATTAGATAAGAATCTAACATCCGCAAACTTGATTCTAATCCATCCGTTGGACAATCTGACACACATATTTTTAGTGTTCAAAGGTTTCCGACACTAAAGAGTTACTTGTCGTAAAACAATCAAAAGACGCCTTTTTTGTTTTTGTTTGTTAAGTAGGAAAATTGTAAAGGTCGCAAAGTACTAAGGTTATTCTTTTCATAATTTTTTTTGTTATGACAACATCACTGCTGCTTTATTAATATACCGGAAATCGCCTAGGGCAGCGGTCGCTAAAATGGTCGTGCGAAGATCCACTTGGATTACTTACTCATCTCGTTAAGTTTTAAGATGCATTTAAAAATAATTAAATTCATAACAAAATGTTTTATTATGGTTACCTAATAAAGCTTTTATAACTTTGGTTAAAATTAACAGTTTCATTTTATTAAATGACACTGTATATATTCTTTGATTACTTTTTTTTAAATATATTTAACACCTTAAAGATCCTACTAGTGGTACGCGAGATATAAGTAATGAATTTACTGGTCCGAGAGGTTAAAAATTTGGCAATCACAAATCTAGGGACGGATAACATTGTATCTATTTCATCACCCTTAGAACCTTTAATTTTTTTTTTATTAATTATGATACCAATGTATAGTTATGAAAAAGTCGTAGAGTTAGTAGAAAGGCAACATGTGCTATCTCTCACTTAAGGATTAATATTTTCCAAGCGAACCTCATGCAAAACAAACATGATGCGAATGTTATAATCATTTGCATGCTCGCTAATGACGGTAGTAGCATAATAAGCAAGGGTTTGTCGTGTGCAGTGACAGGTGTAATTATGACGTCAGGCCTCACGCGTACCCACGGACAGGTTATTAGATGTGACAGCGATCAGGGATACACACGTAATCCATTATCCTTGTATAGGTATGCAACCGCAAGTCACAAGCACAAGCGAAGGAGAAAGATTGAAGGTAAATTTCACAATGTTTTATAACATTATTACACTATAATTATCAGCTAGTAAATGCTCACTGTCGAGAGTAAGACCTTTCTTAAGGATCTCTACACCGATTTGTCTTTCTTCCCTCGCATTCAATAACTCTTTGCCGCCTAATGAAACAAGTAATGAAGTGAATATGTTTCACGATTAAAATGGCAATGAGTATCCTATTAAATAAAGCAGCGGTCGTCAAACTTTTGACCACACAGCCCAGAAAGTTCATAATTTAAACCCCGCAGACCACTAATAGGATTTTCATAGGTCTTAAACAAGTTTATATATTAAAATGTCATGTCAATGTCAAAGAACTTAAGATGTATATAGTTCATAAAATAAAAGTATTAATTGTAAGCAAATTTAAGCCTTATTAATAAACCACTAAAAATAGAGAAAAGTAACATTGTTTCAATGTATTAACAATAAAATATTAACTTAACGTGCGTCTAGTTAACTACTCATATCTAGTTGTGTAAATACAAATAAAATCATAAATAGACATCATCATCATCTTCAGCCGATAGACGTCCACAGCTGGACACAGGTCATAAATAGAAATATTGAAGTACAATTTGCATTGCTATTGTTACTGACAAGGTGTTTTATAAACAGCCCATCTTTTCTTATTAAGAATGTATGTCACGATGAACCGCTGTAATATTAACTACAATATTTCCTGTATATAAAGTCACTACACACACATCGCCAGACGAAACATAGAGACGAGTAAAATGTTCACCTGAACTAAGCTACTTAAAATGATATACACAGCACCGCATTAGGTTCGTCGCTTTAAGACGTAAGATGTTAAGTCTCGTTACACCAGTCATTTTACTAGCTACAACGCCTTTCAAATTAGAACATATTAATGTTTATGCACTACGTTTTGCGGCTAGGATAGCAGCTGCGATGGTATATACCTAGAGGGTCTCCGGCAACGGAGACCTACCACAGTAAGCAACATATTATAAAAGAGAAAAGTGTAGCAGTGAAGGACTATAGGTCAAAATAATTCTGATGATGATATAATCCTTTACGGGGAGTGTAGATAACTTGGGTAGTGAAATTACTGGGGTAACGAGACTGAACATCTTATGTGTCAAGGCGACGAGTTCAATGTGGCGCTGTGTGTAACAACCTAACTAGTGTCGTTGTGGGTGTGAGTATCATTTACCATTGGTAAACGTTCCTCGTAATCGCTGGGAGCCACTGGATCCAAACAACGCAAGACCGTGGATTGTAGAACACAATACAAGAGACCTATGTCCAGCAGTGGACGTCCATCGGTTGAAATGATGATGATGAAACGTTCCTCTCGTCTCATCGCTTCGTAGTATAAAAAAAATAGTACATAACTAATTTTGGACCTCTTTAATCGTGAACACATCGCTCGAAGAACTGACAGTCGATGGGGCAGCAAGGTCAACGAATGTCGACCGCGTACCGGAAGACGCAGTGTTGATATGCCCTCCATTAAATGGTCCGATGATCTGAGGCCTATGTCCAGCAGTGGACGTCTGTCGGCTGATGTTGACGATGAACCAATTTCGAGGGTCATATCAAAACACTTATCCGTCGGCCGCAATATCGCGAATGCGTTGAGCTATAAAAACGATTAATATATTCATCCGGCCGTCCGTCGCGTCGCGTTTAACGGCGTGTTACGTTTAATAGCGCGCATAAATTTCGATGGAAACGTTAACTTGGCGATATGACGGGATGTAATGACTCAGCGGGACGAATTGTGGGGAAGGGAAGATGAAAGGGGTCCGCTTGGCGGCGAGAAATCGCGGTTGGACACATATCGACGGCCAAAGGAGTGTTGAAAAGCTTCCTCCGTATACGCACACGTTCGCAATTAGTGTGGACATCATACCACGCACTTTAGGATATTCATTTCAATTACAGCTTAAAAGCTACAGTAGTATTTTAAGACCTGACTGATGAGATAAATTATTAGATTTTTTTATTATTCCTAATATAATAATAGAAATAATTTATAATTAACACCCCCATAATTGCCTGTCGAGAAAGAATTTTGTGAAAATTTTTTTTTGATCATATGTAAACGGCAAAAGAAATATCTATACCAAATTTTAAGTGTCTAATAGTTTCCGCGGTCTCGCGATGACTCAATGGAAATCTGGATATTTCTTTTATATATATTCAGATCATTGTAATGACTCTACATAGATCTCTACTGTTGAGTCTGCTAATTCTAATATTCCTCTACTCCTCTGATTAGATGTATATTTGACCAAGTACTGTTTGTAGTAATAGTACGCGTCTTTTAATGTTAACGTGAATGGTTATAAGGGTAGAGGAAGACCGAAGAAAGTGTGGATGGATTGTCTGAAAGATGACATGTGTAAGAAGAGTGTGAATTCAGATATGACGGCTGATAAAGGGATATGGAAGAGAAGTACGTGAAGTAAGAAGAACTGTGCCGACCCAACATAACTGGGAAAAGGGCAGGAGGAAGAAGAAGAGTACGCGACTTTTAATTATAATGACGCAACAATTAGAATATTTACACTACACTACGCTGTATTGATTTACTTGCAAACTTGAAGTAAAAGTTTGAAACAGTAATTTCACCGTTGACAGCAACCCTAACAATTCGAAACGGTACCGTAGGTTGAGGTGGTACTTAATTAGAAAATATTACATATCTAAATGTATTCTCACATAACGTGTATCCTTAAATAATTTGTTATGCTGTGGCAACCCCAAACGCGACATATTTAAAATATTTTAGTCGACGGTTTCAGCGTCCGTTTATTTTAGTCAAAGCGCCTATAATTAAAGTGTAAAGGCCGCCAAAAAAATTTTGACATTTTTGACATGGCAACGTTTAATATACTGACTGTGGACAATCTCAGTTTGAAAGACACGAAAACTACCAAACTAACAAAGATCATTTTAATAAGATATTGGTGGTTAACTTAATTCTTTATGGATTTGGTGATTAATTTGCGATTGAGTGAAGTTGGTCAAACATTATATTTTCATGCTTCGTACATATATTAGGCATAGAATATAATGGATTTTCATGTATTATATTTTTTGATCATAAATATACTTACTCCACTAGCACATGCATCCAATGTTTTTTTCCCGCAGTACTATAAGTAGAGATTAATCTATAGTATTTTGTTAAGATAAATCGTGCTCGAGTATCCATTTTCGTCAGCAGGGAATATCTTATATATAACATAAAAAAAACCTCTTTTTCCCCGTAGCCGAATTAACCTTCAAGAATAATTTTCGTAATAAAATTGTCATTAGCAACCACACCGATCCGAGATGAGAGGGCTTTCGGCCCACAATCTTGTCTCGTATCCGAAGACACTTATCTTATAGATCTAGGACAAGTTTACTTTCGCTATGAACTAACAAAAGTGACCAGATTCACTGTTACATTTCACTGTTTTTTTTTTTCTATTTACATTTGGAATACAGAGATAAACAAACATTTACATTTACTATTCCTTTACAAACAACGTACATGAGTATATATACATTATTGGTATAAATATAAAACTCATTTCAGGCATCAACACTACGAAAGATCAAAATTTTTTTTTAAGTGGAATTTCTATATTGGCTACCCATTTGCTACAGAACCAACGAAAATATTACGCTGAAAACTTACCTATAAAAATCTCATATCTCTTTTTCATATTTAATAAAAATTACTAAAACTTTCTGTACTTGAGGTCATCTTAAGAAGTACCAAACATCGCCCAAATTAAAAGAGATAGGAAATATCGCTGTAAATTTTTCTATAATGCATATTATATACAAGTCCTGTTATCCTCACTTAGGCCTCCCCGTGAGATAAGAGATCAAAGGTAAACTCCCTACCACCGCATCGTGTCGCCGGTCTTCCCTAAGTGTATATCAAAGGAGCCGACCAATGATCAGTTTAATAATTCACTTTGATGTGTACTCTTGGACGACTTCAGGGAGATCTATGCCGCTCTTTATACACTTGAAAAAGCTTGGATTGAAACAATTCTTTTTTAAGGAATAAAACTCGCTTATACATTCATAAACGCCAATGGCGTAAGGATTAGATCGCTCTTGAGAGAGTAGTATTACGTACGTAATTCAAAACAACGATTCAACTAAATTTAAGGTCAAATTTAAAAACCAATGGCACAGCAATGTCGCAACCGTTTTGAGTATCGTATTGAAAACAAGAAGAAAGTAAATCATAACCATTCCCGACATTTGACACAGCTACGACGTCGCATTTATATGTACACATACACATCACAAAGTAAATGAAAAACGATAATACACAGTCCATTTGACGTTCCCACTGCTGGAACTCGAGAACTTCTCTCATGAGGAGAGTATCAAGACACTATCAACCACGCTGGCCAAGTGTAGTTTTTTTTTTTTACTATTTATTTAAGCGACGATATAATCGAGACGTTCACTTGTTGGTAAGCGATACGCTCACCTACAACAACGTGGCCCAACATTGCGCTCGTCGCCTGAGATGTAAGATGTTGAATCTCGTTGCCCAAGTAATTATACTAGATATAATGCTCTCCAAACGGGAACACAATAACGTCTGTTTGGTGGTAGAAATAGACGCCGCGGTGGTAAATATATAGACGGTCTTTGGCAACAGTGGCAGGTCACCAGTTTGATAGATTTAACATAGCCATGTTAGAAGTCGGGTCATACAAAAAATACATTTTCTTAAAATGGTTTTCTTCCTCGTACATTCACGATCAAGCAAGTGTGGCTTAAACCGGCGCATGCTTAAATCGCATTGTGAGCGCGCAGACAAAGAAACACGCAATGAAATTACAACATTCATCTTTACGAAAAATACGATGAAGTGGAAACAATCGCAGTACGAGAGTCGTTTGTGGAAACAACCTAAACACCAGTACAGTTAATATTTGAGCGGTGATCAATTAAACCCGGTGACACGAGCGGCGACAGTCGCGTGAACGATGCGTTTGTTTCGCTGAAATAATGCGAATAGTTTGACGTTTCACATTTTTACACTGCTGTGCTTTAATAATTCAGTGTCCACCTCGAGACCACCAGAGATAAACTCGTGTAGATACATTGCGAAAAAGAAAAAAACGACGGGCCTTTTTTATGCAGTGTTGATGTGGAAAAATGACATTTCATAAAGCCGCAAGAACAGGGCTTTTTCCTGATAGTATCATGTAATACGTTAACTGGTGGTAGGTCTCTGATATCGTAAAACGTCTGAGTAGGTATCACCGCAGCATTCTATATCTACCGCCAACGAGTAGTGCGTAAACATTACTGTGTTGCGGTTTCAAAGTAGGAAGTTAAGTTACTGGAGAAATATTTTTTTTACACTGCGAAGCAATGGGATGAAAAGGACGTTCACCTGATGGTAAGTGATACGCAAGCCCATAACAACGTGGCGCAAGTTAGAATGGTATACACTGTACTACACTGTGCTCGTGCTCTTAAGACATAAGATGTTAATTCTAGTTTCTCGTTGCTTGTCGGCTTCAATAGGTGCTGCGGTGGTACCTACCTGGACGGTGTCCGGACAACAGTATATAGTAATATCGTACTTTGAGTATACAATATACGCCTAAATAAAATTGTTAAAAATTCAAACACAAACAGATATAATTAATAAAATCAAATTATGTAGAATATGATAATTTAAATATGGTGTGTGTGTGCGGCGGCAGGAAAAGAGGAATATGAAAAAAAATTATAGGGCAACAATATTGGAGAGATATTCACAGGCGACGAGGATAACGTAGTGCAGTGTGTATCATCCTAACATTGTGGTGCTATGTTATGGGCAGGTGCATCAACAACAATAATCGTCGCTTCGTCCAATAAAAGAAATGTCAACCATTTATAACTCTCACAGAAGGACAAATAATGCGGTTGAACCAAAGAACCTAGTTTTAGGTATTGTTAAGCTCTTCATTTCATTTATTCATTATCATCCTATGGCCTCAAGATGGGGGAAAGGGCGTCCACAAAGAGTCTCGATCGCGTTCGGTCTCGGGCTTCACTCTTATTCTCATTCCACGTCTTCCCGATCTTCTTCGCCTTATTTGCTACTGTCTGGCACCATGTCTGTCTGGAGCGACCACGCTTGCGTTTTCCTTGTATATTCCAATCAAGCTCCTGCTTGGGAATATAGTTGAGATCTCTTCGTAAAGTATAGCCAATCCACTTCCATTTGCCACGCCCGATTTGTAAATCGATTGGAGAATCGCGGCAGAGCTCCAGGAGATTTTCATTGGAGATTCTCACGGCCCAGTAAATAGCGAGAATTCGCCGAAGACAGCGTTTTACGAACGTTTAAATCTTCATAATACGCTAAAACAACGATCGATAACATTTTTACAACATAGAGAAATACATAATTTAGATCATGCGGAACACTAATAGGATTTTTTAAGTATTAAATATATTGTGGGTTTTCTTGGGAGAGGCCTATGACAAACACTGGCCTACTGCAGGCTATTAATGATGAAATATATTCATAAAAAATATCTAAGAAAATGCACCTAGTTAATAAAATGAAACTATTAATTACTACAACCCAATTATGAAAGCTTTATTAATATACCATAATGAAACGTGATATGTGTATATTATACGTAATTCTGCGGACCGGCGAAATTTTCATGAGGACCACCACTTCGTCGTGCGCCGGACTGAAGCACTCATAATATATTAAGATAAATCTCGGGAATAATAATAACTTCGGAAATCCGAAAATCATTATCATTGTCAGTATAAAAAAGGAGTTTAATAAAAATTGATACAAGTTGACTGGTTGTCAAAATGCTGCCTACACATTTACAATGTCGCAACATCCGAACGAACGCCGCTCGGGGACAATTTGGCAATCAATCACCCGGTTGCTAATCTCCACATAATGAGAGTTAGGTTAGTCGGTGTTTTTTGACAAATGTCTATCAACCCTCCCCCGCCTACCGCCGTCCTAAACCCCCACTCCGGTTAATTTTATATTGTAATAAACTTAAAAGCGTCGCAAACAGGTCGTAACCTTCGTGTTGACAGCCGTTATGAAAATTAATGATTAGTTAATGACACCGTTTCACTGTGTATATCTTAACTAAGGCGCCTTAAAAATTTTGTATTGTAACCCCATTTATCGCAATAACTCCCAGGCCTAACGGTTAGAGCATGCGGCTTTCATTCCGAAGGTCGCGGGTTCTAATCTCGGCATGTACTGATTACTTTAATATTTAAGTTATGTACATTTGTGAACTTAAGTAACAACAGCGAAATACAAACGGTGAAGGAAAACATCGCGAGGAAAACTGCATATGAGTTAGAATTTATTGTAAGGTGTGTGTGTGTGAAGTCGTCAATCCGGATTTGGCCCGCGTGGTGATTGTGGCCCATCGCCCTCATATTGAGGGTACGCTTGTGTCCCAACAGTGGGGACGTAAATTGGCTGTTGAAACCTCATTCCCCTATTCGCAGAATACAACTATATATTTACTAAGATGTAATAAGTAGTTTCACCATCTGTGATTCAACTTTTCATGATTATTAAAAGATGGTTAATGCTGGATTCATTCATAACCTTTTAGTCTATATCAATAAGTATCAAAGTAACAGGTTTTCAAAGGTTCAAATTAATACTTTTTTTCTATTTATTATAACGCCAAAAATTTGTTTCGGAAAGAGTTTAAGTATTTTTTTTTAACATCATAATGTTTTATTTCATTAAGCGATGAAACAAAGGAGACGTTCGCCTGATAGTAATGCTCCCGCCCATAACAACGTGGTGCTAATAAGAATGATGTATACACCAACAAATTCTGCTTGTCGCTTTGGGAAATAGCCTGCTGTTGCTACTCCAATAATTTTACTAGCTACAACGCTCTTTAATCTAAAACAGAGTAATAACAAACATACAAATAACAATAACAAACAGGGGAATATGATGGTACCTACCCAAACGATCTTCGGCAACAGAGAACCAACAACAACGAATTACATTTATAACGCAGGATATTTTAATATTAATGATTAGTATGTTTACTATTATGTATAACCCTTGGATTCCACGCTTAGAATGTAGTTAAGTAGGAACCAAGCACTGTATCGATATTGCGAGGAAATGATCCAAGCTTTACCTTATGGTTTGTTTTTATTTCCAGCATGTTCAGCTTACAAACGAATGTGACATATGCACCCTGCTGGACATTAAAATTAAAAACGATATGAAATGACGATGATAATGATCTTAGATTTGATTAAATGAAGTAATTGTTTCTAAATGTATTTATACTAAACTGTTTCCCCCACATTTGAGGCCTTAATCGTATACCTCAGCAGAACGGACCCTCGCATAGCGTGCCGGTAGCCTATGTTAAAACAAATTGTCGATTTCCCGCAACAAACACCCTTTCATTTTGTAACACTAAATACCAATTTACTACACGTAGATGGGTTTATTTCCCATGTTATGTAAATAGAAGCTATGAAAACATCCACACGTTTGCACATAATTCATTTCCTATACCGCACCAACGTTATCTTATGATACCATGTATTTATATTGTACCTTCTTCTTAAAGTGCCATCTTCTTTCGAAGGCCAGTGGCCGTTAACACAATCTGGACTTTCGATAACGCAGCCCTGAAATCTGAACAGGTGCTTTTTCCAAATCATTGGGGTAGGTTATATTTTTATGTTATTATATCTGTATATACTAATATCGGTAAAAGGAATATTCCTACCAAATTTCGAATCTCCTGACCTCATGGTTCCAAGGATATCGTAAACACTCCCTACATAGCTGGAAAACTTACATATATAGATCATTATCATCGTCGGCCGATAGACGTCCACTGCTGGACAAAGGCCTCTTCCAACGATCCCCAGGTTTGTAGAGGTTCGTGAGGGAATTTGGGCCATTTCCTACGAAGCCGGCCCAATGTGGGTTGGTGGGAGCCAGAGCCACGTTTGTTGATTAGCAAGGTGCACCATGAGCAGGTGAGGTTGGCTTGGGTCCCATGAGTTGTGCGCGACCCCTTACATATATAGATAGATTACACTAATCACAATTGTTCTCAACTAATACATATGAAAGGATTTATGTATAATACATTGAATAAGTAAAATTTGACAGTCGTAGTAAATTAGATAGGATTTAGTTATTTTTTTATTAGCAAACACTTAAAGATAGCGCGTAAAATTATTTTCATAATTTAAAACAACATATTAAAAATTATGTTGTTTTCGACGTTTTATTGAATAAATGTCGAAAAACCATTAACCGTTCAAAACATCCACTTCCATACGAAATACATTACTGAACGAAATTTAAATCAACTTGGAAATTTTATAAACACATAAATATTAATAAAAGCTCCATAATATGCATTGAAATGATGATCATTATTAGTAAAGCGAAATCTGTATTACTGAAAACGTTTAAATGTAGGTTGTCCTGTCCGTAAATAAATCATGTTGACTATAGATGCGTAAAATCTATAGAAAATATACGATTTAGACTGTAACAACCGAGAAGATCACGAAGCGAACTGAGATGAAAATAAAAAAAATTGTAGATGTTATTCACGAGACGATAAATCATTTATGACAACACGCAGCATCACAAATTCCGAGTGACGCGAGATGGGCGAGTGCCGCCGCTCCCGACGAGGAACATCTGTTTGTTGCGATGAACAACATAAAACATTCTGACTAATAGTTCTGATGGTGGAATGTTGTTAGAATTAGACTTTAGGCGATAATGCGAATGTAATAACATTTGTGAAGCGGCTGCAGTTTATAAAGCTATTAAATAATAAATGGATTACGATGCAAACGATGAGCTCGGAGATATAACTCTTGCGTTACACGTCATAAAATAATCCATTAGTCTAAAGCGTTTCATATCAGTTAAATTTTTTTTTTATTACAAGACGATCTACACCTGATGGTAAGGTGACTACTACCAATAATAACATGGCGCTAGTTAGAATGATATACACTGCATCACGTGCCCGTCGCCTTGATACATTTTTTTTTAATTCAATGAAGCGATGACACTTTGACCTGATTGTAAGTAATACGTTTGCCCATGGCACTAGTAAGGGTGTTATACACTGCACAATATTCTACTCATATCCTTGAGACATGAGATTTTAAATCTCATTAGCCTAGTAATTCTACTAGCTACAGCGCTTTTTAAACCGGAAAATAGCAATATTTGCACGCTACCGTTTGTCGGCTGCAATAAGAGCTGCAGTGATACATACCTACCTAGACGCTCTCCGGTAACAGAGATCTACTAGCAGTATACTTATTTAACAGGTGAATAATTCCCACAACTGGGCCTAGGCCTCCCTCAAGGATCTCCACGCTGATCGGTTCTGCGCTGTCCGAATTCAACAGCTTCCTGCAATCTTTATCAGATCGTCGGTTTACCTAATCGAGGGCCTGCCAACACTACGTATACCGGTACACAATTGCCATTGGAAGACCTTACTGCCCAATCGGTCGTCAGTCCTCCAAGCAATGTGCTCTGCCTATTGCCACTTAAGATTAAGCAATTTTTTGGGCTATGTGGGTAACCTTAGTTCTCCTGTGGATCTCTTCATTTCTTAATCGATCACGCAGCGAAACTCCGATCATAGCCCTCTCCATTGCCCTTGTGGTGACTTTGAGAACCTAATAAAACAAATTTTGTTAGTGTTTGACTAATTAGTGTTGATCCCAAAAAATGCAGTATTTATATTTAAGGGTAATTTAACTAAGACGAAGTGCAAGCAATGCTAATAAAAAGCTTATATATATATATATAAGCTGACGGATATAGAAGGTGACTTTCAACTCATCAGGTTTATTTAAAACATTTCTTCGAAGTTTAATCACAGATCTCGTATACGAATGTGTTAGTAGCGTCACTGACTTCTCACATTCACTGCCAGTAAATGTAAAAATTGGTGCCAAAAATAGTATAATGGGTTAAATGGAGATAGCGTTTATTGCGTACTCTCGTTCTTAAAAGAGTCATCATTACTGACGACATAATTAATATTATTTGTGTTTAATTGTTATATCACAGAGTTTTTGCTTTACCGATGTATCTATTATCTAACGAAGCCACGAGAGGAACCAGTCCATAGCAAAATGGCACTCGTTAGGATAACATACACAGCACCATATTATGCTTGTCGCTGTGAGACGAAAGATGTGTCTCATTACCCCAATAATTTGTACTTCTATTTTAACATATCTTTGATTGTCTATATGTACAGCTTGATTTCTAAAACTGCAACACTAATTACGTCAGGATTTTCATGAAAAATAACCGAAATATAAGGAAATTAGTAAAGATACTATATTAGAGAAGAAGAAAAGTTTTATATGAGTAAAACATATTTAGCAAAAGCACATCGCCTGAAGATCCTCGGGTATAAGGCGTTCAGACTTTATACTTCAGCGTGATTGTTTTTTTTTATAGAAAACTCACCAACAATTGCTATTAAGTATTCATATCTATCCCTGCCTTCTGCGTTATATGCTTACTAAATTATCAACATTATCATCAGCCGATAGACGTGTACTTCTGGACATAAGCCTTCTCTAAAAATTCTCTCATCGATCGGGTAGTGATTTATATGGGGGGATATGGGCTGCTTCCCACCACTCTGGCCCAGTGCGGGTTGGTGGGAGCCAGAGCCTCGTTTGTTGACTATCAAGGTGCACCACCAGCAGTTGAGATTAGTGTGGGTCCCGTGAGCTGTTATGCGAGAAAACCCTTACACTCCCACTTACGTGGCTTATTAATTTATACTATTTAAAATTAAAATATAACCGTACTTTCTATATAGAAAGTATAAAGTATGTCTTTATTATATAAAATGTTTAGAGCATTGATGATAAAACATTCATTTTATAGATAAAGGAAGTTGTAAAAACTGATTATATCAACATAACATTTTGTAAGTATGAACATAAAATGTATTAACATCAATTTATACAACATTATGAGGACGTTAGAGCATTACCTTCTGCAGTAAAGCTTAGTGGAATATTATGAATTATCTAGACAATTAGCAACCTATTATAACATTAGAGAAACCGTGGAAACCGTTTCAAGTTGTAGCGAAACATGCATTACCATTTATCCTACAAAACCAGCGAGACGTTCAACTGATTATGCGTGATACGCTTTTCCATGACAAGGTTGTGCTAGTTAGAATGATATACACAGCACCGCAATGTAGTCGTCGCATTGAGATGTGAGATCTTAATTCTCGTTACCCTAATAATGTCACTAGTTAAGTCAGCCTTCAAACCGCAACACAGTAATGTTTGCGCACTACTGATTGTCGGCTGCAATAGACGCTGCGGTGGTACCTACACCTAGACAGTCTCCGCCAACTGAGAGCTACAACCAGTAATAGCATATACAATGACTTTTCAAATACCTGTAAATATCATTTTGAACTTAGAAACTAGAAAAATCGTGGATCACACACAATTTTTTATCTCATCACATTCTATATAAGTAAGAACTTCAATTCCTTGATGTAGACCGTTGAATTGTAGAAGTATGCAACTTTTTATCAGATTTTTTTTGTATGACATTTTAGGCGAGTTTCCCTTTCTACATCTATGGTTGAAATAATTTGTGATCTTTTTTGACGCTCTACCACGAAGGTAGTAGCTAACCACTCTCACCAATCCACCGAGGGCATTCCCTTTTTATCGCTATCATATACATGAGACCTTTAGTATTCATATCTAGGCGGCACACACGTTTCATTGACTAGATAGTAGTTCTGTAATTCAATATAATCTGTATATAAAATGAGTATGTTTTTGTAAAAAATTAAAAAAATATTAAACGGAAGTTACACATCCTAATTAACGTTCTTGTTTTTCACAATACAAATTTAAAATTACTGTATACTTTATGAATGCATCAGGTTGATCCCGGAATCGAATAATGATCGGATCGAAAATTATGCTCGAGTTAGACAGAGGAAGAAATGTACCGGGATTAAAACCACCACTAAAAGAGATTAGTTGAAGACCAGGTTAGTTCACCTAATCTGAATTTGAACAAGGCACCCCATGATGATAATGATGATGATGCACACTGTTACCAAAATAAAAAGATACACATTATTTGCAATCTTGGAGATACGGGAGGGGGGGATAATAAATAATATTTGTGTATATATATATATTAAATGAAGCACAGACTTTCTATATACCATAAACAACTACATTCAAGCAACTATACTTAAACGTTCCCCAGTGTTATATTATATACTTTTTTTACGTTAAAGCCACACGCTACACTTGCTACCGTCTAGACAGCAGCACCACATCGTCTTGCTAAGACGTCGCTGTATCTGTTTTGATAATACCATCTATGTGACTCATTACACTTCGCATTACAAATTAAACGCATTGCGATGTTGAGAGCCGTCTCTGATTGATTGTAACACGTTAGAAATAATACGTCCGCGACATTTGATTAAGTTTATAAATGCTTAATTAGCCCACTACACATTAGATAGAAACTAATCGGCTGTACAATGGAAAAATTTACAAAGAAACGATATATATATATATATATTAAATCGTGATCCGACACGATTAAGCCATTAGTATAACGATTTAAAAACGGCATGCTAATCTAATACTATAGACTCGTATCGGACACTTAACTGCTTCCTTGAATAGTTAAAGTAATGTCAATAACCAAAACTAGTATCAATTTTTTTTTTACATTTTCCACACAATTATATATACCGTAATATAAATCTATCATTAAACTTCTTGTTATGTGGTAATTAATAGAAACAATTGTCCTTTGCATACTGCTTAATTGATTATTATCGAAAAACCAAGAAATTGGTAATTGTTTCCGTGATACAGCGGTTAATTACTAGGTAACGCGGAAGGTAGTAGTAAATTTTTTTTCAAACCCTCCTGCTAACTACCACCATTCTGTAAATAGTCATAACAATATTGATGTGCATTAGCTGTGTAAATATGTGAGCTAGAGTCCGAGCGAGCAAGTTTTATTGTAATAGATAAAAAAACATTCATCGTGTATATTACTTTTACGTATGTCTACGAATTTAACAATATACGAAGCGCCTTTAACATTAGTATAGTTTATGTTGTTTAATGAATTTTAAACGGCTCGCCTCAGCGCGGAGCACCACTACAAGGGCACTAGCGGCGAACTAAATTGTATTTCACTTCCAGAAGTTTCTGCGAAGCGGCCATACGAGTGTCATTCAACAGGCGCGTCCTCGTATTGAACGATTTTTAGCAAAAACATTTTTTTATTCACATAAAGAGAATATTCTCCAACCATAAAACGTCAGACGCATAAGCAAACAATATTGGCACAGATATTACAAATTGGATTTTTTTGATATCGTCTCTATAGAAAAGTTGCGTTAATTAAATTGATTTTAATATTTGTATTATTTAGACGGCTTCCAAAGAGAAACACTAATTTTTTTACAATTTTGATTAATAAAAAGGTATAAGCTATAGCAGTATCAGAAGCGTGTACTTCGTAAAGGCAATTAAGCACTGCATACCGTCTCGTTAAACCTATCTGAATAATATTCTGTCAAATGACTCTAAAGTAACTACTAAATTAAAATTGGCAAGTTTAATTTTAACTTTAAATAAGCACAAAGATCGGTGTGTATACTCCATACGAAACCTCTGTGGATGCGTATAAGTAGAAAACTAATATGATTTTTTGATAAATGCATACAAAAGAGATTTCATAGAGAAATAATATAATACTATGTGAACCCATTCCATAGATTTGACTGAAATTATGCCAAAATGGTGGATTATACAACACATGAAACTGTTTATACGCAGCAAGTGTTTAACATCTCATATAGCAATTACAACATATACACACGCATCCCCTTATACAGTACAACTGGGGCTATCTATACGCTAGCACACAAACCCTGTCTGTATTTATTTTTATTATTTTGTAGAAAGCTAAACATATATTGCTAACACATTTTTAAGCACTGTATATTCAGATAAAGAACCTATGATAACAAGCATGATGTACCATTAAATGACGTGTAAGATATTTATCAATGAGATAAAGTTTCATTAATAAATATCTTAAAAATATTCAAGAAATACGTTAAGTAGATGCTGTGAGCAATATACGGTATTCAATAAATCCCCCCTAAAAGCTATTTCGTAATTTTGTTACTGAGGCGAAGACAATTTTATTAAACGTTCTAAAAGCAATATGGAAGGGAATCGAGATCGTGACCCAGTGATTCTGATTCAAATGAGGGGGAATATCAGAAGCCGGTTTGCATAATCCAATGCCAAACGTTTGCGTAAACAGATCTAACTGTCTGTTCCTGAGTTTGCTTGTTTATTATTAATACACCTTAGGTACAAGACTGGAGGTGTAACGCTGTTGAATATGCATGAAGATCAGATTTATTATGCTGTACCTAAAACCGATCAGACGGCGACACGGCGACTCTTGAATGGTTAACTTAAAACTGCTCCCGGAGCGACAACACCTTTAGATTACACTATAAAATTTGGAAGGTGAACACAATTTTAAAAAAGAAAAGAAAAGAAAACTACTTCATCCCTAAAGATAGAACAATGTTAAAGAACAACTTTATTGCTGTTAATAACGTTGTCAAAGTACACTTTGCAAATGGCAAAAAAATCTAGTAGAACTCCCGGTTATTTTAATTTCTAATTACAGCTGGGTAAATTAAACGAGAATGAGTAAAAAAAAATTAATAATTAAAATGAACATCAATTAAAAATCTTGGTCATAAGAATCAAACCGATGTGGAGATCTTTGTTAAATGGGCTTTTACAGTGTAAGCCGTTGGTAATAAGTACGCTTTAGTGGAAAAATATTAATAAAATGTCCTTGTATACAAATGAAGAGAATTTTAGAATTATATTAGACAGGTAGAAATTACTGGGTTAACGAGCCCTAATCATTTCCGTCTTAAAAGGGCGAGCACTAAGTGGTGCTGTGTACACAATTAACTAGTGTTACGTTGTTATGGGCGGGTTTATCATTTACCATCAGGTGAACGTCTCGCTCGTGTCGACATTGATTCGAATTAAAAAAAAGAATCGCTACAAATTTGTACCTTGAGAAGAGATTGGTTTAGGAACAAAATTAAACTAAACGAACTTAAACGAAATTGCGGCTCCAATCGGATCCTTTAAGGCTTACGTGGAATTACCGGAAAGTCCAATATCCTCTTACAAATGGACAAAAGATAAATACAGCGATTAATTCGTTTTATGACCGTTCCGATCGCTCATTTCGTCCATAACAATAATGGAAAGTAATAAAAAAAAATTATTGTTAGCAATTTTGTTTACACAAACACAGTGTACGTTTTGTTAAAAGGAAACGAAATAAATGCTCAATTTTTCTTCCCTATACTGCCATTAGGCGAAGTGTATGACTAAAATTTGTATAAATTCATGATGATCATTTTTGTTGACTCTGTAGCACACCGGCTCACCGCTTTGCTCTCTAATAAGGAGATCTGTAATTCGAATCTGAGAATATGCAAGTAGCAGCACGGTTTACGTAATTGTCTGTTTTCCTCCTATAGTCCACCTACAAGATTTATTTCATATATTAATTATATAAAACCATTTTGTAATTTATTTAATATATATTCAAAAGCACCTATTGACTGAGGGTTCGTCTATCATAAATGATCATGTCATTTCAACACATTTCACACAGCTGTTACAACAGTGGTGCAACGTAAATAATATTGATCCAATCCAATTGTTATTTTCATTGTTAACACAAAATGTACCACATTCAATAGCAACAAAGTTTAAAATCGTTAAACGTGCAATCCCCATAATGGTTACATGAGATTGTTTCACATTGCCTACTGATCCGATGGGATACAACTGGAATGGAATTTTACAATAGTACAACAACTATAATAACACTAACACGCGAATACCGTAACGTTTATGTTTCTGTTTCTATAAGCAATACTCAAAACACGAGGCTTACGAACCGAAGCCCGGCACCGATCAGTACGCACTATTGAGGAACCATCCTTTAAATCTAAAATCATGGATCACGTAATATTAATACGAAAATTAATAAATTTTTTTGCTTTATGTATTCCGATGTGAACACGAGCAGTCACATATACGATCAATACCATTGTGGTTTTAATCCCATGTAATTCAGAAACCTCAAAAACCATAGTGTCTTTCGAAGATTTTACTTCGTTGAATATGGCAAATCTTAGATGTTGTCCAAATGTAAAGATTATAAAAAGTAATCGCATAATACTGAGACTATAAGATGTATGGTACACCGGAAGAAATGGGCGAAATTACCTGTTGTTTAACTACTTAGAAACCAAAGTTCTTCCGAGATAAAAACAAATCGCCATGAAAATCAATATATTATAGTTAACACAAAACCAACATAGTGGGAAGAAAACTTGTCACTTTTACATTTTCAATAATAACAATAGATTTTGTTAATTTAAAGCGATTAGAGATATTGATACATTCTATGATAACAGAATTGTTTGTAACAATTTATCAAATCTTTATACTAATCAAAGTGTTTTTTTAAAGATTGTTTACGTAGTGCCCATGGACAAAGAAAAATAGGGAATTCTTAAAAAAATTTTAACCAACGAAACTAATACATCATGGTCAGAAAAACTTTGTCAGTGTAAGATTAAGAAGTTTAAAATTAATTCTTTAAAACATGGCCACCCCAATTGCTACATAAATAATCCATAGCAAATCCATTGCGGGTTCCGCAGCAATAACTCTGATCGCGCATCGATCTATTACTTAAATAGAAAACAGTCGAAATAAAACATCAGTGAGCTATACGATTTTGTTGTTTCAATATTTGAGCAATACCACTGCCACTTTTCTCACGTTCTGTTGGCTCCAGTTAATTGGTAAATCCGCTGCAGACGGACTCGGGGAATACTTCATCTTATTCAACTAAGTCTTGAAGACGGCCACGTTTGTTACGATCAGTTGGAACAGTCTTGAAAATCCGTGTGGATAAATACCAACGTTATTTGTAATGTGACGGCGAATTCTCTCTCTGATATTTTTACACCAACACATTGTAGAACATTTAAAAAAGCACAGAAAGTGTGCATTATTATAAAGTATTGAATAACACACCTACGTGTATAAATTAATCGCGCGTCACTAATTAATTAGCAAAATCGATAAAATTGTACATTATCAAAATTGTCAAGTGCTAATCGGCGCATGGTGTTCCTCTAAGGCGCAGCGGCGATCGCTAGACTTGCAATATGGAACTTTCTAAATCGATTCCGATTCGATACATTGTGAATTTTTCAAATCCACCTGGTTAACTAAAACTGCTATAACATCGCTACGTTCCAGTTGTCAACATGATGATCAAACAGCTGATAGACCTCCACCGGTCCGGCGCTACCCACATCCAGCAGCTTCCCGCGACCTTGAGTCCGATGAAGGGGTCATATGGATCATTTCCCAACACGCTGGCCCAATGCGGGTCGGTGGGAGTCAGAGCCTTGTTTGTTAATTAGTAGGGTGAACCACGAGCAGGTAAAGTTGGCTTGGATCCCGTAAGCTATTGTGTGGGACCCCTTACACCCAGTTATTGACATATGAGAACTAAAACATAGAGCGCACACTTCAGCAGATTTGGCCTCATTGTCATTTCGGATGAAGTTAAATTTTGGTTAATCGTAATTTCATTACACTTATGTCCGAAAGTGGTCGTCCATCGGATGGGATGATAAAGTTGTAAGTCCATAGTTGTAAAAAAATCAAAATTTTTTAATCTCTCCTTTTCTAAAAACTGAATTCGAATATCGTAAGTTACCATATATATGTGATATTTGTAATATGCTAATAAAGGCTTTCTATCTAGGTTAGGTATGTATACCTAGTGGTAAAGGTTACATTATATATTTAATGCTGAAAGTACTAAATCTGCTATCCATCAACAAGAGAAACCATTTTAAAATTTAGGGCATTTAAAACAGTTCTAATCAGTTGTAGCTAAATAATTACAGATAAGAAAAGCGACTAGCCGATTCTACTCATACTAAAACAGCACCATGTTTATCAGAAAAAAAGGTACTTAAAGTGTATTAGGTATTGATAATGTTAGTAAATCATAGCGTATCTTGTTTACGAAATAGTTCATTGTAACAATTTATATAGTATGTTGTTGATTAACATAGAACAATGGACTGCTTCGTTAGCGTAGTTGAAAAGCGATCACATCACCACCACTGCTAGCTTCGTTTCCATCCCAAACAAATTAAGAGGTTAGTAATAGAGAACCCTTTTTGTTCCGAGGTTTATTTATGATATTCACCCGAATATCAGGTGAGCATGACTCCGTCCATGCTATAGTTGATAATTTACCCTCACAGCACCACGTTGCGATTATCATAAAAAAATTTTATTCTCTTCATCACCTACTACTAAATTTTAGATAATTTATAGTTGCTCGTTACTTTAATCATATTTAAAATACATCAAGTTAAGTTTTAAAATTTTAGTTTTTTATACAAAAAATTTTTATAAAACTATCTTTTCACAATACTTTTAATGGATATATGTTCAAGTAATCCAGAAGATTGATTCTGTTGAAGTGAAAATATGCCATTTGTTACAAAACATTAGAGATACTAATATTATACAGGATTTTTAGTGTTCCTTATATATTGATTGAATAATAAATTGTCTGTTATAAATTATTCGGAAAATAAGAAAGGTCGTAGTAATCTATAACAATTTATTTATACAACGTTGATAAAATGTCGGTGAAATGATATTCTCCGAGGGGAGGTTTTCTCAATATTAGTGGCGTGGAAGTACAAATAACTTTCCCAAATTCCCATTCATTCATCACCCCGTCAGGGATTTTCAATTTATTACATTTCAAATGAACTCGCCCGTCGATTCGTTCATTCGATAAAAGTATACGGTGGCTAAAAATAAATTCTAACAAGATTTTTTTTTTAATCGGTAACTTAATTGAATGAAAGTAATGACGGTAAAATTTTGTTAGTACAACCAAGGACTTTTTAGATGAAATTTAAACTCGAAAATTTCTCTATTAATAGGATCGCTGTACCACTCAAATTTAATGGTCATATAATTAATTACCTACGTCAGTTCACAAACCACCCTCAACTAATATGAACTGACAAGATACTGAACAGGGTTTCACTTTTCTTGTTAGAGAATAGAGAGACCCGTTCTCTTAAAATAGGAACATTAGCGATTTAAAAACATTTAAAGTATTTATACTTTTCGTTATACGGTAATATAGTTTTAATATGCTAATTTTGTACAACAAAGTGGATAAACTAGGAGAGCGTTATTGATGGTAAGTAGCAACCCTGTAAACATCACACAACAAACTTCATTGTCGTGCGCGCCAAGTATTATATATCCAAAGTATACTACAGGTACAACAACTCACGGGACCCAAGCCAACCTGACCTGTTCGTGGTGACCCTGCTAATCAACAAACGAGGTTCTGGCTCCCACCAACCCACATTGGGCCAGCATGGTGGGAAATGGCTCACTTGTGAACCCCTATAAACGACGGCCCCTAGTGCTGTACGATGCGGGCAGCGCGATCGATATGGTGATTTTCGGGGAGGCCTATGACCAGCAGAGGACATATATCGGCTGATGATGATGATAACACGACAATTACAATATAGTTAATTATGAGACTTGATTGTAGTCCATGTTCCCTGCATAGTATAGAAAGAGCAACAAAAAAAAACCATTGCACTTTCTTTTTTATGATATTGCGCTATTACTTATAACAAGTCTGCCTTTATGAACAATTAATTATTATACTTATTAACAATTTCATGTTCTCCTTTAAATTATCTTTATTTTTAACAAAACATACACTTCATAATTAAAAGCAAACAATACGAAATTACACAAAGAACCGCTTCACTTTTCATTTTCGTATCCCTAAGTGCAGTTCTTTTCAGTATTTACAAAATGCTATAACCTCGCTTCTAAATTTTAATTACTAATTAGATACTTCAATTTATTTATACCTATTTTTAAGTCTCTTTTCCTAATTCTATTTTCTCCCTACCGGACACCGGGCACTCCACAATCAGACCTTCGAGCTCGAAGCGAGCTCTTAGCCGGCCACATAGGCGTAACGGGCAATTCCTCGCCGAAGAGACGGCCAATAGAAACACTGGTATGTGGGCGAGGGCACGCCCATTTGGCATAGGGCCCTATCTGCGCGTGATTCATACCAAAATGTCAGATACGCTGGCGACGAATCGAAGAACTATGCAAGTTTTTCAGACACCTTCGCACTCCCGTTGAACGATTGCTGAGAATCTATTGACGTCTTCAAACGATTCAGATATTAGATTAGATAAATTAAGTGTATTAATTATCTCAACACCCGTGCTTCCTTATCAGATTCAACAAATCGACATTAGCTTGATGATATCTGTATTCACTATTCATCATCATCATCTCAACGAATAAACAAACGTCCATTGCTGGAGACAAGTCTTTCGGTCCCGCTCTGTACGAGTCCAGTGATTTCTAGAATCGCCATTCCAGCGTCTCTGTTGCCGAAAACCGTCTAAATGGATTACCACCGCCTATTTCTGCCTTCAAACAGCATTGTGCAAACATTACTATATTCAAGTTTGAAGGGCGTTGTAGCCAGTGTAATGACTAGGGCAATGAGATTTAACATCTTGTCTCAGGCGACGATCGCATTGTGGTGCAGTGTACAACATCCTTACTAGCGCGTTGTTATAGGCAAGCCGTATCACTTACCATCAGGTGAACGTCCCGCTCGTCTCGTCGCTTAATTGTATACAAAAAAATATATAGTCATTATATATTCGATTTATCTGCATATATCTGAAGTTAACATTACTTTGATATGAGATCTGTATGTTTGCTGGTTTAGTTTAAAAGTTATATGCATAAAATGTATCAATTCTATATTTTCAGTATGTTCGCTGTGTTCAATAGCTATACTTATATTTCTGGCTTAACCGAACCTTTGTGATCTCTACGTTGATCCGATATTTTTATAAATGTAAATTATAGATTGTAAACGAAATATATTTAACGACTTACCTTTATTATGAATATATATAAAAATAAGAGATTTCAACTTATATAGAGACTTATTACGATGTCTCTGGAACCATAATACCTACAGACTTGAAATTTTTTACGAATGTTCCTTTTGCAGAGTATAGATCAGGTAAGATCGAATTTTACCCCCAAAAGGAGTTGCGAGGGTGTTATAGCCAGCAAAGCAGGCCGGGAACAGTTAATCTATGTAATTTGGAGAATTAAGTAGAATAGAGCTCAACAAATTCATTCATTGTAAAAAATAGACTGGATTATACTAAAACAGTAATAAATGAATGTGTAAGAACATCATTCATTGGATTATCGCCAAGCAATTAATTTGCGGAACTGATAAATGGACACAATCCATTTTTATTTATTTATTATTACGGCAAACGATTAGGCTACGTAGGACGGAATTGCTCTGCCGGTCACCCCTGGAGACAAGAGATATTAAAGGTAGGTGCACAATCTTTTTTTTATTACTCAACTTAACGATGAGACGAGCGGGACGTTCACCTGATGGTCTATAACAACGCGGAGCTAGTAAGAATGTTATACACACCACTACATTGTGGTCGTTGCCTAGAGACATAAGATGTTGAATCTTATTACCTCAGTAATTTCACTGGCTACAGCGCCTATCAAACCGGAACACAGTAATGTTTGCAAAATACAGTTTATCGGTTGCAATAGGCGCTGCGGTGGTACCTACCTAGACGGTCTGTAGCAACAGAGACCGTCGTTCTCTCTTTTTCCAGCCCTTAACCTTTTATGGTGGTGGAGCCATGTTTCTTTATTTTTCATACCACTTTGTTTTATTCTCAACATCATAGACGGTGGGTTGATACAGGAATCAGACCGAACAATACATACTTCACATAGGCAGTTAATGTTTCAGTCTATTGTCATATGATATGTGAATACTTAAGTGTAAGAGGATAAAAACTAGGTTAGGTTAGTCACTTTCCCCCCGAACAGGCTCTCGCCTTGTTGTGGCAGTGGGACTTGGAAGCCGTGGCTTGGTCACCGAGTGAAGCTATGAGGAACCTACCCGAGGTCGCCCCGCTCCAGGTGAGCTCGGTATTACGGTTTATCGCTCTCCCTGTCCCCCGTTTAGTCGCGGGGGACTTCACAACGATTATAATGGTCGGTGGCGGAGCCCAAGACCAGATCCGCCGCAAGGAGTCTGGAGAGTATTCTCTCATGGCCCCATAGCCTCCGAGTGATAGATTCGGGGTTTTTCGGTGCCCAGGTAACTATAAGAGATGGAGAGTAGGGCGCGTTTTATGTTCCGGCGCACCTTTACAGTATTGGAAAGGGTATGTGGTCAAAAAAGGTTAGTCACTTTGGAACTGTATAACTTATAAAATTTCTTTTCGCATGGAGAGTTAAAAATTAACATTATACATACATAACCGGTTCGTAGTAGATTAAATCTTTAGTAATCACTTGTTTATAAATTTCCTGGCCCCACGGGTTTTATCTAACAAAATTTATGTACGCGTCCCACGTGGAACTCAAATATTTTACGATATAGGAATCATAAAGCGCAGCGTTGAAAATTTTATTACACTACGATCGGGAACTCCTTTATAATAATATATGTTCAACGTAAGAGAGTATTGTTCGCAGAAATGTTCAAAGCAAGAAATTAATATAACTCATATTGTAACATCAATCGTAAGTTATTGACTAGCTTAAAACAATACGGAATCTGTTGATATTTTTTACTAGCTGTTCCGCCTCATCCTAAATAATATCTATCTATAACAATGTAGCGTTACCTAGAATATACACTGCTTGTGCTTATCGCTATGATGCATGAGATGTTAAATCTCATTACTCCAGTAAATCACTAGCTACAGCCCTCTTTCACCCCAAGAAGTGAGACAGAAATTTACTTTCTTTTTATATAAAAACATATCTCATATCCACATTAAAAAAAATTGTAATTTAACCAATATCACATAGCCAGTGATACAACCAATTACTTTTAATTCAACGTAATGTCACAGCCCTGAGGAATTAAAGTCACAAAATGTTATTTAATATTCATATATACGAAAATTACACTTATATCCTATAAAAGTACATTTTAATTTTGAAAGTAAGTTAGGTTAAAGTATATTTATAGTTAGTATTGGTAGTAGGTCTCTGTTGCCGGAGACCGTCTAGATGTATCGCTTAACATCAAGTGAACATCCCGTACGCCCCGTTCCATCGTAATTTTTTATTTAAACGTCCTAAATAACACTTTAAATGCACAGACGACCTGTACCATCGGCACTTGTTCAACGTGATCGATTACTTTTCCTCTTTGCGAAAGAACATACCGAGTCTCTGCTGTGGGAATATATTTATAGTTTTGTTTGTACCTTTAAGTGTGGGAGGGGGGATAACGGTTCACGCACAGCAATTCACGGGATCCAAAACAGCCTCACCTGCTCGTGGTGCGCCATGCAAATCAACAAACGTGGCTCCGGCTCCCACCAAGCTGCATTGGGCAAGCGTGGTGGGAAATGAGCCAAATACTCACATATGAATCCCTACTTGATCGGGTGGTAATCATTGGGGAGGCCCATGTCCAGCAGTGGACATATATGCGGTAACAATGATGGCGCCTCTACTTAAAGCTTTAATTCAATAAATATGGACTTAAGCAACAGTATTCGAAGTATTAATTAATTTATAAACGGCATGATATCACTGCTAAGCGCCTGAATACCGCCCGCCTAACAATAAAGTTAATAAAGCTATTGTTATTGCTATAACGAAATAAAGAGCTAACGGCCGTTACAGTTTCAACGGTTGGAAGTTCCCGGAGCTATTTTCTGCAACTTATAATAGTCAAGTTCATCATGTTTAATATCTAATAAAGCAGCTAGTTTATTCTCACGTCGGCGGCCTGCCGAGTTCTCGCAACTCATTAGTTAAACAAGTTTGTTATCTGTTAAAGTTACATTGTGCCAATGCTGTATTTACTACTTTGTAATACCACCTTTGAGTTTCAAATAAGTTACCCGACTCGCCAGTTTAATGCACATAAGTTATTTTCAAGCTATAAACAAGAAACTACATATAAAGTCCAATAAAAACGACGTTGTAATGTGAGATAACATTTTCTCCTTTCTATTTGAAACAAGATGTTTAGACTCGTTAACCGAGTAGTTTTATTTAATGCAACGTCCTTCAAATCGGAGCATTCATGTTTGCATACTCCTCCTATATAGTCTACTACCTAGACGGTCTCCGGCAACAGACCACCCACCACCAGTACTACCTCATATCAACTTCTAAGTAAGTATACCATATTATATTGTTTTATGCGTTGAAGCGATGCACCTTGTATAGTAAATCGTCTGTGCGCTTGATATTAACAAGTTTCCTGATAACATTGTTCTACTTCTAGTTTATAAAAACTACTTTACATTTTGATAACGCAATAGATGCGATTTCGTGATTCAATCACGTTAATATTGAAATCGACTTTTCAAATTATCCTGCCTTTGTAGCTAAACGTTTACATGGTAACACAGCGGTCTGCGAATCGATTCCGAAGCTACACATAGGTTTGGTTCATCAATCTCCCCTAGTTCGTTAGCTGCCACCACCACCTATATCAGCAATGCTGTGTTCCAGCTTAGCAACACGTATGAACCAGAATATGTTAAGCATGGTTCGGTCAAACTTCCACGGCGTCGTTGTCAATGGACACCATGTGAAATTGAGGTCAAGTGGCGGTGCACTGCAGATAGATAAATAAATAAACGTAAATATCATCATAACCGCTTATCAAATGCGAATTCGATTTGATGTTCCGTCAAATGTCGCCGGTTATCCGTCCCGTCGCCGGCGGTACACAGAAACCGATAAACCGTAAACATTTCAGTCACAGCCGTAACTGACGGAGCCGCGGCGCCATTGGATCAGTAATCGGTTTTGTTTGTACTCAACGTTGAATTGAGCCGGTGCAAATCTCTGCCCGATATAAATGTCTCTTTTGCCTTTCCACTCTCGCTTCGTGTCGGGATCGAATTAAATGCGAGATTGAAGCGATGCTATATATAACGGTGTTTTCGATCGTTCGCTTTAGGGTTGTCAACTTTTGCGAAAGCTAAAACCGTATGTATGAAATTATCAGCTAAAACTGGCCTTCACCGTCAATGGAAGTAGATGAAACTATTGTAATCTCAAACTTGCAGCAGCTTAGTCAATGCGTTAATAAATAAAGCTGATACATGGTACAATAATATTATGCATTTTCACATCTATATAAAACCTTACATTCATCGAGTAAATACAGAAAATTTCAAGTTATATATAATTAAAGTCTGCTTGTTATGAAAATCCCATTATCTGTTTGATTTTGGTATACAATGAAATAAATAATTGCATCACAAAAAAAAATATCCTAAAAGAGAGAAGGCTGTGTAATCAATTTGAAATTATAATGAACCTAAGTTCCCTAAGATGGAAACAAACATACATCTAGTTTTAACCTGTGCGAGTAAAATTATATGAAAAAGACACATATAATACTTTTGTACCACATTGTAATAGTGACTGAAATAAATCAAATAATTAATTATTAAACTGTATGTAACATTTTATTTTACACGTACTGCAAACTGAGCATTTCTATTGCTATTATTACATATTGTTATATGTAAAAGTTATATACAAACATGTTTAAGCATAAATTATTATAGAATAACAAAAGGAAACACTGATCACAGGGTTATAATATATTAAAACAAAATCTAATTTTCTCCTAATAACTGTAACAAAATTTTTAACAGGCTTCATTGTTAGTTGAATAATCTTGTCGTACATATAAAAATATGGTAAATGCTCGAGATAATTTAAAATCTATGTTTTCTAAAGCTCCGGTAAAATAAATTATGTTGATGACAAATTAATTGAAATAACATCAAGTATTAACAATACATTCAAAGTGTTAAATGAACAAATACATACTTTAATCACAACTTAAAAATATATATTCATTAATGAATCATTGTAATAATTAATACTTTACTACTCTTGCAAATTTATGATTATTGCAGTGACATTGTTATAACATGTAGTATATATACTATTTATATTATTCCTCTTGTAATATGGAGCTTTTATTTATCCTACAAGCTGTACATAAGGGTAATAAGAATGTAAATTGTTTTAATAAACTTATAAGAAACTCTATAACAAATGTCTACAGAGTATGTTTACTTATACTTATTAACCTCTATGGTTGCATTTTAAAGTAAGATTTGTTTTTTGGCCCTATTATTATTAATTATGAAAAAAATGAGGAGAAAATTACTTTACAAATGTTCTAGTTATGCATAAATTGACTTATATGAAACAACTTCATGTTATGACTTATTGATATCATTAAAAATATAAATAAGGTTATATTAAAACAAAATATTCAAATCATTTTATAAAATCTTTGGTATTTGCAAATATAACTTAATCATTAAAATATGTTCATGATTATATACTACCATAAACTTTTTAATTACGCAGCGTTGAAGCGTCATAAATTAACTTGTGATTTATTACTTTAGTATAGATAAAAATAACAAATTTAATAAATTAGGTCATATAATATTATTATTGTTTTGTTTATATCCTTATTTAACTTTTACAATTTATAATCTCTCTCAAATGCTATAAAAATGAATCATGACCAATGAATGAGGTTACGAAGTAAACAATTCAAATAAATGCGTCGTGTATTACGCGTTTAGTAAATACTAACTATTAAACGATTCATTGCTTGTGTAACATTTTTAAACGCGACCAAAGAGATTGTAATCTAGTGATACAGTTTAACAGTCTCTAATTTGATTCGCCAGCAAAGGTAACAACGTCTTATTGTTTAAGAAGTAAAAAGATTCCCGCCTGTCGCGCTGGTCCTAATGACCGAGCCATGTCAATCACAATAATTGACAGACGCTGGCATCCAGTTATTTTCGTACTTTCCTCGCAGAACGGCCTAAAAACTAACGTACGGCGCTGTGTAGCAATACAATAATATAACCAATTTATTTGTCACCTGTCAATATAGTAACCTCAAACTTGAAGAGATCAACAATGGAACGTGCAGTTGACAAGAATGTTAAGTCTTGCTGTTTATCAGTTCCTTATTCTATAACATTACACAACTAACATAATATAATACTTAATGAATTAATCTCTAAAAAAAGGGAAAACATGAAGACAGTTTCCAAACACGGCCATTTTCGTAAGTGCATATAGCAATACGTCAATTTTGTAGGTGTAAAGCCTCACTCACCCTTTCCACGTCCAGGTCGGTTCCGGTGCACAGTCTCTTGCCACTACTACCGTTGTATGCCATGGTACACCACAATACAAAACACAAATCACACCGTAAACGCGTTTAGTTATCACGAGAGCGAGCAATCCTCCTCCTCTTACGTTCGCAGCCAGACTGATTGAACGAATGCTATACAATTTCGTGAACGAACAATGAACGACAACGCGGCGCGTAATAACACATAGACAATATTAAGTTTGAATGAAACCATAAACGAACGCAGATAAAAAAAAATATTTTTATCCATTGAAAATTTAAGTATTGTGTTATTTTAATAAAATATTGTTATCTATAGATATGCTTTTTACGCAATAACTTTACTACAAAATTTTTTACTTTCTTATAAGAACGCGTAATATTTAACAATAGCATCGTAATTTAATACGTACATTAATCAATATTTTAAGTTACACATTGACTTTAAAATTTAACTTTTTTTCACCTTTGTTTGTGATTTTTTCTCATTAAATAATAACTAAAAGTGAAGCATTTATTGTTGTTGTTCATTTCATTATTATATTTTACTACCGAAATTTTCTAATCTATAATAATTTTTTTAATCTCATTGCGTATTCTAAAATTTCTAGATTTATACAAAATCAAATAAAACATAAAAATGTTTAAGTATGTTGACATACTTTATTCTTAGTTACAATTCTTATAACAATTTCTGAAAATGCTATTATATAACCTTATATCTTGTACTTGAAGCTGGTTGTGCTTTATGTATGTACAATATTCTTTTTACATTATTAAGTATATTATATTATATATTTTTACAATTCTTCATAACTAATGCGGAGCAGGTTTGTGTCCATCTACATAGAAATTTCTAGTTGCTTTAGGTAACTGTAATTCCATTCCTTCTAAGTTTTTCGTTAATATTATCTGGCAACCTGTAATAAAAAACAACATTTAACATTTAATCGGTTCTGTGACATGTAGCCAACTACTTGCCTTATATGAAGGAGTTAATTGATTCAATTTTGGGATCAAATGTTATGGAGTCTGCTGGGTGTAGGGTTTCTCAGCCCCACCTGGCTACCACTATCATATCGTAAATTTGCCACCATAACAGCATGGGTATCACCAAGTTGATAACTTATAAAAGTTAGATAAAGCCTGTGAATTAACACACTTTATCAATTTTTCTAATACATACATATATATCACACCTCATTCCCAATGGGATAGGCAAAGACAATCTCTCTCCACTTGCTATATTACATTGTTGTTTTTCTAATAAGTTATTTAAATCCTATTTTGTAGTCTATATATCTATCTCTACCTCCACTAACACAGAGGCACAAGAAGAAAATATCTTTACTAATTAAATCAACAAACCTAATCTTGAATTCTCTTTGAGAAAAGGTGCCATGTCTAACAAATCATCTTCTTTCTCTTCAGACATAGGAAGTTTATCAAAATATTTTTGTTTTACGTAAACATGGCAAGTTGTACATGCCAAAGATGCCTCACATGCACCTGGAACAGAAAGTAATGAAAATTGTATGTTTAAGTGTGGTTTTTATAAGTATATGTTTATATATATTTTTTACATTTGAATAATAAAAACATGTTTATAAGAGCTCTTAATTTTTTTGAGAATAGTCTGCTTATAGAATAATAAGTTTTTATTTCTTTTCTTAGAACATTACATAACAATTTTTCTTAATGAAAGAAATTCTAAATGATAAAAAAAGTTGATAGTTGAGTCTTTAATACTAGTAACAGTTAAAATTTCTGCTCAGTTATGCATTTGAATGTATTGAGATATCACAACATCAACATACCTTCCATTTCAATTCCATGACGATGAGCTAAATATAGTACATTGTCACCAACTTTGCCTCTCACTTTAGTCTTTTTTCCATCTTTATCAATATATACAATATTTACACTGTAAAATGGTAAGATTTCATTAGTTTACCACTTTCAATAAGACCTAAAGATTTAAAAAAGAAATTATAACAGAAAGAAGATATGAAATTAAGAAAATAAGTATGTTATTGATTGATTTTTTGTAGAAAATTTATCATTTAAAATAGAAAAATATTAAAAACTGTTTTCTAATGTTCTTATGAGACGACGATTTGAGATGTTTTATGAACAATAATAAATAGATAATAATACTAACACTTCGTCTTCTGATTTGGGATCCTGCCACTCATATTCGCCATGCTTTAACCCTACAAAAGGAAAATACTTGTTAAAGTACAAAAAAATAGATATCAGTTTTCATTAGCATTTGAGATTACCTGAAGTCACATGAATGTGCTTAATATTAGGATTAAGCACTAGTCGTTTAAGCTTTAAAACTCCTATACTTAATTTAAAATATTGAAACATTTTGTTTTTAGTTACTAAACATTTTAGGAAAACACTTATTAGATATTTATGTTTTTTTGATTTTCTCTTATCGTTTAGTTTTCAGTTTCAAACGTTTAATTATTGGTTAGTATTACAGGTTATCATTATCAATGTTATTGTGATAAATGACAATGCATGAAATGGGTGACCGGTAATTAAAAAATATATTAATGTTTTGAATTATATTTTTACTTTAAAAAAATGTCGTAGAATTTCGGATAAAAAATATTATATATAACATTATTGACTTGTAAGATTAATTTTAAATGAAAAATACGTTAAGTGTTTACTAGTGTTTGAGCGTAAGGTATTGTTATGTATTAACGGCGCTGTTTTCATTAATGATCAATGCCGGATACGATACAAACATTAGTAAAATATATAACGAGTACAACCCCATCGAAACGATTAAGATCGGATTGCTACAGTGAACAGAACCTATTGAAAGCAGAGACGATTGCAAAATTCCTAAGTATAAGTTGAAGATAGAAATGGTCAAAGAATTTTAAGAAGTTCGAAGTTTATAGAGTAAGCTTAATTCTACCTAAAACCTTAGCTTTAAACTCCCAGCTAATGTACATATTTAATAAGAGAAATTTACATTTTTAAAAATTTAAATTTTTTAGGTATGAAATATGATTTCTTTAAAAAAAAATAGTCATATTTTGCAATAGTAACATTTTTTTGTAAATGTCATCAGGGTAAAAACGTCAATAAACGCACGACCATATTGCCCGCTTATAATAATGTAATGAATTTTTAAAAATTAAATTATTGATTTTATTAAGAGGCGCCTAGCGCAGGTACTAGATAATAATGAATAGATCATGATAGTGTATTAATTACACTTTAGATTGGAACAGTGATAGTCTATAATGTTGTGAATTTTGGTAATAGGATTTCTTAGAGATAAGTTGGTAAGTTTTTCGACCAAATGACGTGTATTTCGTAATTTCATTCTCATGTAATTGCATATAAGCGTACTATCATACTTTTAATGTTTTTATGAACGGTGTTGTTTTATTAAATTTGTTCTTGTAAGACCAAGGCGGGAATGGCTTAGTTATTATCTTTAAAAAAACAGATTATTTTGTTTTTAAATAAATGTATGCACTGAACAAATCCCAAAGTTTTATATATAACATTTTTTTCTTTATAAATGTAATCCTAAGTATTTGATTTAAGATTTTCCTTTTAAATGTAGATGAGTTTGGTCTCAGCTATATTTTGTTGGAAACATCCTCCTTTGTAGTAGGGAGCATGAAGTTGTAAACTCAATTATAAATTGGTTTAACTACATTATTTTATAATTAATTATCAGCCAGTTGATGTCTATTGTTAGACAAAGACATCCCCTAAAGATCTCCACATCAATTGGTCCTGCGCTGTGCACATCCAGTGGCTTACAGCTTATGGTCAGTATAACTTCTGGTACTATGTGGGTCTTGGGGCTGCTGTTTGTAGGGGCTAATATGGGGAGTTTTGGTCCATTTTCTACCATGCCAGCTGGTGGGAGTCATTATCATACTTATATTTAATCCTACACTGTTGCTAATTGGGTAACTGACTATTATTAGGATTGTTTACTTGTTAAACTTCCTATGGTAAATGAGAAGAAAAATAATCAAACATTTATTTTAGTATTTACAGTATTTTTTTGTGTAATTAACTTTAATTTTTTTGCTATTCCTATAAACTTTTAACAATTTTAAACAATGTACCCAATTTCCCACATCTATTCTAAGAATAGTACACACTACTTAGGATTACATGTATAATTGATTAATTATCAAATTAATAAATTTTATTTGATTACAAATACATTTTTTTTATGTATTGGTCCTGACTTTATAGACTCATATTCTTAAACAAAAATACGATAACATCGCGCGTTAATTGTATTTAAAATTTTCATTATATATAATACATACTTGAGTCATAACTTTTAAATCAAAAAAAGCAAAAAACTTAGGAAAGTCTATATGTGACGAATGTGCTTAGATTTCGCAATTTTAATAAGCAGGATATGATAACAATCTATTAACTTTTCTTAGAAGAACGATAGATGGAGTTACTCGTTACTATTATTTTTTTAACTAACGACACAGGAAAATCTTGATCCTATGTTAAGTAATTTTTTATTGTTTAATTTTACTGTAGCCGATATTTTTTGCGTAAATACAGCACCTTTTTACGAAGCATGTAAGACATAAATATCATCGAAACTGCGAAAGAAGTTTTATTTTTTTATAGAAAAACTGAAAGACAGCACCTTAGTGAATATTGTGCTCTTCTACTTTGTTATGCCATTATATTACGTAGTTTGCTAGGGAGATCGCTTTAAAGGCAGCACAGAAGCTCATTACCGTTGCGCTTTACTGCCGCCGAATAGTGTGCGAACAATATCGTCTTTTGGTTTAAGGGGGGCAATAACTAATGTCCTATTGTATAGCTAAATCGGCAATCCATATTTGGCTCCAAAAAGGATGATATAATTTAAGTGTGTATTTGTATCTAGTTATTTGCTTTAACCTTATAACATCTGCTTTTTCGGATAAAGGATAGAAGAACTAGAAAAGTAATATTAAAGACACTGTAGTTTAAAAATACTGGGTAATCTTTACACATGTCTCAAAGCTATGTGCACATTGAGTGTAAACGTAACAAACATCCTAAGTAAAATCATATTTATTGTTAAATCTATCTGTCTTAGATGATCGTAACAAATAAAATGGCAAATCCAGGCGGTATTGAAGACTTGTCTATGATAAGGAAAGATCCTACTTCTTTCTTGCCAGAAGAAGAAATGTCGTATGAAATTAAAGCAAAAAAGAAAAAAAAGAAAAAACACAAACAGGAGGATCCTTTTAAGGATATTGAAGATAAAATTGCACAGTCGACAGAAATAGCTCTCGATCCAGAAGTTAACATTAAAGTAGAGAATATTGAGGTAGAATTGGATTTTAATGATGTAAGTACAACCTCTGATTGCCGATTATTAATACTGACATTTTTATTGTTTCATCCTCCAGGAAAAGGGCAGCAGCTTTTCCTGTGATCTTATTTGCTAACATAAAGCGTTCGCCAACCGTCATGGCAAACTTAGCGAGCACAGCTATTATCCCCTAACCTTGGGATGCCAACGTTCAACACTGGACATCAGTTAGTTAAAATTATGATGATGATTACATTCTTTAGTATTCTTAGAACTAAGTTGTGCTTGTAAGAGTTTGTTAGGTGAAGAGTTATATTGAAAGAAAAATTGAGGTAAATTGATGATTGATACTCTTAAAATAATTTAGATTATTTAGAAGCCTTAAAAATATTATGCAACGTTGAAATTTTACTTAAAGCTTTTATAAAAATACCATAACTTTAATATTAATAAATAAACATTTTCAGTTCACGAACGACAACGGTCTTATGGTGGAAGGTCCTCAAAGTGAGGACAGTCAAGAACCTGCCATAAAACTGGAGCAACAGAACCGTGAAGCTGTTATTTTAACTTTCGAGAGTGTAGTCAGTGATAATAAAGTGTATGGTTATAACCAGAACCGTTTGAAACCCGCGGAGAGGGTACATGTGTGTAAAATATGCCACCTAGTGTTTCAATCTCTAAAAACTTTACAAATGCACCAGAAAAGGAAGCATAAAGTTTTTAGACGGTCTTTCAAACACATATGTAATGACTGCGGTATGTCCTATGAACAGAAGACTAGCTTAATTGCACACATAAAGCGAAAACACGGCCCAAACTCCGTGCCTGATGACAAAGAGGAGAGAACGTGTGATATTTGTGCTCTAGTGTTTAAAGGAATGACGAGGTTACGGATGCATATGCGGAGAAAACACGGGTCCTTCGAGGATTCATTTAGGCATATTTGCCAACACTGCGGGCTGACGTACGACAAGTACAGAAGCTTGATAGTCCATATGCAGAGGAAGCACATGCCTGTAAAGAAACCGGTGATTGAACAGTGGTTTAATTGTCCATTCTGCTCGAAAGCCTTCACGAAACGCGAGACATACGCGAGGCATGTGCAGAGAAAACATAGAATCACTGAGGAAGACAATAATAAACAAGTAAATGCAGACCAGAATCTTCTAGAAAGTTGTATGAATGAAGAAACCGGTGAAATATCGTGCAGGGAATGTCCGCTGGTGTTTTCGTCCTTGAATTATCTGAAACTGCACATGAGGAGGAAACATAACGCGTTGAAAGAAAACTTCAGGCTCAAATGTAGAATTTGTAATTTGTCATACGACAAGATCGAAAGCTTAAAGCGGCATATCAGAAGGAAACACGACAAGGGATCGTTTTGTGAAGTGTGCAATAAACAATTTGATACTAGAGAATTGTATTTAAATCATTCTCACGTGAAAGTGATTAAGGAGTGTCCAGTTTGCGGGCTGATATTCTCGTCGAAAGTCGGATTAGGCAAACATTTGCGGTGTACACACAAGATAGACGCACCAAAAACTGTGTTCTGTAAGCTGTGCAACGAGGGCTTCCACGATAAGAGACAACTGAAGCCTCACTTCATGAAAGTGCATTTAAAGGTTTCGTACACATGCTGTTACTGCAAGAAAGTATTTAAAGCGAAAGAGAGTTACCGACGCCATGTTTTATTTAAACATCCTGCTAAGGATATTACTGATGAGTTGCAAAAGTGCGAGCATTGTACAGAGACATTCCCAAACGAAGTGGAACTCTGTCGGCACATCAATGTGACGCACGGGAAATCACAGGAAGTGCCGAACGACGAAGTAGTTGTAGTAAAAAAAGAGGAAATAGACTTTAGAGAATCATTTCAATGCTCCAAATGTCCCGAATCGTATCTGACGTGGCAGGACCTCCGGTCGCATTACGAACAAAACCATCAAGTCATTGAGGACACCCAGTGTCAGATATGCGGCGAAATTATACCTGGTAATGAACTCCAGAAGCATTTCAAAACGGCCCATATGGAGGACTCAATGCTGGAATGCAAGTACTGCGAGTTCACGACGACGATACGCGCCAGCATGACACAGCACACGTTGCGGCATAAGAACGCGACGACCCTCCACTGCGACTTCGAAGGGTGCAAGTACAAGACCTTTTACGAGGGCGCGATGGTGAAACATAAGAAGAAGCACACGGATCTGGGTGTGAAGCTGCATTGCAAACAGTGCACCTTCCAAACGATGAACAAGTACGTACTGAAATACCACGAGGAAGCGCACACGACCGGGAAAAAGAAGTACGCGTGCGACAAGTGCGACTACGCGACGATACTGCCCGCGAACCTGGTGCAGCACAGGTACAAGCACTCCACGGAGAAGAGGTTCAAGTGCGAGGTGTGCTCGTTCGCGACCAAGTACAACACGTCGCTGCGGTTCCACGTCAAGAAGAAACATTGTGATCTCCCATCAATCAGTTGAATGTTATGTTTTTATAAGATTAAAATATTTGGTGTTACGATTACTTTGTCTCATTGAACATGGAAATAAGTTGCAGTAGATGGACTAGTGGTGCATCCTCGTTACTTAAACCGTCTAGGTAGGTTAGCAGTGTCTATTTCTGCCGCCAAATGTAGTGCGCAAAGACGTCTATGTTGCTGTTTGGAGGGCGCTGTAGCTGAAGAAATAATTGGGGTAGCGACATTACGTATTATGCCTCAAACCGACAAACAGAATGTAGTGTAGTGTATATAATGTTATCTAGTGCCAGTTTTATGAACATCCGTTTTACTTACAATCACGAGTCGTGAAGATATTTCTGAACAAAAAAAAACTAATGGATGTTAGGGCAGCTTCATCGACTTCGTTCCACTGAACACAGAGGTCTTTCGTTCGATTCCAGGCAGAGCTGGATGGCAGAACTGGCAGAGTTTGGATGGTTGTATTGTTTCCGCCTTTATAGCTATGATGGATGTCATGATATTGTAAATTCGCCGCCGTGACAGCATTGCTGTGTTAGGTTTATCAATATATGAGGATTAGCCGAGCACGCTTTACTACTATCTACTTCCATGTTGAGGCACCAAGGTCCTCAAATTTCAACCGCGTAACAGAAGACGTAGTGTTAGTAAGCCCTCGCTAGGTGGTTTCAAGTAGCTGGATGCGGGCAGCGCAGAATAGATAGATATAGAGATCTTTGGGGAAGGTCAACGTCCAGCAGTGGACTTCTGTAGGCTGATAATGATTTCAATTTTACGTAATGGTTCAAATTAAGGTTATTTGATTTAATAAATATAAAATTAAATTTTTATAACAAATAGCTTTTATTTGTGTATTTTAGCAAGACACATGCTAGGGTTGAAGCTGCACCAAGCCGGCCATATCGGCTGCACCTTTATACCTTGCAATATCATTCGCCACCTGTAAAAAAAACTCAATGTTATAAACACCGACATAGTGAACAAATATTATGACACTAATAATTATAAAATCTTTAAAAAAAATTATGTAACATTCCTGTCTTTGCTTCAGATTTCCACCAGAAAACTGAAGACCAGTAAGCAGTATCTTCCTTTATTGATATAAGAAATTAAACATTTTATTTTCCAAAATTGCGTTCATTTAACTACAATTTGTAAAAAAATCTTGGAAATATGTGTATATAATCTTTTTTGTTGTTGGAGTAAATCTTTAAAACCTTCTGTGGGGAAGTAATATGGGATATATTAAATTATATTAGAATCCCTTGGGTAGTCTCCTTTAGAATATTAACTTTAGTGTTAAAATGAGTTTTTGACCTAAATGTTATGTCTGTTATGTACAGACCAGTTAGACGGTAATTTTTTTTTGGTACAATTATGTTAAGGAACTTAATTTTCTCGACTTCAACGAAGAAAAGCAGAAGGTTCACAAGAAAGTAAAGTTATCGTAACACATATACACTACACCATATCAGTGCGAAGGTTTCTAGATGGTTTCTAGTAATAGTCTATTACCGAAAAACTAAAACATTTAATAGTTGATGGTTTGGAATACTTAAGTAAAATACAAGTTGCCTAGAACAATAAATATTATCTTCGCTTTTCAGTATGAAAGTATTCTTGAGATTGTTTGTCTATATGAAATCGTGTAGGCGCTTATTTTTTTTTATGAAACAAAACTTATGATCATATGTGGAACAGTATGCATAAATTTAGATAAAAAAATGGATGGTTACAATGTTTTTGATGGCTTTTTTTCACCAGCTTAACAATTCTGCGTAAACATTACTGTGATCCGGTTTGAAAGGAAAGATCATTTTTAATTTGCCTTTGCGGACCTTGCGGACCCAACAATGACAAAACCTTATTGTCTGACAGCTTACCTTTGCATGTCCAAACGTGTGTACACGTACTTGTTTGCGGTCGAATTGGCGATCACGTCGGACCAAAGTCTCTCAGCCATCGCCGCCGCGCGAGGCCACAGCAGACTGTCGATGTTACCTGCAAAACTTTGGTTGCTGTCATGCTATATTTACATATGAACTTAAAGATAGGTTACACTTCGCCTCTATGATAAGTTCAATGGTTTCAATTAAAGCTTTTTTTATTTCAACAGCCACTTTACGTCCCCATTGTTGGGCCACAGGCTAGCTTTAATATGAGGGCGATGTGGCCATAGTCACCACGCAGGGCCAATGCGGATTAGTTTAACCAAAGCTTAGAGCTTCGAAATATGAGAGTGGTTTGTAGATCGAAAATTCGAGAGCAGTTATCACCAAATCCTACCGTTTTAGTACACCAGTGTTTCACCAATATTCCTCCTATTTTAATGTTTAACTACTTTTCGAAAATAGATTAAATAACAATAAAGAAAAAACTAATTAAATGAAATAGCATTCAAATTGTAAATTTCGATATCTTTACATATAAATTTTTAGGTAAGATTCCGATAAAGTATTTCCGTTAACTGAATTACTATCTCGATCATTAACATACTCATGTTTAATTCTAGCAGGCTGTTGGCACTATTTGTCGTTAATATGGAAAAGTTAACAAAGAAAATTATCTTTCATTGTATATAAATATTTATTAACATCTATACTGGTAGTAAAGGAATATATTTTAATTTCATTAATAAGAAGACTTGTATAAAGAAGTGTAATAAAAACATGGACTAGGACATCAGCTTTCAACAAAGAATCAAGTTTGTATACCTGAATTAACTAGATCGGTCCACAGGAGGGCTTCGCCACCTTCAATGGTAAATACATCAATGTTACGCCATGACTTCCAACCGTACATCTCTTGCCATGTCCTTTTAAACATATATACATATAACTCTTGGACACTAGAGGTACAGTTACCTGATGGACAGTGATCCACCCGCGCATTACTGTATGGCGTTAAAATAATACTGGGTGTAGGAGACCGCTTCCGAAAACGAAGGCAGACGATAGTACTAATGACACCTTTGATGATGGGACGGAAAAAAATCGGTCCTGATTAAAAAAAAACATATTTTTAAAACATTTTATTAACATTATTTATGTTCCATCATGTTAGTACAGCTAAATGAAACGATAATTTCATAAAAAATACATTACTAAAAAAAACCCGCAATGAAACACAAAATCAAAAACAGCTGATATTCGGATCAACGAATGCTCGGGCGCGCAATCTAAATGCTCCGTGGCCCTATGAAATAAGGTTCAAATTGAAACGAAATACATCTCGAGTTCCCGCCGCGTCCGGGCGTTCGTTGATCCGAACATCAGCTGTTTTTGATTTTCTGTTTCATTGCTGGTTTTTTTTTTTAATAAAGTAATGTATTTTTTAGGAATTTATCATTTCATTTAGCTGTACTAATACGTAGGAGCGTAAATAATGCAAATAAAACATTTTAAAAATATATTTTTTTTTAAATCAGTATCGATTTTTTTTCCGTTCCATCATCAAAGGTGTCATTAGTATTATCGTCTGTCTTCGTTTTCGGAAGCGGTCTCCTAACACCCAGTATACACAGCACCACAATGTGCACGTCATTAAATTTAATATTAAGTCTAGTTACCCCAATGAGGAAAATAAATAAATTCATTGAATGTGAATCATCTTAAATTTTAAATTTTACTTCAAATAAATGTTATTTAAATACTCGATTTCTAACCAGCTTTAAGTGATGAAATAATAATAGAGGAGACACAGACTATTCACCTGTATTTAACACATCTCTGTCTTACAATCTCGCACGATAAATCCCATTTCGTTGAATGGATCACCCTAAATTTTCCCAAATACTGTTCCCCAGGGTTTGGATCCCAATCGTTCAATTGCACACCGAGCCTGTCCCATACTTTCGCTTCGGAGTCCTTCATCAGATGTGGTGTGTACCAAATGATGGGCAACTTTGGCGTGTAACCCTTGTTAGCCAGTTTGAGACGTTCGAGTGCATTAATCAAAAACCCATCTCTATCGCTGATCAGCTGATAGCAATTTGTCATTGAAAACATTCCATCGCTTAGATGAAATATATCTGTAACACCGGTCATTTCTAAAATCTCCGAATACAGTATTTGTAACGTATCAAACACTGTAGTATCCATTAATAATCTCATGCAGAGGACATTCTCACAAGTGTAATTATCAGATTTGCGTGGACAAGTTGCCTGTGGGAACCAAGACCATGGTCTTCCAACCGGTCCGGGAGCGGTCACCTCTATCAGTACTCTGATACCTCGCACTGCTGCTTTCTCCACTACATTCTGAACATCACTTTTCGTGTAAACCATCGATCGATCGTATGCTCCGTGTTCATAGAGAAAAGGGAGTTTTGGTAAGTAAAGAGGAAAACTGGTGTCACTGGAAATCCTCCAGTGGAATGTGTTCAGTTTACAGGTTGCCATTGCGTCTATGGTCCTCATGATATCTGTTACTGGAATGAAGTTTCTTCCGGTGTCGATCATAATACCTCTGTATTTATAACTCGGAGCATCTTTTATAGTAACTTCCGATAAAGTTATAAGATAACCCGTCTTTTGATCTAAAAGAATTAACTGACTGACCGTCTCTAACGCATGTCTCGCTCCGCAAAAGGATGCACTGATAACTTTTATTTTAACCCGATGACCGACGGTTGCAAAATTGATCATGTACGCTTCCTCAGTATTTACTCTCAGTCTAGGATCGGCATCATTCTCTATGTCTATCTGTATACTAATCCTTTTGATGGGCAGATCGATAGGTTCCGTTTGATTTTTTTGTTTGTCTGGATCTATTTGCTCTAATCTAAATATGCCTTTGAGAAATAATTTGAAAGCTGCGGCCAAATAATTGTGGACGATTTCAGAGGGTACCGATTGGAATTTGTATTCTAAGTTCGATGTACTAAGTGCTATAATTGATTTGCTATAATGAGTGTATCCTATTGGGTGTGGCCAAATTTGGGGTCCCATGCATAGTAGGGTACATCGACTTAGGGACTGGTACGTAGTAGCGTTGTCGCTGGGTTGTGTTTTGAGACAGAAGTGGTTTTTGCATCGCCATTGTCCCCTCACATCGATTGGCCTGAAGATTTAGAAACGTTACTTAAGGAATATTATTGAATTGTATTGCTTGAACGGGTATGGGATCATTATTAACCCTCAGCATGATTTAAAAGGTATTTAATCAAGTTCCAACGTTAGTTAAGTTAGTTAAGTTAAAGTTATCAACCTGCAGTCAAAATGAATGGTCAGTGCGCCAATTACCTTTGACGGAGGCCTTTGTTCAGCACTAGACAGTAGATGATTATGATGATGATGATCACTTATTCTCTCCTTATTATAAAAGAAAAGAGTTCAATAGACAAATTGGAGCATTTTAAATAAGGCATAGCGAAAGTTCCGGTCAAAAGTTTCTTATAAAAATAATAAGTGCGTATCCCATGTCACACTTCGTTTCAGGGTTCCCGCAGAATAACCAGATCTACCACCAGTAAAGTATTATAATAAATTTGATCTTGGTATTACTGTTGAAACATATACGTGCATTCACTTATTTTCATTAGACTAAACTGTTTTATATTTGTAATAAATATTGTAATTAAACAAAATTCTTACTCTCCCGTGGCGATTCTCTTCCGCTTAACGGAGATCGGTTTATCTTCTATCGGCTCCACAGTATCGACGTCCACGGCCCAGAGCGACAAGCTGCATAGGAGCACTATGACAATTGCCAACAGAACCATGCTGGCAAGGGCGCAGTACAGGTTCCACTTGCTGTCAGTGGGACTGGATATGGAGTATATGCTTGCCCTGGAAACAGTTACAGAAGCTTTTACTAAAAAAGATACCTTTACTAGTCGTAGCTTTCATTTTAGTAGAAGTCGAAGAGGTATTGCAGCGCTTATTGCAGCCGAGAAACAGTAGTATGCCAATATTACTGTTCCGATTTAAAGTGCGCTGTAGTTAGTGAAATTATTGGAGTAACGAGATTAAATATTTTATGACTCAAGACGACGAGCGCAATGTTTTGCTATAAATACCATCTCAACTAGCACCACGTTGTTATGGGCAGGCGTACTATTTACCACCATATGATCGTCCCACTCGTTTCATCGCATCATCCAATAAAAAAAAGAGACTAACAGTTTGGTAGGTACTAACGCAGCGCTTAGTTCTGTTTCGTATGATCATTGTGATCAGATTTGAATGGTGTTGTAGCCATAATGAACACAAAAGATACAATGCAACCAACTCGCAAAATGATAAAGGTAATGTAGTCTTTTATTACTATATCAATTACCAGCACTTTGTTTTGAATACTTACCATTAAACCGTTACTTAACTAACTACTAAGTGTTTTCAATTAGAGCTGCTCGCGAGAGCTGTTCTAACTACAGATATGGTTTTTAGAAAACCTTTTACTAATTACCAGATTTATTAATACAATTACTAATTATAGTACTGAGACTAGAACTTAACGGTGGTCTCTTTGTTATTTTTGTAGGGCTTTGTTTAAATTTTTATAAAAAGAAAAGTTGTGGGGATTTCCATATTTTTTATTTGAAGAAGCGACTAGACGAGGGGGACGTTCACCTGATGGTAACTGATGATGGAATACAGTGCAGCACATTTCGTTCGTCGCCTTGAGACACAGGATAAGTCTCGTTACCCCGGCAATTTCACTACCTACAACGCCTTGCAAACTAGAACACAGTACTGTTTGGTGGTAGAAATAGGAACCGCAGTGATACCCATTTAGACGGTCTCCTGCAATAGAACCTACCACCAGCAGGAAATTTGTTCTTGAATTGTTAAATTTATTCATTAGATTCGGTAACTTGCTACAAACTACGAGTATATATCTTTTTTTTTTATTAAAATGTAATCATGGTAGTGTTATGTAGCTTGCGACCAACACCTAACCTGATGACCTCGGACCACTCTGTCAAGAGTGATACCGACGAAGAAATCATAGTAATAATTAGATAATACTAAGTTATTATTAAAAAAATCGTTACAGCTAATCAAATATTATTAATTCGTATCTCATTTTCATTCACTTCTAGATATGTTATACAATTTAGATATGGTAGCTAGTTAGATATGTTAAATGATTTTAGTTATCGACCGACATTACGTAAAATAACGATTTTTATGATAAATTATATATATATATATATATATATATATATATATATATATATAAAATTATTGATTTATTTTAAGTAAGTTTCAATCACTTTGTCCATTGATGGAACTTGATTCGAAACAGCGAGGAACAGTGTGATAAGGGAGCGATGCGGCGTGGTTGAAGATGTAGTGACAAAGAAAGAGAAAGGGATGCTTAGATGATTTGGCCATGTAGAAACAATGGATAAAAGAAGATTAACGAAAGAGGCATACAAGGTAAGAATAATTAGAAAAATCGGTGCAGGTCGACCTAGACGGACATATTTGGATCAAGTCGAATGTGTCCTAAAGAAAGGCCGAATCAAGTGTGCTTGCAAGCGACGAGCATGCATGAAGACGCTCATGACAGTGGAGGAAGCGAGAGAGGTGTGCCAGGATCGTAGCAAGTTGGGAGAGGTGGTCTCTGCCTACCCCACTGGGAACGAGGCGTGATATTATGTAAGTTTCAATCATTAGCCTTCAGATATTTACTGCTGGACATAGGCCTCATCAAAAGATCTCCAAATCGATCGATCTTGCGCTTCCCTCATCCAGCCACTAAGTTTATCACAGCACTTATCAAACTGGAACTACTTGTGTACTGTCACTTTGCTTTTGAGATAGGTGCCTTCCTTACGATATTCAGTAAAACATTTTTCAAAAAATTTTAGAATTGTGATTTCATTCAAGAACAAAATTAAAATCATTGGAGAGTTGAATACGAAAATAATACTTATTACGAGTATGCTTGCGTAGTTGCAGACAGTATAAATAATGTGAAAGATTTCTTTAATAGCATCCAAATGTATGTTTGATGCTGTAGTGGCTGAACAGTGTCTTTCTAATTCTAAACAAATTTGTCTACAGTCAATTTATCTTCCGTATTTCTTTTTGCTTTTTAAAAATTTTTTGATGAGTATCTATTGTTAAAAGTGGTTTACATTGTAAAATTTTTTGATCCAGGGTACTTCTTTGCGGGAGCTTTGTCTTTCTGTTTCTTTTCTTCCGGATCACTGCTCGAAGGTTTGGTCTTCGAACATTTTGTACAATTACAATTAATTTCGCACGATTGTGCTGGAAAATAACATAGGAATAAAACCATGAGTCAACATTACCACCATCCTGGACAAACCGAACGATGATTATAGATCTTGTAAAATAATAGGCAAAAAGATACAGACCGGGCGATATACTTGCATAGATGTTTACAAAGTAATACTTTACATAAAGAAAGTGTGGTAGAAATATAGACAAGCACATTTATATTGCTTTCATTGATAACTCCCATGTCACTACCACTAAAGTCGCAGCAGCACATTTACAAACTGTCATCGTCATAAACAATCAGCACCTTTCAAATCTATTACATACAAAGATAGTCTTCATCTCGTCGACTGTACAATTGATAATTACTTGAGATATGATCAAGTAGCTAAGATATTGCCTTGTGAAACTAAGGTCCCTGATTTGATTCCAGAACCATATATTATGGAGTTTGGTTTATGCTTTCCTTCACACCCGTCTAGCTACATATCAGCCTTATATTGTCAATCTGTCAAAATAAAAACATTGCTGTATTCATCATGCCTTAATGTCATTTAATATTCTGGAAATTTGGGACCAACAATGAAGCTATTGAACATGTAAATAATTTCTGGTAGTTTAAAATGCAGGCTCTCTCAATTGCTTAATTTTATTATATACATGTCGATTTACCATTATCTTCTAGTACATCCAGTTCCAGTACATCCAAAGAAGAGAATTCCACTCCCGGTTTTATTGTTTTGATAACAATTTCTTCGTTATCGCTTTTAGATACTATATTCTCGGCTTGTGGCAGTAACGGTTCCTCTACAAGTGAATATTCTGATTGTTCTGAAAGCAATGTGTGCAAATTACGAAATATAGATATTAAGTGTTATACTAATTTTTCATCTGTTAAATATTACAGAGTTCTAGAGTTCATGTGGTAGATACCTACACATGAACAGATATGAAATCTAGGATTTAGGTCAGATTGTTTGATTATTCACAGGAATGAGTGCTCTTGAAATGCCGCAATTCGTCAGAAATGGAGGGATATGGCAAGGACGATAACCTTGACCACTCTGTCATCAGCGAATGATTAACGAGACGAACAGAATTATATGATCACTATAATCATTAATCAACAAATTACACTAATTTGTTACCACTTCCTATAGTGATGATGAAGTAAACTTTCTGTTAATTTTTTCGGTAATAAAAACCTAGGATATCTTACGATCGTCTGGCGACAGCAACGTCTTGAGTTCAGATGTTTTTAATTTAAGGTCATCCTCGCATCCACAGTCTCCTATGGGTAATGGATCAATTCCTGCTATTTCTTTATCGAGTATCTCCTGCGGGTCTTTTGTAATTTTATTTCTTATTAAAGTCCAGTTTACAGGTATTAAACCGCAAGTAGCTTCGTATGCCGCTGAAAATGAATTATTTATTGAATATTTATGCTAATTTAAAAAGGCAAAACTTATTCATCATCATCAGCCGCTAGACGTACACAGCTGGACATAGGCCTAAACTTATTCTATTTCTTTTTGTTGAATTTCCAAAAACTAGGATCAATATAGATAGACCTATCGAAAATTCTAAATTGTGTTCATAAACAGATTAAATTCTAATCATCACGTTATATTCATTTCATTACGTCTAGGCCCGATCCGTGGATCGGATTTCTTTGAAATCATCATCATCATCATCATTTGGGCTTTTTTTTATCTGTTAAACTTAAGATTGTCCAATTGATTTTTTAAATATTAATCTTTAAAAGTTAGGTTTCACAATGTTTATCTAGTCGGTGTGACTAAAACTTTTAGCTTTTGCTTCAATGTGGTTTACAATGATGTTGAATGGTGGATTTGAACGTATGAATTGTTTTTGCTCGCGACTTTACCTTTAATTGAAGCCTCGATGTTCACTACTGTTATTTCTGTTGACTTCAAACGCTCGCACAGGTTTAGTATCATCTCCATCTCCGTCTTTTCCATTTTCTTGCATACGTCAGCCGCCGCCACGTTTCCCTTTTTGTCCGTGCACGAATGGTACAAGAGTACAGTGACCGCGATGTACAGCTTTTTGGATTGATAATTTGCATCGTACACTTGCGTCAAATTTCTGATTAAAAATAAAATAATGATAATTAAAAAAAATAAAATATTAGAATCTTAGAAAAAATAAACTCATATGAGAGGGTTATTTATTTGTTAAAGATTATATGTAAAAGAAGGTACGTTTTCGATATCAATTAACGTAGGGCATTTTGTGAAAACTGACTCCAATTTGATTAATAGCTGTTATTACTAGATGTTACTAGATGCTGTTACTAGATGGAGCAGCAAATATGGATGAACCATCCATTTTCAGATAATGACATCTAAAAGCATAAACTCTTGCGGGTCAGGGTTGAGCAATTTGATTAATAATATTTTGAGCTTACTATAAATATACTTTAATTTTCAGTTTATCTCTAGTGCTGAATGATTTATTAAGCAGTAGTGCTATTAAAACCAGTGCATAATAATATTTGCACAGTTTCATTTTGCGGCCAAAACTATATTATGTTTTTTTTTTCTATTAACGAGATAACTTCAATCTAATTTATTAACAATTTATAATAGAAATGTCGAACTTTTTCCTTATAAACATTTCTCCAGATTCAATCCAACTATTTTTCCAGACAATCATCCTACAGACTTACCATAAGAGCATAACTTCGGATTGCACTAATATAATTTGAACTAGTTATTCAAGTTACCTTAACATCAATGAAGGGTATCGTTTTTTCAACATGGCCTCAACATCATCAACACTTGGAGCGTTCACTTCGGCTTTAGAGAACAATTTTTTATCATACTTCTTCATTATATCGAATAAGCAAGTTGTACTTAGCACCTTCACTTCAGTAGACGGTTTAACGCATCTGTTAATCTTGTACAAAGTAATAAATGAAATCTTTGTATTTCCTAGCACAGAAAGTTCCGGTCGATAGTAGTCAGCATATGTTAGGTATATACTAAAGGCAATTCGTAATAGCGAGGGTTTAGATATTATCGTCATGAGGACATAAAAACATTTTCGTTGAATTGCGTCAATTTGAACTTCACCAGCGTGGTGGATAAATTATGGTATTATCTGGTCTTTCTCCTTATGAGAAATTTCCATGAATGAAGATATTAATAAATTGTTACTTTCAGAGAAAAAAGGGAGAGTAATGCCTGCTAAGAACAAAAGATGAAATTTCTTAAGAACCGTAAGAGACAACTCGAAAGAAAATTTAGAAGGAAGAGAAGAAAATTATCGATCGTGGATTATTTATATGATTCAGATAAAAATTAAAGAAGGCGATGCCAACAAGAGCACAGGTCTTAAATTGTATGGATAGGATACTCTACACTATTCACTCTTACCCAATTTATTAATACTTGGGTCCATTTGTTTTCAATAGTTCCTAGGTCTTTCTCGCCACAGCAATGTTCGCCGCCAGACATCTTGAGGTCTTAGGTTTATTCATATAAACAAAAACAACGATTGTTAACGTCAAAGCTGACAGAAACTGTGAAAGCATTATATATATCGTAGATAATAAATAACTTGTTTAATAGTATAATTATGTGATACCAACTTAACAATGGTGATTTCCTTTAAGTATAACGTAGCAGCTTCTGCGACGATAGCTAGTAAGCTAAAGTTCGCTGAAAGTTCGTACATTTTGCCTTTATGTTGCCAAAAACCAATAAGCATAGACTTTTTAGTAAGTTTTAAGGAAAGTTATTCTCCTTATTTACTGCTTCTCTTTAAAGAGTTTTGCCAAGGTCTAGTAGTGTCATGGAAGAAATAATAATTAAAGAAGAATTTTAACTTATTTGTTCTTGTCATATCTTGCTATTTCTTAGTTGATAGTGATTGTAATAGAAAATGGGAAAGGTTTTGAATAATACATACCTATTGTAACTTTTAAGGCGAGATGAAGATTTGAGGATATATATATTTATATATAATAAAGTAACTGTTACTGGACTCAAATGGCTTAAGGCTGTGTTTTGTAGATTGTATTATAATACACCTTTGTCCAGCAGTGGACGCCGCAACTATGATAATTTCTTCTTCTCAAACCTAGTTGGTTACCTACCATCCTCATATTATAAATTTACCGCCATAACTGGTGGCAAGTCTTTGTTGACGGAGACCATGTAGGTAGGTACCACCGCAGCGTCTATTTCTGGCGCCAAACAGCAGTGTGAAAACATTACTGTATTCTGCTTTAAAGGGCTCTGTAGCTAATGAATGGAGTAACATCTTAATATCTTATGTCTAAAAGCAACTAGCACAATGTAGTGCTGTGTATATCATCCTACGGCCCCATTACGGACAAGAGTATCATTTATCTCCATTTCAACGTTTTAGAATATTCTAGACGAGTATACTTTACTATCCATTGTCACTTAACCTTATGTGTCATTGAAGTCAAGAGTTAGTTTATTGTAAATAGGTAGTAAAAAAACCGCCGAAGGTGTTACGTGGTGATGTGTTCTTGTAAGAAGTTCATAACGCTTCTCATAATCTATCTATCATCATCGTTGGTCTGTAGTGTTTAGATAATTTAATGATTTTTTAATGAATATGTAGTTTAATGAAAACGAGGCTAAAATTATTCAATTAAATATTAATCAGCTATTATTTACAAATGTTTGACACACATTGTGAAATTCTATATTACCATTAAGTGTTAAGGGTTCCCGTACAACAACTCAGGGGGTCCAAGCCAACCTCCTGCTCGTGGTGCACCCTGCTAATCAACAAACGAGGCTCTGGCTCCCGCCAATCTCCATTGGGCCAGCATGGTGGGAAATGGCCCAAATCCCTCCATATGAACCTCTACATACAACAGTGCCAAGTGGTATCGCAGGCTATGCTGACTATATGTGGAGATCTTTGCTGGCTGATGATGATGATATTAATATTTGTTTATAACAATTTTAGAGGATAGCAATTGCGTTGAAACAGTACTGTGAAAATATTACTGTGTTCCTGTTTGAATGGAGTTGTAGCAAGTGATTTTTCTAGGGTAAAGAGATTCGATATCTAACATTTCTAGGCGTCGACCACAATATGGTGCTGATACTACAATCTAATTGACAGCTATTAAAATTCTTTCTGTTCCCATCGCTACGTTTCGACGAAATATTTCGAGAAGACTAATCCATAACATCATCACTATGATCATAACCCGCGTCGGCTTAACCTATGAGCAAGTGCTGTCGGACATGGGACTTGCAGTAAATTTAACAAAACAAGGTCTGACTTTGTTTAAGTCCAGTATTTCCCAGCGATTCATTTATGAAATAATACCAACTATCCACCTATGGGAATATCTGCTCGGATCATCATTTCCATTGGAGAATACAGCCTATGTTTATTCGTGGCATGCTCGACTAATTTTTTTTTCATTTATTATTTTTTAACAGGCTTTAACACATCAAAAAACTCGCCAAACCACTAAGTGATCTGTAGATGTATCAGATTTCACTTATTACCTATTGTCCTCACACTAACACGCTATCTACATTATAATGTAATGCAAACTTATTCCATGACTCCTCTCATTCCCTTTTTTAACTTTTGTTTCAAACAATGCTTTCTTATAACTTTATCTTCCTCTAATACTCTCTACTTATTCTTACTCCAACTCATTCTATTCAAGGCTTTTAACTTCCAACTCTTCACGCCAAAGTATTTAAGATCTTGTTCTGCCATCTTTAATTTTACGTCTGTCTATCTGGCTCCTACTTCATCCTGCTATCTTTAGTTTTACGTCTGTCTTTCTGGCTGCTACTTCATCCTGCCATCTTTGGTTTTACGTCTGTCTATCTAGCTGCTACTTCATCCTGCCATCTTTGGTTTTACGTCTGTCTATCTAGCTGCTACTTCATCCTGCCATCTTTAGTTTTACGTCTGTCTGTCTAGCTGCTACTTCATCCTGCCATCTTTGGTTTTACGTCTGTCTATCTAGCTGCTACTTCATCCTGCCATCTTTGGTTTTACGTCTGTCTATCTAGCTGCTACTTCATCCTGCCATCTTTGGTTTTACGTCTGTCTATCTAGCTGCTACTTCATCCTGCCATCTTTGGTTTTACGTCTGTCTATCTAGCTGCTACTTCATCCTGCCATCTTTGGTTTTACGTCTGTCTATCTAGCTGCTACTTCATCCTGCCATCTTTGGTTTTACGTCTGTCTATCTAGCTGCTACTTCATCCTGCCATCTTTGGTTTTACGTCTGTCTATCTAGCTGCTACTTCATCCTGCCATCTTTGGTTTTACGTCTGTCTGTCTAGCTGCTACTTCATCCTGCCACGTTTAGTTTTACGTTTGTCTATCTGGTTCCTACTTCATCCTGCCATCTTTGGTTTTACGTCTGTCTATCTAGCTGCTACTTCATCCTGCCACGTTTAGTTTTACGTTTGTCTATCTGGTTCCTACTTCATCCTGCCATCTTTGGTTTTACGTCTGTCTATCTACCTGCTACTCCATCCTGCCACGTTTAGTTTTACGTTTGTCTATCTGGTTCCTATTTCATCCTGCCATCTTTGGTTTTACGTCTGTCTATCTAGCTGCTACTTAATCCTGCTATCTTTAGTTTTACGTTTGTCTATCTGGTTCCTATTTCATCCTGCCATCTTTGGTTTTACGTCTGTCTATAGCTGCTACTTCATCCTGCTATCTTTAGTTTTACGTCTGTCTATCTACCTGCTACTCCATCCTGCCACGTTTAGTTTTACGTTTGTCTATCTGGTTCCTACTTCATCCTGCCATCTTTGGTTTTACGTCTGTCTATTTAGTTGCTACTTAATCCTGCTATCTTTAGTTTTACGTTTGTCTATCTGGTTCCTATTTCATCCTGCCATCTTTGGTTTTACGTCTGTCTATAGCTGCTATTTCATCCTGCTATCTTTAGTTTTACGTCTGTCTATCTACCTGCTACTCCATCCTGCCACGTTTAGTTTTACGTTTGTCTATCTGGTTCCTACTTCATCCTGCCATCTTTGGTTTTACGTCTGTCTATCTAGTTGCTACTTAATCCTGCTATCTTTAGTTTTACGTTTGTCTATCTGGTTCCTATTTCATCCTGCCATCTTTGGTTTTACGTCTGTCTATAGCTGCTACTTCATCCTGCTATCTTTAGTTTTACGTCTGTCTATCTACCTGCTACTCCATCCTGCCACGTTTAGTTTTACGTTTGTCTATCTGGTTCCTACTTCATCCTGCTATCTTTAGTTTTACGTTTGTCTATCTGGTTCCTATTTCATCCTGCCATCTTTGGTTTTACGTCTGTCTATAGCTGCTACTTCATCCTGCTATCTTTAGTTTTACGTCTGTCTATCTACCTGCTACTCCATCCTGCCACGTTTAGTTTTACGTTTGTCTATCTGGTTCCTACTTCATCCTGCCATCTTTGGTTTTACGTCTGTCTATCTACCTGCTACTCCATCCTGCCACATTTAGTTTTACGTTTGTTTATCTGGTTCCTACTTCATCCTGCCATCTTTAGTTTTACGTCTGTCTATCTAGCTCCTACTTCATCCTGCCACGTTTAGTTTTACGTTTGTCTATCTGGCTGCTACTTCATCCTGCCATCTTTGGTTTTACGTCTGTCTATCTAGCTGCTACTTAATCCTGCTATCTTTAGTTTTACGTCTGTCTATCTAGCTCCTACTTCATTCTGCCATCTTTAGTTTTGCGTCTGTCTATCTGGCTGCTACTTCATCCTGCCATCTTTGGTTTTACGTCTGTCTATCTAGCTCCTACTTCATTCTGCCATCTTTAGTTTTACGTCTGTCTATCTAGCTCCTACTTCATTCTGCCATCTTTAGTTTTGCGTCTGTCTATCTAGCTGCTACTTCATCCTGCCATCTTTGGTTTTACGTCTGTCTATCTAGCTGCTACTTCATCCTGCCATCTTTAGTTTTGTGTCTGTCTATCTGGTTGCTACTTCATCCTGCCATCTTTAGTTTTGTGTCTGTCTATCTGGTTGCTACTTCATCCTGCCATCTTTAGTTTTGTGTCTGTCTATCTGGTTGCTACTTCATCCTGCCATCTTTAGTTCTACGTCTGTCTATCTAGCTCCTACTTCATCCTGCTAAGTTTAGTTTTACGTCTATCTATGTAGCTGACTTTTCAACTGACGCTTCAGAATTAAAATCATCCATTCCTCGTACGCGTCCTGCCCATTAAGGTGCGTTAAATTTAAACACCAATGTCAGTGTCGTTGGTAAACAAATGAGTTCGCTTTGTAAGAAGCAACGAGTCCATCGAGCTGGATCTGAAAAGTATAGCAGATACCATTGTTGTAAGTGCAATAAGTATACGCCTCTACAGAGGAGGCCATGGACTGGGTCAAGAGAAAGATCTTAGAAATTAGGAAAGTTTACTGGAGGAAGAAGGCTGAGAGTTGTGATATCTGAACGAAAATAGTACTAGAGCTCACGACCCACAAAGGGATGTGGCACTATCGAGTAAGTAAATAAGTAAGTAAGATCTGAGCGGTGCAGCTGTCAGCATTCCATCGCGTGCGCTGCAGTGGGTCGGCAGACAGATTGTTATTACATAATGGACGTCCGTGAATCGTAGCGGCGCAAAAAGTGATTGTAATTGTTTAAATATCGGTCAAGCCTGTCGTCACGCTCAGATTGGAGCAATTACCAAGTTCTCTTGAACTGATCCACTCACGGAGCGATTTGGACGGGATGAGGTCTGTGACGGCGATGAGATAGATGTAGATCGGGTATTATAACAAGGAACATGCAATATCGTTATCATCAGCCGATAGACGTCCACTGCTGGACATAGGCCTCTCCTAAACATCTCCACATACAGTCATCACGGCCTCCTGTACCGCTGGGTACTATGGCCGGTCGTATGTAGGGCTTCATATGGGGGATTTAGGCCATTTCCTACCACGCTGGCCTATTGCGTGTTAGTAGGAGCCAGAGCCTCGTTTATTGATTAGCAGGGTGTAACACGAGCAGATGAGGTTTTTTTTTATTAACGTGAGGGAAATGCTTGCACATACCCGTCCTCAAGAGGTCAAGGACAGGTTATGTCGGACTTGCACCGACTACAACATCCACGATGTTCCGTTTCATCGTCTGATGTCAGGGTCACGGGAATGCAGAAAATTCTCTCGACTCCCTGCGGCGGATCCGATGTTGGGCCCGTCGCCACCCGTTGTTAGTCGCAGAGGATACTCCCTCTGCGACTCCACCTCGGCTGCAGAGGACTGTATAAAACCGCCCCTGAAGTCTGCCCGTCCAGTTATCCAACCGGTGCTCTAAACTGAAGCGGCCGTCTGGGGCCGGCCCTTCGCCGCGGGCCGGTCGGGTAGGTTTCTCTTCGCTTCACCGTGGGCGACCCCGCCACGGTTACCGAGCCCCTCCGTCACGATAAGGCGAGAACCTGTTGGGGGGACGAGCAGGTGAGGTTGGCTTGGGACCCGTGAGATGTTGTGCGGGACCCCTTACACCTCATGATCTATTACACTACATGTAATATGCATTAGAAAAAATCTAGAACTGTTTTAATATAGTTTATTATTTCAGAGTTAATCTTTCATAAATATTATTTATCATCATTTCCTATTTCCTTTATCGCAATAATTAAATTAATCAACGCTCAGACAAATCTATTAATAGATATATAATAATCGCTTAATAAATATACATATAAGTATTAAAATACCGCTACGCTCCAGCGTAATGGAGAAAGAGAAGAAGAACGGTTTCTGGTTATAGAAGTAAAAATCATGTGTAGAGGATTTTGGGTTCGACCTAGAGAGATGACTTTAGTTAACGAGTCGACACAGTAGAGAAATTTAGAGGCTGGTAGATGAACCAAGTATTATAAAAGAAGACAAAGCCCACCGCAGTTGCTAGAAGAACTACTTGCTAAAGAGAGAAGATTAAAGCATCAAAATACTGTACTTCGGAATTTGGATCAGTCGCCGACCTATCGGCCAGCACAAGTAACGTTGGAAGTATGCCATGCACCACCTCCTACACGAGCTCTAATCAATGGACTGTCAGGAGATAGTGCGAGACAAGTAACGCTGGTTTCCATTTGTGATATAGAGCAAGATTCTCCACGAGCTGCTGCAGCAGAGGAGTAAATATAATAGTTTAATGGGAAACATTTTAAAACACCGCTCCAAAAAACCTTATATATATATTTTTTATTATTTGGTTTAGGTTATAATTTGAACTCTTAGTTAAAGGAATGCAGTTAAAAATGATTACAGTCGCGTTCTGATTCAACATGGAAGCACCAGGTTGCAGGTTGGCTGTTATCTATATAATGAACTTTAACCTCGTCGTAATGTAATATGGTCGGAATTGAGACTAATTTATAGTCATGGACATCATCATCAGCGCAGGACTCTATACACCTTCGAAATTTATAGTACGGCAGATAAAAAAAAAATTATTTTTTGTTAAAAACTTTCACGTCTTTGAGGAGGAGAATAACCTCCTAGGCACCATCGCTAAGCCATATAGTGTCTCATGCAGGTTCGCTTGTTGAGCGATATGGCCCCACCCTCAAGCTCCGCGAAGCTCTTTTAGTCGCCCTCTTCGACAGGTACCTTTACCTGCGGTGGTACTCACCTAACGGTCTCCGGCAACAGAGAAGGGATCTCTTTCTGACCAGTCTTAGTAAACTTATCAGAAAGGGCATCATTCAAACGGTTAAATTTCCATATTACTATCTAATAATAAACTAATAAACATAAATTATTTAAAATTCTAATCATCAACGATTCTGTTTAAAGATGATAAGCTGTTACATCATCTTCTTGGTGATCACGAAAATTTTCCCGCAACGGCTTTGGAACATAGCATATTAACATTTAAAGCGGACATTGAACATTAGTGTTATCTTCACGTAATAATCTGCAGAGTTACCAAGTTACTAACCAGATAAATTTTAACCTATTAACCTTTAAGTACAATTATATTGATGTTACTTTTTTTTTATTTCACATCATATCTTTAATATAAGAAGTGTATATCATCCTAACTAGCGCCACGTTGCGATGGGCAGGCGTGACACTTACCATCGGGGTATCGTCCTGCTAGTCTCATCGCTTCTTTAATTAAAAAAGAATTTAAAAGAAGTTTTTCTACTTGCTGCAGGTACTGCTTCATCATCATTTCCACCTACCTTAATACAGGTTAGTAACAAGCATTATGATTCTTCATCTTCATTACAGTTATTAGACACCTATTGCTGGATATATGCCATCTCTTGACTTCACCACATCTACGGACTACATAATAAATATACATGACATTCAGGATGTTTCGAATCCGCTCCTGGATTATAGGACTCATTATCATGACTTGGATTCATTATCATGAAGTGTCTTCTTAAAACTGAAGTTAGGCGGAGATATTGGGAAAATTAAGCCGATCTCTAAGTATTCTTTGATAATGGTGGTAGGCATTCAAGCCGTCTCCTCCAAAGTTAATTACTGCATCCTATAGCGAATCTGCAGCTATAACATTATCTGTATATTCCGACTGTCAACTTATAAGAGCCGGAGTAATCTGCGCACGCACTTCGTCATCTTCAGCGTCATTGTGATTTAATATCACGTCAATATCTATCACACTTATAACATAGTATAGCGTGGTGTTGCGTTTGAAATGCAAAGTAGGAAACATCAATCATCAAGGATATGAGTTCAGAGAGATGACATCAACGAGCAGTAGACAATTGTCATTAATATTAATATCAAAATCCCATACATTTGACGCAGGTATCTCGTGTTACCGCTGATCAGTGTTTAACAATCACCAATGATAAATCATTGGTAATCGCCCATGATGATACTGAAGCTCTTTATTATATTCAAAGATTCTTTATTTTCTGGAGGGAAGACAGCGTTATAAGGAGATTTTTACTTTCTTGATCTCTTAGCCTGCTTCCTCTGACCCTGACGTCTTGATAGAGGCAGCCAATACGTTCTTAACACAAGCGTACACTCTACCACAATGCTTTGATACACTAGCCATGTAATGGACATAGAATACGTTCAACCATCTTCCTCAGAGTGATTAGAAAGATGTTAAGCATCCGTGCTACTAAAGAGCCTGTACCAAACCCAAAAATCAATTTTGGCGAATATACGTACGAAGCTTATGTCAGAGTAGTATTAAAGAAACCAGTACTCTCTAGGAACGGTTCCAAGTTCGATAAGTTTCAAGAACAACAGTTCTCGTGAATACCGCATTTGACCAATGCGATGGGTAAATGGCCTTGAACCTCTTCCGTGATAGAAGACCCCGAATCCAGATAACAGGAAAGTAAGAGCAGTTTAATGGTCTGTGGGTTCGAATAACAAATGAAAATTCAGGTTTATTTCAATTTGGTATTTACTAGTGGAATTACTAGGGAATCGCCTACTGATAAAAGCATAATCATAATCAACAGCCGACAGACGTCCACTGCTGGACATAGGTGTCCCACAAAGATTCCCGCAACGATCGAGTAGACCGGATATCGTCTCTGTTGCCGGAGACCGTCTTGGTAGGTACCATTGCAGCGCCTGTTGCAGCGAAAAATAGTGTTGTGCAAACATCACTGTGTTCCGGTTTGAAAGGCGTTGTAGTGGAATTACTCAGGTAAAGAGGCTCACCATCATATGTCTCAGGCGACGAGGGCAATGTGGTGCACGTTGTTATGGGCAGGCGTATCACTTATCATTAAGTAAACATCTCGCTAGTATAGTTGCTTTATTAAAATAATAAAAATCGTATAGGGGGATTTAGGCTTCTATCTCCTACCACGCCGGCTCTCTGCTGGTTGATGGGAAACGGAGCCTCGGTTGTTGATTAGCAGGATGCATCATGAGCAGATGAGGCTGGCTTGGAGCCCGTGAGATATTTTGCTGGACCTCTTACTCTTAATTTCGTGTTTTATATTTATAAATAATCTTCTACTTTCTTATCCGTACAGTCAGCTGCCACATTGTGCTCGTCGTCTTGAGACAAGAGTTTAACTCTCGTTACCTCAATATTTCCACTAGCTACGGCGCCCTTCAAACCGGAACACAGTAATGTTTGCAAAGTACTGTCTGTCGGCTGCAATAGGCGCTGCGGTGGTATCTACCTAGACGGTCTCCGGCGACAGTCCTACCACCAGTAAGTGGATACACGCCACTACTACCATCCATACTCCACTCATGTTGTTCCGGAAACAAAATCTGACGGTGAAATATTGCAGGTGTCTCATTTTAGCTATCTCAGTGTGAGAAAAGCTTTGTTTTCGCGACACAAATGTTACACTACAAGTCTACGATTGTCTGTGTGACAGGTGCGTGGTCATCGCGTGAGATGAGCGTGGATACCCATCTGTAGCCCCCACGTGTAGCTATATCAACTGCGCAGCGGCGAAACGACTACAAGTTCTGTCGCACGTGGCGATACTGCTTCTCTAAGTTGTTTATATTGTACTAGCTGTTCATTGGCCACCTCGCTGGCCGTAATATAGAATTACGCTGCAAATGACTTTCTATAGCAACCGTTACTATAGCAACCGTGTAAATAATACACAATGCATATATGATATGACAAGGAAAACGCGCTGAGTATTTTTTCCTTTTCAAGGAATTATCCGATTCATGAGTCGCGTTTGAAAATTCTTCAAATTCACGCTGTGGGAACACCCCCAGCTGTGCTCTTTTTCCTGGTGACCTTGAAGTTATTAGAAGGGGGAACTAAATAGTCAATGTTCATGTTTTTTTTTATTACATAGTCTTACATACTGTGGTATTAGTACTGGTGGCAGGCTTCTGTTCTATTTCTGCCGCCGAACAGTACTGTGCTTAAATAACTAGTGTAATTACTGGGGTAACTATACTTAACAGCTCATGTCTCGGGCGACGAGTGCAACGTGATGCTGTGTATATCATCCTAATTAGTGCCACATTGTTATGGGCAGGAGTAACACTTACCATCAGGTGAACGTCCTGCTGGTCTAGTCGTTTCGTAGAATAAAAAAAAATCAGGACCGTAAGTAAATTAATTCAGTTTTAAGTTAATACTGCTGTAAGTTATCAATGAATCGATGAAGTAATTATTGAAATTATTAGGATCAGGTTGGGGTGAGTGGTGGAGGCGAGGCAAAGGGATGGGGAATGAGGTTGTGTTCGTTTTAGGTACTTACATCTTTGTATTACTGAAGGAAGACGAAGATGAAAAGGGCGACAAATCTACTAATAAACAATTTTTGAGGGTATATAAATAATTAAAAAATAATTGATTTATTTGTTTTTTTTTTTAAAAAAAATTCTATATATTTCCGCCTCGCTGGCTTGCAAAGTGCAACTACGAACATTATAATAATAATTAAGGTCGTTATTCTTAGAATGCACTATTATGTCAAGGCGGAGTTGTAATGTATTTCTCGCGGGTACAGTGACTGCAACACGGCTCAGCGGTCGCAATTCCACTTCAGGAGGTCCAGGTTCGATTTCCGAGATCCGAAGGTATTTGTTGAAATGTTTTTAGTTCACTACGAAGATCTCAAGTGACAATGGGCAGGACACATCGCTCGAAGGACTGACAGCCGATGGAGCACTAAGTTTCTCGAAAGGCGATCGCGTAACGGAAAACGTAGTGTTGGCAGGTCCTCCACTAGTTGGTCCGACGATCTGGTGAAGGTTGCGGGCAGGGCAGGATCGATCGATGTGGAGATCTTCAGGGGAGGGCTTTGTCCAACAGTGGACGTCTGTCGGCTGATAACGACGATGATGATACTATGAAGCGACGAGACGAGCAGGATTTTTGATGGACGCTCATTTCCATCGCGTAACAGTACTATATTCCGGTTTGAAGGGCGCTGTAGCTCGTGTAATTACTGGGGTAACGAGACTCAACATCTTATGTTCCCAGGCGATGAGTACAATATGATGTATATCATGTATATCATCCTGAGTAGCGCCACGTGGTTATGGGCAGGCGTATCACTTACCATCAGGTGAAGTTCAGCTCTTTACATCGCTTAATTGAAATAAAAAAAAAAAATTATATGCTCTTCTAACCTACCTAGACGATCTCCAGCAACAAAGACTTACCATCAGTAAACATGTCAACAAAGAAAGACAGGTTAGTGTTGTTACAGGGTACATTACTGCTGACAAAAGGCCGAGAGGAGGGCGCGCTTACAAAGGTGGATGGGGGGGTTTCGCCCCTCGAGATGGAGAGACGGAAAGCGTTCCCGTGGCCCTGCCGACAAGCGACGAAGGTGGATCATCGTGAAGGTAGTCGGTGCAAGTCCGACATAACCGACCTTTACCTCCGCGAGGGCAGGTAAGCGTAGGCATTTTACCTACGTTAAATAAAAAAGGGGATATTATTGTGTCCGGTTGCTTATTTGTCCGCACTTGAGGTCCGACTGGATTAACCATATATCCGGGAGCCGTCTGCTGGTCTACGACCTTGTTAGAGGTCATTCGGACATTCTAAAAATTTACGGAAGCTTATCAATGATTAACTTTTTAATACTGACTTAAATATTTTTGCATAGGCAGAATAATCAGGTAACACCGCAGGGCCTATTGCAGTCGACAAACATTACTTTGATCCGGTTTAAAGGGCGCTGAAGCTAGTGTAACTACTGGGCTAATGAAAAGCAACGTCTTGTATCAGCTGACGATCGCAACGTGGTGCAGTGTATAACATCCTAACTAGCGCCTTGTTATAAGCAGGCATATCACTTACAATCAGGTGATCGCTTTGTAGAATAAACAATCGATACATAGATACAGTGTTATCGATTAATCGAATAAGCCGCCTTTTACTTTTTTTTTCTTAATTTAATTAGGCGACGGGACTAGTGAAGTAATGTAGTAGAGACGTTCACTTGATGGTGAGTGATACGCTCGCCCATAACCCTAGCTACAGTGTCATTACTGGGGTAACGAGACTCAACATCTTATGTCAGGCGACGAGCGCAATGTGGTGCTATGTATACCACTCTAATTAACGCCACATTGCGCTCGTCCCTGTAACGGGTCCCACGCAACAACTCACGGGAGCCAAGCCAACCTCAACTTGCTCACACAGATGAGGTTCTGGCTTGCACCAACTCGCATTGGTCCAGCGCGGTGGGAAATGGCCCAAATCTCCCCCATATGAACCTCTACATACGACCGCACTTAGTGCCCAGCGGTATCGGAGGTCGTGCTGACCGTATGTGGAGATCTTTGTGTGAGGCCTATGTCCAGCAGTGGACGTCTATCTGCTGATGATGATGAACAACCCGCTCGTGTTGTCGATTAATTGAATTAAAAAAAAAAACCATTTATAACCATAGAATTGCTTTCGTTTAATGATTATAGTAATTGTTAGTGAATTATAAGTCATGGTGTTTGGCTGTCAACTTAGACTATTGCCTCATAAAATTTAAATATTTTTTTTCTATTAAACTTTCCTCATACATATTATAATTACAAATTGAAAACTATACGATAATGTTTTTAAATACTTTTTTTTTATTTTTATCTTATATCTACCCTCTGTAATCGTTTTGTTGTAACTTATAATGAGCTCTTAAATATTTATAAAGTTACAATATTACATCATGTTTCTAGTGTTGTGTAGTTTTAAGACGTTGAGATTCGTTACCCTAGTAATTGCACTAGCTACAGCACCCTTCAAACCGGAACACAGTAAATTTTGCACACTACTGTGTGTCGCCTGCATCAGGTGCTGCGGTGGTACCTAGACGGTCTCCAGCAACAGATACCTACAGCTATAAAAAAATATGATAATAACTTACAAAGAGTGTATTTTCTCATGATATCTCCTATTCCAACCGCTAAATGGTAGTGCGCAAACATGACTATATTCTGGTTTAAAGGGCGTCGTCGCCAGTGAAATTGCAATATTAAAAAAATATACAATGTTTCACAACATTTTATTATTTGTAAATTAAACAGAAGTTCTTTCGTATAAATATTCGTTCCAGTACTGGTTCAATTCATTTCTACTCCAGCGACCATAGACGTTACTCGTTTGTTTTTAAAATTTTCCCGTCTAAGACCGTCCTATCGTTCAGCCTATAAAACGTTACGAGATCGGTAATATTTTTATCTCGGCTGAGGTTACTTTGAGCGTAACGCGGCAGAGAAAAAAAAAAACTGGTTCCCGCTCCAGTAATTATCCGTTTAAATATCCTTCGTCGCAGTTTGCGAAGTTATTAATTTGTGTGAAGTGACGTTTAAAAGCGCGCGAAACTCGTCGCGTCGCGTGCGCTCCCGCCTTTTTGTTACTTTTAAATTTCGAACAATGAAGGAGTTGTCGGCGCCGGCTGGCCAGTGCCTGGAGCAAAATGGCGGCCTCCTTGTTGCCAAAAATGGGAAGAAGACTGTCAATGGTAAGTCATAATTAGTACAAATATTATTTCAACTTGATTTTATCCAAGTTTTTCATTTAAGGGGAGAGGGGCCTGCCAATAACAACGTGGCGCCAGTTAGGGTGGTATACACTGCACCACATCGCGCTCGTAGCCTGAGACGTAAGATGTTGACTCTCGTTGCGCCAGCAATTACACTAGCTATAGAGCCTTTCAAACCGGAACACAGTGCTGTCTGCACACAGTGAATATATGGATCTATCAAATAGATCATATCGACAAACAGATAGAAGATAAATATTAAATAATTACATTGTTAATTTAGATAACATTTATCTTCTTATTATAAATTATTATGGCCGCAGTATGACAATATTAATTTTTCAATAATTACACACACATATCCTAATATATTAATATATTGTAATAAAAGGTAAAAGATTATAATTTTTTTTATTGAACGCAGCGATAAAATAAGCAAATCGTTCACCCGGTAATAAGTGATAATAATTAATTAACTTTCATTAGCTGTTATATCATCTGTTAGTGAAGACATAACCTCTCAACTTTTGACATAATTTGGGATATATCGTTGATATATACATATATATATATATATATATATATATGTACATGTGTGTGTATATATCTGTTTAATAATATAATCATTTATATATTTACTTTCCTTATTATTCAATAGAACTTTATAATGTTTGTTTTATGTTAATTAAGATAAAATTCTTCTACGAGTCTATCATTCATGATTTTGATAGCAGGCGAATCGAAAACATGAAACGAGTTTTTTAATAAAAATAGTTTTGATTATTTTTTTTTTCTACGAACGAATATACTGGCGGGACGTTCACCTGATGTTAAGTGATATATTATAACGTGGCGCTAATTAAGATGATATTCACTGCACTATATTCGACTCGTTGTTTGATACGTAAGATGTTGAGGCTCGTTACCCCTGTTATTATACTAGCTATAGCGCCCTTTAAGCCGGATCACAGTAATGTTTTACACACTACTGTTTGTCCTTAGAAGGTCTCCGGCAACAGGGACCTATAAAGAGAATATATCAATATATATTCTCTCAACCTAATTAGTTTCTCCAAGAAACCTTGGATCAGCCATGCCTCTCTAAAGAATAAAATCCTTGTTCGTTATACTGTGCAACCATTTCCGGTTTAGTCAAATGTTTGTTTCAGACCTGTCCTTTCCTATCAGTGCTCACTGCGAAGGTCGTGTGTGGTCGGACTTATGAATGGCATTGTAGTAGTAACGGTTACGTAATGAATCATTGTAAGTTTCCGAGTAATGTTGCTGATGAGAGGAAAATACCTGTTGCCGGATGGTTGCTGGTGCCGTGTGGTTATTACCCCGTAGTAAACACAACCACGGATAGTTTACATTGAGTATTTACCTGTTTCCTTGTATAAGGCTACGTTGTGATGAGGATCAGGACTGGAATTGTGAAGTAATATAAAACATTTCCACCTATGTAGTAACTGATCACGATATGTCTGTGACCAATAGACCTGGAGACTTCAAGTTTAATAGGAATATTCCTGTTATCGAGTATAGGGTTGTTAAGAACGCTTGTACTCCCAGAAGGGGTTGAACAGATGTTGAACCAGCAGGCGAGAGCGAAAAATAGTTAGTATACATATATATATAACAGAGATCCGGAGATCCATTGGCTCATCAAGAGATCAACGAAACTATTAGATGTGAACACTCAAAATTTGGTAAAGATATTGCTTTTGCCGTTTAGAGATCAGCTAAGAATGGATTTTACAAACTTCCTTCCTCAGGAGTTGAGGTGTCGCGGTCAGAAACTAGTATAGTATATAATTATGTTACGAATCCTGTTCCTTTTTATATAATAGTCGTTTTGGATTCCTCTTTCTGGCTTTTCACTTCACTAAGAGGTTCACCTTTTCGGAGACCATCAGCACATACCACCACCAGCCCTTATTTCTCCAAATATTTCAATTTATGTCTATACAAGAGGTAGCGTTTTTACAAATCCATCGATTTTATCTGGAACGTTATTTATATGTTAACTGTTATCTGCGTTATGTCACTCAATATAATGTGATACTGAGTGTTAGTTTGTACTAGATGTATTAAGGATTTTTTTTTTAAATATTCTTCTTAAAATGTTTGTATGTAATACGGAGATCAGTTCACGATCGCAGCATGTCCGACAGCTTTCAAACCAGCTTTTGAATAATATGAATAAAACTACTCGTTTTTGAAAAGTTCAAAACGAGATTTATAAAAAAAAAAACTTAGTCCGTGTGGTGACTTTGTAATTACATAATTCCACTTAGATATGTTGAATAAGTTATGGTTTAATAATAATGTGAACTTTTAATTATTAACACAAGTATCTACTTGTTGATTAGATTTTCCATTGATTCTGTTTATGAGAATAAGTTGGGAATGTTATGATTTTTTTTTTATTAATCAAAACGGCAACAACACCTGATGTTAAGTGATAACTTAACTTCAGCCCATAACAATATTTAGTTATCATGATATACTCTGCTCTCCTGCTTACTTCTATAAGACCTCAAATATAGGGGATATCCAGAGATTTATTGAGGAGATCTCAGAAACTATTACACATGAACACTCAAAATTAGGTGAAGATAATGCTTCTGCTGTATAGAGGTCGGCTAAGACGCCAAACAGTGTCGCGGGGGCGTTGTAGTCAGCAAAGCGGGTCATCATTCCATCATCATCATTCACGATGAATGGTGATGATGGATGATGATCAGTGTCCCAGCTTTGGGAATAATAGGAGCTGTTCATTAATCATTTACGATATTCGCTATATCGATCGAGCCCGCGATTTCTGATTATACTGTTACGTATAAATGTTGACCTCCGACTTGACCTCGACCTTAGTTCTCACTTGGACCACACACCGCCGCTGTCAGCAAACGACGTGGTGACGTAATTTGGTACGCTGTCCTCGACATCATCGTCAGTCGCGTAGCACTCGCACGTGTCTCTTGATCCTACATGTTCCCACCACGTTTCGGGTCTGTCCGTGGGTCTTCGACCAGGGAGTGAGAGCTGCAGTGCCAAGTGCCAACGTAGTCAGGCGGCTTTCTTTTCACGTGACCATATCACTTCAGCAACTTGGATGGTACGCTCGTGATTCTGAGCAACGGCACCGGTTCCGCTGCCGTACAAAAGGTTAGGTCTTATAGGATTCCTATCTAAACAGTTTCTTGAGTCAATTTTATTTTAGTCTATTCTTAGAAAACCCGCCCCTAGGAATAGACTTTATTCCTGGGGGTTTTAGTGCGTAAAAATCTCCAAATAACTCCGATTTCCTCCCTGAAGACAGAGTACCTTTTTGAAGATTTCTCCCCCGAAAACCAAAAAAAAAGGGATGATATATAACGCACCAACATGAACTATTCGCCTTGCCAGCTTATATGACTTAGTAATTTAGTTTACTGGTGGTAGGTTTCTGATGCCGGAGACAGTCCAGCTGTGTAGGTAGGTTAGTCACTATCGAGAATCATCTTGTTACATTTTTTTTTATTTAAATAATCGATGACACGGCCGGACGTTCACCTGATGGTAAGTGATACGCTTGCCCATAACTACGTGGCGCTAGCTAGGATGGTATACGTTGTACTCATCGCCTGAGACATAAGATGTGAAGGTTCGTTACCCGAGTAGTTGCACTAGTTACAGCGCCCTTCAAACCGGATCACAGTAACGTTTGCACAGTACTGTTTGTCGGCAACCAAGCAAGACCTGTCACCAGTTAAACTATATATAAATTCTTTGTAAATGTATTTATTAATTCAAGAAGTTGTGTTAAAACTGAACAATGAGCTGTTCGATCAGCTAATCGCTGTTCCGGTTACTTAGGCTGGGCTCCATGGTCTGTTTACCATCAAGGCCGGACGATTAATAATAAACACAATAATGAACGCCTGCGAATTGTGTGGGGTGACCACAAGTTTATAATAGAATTTAAAAAACAAAGAAGCTTTGTTCTGCTCTGGACATCAACATCCTAATGAAGATGATGATTGATGAGTTTGATGGTGGTAGGTTTCTGCCGGAGACCGTCTAGGTACCACCGCAGCAACTATTGCAGTCGACAAACAGTACATTACTGTACAAACTGTGTTCCAGTTTGAAAGGTGCTGTAGTGGAATGGAAGAGTACAGCACGGTGGAGTATATATCATCCTAACTGCCATCAGATGAAAGTCTCGTTCGTTTCGTACTTTCATTGAATAAAAAAAACTAGCACTGCATAGTTATGATCAGAGGGATCACTTACCATCAGGTAAACATTTCGATCATCTCACCAGTTTGCAAAATTAAAGAGATCAGGACAAGATAAACTGATGTAAATAATAATTAAGATAAGTTCATTGGAGACAGTTTGCAACGCGCTTTGTACTGATGGAAGATGTCATGAAACTGTCGTGATGGTGGTGGTTTTGAGGGGTTGTCTTTGTTTAATTTCTACTCACATTACTTTTGAAATACATAATTATATGTATTTGGAGATAATTACTCGCTTCGAACGAGTAACCGCCGTAGAGATGCTGTAGTGATAGTAACCAATAAATCCATTGTGATGTTTATTCAAATATTTCTGAATATTGAAACTATTTCATCATCATCAGCTGATAGACGTTCACAGCTGAACATAGGTCTCATCCAAAGATATCGTCATCGACCGGTCCCCCGTTGCTCGCATCCGGTGGGTTCCCGCGACTATCATCAGATCCTCGCTCCACCTTGTGGAAGGCCTCCCAACGCTACTTTAACACGCGACCACTATTACTGTACTATTTACTTTCAAGTAATAGCTGAAATTTTTTTTTTATTCAATTAAGCGACGAGATGAGCCGGGCGTTCACCTGATGGTAAGTGATACGCCCATGACAACGTAGCGCTAGTTAGAATGATATATACTACACCACATTGCGCTCGTCGCCTTAAGACATAAGATGATAAGTGTCGTTACCTCGGCAATTACACTAGCTACAACGCCCATCAAGCCGGAACACAGTAATGTTTGCCAGCTGTAATAGAAGCTGCGGCGGTACTTAAACGGTTTCCGGCAATAAAGACCTACCAGCAGTAAATAAACGCTTACTAGAAAGCTTCAAAGTCATGGTCACTGTTACCAAGTATTTACGCAGCATCATGATATTAAATAATTAAACATTATATATATATATATATATACACATATATGTGTATATATATATATATATATATATGTCCTGGTATTAGAGTATCGGATGTTCGACTGATGTAAGTAGTGTATATATTTTATAAAATCGTGAAAATCTTCCAAACAAAGCTTTTCATCATCATCAGCTGACAGATGTCCACCGCTGGACATAAGCCTCCTCCAAAGATTCTCACATTAATCGGGTGGGGATTCATGTGGGGGTATTTGAGCCATTTACCACCACTCTACACATCACATGATTATAATTAAAAACCCCTTTTAGTTTTTCACCAAAAAATCAGTGATGTTTTACATAAACGTCTCATTTTTCTATATATACACACATATATACACTCATATATATATATAACTATTCATCATTGCTTGTTATTACCTATTAGATAATATTTAGTGTTTAAAAGATATCTAATTACGATCCAGTGACCTATGAACTGGGGCGAAACAAACCGCGAGCCTGTAGACCACAGATGAACTAGAGTATCTGTAGTATTCGTAAAGGTGACGTCACACTGGGCCGATTTTGGGCTGAACCGATTTTTACTGCATTCAGTTTGGGTACGTGAATAGTGACACTCCAATGTACTACCAACCTAACGTATCAGGGGTTAGACAAAAAAATCTAACTCGAACGCAGTAATGTTCGCACAGGTTTATATTGTAGGTACATCAACTAGTGATGCTCTGGAAATGATTAGTGTTATTTAAGGGGTAGTTTTATATAAAGTTATAATAAATCAGTGTTTGCTCTGGTATTATATTTGGATCGAAAGGAAATGGCACCGGAAGTGTTTAATATACTTTCCCTAATTATATTTCGTATGCTTCCTCCGAATGATCAGAAATATTGGTTTTTCTCAGTTGAGTATAAATTCTGATCCTACTGACTGCGCCGTGTCAACCGTCAATCAACCAGCGGTGTGCAAATATTCTATTCCGGTTTGGAGGGCGCTGTACGTAATGTAATTAATGGGATAACGAAACCCAACATCTTACGAATCAAGGCGACGAGCACAGTGGTTCAGTATATATCAGCTCAACTAGCACCAAGTTGCTATGGAGAGTCGTATCACTTACTATCAGGTAAACGTCCCGCTTGTCTCATTGAATAAAAATTACTGTTTTCCGGTTCGTAGGGCGTTATAACTGCGACGAGCATCATATGGCGCAATGTGACATACATTCTCTCCAGTATCATATTTATCATTATCATCATTAGGTGCCGACTTCAAACTGAAGTTCCAGCATCATATTGAAGTGATCATAGAATACTTACACAACGAACCCTGTTTTAAGAACCGATGGTGTTACTTAATTTTTTCACAGCAACCATTGTGCTCACCACCTTACCATATAATATGTTGTCTCCCAACTTTAGTAATATCACTACAACGCACTAGAAACCAGGATGTATATATGCTACTGGTTGGTAATAGACTTCATGCATGAGCTCCTCCCTCAATATTACGTGTTGTGTAAACATCTTTAGTAGTATTTAAATTTTATATGAAAGTCGTTTTTCCATTAGCTGAACGTCCTGCTGGTTTAGTCTAAACTAACTAAATATAGTTATATAGCAGTAGGAAACTTTTAGTTGCTGCTGGTGGGTCTCTGTTGCCGGAGACTGTCTAGGTGTGCAAACATTACTCTATTCCTGTGCGAAGGGCGTTGTAGCTGGTGTAGTTAATGGGGTAATGAAACTCAACATCTAATGCCTCAAGGCAACGAGCGCAATGTGGTGCGGTGTATATCCTAACTAGCGCCACGCTGTTATGGGCAGATGTATCACTTAACATCAAGTGAACGTCTCGCTCGTCTCGTCGTCGACGAATAAAAAAATCATTTCGTTGTAAGCAAAAGAAAATTTGAAAGAAAATCTCGAAGAAATCTCTAAGAAGGATCTGTTGCCCATTACTGTCCTCTCGACTTTAATGCGGAGCTCCTCTGTGTGAAATTACAGCGGTGACGTCATCGCCCTATAGTGGTACCGTTAGCATAAAAAGTTGAAAAAAAAAAAATTTTTTTTTGGTGATTATAACTAGATTTATGAATAGAAGAATTATGTGGTGTAACCGGATTTGCTTGGTGGCGAGTGGAAGGCAGCACCTCCGTCGCTATTTTAATCTTCTCATTGGACATGAATTATTATAAAAAAAAAGCTTTACTGGTGGTAGGTCTCTGCTGCCGGAGACCGGCTAGGTGTGAAGGGCGCGTAGCTGGTGAAATTACTGGGGTAACGAGATCCAACATCTTATGTCTTAACGCGACGAGCGCATTATGGTGCAGTGTGTAAAATCCTAACTAGCGCCACTTTGTTATAAGCGTAGCAGTTACCATCAGGTGAACGTTCGGCTCGTCTCATCGCTTTTTAGTATAAACGTACGCGACTAGACATATACTATTTCATGGCGATGACGTGGTTTTGTGTAAAGATCCTAATAATCCTAATAATTATTATCATAGGCGGATCATAAGAGTAGTCACGTCAGAAAAATATAGCAATTCGCCTCTATCAAGTACTTTTGAAAGAGTTAAGGAGAGAAGAAAAAAGACAGATGTGTCCGGCGACGAGCGCGATATGGTGCAGTGTATATCATCCTAATTAGTGCTACGTTAAAAGCATGCGTATCACTTACTATCATGTGAACGTTCTGCTAATCACCGTTTAGACACCACGCAGAAGTCCTGGCAAATATTTACATTTAAACTGTGGTGTTGTGTAAATATCGCGATATAATAATATCACAAACGTACGTAATAATGACTCGACTGTCACGGTTAATAAAAAAAAAATGACGTTTGTAGTGTTTATGACGCACAGTAATAAGTTTACTGTGTTTTATTACCTGTTACCGAGTAAACTGTAAAGTCCCAACTAGACAGCGATTGATACGGGAAGGAAATTATTTTAACAATAATCGCGACGTTACCGGAGTAATTGTTTAAAAATTTTTAGATATATTAGTAAATAACAAAATCGATTTTTTGGTAATCGATTTTCGGTCGAAATTACTTGTTTAAACTTAACTGTTACTAATATAATAGATGAGAATTAGAGGTTTAGTTCATCGTCAGCTGATAGACGTCCACTGCTGGACATAGGCCTTCCCCAAAGATCTACACAGCGATCGATCCTGCGCTGTCGTCTTTAGGGGTTCATGTGGGGGGACTTTGGCCATTTCCCACCACGCTGGTTGGTGAGAGCCAGAGCCTGGTTTGTTGATTATCGGGGTCTCGTGAGTTGTTGTGCGGGACCCTTACACCCCTTGAGGTTGTAGTAGGAGGTTTAGTTACAATGAGTTGAATGGTAGGTTTCTGTTACCAGTAATCGTCTAGGTAGGAACCACCGCAGCGCCTATTTCTGCTGACAAACTTTATTGTGTACCGGTTTGAAGGGCGCTGTAGTTAGTGAAAGTACTGAGGTAACAAGACAACATCTTATGTCCCAAGGCGATGAGCGCAATGTGATACTATGAATACCATCCTAACTAGTGCCACGTTGTTATGAGCAGGCGTATAACTTACCATCAGGTGAACGTCCTGCTCGTCTTATCGCTTCGGTGAATAAAAAATTTGAATAATGTTACAGTGGGTAATAAATTCTTGCTGTTATGTTAACCTTCACCTTCTTGCTTAGCCTTGATATTATTAACTTAACGATAATAAAGAGATCTAGATACTTAGACAAATCGTTTTCTCAGAAAATGTAGGAATCATAAATAATGAATGAATTGTCATTTGTTTTATACAGCTTGGTTTTTTTTATTTAACTCCGTAGTATTTAAAAACAAAATCATAAGAATTGGATTCAAATAAAAAAGTTAGGGTATAAAGTATGCAGTTCCAATTCATAACCTTATTTTGGATACATTTCTTGGGGCAGTGGCAACTGCCTATTTAACATGGAAGCACCTGATTCTATTCCTAGACCACATATTGTCCAGATTATCTAATCGGCATGACTAGTATCCCCATCATTGTTGTAGGCCTGAGGATAATGTGGCCACTTACAGTGGGCCGCGTGAAAAGGCTTCAAGTTGCACAAAGAGCAATGGAAAGGGCTATCCTTTGGGTTTCCCTGTGTGATAGCATCAGAAATGAGGAGATCCACAGGAGAACTATGATCAACGATTTAGTCCAAAAGATTTCTAATCTCGACTGGCAACAGGCTACAATGTCTCACGATCTGGTGAAGGTCGCGGAAAGAAGCTTGATGCGAGCAATGCAGGATCGTTCGATGTGGAAATCTTTGGGGGAGAATGTTCAGCTGATGATGATCATATTGTTGTATTTCGCGGGCATCATGAGAGCCGGAGTATCGTAGACGAGAATTCTTTATCACCCACGGCCTTAATATCATTAAACACCATGTTAGTGAGGTCAAGTGTTACTGTATTGCAGTTAAATAACAATATTAGTAATAATGAGTACAGCGAATAAGATGTCCTTGGGAAGTTCTTCATCCCAATTAGCGTTATTCACTGCGCTCGCGCAGGGGTAATATTTATTTATATATTTATCATATTACATATATATACACTCACATAAATTACAAAATACACACACATCATAATCAGCCGATATATGTCCACTGCTGGACGTAAGCCTCCCCCAAATATCTACACATCGATCGATCCTGCGCTGTCTCCGTCCAGCTGCTTCCCGCAACCTTCACCAGATCGTCGGACCATCTGGTGAAGGGCCTGCCAACACTACGTCTACCGGTATGCGGTCGCCATTCGAGGACCTTAGAGCGCCATCAGCTGTCAGTCCTTCGAACAATGTGTCTCGCCCGTTGCCACTTCAGGCTAACAATTTTCGGGAAATTTTTGCTACCCGGGGATTGGTCGCAACCCTGGCACCGGTGCCTCGCTGACTTCTGTCATGATTGGCACGGCTACTGGTCCTACCGTGCACTTGCGGTCGTCTTTTATTTGTGTTCATAGAGAGGAATTGGGCCGTAAATCCACCACGCTGGCCTAGTGCGGGTTGGTGGGTGGTCAGAGCCTCGTCTGTTATGCAGTAGGGTGCACCGCGTGCAGGTGGTAGTAGTAATAGTGGCAGTAGTAGTAGCAGTAGTATTAGCAGCAGCCGTAATAGCAGCAGCAGTAGTAGTAGCAGCATCAGTAGTAGTAGCACTAGCAATAGTAGTAGCACCAGCATAAGCAGTAGTGGCAGCAGCAGTAGTCGCCGCACCAGTAGTAGTAGTAGCAGCAGCAGTAGCAGCAGTAGCAGCAGCAGTAGCTGCACCAGTGGTAGTAGCAGCAGCAGTAGTAGTAGCAGCAGTAATTCTCCAATTTCATATGATGTTCTGTAACAATGAAGTATATGCACACGTAGACACCTGAAACAGAGAAACATTGTTAAAAGCAGTAAATTTTCAGATAATCAGGTGGGTTCGGAAAACCCTACCATCATTAAAACATTTCAACCAATAACCCATATGTTAAACGGCAACCCATTTGCCGCTGCGTCCCATAGGAACATTAAAGTGACTTTAATCAAAACAGGTTTTTACAACCTCACGTTGTTACAATTGTACTAAAAAAAAATTAAAACCCACACGCATATATATTTATTTATATATAGAAAATTCAAATTTCTTTACAATTCGTAAGTTCGGCCTCATATGGTATACTGTTCACGCCCCTGGGCGGCGCACCTCAACATCAGCTTCTCCCATTTGACTGCATACAACGGGGAGCGGCTCGAATCGTTGACGACCAAGTTCTCTCCAATAGTCTTGACCTACTGGCCTTGCGAAGAGACATCGCATCTCTGCATTCTCTACAAGATTTACCACGGGGAGTGTTCCGAGGAATTATTCCTGCGGCTACTTTCCACCAGCGCAGTACACCACACAACGCCAAGTTCCATCCTCACCACTCACTATGTGGAATCAGTTGTCGCCAGCGGTATTTCCGAACCAATACGACATGGGGACCTTCAAGACCGTTATACCATTAAAGGTCGGCAACACAGCCGTGACTATTTCTAGCGACTGTCCATGGGCGTCAGTGATGACTTTCCACCAGCTGAACTGTTCTATCCTTGCTCACCGTTCCTATAAAAAAAATATAACACTCAAAATATTTATGTATAGTTTTCTCTACCACATTAGATATAGATCTTCCTTAGTAATTTTCCCAACTATCTAATAACTTTAACTGGAAGTCGGCTTTGCCTGTAGCCCAACGGTTATCCCCAAGTCACAATTCAGGTTCAAAACTTAAGGCTAAATAGCTGCCAACAGGTTTACCCGAAGCACTAATGTGGTTGTATGTACCTCGAGGGATTCCCGACAGTTATTACAATTCTGTCTCTAAGAGATTTGTATGGACAGGACTCTCTGTCTCTTCTAGCCATTATGCCTTATGGTGGTAGAATCAGCTTGCTTTATTTTTTTTCTCCTCCTCTGTCCATCATCGTCCGTCACATGTCACTCAAGCACGTCTCTAGACACTATATTTTTCCAACTTGTGTTGGTTTGTGTGTGTACTAAGTGCCAAGTTACTAAAGTAGTCAGGCGGCCTTCATTTTTACGTGACCATACCATCGCAGCCATAATTTCTTGCATCATCACACAGTAAGAACAGCGACCATGGTTTTGTTGTTTAAGATCATAGATCATCACTGTGGTTTAGTTTTAGAGGTGGTATAGCTAGTGAAATTACTGGGGTAGACGAAACTTAACATATTGCATCCGCTTAACAACTCGCGGACCCAAGCCAACCTCACCTGTTCGTGGTGCACCCTGCTAATCAACAAACGAGGCTCTGGCTCCCACCAACCCGCATTAGGCCAGCGTGGTGGGAAATAGTTCAAATCCCCTCACACGACCCCTACAGTGGAGATCTTTGGGAGATACCTATTTCCAGTGGACGTCTATCGGCTGATGATAATGATAATAAAAAAAATTTAATTAACCAAGACATTGCGAAGGAATTAATGAATGTTTTATTTTATCCTTACTTCTTATAGAATTAAATTGTTTTTTTATAATTTCTATAGTTTCTATTACAAATACAGTACACTGTTTTGCTGATCGTACTTCTTGAAATGAATCAGGCTTTCAACGGATGCTTTTGACTTTTCCATTGTTCGTATATTACACATAATCGTATTTACCACACGAACAAAGCAGACAAGATAACGAAATTTATTCTATGTTTATTATCCAGTCTGACTTCTCAGATTGTTTTTTTTAGATGAAGTCGACACCCAAGTATATCTTTACATGTATTATAATAATAAACATGATAAAAATGGTCTATTCGCTACGACATAAGTATTAGGATAACAAGTTATGATAAGACTTTTACTAATTTTATTTCATTATAAAACATCCTTGCGTTGAAAAGCCGCGTCCCAGCAGTGAGAACTTTGAGTGGGGTTGTTTTTATCCTGTCCTGTCACTATACCATCACCTTGCTTTTCCCGCGCTAGTCAATGTACATTGTCGAGCCCAGCATTTTTTTTTAATAATATAATTTAACATATTAGGAAGGTGTACAGTTAAAAAAAAATGTAGACTTGACTAAAACAGACGGACATATTAGTTTGATTTGAGGTGCGCTGTAGTTATTAAAGTTACAATAATTTTCTTATTAATAGGGGCTGAGTTATTTTGTACACATTTAATTATTATTAAATAAGGAAAAGCAAACGAAATAGTCATGACAATTTGTTATTTAATAAAATACGGGGGTTTTTCTAATCACCGGCTGTAGAGCAACAATTACGAATACGGAAGTGTAAGAATAATTATCAAACGATTATTCATTAGAGTAAATCGTGAACCGGGTTTGTTTTCGGTTTAACTGTTTGAACAAAAAAAAACCCAAACTGAAGGTCCCGAGCTGTCATTAAGCATGTATAATGACGTTTATGACATTTGCTTGTATCGATTTCCCGACAATTCGACACAAGCGCAGTGAGCGGCCGCTGGCTACGTCCGCCATCTTGTACACATTTATTTCGAGACTGAATTAATACTTCACAAATATATACTAGCTGTTTCCGTCCTGTTTGCTGCCCCTAATATAAAATATTCAATGAGAGCAACCGCAATCGCAAATGGTTTTCTATAGCCACCGTTACCATAGCAACCGCATAAATAATAGCAAATGAAAATGTTTATAAAAGTTCATTAGAAATAAAACGATGAATGATCTATGAAATTCAAAAACTAAATAGCCTATAACCATTTACAAATCATTCCGCGTTGAAAGCTCATGTTTTCGAATCGATGCGTTCACCAATTTTCACGTGATTGGCAAACAAAGGAAACTCGTTTTCATTGTCCATTTTTATTATATGTATGTATATAGATTTTAATTTATTCATTCATATTGATTTTAACATTATTTAATACACTATGTTATTGCGCTAGACAATGGTGTATGTCCTGGTGTTGTATATATTTTTACTAAAATCCAAATATTTAAAACAACATTAATACTACGAATGAAAATTTAAATACTCCAAACTTAATTACTACAAATGTTTATTTTAAACAACAAAATTTACTTTGCAGTAAAATTTTTGAGTTATACTTTTTATGTTGCGACGATATTTATCTGTTTTTAATGGGACTAGGGTATAAGAGGTTCCGCACATCAATTCAAGGGATCCAAGCCAACTTCACCTGTTGGAAGTACACCCTGCTAATCAACAAACGAGGATCTGACTCCCACTAACTCGCATTGGGTCAGCTTAGTAAGAAATGATCGCAATCCCCCCATATGAACTCCTACAAACAACGGTCCCTAACAACGATAGCGGAAGCCATGCGAACTGTAGACCGTTCGATGTGAAGAAGATCTTTGGTGAAGGCCCATGTCCAGCAGTGGACGTCTGATGATGATGATGATGAAGGGGCTCGTCCTTTGATAAATATAAGGAACTAGTAAGAATATTTACACAACACTGCATTTCGTTTGTCGTATTAGATAAAAGTTGTTTTATTTTATATCAAAATTTGATTTGATTTCAATTTTCCTTACAAAATATTCGATTTTTAGTTAAGATAATTATATGCAGGTACGTATTGAAAACGTTTTTTTTTATATGAAATGTTTTTAGTTTTCATTGACAACTTTTACAGCTTTCACAAAATGTGAAGTTGGTTAATTTTGAATTTAAGAACAGAAATAAAATTAACGATTTTTTTCTAAACGTGGAATATCCGCTTAAATGTATAAATCCTGGCTATATTGTTGAACCGTACAAAAATCATCTGTTGCCGGCCGCTACGTCCAGTCAGCCATAACACCGGAACGCGTCGGCGCGTCCGCGATCCGCCATCTTTGTTTTTGTTTTTCTGTTAAACGCTTATTTAAAACTATATTTTAACAAGTACGTATAATTATAATTATAGAGTCCGATGTGTGCGAATGAGTGTCGTTTATCTGTAAAAAAAAGTGACGCAGTTTGTTTAAAAAAGAAAATCATTTACGTTTCGCGAAAAAGTTAAAGCCCTTTGAGGTTAAATATCAATATAATCCATAACCGATTCGGTATAAACGAAAATTTGTGATACAAGCATAAATTTTGAGATTTGCTATAGTTTCCATTAATTAAACGATCCAAAAAGTTTACGTGTCCCTAGAAATAAAACCTAACCTTGCCCAACACGCAATAACAATAAGAACTTAATCATTCATGAAAATTAATATTTAAACAATAAATAATTCGTTAAGTAAATTTTTTGAAAAAGTTACTAACAAAGATTAATTTTATGATTTTAATAACAGAAAATATACAATTTAAGTATTTATTACTTAACACATTGTATGCGGGACACGTACTAGTAGTACGTTTTCTGATGATTGATACTTGAGCGCGGGACACGTACTAGTAGTACGTTTTCTGATGATTGATACTTGAGCGCGGGACACGTACTAGTACGATTTCTGATGGTTGATACTTGAGCGCGGGACACGTACTAGTACGTTTTTTGATGATTGATAATTGAGCCTGGGACACGTACTAGTACGATTTCTGATGATTGATACTTAAGCCTGGGACACGTACTAGTACGATTTCTGATGGTTGATACTTGAGCGCGGGACACGTACTAGTACGTTTTTTGATGATTGATAATTGAGCCTGGGACACGTACTAGTACGATTTCTGATGATTGATACTTATGCCTGGGACACGTACTAGTACGATTTCTGATGGTTGATACTTGAGCGCGGGACACGTACTAGTACGTTTTCTGATGATTGATACTTGAGCGCGGAACACGTACTACTACGTTTTCTGATGATTGATAGTTGAGCGCGAGACACGTACTAGTACGTTTTTTGATGATTGATAATTGAGCCTGGGACACGTACTAGTACGATTTCTGATGATTGATAATTGAGCCTGGGACACGTACTAGTACCTTTTCTGATGATTGATACTTGAGCGCGGAACACGTACTACTACGTTTTCTGATGATTGATAGTTGAGCGCGAGACACGTACTAGTACGTTTTTTGATGATTGATATTTGAGCACGGGTCATGCACTAATACGGGTTATTGTAATAACATGGTTTGTTTGTGGGTACGAAAATAGCAGTATACAGGAAAACGAAACCGAATGGTCTTGTGCATAGATTCTGGAAAAAATTAGACAAAAACTAGTTTTTCCATCAGTCGATATGGAATCACATAAGGTTGATTAAACACATAAATTTAGATTTAAAATTAACTTTTTATATATTCTTGCGAAAATGAATGAATTTAACGAAGATAATTATGATGAAATCTTCGCTGACGCGTTATCAGATGTTTCGTGTAATAGTGACAGCGATTGTGAAAATTTCGAAGAGACCGATGATGAAGAGCTTATTCCACGCCCTCGAACTATTAGTACCAGTTCTGACAAAAAAGCAGAAGAATGGTCATTAAGAGACATTATTCCTGTAGTGGGAGATTTTTTAGGTCGTCCTGGTGTGAATGTAGCACACGTTCCTAAGTCCGTTATCGTTGCCGTAAGACTATTGATAGGCGAAAATTTTTTTTTCATATTTAGTTACCGAATCCAATATATGTTGTAATCAAAATATTGAGGAAATAAAAACGTTTAGCAAAAGTGCCAAATGGAAAGACATTACAATTCCAGACATGAAGAAATATTTAGGTCTAGTTATTTTTATGAGATAAGTTCGTAAAGATTGGATTAACGATTATTGGTCAACTGATCTCACAGAAACGCCGTTTTTTTTCAAAGACTCGGTCAAGGGATAGATTTTGAAAAATTTGGGGAACATTTAGCAATAAGGAAGGATACAACTGATCATTCTGATCGATTGTTTAAAGTCAGGCCTGTATTGAATTATTTAGTAGAAAAGTTAGTAAATGTTTACAAACGAAAGCAACAACTCATTAGACGAGGGCGTAATACCCTGGAGAGGTTGATTGTATTTTAGAGTTTACAATGCTAGAAAAATAAAAAAGTACGGTTTACTCGTACCAATGTTTGCAGAAAGCGACAAAGGCTATATTTCTAGTTTTAAAATTAATGCGGCTCAAGAATTGCGAATGCTTAAAACGATACAGACACTAGTTTCTCCATTTACTGATTTATACATGGACAACTATTATAACAGCGTTGATAATGCAGAGGCACTATTACATAAAAAAAAATTGTATTTGTGGAACTATTCGAAAAAGTAGAGGTTTGCCGGAGTGCTAAAAAAACAAATTTGAGAATAGGTGAAACAATCTTCCGTCGAAAAAACGACATATTGTTACAAGTTTGGCAATTTAAAAAAGAAGATAGCCTCATCACTTCCATTCATTGGGCAGAAATGAAGGAAAACTATACTATTGACCGTATATCACGTCAAAATATTTTAAAAACAAAAAACGCTTTAATCGATTATAATAAGTTCACGACAGGGATCGATCCTGGCGATCAGTATTTGTCATATTACATCTTGCGCAAAACTATGAAGTGAAGAAACGCGTAACCATCTATATGATAAATAGTACACGTTTTTAATTCACACGTCGTACACAATTCCACAAAACACAAAAAATTTTATATAAAAAATTCTCATATGATGTCGCATTGGAATGGGTAACCGATCAATTACCTGAAACTAACATTCCAGATCCAGGGCCGCCCACGTCTAGTACGCAAAAGGCACCTAAATATGGCCCTCCTGGAAGATTGTCATTGGATATGCAGAAACATGTTTTAGAGAAAATTGTTACTGCTGGGGAGAAGAAGCTGCGGAGACAATGTCGTGTGTGTGCTGTGACGAAAGTGCGCAGTGGAACGTTCATATGCAAGTGTTGCAGTGTACCTCTTCACAAAGGAAAATGCTTTGAACGTCACCACACTGTAAAACATTATTAGTTTTATGATTGCTATTTGAAATTTTTTTTTTTCTAACGTAAACCAAAACTGTTTACAAATAACATAATTCGAAAACATGTATACTACTATTGGTTTTTGTTTTTTTTTTTTTCATATTTACGATTCGATTATAAATTTATCCATTAAAAAGTATATTTTTTGTTTACAAAAATCTTGTTTATTATTTGTATATTTTAATATAAGGATACGAAAATTTGGTTAAAAAATGAAAAAACTTCCGTTTTATCGATATTTAACTGAATAACTAAATTTACGCACACAATGTGTTAATTATGATTTAATATCAACTTTCCCGCTACTCAGCGACTCCATTGCTATTTGACAGATTATAATTTTTTTTTTTTTTAATCATTAACAAATGTTTATACGTCATAAATATATTATTTCTAAAGGATAATAGAACTGATGCATTAATAGCATAAAAGAGCTAATAAAAAAAATTATTTTTATTGAAGACTCGGCTGTATGAACTATAGATCATCTGCCTTTTTTAATACGGAAGAAAGAAACAATTAATTCTTCTTTGTCTATTTATCTTTAATTGCTTCCGTCACGCAACCGTCCATTTACCATATAACAAGGTGGCTACTGGTTCAGTTCTCGAGTACCATGAGTTGGTTTCATTGCCTACTTAGATACCAATCTAGTGCAGTATGTTCCAGACTGCTAAGTTCTAGCTTCGTCCGTTCCCCCTCAGGCTTCGTTGCCGCTTAAAATCGCGTAAGTACGATGCTTAATTTGTTCCATCATCGATAAAATTATTATTTAATTTAAGCACTTTTCATCACATTAAGCGACCTGATAAGCATAATGTTTATTTGAACGCAAGTGTTGCGCGATAACAACGCGGCGCTAAACGGGACAGCATTATATTGCGCTCGTCATTTTCATTATTTAGACTTATAATTTACTTTTTATTTGATACCAGCGGGATGTTCACCTGACATTAAGTGATACTTATTTTTTTTTCATTAAAATTCTTTGTTGGTTTTGGGTTCAGGGCCTTTTTGTTAAGATCATTTGCCATCATATTCTTATTTACCTTTTTTTGTTTATTCATACTCTCTTACTCTCTTATCTATCGCACTCCTCTCTTCTTGCACACATCTTTTCTTCTTTCATGCTGCATTCCAATTCCTTCTTCCATATCTCTTGCAAGTAAAGACAGCCACCTTATACTTATTCATTGTTCCAAGTGATACCCTTGCCCATAACGTATGGCTAGTTAGGATGATATACACAGGATGACATTACGTAGAGAGATGGCAAACACTACTGTGTTCCGGTTTCTAACTACAGTCTAACAACTCACGAGTCTCGTTACCGCAGTAATGTTTGTACACTGCTGTTAGTAAATATAAAGTCATCATCCAGTTTCATAAAATTACCGTCGTCCATAAATTACGAAAGGACTGCATCATCTAAACGTCATCATCATTAAGTGAATAGACGATTTACGGAAGCCAATTAGATGTGATGATTTTTTTTTTTTAATTACGGTAACGACAAGTAACGCTTCTAGTTAATTATAGTACCAATTAACCTTTCTTGCTATGCTTACTGTGTTTTAGTAGGCTGCTGAAAACTGTGTAAGATATATATAGTTATGAGGTAGATGAATGGAGAAATTTTACTGGTGGTAGGTCTCTGTTGCAGCCGACAAACAGTACTGTGCAAACATTACTGTGTTCCGGTTTGAAGGGCGCTTTAAGCTAGTGATATAACAAGGGTAACGAAACTTAACATCTTATATCTCAAGGCGACGAGCGCAGTGTTTATCATCCCAACTAGCGCTACGTAGTTATTTGTAGGCGTATCACTTACTATCAGGTGAAACTAGGATCTAGTTCAGTCACTTCATTGAATAAAAACCAACATGACCGGAAATAAAGCGTCACCGTTAGCGTGGCGTGTAAGGGTTCTCACACAACTCACGGGACCCAAGCCAACTTCACCTGCTCCTGGTGCACCCTGCTAAACAACAAAAGAGCGTCGATCCCACCAACCCGCATTGGGCCAGCGTGGTGGACAACCGTTCAAATCGCCCCCTTATAAACCCCTACATACGACAGCCCCTAGTACCCAGCGGTACCGGAGGCCATGCTAATTGTATGTAGAGATAAGTACTCCTGGTAAGTTTACTTTACTCTAACAAGCTATGAGACGAGCGGGACGTTCACCTGATAGTAAGTGATACGCCCGCCCATAACAACGTGGCGCTAGTTAGGATTTCATACACAACAGCACATTGCACTAATCGCCTTGAGACAAGATGTCGAGTCTCTTTACTCTAGTAATTTCATTAGCTACAGCACCCCTCAAACCGGAACACAGTAATGTTTGCACACTACTATTCGTCTCTGGCAACAGAAGTTCTATTTGGTTGAAGTCATTGAGGAAGATTATCCAGCAGTGGATAAACATTGGCTGATGATGATGATGAACAGAAGCTACGTTTCCCTTCAAATCTTAACACAGTAATCTTTGTTAATTATTGTTTTACTGTGTTAGAATGACGTTAGGTAGCGACTGTACTTAAACACGGTAACTTAACTAAGGACACGCGTTCACTTTAGCCAAAGCAAGGACATTTACTTAACCGTCTGGTTTAGAGGTGTTCCACTTAATCATCGTATCATGTAACTTAACTTTCAAATCCAAAGCCGCGTTAGATTTGCGTTTAGACGATCTATTTTTTTATGTATGTCCTTTATTATTATATATTAATAATAATAATAATAATTAAGTTATTAACAAAGACGGTGGAAGGTCTGTAGGTGGTAGATTCTGTAGTCTCGAGCCAGTAAAAATAGGACTAAGGTAAGCCCTGCTTGTTGTATAAGGCGAGTAGAAGAGTCTAGGAGTTTCGCGGGCTTTGATGGTGGGGGCCCTTAAGGCTCAACAAACGGACCTGCGTGGGACAGCGTATGGCTCACCGAGGGTGTCTAGGAGGGTTAGGCTCATCCTCAGAAACGTGTAACATAAAATGTAGAGGGGCTCCGGTGCGATCTATAACAGATCCCGGAGCCTCTCCGAATGCACTGACCACCTGGGGGGTTTAGTGAGTAAGAATCTCATATAATCCTGACTTCCCACAGAAGCAGGGTATCTTTTAGAGATTTCCCCCCGAAACCAAAAAAAGGTCTCTGGTACCGATGACCGTTTACTCACTTCGCCGCTCCCGTTTCTGCCGTCATTATTATTGTGTGTATATTGAAGGGAGTTGTAGATAAGGAAGTTACTGGGGTAACAAAATTTAACATATTGTCTTAAGACGAGCACAATATGCTGCAGTGTATAACATCCTAATCATCGCCGTATTGTTATGAGCAGCCGTATTATTTACCATCAGGTGGACATATCGCTCGTCTCGTCCCATCATTGAACAAAACAAACAAAAAAAGTCTCGGTTTCCGGAGACCGTCTAGGTACCACCGGAACTCCTATTCCTGATGACATAAGTACTGTGTTCCGGTTTGTAAGGCGTTGTAGCTAGTGTAATTACTGAGGCAACGCAACGTAACATATTGTCTCAAGGCAGCGAGTACAATGTGGTAGTGTATATCATTCGAACTTGCGTTATCTTATTATGGGCAGATATTTCATTCACCATCAAGTTAATCTCGATATCCTTGTAAAAATTAAATGACGACACGGGCAAGACGTTTGTCTTCATCATCACCATCAGCCGATAGACAGCCATCGCTGGAATAGGCTTACCTTTAAAGATTTATACTTCGATCGGTCCCGCGCAGTCGCATGGCTTCCGGAACCGTCGGTCACGGCCGTTGTGTGTAGTGGTACGTTGGGAAACTTTGGGCCATTTCCCACCACGCTAACCCAATGCGCGTTGGTGAGAGCCAGTCTCGTGTGTAGGCTTGGGACCCGTGAGTTGTTGAGCGGGATCCTTTAAACCCGACTACCAGTCTGTCTGCTATAGCAATATGGTAAACCGAACAAACATTATTGTGTGCCTTAAGATCGAACTTAACCGCACTTGCGCATGTATATTTCTTCGTATGATAAATAGAAAAAATAAAATAAAAAAAAAACTTCATTTTCAATAAAACAATATTAAAACACACAATTACAACAGTTTATAAAGAAAATGATCTGTTAGAACAATTATGATGGAGTTGCCATATTAAATAATGCAGTTGAAAATAACGATCTATTTTATAGGCAAAGGTAATAATACCATTATGCCTATACCAAACCGGTGATAGGTTTCTGTTGCCGGAAATCGTCTAGGTACTTACGCAGCGCCCATTGCAACCTACAAATTACTATGCGAATATTACTGTGATACGGTTTGATCGACGTTGGAGCTAGTTTAATTACTAAAGTAATGAGAATTAAAATCTTATGTCTCAAAAAATCTATAAAACTGTTCCCTGCCCGCTTCGCTGGCTGTAATATAGAATTACATCGCAAATGACTTTCTATAGCAACCGTTACCATAGCAACCGCGTAAATAAAACCAAAATGAAAATGTTTATAGGAGTTAAATAGAAATCAAACGACGAAGGATCTATGAAATTCAAAAAATAAATATCCTATAACCATATAGAGATCATTCCTCGTCGGATGCTCACGTTCCCGTGTCGATACGTTCACTAGTTTTCACGTGATGACCAAACAAAGGAAACGTGTATATATATATATATATATATAGATATACTAACTTTTTGATATATTACGTAATACCAAACATCAATAAATTGACACTAATATTGCAATTGTCATAATAATAAATGACCGGAAAATAGAATTAAATGAACGGTGTGTGGCAACACTGGAAGTTCCTGACAGTTTTTTTTTACGATTGTCATGCAATTATAAGACAATTGCGCCTTTTGTTTTGAGGCACTTGTTATGTAAAAAAAAACACGTTTATATATAAAGTGATGACTTTTTTATGTAATTAAAAATTTATTTACTGCTGGTAGGTCGCATATTGCAGCCGACAAACGGTTGTCTGTCAACACTACTGTGTTCCGGTTTGAAGGGCGCTGTAGCTAGTGAAATTAGGTAAGACTCCGCATCTTGCTAAAGTGACCAGTACAAAGATATGCTGTGTATATCATTCTAATTAACGCTTAGTTGTTATAGTTAAGCGTATCACTTACCATCAGTTGAACGTCTTCGTCTTGTTTCGTAAATCAATAAAAAAAAAACTGGTAATTAATAACAGGAACCAACCAGTACGAAGTTACTTATGTCTATATAGGTACCACCGCAGTGCCTATTGAATCGGACAGACAGTACTGTGAGAATATTACTGTAGTCCGGTTTGAAGGGCGTTGGAGTTAGTGTAAATACTGGGGTACCGAGACTTAAGATCTTGTATGTCAAGGCGATGAGCACAATGTGGGGCGGAGTATATTCCAACTAGTGCCATGTTATGGGCAGGCGTACCACTTACCATCAGGTATAATGTATTAAGAAGAATCTTTATTATTATCTTACATATACATGTAACATTTGATCTGTGTAACAGTTTTGAATTTGTTAAATTACTTTCGCTTAGGAAAGTAACAAAGTTAACAAATACGAATGTTCGTAACGACGCAGTTAAGATGGAGGTTAAGTTCAAGTTGTTATCGCTCTTGTTAAAGTCATGTTGCGCAAATACTTTTACTTTAGCTTAACGTTCGCTATTACGCGCCGACTGCGGGTAGTACTATTTTATTTCATCATCTCTATATATATATAACTCATAATTGATTCACCCTCCCATAACAACGTGTAAGGGGTTCCGCCCAACATCTTACGGAGCCCAAGTCAACTTCACCTGCACGCGGTGCACCTGGTGAATAGCAGACAAGGCTCTGACCATCCACCATCTCACACTGGGGCGGCGAGGTGGCCTAAGGCCCAATTCCTCTCAATGAACTCTAACCAGGAGATCTTTAGGGGAGGCCTATGTCCAGCAGTGGACGTCAATCGGCTGAGAATGATAACAGCGTGGCGCCATAGGATGGTATACACTGCATCACATTGTGCTCGCCGCTTTGTGATATAAGATTTTAAGTCTTGATATCATAATTTCGCTTGCTACAGCGCCTTTCAAACCGAATCACAGCAATGCTTTCGGTAATCAGATCAAACCGTCTAAATGGGTACCACCGCAGTTCCTATTTCTGCCGAACGGTAGTGTGCAAACATTACTGTGTTTAGCTAGTGAAATTACTGGGGTAACGAAACTCAAAGTCACGAGCACGATGTGATCATTGTCATGTGCGTCACGGTAACACTTAACATCAGGTAAACGTCCCAGTCTCATCGCTTAATTGAATAAAAAAATACTTAGACTGTTACCGGTAACAGAGATCTACCTCCCGACAATGTTATTAAGATCACACAGAAAAGTATTATTAATCTATTGATACTGGTAACACTTGTAAATGGAATTTATATGGTAACCTGAAAGAAAAATTAACACTAACTGTACGGAACCCGATGACACTACTCGTTAACCATAACCACTTACAGAACGGGGATACGTTCGGAATTCAAATAACATTCAAATTTCGAACTGGATTCGAACGCGTCGCTTTACTGTAACAGCGCCAGTTGACGGTGTGCTCCGCTTTCGTTGTCGTTTAAATTAACTTTCTAGTTTTTTTTTTTTTTAATTTAAGCATTATCAATTTTTTTATTATCTGCATACATATATTTTTTTTAAATATATACAAAGCCATCATCAGCAGCCGATAGACATTACTGATGTATATAGACCTCCGCCAAAGCTCTCCTTGTTTGTAGTGGATGGTATGGGGGATTTGGAGTAATTTCCCACCACTCTAGCCCAAAACGGGTTGGTAGGAGCCAAAGCCTTATTTGTTGATGAGCTGGGTGCGTCTCGAGCAGGTGAGGTTGGCTTGGATCCCGTGAGTTGTTGTCCGGGAACCCTTACATCGTTCTTACAAAGTCAGTAGACAAAAATATAGATTAATCAAAGGCTAATATAATTCCATAAAGCGTTTTAACATTAATTATCTATAAAATTATTCATCATAAAATTATATATATAAATTAATTTATTATTTACAAATATATATATATATATATATATATATATATATATATAAAAAACTCCATTATCAATTCCATCATTGCTGTTGTAACATATCACATATCGGTTTCCACTCCAAGAGTTAACTTGTGAACGAATCTAGAACCGTTAGATGGTATGCTATACGTTGAACCACTAGTCCACCAACCTTCTATCAATTTTCGTATGTTTAAAAGCGGAAGTGTATCCCACCGACCTTAGATACAAATCTGGGTTACCGCACCACGATCAAGGTAAACGCAATAGATTAAAATAACCGGTTCTTATACGTAACGGTGATTTATACGAGTTTAAACGCGAGCGACGTGGACCGAACGATGTGAAGACCTATAGGGGGAGGCCTATGTCCAGCAGTGGACGTCTGTCGGCTGATGATGATGATGATGATACCAGTTTATTGGTTGTTGCTCTGTTGCCGTTGTTTTTGTCCTGCAATCTCAGGCTATTAAGAATAGGACCAGGTATTCCCTGCCTGTCGTACAAGGTGACTAAAACGGTCCTCAAGTTCGTGAGCCTTAGGAGAACGATAAATTTTGGACTTTGCACTTCCGTGGGATGTTTTAGCCAGAGTGCAGGGCATAGGTGCGTTTCGTAGGAGATCCCCCGAGCCCCTCCTAATATACTGACGGAAACCAGTGAGAGGGTTTTAGTGGGTAGAAATCCCACTTAACCTTGTCGTCCCCTCAGAAGCAGGGTGTCTTGCGATAATAAAAAAATATTATCTGTTACTGGAGACCGTAGACTGGGTAGGTTGCACTCTTCCCCAGTGCTTTAATTAGTGAAATCACTAACTGTTATATTAAGCAGATGAGCAAGATCTTGTGCATTGTAAACATCTTAAGTAGCCTCTCACTGTTATCAGCAGGAGTACAGCATATTATATACTTGTTGGTTTAGTTGTGTAAAAAATGTTTTATTAGTGACAGAAAGATGTTTTTTTTTATATAAACTGTAATTTTAATGCAAGTCGTATTGTGTTAAGCTGAGTGTTGGGCCACCAAGGGTTCGGATGAAAAGAGATTACATGTGGCCGAGATGAGAATGTTAAGATGGATGTGTGGTGTGACGAGGATGGATAAAATTAATAATGAGTATATTAGAGGAAGTCTGAAAGTTGCTTCAGTGACAGAAATTGAGGAACAAGAGGTTACCGTGGTGCGGGCATGTTGTGCGGAAGGATGAAGGACATAACAAAGGAAGTAATGATAATGAACGATGGTTATAAGGGTAGAGGAAGACCGAAGAAAGTGTGGATGGATTGTGTGAAAGATGACATGTGTAAGAAGAGTGTGAATTCAGATATGACGGCTGATAAAGGGATATGGAAGAGAAGTACATACTGTGCCGACCTCATATAGCTGAAAAAATGACAGGAAGAAGAAGAAGACTTGCAAATGTTTGAATTTGTAAGTTTTCCTTTGGCAAGTGTAAAAAAATTAATAAAGGTACACAAGGAGTACAACGTCCGTACAGATCAACTAAATAAAAAATAAATCAGAGCAACCAGATAGATGTAGTGTAAATAACACGTTAGCTGTTCTGATAAACAAATTGATATCACTGACCTTCGTAGGTACGGAACCTTTACTATAACTTGTTGCGGCACATCCGGCAGTAGGGCAAGTAACATTAATAGTAAAATAAATAGTTGTTATAAAAGGATACCGCATAGATAATTATTTTAATAGTCTTAGTTCCGTCGATTAGCCGTTGTGTAAAACATTAGAGACCAGGTTTTAAAACCTAGTATTTACTTAGTACGCGTACCATACGTCCGAAAAAATCCTTTTAATAATTAAAAGTGTTTTGAAGTATTAATTTTTCATGATGTTAAGTTAAAGTTAGACCGAAGATGATCAAGTATGCTGATACAGGATGCTGTGACCCAAACCGTTTGCGATCATGAATATAAAGATGTTAATAAATCGTCAGATTTGCAGTATGATTAAAAAATATCTGATGTTAATTTTGTTCATTATAATAGTGAAAGTGGTTTAACCTAGAAATGTGAACTACAGCAATGATATACTGCTACCATATTTTTTTTATATACCACGAAACGATGAAACAAGCGGGATGTTAACCTGATGGTAATTGATACGCCTGCCCATAACAATGTGGCGCTAATTAGGATGTTATACACTGCGCCACATAGCACTCGTCTTCTTGATGTTAAGTTGCGTTATTGCAGTAATCGGAGTACCTTCAAACCGGAATACAGTAATGTTTGCGCAGTACTATTTATCGAGTGCAATAGGAGCTGCGGTGATAATTGCTTATACGGTTTCCGGCAATAGAGACATCTTCTCTTCTTCATCTTAAAGTGCCTCTCCAACCATCCCATCACCAATAGATAACGTTCTAAACGTTTTTGTACTTGTTTTAAATTTCTTTGAAAAAAATAAATAAGAAGAAATAAAACTAGACTTAAATTCTAGAGCATGCATAATGTAGGATTTAGTCTAGTAAGCTAGATTTTGCTAATTCAAAACGTCTTATCATTTAATGGTATTAAAAATATTGTATCTCCCGATAACCTTCCGTGGATCCGCGAGTTCAAACAAATTGCCGTTCACTTGTATCAATTAGTATCGGATCAACACCCGCACGCATCGGACGTCATTAATGTGAACAAATATATATATATATATATGTAAATAAAATAATAAACAATTTCAGTAGACCTTATGCCTAAACAAAATGGCTACGGTCAACGGTAAAGATTTAAATATGGAACAGCCAATCGTGCCGCCATCTTCCCTGATACGCCGCGTCAGTTCGCGCTCAGTTCGAAACTCGATATCGGAGGATAAGGAGAATGGCGTCGACAACGTCAACTCGAAGGGTTCCTTCGTCGGTAAATACAAGAAGGCGCCGGAAGCGTTGAAGGGCTTCCACATGAGCGACGCCGAGAGCGAACTGGAAGTACCCGGCACTCCGATGACACCGCGCACCTCCACCACACCCGGTTTGTCTCTTTACAATTATTAAAAGGCAAAGATTTGTGCATCATACAGCCACTACATTTTTATATTTTAAATTATGTACCATATTTTAACACCGACCAAAAAGGAGTAGTGTAATGAATTTAACATGTGTGTTTATGTGTTTGATTTCTTTATATGAGGTTACTTATTTAAAAGTATTCTTAGTGTTGTTAAGACTCTCTACGAATTTGTGTCAAAGTTTGTGCCTAATGTTTGAGGTCAAGTATCCAAACAGTCCCAGGGTCCAAACAGGAAGCCCCAGCTGTCTTGTAAGTTATTCAAAAAATTATTCAGGTACTTATCAGTGTTATTAAAATTATTTTTCCGACGCTCCTTGACCTGCTTCTGTGATACTTAGTATCCAAGTTAGAATAAAGAATAGATTTTTTTTTAACGTTAAACAGTGTGTTAATTTGCTTTTAATTAGGGTTTCGTGTGTTGGTTAAAATGTTCTCTAGATTTAAAATTGGACAATAGATTTGTTGTGTAAATATTCTGTATAAGATAAAAGAGGAAATTCTGGTTTAGTAGTATCAGTAAAATAATAGATGTAATGGTGTTTGTTGATAAAAAAAATAAACATAGGTCAAAAGCCAGTAGGCATTTAGGTGGAGTAAAGAATAGATCTGATCTTAAATCTAAAGTGATCTCGAAATACATTTTCTTGTTTATTTCATTGAGCGATGAGATATATAGATGAGCGGGACGTTCACCCGATAATAAGTGACAACATCTAGACAGTGAAGATTGTTCTTCCAGGTTACTCCCTCTTCTATGTAACTGATGGGATATAGCAATGTTACTATGGCGACAGATTGAAATCGAGGGTAGTAGTTAGCAAACTGTTCCAAAAAGTCTACCATCATCCAATAGTTATCAGAATCGAACCTGAAGCCAGTTAGTAAAAAAAAATAGTGGTATGATTACATCATTTTTTTAATCAACGAAGCGTCGAGACCAGCGGGACGTTCACTTGATGGTAAATGATACACCACTCGCCCATATCAAAGTAGCGCCAGTTAGAATGTATATACTGCACACTAACACTAACTACAGTGCCCTTCAAACCGGAATGCTGTAATGTTTGTACAGTACTGTTTGTCGGCTGCAATAAGAGCTGCGGTGGAGCCTAGACGGTCTCCGCCGACAGAGATCTACCACCAGTAAACTTAAGCTTATTCTAAATAAGGGAGCGGGGGAGTAGGAAGTTCTGCCCATCAATGAGACATAACAACTGATTGCTGTATTCAACCCCAACTTAGCCTTTATAAAATTCTTATGCCCCTCTATGTAACATGCATAATTTTTAATATTAAATTTTTTTACTGTTTACTTAAGAAACTTAAATGATTGGTATTAGGGAGGAATCATTAAGAAGTTGTTAAGGAAATATCTTTTTCTTCTTAAAGTGCCTCTCCGACTAGCGAAGGTTGGCGGTCAGTTCACCACGTTTCGCCTGATCCCTTGAGAGGCGGAACAGTTGGGCGGCACTCGCGATCCCGGTCCAGTCCCTGATATTACGCAGCCACGATTTCCTCCGACGACCAACACTCCCTTTACCCGCCACTTATAAACTTGAGAAAGTATAAATAAGTAAATTTTCGGACACCAAAGAGGATCCCTTTATGAGTTTCCAAGGTTGATCCTGGAGACCACAATTCCTAAAAACAACTGAAGAAATGGTTTGAGGACAAATGGTTGGATCGTGTTTTAATACCACCAGTTAAAAAAATAGTTTAAGGGGTCCCGTATAACAACTCACTGCTAATCATCAAACGAGGCTCTGGCTTCCACCAACTCGCATTAGGGCAGGGGAAATAGTCCACACCTCCATATTTGAATCCGTATAACCGAAGGCCGCAGGAAGCCGCTGGACCGATTGATGTGGAAATCTTTGGAAAAGGCGTGTCTGGACGTCTATCGGCTGATGATGGTAATGATGAAAATAGCTGAGGATCGAATTGGTTTCCTTAACCTGATCGCCAAATTTCAGTTTGAAGAACCCACGTAGTGATGATGAATGAAACACTGAAATTTAAATTTCAAATGATTTTCGTAAAGAGATCCTTGCGCTTGTTGCTTGCTGCACAGAGATTTAGTATTAGGTTCCAATTTAGTTATCTTCAGTCTAAAGTCTACACGTTTTATTCTATCCAGCCGATTTCTTTTCTTGACCAGTTCATCATTTCCAGCACCAAATCCACATTCAGCGGAGTATGAAGACGGAAACGGTAGCTATGGTTTTTTTGCACATTTGGCTGTTGAATTTGGGTATTTGATTTCTTTTCCCTCACAAAGCCATGCAATCTCTTCTTTAATATCAAATAAAGTTTTAACTGACTCATCATCATCATCATCATTATCAGCGGATAGACGTCTACTGGTAGACAGGCTTCCCACAAAGATCTCCACATTGATCGGTATCGCGTTAGTCGCATCCATTGGGTTTCCGCGATTATCATCAGTTCGTCGGTCCACCTCGTGGGAGGCCTCTCAACACTCCCTCATCATTTTGCAATCCTCCGATTTTTGATGTATCAGACAAGTCCAGTAACATTGGCTGCATGATCCATGTTGGAAATCAAATTCTTCAAAATCGGAAAATCTTTAATTTGAACCAGCCGATAGAATATTCAAACGTTGGACAATAACCAGTAAAAGGTCCAAGGTTCCCCGGGATCCCTGTCCTCTGCTGCAAGGAAGTCTACTTGACGACACTAAACATTTGGCACCGAAATCTAGCAGCTAAATGGCCGGTGCCAATTGCCTCCCTTAACAATCCAATTGTGTCCCGGTGGGGCGCGGGCCCAACGTTGGGTGACACTGATCTAGACAGTCTGGAAGAGAGAACAACCACAACAAACAGGATAGTCATAAATAATCCTTGCGAGTCCTTTTCGTGATTGTAGGTTAAACGATATGTCAATTATAAATGATTTACTCGCTTAATAAATAATACATATTGTTACAAATGTGACCATAAACTTTCCTATCTCTGCTTTGCTATATATACATACACACACACATATATATATACATATATAATATACCTTATATGGTAATGATGATTCAATTTTTTTCATACAATTAAGCGGCGAGACGGAGGGGACGTTTACCTGATGGTAAGTGATACGCCTTCCAAATAATAACGTGGCGCTTGTTAGAATGGTATACACTGCGCTCGTTGCTTTGAGAAAATTGTTGAGTCTCGTTACCTCAGTAATTAAACTAGCTACAACGCCCTTCAAACCGGAAAACAGTAATCTTTGCACAATACTGTTTGCCGGCTGCAATAGGCGCTGCAGTGGTACTTCCTGGACGGTCTCCGGCAACAGAGACCTATCAGCACTAGTTCATAATTATATATTATGTTATGCTATAATTGCTGGACTTGATTGCTAGAAGTGGCAGTGGGCAGGGCACATTGTTCGATGGACTGACGGCCGATGGGGCAGTAAGGTCCTGGAGTGGTGGTCACATATCGGTAGGCATAATGCTGGAGAGCCAAGGAGGTGGACCGCCGATCTGGTGAAGATCGCGGGCAGCGCAGCACCGATCGATGTGGAGATCTTTGGGCGTGGCCTATGTCCAGCTGTCGTCTCTCGACTGATGATGATGATGATATTGGTTTTGTCTCTTACTGTCGCCCTAATAATTTTTATTTTATTTAAATTCTTCCATTACATCTCATTCTAAACGAATAACAACTCTCCTATTGTTGTCTCTATCATATCAGAAGTAACTCTTATACTCTCCCTCTCTGTCATTCTACGCATCCTAAGCCAGTCAGTTTTACTGCTGGTAGGTCTGTTGCTACAGACCGTCTAGGTAGGTACCAGCCCAGCGCCTATTGCAGTCGACAGACAGTACTGTGCAAACATTACTGTGATCCGGTTTGAAGGGCGCTGAAGCTATTACTGCTGGTAGCGTCTCTGTTGCTACAGACCGTCTAGGTAGGTATCAGCGCAGCGCCTATTGCAGCTGACAGACAATACTGTGCAAACATTACTGTGATCCGGTTTGAAAGGCGCTGAAGCTATTACTGCTGGTAGCGTCTCTGTTGCTACAGACCGCCTAGGTAGGTATCAGCGCAGCGCCTATTGCAGCCGACACACAGTACTGTGCAAACATTACTGTAATCCGGTTTGAAGGGCGCTGAAGCTATTACTGCTGGTAGGTCTCTGTTGCTACAGACCGCCTAGGTAGGTATCAGCGCAGCGCCTATTGCAGCCGACACACAGTACTGTGCAAACATTACTGTGATCCGGTTTGAAAGGCGCTGAAGCTATTACTGCTGGTAGCGTCTCTGTTGCTACAGACCGCCTAGGTAGGTATCAGCGTAGCGCCTATTGCAGCCGACAGACAGTACTGTGCAAACATTACTGTGATCCGGTTTGAAAGGCGCTGAAGCTATTACTGCTGGTAGCGTCTCTGTTGCTACAGACCGCCTAGGTAGGTATCAGCGCAGCGCCTATTGCAGCCGACACACAGTACTGTGCAAACATTACTGTAATCCGGTTTGAAGGGCGCTGAAGCTATTACTGCTGGTAGGTCTCTGTTGCTACAGACCGCCTAGGTAGGTATCAGCGCAGCGCCTATTGCAGCCGACACACAGTACTGTGTAAACATTACTGTGATCCGGTTTGAAAGGCGCTGAAGCTATTACTGCTGGTAGCGTCTCTGTTGCTACAGACCGCCTAGGTAGGTATCAGCGCAGCGCCTATTGCAGCCGACACACAGTACTGTGCAAACATTACTGTAATCCGGTTTGAATGTCTTAGTGGGGTACTGGGGTAACGAGGCTTAACATTACATGTCTCAGGCGACGCAATGTGGTGCAGTGTATGTCATCCTAACTAGTATTAAGATTTTATGGGCAGGCGTAACACTTACCATCAGGTGAATGTCCGCTCCGTTTTGTCCCTTAATTGAATTAAAAAAATTGTGTGCAAACCTTGCTGTGTTCCGGTTTGTAAGGCTCTATAGGTATTGTAACGCGATGCTTGTAGGTCACGAAGCTTAACATCTTATGTCATCCTAACTGCCGCCACGTTGTTATGAGTTGACGTATCACTGACCATCAGGTGAACATCCCGCTCGTCTCGTTGGATAAAATAAAAACACCAATATCAACCCCCTTCCCCCTATCACCAAGCAAAATGCGCCATTTTTATTTAATTTCATAGAATTGATTTTATTTCTACCTATACCATTATGTTTTTACAACTGTCCTTATCTATCTTATTATATTTCTTATCTATTAATATTAATCTCTATTATATATACACTAGCTGTTCCACCGTTACCATGGCAACCGCGTAAATATGACCAAACGAAACTGTTTATAAAAGTTAATTAGAAATAAAACGATGAAGGATCTATGAAATTCGAAAAATAATTATCCTATAATCATCTACAGATCATTCCGCGTCGAATGCTCGTGTTCCCGTGTCGATACGTTCACTCGTTTTCACGTGATTGAAGAATAAACAAAACCTATGTTTATTATATATATATATATATATATAGATTTCATAATATTGTATTAGCGACAAGTGCATGTTGTTAGATGTTTATACTCTAGGTCGGTAGGTCTCTGTTGCCGGAAACCAACCATCTAGGTACGACTGCAGTTCCTATTCCCGCCGACAAACAGTTATGTGCAATTATTACTGTGTTCCGGTAAGAAGGGCGCTGTAGCTAGTAGAAATTGTGAGGTAATCAAACTAAACATCTTATCTGTCGTCTTAATTAGAGGTACGTCGTTATGGGCAACGAACACAGTGTAGTGCTGTGTATATCATCCTAACTAGTGCCGCATTGCTATAGGCGACGAACACAGTCTAGTGCTGTGTATATCATCCTAACTCGTGCCACATTGCTATGGGCGACGAACACAGTCTAGTGCTGTGTATATCATCCTAACTAGTGCCGCATTGCTATAGGCGACGAACACAGTGTAGTGCTGTGTATATCATCCTAACTAGTGCCGCATTGCTATAGGCGACGAACACAGTGTAGTGCTGTGTATATCATCCTAACTAGTGCCACATTGCTATGGGCGACGAACACAGTCTAGTGCTGTGTATATCATCCTAACTAGTGCCGCATTGCTATAGGCGACGAACACAGTGTAGTGCTGTGTATATCATCCTAACTAGTGCCGCATTGCTATAGGCGACGAACACAGTGTAGTGCTGTGTATATCATCCTAACTAGTGCCGCATTGCTATAGGCGACGAACACAGTGTAGTGCTGTGTATATCATCCTAACTAGTGCCGCATTGCTATAGGCGACGAACACAGTCTAGTGCTGTGTATATCATCCTAACTAGTGCCGCATTGCTATAGGCGACGAACACAGTGTAGTGCTGTGTATATCATCCTAACTCGTGCCACATTGCTATGGGCGACGAACACAGTGTAGTGCTGTGTATATCATCCTAACTCGTGCCACATTGCTATAGGCGACGAACACAGTGTAGTGCTGTGTATATCATCCTAACTAGTGCCGCATTGCTATAGGCGACGAACACAGTGTAGTGCTGTGTATATCATCCTAACTCGTGCCACATTGCTATGGGCGACGAACACAGTGTAGTGCTGTGTATATCATCCTAACTCGTGCCACATTGCTATGGGCGACGAACACAGTGTAGTGCTGTGTATATCATCCTAACTAGTGCCACATTGCTATGGGCGACGAACACAGTCTAGTGCTGTGTATATCATCCTAACTAGTGCCGCATTGCTATAGGCGACGAACACAGTGTAGTGCTGTGTATATCATCCTAACTAGTGCCGCATTGCTATAGGCGACGAACACAGTGTAGTGCTGTGTATATCACCCTAACTAGTGCCACATTGCTATGGGCGACGAACACAGTCTAGTGCTGTGTATATCATCCTAACTAGTGCCGCATTGCTATAGGCGACGAACACAGTGTAGTGCTGTGTATATCATCCTAACTAGTGCCGCATTGCTATAGGCGACGAACACAGTGTAGTGCTGTGTATATCACCCTAACTAGTGCCACATTGCTATGGGCGACGAACACAGTCTAGTGCTGTGTATATCATCCTAACTAGTGCCGCATTGCTATAGGCGACGAACACAGTGTAGTGCTGTGTATATCATCCTAACTAGTGCCGCATTGCTATAGGCGACGAACACAGTGTAGTGCTGTGTATATCATCCTAACTAGTGCCACATTGCTATGGGCGACGAACACAGTCTAGTGCTGTGTATATCATCCTAACTAGTGCCGCATTGCTATAGGCGACGAACACAGTGTAGTGCTGTGTATATCATCCTAACTAGTGCCGCATTGCTATAGGCGACGAACACAGTGTAGTGCTGTGTATATCATCCTAACTCGTGCCACATTGCTATGGGCGACGAACACAGTCTAGTGCTGTGTATATCATCCTAACTTGTGCCGCATTGCTATAGGCGACGAACACAGTGTAGTGCTGTGTATATCATCCTAACTAGTGCCACATTGCTATGGGCGACGAACACAGTCTAGTGCTGTGTATATCATCCTAACTAGTGCCGCATTGCTATAGGCGACGAACACAGTGTAGTGCTGTGTATATCATCCTAACTCGTGCCACATTGCTATGGGCGACGAACACAGTCTAGTGCTGTGTATATCATCCTAACTCGTGCCACATTGCTATGGGCGACGAACACAGTGTAGTGCTGTGTATATCATCCTAACTAGTGCCGCATTGCTATGGGCGACGAACACAGTGTAGTGCTGTGTATATCATCCTAACTAGTGCCACATTGCTATGGGCGACGAACACAGTGTAGTGCTGTGTATATCATCCTAACTAGTGCCGCATTGCTATGGGCGACGAACACAGTGTAGTGCTGTGTATATCATCCTAACTAGTGCCACATTGCTATGGGCGACGAACACAGTGTAGTGCTGTGTATATCATCCTAACTAGTGCCGCATTGCTATGGGCGACGAACACAGTGTAGTGCTGTGTATATCATCCTAACTAGTGCCACATTGCTATGGGCGACGAACACAGTGTAGTGCTGTGTATATCATCCTAACTAGTGCCACATTGCTATGGGCGACGAACACAGTGTAGTGCTGTGTATATCATCCTAACTAGTGCCACATTGCTATGGGCGACGAACACAGTGTAGTGCTGTGTATATCATCCTAACTAGTGCCGCATTGCTATGGGCGACGAACACAGTGTAGTGCTGTGTATATCATCCTAACTAGTGCCACATTGCTATGGGCGACGAACACAGTGTAGTGCTGTGTATATCATCCTAACTAGTGCCACATTGCTATGGGCGACGAACACAGTGTAGTGCTGTGTATATCATCCTAACTAGTGCCGCATTGCTATGGGCGACGAACACAGTGTAGTGCTGTGTATATCATCCTAACTAGTGCCACATTGCTATGGGCGACGAACACAGTGTAGTGCTGTGTATATCATCCTAACTAGTGCCACATTGCTATGGGCGACGAACACAGTGTAGTGCTGTGTATATCATCCTAACTAGTGCCGCATTGCTATGGGCGACGAACACAGTGTAGTGCTGTGTATATCATCCTAACTCGTGCCACATTGCTATGGGCGACGAACACAGTGTAGTGCTGTGTATATCATCCTAACTAGTGCCACATTGCTATGGGCGACGAACACAGTCTAGTGCTGTGTATATCATCCTAACTAGTGCCGCATTGCTATAGGCGACGAACACAGTGTAGTGCTGTGTATATCATCCTAACTAGTGCCGCATTGCTATAGGCGACGAACACAGTGTAGTGCTGTGTATATCACCCTAACTAGTGCCACATTGCTATGGGCGACGAACACAGTCTAGTGCTGTGTATATCATCCTAACTAGTGCCGCATTGCTATAGGCGACGAACACAGTGTAGTGCTGTGTATATCATCCTAACTAGTGCCGCATTGCTATAGGCGACGAACACAGTGTAGTGCTGTGTATATCATCCTAACTCGTGCCACATTGCTATGGGCGACGAACACAGTCTAGTGCTGTGTATATCATCCTAACTTGTGCCGCATTGCTATAGGCGACGAACATAGTGTAGTGCTGTGTATATCATCCTAACTAGTGCCACATTGCTATGGGCGACGAACACAGTCTAGTGCTGTGTATATCATCCTAACTAGTGCCGCATTGCTATAGGCGACGAACACAGTGTAGTGCTGTGTATATCATCCTAACTTGTGCCACATTGCTATGGGCGACGAACACAGTCTAGTGCTGTGTATATCATCCTAACTCGTGCCACATTGCTATGGGCGACGAACACAGTGTAGTGCTGTGTATATCATCCTAACTAGTGCCACATTGCTATGGGCGACGAACACAGTGTAGTGCTGTGTATATCATCCTAACTAGTGCCGCATTGCTATAGGCGACGAACACAGTGTAGTGCTGTGTATATCATCCTAACTAGTGCCGCATTGCTATGGGCGACGAACACAGTGTAGTGCTGTGTATATCATCCTAACTAGTGCCACATTGCTATGGGCGACGAACACAGTGTAGTGCTGTGTATATCATCCTAACTAGTGCCACATTGCTATGGGCGACGAACACAGTGTAGTGCTGTGTATATCATCCTAACTAGTGCCACATTGCTATGGGCGACGAACACAGTGTAGTGCTGTGTATATCATCCTAACTAGTGCCGCATTGCTATAGGCGACGAACACAGTGTAGTGCTGTGTATATCATCCTAACTAGTGCCACATTGCTATGGGCGACGAACACAGTGTAGTGCTGTGTATATCATCCTAACTAGTGCCGCATTGCTATAGGCGACGAACACAGTGTAGTGCTGTGTATATCATCCTAACTAGTGCCGCATTGCTATGGGCGACGAACACAGTGTAGTGCTGTGTATATCATCCTAACTAGTGCCGCATTGCTATGGGCGACGAACACAGTGTAGTGCTGTGTATATCATCCTAACTAGTGCCACATTGCTATGGGCGACGAACACAGTGTAGTGCTGTGTATATGATCCTAACTAGCAGCGTGCTGTTATAGCTAGAATGGACCGACTGTTCCCCAAGTCAGCTACTTAATATTCTAATTGTCTTAAAATAAATCTATTGGAGGTGATAAGGTCATGACATGTGGGAACCTGCTGGACTTGGTGGGGACCGGAAGGGAGGGTTGGGGCTGGGAGAGGGGGGTTACCACCTACGCTTCTGCAACTAAATTGATAATTCACGCAGTAGATGGAGTAATAAAACATCTTTGCGTAATCATTTAAAAGAGTCAATGACTGTCTGTAAGTAATATGATGATGCTTGACTGGTGGTAGGTGTGGTTTCATTGCTGGTAGGCCTATATTTTTTTTTTATAATTCATTTCTCTCCTTCCTCGCATGCGTTTTCACCCAGTATAGATTTATATTCTACCCTTTTTCTCTCGCTTTCGCTATGTTCGCCTTCACTTTTAACGCTAAGGGATGAAGGGTGTCCGGTTTTGCGACTGTTTCGAGGGCGGACCTTGAGTGGCTAAGTACGGCGCAAGATTACGCCGACTCGCCGGCTGCGAACCCTGTCGCTTCCGCAAATGCCAGCAGCTCTGCCTGATATACGGTGCAGAAGTTGCCCAACTTCAGTTTCTACTTTGCAACCTCTGCGGCGTTCAGCATGATGCAGTAAGCTGCACCTACCTTGTCGTCGATGTAAATGGCTGAATCGGAAGGCGAGGAGGCAAGTTGGACCTCCTCCGCACTTTCCTTCAGAGAGGAGAACTCCACACCAACCTGTTTAAACGGGTGTTAGCCTCGAGTAGCTAGCTGATTCCTCCAGCTCCCAGAATCCCAGCACTTCTCGAGAGTGGCCGCGCTTTGCTTCATATAAAGTGGCCGCCTCTTGAAAAAAAAAAGAAATGTAAAATCAAACCTAACCTAACCTAGCCTTTTTTTTTTCGGGCCCTCCAACGCGTTCCTGCCTTGTTGTGGCGGAGAGGCTTAGTAATCGTGGACCGACATACGATAAAGCGCAGTGGAACCCCCGGTTTCATACTGCCCCTGCAGCCGAGGTTGAGTCGCGGAGGGAGTACCCACTGTGACTAACCGGTGTCGCACCGGTGATGCGGCGGCGGTAGGGTCGCGGGGGAAGAAGAGTGTCGGTATTGGGATGCGCCGTTCTCACTATCCTCCGCGGTCGTTAACGGGTAGCGGCGGGCCTAATATCTTTCATGGTCATCATGATCTCTCGGCGACGGGTTCGGGGGAACCCGTCGCCCGCGCTGCTGTAGGAGGGCGATGAAGGGGCGCCCTACATGTTCCGAAGCGCCCTGGAAAGGAAGGGTTCACCCCTCCCTGCCGAGATGGGGCTGCGAAAGCGGCCAGCGCCGGCAGGGTCGCGGTTGTGAGCGAAAGCGTTCCCTTGACCCTGCCATCAGGCGGTGAGGCGGAATATCGTGGGGGTTTTAGTCGGTGCAAGTCCGACATAAGCCGTCCTTGCCACCGCGAGGATGAATATGCGTAGGCATTTCTTCCACGTAAAAAAAACCCTTTTTTTCGGAAGGCAAAATCTCCGAGAAGATACCCTGCCTTCTAGAGGGAAGTTATATGGGGATTTTTACCCACTAAAACCATCGGTGGTACCTTCAATGTTTGGAGAGGTCCTGGGATCTCCGTTCAGAACACAATCACGAACCCAAAACCTAACCTAATCTAACCTAGATAGGGTTTTAGCCATTTATAATGGCGAAGTAAGTCGCGATTAAACAATAAGAATAGGTTTTTATAAACAGTCCTATAAACTTTCCCACTGCTGGGACTCGGGAGAAGAGGTTAACATTAAAATAATTTAAACCTTTCTCTGTATGTATTTAATGTACTTATTAAAAACATGTTGTTACCAGGTCACGAGAACTGCACATTCCACCATGACTTGGAGCTCGACCACAGGCCGCCGACCAGGGAGGCGCTGCTACCCGACATGGCCAACTCCTACAGACTCCTCCTCACAGGTATACCTTCGTATCTTATCTCAAAAGTCTTTATAATGAGCAAGTCATTCTATTACGCAATTTCACTGGTGATAGATCTTTACGGAGACCGTCTAGGTTACCGCCTGCAGCTTCTGACAAATAGTAGTGTGGAAACATTACTGTGTTTTGGTTTGAACGGCGCGTTGTAGCTAATGAAATTACTGCGGTAACGAGACAACATCCTGTCTCAAGTCGTCAACCACAATGTGGTGCAGTGTTTATCATCCTAACTAGCTCCAAAATGTTATGACCGTCTACGTAGGTACAACGGCAGCGCCTATTGCAGCCGATAAACAGTAGTGTGGAAACATTGCTATGTTCCGGTTTGAATGACGCTGCAGCTAGTGAAATGGTTGAATTGAAACTTCGACTAACGCCACGTTGTTGGCAGGCGCATCACTTACGATCAGGTGAACGTCTCACTCGTCTTGTTGTTTAAAAAATATATTTTTTTTTATTTACGTATTTTTAATATCGACTAAAAAGGAATTATTACGCTTCCAGGCTTGGGTGAGGATCCGGAAAGGCAGGGCCTTCTGAAAACGCCTGAGAGGGCGGCGAAGGCAATGCTGTTCTTCACTAAAGGATACGATCAGAGTTTGGAAGGTAATTTATTTATCATATGTGTAGTGTATATCACACGAACTGGAGTAACCGAGGAACGTCTTTTTTTGTAAGAGGGGACGGAGCGGTGGTCTTCTAAAGATACTCTGCTTCTGGGTGAAAGACAAGGTTGCGAGGTATTTGTCCACCGGGTTACCAACTAAAACCTCTGTGGTCATCCTCAGTGCGTTGCTGGAGGTTACAGGATATCCTATGGGAAGCGCCAGTGCCTTCCTGTACTATTCTTAAGCACGTCCCAGGGTGGGACATTACCATCTCCCAGCATCCTCGCTATTCCATGACACACGAGACCACTTCCTTTTTGTTACCCACTCCGGGCTGGCTGTGGCTATAAGCCACCTCATTCTAAGCTCAAGTATTCGGAGGTCCTTTTACTCGCCTCCTACATCATACAAAGACTACTATACAACTATCCTTAATAGCTCCACACTACCAGACCAGAAGAACGTCCTGCTCAGTGAAGGTATTGTTTGCTTTCAGTTTGATCATCGCCGGCGCAAGTTTTTATTAGACACTGTAATAAAAAGTTTTCTAACAACTTAACAGATGGCGCTACTGTGAACAATAGATCACGCTATCGTTTATCTATAGCGCAATTCCTTATAAGGATCGTAGTTCTTTGTGTGCATTGCCTTAGCCCTTAGCTCGCGAATACCAGGTCCGCTAGCCCTGAGTCTGATGGAGCCGCCACAGTTGTCAATAAAGTTGCGGCACAAAATTCATCATTAAAAAAAAGTGTACATTGCCCTGAGCCCGATGACTAGCAGCATCATAATAAAAGTGTACTATTGTATCCATCAACTGGATCTCTTTGGATCTCTGTAATGCCAAACTTTCGACCAACAAGTCGTTACGGAGAACACAATTGTCTACATTTACTGGATCTCTCTGGATCTCTGTAATGCCAAGCTTTCGGCCAATAAGTCGTTATCGAGTATACAATTGTATTCATCAACTGTATCTTTCTGGATCTCTGTAATGCCAAGCTTTCGACCAACAAGTCGTTACGGAGAACACAATTGTCTACATTTACTGGATCTCTGTAATGCCAAGCTTTCGACCAACAAGTCGTTACGGAGAACACAATTGTCTACATTTACTGGATCTCTCTGGATCTCTGTAATGCCAAGCTTTCGGCCAATAAGTCGTTATCGAGTATACAATTGTATTCATCAACTGTATCTTTCTGGATCTCTGTAATGCCAAGCTTTCGACCAACAAGTCGTTACGGAGAACACAATTGTATACATTTACTGGAACTCTCTGGATCTCTGTAATGCCAAGCTTTCGGCCAATAAGTCGTTATCGAGTATACAATTGTATTCATCAACTGTATCTTTCTGGATCTCTGTAATGCCAAGCTTTCGACCAACAAGTCGTTACGGAGAACACAATTGTATACATTTACTGGATCTCTCTGGATCTCTGTAATGCCAAGCTTTCGACCAACAAGTCGTTACGGAGAACACAATTGTATACATTTACTGGATCTCTCTGGATCTCTGTAATGCCAAGCTTTCGGCCAATAAGTCATTATCGAGTATACAATTGTATTCATCAACTGTATCTTTCTGGATCTCTGTAATGCCAAGCTTTCGACCAACAAGTCGTTACGGAGAACACAATTGTATACATTTACTAGATCTCTCTGGATCTCTGTAATACTAAGAGGGGGATTATTATTATTCTAAGTTTTAATCTGTATACTCCGCACCCAACGCTAAGATTTCTACATCATCATCATCAGCCGATAGACGTCCATAGCTGGATATTGGCCGCACTCAAAGATTCCCACACGATCGGATAGGAATTCATGTGGGGAGATATGGGCCATTTTCCACCACAGGCCCAATGCGGGTTGGTGGGAGTCAGAGCCTTATTTGTTGATTACCAAGGTGCACCACGGCCAGGCGAGGGCGGCTTAGATCCAGTGTTGTTGTGTATGAACCCTTTCTACAATATAAATGTTATTCCCGCAGAGGTACTGAACAACGCGATCTTCGACGAGGACACCGACGAAATGGTGGTGGTGAAGGACATCGAAATGTTCTCTATGTGCGAGCACCACCTGGTGCCGTTCTACGGCAAGGTGTCCATCGGCTACCTGCCGCAGGGGAAGATCCTTGGCTTGAGCAAGCTGGCGAGGTACTGATCAGATTTTTTGCTTACCTAAGTTAAGCTCGCATCTTATAAATGACCTACGTAATGTATACTTTTTTTTTATACAATTAAGAACGGGACGTATACCTGATGGTAAGCGATACGTCCGCCCATAACAATGAGGTACTGGTTAGGATGATGTACCGTGCACCACACAAACATAAGATGGTAAGTGTCGTTACCCCAGTAATTTCTCTAGGTACGACGCCCTTCAAACCGGAACACAATAATGTTTGCACAGTACTGTTTGGCGGTAGAAATAAGCGCCGTGGTGGTTAAAAGTAGTTTCATTGATAAAATGATATTATTAAAGGGTTTTTTTTTGTTTTCTCAGAATAGTTGAGATCTTCTCCCGAAGGCTCCAGGTCCAGGAGCGGCTCACCAAGCAGATCGCCATCGCGGTGACACAAGCCGTCCGACCTGCCGGTGTAGCGGTCGTTATAGAGGGAGTGTAAGTAATTCTTTTGTAAGTTTTATAAGGACACTGGTTCTTCATCATCTTCATCATCAGCCGATAAACGTCCACTGCAGAACATACGCCACCCCAAAGATTTCCATATATAGTTACGATGGCCTCCGGCACCGGCACTAAGGGCTGTCGTATGGGGGAGATTTGGGTTATTTCCCACCATGCTGGCCCAATGTGGGTTGGCGGGAGCCAGGGCCTCGATTGTTGATTAGCAGGGCGCACCACGAGCTGGTGAGGTTGGCTTGGATTCCGTAAGTTGTTGTGCGGGACCACTTACATCCCTTGGACGCACTAAGACACTGGGCAGAGCTTAAGTTAAACAAGGGTACGATACGAACGACGTTCACCTGATGGTAAGTAATACGCCTGTTCAATACATGGCGCTAGTTAGGATGATATACACTGCACTGGTCTGGTAACCACTACCTGCACTACTGTTTGTCCACTGCATCAGGCGCAGCAGACGGTTTCCTGCGACGAAGGTCTACCACCAGTAAATGTTAATCGGCTTATGATCACCATGATGATGATGACGATGTGACGATTACAGGCACATGTGCATGGTGATGCGCGGCGTCCAGAAGATAAACAGCAAGACGGTGACCTCTACCATGCTCGGCGTGTTCCGTGACGACCCGAAGACGAGGGAGGAGTTCCTCAACCTCGTCCACTCCAAGTGAGACCCTCGGCACTGTTCGCACTCTTAACCGTTAATTTTTAACCGTGGAAATGTTATATATATGTTTACTAGTTAAACGTTCAGTTAACTGTTTCAGTTTAACTGTCAAGGAGCTGTAGATGTTTACTGGTGGTAGGTCTCCGTTGATGGTGACCGTCTGGGTAGGTACTACTGCAGCTCTTATTTCAGTCACCTGACGGTAGTGTGGTGACATTGCCGCGATCCGGTTCGATGGGCGCTGTAGCTTGTCTCAAAGTGACTAGCGCAGTGGTGCAGTGTATATAATCCTAACTAGCGCCACGTTGTTAGACGCGAGCGTGTATCATTTACCATCAGGTGAACTTCAAAAAAAAAAACAGATAATTTCTAAGTTAATATTTTAACGAATTAGTTAATGTTTAGTTCTCTCTCTTTTTGGTTTAAGTTATAATTATTTATTGCAATTAATGTATATTTAACTGTCGAAATATTAACTTTTGCTTGTGTATAGTTTCTTAAAAAAATAATCATCATCAGCTGATAGCTGATAGCTGGGTCTCTGTTGCCGGAAACCGTCTAGGTAGTCACTACCGCAGTTCCTATTGCAGCCGACAAACAGTACTGCGCATAAATACCTGTCCGGTTTGTAAGGGCGCTGTAGTTAGTGTAATTACTGCGGTAACGGGGCTCGAATATCTCATGTCTTGAGGCGAATTCTGGTGCAGTGTTTATCATCGCATATAGCGCCATGTTGTTACAGGCGTATCACTTACTATCAGGTGACCGTCACGTGTGATTGTAATGGTGATGATTTACGATATGGATATCTTCTAACAAATGTATAACATTTCCGCGGAACCAATCGTCTTGTGTTCATCTGACGCTTCAGGAATTGACGGACGTTACACAATGTTACTTTCGCATTCGTGTAGTGTAAGCTATCCTAACAATGTACAAATTTTATTATAATTAATTGTAACGCACAATAGTTGCTTGATTAAGTTATCACTTAAAGTGAATGTGAGCTTCGATCGACAATCGCGTTGGACCAATCAAACCTGAGATCTACGTTTAATATAGAAAATTTACACTGCTAACAATTTTTTTTTTATATAAGTATCGACAGACCGTAGTGTACAAACATTATTGTGTTCCGGTTTGAAGGGTGTTGTGGCTAGTGAAATTACTGGGTAAGGAGATTTAACATTGTATGTCTCAACGCGAACATTATCATGCGGTGCTGTGTATACGTCCTAACCTAACCATTTCTTTTTTTACGTGGGGGAAATGCCTTCGTATACCTGCCCTCGCGGGGGCAAAGACAGGTTATGTCGGACTTGCACCGACTAAAATCACCATGATGTTCCACCTCGTCGCTTTATGGCAGGGTCACGGGAACGCTCTCGTGCACATCCCCTACCCTGCCAGTACCGGCTGCACCATGCAGTCGTACCTCGGGGGAAAGAACCCCCCACTTTCCACTTCTGTAAGGGCACGCTGGAACATACAGCACGCCCTCCTCTCAGCCTCCTACAGTCATCTGGGCAACGGATCCCTCCACATCCGTCACCCAGAGGCCATGGAAGCCAAGAGAAAAACTGTCCTGACACGCTGCGGCGGATCAGATCTTGGGTTCCGCCGCCAACCGTTATACGGCCGCGGAGGATAGGGAGAGCGGCGAATCGCAATACTGACACTCCTCTCCCTCCGCGAATTCACATCAGCTGCAAAGGGCAGTATAAACCTGCCCCGGCAACCAACCGGCACACATCTGAGGTGAACTCGCGGAGCTCATCTGGAGCGACCACCTCGGACCTTCCCTGTAGGTTCATCTTCGCTTCACCGTGGGTGACCAAGCCACGGTCACAGAGCCCCACCGCTACGACCAGGCGGGAACCTGTTCTGGGGGAACCTAACCTAACCTAACCTAACCTATCGCTACGATGTTAATATCAACTGAGACCATACCCCTTTGCTTTCTCTGGCTTATCCCTTTCTACCTACACTAATAAGACATATGAACCCTGTGACCGTTTTAGTCGCCTTTTACGACTGATACTTTCTAGTACAAAGTCCACACAGCTGCGTCCTCCATTTGTATTGTCCGTCGAAGTTTACAAACATTTAATATTGTTTCATTATTGCAATTATTACGTTCCTTTATTTTTCTTTATATATACTGCCTTCTTATATTTAAAATGGCTTCCTGTGTGTTTGTTTAATTTTTTTTTTGACACCATTGACAATATTTTTTTTTTTAAATATCGTTCGGGAAATGTAACGGTATATTGCCCAATGCGTTACGTTTCACGACCGATCTTTTTATATATATATATTAAACAATTTTCCGTTGGATACTGGTGGTAGGTCTCTGTTACTGGAGACCGTCGAAGTACCACCGCAGCGCCTATTGCTGCCGATAAGCAGCAGTGTGCAAACTGTTCTGTGTTCCGGTTTGAAGGACGCTGTAGCTAGTGAAATAAAGTAACAACATTCAACATTTGATGTGAGCGACGAGCGCAATGTGGTGCTGTATATACCCTCCTAATTAGCTGCACGTTGGTATAGGCGGGCGTGTCACTTATTATCAGGTGAACGTCCCGCTCGTCTCGTCGCTTCGTACTATAAAAGAGAAAGGATGTACTGCGCCGCAGTTCGTCCTTATAAACTCTAACCGTATGAGAGAACGGGATATGTTTGTATATATTTTTTTATTAGTTCGAATTAAACCTTTATAACTTTATAGTTAACTTTTTTAACTTTACAGTTAACTTTTGAAGTTTAAGTTTACGTTATTCGAGTAAAAATCTCGGGCAGTCGATGGCTGATGCCCGACATTTTTGCCCACTTTGATACGACAGATCCAAAGTTGTTTCGAATTTGCCTTATATATGTGAATATACGAATTTTTATATGTCTGTTGTAACTATTGTATAATTGAGATGTTTTTTTTTTTTTTATTAAATAAAGATTTATATTTTAAGTTATTCATGTCTTTTTTTTTATCATCACACATCCATTTGGTCTATACGAAGATTTCTATTTCTTATAAAAAAAAAACGTTCCCACTCCCACTCCCCTTCATCAGCAGCCGATAGACATCCACTGCTGGATAAAGACTTCTGCCAAAGGTCTCCACATCGATCGGTCTTCCGCTGCATCCAACCGCTTCCCTTCTTGTACAGGTTCATATGGGGGGATTTGAACCATTTACCACCACGCTGACCCAATACGGGTTGGTGGGAGCCAGAGGCGTCTGTTGATTAGCAGGGTGCACCACGACCAGGTGAGGTTGGCTTGGGCCCCGCAAGTTGTTGTGCCCCCTCACACTATCTCCCTCTCCTCTTCATAGGTCCTGTATTGCATACTATTGTAGACGATACATTTATATAATATTTCATAAGTGTTACATCACGATCTCACCTGGTGTTGAATGGTGACTGTAGTGTTCGGTGGTGAAACGGTGCTGGTATAGTAACAGGCTGTACTTTCTGTAGGATATTTATATGTTTCTGTACTGGTGGTAGGTCTCTGTTGGCGGGGACCGTATACTTAGGTACCACCGCAGCCGTGACCAGACAACATCTTGTCTCAAGGCGACGAGCGCAATGTGGTGCAGTTTATACTATACTAACTTGCGCTACGTTATTATAGGCGGGCGTATCAATAACCATCAGATTAATGTCCCTTATTGTCATCGGAACATTAAATAAAAAAGAAACTCGTATTAATTACTATCAGTCCCTCATCAGATGAATGTCCCTTACTCTCATCGCAACGATAAATAAAAAAAAAAACTATTTGTCTTGACGATGATAATTTAAAATCTTCAAAAGATTCTTCAAAGTACAGGAACAGTGTGATAAAGATACGATGAGAGTAAGGGACATTCACCTGATGGTAATTGATACGCCTTCCTATAACAAGGCAGCGCTAGTTAGGATGGAATCCACTGCACCACAATGCGATCGTCGCGTGGACACATAGGATTTTAAGCCTCGTCACCCCAGTAATTTCAATATCTATAGCGCCTTTCAAACCGGAACACAGTTATGTTTGCACTGTTTGTCGGCTGCAAAAGAAAGTGCTGGTAACTACCTAGATAGTCTTCGGCAACAGAGACCTGCCACCAGTAATTTTTTTAATAACAAAAGGTTAAATAAGTACAAATTTTTGTAGTAAGAATATTTATTATTATAGTAATCCTTGCCAGTAACATTCATCAGTAGTAAACATTATCAGTTCTTACTAGATTTCTTCGGTGAAGCATTCTGCAGCGGCGATACGTTTTCTTCTTGGAACTTTGACATCTCTTTCAAGTCGTCATCGGACAGAAGTTTCATGATATTGAATTTGTAGATCTTTTTATGGAAAGCGTAGACCTGGAGTACGGTAGCATCCATGGAGTACGCTGAAGGCTTAGCTTTGGATTCAATTGAGAATTCTGTCAGTTCTCTGGTACCGTTCCAGTAGTTGATGTAGTATGCCTGATCAGTTTTAGATCTTTAGGGTTTTCGGTAAAGCCATCTAATTTTTCCACACCGTTCCTAATCTTTATGTACACTTGTTTATCGTGTGTAGTAATATAGATTATTTTCATTATCTAAAGCTATTTCCTGAGCGCCTGCTAAGTCATCAATTTTAACCATTTGCTGTCCACCTTCGCTGACTTTGTAGAAATCATGATCTTTATTGAGATAACAAATAACATCGGTGGCATTCTCTTTAGCGATTGCAATGATGTCATCACTTACCGATCCGTACTTTACTGCTTTATTATCTTAGCGATCGTAAATATAAATACCGTCTTGTGCTGCGAAGAAAATATCCTTACTATCGTCATTGCTTGCAGCTGCATCGCGCCCATGTTCTAGAAGTTTCGTAGCTACCCCTATATTTAATACATACAGTCCATTATCTTCTCTCTGTCCATTTGGAGCAATGTCTGCCTCGACGAAGAATACAAGAATATTACTCTCATCAAAATCATCAATGTCGACATCCTCGCTATAATCGAAATTCAGAGAGTTTATAAGTACTATTATATTAACGATTTCATAATGACCCCTGTAGCTTATAAAGTATTTCATGTAAAATTGTTTAGTGATGAAGATCTTTTCATCGTTGATGTGGGCGCAGCGCTGGTTGCACCGACCAGCAGGAGGATAAGCAATAATTTGGTTTCCATCATTTTAAATTCTGTAATAATTAAAACACATTAAATCATGTAAGAACTCATCAAGTGATGTGACTACATTTAAACTACAACACAGTAACGATGCGATGCTGACAAATATTTATCAAAATTTGGGTAAAGTTCTTGGGATCTTTAAGTTAAAATCTTGACATTGTTTAGGTTTTATTAAGGAACGTTCTGATATATCCAAATCTAGTTCACTACATTTGGAACCTAAAGTTATTTACTGCTCAGGTTTCTCCGTACATATTTCCTTAACTTTAAAAAATTCTGTGCAACATACCAGTTCAAAGAATAATCGGGGAATGCCGAAATTCTCGCATGCCGGATAAATATATTTTTTTTTTGCAATCAGGTTTATGTTTCAGCAGTTAGTTAACCTTTAACCTGCGGTTGGCGAATATCTGTAGTAATATTGTTTGTGACTTTTATCATCAGCACTATGTTTATTTTATTAAACGAAAACATGAAGCGATATGTTCGTAAAATCCGGCTAATTTTTTTAGGCTCTATCAAAATTACTTGATAACCGAGACACAGAAATGTCGTTGAACCTTACTTCAAATATAGTAGAGCAAGAAATAGGATACCTATGTTGTAGTTAGCAAGGCAGCTTGGAAAAGTACCTTTCTACCTTCCAAACGTTATCCATCACGGCCACATAACCGAATGAGGGAAGCGATTAGCCGGTGGCTCCACAGAAGCTGTTAATCTTTAACTAGAGATAGGTTTTTCTTTCTGTAATATACAACTATGGGCTTACTTCTGAAATTAATTCTAGATTCTAAAAGTACCGCGTTGATGCGGCCTATTCATTGGTATAGGCCGTGCAATTTCTCCCCGAACAGGTTCCCACACTGTTGTGGCGGTGAGGCTCAGTAGCCGTGGCTTGGCCACCTGCGGTGAAGCTAAGAGTAACCTACCCGGCTGGCCCTAGCTGAACACCCCAGGTAAGCTTCGTGAGCTCACCTCCGATGAGTACCGGTGGTCTACAGGGGCAGGCTTGCACTGCCCTTCGCATTCGTAGTGGGGCCGGGGGTAGAGAAGTGTCGGTATTGCGTTTCCCCGCTCTCCCTATCCTTCGTGGTCGTGTAACGGTTGGTAGCGGAACCCAAGACCAGATCCGCCGCAGGGAATCGTGAGAGTTTTCTCTCTTGGCAACGGATCCCTCCGAATCGGATTTCGTTGCCAAGCGAGGATCGGTTGCCTCCGTAACGATATGAGATCGAGAGGAAGGCGCGCTGTATGCTTTTGTCGGTGCAAGTCCGACATAACCTTTCTTTGCTTCCGCGAAGGTATTACCTCCACGAAAAAAAAGCCCAGCAATGTGGTACTGTGTGTACATTGTAACAAGTGGGCCCATTGTTCATAAAATTTTAAGTCATTGGGTTGAAAAAAAAGCAGTTCTTACAGCAAATATTGCTACTTGTAACGAAGCTGTACCATCAGCGCGAAAATCAGTACCGTTAATAAAATTTGATATCAATTTGTTTTCTATTACTGTTACGTAGTGAGGATATATTCCGGGCACCCTATGATCTACTTTAATCCAAGACCTTAAGAAGTAGTAAAAGACATTACAAACTCGTCACATTTTGATCGATAGGTGAGTATTTTAAATGTTTGATTGTCACATTTTATGCCATATAGAGGGCTACTTTACACCCTATTTACGTCCCCACTGTTGGGGCACAGGCCTACCCTCAATATGAGGGCGTTGGGCCACAGTCACCACCGGGCCCAATGCGGATTGGTGACTTCACACACGCCTTAGAATATATTCTAATTCATGTGCAGGTTTCCTCGCGATGTTTCCCTTCACCGTTTGCATTTCGTTGTTATTACTTAAGTTCACAGATGTACATAACTTAAATATTAAAGTCATCGGAACCCGCGGCCTTCGGAATGAAAGCTGCAAGCTCTAACCATTAAGCCAGCGAGCTAGAGAGTTGATGTGCCTTAAATATGTATCTTGCGTTTAATTAGCATGTTTGCATTATACTACATTGCACTCGCAATTTTGAGACATGAGATGATGCAGCATCGATAAACATTTCACATCTTTACCTAATAAACTTACAGTACAGCGTTCCGCAAGGTATTCTGCTTGACAGACCTGTAACTTCTTTTTGGATATTAGCAATTTATAACATCGTTTCCGCTATCGCACATTATTCCGCAATTCGCTGTATTGTATATTTTTGGTTTTTTCAGATTCGTGCATGAGGATACTAACAGCTCTCCATCATCCCATAATGTTGCGTATTACCATCGGCGTTCTCGTCTCTAAGGCGAATAAGAAACTTGTATCTGGAGACAGTTAACAATAATCACTTCTAGTCTATTCTAGAGAACACGAAATTGTAAATATCATATTTCTAGACAGTAATTTAAATATCAACGAGGAGGATTATAAGTTTCATTTTGTCGAACCTGACAAGAAGTGTTGATAAGGGTTTCTATGTCGTTAAAGAAGGAAAATTTAAGAAATTAATAGAAAATGGTAAACATGTATCCGTGCCCCCTCCCCCACTCTTTGTGACAGTAAGAAAATGAACAATTAGTAGAGAAGTATGGTGGTATCGGTATTAGATAACATCATTGGGATCGCGAAGCTAGCAGACCACGATTTAATTTACGTTTTAACTTAAGATATAATATATACAAAGAGTAATATATACAAAGTAATAGAAGGTGTGGATAAAAAGGAGAAAAAAAATAATCAAATTGTTGGTGAAAACCAAATACTTTTGGCTTAGCATAACAATTTGTAACTGATAATCATATTTATGAGTGCAGTACAGAGGAACAGAGGCAAGTGAAAGGTGTTCCCCGGACATGTAATTGATCCACGACTGATGAAACCAGCTGTCGGTTCAGATGGTCCAGTACCAGGTCCAGGTTATAAGCTGTATATACTGAGCTATGATGATGCTAGACTGTTTGATTACAGGAATTTCGCAACCGGCGGCAAAACAAGCGTGTACCGAAGCCAGACGGAACTAATTCAATTCTTTGGGAATATTTAAGATTTATCAGTACTATATGATTGACGACTATCTAGAACTATGAATATTAGGTTCTGTATTAGAACTTAGAGTCAATATTACAGAAAATATTATCAAGAAGTATCAAGACTTGTAGATATAAATATGGTTAGAGTGGTTAGAGTTAACCAACTTCTCTTTCTTCTACTCGATATAATTTGTCATTTACTGTGAGAAGTTGAATAAAATACCAGATAGTTATGTATATTATAGTAAAGGTATAATTTTTATATAATGTATAATTTCTTTAGGTATTATAATTAAATTGTATATTATTATTATTTTGTAGTTGTATTGAGCGGGTGGGTGTGAGAAGCCGAGGATCGCATTTGTTGGAAGACATTGTGGAAGGCCTATATCCAGCAGTGGATAAACAAAGGCTGATAATGATGATGATGATTAGTTATATTGAAGTGAGGAGTAGGGGGTCTTTGGTAAATGACAACGCACGCAGCAATATCAGCACTATATTGATAATGAGCAAAGCAATTCAAAGTACAGAGCAAAGTACTAAGTACAACAGTATTACGAAGATCCTGAGAGATCCAGTTGATGGATACAGTTGTGTACTCCATAATGTCTAACTGACCCAAGTCAAGTTCGTACTCAAAAATTTTACGAACTTTGTATGCATTTGCGTTATGGTAAACGATAGCGCGATCCACTGTTTGAGATGGCGCTATCTGTAAACTTGTTTGATCAGCTTTTGTTATAATTTATATTTGTATTATTTTTTGTTACATACTGAATTATGTTTTTTGCGGTGTCTTTGGGAAAATGGATGAGCAAGGGCATCTTCACATTCTATCATTTATGGTTGTGGTTTTGTTTTCTGTATGTACATATTTTTGTATAAGTACTTACGTTTAGCAAAAATTTGAGACATAGAGATCTGTTCAATAAAAATAATATTTATGAGACTGTATTTCTTCTTGTATTTATTTTAATTTCACCAAATGTAATTTTTTTACATAAGTTAAAATGTATGGACATAGGCACGCATAATCCCAAAAGTGCTTTTTTCTTGCAGAATCTCACAAAGTAAAATAATATTAATGAAATGAAAAATCCAAACTAATATAGAATTATTAGTTTGTATTTTTAAACCTAAGATCCTCCGATCTAGTATACAGATAAAAATAAAAAAATCTATTACCTATCCTCTCGTAGTAAATCTTTATTACCAGAGATTGCCTTGGTAGAAACCAAGGCACCCGACAAACAATGTCGAAACATTATTGCGTTCCGGTTTCAAAGGTTCTGTAGCAAGTGAAATTACTGGGATAACTAGAAAAAACACGTAAACAGGCAGGCATTAGTCACGATTAGATAATTTTTTCTAGTTGTTTTGATTTAACAGTAGCAGAGCAATTAATAAATTACTGAAAGACAATCGAATAATCAAAAACTCTATTTTGATTATATTGTCAATTTGCTTAATATAAATATTCATTAGATATAATGATTCCACTGTACCTTGCTCGGTAATTTTAAGAGCTGTTTTTGAATGTACGGTATAATAAAGATAAAGGAGCAATTATAAATCAATTCTCATCTCAGCATCTTCATATATATACATGAGATTAGTCCTGTCAAGCATTGCATTGTGAACAAGCAGAAATTGTGGTAAGTTGTTGTTAAACTTTATTTAATTGTTGTTTTAGATTTGTAATGTATTTATGTAGCTCAGTAATATTGGAATTATCTCTATGAGTCGATAGACCAACATTGCAGTACGTAGATCTACCCCAAAGGTGTATTATTAAATAATTATTATTAGGCCCCACCAACTCGCATTGAACAAGCGTGGTGAAAAATGGTTCAAATTCCTCCATATGAAGCCTTACAGAGGATAGCTCCTGGTGCCCGGCGGTACCGGAGACTATGTTGACTGCGGGAAGCCGCTGGATGCGAGCAGCGCAGGACCGACCGATATGGAGATCTTTGGGGAGTCTTATATCTCGTAGTAGGGGTCTATCGGTTGATCATTGATTGATTAATACTATTACTATTTATTTGATTTTGTGAGATTTAAAGAAATAATTATAATTTTTCAAAGAACAGCAGAAAAAAAAGAAAACTTAATGTGATACTACTTATAAATGATTTAGATATTGTTTAAGTATAAATTTATGTGCTTCGGTACTACTGTGGCTAACCGTTATACAATTCTTGGGTTATTACCCCAATAAAAATATTTAATCCCTAATCTTTTTTGTTCATTTCTGTATCTAAAATGTTTCGAAATCCACTGACGATTTTATTTTTCAGTACACAATGCAACTACTGACCGCCGTCGCCTTAACCCTGTTGGCAGGGTTTGTCCGCACCTCCCCTTTTTCTGCAGAAGAAAATAGTAAACTGATAATAACCAAAGACTTTTTCTCTGAATCATATGCCGTCTACAAGGGAGAGCATGAAATCGTAGACATAATTGTGCCTCTGAATAAATTAAATTATGGAACAAATGCCGAAAATCTAAATTATTTATATTTCTTTGTTGAAGCTGACGATAATAAAAATGGAAAACGGATGTATAAGGGCCTGTATGTTGTTAAAGATGGTACACCTAAGAAACTATTAGACAATGGTCGGGATGCGGCCGCGGCGAACGATGACAGCGATGACGTCTTTCTTGCAGGCAAAGACGGTATCTACCGATACAATGATGAAAAAGTATCAGCCGAGAAGTACGGTTCTGTAAAAGAGAACATCATTGGAATTGAAAAAGCATCAGGAAGCGATTTGATTTACATCTTAACTGAGGACAAAAAGGTATACAAAGTTACAAAACGTGGAACTAAAAAGGAAAAAATCAAAGAGATAGTTGGTGCAAAACAGATCCTTTTGGATTATGAAAATAATTTGTATTACGTAGACGGCAAGAATCAAATTTACATGTATAATAATGAAGGTGTGAAGAAGATAAAGGGTGTTCCTGAGAAATCAGAAAATATGCTATTATTAAAACCTGTTTTGACTTCACGTGGTACGATACCGTTCGTGGCTGATGATAAATTATATGTAATAGACGAAAATAACGGCGTAGAACATTTCGAAACGATTGAATTCGCTCCTGGCGGTAAACCCAGCGCGTTCGCGATGGAAGCAGGGGAAATGCAATTCTATGCGATAGACAAGAAGATTTATCAGCTTAAGTTAGAATATATTGGTTTTCTCTTGATTGAAGATATATTTGAAGAGTTCAAAAAGAAATTTCTTCAAATTTAATCACCATCATTTTAACAGTTTTAATTGTTATAAAGATCTATCAAATATCTTATTGTGATATTGAATGTTTTTTAACTTTTTTATATCATAACAATTCTATTGCTAGAAATTCAATCTATCGATTAAATTAGATTTCATTAATGTTAAGATTTTTTTTTTGTGTGTTTCCTAAATTTATTTATGGATCTTGTTCTACTGATTGGTTTTGCTGCATTGGACTCTCACAATTCCTAATTACGAATAGTGAGTCTACAATTTCTATTAAAAAGCAAGGAAGCAGCAGAAGATCGACTTGATAAGATTTGTATTTATCCGTAACAATGAGTAGGATATACACCACAAGAAGCTCGACGCGGTGTTGTTACTCTAGTAATTTTACCAGCTCCAAGAACACAGTAATTTTTAAATATAATTTTTTGGCAGCAACCAGTGTTGCAGTGGAATCTATGAGAGATTTACCACCAGTGAATTGAAACGGTTAATTAGATTATCTAAAGTTTTTATATATCTAAGTTTTAATAATATTTAGATTATTAAAACTTTGGATAGATTATCTGCAGTTTTTTTTATAACTAGACAGAGATTGACGACCTTGAAGTCGAATTAATATAACTAAGATGTAATTTATTTACAAATAATAAACAGTAATAAAATAATTTAATTACAGTATTATGCTTTAAGGTTACATTCTCTCAGAACCCCATTCAGATCTTAATGATGCATTTAATGATTATTATGCTCGATCAATTTAGTTTGTACAAATGATAAGAAAACCATAATTTATTATCATTAACACGTTTCCATATTAAACAGATGTTTTCAGTGGTCGAGGATGCTGGTCCAGTCTTTGTAAACGTTGTCTTTCGCCGTTTCGATGATTGACATAATGATTTTCGTGACGTCGCTCGGCCAATGTGACACGACTCCGAACATCGACTTCAGTAAAACCTCCATTACGTTAAATTCGTAGACTTTTCCGTTCACGGCCGCGACTAAGTACAACGTAGCGTCGATGCTGTAGGCGGATGGTCTTTCTCTTATGTAGAAATCCTTTTTGTCGGCCGTTCCATTAGCGTAAAGGATGTATAATCCACCATCGGCGAAGAAAGGTACGCATTTATCCATTATGAAAGCGGGACGGAGTAGTTTGATCTCCGTGAACTCTTCACCGACGGTTGTGACGTAGCTGATGTAGCTGCCGTCGTGCCTGGCCACGTGGGGCATCCGGTCGTCACATGCGATGTAGTATATGTTGTTCGATGTGTCTAAAACGAATTCGGTTGCGCACAAAATGGATTGTATCAGAGTCTTCACGGTTCCATTCTTCTCTATTTTATAGATCTTTCTTTCTGAATTGAGAATGAATATAGCATCGCTGTTGTTAGCTTTTTGCAATTGAGATATGTCATCAGTGAACGGTCCGTATTTCTTCGCTGATAAAGTTCCTGCTTCATATACGTACAGGCCGTCTTTGGCGCCAAAGTATATCGTTTTGTCTGAGCTGTAATCGGCTGTTGTATCCCTTCCACCTTCGAGCACTTCGTACGCAGCTAATCCTTCAAGTACGTAGATGCAAGTGCCTCCTTCTAATCTCGGGTTGGATATTGTGAAAAATATTGACGGTATGTCGGCAACGTCGGCAGGTACGTACTTAGTGTTGTCTGCTGGTACTAATATGCTCGTTATATTGAATTCTGACGAGAAGATCACCTGTTCCTCTCTGAATATGGACGTGTAGCTGTTTGGCGACCTCGCCAGCTCCATCGATAGGACCAGATTTGCGACGCAATACGACGTTGCTAAGGTCAGAAACATTATTTTCGTATACCTGAAACAAAGGAGAAATTATAATTATTTCATTACTTTTTTCGGTTTTTTCTCCGACTTACTGATGTAATAGAACTTTGTCACAAAAAATAGAATCAATGTTAAATTTTCTATGGAACATGGGCCTTTCCGCCATATATGGTATAGCATGCAGGTTGACAACTCGAACTCCTGCTAATTTGCATATGTATCTTGGATTCACAAATAGCTTAACCGATTTTGTTCTTATTAATTTTATATGAAACTTTTCTATAATACTGGTAATACATTTCCCCGTTTAAATGACAGCTGTTTAGTTATATATTACTGTCCGGATGTACAGTATGGTAAAATTTTATATTTTTAAAAGTAATAGAATAGAAGGTTTAAAACAGAATTAATTCTGATAGAAGAAATAACAAAGTCCATAGCAATCTCGATCCTTCTACAATGCTTTCCGTAACGTTAGAGATGAGATTAGATGCTGTAACACCATATAGATGGATTAAAATGGCCACGGCCCCCAGACATGAGGAATACTACTTAAGAAGTAGGTAGAAAGTACACAAGCCCCTCGCTTGTGTACTTTCAACATATTATATAATGCTGTTGTTCAATGTCGATGATCATGCGATGTCCAGCGAAGCATGTCCAGGCCAATAACACCACGTCTCCACTAACGTACGGTACGGTAAATAATAACCGAATGTCTATTTTTTGAATCAAAACAATAACTTTTTACTTATTCCTAAATTAACAGATGTCCCCATACTCGCGATATTATAAATATATAGGTCAGCTTGCCTCGAGGATCGCTTCCCAACATTAAACTCCATAACATGTGGCACCAGAATCGAACCAGAGACCTCTGTGTTATAACAGAAAGAGGAAAAAAGAGAGAAGAGGCAGTTAAGGCAGTCTATGACTCCAGGTATTTCGAATTGTTCTTATGTCTGTAGGTATCATCATCAGCCAATAGACGTCCACTGCTGGACATAGGCCTCCTTCGAAGATCTCTACGTTTGTAGGAATTCATACGGAGGTGTTTGGGTTATTTCCCAAAGCGCTGGCCCAATGCGTGTTGGTAGGAGCCAGAGCTTCGTTTGTTGGTAAACAGGGTGCACCACGAGCAGGTGGGGTTGACTTAGGTCCCGTGAGTTGTTTTATGCGGGACCCCTTACACCCAATATCTGTAGGTATTATTTATTACATTGGAAACAGTTTCTAGAAAGTAAACAGAGGTGTCAACAATGAAAACAAGATGAGTATTGCAGTGTTTTATATAAAAACTGCAACAAAACGCTGCAAATGACTCCAGCGTGTCATATCATCATCTTTCACACGCTCATTAATCTGCGAGGACTTCGATTCTACAGATGCAATCATCATTCATCATTCAGTCCATTGATCTGATGCACAAAGAGCAAGCGTGAAGACAGGTTGATTGATGTGAGCAGTTTATTGGGATAGATCACAGGGAAAGCTGTTGTCCTTTTGCTGAAGCTGTTCCTTTATAGTCAGCTTCACGTGCTGAGTCTAGACTGGCAGTAGGGATAATCCAATCTGTTTCCTTCTTATGGGATTCAAAATCGAGTATTTTTTTTAATATGGTCACGAACATGTGATTAATGTCAGTGATTCTATATTTTATAATATATGGTCTAATGGACCTTCGTTTATCGTATAATATTAATGTTTGTAATTTCTTCTTCGCAGTTCATAATCTTTCTTAATTTTTCTTTAGATGTTAACTCTGATAGATCATTCTTGTCTCTGGTCTTTTAAGTATAACCAAAATCGTTCTCATTTGATGAATATAGCTCATGTTTTATTTATTTTAAAGATATGGATAAGACGGTGGAAGTTTGCGCCGCAATGCCCTATAACCTTTCCACTCATTCTTCTTTTTCTTCGTCGGTATCACTCCTTCTACTCATTATACTTTCTAAAATCCTGATAACCAATAACCAACCTTCAATAGATCATACCCTTAATAAAACCACGTTAGAGACATGTTACACGTCAAAGAAAAAAATCGTTTAGTATGCAATGAAAATACGCACAGTACCCTTCCGTTCTTCCCCGTACATAGTATAAATACCCTGAAATGCAGACGCATTTCAGTGCCTTAACAAACATTAAAGTTATCATCATTTAGTTCAAGTCTGAATATATTTAAAATAGACTTAAGCAGTTCTAGATCATTTTAATCTTTTGGGTGGCAAAGTCAGGGTTAATGTCTGTTTAGAATTCAGTGTTATTTCCTTCAAATAACTTCTGGTTTGAAATTTGATTAACAATATTGAATTATAAACTAGTGCTTGTCGATATAATTTTAATAACAGTAAACAATAGAATTGGTGTAACATTCAGTGTTTTCGCCCCCATTTGATATAAGTTCTGTGACCCTCTCTGATATGCTATACTAGCGGTGGATCAGTGTCAATTGTATTCGTGAGTTCCGACGTACCGCACACAAACAAGATTTACTGCAATGGATTTAATCGTAAGTCAATTATAATTTATATCTACCACAAAAAAATCAATTTTTCTTTGATAATTCATTTTATATTACAAAGAGAATTAATTTTCCGTGTATGTTTTAACCTAAAAATATACTAGATTGGCTTTTACTCCTGTTAATCCTTTGTTTGTTCGTCTCGTAAAAGTATGTAAAAATATATTTTTTGGTGGTATAATAAAAAGTCCTTAACTCATTCATAATTTCTGACAGTGTATTATTTAACTTTGTCTTCTTTAAGTGTTTATTTATTGTTTATACGATTTAAGTTTCTATGAACATTTCAACAATAAGTAAATATCTTTTCATTTAGAGATTACAATATGTCTAGCAGTGAACTGTCGGCTGATAATGATGATGATCTGAAATTCGTGTAGATTTAGTTTATTGATAACTTTATTATAACAGAACAACAAAATGAAAAATCTTTGAATGTCTTTAATAAATAGAAACATGAAGATGAAATAAAACAAAAAAAAAAATAATTAAGTGATACAATAACAGTTTTACGATAGTAAATAAACATTTGCACAGATAATAAGCGTGTTATGAAAATATTAACCGATATGGACCAGAGTTAAAGAAAGGTAAAAGTTAAATAATATACAATCGTTAATCCGTTTACGGTAACTGAATAGTTATTATATTATTAAATAAATAACTAGATTCTATTAACATTCTAGGCTGAAATGATGATGATGATGAACAGATAGTCAATATAGATAGAACTATTCATAGTTGATAAAGATGACTTATTGGTGGAAATTATAACAGTTCATGTTCTTCTAAAAGATTTCAAAAGAAAAAACTGAAGACGCGTCATTAGCGTAACTGATTTAATAATCTTTATCATTACTTACTTCATAAAATGATAAGTTACCATCAAAGCCGTAGATGGTATAGCTTTCTTGTCCAAAATACTCTGGCTTTCACATATTTATAAAACAATTAAAATGATGTTACTATATATGTTACTGTCACGGCGGCAGATTTGCGATGTGAGGATGGTAATTGTCCATGCGGATTTGACAAAGCCTGTTATCATCCTTCTCCTACTCAATCTCATCTTAGCTAACACCTCATTGTCTAGAGTAGACTTAATACACTCCTACGAAACGTACACAGAATAAAGATCTAAGATAAATCTTTCTGCAATAGAAACTATTATTATTTAGATAATTTATTGCATTTCATTAATAATTTTGCAGAAATCCAGAATGATATCAATTCTGCTTCTGATGGCGGTAACCACAGTATATGCGGGTAACTGTTCCCACGTGTACGATGAACTCAACTACACCAGGACATCTATACTCACCATAAAAGGACTCCCAACCAACTTAGTGCATAATCCAAATAACAATGATCTTTACTTTACATTGATCGATCTAGATTCATTGCAGGACGATGATGGTCAAACTAAAATGGATCAGTACATACTAAGGAGTGGGGAGCCTATTTTAATAGATAGCGTGAGAGGTCAGGCTGCAGCAGTGGACGTTAAAAATGATAAAGTATATATCGCAAGCGACGACGGAATAGGCATTTTAAATTCATTGAATAGAGTACAGTTTGCGAGTCTAAAGGATGAAGATGTGGTCCAAATGTTTAAACCGGCACATGGTGATGACCTGTACGTCGTTATTTATCCAAATAACGAGGTGTTTGTTGTGGACACAAAGAAGAATGAGAAGAAGAGAGTTGAGAACGTTCCGTGTGCGTTCATACTGGCCGTGGACGGCGAAGGGAATGTGTTTTACGAATGCGACTCCAAGTACTTTAAGGTGCTGCTAAAAGATTTCCAAGAGCCGATAGAATTTGTCGGTATAGCCAAAAATTCAGCCAAAGCCGTGACCGTTGATGAGAGCAACAGGGTAATTTTGGCTGCCAACGACGGCCTGTACTGGCTTAAACCGGATAACGTAATACCTAAGAAGCTGATGAATCTAGACTTCGTTCCTTCTGGTCTAGCATTTGTCGGTAACGATTTATTCATAGCCACGAATGGAATCATTTACAAGTACGAAAACATGGAATGTGAATGATGAATATATATATATATATATATATATATATCTGTTGTGTGCAATAAACACTGCCTGTGTGCGTATATCAAACGAACTGTCGATACTTAAAAATATTAAAATAATATAAAATAATAATTTTGTTTTATTTATTGATAATTTCTCTGTATATTTATTATATTTTTTTTTATTTAATGAACCCGTGAAACGAGCGGAACGTTCACTTGATATAAAGTGATAAAAAAATAATAACGTGGCGCTAGTTAAGTTGATATACACAACAGCAAATTGTGCTAGTCGTCTTGAGACATATGTTAAGTCATCGCCGCAATCATTTTAATAGTTACAGCACCCTTCAAACCGGAACACAGTTATGTACGCATAGTACTGTTCGCCGGCAGAAATCAGAGCTTTTTTTTTCAACGAAACGAGGGGCGAGCGGGACGGTCACCTGATGGTAAGTGATACGCCCGCCCATAACAACGTAGAGCTAGTTAAGATGATATACAAAGCACCGCGTTGTGTTTGTTACTTTAATACGTAAGATTTATATTATCGTTATCACAAAAATCTCATTATCTACAACATCCTTCAAATCGGAACACAGCAATGTTTGCACAGTGGTGGTGCTTAGTTGCCGGATACCATCTAAGTAGGTATCATCGCAGCTCCTATTTCTGCCGACGAACAGTAGTGTGCAAAACTTACTGTGTTCCGGTTAAAAGGGCACTGCAGGTAATGAAGTTACCGGGGTAACGAGACTTTACATTATATGTCTCAAAGGCGACGAGAGCAATGTGGTGCTGTGTATACCATCCTAATTAACGCCATGTTGTTGTGGGCAGGCGTATCACTTACCATCAGGTGAACGAGCCGCTCGCTTCGTCGCTTCATTGAATAAAAATTAACTGTTATACACCCGCAGTAGCTAAGTGCTTGCTTGGGGTAAAAAGTGACCACCAGATAAATTTGAAATCAAGTGCGAGTCTGTTATAGATAAAAAAAAATTAACTTACCGCGATCAATATGAATTGCCCTTTTAAACTCACTCCCTTCAAGATGGAGGATCGGACGCCTTTTGATAACTTCCAATTGATTATTGATAGTTATTGTTATAGATTTTTAAACATTACATCATCCCATCCGTCGATGATGAACATAGAATAGAATATATACAGGATGTTACAAACTTTTATGATTATTTTTTATATATATATATATATATACTTGTGCTGCTCGCATCCAGATCCTTCCTGAGATCGTCATTAGATCGCCGGACCGATCGGCGTGTAGATCCTTGAGAGATGCCCAACCCAGCCTGGTATACCCAGCTGTGGGCTTTATCCGGCTGATAAGTTATATACTAAGCTGATACACTGCAGAAGTTCCATTCATAGTTAACATTCGACAACTAACTTCCAGTAAAAGAGAGGAAATATTATACAGTCAAAATTTTAATAATGTTAGTTTATATACTTCAGCGCCATCTAACGGTAAGTAAAAAACAGATGCTCCTTTTATTTTTAGAAATATTAATAGTTGATCGATATATATATAAAGTTGTTTTACATTGTATATGTAATTTACTTAATTTAGTTTAAAGTAGTATAAGTTAAGATTTATGCTATCTACTACATATTAGTAAAAGCCTCGTCGAGTTAGATACTTTGTAAATTTCACAAATGTCGTGAAAACATACGAATTAAGTGGAAATCTGTTCATCTGATATTACAAACATAATGTGAATGAATGATGAATTATATATATTTAAGTTGCAGTATAAATGATTTTTTTATCGTTTGTTAAGTAAGAAGGGTTTAAATTCGGATAGTAGTGTTTACAATAACACCGCAAATATCATCAAAGTGACTATCTCCTTACTGCTAGACAGTTGAAACGTTCAAAATCAATTACCGCCAAAAGAGATTAGCTACCAGTAAATATGCCTGGTATCGAAGACACGAATTAGTGGAACAAACAATCTGACGTTGTAACATCTGAAAGCTATAAACGCAGTGTTGTGTAAATATCTTAACTGCAGTTATAGGTAGATATGCATAACTAGGTGACGACGGTATCGGACCTGGCTCAACTTTCCAAAGTTACAAATAATATCTGTATTTTTTTTCTCCAATGTTTGTCTGTATGTGTTACGGGTTTTAATTAAAAAAAAAAAGATCAGGCTCTATCTGGCTAGCCCTACAGTGGTCAACAGGCGCGATGTTTATAAACTTCCCTAGCACAATGGTAGGCGACGTTTTATATAGTGTCTAGGAGTGACTAATTGTCACCTACAGCGCGGCTGACGGCACAGGTATGACCTAATTTTTTAATACCTTTTAAATTTAATTTTATTTAATCTACTCACATCAGAGGTAGTCCTGTAGTGTATATTTCTTATGCCAATTAATGTCACTTAATATATATGAAGTTAATATGAAGCGCCAGCCACTGATGGATGATTATCAAATTTCAATGTGTAATAGTTTCGAAATTAAACATATGTGTAATATTGTTAGTGGATAATTTAAATCTAGATATATCACAAGAGTTGACAGTTAAAATAAATCTAGATTTGTTTACGTCTGATTATTATTTTATAATTACTTCTTTTACTATTTTCCTAGAACCTAAACCATTAGATTTTTTTTCGATACGTCCAGAACATTTATTTTGAATATTAACATCATATCCATTAGCCGCTTAATGTTTTCTTCTGGATATGTCACACACATCCTCAAAATATTCCCTCGCCGATCACTCCTATGCTGTCTAACTTAATTTACAATTCTTACAGACTCACCATCATTTGTCATGCATCCAAAATGTTCTTAACGAAGTTTATCACCGCTTTTACGTTCATCATCATAACGACAACAGGCATCGAGGCAGAGAAATGTGACAAGACCAAGATCGGCAAAGAGTTCTACAAACGGCAACTGGTCGCCACGATAGACGGGTACGCGACCGGTCTGGTCGTAGACCCGAGGACCGAGAACATGTTTTTCGTACTACACAAGAGGAATTACACTAAAGGTATATATCTGCTAAGACATGGAGCTCTCGGTGTTCAAGAGCTGCCGATATCCGATGATCTGGTCGGCCAGTGCGTCGGCATAGACGTCACTAACAACATCATCTACATAGGCACTAATCAAGGGCTAACCATATATGATAAAAATAAAAACGAAATACCGACAGACAGACCGATCGGCGACGACGACGTTCGGAATATATTCTTCGATAAAACCGACAATCTCATGTATATAACAACAGGACCACAACACGAGGTCTTCAAATTTGTTAATGGTTCAGCAGCAGTGAAGAGATACGAGAAGGTACCGAAAGCGTACAACTTCATCCTTGATGCTAAAGGTAACGCCTTCTACGAGTACGTCGACGGGAGGCTGTATTTCTTCTCAACCGATCTCTTCGAGCCCATTCAGTACAAAGGTCTGACGAGAGAATTGAAGTATATACTACAACTGAACAACTTCGACGAAGCTATCATCGCGGTAAAGGGTTCTCTATATCGGCTCACTACCTCCAGCATATTCCCGACAAAGATCGGAATGCTGGGTTTCAAGATCACCGCAATGTTTTTCGATGCCAAGAACAATATCATCATCGGCACCAAAGGAAAGATCTATAGATACAAACCGATCGATTCGAATGATCCTTGTCCTCCCGATGATTATTTCATGTCTAGCATTTAGATGGTTTTTTTCTTTTTCTGCGTTAAACAATTATTATTGATTAAATGTTTTAAAACTTTTCAATGTCTGTTGTTTCAATGTTTCCTTTAAGTATACTTATTTCCTCTCTTTCTATTATTATGAATGAATGGCTGCCGTTAACACGGTAAATTAAACATTTGAAGGTGGGGTCGTTAGTCAGTAAAAATACAAAGAGTCAGGAAAATAGAAATAATGTAACTGCTTATGTTTCTGCAGTGGCTAAGAGTTCATCTTGTAATATATAGGTCCTTTTCTCGTGGGGAACTCCTACATCGGATACTTCTCTGCTGCAGGGTGAACAGAATGGTTATGCCGGATTCTTAACGGCTTAAACTCAACAGTGTTCCTCTCAAAACCTATCGTTAGAACTACGGAAATGCTTGTGAATATTTCCGTAGTCCCAACGGTGTTGACCCATTGCAGCATCTCAGGGAAGCTGCAACTTCCGACCCGACACTGTCGCACAGAAGCACCGTAGGCGCACTCGCGAGGCTTTTGATATAAAGCAACGAGTGGCGCTCGAACCCGTGCCATAAATAAGTAAACCTGCGCTTCCAGATCCTATGAACGAAACCCGCTAATATAACAGAGTCCTGGTTCGGTTCCAAGGCCACATATTGTAGTGTTTGGTTGGTGGCAGAACTTGTGTGTGTGAAGATAGTTATCTAGCACTTTGATATTGGAAATATGCCCCCCTAAATGCATCGCTGTGTTCCAGCTTTCAACATATATGAGCCGGGATATTCTGGGTAAACATGCTTAACCAAGTAGTGTCTGATTGTCACTTAACACCATGTGAAGTTGAAGTAAAGTAATAGACCAGATAAAAAATATTTAATTCCATAAAACTAAATCAGTCCGCACGCAAGCTACTCCTGGACCGCGTAGACATGGATTGGATGGTACTGGATTTACTACTCAAGAAGTTCCTCAACTCATCGATTGCCTCGCCGAGGAGAATAGCCAGAATGTTATACTCATAAATCTTCTTGTTGTATGCATAGTACTGCATCAGAGTCGCTTCGATGCCGAAAGCAGTAGGTTTCGCTTTCGGTTTGAAATCGAAACCTGCCGCCTCGCTAGTGCCGTTCTCGTAGATCACATAAGCAGCGTTATCAGATATAAAAGGAACTCCGTTGTCAAGTATGAACGGAGGCTTTATAAGTCTAACCGATTTCGGGTGTTCCGGCAAACCGACGATTTCTTTTATACCATCATCTGTAAGTACGTACGGCTTGTTATCTTCGCCGTAATAATACAAATTGTTAGAGTAATCTAAAACTATTTCTCTGGCACCGACAACCCCATCTACTTTTTCTTTCTTCTGACCAGCTTCTGTTACTTTGTAAACGTCGTGGTCTTCTGTTAATATGTATATAGCATCTGTTTCGTTCACTTTGGCGATTCCGATGATGCTGTCAGTTATTGAACCATATTTAATGGCCGTACTGTCGTTGCGGTTGTAAACGTATAGGCCGTCCTTAGCTCCGAAGAAAACTTCTCTACTATCATCTGTAGATGCCGCCGCATCGCGACCATTATCTAAAAGTTTCTTTGCTTTTCCATCTTTTAGCACATACAGGCCTCTGTCGATTTTATTGCCTTTGGCGTCGCGGTCAGCTTCGACGAAAAATATAGTAGTACTGTCTTCGTCGCTCGTATCGTCGTCTTCGTCATCATCGTCGAAGTTTAAAGAGTTTAACGGTACTAGTAGGTTCACGATTTCATGTTTAGCTTTGTAAATTACGAATGAATCGGGGAAAAATTTCTTAGTAATTGTTAAATGTTCGTTCTTACCGCTCTCGTTACTCTCTTTGCTTTCATTGCTCTCTTCGCTTTTCTCAGGAGTGGGGGCGGCAAGAGCTAGCCCAATTAGTACGAGAAAAGAAAGTGCCGTATACGGCTTCATCTCCATCTCTGAAAATATAGATGGAAAATTTATAGTTTGCAATGAATATTTGTTATTACAAAGAGACGATGAAGATCGATGAATTTCATCTGCAAAGTTTTGAACAGAATTGAAAAGTCTTGACTAATATCATAACATTGTTACTCAAGACCCTTAAAAAATCTAATAAAGCTTTAATAAAAAAAAATTAGGATGATATACTCTACACCACAGAAGTACAATGAGGATAAAATATTTATATTTATTTAATAATTTTGTACCAAGTCAGCAGAATTTATTTAATTCTATCTTGATTTAACACCAAAAATGTGACACTGATAAAAATATTACAAAACAAAAAAGACAAAAACCGCAGCAAACAGATATTATTACTAATTAAAGAGGCGAAAACAAGATATTTGTATACAGTGAGAAACTAAGAAACTTCTTAAAATAATATAACACTTGCTTACCTCTTAAACGTATCCTCAATAGTAATCATGTTCCGAGACCTCAAATTATATAAACCTTGATAACTCGTAGTGGATGTGTGACATTTCTGACCTTAAAGCAAATAACTCTTAGTAAAATGAAGTTTATAATAAAGCAGTAAGGAACAGTAGTTCGAACAAAGTAAACTATTTATCTGTTTACATTCGCTTCGATGTTTATTCCAGAACATTTGCTTTTAATGTACATTATTATCTATTGTAATATAATTAAATTTCTACTTAACGAACCTGGAGATTAATTATAAATGAAATAGCCGGTTTTATAATATTTATAACAATAGCTAACATGATTAATAAATTTTATTTTGTTAATAGAAAAACAAAGGTATTTAATTTTTACATGCTTTAAACTTTACAGGTATAAACATTGATATATTATTAAAACTATCTTTTTAAAAGAAGCTTGACTTTTTTAAAATTTTTCCATATCCAAGTGAATGAATCACATTAATAACCGATACAGTAAAGGTGCGATAATTTTTTATGAATATATACAATTTGTTTTAATGAAAGGACAGATTAAAAAACTGTTGTGTAACTTTGAAAGTATTAAATACATTCACAATAACTTTGCTAATTTTGAGCAGCTTGTGAAAACAACTATATTTAAAAGAATTAAGATTTTACATCTTTTCAGTTTATCATAGTCGATACTAGGTGGCGCTGTTAACAAATTTAGGAAGATTATTTAACTATACCAACGTAGAGAGTAATATTTATATTACGACAGTTTCAAGCTACGAGTATAATGTAAAAGATTATTTAGTTTTTCTAAACTCCTCCACATCTACATTAATTTAAAAGTCCATCCTTGCAAATTTATTTGTCACTATCAAATGAATTGATACAACAAAGTAACATAAATTAAAATAAAAATTTTGTTATTAAGTTATACAGTAAGCATCAAATATAAAAGTAACTGACAAAACATCATTAAGCATAGGTCATCGATAAAGAGTCACGACCCTCAGCATTGAGAAACTGACTTATAGAGAGAGATAAGAATATAATTTAATAATGCTTCTTGACAAAGAAGATACTTTTGGAGTTATAGGTTTTCATATAATAAAAAATAATAAGAATGGAAAACGTTTTAAAGTAATTCATAATTGTGTTTATATTAGTGTTAATAAAAATACTGTTAAATAACTAACAATAAAATCTTATTGAATTTAATGAATGCGACATCTAGCCTATGAATGTGATACTATCAAAATAAGTACAGGTTTAAATTACCAGGTAATAAATTTTGTTTAATAAATATTTAATTGTTTTATTTCATTAAAAATTAACACCATTTGAAATTGGCAAGTTCGTAGTGTATATAGTCTATAAGAAAATATTTAAAGATTTTATCTGGTGTCAGCAGCTGTTTAACATGACTGGGAAAAAAATAAGGTTTTTTATAAACTAAGAAGTCAATATTAAATGAATTCTCCATTATTATTATAATAAAAAACACCAAAAAGCGTTTGTGGGCTCGTCCGGGATTTGAACCCGGGACCTCTCGCACCCTAAGCGAAAATCATACCCCTAGACCAACGAGCCGTTACAAATTCAAACGAAATTATGATTATGTTTACACTTGACATTAAAATATAACAGACTTATCACTTATTATCAGGTGAAAGTTTCGCTCATCACACGATTTGTAAAATAAAGAAAAAACTGTCTAATCTAACATTAAAATTGTTCCATTGTAAATTCTAAACAAAAATGTAAAAGAAATTACGCTAATTATTATCTTTTTAATAAAATAAAATTATATTTTATCATCGCTTTAATTGTTGTGTTTTTTTTTTTTATAAAGCAATCATGTTTAATTAGAAAATGTTCTTTGACCACAACAATGGTAACAAGCATTGTTCAATGTAGCTCGATGGCCTAATGGTTAGAGGGTGCGGCTTTCATTCCGGAGGTCGCGGGTTCGAATCTCGGTAAGTAGCTATGACTTTAATATTTAAGTTATGTACATATGTGAACTTAAGTAACAACGGCGAAATACATACGGTGAAGGAAACATCGCGAGGAAATCTGCACATGAATTATAATTTATTTTAAAGTGGGTGTGATGTTACCAATCCGCATTGGGAACGCGTGGTGACTATGGCCCATCGCCATCATATTGAGGGTAGGCCTGTGCCCCAGCAGCGGTGACGTAAATTGTCTGTTATGGATTGTTCAATGTTACTTGCTTCCATAATTACTTCCTCAGCAGTTTACGGGTAGTAAGTCTCTGTTGTAGGACATCGTCTAGGTTTGTAGTGGTGTGCAGTCGACAAACAGTGCAAATATACTGTATTCCGATTTGAAGGGCGTTGTAGCTAGTGTAATTACTGGGGCAAGGAGACTCAACACCTTGTCTCAAGCGATGAGCGCAATGTGGTGCGGTGTATACAGGGTGAAAGGTAATAAGTGTAAAAGATCTGGAGGGGCTAAAGTATAGCTCGTATCCTATCTATCTATGTTGGAATACCTCATACAAAAACAATGCTTGTCGAGTTATCAATTTTTTAAATATTTCTCAAAAAAATCTACATTTTCAGGTAAATTTTCGATGATTTTATTTCTTACTTATTTCTATACAAATTTCAATGTAATAATTATTGTTTAATCATTGTTTTATTAAATTAAATTAATAATCATCACTTAGAGGCTACAACCTTTAAATTGGGTTCTTTGAAAGTCGTGGCAGTACAAAAATAATGCGTCATTATTATTTAAACTTAAAATAAAATTTTATTTATAAAAAATACGTATAAAGCACATAAATAAGTACCCGGCTTCAATACCTATCCGATAAGGTAAAAGAAAGTACATAAATTTTCTAAAATTTAGAAATAAAAACACTTGTAATAAAACCAAGAACCATGAAATATCAAACTGTAGAGACTCATAACAGTAGACGCCGCGCCGGCCCTTAATGTGACCCTTTCGTTTTTGTTGTAACACGTGCGAGCTTATTGTGGTCGGTAAAGATTAAAAAAATATAATAAAGTAAGTGGGGTGTAAGGGTTCTCGCACAACAACTCAAGGGATCCAAGCCAACCTCATCTGCTCGTGATGCACCCTGTCAATCAATAAACGAGTCGTTGGCTCCGACCAACCCGCATTGTCCCAGTGTGGTGGGAAATGGTCCAAATCGCTTATCCAGTTGTGGAGGTCTATCGGCTGATGATGGATAATGTAGTGGGTATAACATTGTTCAAAGGGCCAATGTCCGTAGCAAACATGGCCGGAGTCCGTACTGGTGGACTTGACGTAATCACGTTCGCGCCATTCCGCAGTCGCGCACTACGTTTTGCCGCGTAAACTTGTGTCAACGGTGTTTATTATCTGTTGCAACATCGCGGTGGCCTTTTATTATATTTTTAAATTAGATTCTTTATCGTGTGCATTTTGGATGATAAAATATAAATACGTAAGTATTTTATACCGTCGATTAATAAAATATATTATTTATTTATGTATTATAAATATTGGTGTGGTTTTAATATATATATTTTTTAATTTATTAATGGTAATACAACTACATAGTAACGTATCGCTAATTATGATGGCACAGCAGTTCGTCGTTCTTCGCTTGAGATGTAAGATGTTGAATGTCGTTACCTCAGTAAATTCACTGGCAACAACGCCCTTCAATCCGGAACAGTGATGTTTAGTACACTGCTGTTCGTCGCTCCAGCAACAGAGACCTCGAATGCGAGTACAATTCTCGTGTGTTTGAATAATCACTATAGTCAATTGACCCTTGTTTTAATTTTTTTTTAATTTGTTTCCTCGTAAAGACCATTTAATTGGCCTTTTTTTTGTAATATATATAATATTATTTATTAATTGGTAATTTAACAATCCACTTATTGTTCCCAAAGCTGGGATTAAACAAGTCTTTTGCCTTAATAAAAAACATAAAAACCGTTATTAATGTCAGCTGTTCATAAATTAATATTGAGTTTTACAATTATTTTTTTTTTATTGATATTAAAAAAAAATATGTTAAATAAGTAATACTATAGAACCGTTTAAAAAGAATTAGAATTTATTTATGTGCTATATGAATGAGGAAGTGTTTTACTAGTGGAGACCAAGTACCGTGCAGCGCCTATTGCAGCAGACAAACAATACTGCGCAGACACTACCCTGTTCCGGTTTGAAGGGCGTTGTAGCTTGTAATTACTTAGGTAACAAGATTTAACATCTTATGTCACAAGGCGATTAGAACAATGTCATGCTTTGTATATCATCGTAATTAGCGCCAGTTTGTTACGGGCCAGCGTATCACTTACCATCACGTGAACGTCTTGCTTGTCTAAAAGAAATACAACAGAATCCTTAAATTAAACTTTAATTCGGCGGCAAACATTACTTACTATAGATTACATAATATTTGAAGTTAAAGAACTTGAAAATAACTTATCACGTTTTTAATGAATAATACTTTAGAATATTATTATTATTATCAATAAACTTTTAATTTCTGATAGCGACCAAGAAGAGAACGTCTCCAGGATATAGAAGCAAGCGGTTGTGAACGTTCCGATTTACTTTTACTCCGCCATCATTTCAGCTGATGAACGTCCACTGCTGGACATAGGTGTCTAGTAATGAGCTCCAAGTAGCATGGCCTTGCGCTGTTCGAGTCCAGTGGCTGCCAGCGATTCTTTTAATTTCGTTTGCTTTGATTAAGACAATAAATACCTTATAATTGGTGAGGCCCACGTCCAACAGTGGGCATCAATGGGTTATAATGATTAAATTCTGTTCGTTGAATATCACGAGATGCAGACCGTCTAGGTTGGTACCACCACAGCTCTTATTTATCCCGATAAACAGTAGTGTGCAACTATTACCGTGATCCGGTTTGATGGACGTTGCAGACTTAACATCTTATGTCTCAAGACAACTAGCATATTGTAGTGTAGTACATATCATCCTAACTAGCGCCGCAGTGTTATTATGTACCATCAGGTGTACGTTCTCGTTGTCGTGGTTTAAATAAAAAGTTTAACCTTACGCAATTAAGTTTAAAGATTAAGTGCGGCTTGTGAGGTGACGATGAATGGGCAAATTTGTTCCACATCACTCGAACGCGCTAAGTTACATAACTTAACTTATGTGACAGTGGAATTCCTTCCGGATGTTGGATGTTCGGTTATAAATAAATATAGTATTCCAATTCCTTCACGGAACGGGTAGTTCGTGTATCGATAATTCATTCTTTTTAAACCGTTCCGACAACGTTCGAGAATAATATTAACGTTACCGGTAACTTTCATTTTTACTGAGGATTGTATTTATAGTCAGTTTTTTTTTTATTCTATGAAGCAAAGAGACGAGCGCGACGTTCACAAGGTGGTAAGTGATACGCCCGCTCATAACAATACTGGCGCTATTTAGGATGATATAAACGGCGCTTTGAGAAATATGATATTAAGCCTTACCCTAGTAATTTCACTAGCTACAGCGCCCTTCAAACCGGAACACAGTAATGTTTGCATTGTACTGTTTATCAGCAATAGGCGGCTACGGTGGTACCTACCTAGACGGTCTCCGACAACAGAGATGTACTAACAGTATAATATAATAATATTTGTAATAGATATATATACTAGGTAATAATATATATAATATTTTCATAGAAGTATTTGATTCTTAGACGGTCTTAGGAAACAGAGACCACCCGCCAGCTGTGCTGCACCCCTTTTGCTGGTTATAACGTTATTGGGGAAAGAATTTTGTAATATCCATTATAAGCTGACCTCTAAACGGCAGGATCAATATATCTACCAAGTCCTGAATGTTTACATCTAATAGTTTCGAAGATCTCGTGATGATGCAATGGATCTGGGTATCTCCTATATATATATGGAAGACATTACCAAAAAACCGGTGTAACTGTGTTAACTCATGAATATAGTTATTGAAGGTTAAGTTAAAAATAGTAAGCTAACTTTAAACTTAACTTTCACCGCATGCCACTTTAAAATTTGTTAATCAAATTTCGTTCTGGTTCTTAATAACTATGTATGTTCGTAACCTTGGTAACGTAGGCGGGTTATAGTTTGTGTAACAAGTATAATGACCTCTGTTGTGTGCAACTATTTAGGATGATGACCACTGCGACAGCTTACTGCTGTACAGCAGCAGCTGCTAGTTCTACTGTCAAACAGTAGTGTGCAAACGTTACTGTGTTCTTAAAGGTCAAGGCGACGAGTGCAATGCGCAGTGTATATTATCCTAACTAGTTACATGCGGGCGTATCGCTTACCATCAGGTCAACGTCTCGCTCGTCTCATCGCTTTGTAGAATAGAAAAAAAGCATTCTCTTCGTGACTATGATCGCTCTGTGATGCTGCGTAACCATTCTATGTAACTTATCAAATTAACGTGTTTTGTTTCTTCGCTTCTCTACGTCGCTCGTCTTCGCTTCCCTACGTCACTCTTCGTCGCTTCTCTACGTCGCTCGTCGTCGCTTCCCTACGTCACTCTTCGTCGCTTCTCTACGTTACTCGTCGTGGCTTCCCTATGTCACTCTTCGTCGCTTCTTTACGTCGCTCGTCGTCGCTTCTCTACGTTACTCGTCGTCGCTTCCCTATGTCACTCTTCGTCGCTTCTTTACGTCGCTCGTCGTCACTTCTCTACGTCGCTCGTCGTCGCTTTTCTACGTCGCTCGTCGTCGCTTCTCTACGTCGCTCGTCGTCGCTTCTCTACGTCGCTCGTCGTCGCTTCTCTACGTTGCTCGTCGTCGCTTCCCTACGTCACTCTTCGTCGCTTCTCTTATTATTCTCTTTAAGTTATGGAAGTAGTTCAGTTTGTATGTATATTTAAACTATGCACCTTACAACTTTAAAAAGGCCTGGGTTCGATTCCTAGTGCACTTGAGCTTCTGGATAAGAGAACATCAGTAGGAAACCCACATCCTAAGAGCAACAGCTCTCTTACGTATATAACATCAATTAAATCGTATGACTTAGTGCGGTGGATGATTCGTTATCTCTCTTCATGATGAACGGTTTAAGTCCCAACAGTGGGACTACATGCAGAGAAGTCATAGAGGATACAATAAATATTAATAAAACATAGACATGGGAATAAAAGATACGAAAGTAGATATTTAAGATAAAAAAAAAATGTAAGAGAAATGAAAGTGTATTAAGTAATATCGTAAGAATTGCGGTGAAGGGTGAGAGACGATGTAAGAGGGAGGAATTGAGAATTGAAGTAATTGTGATGGATGAATGAAGAAAGAGAATGATAAAGATTGTGACGGATGAAAGGAGGAATGGAATGGAAAAGTAGATGAAAAGGAAATTAATAAATAGCGAAGAGACAAGACTGTTCCACTTCAAACGGAAAGGGTTATAAAAAATAGTGAGTGTATATACACTGCTGTTATTTTTAATGTAAACAGAGAGAACAGATATTGAGTAGAGGGTAGTGATATCTATATATTGTTCGCATTTTTTAAGATAATTCAAAACATATTTTAATATAGTTTATTTATATTTAACTAAAGTATGTAAGTACCATTTTGTTTGATAACTTATTGTTATCTTATAAGTAGGGAGATGATCCCATTGCTATAGAGATTTTGGGACTTCTGATCAAAATACCGTGACAAGTGGTTTTGGCAGTCCTCTCGTGATGTTAAACTAACACTGCCTAAAGAATACTGAAGAGACCGGAAAAGGTGGAAAATTGAAGGTGCAAGGTCAGGACTATACGGCGGATGCATTAACACCTCCCAGCCAAACTCTCTTAATTTTTGCTGAGTAGCTAAAGATGTGTGAGGGTGTATCGCGTTATCATGATGAAAAACCACACCCCTTCTGTTGATTAATTCCGGCCGCTTTCTCTCAACTTCTTGCTTTAATCTCATCAGTTGTTCGCAGTAGAGTTCAGAATCGATGGTCCTGCCTGGTGGTAACAGCTCATAATGAATAATGCCCTTCCAATCTCAACACAAACACAGCATCACCTTGTTGCGAGTTAACCCGGGTTTCGCCACAGTCTGCGAAGCCTGACCGGCCTTTGACCACGACCTCTTTCGCACGTTCTTGTCGTACGTGATCCCCTTTTCATCACCAGTAATCAGCTCCTTCAAAAATGGTTTCATTACATCGTAATAAACAATCACAAACGAGTACACGGTTCTTTATTAGGTTTCTTTCAATGAGCTCCTGAGGTATCCAAATATCGAGGTTTTTTGTGTACCGTTTGTTTCAAATGCGCCAAAACCGTTTTGTGGTTAATTCCCAGTTCTTCAGCTACGTCGTAACTACTGATATACCGATCTTGCTCCACTTTTTCAAAAGTGGCATCCATTTTATCCGTAATAGGGCGACCAGAGCGATGTGCATCTTTCACATCAAAATTTCCGGATTAAAAACGCTTAAACCAAATTTGTGCTACACAGTGCACACAGACACTGCACTGCACTGCACTAGCTCGATAAACATCGAAAATTTTTTTCGCGGGTTGCGTTGCATTTTTACCTTTTTTGTAGTAAAATGTATCGAATTTCTTCAATAGATTCACTCATCTTGACAGTACGTAAAACAAATGAAAATCACACATTTTCTTAATTTGAATTTGGAATTGTTCTTTAAAATTTAAACTTTCAATGTTACCAAAACCAGCCAGATACAAATAGTATAGCTAAAGAGATTTTATTACAAGTTCATACATACTATAATGCGAAAAGACTTTTTCCCCAACCTAATATATATATATATTTATTAGGAAATATCTTATTTATATATATATATATTTATATTTATATATAAAGAAACTCATAACGATATTTTTGGAAGGATAAGCCTGGGGCCTTGAAGTTTGGTAGGAATATTCAGTTCGCCGAATGTAGGTCGGCTAAAAAAGTTTCTTAGAAATATTACCCTCAATTGGGGTTGAGGGGCGGTTGCGGGCAGCGAAGCGAACGGAGTACAGCTAGTTATTTATGTATGAGAACACAGCGAAGACCTCTTTTGTTCGCAACGTTCAAGGCGCTCAACTTTCCAACGCGAAGTTTAATAATAATTCGCAAACCAACATCGATACAAAGTTCAACGTTATTAAAAACTGTTATTTTTAACCGATAAAAATATCTGCGGGTTCTCTACTTGGTACAATAGTATAGTATATGCATTAAATGTTACTTTTGTTATAATAGCGCCATCTTTTGAAGGTTGGCGGAACTACTGGGATAAGTTCATCAATTAGATACTCTGCATCGCTATCCTCAAATCTTTTCTTGATTAAAAGCTATAAAGCTACAGTAGTTCCTATTTCATGTTCCTAATTATGTAGTATAAATATTCTAGCTTTAATTTCTTAATTTTCGACTTCTATTTTATTAACACTTTAGCTTAATTAAATTATTTATTTTGTCTGTCTAAGTATAATAACTATTACCGGATACCCTGTAGGTAGCACCGCAGCTCTCATTTCCGCCGACGAACAACTATTATGCAAACGTTACCGTATTTAATGAAGGCCGTTGTAGCTAGTGTAATTACTGTGGTAACAAGATCTAAAATCTAGTGTCTAATACAAGGAGTTGACTATTATCTCATTTATACAAAATTTTGGTAAGCGTTATTCTTGCTTAATGGTAAACATTCCCAGTATTAGTAAGTTAATGATAAGAGAGGTAAGGGATCCGGCACAATAGCTGACGAGACCCAAGCCAACGTCACCTGCTCTGGTCCAGGGTGGTGATGGCCCATGTTCCCCCGTATGAACTCACACACACGCCGAGATCTTTGAGGAAGGTCTAGGTCCTGCTATGGACGACTATCGGCTCATGATGATGATGATGATGGTAAGTTTAAAAATTCTATTATAAAATTGAAGGTATATTGTATCATCATCATCATCATGTACTGTACGTTATATAAGAGGAATATATTTAAACCGTGTTAATGGTACCGCCACTCGTTTAATTGTTATATTAACATGTAACGGATACGCGTTGCGGCATGTGAGCTTATGCAACTTGATGTTACGACCTCTGTCGGATTTAAGTTTGCACTTCCGGTACGGGTCTGATTTAGATTTATAACAGTTGCTAGTGATAAGTCTGTTGCCGGAGACCGTCTAAGTAGGTACCACCGCAGATCCTATTACAGCCGACAAATGGTACTGTACAAATATTACTTTGATCCGGATTAAATGGCGCTCTGGCTAATGTAATTACTGCGGTAATGATTTAACATCTTATGCCTCAAAGCCATCATCCTAACTAACGCCACATTGTTATGGGCGACAATAATAATGCGGTACAATGCATACCATCCTAACTAGCGCCACGTTGTTATGGGCAGGCGTATCATTTACCATCAGGTCCCATTCGATTCATCGCTCCGTGGAAAAATAATAGCCAACTTGGTCAATTAAAAGCATTGATTCTTCACTCTCTGTCAACCTTCCTCTCTATCAATCCTTGCTCGTGGTAATGTTTCCAGTTTAAGACGGATGTCTGTCGTAACATGGATGTACTCACATGTATCTAACAATTTTATGTTGCAACAATAAAATGCCGGATATAAGTGATTTCTTTTTTTACAAACAATCGAACCGATTGCTTGTCCTACTATTGATAACCGGAAAGTTGCTCAACATCTGCAACACATCACAGATTTCGTCGGCGAATGTTGCCTGTGTATGAATGTGATGAGCAATCATTGCATTTGAGTAACGTTACGCTTTATTGATTGTTGGATATTTCATTCCTGCAATTATTGATCATTGTGTAGCATATTTTAAGTTATTTTATTATTCAGTTAAGCTACGAGACTGGCGGGGGGTTCAGGTAAGTGCCGGCCAATAACAACGAGGCGGTAATTAGGATAATATATATCACACCACATTTTACTCGTCAACTGAAACATAAGACATTGAGTCTTGTTAGCCTAGTAATTACACTAGCTATAACATCCTACAATCCGGAACACAGTAATATTTGCAGACAACTGTTTAGCGATAGAAGTAAGCGCTGTGGTGGCACCTATCAAATCTCCGCCATCATAGTACGACCAGTTATTTCATACGTTAATATAATCGTGATAGACCATCGTCACTTAATATTACTTAAATAATATAAGCACTGTAATATGAAAGTTCAAAATCAGGGCTTTTTAGTAAAGAAATCTCATTAAGTAAAATTAATAAATTATAATTTTATTGGTACAATGTATTCTGATACGATCATAAAAACTACCGAAAAGAGATCAACGGAAATATAAGAAGAGAGAAATAAAAAGTTAAATGAGTTTCTTGGGTGAGGCCTATATCCGGTAGTGAACTGCTGCGGGAAGTATGACTTACAGGACGTAGCCAGTTTGAAAATAGATCGCTCGTAATTTTGAGAAAGGTTTAAGTTAAAGTTTAAGGATTTTTATATAAAGATATTTGCAGAAAAATATGAGAAGATTAGAAGTTATAGGAGTCCTATTCATATCCCCATTACTGTAATATGAGGCCTTATCTCACCCGGAGAGATTCAAGGCCATTTTAACAAGCTACTTAAATAAGATAGTCATTGTTAAAACATATCGGTTTCATCAAGACATTTTCCTTAATTAGAAGCTCATTTAGTGGGTATCGAATTCGCGACTCATTTATATATATGGCGCTTATAATCTCCTTACAATCTGAGCTACCACGGCTTCTGTACTCACTACTAACAATTTTAATTTAGTTAAATTCCATTTTCCTAGAAAAAGACATCAACGCGTCAGATATTTACGATACATCGATAACTTACACAACTCTCGTCTATTTAATAAATTTAACCTTTGAAAGCTAAATTGCTTACTTATTAACATCATCTCAGTTTATAAATTTATTTCTTTCTGTATACATAATCACCATACTTAATGATTTGTCCCAGTTAAGAAGCGATATGTATTTATGTTAATATATACACTATGAATCAATCTTCTTTAGAAAGAGGTAAATATATATAAATAACTTATTACGATTGTGACAGAAATCTGGTGGTGAGTCTCCATCGCTGGTGACCGCCTTGCACCCACCTCCTATCTGTTAAGTAGTGTACATCCTGTGTTTCTGTTTAAACGAGTTGTAACTACTGTACTGATACAACAAGACTTCTTGTGTATTAAACTGACGATTATAATTTGGTGCAGTGTATATCATCCTAACTAGCGATACGAACTTATACTGGTCTAGTCACTTCATCACATAAGAATTTTAACATTGCTTTAGGAAGGCGATCTGAGTTTTTCAGGGTGGTGATATATCTGATATTTCATGTCTTTCATGTAACTTACTTAAGTAACCTTCAGTGGTATTAATGATATATCATCATCTCAACCGACAGACGTCCACAGCTGGACACAGGTCTCTTGTAAATATTTGAACGGTTTGAATTTCTTCGTTCGCGCGTGCAGTGTGTGCAGTTTATGCTAATCAACCTGCCGGTTAGGTTTTACAAAACTACCTTCACTTTGTTAAAGGGTAAATGCTTAGGCACGATAGGCGCGCCTACAATTGACCTGCGCTTGAAAGAATCCAAAGATTCCTAAATTTTTTTTTGACAAATATAATATAATATATATATATGTTTATTCTGGTGCGGCGGAAGAATGAAAAGAGGAAGAGAAAGATTAAAAAAATACTTTAGTTTCTATCACGATGGTTTGTTTAGTTGTGATCATATCCTTTCCTTCTCTAAGTCCATGCTTCGAAACCTAAACCAGGGTCCCGTTTGGAGTATACTCCATGATCTTCTGAAGACTATGTATTACGACCACCATGTTAATCTTTGTAATAACTATATAGACCTTTAAGCTATATAAACATTGTAACTTATTGTTATGGGAACATGGTTCTAGGTCTCACCGAGCCAGTAGGTACCAACGCAGCTCCCTATCCTGCTGCTAAAGAGTAATCAAACATTACTGTGTTATAGTATGAGCGATGTTGTAGATAAGGTCATAATAGAATAATGAGAGTAAAGATCATCTGTCTGAAAGCGATGGGTATAATGGGATGCTGCGTGTATCATCCTATCAAGTGGTAATTGTTACACGTATCACTATATATCTCCTCGCTGTGTTTTGTGTATATTCCACATATACAACGAAAGCCAGACCGTGAGACATTTTCTGAATTAAATAACGTTTCAACAATAACGAAGCGTTATTCTCAGAGTCATGAGATATAAAAAAAAAACATCGCGTTGTTACTTCAAAGTATGTTACGAAAGTGCGATAACATATCTCAGTTCCTTTTTAATTAGCTTCACAGTAACTATGTCTGATAGAAGTTAAGTTCCCCTCCTTCTCCGTCAACCCGCCCGCCTTGCTACCCGCAACAGCCTTTGGAGAAGCAATTTTATAAAGTCCATTCTAACGTGACCTCTACACGACAGAATCAATATCACTACAAAAATTTGGAGTCTTTACTTGTAATAGTTTCGGACATCATATCATGAGCCAATGAATCTCCGAATATCTCCTTTATATATATATATTCTGGTTCACAATAATATATTGTATTATATGTTGGTAACACTACCTTCGTCAATTATAAATAGAGGACATCAATTGAAGGACATGAATTGTTTAAAGTTGTTCGAGTTTTGCTACTGAAATTACTGGGGTAACGAGACTTAACGATGTATCATATCGATTATAATATTATGTAACAAAGTATCATATCGATAATAATGTTACTTAATAGTGTATCATATCGATAATAATGTTACTTAATATTGTATCATATCGATAATAATGTTACTTAATATTGTATCATATCGATAATAATGTTATTTACTAATAAGCACAATGTGATACAGTATATATATCATCTTAACGAGTAGACTTCGTTAAAATATACATATTTTTTTTTTATTAATAAAAATTTCTTAAGATGTTTACTATCATATTAAAACAGTATACATTATTAGACCTAATATTAATCTTTTTTTATCTATATTTGATGAATGCAATGTTTATAATTTTTTTTTTCATTCTACAAAGCGAAGAGACGAGAAGTTCACTTGACGGTAAATGATACGCCTGCCCATAACAATGTAGAGTTAGTTAGGGTGGTATACACTGCACGATATTGTGCTCATCGCCATATATGATATTAAGTTTCGTTACCCTAGTAAACACATTATCTACAACGCCCTTCAAACCGATACACGGTAATGTTTGCATAGCACGGTGTCTCGGCTGCAATAGAAGCTGCAGTGGTACCTTGACTGGCAACAGAGACTGGCAGAGAGACTTACTACTGTATGTTGCTTATTAATTTGTTACCGGAAACAGTTATCGTCTACATCATCAATGTGGCAGTGTAAATATTTGTCGGGAAGTGGTAACAGACTGCTTGTTAGATTAGACTGCAATGGCCGCGCGTTGCCGGATGTACTAACATAGCTTACATACATTTACATATGCATCGCAACATCCGGCCTACGTGATATAATTTAACGGATTTTAATCTCATTTATAACTTAATTTCGCGTTTAACTAGTGTCGAGTAAAATTGGTCTTGGTCTTGCGGAAAAGCAATTTTATACCAGCAAGACCAGGATCGAATGAATAAGACCAAGTGCTAAGCTAAGACCTAATACGCAAGGCTAAGGCCAAATGTGAATGACTAAATATGCAAGACTAAGACTAAGATCCAACAGATGACGCCAAGTTTATCCAAGTCTTGGTCTCGGTCTTACTTTGCTCATCACTACGTATAGCAGCCATGAACATGAGGATTGAGCTGACGGATCCTCACATTCACCAAGGAGTCAGGTTCCTGTGATAGTTCAAAGCTTACCTAGAATGAGCTGATGTTTAAAGTCTTGTAGTATGTTCGGCGTTTAGTCTGATTTTAATAATAGTGGGATCCCAATAGTGGAGATAAACAATCATGATCATATTTAATAGAGACGTTTTTTTTATTCGAAGAAGCGATGAGTGAAGCTAGCCGTTCACCTGATTGTGAGTGATACGCCTGCCCGTAACATGGCGTTCGTTATGATAGTATACATTATACTACATTGTTTTCGTCTCGTTGTGATATAAGATGTTAAGTCTCGTTACCTCAGTAATTACACTAGCTACAGCGCCATTCAAACCGGATCATAGTAATGTTTGCACAGCACTGTTTGTCGGCTGCCATTTCCGCTGCGGTGATACCTAGACGGTCCCCGACAGCATAGACCTACCGCCACTAGAATATCACGTTGTTATGATCTTCCACATCATTTACCATCAGCTGAACATTCCACTCGATATACGTTCATCAATAAAGTCTTATAAGTTAACATGTCGTTATAACTTCAAACCGGAAGTTGTAGATGAGCTCGTTACACAAAGACGTACGAGCTTTATATAATCTAAGGAAGTAACTCCGCTTGTATCCGCATCACGGCAATCGCGTGCGTGGCCGCCGTATTGGATTAATCGACTGACAGCGGCAGTCGTTGGAAAAACGATACAAAAAAAAAAAAAAATTGATTAACAATTTTTTTTTATATTCAATCGAAGCGACGAGTCGTGCGGGACGTTCACTTGATGGTAAGTGATACGCCTGTTTATAACAACGTGGCGCTGGTTAGGATGATATATACTATACCACATTGCGCTCGTCGCATGAGACGTAAGATATTAAGTCTCGCTACCCCAGTAATTAATTTAGTGATATATATATATATATACACACTAGCTACAGCGTCCTTTAAACCGGAATATAATAATTAATGTTTGAACTCTTTTGTTTGTCAGCTGTAGTGGTACTTACCTAAATGTTCTCCGGTATATATATATATATATATATATATATTATGAAAATGTGTTTCCTTTGTTTGGTCATCACGTGAAAACTAGTGAACGTATCGTCACGGGAATATGAGTGTTCGACGCGGAAAAATTTTATTTTATATTTTGATTTTCATAGATCCTTCATAATTTTTATTTCTAATGAACTATCATAAACATGTCCGCTTTGTATTATTTACGCGGTTGCTATGGTAACGGTTGCCATAGAAAGTCATTTGATATGTAATTCTATATCGACCACCAAAGGCGGGGAACAGCTAGTACATATATATATATATATATATATATATATATATATCTATTAGATCTTCGTCAAAATGGATATTCTCATAGATTTGGATGCAGGAGTGACGTGGAATGGGATCTGAAGGTTATTGAGATCTTGTTCCCCATCATTGCAAAGAGATCCGCACGCGGTGCAGTCGGTGGAGGTTAGTTAAGTTAGGCATATACTTAGCTCATGCGGAAGCGCTGTACATGCTAACGGACGTACCAACCGGTCGCTTGTACTCGCGGCTGTGTCAGTGAAAGTGCACTAAGATCAAGATTAAGAGTACAGTCGCGTTGACAACTTTATTCAACTGATTGTATATCTGTGTTTAGTTACCGTCTACACTGCAACTACTATTTAAAAAGGACAAACGGCAATGTAAATACTACTACTTTGAAACGCTGTAACTAGTGAAATTACTAAGGTAATGACAAACTCAATGCGGTGCAATGTATATCACCCTAACTAGAGCGACTTTATAGGCGAAGAGCACAATCCGGTTTTTTTTTATAGTAATTAAGCGACGACACGAGTGGGATGGTCACCTGATGGTAAGTGATACGCCCGCCGATAACAACGTGGCGTTAGTTAGGATGCATTGCACCACATTACGCTCGTTGCCTGAGACATAAGATATAGTCTCGTTACCCCAGTAATTACACTAGCTACAGCGCCCTTCAAACTGGAACATAGTAATACTTGACGGCAGAAATAGGCGCTGCGATGGTACCCACCTAGACAATTTCTGGCAACAGAGATCTATCACCAGAGTATATCATCCTAACTAGCGCCACATTTTTCTGGGCATGCGTATCAGTTACCATCAGGTGAACCTCTCGAATCCTTCGTCCGACTGATGGTAGATTACAATCCGAGCTTAGGATGTTTATTATACTAGTAACTGATCCGGCATTCTAACTGGAAGGCAGTAATGATTGTAATGTCAGAATTTTCAAGAAATGACCATGTAAGAGAACACCTGCTGGTGATGGTGACCAGCGTAATGAAGTCATTCGATGCTAAGCCCATCATCTCCTGAGGATACTCCATTATAGTATTAGGGTCTTTACTCAACCACCTTCCGGTTCAACCATCCACTTCCTGGTCTTCCGCTTCCAAAAATGATTTTACTACACAATGACATATTTATATCAGGAATAAGAAGTCACTACAATTAAAAATGAAGAACACAATGGTGTAGTGTATATATCTTAACTGTCGTCTACAAATAAAAATGTATAAACGAAAATATTAAATATCCATAACACTTTTCTGTTCGATTGTACAATTGAATTATTTAATATATTTACATAAGGACGCGGTCAATAGCTTCATTATGGTTATAATACGGCCATAGGCTCTAATCAGACCTTACATCATGACCTCCAGGGTCTAGAAAGTTGACCGTTAATATACCGTATTGACTTATCAGCCGATAGACTCCTCCTCGATAGCCTCCCCCAAAGATCTCCACGTTTGTAGGGGTTAATTTGGGCCATTTCCCAGCATGCTGGGCCAATGCGGGTTAGTGGGCGCCGAAGCCACGAGCTGGCGAGGTTGGCTTCGATCCTGTGAGTTGTTCTGCGGGAGCCTTACACCCTAAGTTTTAATTAACATAACTTAAACTACTTTCACTACATAGCAAGTCGTCATCATCATCATCAGCCGACAGACGTCCACTGCTGGACAAGGGCTTCTCTCAACCTTCACCAGTTCGTCGGACCACCTGGTCGGAGGGCCTGTAGTAGTCTGAGACAGCAAGCCACTAATGCAAATGTAGTTAAGATGCTTACACTGCAACGCGTCTTTTGAAGTATCTCTAACATTATAATTTTTATATAACACCCTTTAAATTAGTATCTTTTATCTTCGACGATGCGGACTCACCTGATTTTAAGTGATACATTAGCCCATAACAAAGTAGTTATACTTAAGATGATATACACTACGCCACAACGCGCTCGTCGCCCTGTGACATAAGATATTAAGTCGTGTTACCGCAGTAGTTTTATTAGCTACAGCGCCCTTCAAACCGGAACGTTTGCACAGTAGTAAAACTAGTAGTAGTTAGTAAAACTGAATCGAAATTTGAAATGAAGACAATTTACTACTCGATGTTACCGTGGTCCGGTTCGAAGGGCGCCGCAGGGTTCAACGTGCAGCGGAAACGTTCCAAGTAACGTCACGTCGCAAGGCGACTTAAGTGTTTTGTATGTTTGCCGCCACATTTCCGTCGCGTCGTGTGCACACTTCAACATCGCACGTCCGCTTTACTTTCTTTATCTACAACATCTTAATGCGACGCCACTTTCACCAGTCTCCCTTTCACCACACGTTGGCCCGACCTGATGGTATCAGGTCATCAAGATATCCTTTTCATAGGCTCCGTACTAATGGAATTCGAATCCTTTACTCATACCTAAATTTTCTTGTGGTGGTAGGTAGAACACCGTTTATGTATCATCGCAGCTCCTATTGCAAACATTACTGTGTTCCGGTTTGAAGGGCCCTGTAGCTAGTATAGTTATTAGGGTAACGATACTCAACATCATGTCTCAAGGCAACGAGCGCAATGTTGTGCAGTGTATACCATCCCAACTAACGCCACGTTGTTATGGGAAGGCGTATGACTTACCATCAGATGAACGTCCCGCTCCTCTTAACGGTTATATTTTTATAGGATACCCAGAGAAGCGTCTTTGTGAGCTGATGGTGTCTATTAGTATTAAGCTCGTTTGTTGTAGACCTTCTTTTTAAGGTTTTATAGGAGTCAGTAGATGTCCACTGCTGGGCACAGGCCTCCCACAAAGATCTCCACATCGATCGGTCCCACACTGCTCGTATCCAGCGGCTTCTCGTGTCCTTTATACAATCAGCATGGCCTCCGGTACCGCCGGGCACTAAGGGCCGTCATTTATAAAAGTTCATGTGAGGGGATTTGGGCCATTCCCCACCACGCTGGCCCAATGCAGGTTGAGAAACAAAGCCTCGTTTGTTGATTAGCAGGGTGCACCACGAGCTGGTGAAATTGGCTTGGGTCCCGTGAGTTGTGCAGGAACCCTTACACCCCATAGATATGGATAAAGAAGATATAGAGTCTATTCTTAAAGAATATTTTTGTAATATATATATATATATATATATATATGTATATGTATATAGATTAAAAAAAAATCTTTAAACAAATTTAAGTGTCTAACATTTTTTGTTTTTTTTTTTTTAATTTCAGACAACATGACGCAGTGCAGCAGTCAAAATGCCGGATGCATCGCAGCGGTTATATTAATTTCATTTCAGATAACTGCAACAGCTAAAACGAACGCCCGGCCAGTGTACGAAGTGGTGAACGAGCAGTCCAAGGCTGACGATAAGCTTATAAAGACAAGCGCGGCGGCAAGCTTGCCGTACGGCAACCCCCTAGCCGGAAACTCGCAACAAAACGCGAGACTGTACGCGTACAACCAACAAGCGATGTTCCACGCCGAGAGGGTGCGACAGCACAAAGCCCAGCTGCAGAGGTGGATAAAAACACCGCAGTTGGTAGACGGTTACATGCGCGCGTACCACGAGTCGCAAGAGAACCAACAGCTTGCTCTAGAACAGGAGCAAGCTGATCTAAATGAGAACAAACTGAAGCAAGCACAGCGTTCGAGGGAAACTCTCAAACGGCCGAAAGCTCCAACCAACGGAACGAAGACGACGAAACCTGATGCAAGCAAGCCGGAAAAAAAGAGAATTAACAGATCTTACGGTTCTAATGAATATGAAATTATTTACCTTCCATCCTCAGCGTGCGATAAAGCCATGAAACCAGATGTCATAAATGATGTAGCGGTCTCCCAACCTGCTGCACTGTACGACGCCAGCTCAGCTAACAATAACCATGTTTACATGAAGTACTATCCAGCTCAGGATTACCAATCTGTTCAAGATATTGAAATACTAAACTCCCTTCTAAATAAGAATCCTAACGATCAACTAACTGAATTCAACGCCTTAATAAATTCAGCTAAACATCACGACGAGAACAATGACAAGGAATTAGAGAAGCCTACAAACTTATATTTTTATTTAAAAAATTCTGCTTTGCCGGATGATAATGTCTACGCAAAATATACACAAACGCCCAAAACAATAGAAATTCCTAACGAAGATTATAAACCAATCCAAGAAATGGATGGTGGAGATCAACTAACAGAAGCACCATATAACAACCAATATATCATAAAAAAACCATTACGAACAGATTCACCCGTAACCAGAAATATTGAGTACATCAATACTGAATTGACAAATCAGATTGCAAGCGCTGGGTACAACCCGCTGTATCAAGAAGATGAACGGGATTTCGAAGAAGAAGGAGCACCTACACATCTATTATTACAATATAATCAGCACCAAAGGCCAGCTTATAATTATTATCACGATAGTTCAAAAGGTTTAACCGAAAGATATCTGCATCATAATATCAACAAAGGTGTTCACTATCTCATTAAAGACGGCGCCGGAGTGTCAGCGTACGGTGATGATGATGTAAGTATGAATACAGAAACAAGTGACTTAAACATTTATTATCCAGATAAACTTCATCTAAGGAACAAAAGATCTGTAGTGGACACTAACCAGTTTGTTGTCAGTGAAAAACTTTACACAACAGATAATATCTCCGTTTACGATAACAATACACAACAACCTAAATCTGAAGCTCTCATTAGAGTTAACTCTAACTTTGAACCGCAACGTAAATCTAACTACGGTACGGTTCTAAGCACAGCTAACTCTCCGATCGGTGAAGCGTCAGATTACAGTGACGATTTGGATTATTATCGACAATTAGTCAGACGACCCAATCGTAATTATGGCGTTGAAGAATTAACTTACGATGATCAAGATTATAATAATTATGATGATGATCTCTCATCACACGATTACGATTACGAGCTACCATCGCACAAACAATCTATATCGATATCGCATCAGAGCGATTACGCTCCATTAGAAGCTTACGCATCATCGCAAAATTATCTCAAAACTGTAGATTTGAAAGGTCACCAGAAATATAGACCAATGAAACGTTACCCCGATGTGTCGACCAATATAGGACCTATTTACAGTTCCAATAGCTTCTCTATATCACCACCAGCTTCATATGGTGTTCAGTACAATTATGGTGTTCCCGCAGCGTACAAAGCTCACGCTATTGATGGTGAAACTAAATATAGAGCTCCAGTCTCACCACATTTGCCTGAACCGGTCTATGTACTAACACAGACTCAGCTGGCGAAACTTGTTGGTCACCACAATTTAAATATAGGTCATCTAGACGTGTATCAGCTGCCTAAGGGTAAACGTGCATACCACTACCCCAGGAAATATAAAAGGTACCCCAGTAGAAATAAAAACATAAGAAATATCTTAAAGCTGCACAGGCTTCATGTTATTTAGGTCTCCGTTTCTGGATACTAAGTAGGTACCACCGCAGAGCCTATTGCAGCCGACAGGAAGTAGTCTTATTTTTATACAATTAGGGGATGAGATGGCAGGACCTACACCTGATGGTAAGCGAGACGCCTGTCCAAAAAGTGGCGATATTTAAGATGTTAAAATAAATACCGCATTGCTCTAATCACCTGAGACATATAATATTGAGTCTCGTTCCTCCAGTAATTATATTATCTACAGCGCCGTTCAAACCGGAACACGGTAATGTTTGTCAGCTGCAATAGACCCTACGGTGATACTATTCCGGTTTGAAGCGCGTCTTGAGAACGATCACTATGTGGAGTGTATACCATCTTAACTAGCACCACGTTGTTATGGCAGGCGTATCACTTACCATCAGAACTACAACTTATCGCTCGTCCCCAAGTTATATTTCATCTATATCTATTTGCTTCGTTGGTTATTACGTAAGAAAGTATTACTCTTAAGTTATTTATTTAACTTAATTACATTAGTCTTTATACTTAGGGCATTGGTTTGTAAACATATAGGTCATAAATATTTTACTGGTCTCGATCTCTATTGCTGGAGACTGTCTAGGTACCACCGCAGCGCCTATTTCTACCTCTAAAAAGCAAACATTAATGTATTCCGGTTTGAAGGGCGCTGTAACTCATTAGAAAATTTCACTAATTAATAAGGTATCCAGAAAAAATATGTTACAATGCAACGAGAAAAATGTAGTGTATTGTACATCATCCTAACTAGTTATGAGAGTATCACTTAATACTAGGTGAACGTCCCGCTAGGCTCCTCGCTTAATGAAATAAAAAAAATATAATAGTATACTTTGTTTTTTGTTATCGGTACTTTTATCTAGTAATTTGTAAGTATAAATAATACGGTATTTTATATTATATCTAATATTCTCTAAGTAAATAAAGTTAAGTAACTTATCTGCGGTTGATAAGATGGAACTTGATCTGTTGTTATTCGGAACCGTTTATTACTAATCGATAGTAAAGTCTCCTTCTCTGTTTATATTTGTCTTATTAAACGTTTATATGATACTAGCTGTTCCTCATCCGCTTTGCTGGTCGCAGCATCCCTGCAACTTCCTTTCAGGAAAAGATTTTGTACAATCCATTCTAAGTTGACCTCTAAACGTATACGTCTAATAGTTTCGGAGAACTAGTGATGAGCCAATGAATCTCGGGATATTTCCTTTTTTCGCCAATCACTTGAAAACTAGTGAACGTATCTACGCGGGAACATTAGCATCCGACGCGGTCTGACTTGTAGATGGTTATGGATTGGATAGGCTATTTTTTTTTTATTTTTTACATCATCATCAGCCGATAAACTTCCACTGCTGGACGTAGGCCTCACCTAAAGATCTCTACGTCAATGGGTCCCGCGTTGCTCGCATCCAATGGGTTCCTCTCACCAGATCGTCAGTCCACATCTACCGGTACGCGACCGACACTCGAGGACCTTACTGCCCCATTGGCGTCGATCTTTCTAGCAATGTGCCCTGCCAATGTCACTTAAATCTAGCAATCATTTAATTTTTTTATTTAATTAACGTTCTAGAAAGATTTTCATTTTCATTATTTATGCGGTTGCTATAGTAACGGGTGCTATAGAAACCCAACCCCAAAGCTCTCAAGGAATATTGCAAACGAATTTCAAGTTGAATTCTAAATTACGGCCAGCGAAGTGGACGGGTAACACCTAGTATTTACATACTAGGTTATCTGTCTGTCATATTATCCAGTAGTATTATATAACCCATAAAACAATGTTATAAAGGAAATAACTTAACTTGTTATAGTTAATGATTTATTACGTTTATCACGGCTCTTGTTATATTAAAAATAGATAAGAATGTTTGTTGTTGCACAAAAAAAAAAAATCAAAAAACATACATCCGGCACATGCATAATAATAAATGATCAATGGTGCATATAATCGTACACATCCTTTAAAGATTACCTTTCAATCGAAGTTATGAGAGAAATATATAAATATATTATTCATTACAACCACCAATCCGCATGGGGCCAGTGGTGGGCTAAAACCCAATCACCCTTCAACGAGTCCTTAAAGGAGGCCTGTGCCTGGCTGAGCGTTATCTAGCTTATCAGTTATTAAATAATGATTTTTTTTTGATATACTACCACTACCAATTATACCATTTTGATCCATAGCCGAAAGCGAGATCTGATGAACACGGTAGATGGAGTGCATCCCAATGGAGCTTCCTCTTCAATAACTTTTGTCGTGTTGTCAGACCCATAAGGCTGTGTATTATTTTAGTAAAGTATGACGCACTTCCGATCCCCTCCCTCTGATTTTCAGCTGGTAATTGATGTGATTGAGATTGGGTTATTCTCGATTTCTATATTAATCAGATCTTCGTCCTTGGTTACGTCTGTCGGATGATGATGATTATTTGTTTCTAATAATTATGATGTCTTCATCATCATCATGTATGATTTCATTCCTACCTTATTTCACGCCACCTTCCAAAAATCAGCACGGTCCTTCCGGACAACGTAAAATGGTTCTTTAGTCTGAAATATAACTTACTATTAGTTCATCGGTGTAAAGGGTTCCTCCCCAACGTCTCACGAAGCCCAAGTGCCTCATCTGCACACGGTGCACCCTGCTGAATAACCAACGAGGCTTTGACCACCCAACCACCCGCACTGATCCAGCATGGTGGGCTAAGACCCAATTCCCTTCAACGAACTCTGTGGAGATCTTTACGGGAGGCCTAAGTTCAGCAGTGGACGTCTGTCGGCTAATGATGTTGAATAATTCATCTTCTTTTTACTGAATATAAAATATATATACAAACATTTCTTTTTTCAGCTACTACATTATGCAGCCAATTATGAATTCGGCTACAAAGTGCGCGATCCATACAGCGGCAATTATTTTGGGCATCAGGAGACGAAGAATGGAGAAGCGACCAGTGGAAAATATTACGTTCTCCTTCCGGATGGGAGAATGCAGAATGTGCGGTATTTAGCAGGTCCCAATGGCTTCCACGCCGATGTATCTTATGACGGACAGTAACTGTTTGTTTTCCAACAAAATACTATGCCATCGTGTTCTATGGCGATGAGAGCAATGTGATATTCTGTAAATATTCTAACTTGTTATGGAGAGAGATATCATTTCCTACCTGTTAGTATATAAACTTCGTCGAGTTGTATAGAATCTATAAATTGATTGTGTTTATTAGTCAACGGACTAGAGCTTCCGGGCAACGAAAGACCCATCTACATGTGGTGTAGTAAAAATGACTGCACATTAGTTATTTATACTAGTTTTTGTTTTTAATTTACCTACTTATCTAATTTAATACGTGGCAAAAGCAATAACACATAGTTCCTATAAGAAATCTAAAAAATTTGTAGAATAGTTCATTGTAAATTGATTTTAATTATTTTAGATACATTTTTTTTTCTCTATCCGACAAACAGTAAAGTATATAAAAAAATAAATTGGTATAAACATAACAATATACAGAGAGTGCTTAATATAAGAAAGCTGCTGAAACATATCATTGATATTTTAATAACACTTAAAACTTGATATATGGTGTTAATATAAAAATAAACCTATACTTCATTTTATATACATAAATTTTTGACTATTTTGTATCCTTCTGGCGCGGTACAAATTATAAGATATATACGATGCAATTGTAAAGGTGTATTAAGTCGCCAGTAGGTATTAGATAAAAGCTACTATAAAATGTAAATAATGTATTTAATATATAATTTATGAAAGAGGACAAAGAAAAAGATTTTAATGTCAGAATGATGACGGTGAAATGAAAAGCAAAAATTAAAAAAAATATATTTAAGAAATAAAGTATAATTATTAATAAACTCATTATTACCTTTAATTACAAAGAGCAAATATTAAAACAACAGATAAATAAATATTTAAACTCACAAAAATATTAACTTTTAAGAGAACGAAACGTTTTCAATGGTTTGTCATGGCGCCGAATGTCAAAATGGCGTCCGTGAGTTTTACCGCGAAAATATATACGCGACAGATGTTTCCCGCCTGATCGAGCTGAGAAGAGAAAACAACGAGAAAGTGTTTCGCAGTTTTTTTTTCCATGTCCACGCTATATTTAGATATTTTCACTTATTACGCAAACTGTTGTATGAATGTGTTACGTTTTCGTAAGTACGCGATTACCAGTAACGATTATCCGGTGATGTCTCTATTATGTTGTGCAACAGTATTGTTGTTTGTTATCCAGCTGGAAGGTGTTTTTGTTGGTTAATAAAGTTATGAGAAGGTTTATTAAGTCTACTTTTTTAGAACTAGCCACAAACTTAGACATACAGTTCCTTAATGTATAAATTAAGCCGTGATAGAGGTTTATGAGATGGTCGTAGCTCTAAACGCTTCGAGGACACGCAGGTTAGATTCCCTTCAAGGTGTAAACTGGTGGTAGGCATCTGTTGCCGAAGACTGTCTAGGCAGGTACCACCACAGAGCTTATTGCAACCGAACAACAGTACTATGAAACATTACTGTGTTCCGGTTTAAAAGGAACTGTAGCTTGTGAAGTTACTGTGGTAAGGAGACTCAAAATCTTACGTTTCCTAGCGTCAAACGCAATGCGGTACAGTGTGTGACATCGTAATTGTCGCTACTTTGTTATGGGCAAGAGTATCACTTACCATCAGGTGAACGTCCCCCTCGTCCCGTCACTTCGTTGACGCTGTTTGTCAATACTCAAATATAATAAAAGTAACTATCCCAAATGTGTTCAAAATACTTAATAACTAAAAAAATCAATATATTGGACATGTTGAAAGATACCATATTAATAAAAACTTAAGAATTTAAATTTTTTTCTTTGCATGTAAAAAATTTGTTTTATACGCCGAATGTTAAAGAATATGTTGACAGCAATGACTTTGTTTATTTTGATTTTTCTGGATAACGCTCACTGCTGGGCATAAGTCTCCCTCAACTGACGAAGAATTAGGCCTTAGCCCCACCGCGTTGGCCCAGTGCTGTTTGGTGGGTAATTAGAGCCTCGCCTGCTGTTTAGCAGAGTGCACCGCGTACAGGTGAATTTGTATTGGGTCCTATAAGATGTTAGGCGGAAGTCCTTACACCCCTAAATTTAAATAAATATGAAATTTCATTAATATTAAACAGAGGGAGTAAGTCAATTTATTTTCTCCATTTTTTATAGGAACAGTAGGCAAACGAGCGATCAGTTCACCTGGTGGAAAGTGATCACTGACGCCCATGGACAGTCCCAACACCAGAGGAGTCGCATCTGTGTTGCCGACCTTTAAGGGACCAATAGGCTCTTTTCTTATGTAAACATCGTGATTAGTGATCAGATTACTAACCACTAACAGTCGCGTGCATAAATTTTATAAACGTCAGGAATCAATAATAATTATTGTAATTTTTTTATTCAACGAAGCGACGAGACGAACGGGACGGTCACCTGATAGTAAGTGATACATAACAAGGCGACGCTAGTTTGGACGTTTAACACATCACCAAATAGATACATATGATGTTAGTTCTCGTTACTTCAGTAATTACACTAGCTACAGAAACCTTCAAACCGGAACACAGTACTGTTTATACGGCTGCAATAGGGGCTGGGATGGTATATACTTGTTTTAAAAAAATAACAATAAATCTGTCAAAATTTATTAGAACATTGAAATTATGATAAATCTTTATATATATCTCATAACTTAGTAACTCCGAAGTTTACTACATGTAAGCGCAAACGAATATATAATAGACGGATTACATGAACTAAACTTAACCTAGGTTATTCAATTACCGATAATAATCCGTCAAGAAATATACACGAAATACAAGTTACTCGTAGATACGATAGTATATTTAGACAACCAACATGATAAAATATATAATTGTGACTCTCACAAAGACACTTGTACAGATCACAAGCTATATGATAAAAAAAAACAGTTTCCATAAAAACTATTTAATAGCATTACAGTATGATATACACTGCAACATTATTCTAGTCATCTATAAACATAAGGTGCTTTATAACCACTCAATTTTGGCCAAATTTAAATCGGCCAAAAGCCACGACGCATCAGCAACACATAAAAACATGCTTTAAGCATAGACAATTTTTACACAAATATTTTTACGATTAATAATTTTATCTATTGTAATATCATCTTTATCGATTTTTTTAAAAAATATCTCGGTTCCAATAGTAAGACTAGTTAACACACTAACAGCGGTTATGATATTGATGATGCACTCACCCACTTGTCCACTGTTGGAGCTCTGGTCCATCTCCCACAAGACTGGGTACCATTCGAGCTTGCACCTGCTGAGCCATCATTGCTTCACCAAGTGAAATAACAATTTTCTCGAATATATATAGGTCTGGTTATGAGTAGATCAAGTGCCAATCCTCGGATGAATTTCATCATATATTCCTCCTTCCGTGAATGATGACCTTCCTCTCAAATAGACAGATAAAGTGCGCAAGGTACCCATCAAAGCACAGACTAAAAATCAACCTTACAGAGTGCATTCAAATCATCAAAAATTAAAGCTCTATGTTCGAAGGTATCAATCGGTATCCGGAACAACACTACAATTGTACGGATATCCGCCTAGATCTGTACGTGATAAGGCGCTCGTCCCACGAGTAATAAACGAGTGGAGCTGGCAACTATGAGTGACAGTCAGCAAGGATGTACCTCCGATAGTATTGTTGCTGGAATGTTTTTTTTTTATCCTACGGTGAGACTAGTGAGACGTTCACCTCATGGTCAGTGGCAGCGCCTATTTCTACCACCAACCAGTAGTGTGCAAATATTACCATGTTCCGGTTTGAAGGGCGTTCGAGAGACGAAACGTTAATATCTCAAGACGACGAACACAATGTGGTGTTATATGTACGATCCGAACTAGCGCCAAGTTATGGGCGGGCGTATCACTTGCTATCAGGTGAACAATCCGTTCGTATCGTGGCCTAATTATAAAAAAAATAGTAGTACGCCCATAACGATACTTGGAATAGTATGTACTACACCACGTTGTAATCGTCGCCTTGGGACATGTTTAGTGTAGTTACTCCAATAATTACTAGCTACAACGCCCTTCAAACCGGAACACAGTAATCTTTTCACACTACTTACTATTTGTCGGCTGCGATAGGTGCTGCGGTGGTACCTACCTAGACGGTCTGTAACATCATAGACCTATCAGTAGAGCGAGGGTACAAGAGCGACGAGCGCTTACTCGCACTGCTCGCTCGGCTCATTCTTCAGGGTCCTTAGCAATTCAGCAAAGGAAAAATTCCTGCTCACTCGGCAAGTTTTCTGATAGTAAAGCGAGCATCTCATTACTCATCAGCTTTTGTTTATCCACTGCTGGATATAAGGCTTCCCCAATGTCTTCCAACAAACGCAATTCTCACCCCGTATCCGCCCACTTGTGACCGCCCTGAAGGGAAGACGTCAAGCGAGCATTGCTGAGCGATTATTATCTTCGATAGATCCTGCTCTTGTTACAGGACTAATAGTCTCATCAGCAACGGCAGACAACAACTATTCAAACATTTCTTTCATGCAAACGTTATCCGTATCTTCTGTAAGTTTCTTGGGCGGGAAAATTTCATAGTTTTTTCGCGTACGGTAAGACGAAGGCCTAAAAGGGCCTTAAAATTGCATCTAAAAATCTTTTAGGCAGGGATCGTAAACGTTTTATCTAAACCGTACATAAATTTAGTTAAAATCCCATGCGCAGAGAAAAACAGCCTAAGCCTTAAATAAAGTTTATTTTCCAAATAAAAAAAATTATGAAAAAAAAATACCTTATATATAACAATTAATTTATGGCAATTTTCAGAGTTGAAAGAGAGAAGAGTGGGAAGAGGAAAAGATGATCATTTGTACAAACATACCTTTCCTTTCCACTCAAATATTAAATGTACGGAACCCTAGTGATATTTTAACTTCATCCACTAATAATATTATTAATACTAATATAACTTCCAATAAACGACATATTATATATTTGGCAATGATTTTCACCCATATGTTAGTAGGTTGCGTTTCCAGCTGTCACTTTCATACATTTATGAATACGGATACGGATTTGATTAATATTTATGATTTAATAAAAACAATGTCAATAGTATTGTCGTGTTATTGTACAATTGAAATTAATAAGTTATCACATTTAAATAAGTAAAATTTAATTTTGGTCATCAAAATATTTTAGCACTCTGGCAACTGTCATATGTGGTAGTATGTATGGCGATTGGCTAAACCTATTACCTACCACCTTTTCACCAAGTGGTCACTCATTGAACTATGGTGGTGACCTTTATTATATAGAAACTATTTTAATTAGAATATATAAAGTTAAATAAATCCTTTTGTTCAGGCTCTCCATGTTTACAGCTGGACATCAGGAGGCTGAACATCTCATGAGAGCTGCCCAGTATATAAAGGCAATAGTCTCTCCAATCCGCTATATATGTAGATAGTTAACCATCATTATCAATTCAAGACATTCATGTCTACAGACAAATATGATGTTATAAATATAGAGGCAAAGGAAATATGCATATGGTTTCAACATAATTTTTTTTTTCATAGTTTCGTTAATCATTATTATAATAATTTTTAATACTTCAATATTATTCCATCAATCTTGTTTCAGCATATTCTTTGTACAGAAAACTTATTAAAAAAAATATCTGAAATTCGACCAATGATGGACGTTAACCGTCACAGGCGATAAAATGGTGGCGAAACGTGGCGAAAGTGATATAAAAGTTTATGTAAAATTATTATGGATACTTTATGTTGGCGTAGGCAGGGTTGGAACCCCTCGAACAGGTTCCTGCCTTGTCATGGCGGTGCAACTCAGTAGCCGTGGTTTGATCACCTACGGTTAAGCTAAGAGCAATCTACCCGGCCGGCTCGAGGTGGCTAGTCCAGGTACCCATCGCGAGCTCACCTCGGATGAGCGCCGGTGGGTTGTAGGGCAGGTTTATATTGCCTTTCACGGCCGAGATGGAGTCACGGAAGGAGCGGAGTGTCGGTATTGCGTTCCGCCGCTCTCCCTATTTTCTGCGGTCGTATAACGATTCGCGGTGGAGCCCAACACCAGATCCGCAAGAAGCCGGGAGTTTTCTCTCTTGGCTCCCATGGTCTCTGGGTGATGGATCCGGGTGAATCCGTTCCAAGGTAATTATAAGAGGTCGAGAGTAGAGTGCGCCGTATGTTTCGGCGGGCTTTTACAAAAGTGGGGTGTCTCCCGCCGAGATGGAGCTGCGCGGTGCAGCCGGTACTGGCGGGGTTGCGGTAGTGTGCAAAAGCGATGACGGTAAAACATCGCAGGGGTTTTAGTTAGGCAGGTGTGCGAAGGTATTTCCCAAAAAAAGGCTGGGTTGGAACAATAAAGCTTAACATCACACCAATGGCAGGAGATAAATCTCGCACAGGCGCTAAAATGGCGACTCTAGTCGATTTGTAGGTGCAAGTGACGTCATATAGTAGTTAGATAATGTGTTAAGGACTCTGCCTGGACCTTAATTCTATAATGTCAGACAAAGTTGATGTTAATCCTCACAGACAATCAGTGGCAGTTGACAATGTTTCTATGAAGACTAGCCTGCCACCAACCATTATTTTATTCAATAAAAAAACAGTTCCATTAAACTGTTTCTTTTTCAATCACTGAAACCTTGATTAGTTTTTTTATTAAACTAATTAAATAAAGATATACAAGCACATCACAATTGCCACACTCGCCACTCGGATTGGCGGGTATCTTGGTAAGAGAAGATAAAAGGCTTCGTTACCCACATCCGGAAGAAGCGACATCTAGCGACAAAAAACTTAAGGCCTTCGTTAATCTAGTTTCGGCTTCTTACTCTCCGGCTCCTTATGATCCAGCGCGTAATGAGCGCGCTTGTATTTCCCCTCCATGACCTTGGAGAGGTTGGTCAGATGGCGTATCTTCTCCGTGATGCCCCGCATCTCCGCGATGGTCGAGTGCGCCGCGTACTTGGAGCTCTGGCCTGCGGACGTCGACGGTCGTGGGCTACTACTGCACTGTGGCTCCTTCTGTTTCGATGTATCCATATTCTCCTCAGAGAAGCTGGGAAGTTTTATCTGAGGCTTCCTTGGCTTTATGTTCGGCAACACTGAAAGTTATTATGTTTATGAACATGGATTTTTATTAGTGCTCAAAAGGAAATTCCTAGCGACTTTTTTTAAGGTGAACAGATACAATAGGATTTAAAGCAATAAGTGTATGGTGATGTTGTGTGAACAACCCAAATAGCGTCCCATCGTTATAAGCAAGCGTATCCACGCAGCACAGAGCGTGTTAGAGCAGACATCTCTAGAAGTCTGCAGCTCAGTAGGCGTCGACGATGATGAAGAGCATTCTTCCAATCTCATGCATTCATCAAGAAAGTAACTTACGTTTTTGATTGCGTTTCGAAGTACCAATAGGCAACACGGAGAGGTCCAGCTTGATTTGACTGCCGAAATGTCTCAATGGCTGTGACGACGATGGACCATCCGCTATAGGAGCAGCTGAAATTTCATCACCACATATTAAAGTTATTTTATTTTACACATACACGTTTGGTTTGTAATAGGGAAGTTCCTGGTTCAAATCCGTAGATACATTTTGTGCAGTTTTTTAGTCTACCACCACCTGCTTTGTCAGGAATATATTACTTAACTGTTGAGTCATCGAGACAGTTAATTTATTGGTCATTAGTCTCTATTGGCGGATATCGTGTATTACTGTGTATTGCTTCGTATAGCGCTGTAGCTAATGAGATATCTAGGACAAGACTTAACAATGTGTGTCTTAAAGCGACGAGCTCAACGTGGTATTGTGTATATCATCTTAAGTAGCGCCCCATTTTTACGGAAAGACGTACAGTATTTACTCGTAAAGTTGCTTCAAGGAATAAAACAAAATCTCTAACCTCCGATAACCTTCCCGCCGGCTGCTTGATTTGTATGCGTTATTTCACTATACTTTATATCACACTCTTCTATTCTTTTCTTTAATTCCGCTGTAAAAAAAATATTATTAAACATTTTACTCACAAGATTTATTAAAGAAAAAGACTACGAGTAAGAATGTGTACAAGTTGATCTAAGAGTTGAGTCTGTTCATAAAATCGATGCCCTGGAAAACTGTTGCGCAGTACTCTAAAAAAGGCATAGTTGTTTCTAGACATATTCAATTTTTCACGGCCACTACTTCCGATGTGTCATAATAGTCGACTGGTGGGGAACGACTCCAGGTAAATGACAACTGCTTTCCGTATGGCACATATACATTACCAAACTTACTAAGTTGTAAGACACTCAGCAGTGGACAGCAAGTTGTACCGATGATATTAAAAAAGCAAAAATAAAATATTAGTTGATTATACTATACCTTAATGTCTTAAATATTAATTCTTAAGAATCAGTGCAGGGGCCCAGGATCAGGGCACATGCGTCCAAGGGGACTAATACTAATTTCCAACCTTCACCCAGTTTTATATGAGATCACTTAGTACCAGTGAACTTTCAGCTTACATGTTGCCTAGTTTTATGAAACAACTTGCCAATAGCCGCCTCCTGGTTCCTTTGACGCCTCACCATAATCCCGATGGTCTTCCTCTGGCGGCAGGCTACCCGCTTATAGTCTACTACCTGAAATATCCAGTGATATGTGTCTTAGCAGAATCTTTTGGGAATAGGAACTTTAGGCAACCTTTGTTATACAGCAAAGTCAGCCACCGCTGAGTCTGAACTTCTCATTTCTCGAATCAGACCCTGCCTACACCCATCTTCTCACCACTGCCAAATAGAATAAGGCTCATTTTTAGAGAATACTTTGAAAGTATATTTTTTTATTCATCGAAACTTTAACGCGACCGAGATTTCCTCTTGATGGTAAGTGATACGCCTGCCCACTGCACTAAAATGTGGTCATCATCTCGAGACATAAGACGTTAAGTCTTGTTATCCCAGTAATTTCAATACCTACTACGTCCTCAATGTACACAGTAATGCTTGGCACACTACTGCTTGGTGGCGGAAGTAGTCGCTGCGATGGCACCTACCTAGACGGTCTTCGGCAATAGATCTGGTACTAATAAATAGATAAAGCCAACAGTAGTCGACCCTGAAGTAACAAGAGTGATCTCTCATAAGAGTAAGACCAAAATGAGAGAAAGAGAAGTCATGCAGAACCCTAAAACTAAAACTATCTCACCCGTTTGTACATCTTCTTGTAAAGCGTTGCCAGGTACAGCGACAGCTTCGCATTCAGGATCGACCTCCTCCTCAGATGGGACATCTCCTTGTGCATCGATATTGGAGCGAGAACTGTAACTGAAACAGATGCCAGATTACTAAAGAACCTTTCTAACATTTGAAGGGTTCAGTAGATTTTTATCCACTTTCGACTAACACGGTCTCATTCTCACTGGCGGATAGGCACCACCGCTACGCCTATTTCTGGCTCTAACCAGTAGTGTGCAAACATTGTGATCTGGTTTGAAATGCGTTGTAGACATGGACATTACTGGCTTAACAAAACTTAACATCTTATGTTTCGAGGCGACGAACGCAATGCAGTGCAGTGTATATCATCCTAACTAGCGCCACATTGTTATAGTCAGGCATATCACTTACTATCAGGTGAATGTCCTACTCGTCTCGTTAAATAGAAAAAAATCTAGTTATCATGTGTTCAAAATTGGAACTAAACTCACCGTGCGCTGGTCTGGGTACCGAGTCTATAACCGGGCACTCCTGCATCCGTTTTCGGAATTCAGGCGATATCTTCTCATCGAAGTGCTCGATAGCCATGCTGGATATGTCGCGCAGCTCCTGGAGCACTTCATGAGCCCGCGGCGGTGTCTTCGAGGTCTCCACTACAGTGAGGATACGCCTGATCTCATCGATGACCTGGATTCAAAATTATATGAAATGTTAATATATCTTCGTCGCGTTAATATTTAAAAATAATTTAGAGGGTGAGGCAGTGGGAATATTTAGTCGACTAATTGTATTAATCTTTGTCCTATCCTTATACATACTAATAGTTACATAGAATAAGGAAAATTGTAAACTAAGTTAATAATGAACATAAATAAAAATCATCATCATTAAAACCATTTCATCATCAATAAAGGGGTGTAAAGGTTCCGCACAACAATTCACGAGACCCAAGCCAACCCTACCTGCTCGTGGTGCACTCTACTAATCAACGAACGAGGCTCTGAATCCCACCAACCCACATTGGGCCAGCATGGTGGAAAATGGCCCAAATCCCTTCCCCTCCCATATGAATCACTAGTAACGACCGGCGATACCGAAGGCCATGCCGACTGTAAGTCGCGGGAAGCCCCTGGATGCGGACAGCGCAGGACCGATCGTTGTGGTAATCTTTGGGGGAGGCCAGCGTCCAGTAGTGGACGTCTATCGGCTGATGATGATCATCATATATCATTCATCATTATCAGCCTTTGTTTATCCACTGTTGGATATAGGCCTTCCCCAATGTCTTTCACCAAATGCGATCCTTAGCTTCTCGCATCCACCCACTTCCCACCGCTCTGATGATGTTGTCGGTCCATCTGGAAGGAAGGCGTCCTACGCTTCTGCGACCTATACGCGGCCACCACTCCAAGACTGAACTGATTTTTTAGATCTCTCTGGAACTTGTCAAATATAGTATTTAGTTGGGGTAGATTAGGGAGCAAAGTCGACTTCATCATTCAGGATCTTTCCAGCTTAAAAGCAATAGTTAAGGTGCTTCATACAAATCTATGGTTGCTACCGATATTAAACCTGTTGACCACCGATACGCCTCTGCCTACTCCTACTGGGAAAAAAGGAGTGATAATATAAAAAAAAAAACCACCGACACATCCATAAATATACGCTTCTATCCGTCATGATGAACTCGATCACGTTCCTGGTCACTTGATCAAGACTTTGCCAAGTCTATCTCCTTAGGGGCTCCTTTTTGTGAAAGGAGTTCATCAAAAAGAGTCCTCCCCTGTGGAGGAGGTCGACCAGCATTTGTCCCCTGTGATGTCTCTACCCCAAAGCAAACCTTCCAATCATCGATTCGCCGCCTTTTTGTACTCCTACTTTGGCATTCAAGTCTCCAACAACAACAGTAAAATGGGTCTTGGTGGTGCCGTGGATGACCTTAGATATATCATCATAGGTGGCCTCAGCCTCTTCATCTAAGTGAGTCGCCGTTGGCGCATATACTTGAACAACTTTCAGCGAATATCTTTTTATCAGTTTATGTACAAGATACGCTACCCTCGATGATACACCAGAAATACCATTATATTGTTAATGAGACCTCTGTGGACAAGGAATCCAACACCGGTGATGATGATAAAGATTATCATTATTGAAAAAATTCTAGGTTAGAGGAAGGTATTTCTTGCCTCTGAATTATTTCCACTTTATTAACCTAAGGGAATATTCAAACCAATAAAGTGTAATATTTAAAAATCCTCATCATCATCGTTAAAGCCATCAGATCATCAGCATTGAAAAAAGTTCGCTGTACGGAAAGGTTATTGTCCCCCTTGAATCATTGCCTCTTAACTTGACATTCGACTTTACTATAGAGTAGCAAACGTTTTACTCTTCCGGGTATGAAGCAGCACATGTGACTGTCTATGTACTTCAGGTAGGTCATGTTCAGCATGGATATCCGTGTCTCTATAGAGGTGAGGATGTCGCAGTGGCGGGCCAGCGGGTGATACCTGAAAGAAATAAATAAAACAATAAATAAATAAAATTATTTACTCGACGATACGGTGAGAGCAGCGAGATCTGCCAACGTCTCATATTTCTGGCAGATCTTTTTTTCTGAAAATAATCTATGTATATATACCAGCTGTTCCTGACCCGCTTAGCTGGCGGTATAAAGTTAGTCTTGAAATTTGTCTGAAATATTCTTACCGCAACCACAAATGACTTTCTCTATCACCCGTTACTATAGCAACCGCATAAATAATACCAAATGAAAATGTTTTTCTATGGAATTCAAAAAATTACCTATAACCATCTACAAATGATTCCACATCGAATGATCATGCTCCTGTATCGATACGTCCACTAGTTTTCACGTGATTAGCCAAGAAACAAAACCCATATATTGGTGGCGCAAAAGTAATCCTCCTATCAGAAAATGCTATAAATTTTGCCTTGATGTAAAAAAATTAAAAGACCAAATAAAAATAATCCACAAGAAGAATCAGTTTTTCATATTTTTTTTTAAATTACAGCCAAAAAACATCGGAAGGTTATTTTTGCGCCACCTTGTATATCTTGTATTAACTTTGAGTCCAGGACCAGGACTTTGTAATAACCTTCCGATGTTTTTTGGCTGTAATTTAAAAAAAAATATGAAAAACTGATTCTTCTTGTGGATTATTTTTATTTGGTCTTTTAATTTTTTTACATCAAGGCAAAATTTATAGCATTTTCTGATAGGAGGATTACTTTTGCGCCACCCTATATATATATGTATATACATTATGAAAAAAGCTTTAGTTTTTTTTTCTATACAGTAACAGGATAAATATTTGATAATTTCTCAACCCAATCACATCATAAATGTAGGAACTGTACCAATAACTTGGAGTATACCTTAGGGAATACCTTAATATAAAGAGTATCTTCAAAAACATATCCAGAGATACCCTTCTTTTGTCATAATTACTAATCGGATATTGACTACAGCTCATCAACAAACCAACTCTTCGATAAATTTCATATAGACACCACATTTATATATAATAAAGGCACTTCTTCCACCACAGTCGAAGAAGCCACCAACTATTGACTATATCCTAGTTCAAGAAACGCACAGTAGATACAGTTCGCTTGTGAATGAAAGGAAAAGGTATATCAATAGCTGATTGTTTCCACTGCCGATGAGACTCCCTTAACCAGTTCTGTCGTAATCACAAGAACTATCAAACAAGACTGATGACTGATGACTGGTGCCAGTCCCAAAGATAAAACTATCCGATCAGGTACTCGCGGACCTGTTCAAAGTTGCCTGCTGCTCTCGTTACCCGTCCAAGGTCGGCGGTGGGACAAGTGTCAAATACAAATTTCTTATCACGCGTACAATTCGTAACAGCCAATTTACGTCCACATTGTTGAGGCACAGGCCTACCCTCAATATGAAGGCGATGGGCCATAGTCACCACGCGGGCTCAAAGCGGATTGGTGACTTCATACACACCTTACAATAAATGTGCATAACTTAAATATTAACGTCATCAGTACATGCCGAGATTCGAACCCGCGACCTTCGGAATGATGACTGCACGCTCTAACCATTAGGCCAGCGAGCCACGCGTAGAATGTACTTCTAGAAACCAATACAACATATCAACTGATTTCTAATTAGCACGCCGCTGAGTCTATGACGGTTCAATATATAGGACTTCGTCACAGTTTAGGCCAGCGGTTCTCAACCTTTTTTACCCAAGAACACACCAACATTACAAATTTACGACGGACTTTAATATATTCGTACTGAATCTTTGATAGTCATTTTACTTCTTTAGACTTTTTTTTTTATAGTTATCGACGCCCCTGCCCATAACAAAGTGGCGCAAGTTAAGATGGTATGCACTGCACTACATTGCACTCATCGCCTGAGACGTAACATGTTGTCTCGTTACCCCAGTAATTACCCTAGCTACCGCCCTTCAAACTGGAACACAGTAATGTTACCACACTACTGTCTGGCGGCAGATATAGATGCCGAAGCGGAACCGACCTAGACGGTCTGCGGCAACAGAGGCCTACCACCAGTCGACGAGACAAACGAGACCTTCAACTTATAACAACATTGTGTTAGTGAGGATACATTGCACCACATTGTGCTAGTCGTCTTGATATGTGTAAGTCTCATTACCGCAGTAATATCACTAGCTATAACGCCTTTCAATACACACAGTAATGTTTGCACACTACTGTTTGTAGGCAGAAATTTAAGCTGCGGTGGTATCTAGACAGTCTCCGGCAACCGAGACATACCCCATTAGTAAAGTGAAGGTTTCACAGAGATTCGAAACTTAAATATGTCATGGCACAGTAGTGGACATAACGCCATATAGCATACCTGTGTTTAATTACCATCGGTCGTTATGCAATGAAAGATCAGAATAATTCCCATCAAACTTCACTTAGAGGTAACCTTATGATGATGAAGGATTTATAGACAGAATGTTCGTATATCAATACTCTAACTTGATATGTGATAAAAGAGAATAGTACTACTTCTACATTGAAGGAGGATTACTATATTATTTTTGGAAAAGTTTTGGGGTATCATAGAGAAGCCGAAGAAAGTGGTAGTCTATTGTGAAATCTTTCCATATGTATGTTTAAATGTCAGCACCGTGTAAGAAAATTAGAAAGTGTGAAGAAGCACACAATATCATTTAAAGGTGTTTATAGTGATTACTGAAAACTACTCCAGCTCTTGTGTGTCAACGGCCGGAACAGCAAAGCTGTTATGAAGGCGCATGTACAATATGAAGTTCATAACTAGCCAGTTCGTAGGTGATGTAATAACAGATACCATAATAATTTTAAAAATAACTATGAACTGATTATCTCAGCAATACATTACAGAAGAAATAAATCTAGTAACTTCTAACCAATAAAATATTTAATTACTTAACATTTAATTTAAGCCCCGACTGAAATAAACACTCTACTACAGAAACAAACCTCCATCCACTGCATGAGACAAGTTGAATGAGAAGTTAAATTAAGTACTACAATACTACTTATTTAAACTTCTAATTCTATTAAACATCCACATGACATCATGTACCACAACTCGTAATGCTGACCCAGAGACACTGTGACATTAAGTTCATTGACATTAATTACATAACTATTGCATTACAGCTGCAATATTGATGAGAAAAATTATAGTGAGAGAACATAGTGATGAAGAATTAAAAGAACCATATGAGTAGTACATGAGAGTCATAATGAGTCTCGTACCCAAAATTGAGCCAAGTATTGCATTTTCCTACCCCTCCTTAGGTTGTTACGAATATAAGGGCATACATGATGATTACCTCATAGACTTTCTACATTATTTTCTGAGTCTTAGTAAAGTTTTCTCCACATTGGCTTCATTTATTGTACAATAGTTACCAAAATGATCTTAATTATAAATTTCTTTAAATTCTTATCATTTTCATTTAGATTATTTCTAAGATGGAATATCTTATATACCTTCTTTCAGACTCTCTTCGTGGCAGTTGTGCTTTGACACTCTTTAATGCAGATGCATGTCTTCTTTCAATCATATGAAAACCTCTGGTAAGCAACCTCATGCTTATCTCATTGAAAGTTTTTGAAACCTGCAAATTAACTTAAATTTTTTATTTGCTAAAGTGGTACCTACTGATACAGCATTCTGCTATAGAGACCTATCACCAGCAATGGACTCTTTTTATATGTAAAATTAGTCTTTCATAGGCTATGTAAATACAAATTTATATTATTCATGAAATAACAATTAATTCATAACTTTAGAAATTAATATACTCTCTTAAACATTATTTGTCTTGAATAGTTAATAATTAAGAATAGACTAATGAGCCATATCATTCCCGTCTTCATCATAAGTTAACAATAAATGAGATCATATTAAAGCAAGTTAGATACATAAACCATAGTGTTATGATCACTGACACATTACAAAATTATGTAAATGCTTTGTCCTGAAAGTAACTTCAGTTTATCACATAACAATGATTATTACAAAGCATGATTTTTCATTTAATTTATTTTCTGGGTGTCACATAATTCGCCAATGTGTTTACAAATGTTATTTTAATGTGATTATTATTGATTTTGTTAAACAAGACAAAGGATTAAAAAATACTTAATAAATGTAAATGCAGTCATTTCCAGTTATTTCAAAAGACATTTCAACTAAAGGTAACAAATAGACTACCCACAAGCATAAAAAAATGGTATATTTTTGTGATTTGATCATGTGCAAGAAACAAAAAGAAATATGTATTGAATATAAATAAAATTATTTTTAAATATTATGTATAACGTCATATCAATTTTTAACACAAATAAACTTAATTTTTGAAAACGGATGAACGAAAAGAACCATGGTAAATGAAAGAAAATAACACTTAAACCTATTTTCTATTCGTTTGGTCGTGAATTAAAAAAATTTGTGAGAAACAAAATGTTATTGTTTAAATGAATACAATTAAAATCAACAATGAAATTGCGCCATAAGTTTATAAGTGTAAATAGGAAAACAAGTTTTTAAATTATTTTAAAGTTTATAAATCTCGCGTAAAATGACAATGACAATCAAGAGCAATAGAGAAAAAATTTCCATTTTCATGATAATGAACAAATACACGGTCTAAATAAATAGTCATTTCTATAAATAAATTTAACTTACCAGCCTATATCTCGCGATCTCGTCGAATGTTAGATAGGAGATAATATTCTCTACCATAACTAAGGGTAGGTCTAGTAAATCCATTTTAACAGGAGTTAAAGTAAAAATCTTCAAATCACACCGAATCAGACTGTGTACTGCGAGACTGCAATGTTTACTTATATGAAGCTCACAAAGTGGTTACCTAAAATCTTCGCGATGTTTCTTCGATTTGTTTCTACGTAGTGTTGTCATAAGAACAAGTATTGCCATGCGTTAGAGATAGGATTTATTTCCGCAACTAGGTTTGAAAACCAGGTATTTGCTGTCATGCTTGTGCTTTACTGATCTTTATATTTTTTAACATATAATATCTAAAGATTTTTAAACAATTTTACAATGCGCAACAAATAGTTTATTTAGAAATGTTATATATATATCATAGCTTTTATTAATTTATGCATATACATTTCCTGAAACAGTGTAGATGTATTATTTACTACGTTTGTACTGTCGTGGCAATTTTATAAAACAAAGTTTTATAAATTTCAGTGTACCTCACACCGGACTGAACGTAGGTGTATCCGTATATTTAATCTTCCCATCAACATGTCTATATAAAATTTAGTTTAATTTGTAATATATGCATAAATATTAATAAGCTTTTGAAGTCATATCACCACATAGAATACCGGAATTATTAAAGCATAAAGATAAACACGTATTTACGTATTATACTGTTGAATTGTTTATATTATTTTATAATGGTTTCATTTTTCATCCTTCTAAAGAGAATATCGAAAATACTTTGCTGTATTTTGGGACTAGGTTTTATGCCCTGGTGTTAAAAAAATACGCGTAACCTCTTAGGACATATACTTTTATATATGAAAAGCAATTGGTAATTACAGCAATTACAGTAAACAAATGAAATATCTAATACATTTTCAAATAAATTTTATTGGGCATTTTATACATGTTTTCAGTAATTTTTTAATAATAAATTTAACAAGAAAAACAATTTTTATATAAGTAATTAAAATTGTAGCAGTTGTGAATTAGATGAATAAGTTGTTTTGAATTCATTTAAATAGAATTTAAATATACATAAGACACAACCAAATCTTGAAAAATTCAACATGCCCAACTTTATCAAATAAGTTTAAATGTTATATTAATATTCACGCTTAGAAGGACTGCCTCACCAATTCTTTTGCGTTACTGTATGTGCCAAAGCAGCAAAGGAAAACACCAAAAATGCAAATCAAAATGCATTTCCAAAGTCTCCATTTCATAAACCCCAAACCTGGGTACTCCCAATCCAAACATAGCTCGATGAAAGCCGGATAGATGAAGCCCATGTTTGAAAGACAAAAGGAACCTAGCTAAAAAGAGAATTTTACAATATTCATAATAAGAAGTAAATTTATTTCGTATTAATAAACTTTCCCTAGACCAAAAATGTTCTGACTAAGCCTGCGCCAGTGGGGAGAAGTCATATATTTTGTAGCTGCTGGTGAGTGCAAATTACATTAATTGTTGATTACCTTCGATAGAAGATGGCACTTTAAGAAAGACAAGTGCGCTTTACGATCAGGTCGGTTAGTGTCATCTAACTGATATAATGTAAGCACTTATCTAATAAATCTGGTTTTTGCAGTTAGTGTTTATAGTATTCTATTATGATAAAAACATAAAAATCTATTATTACACTTACCAGTCCAATGAATGATGAAACGTTCGGAAATGTGAAGGCTATCAGTGTGATAATGATGACAAACGACGCTCTGTATACCCTCTCCCAGAACCAGTACTTGGACGGATCGTACCGCTTTTTGATGTAATACCACACCAGTTCGAATGGCACCCAGAAGTTTAAGGCGAAAGTTACATAAATAATTAAAGCCATAAAGACCTTAAGTGTGATTGAAAATCTGGAAAAGTTATGAAAGGTTACAACTCAGTGCTGCTTTTATCACGTTTTGTTCACCTTCCTCCGCTACATGCGTAATGCGTTAAATTTGAAAAACTGATTATTATTTGTGAATATGTCGAATTATTAAAATTTATAGTAAGAACTGCTCGTGTTCAAATTTAAGTCTTAATTGAAGAAAACGTTGATTAATGTCAATAAAGGTTGGCGAATGTCGTTAAGCTAGAGATGCTAGAGATAGTTGTACATATAAGAACAAATAACGACTTTGATAGAATCGTTTGTTCAACTATTTCCTCCTATGGACCGAACTGTTGTTTCTTCTTAATCAAATTCTGCCATTACTAAACGAGGATAATAAACCAACAATGGTCTCTATATCTGAAGTAGGAACAATGTTGCTTACGCTGTGAATGGAAAATTGACTGTCACTGGTGATTTTGACCCTTCACCGAAGCCCCAGTAACCGAAAGTGCCCATAATGAATACGATGCCCACCACAATAGACATGCCTGCAATAATCAAAAATGAGATACTTTGGTGCGATGTGTATAGTTAACGAACAGACAAAAACTACTACATTTTAGAAATTTATTTGAAATGTCCTATTCTGCTGGTCAGATGTTTTGATTTATCACAGTTAAATCTTTCTTCATATATAGACTCTTAATAATAACAGTGAAATTCTGAATATTATCTAAAAGGCAGTAACCTCATGTTCTAATCACTTCTACTTTGTTATATTGATATTGTTTTATTCTCTGTTCGATTGTTAATGGTTCAAAAAGCCTTACCTCCAGCTAAAACGAGTCCAATCTTCTTCGGTTCTTCCATGTTATTTTCTATTGCTAACGTGACACCAACGCCTTCCATACTAAAAACGCATACTCCCAGAAACTCGAGGAGTCCCCCTAAATCTTTGAACACTGGAAAATCTGTCATGCTTTTTTCCGAGTACTTTAAAGCATAGAAAACGGTAGAGATGGCGAGGATTACTTGAAAATAAATACAGAAGTTGATTATTATATGCCTATGTGGTACAGCTGAGATGCGCTTAACTTTTGTTACGGAGATCCTTGGCTTAGATTCCGGAGTTACATGCTTCAGAAATTCTTTTTTATAAAACAATAGAAAATCGGGCTGGACAATTACGACACTCATACTTTAAATCTGCCGCAATAACAGCATCGCTGTGTTCCATCGTCGACATATAAGAGTTAGAGTATTATGTGCCATTAGATTTCTTGTCTCATTGTCACATAAAATAGGATCAGGTGGTAGCTCATCGTAGATAAAAAAATTAATTGCGAGAAAGGGGAGGATTTACAACGTTGACATGTTCTGTTGATGGCATGTGGACCCGTTACAGAGAAGATTCACAGAATTGTAGAATATAAAATGTTTAACTTTTTACAGTGTATTACGGATTTTCGCTTATTATAGAAGAAATTATCCCTCATAGGTTGAAATAGGTGACCCGTATCATTGAAGATTCCGCCAAAAATTTAAGCCTTAAACATATTTGTTAATAATATAACCTCAAAAACTGACTGCCGGTTTTAATTTTATGAAAACAGCCTTTTGGATGGGAGTTCATGTTTCAAGGTGAAAGATTACCTCGAATCTTTCATAGTAGACGGTTTTGATTATCTAAAGAAAAATAGATAAGGCTAAAAACTCAACATAAGTTTCTATAAGCTTATAGACCATTTGACAATTCACCTATAAATATATCCGCAACTATAGAAAACGGTGCCAGATATTTCAAAGTTGTAATCATGCAAATCAGGACACAAGGTATTAGAATTATCAGGATATAGACTCTCAGTGGCGGATTGCCTTCATTGCTAATGTCTTCAGTGCCCTCGACCAGCTGTTTTATTGTCCTGCATATTACTACTTGATAAACGCAACAAGATCCGAACAAGTCAACGCCTATGGTGGTGTCCACTGCGTATCTATAGAAAAATCAAAATTAGTTGTAGTGTTTGGTTTTACTTTCTGAACTCCTTTGAGGTAGGTGCAACACTAGAAATTTGATGTTTCATTAAGACCATATTAGGATTTTTACAATGAGCGCTTAGTCTTAGAGTCTATATGAACAGAGAAGAATGACATCTACGGTTTCGATAGAATTAGAAGCTAGTAGGTTTCTGTTATCAAAAGACTAAAAACTAAGCTCCAATAGAGGGTTAAAACAACTGTGCTCTTTTAGGAATCACAGCAATGTTACCGATGTTTCAATTACACCGTTGGAAAATCACAGAACTTCTACACTTCTAGATAAAAGTATCTTTTGTTGGCCCTCGTTAGCACAAAAATATATTTATGCAAGTTTTAAGTGGGAACTATAATTAATAGATTAATTTCGAAACGCACCTGAAGCATCTGCTGTATCTTCGCAAACTCTTAAATGGGCCGATCGAAACAGTCGCTTCGGCCAGATCAGGGTATGTCATTTGAGCGATTTGGACCCGTCCATAAATCTTCTGTGCCGATTCTGCAATCATCTACATAGAGGTATATATTAAATGTAAGTAATCTTTCCGTTTAAGAATTGATTTAACGTGAACAAATTATTTAAAGACATCTTCATCAAAAGATTTTGCATTTATTTCCTCATGGGCGGTAGACGGTATTAAAAATAGTTTATATCATTCTGAAGAAGGAATATGCCTTTGTGACCATAACTGTTCTGCTTCATTCCGGATGTCATTATATATATTGGGAGCTAGTCTTGGAGGCACGCTTGACCATCTACTGCGTCATTGTTACTGAATATCACGAGGCAAGTACTAGCTCATGGCCGATGAACAACATGAATAGTATCAGATTTTCTCAGGATGGGTTTGAAGTTTCTTTTAGTTGTTTCTATCGACTGTAGTTGAACAAAACTCCAAATATACTTACATACATGCAGTAGCTGACGAAGGTCCCTAGAATAATCGTTAGTACCATCGATGTCCATAAGCCGCAGTGTTTATATGACTCATGGATTGCCACCACTCCGCCACCTAAGCAACTCTTTACCAAATGACCGATTGATTCGATTACACTGCGAAGAGACAACTGTAGAGTTAGCTTCAAGTACTAGTTTAAGAATAAGTGAAACATCACAGAAATATAAAATAAGATAAAAATTGCTGATAATGTTACTTTTCATCTAATGTCTGTGACGTAAGAGTTTCCTATCAAAGAAGGCTTTAATTATTTATATAAAGAGATGCGGTTTCGATCATCACTGAATTTGAACTCTAAAATGTCTTGAGAAAACTGTCATGTTACAAGAACAACAGCTTTCGTGTAACATTCATCAACCCGGATGCGGCCATTTGGTGCACAAATAGCCTTGACGCTTTTATCTTAAGAGAAATAATCCGACTTCTTTTAGGAAACTATAAAAACGAAAGAGATTTAGGAGTAAATTTAAATTTTTCGCATAAATAGCAACAATATGATCGGCTTCTATCTATATCAATTAATATCCTTTTATCTATTACTAAATTCAATAAAGTGAGGACGATCCCGGTTCTACTAAATGCAATCATTGTGAAAATTAAGGATATCTATCAAATCTCTAACTTTGTTCTTTTGCCTGCGGATCGAGCGGACACGAAGTCCCAAGCTTTGGCTGCTTCAGCGGTGGCTTTGATCTCGTATTTCTGCTGATGTCCACGGCGCCGGAGCGAGCCCTGTCCAGAGCTATTTCTGCCGTCAGAACTGATCCCATCCTATCAAGCCAGCGATAAAAATGTTTACACCGCTTTATGATTTTACTGCCAAAGTATTAAAACAGTTATGATACTTAAATTATTTGTATAAATTAACTAACTACAGTTTAATTACAACTTTGTAAAGTTGCTACACATCCCGACCGCTTGCAAATATTTATCAGGATCCTATTGAAGAGCTTCGTTATCGTCCTCTGCCTACAAACGGAGCATTTTCCCGGTTTGGAGTTAGACCTTAGTGTTAATATAGAATTTATTTTTAAAATAGATTTTATTGCAAAAGCACATTCAGGTTTAGACTATCCAGAATATTGTATTTTCTCTACATGGTCTTCCTTCCATACCTTATATACTTTTTGTATCATATATACATTATATAACTGAATACAGACGAACGTTTAATGGATGATAGTGATAATGATGATGATATCTAAATATGTTTAGCGAGTAAGTCAGCATCAACTAACAAAACAACTACTACCAGTGATCACAATCAAGATATATATCAGAGGGTGACAATTATAAACAGTGGATATGAAAACAAAAGACACGAACAGAACAACATACGCAATTGGTAGTTGACGTATATAAAATTTAAATATATATATATATATATATATTTCAATACTCACATTTTTACGAATCATCACGATGAAATTATTTAAAAATACTTCAAACAACTGAACAACAATTTGTACAGCATATAAAATAATAAACACATCATACAAAGGTAAACGCAATATTATTCGAAAACTGTTGCTCTGTTCTGGCAAAATCTGACAGCGTCAAGATTCTTTGGAGAAAAAAGAAATTAGAAAAGAAATATTAACAAGGTGACTAGAAACTTTTTATTTGAAGCAGTTTAATCTAAATAACCTTCCTTCTACTACGCTGATGTAGTCTTTCTGAATACCGACGAAGAAGTGCAAAACGAGCTGAAGCGACTACAAAACCTCTGCAATTTATCTACGGCCTCCGAAACCGGATCACGTATAAGAGTTCCGTCATAAATTTAAATCTAAATGTTAGAGTTTTCTTCCTGTGTAGGACTCATCACGATATCACTAGATCCATGAGGCCTGTTTTTGTTTTGGAAACAACCCTTCTTTTGGGGGGAAGTCAGCGTTATGAGAGATTCTTACTTACTAAACCCCTTCGGTGGTTTGCATCAGTGCATTTGGAGATGCTTCGGGATCTCCTACAGAACGCACCGGTGCCTCTCTTCACTTTGCGTCACCACGTCTCCGAGGAAGGGCCAAATCCTGTTAGGCACCATCGCTGAACCATACGCTGTCCCAGGCAGGTTCGCTTGTTGAGCGATAAAGGCCCCCAACCTCAAGGCTCGCGAAACTCCTAGACGCTTTTAGTCGCCTTCTACGACAGACAAGGCTTATCTTAATCCTATACTTACTAGGCCGAGACTACAGGGTTGAGATTTATAAGGATTTAGAGACTTGAAATTTGGAAGGAACAATTTCTTCGCCGAGTATAGATCAGCTAAGAACTGATTTTACGAAATTTTGCTACCAAAGGTAGCTGTGGGGGTGTTACGGCCAGCAATGTAGACGGTACACTGCAGCTAAAGGTACTGGTTGCGTAGGACTTACCATGTCCATTCCTCCATTGTCTTACACCCAAAGTATCCTGCTTATCTTCATGATCGTTTTATATTCCTTGTCACCAGAGACCAAATCCGTTGCTCCAGTATTTCATATGTTAAAATTTCCTTCCCTCTCTCTGTTTGCTACAGCAAGTCTTTTATTGTCATTTTTATTTGGAACTTACACTGCCAATACACGAACCCACTCCGTTTCATATTTATAAAGCTCGTTACCTTATATCTTTATTAATGTTATCGCTATTTATTTATTAATTTATATATGTATTAGTTAATATATATATGTACACTGATATATATGTATGTGTATATATCGTTAGAAAGGATAGCCGCGAGGAATTATACAACGGGCTCTTGCTGCACTGCACTCCGTGCACGAGACTACCGACGCCTGCACATGACAAGATGGCGGCGCCGTGGACCGAACGAATCGCGCGAATATACTCTTGCAAGAGTAATTAGCCACTAATTAGCCCGCACGATTAATGAAACTCACGCGTCGCACTTAATTTTGCTAATGAATTAAATTGTTTTGTGTTCAGATTAAACATCTGGTTAAAGAATCATCAACGATGTGAATATCTTGTGAAAAGTGATTGTTTGCAGCCTCCTTTCTCATTTCCCAAAAAGAATAATTTTCTATTTATGAAAACACATATATTTCCAGTATTATAATTTAGGTTTAAAAAAAAAAATATTTTGTAGGTCTTTATTTGTGTTAATTGTATTCAATTAAATGAGACCCGCAGGATATTTATGAAAAAAACGTGACGTGAATAAAAAAAAATTACTTGTATGTTTACCTGATGGTAGGAGATACGCCTGCCCATAATAACGCGGCGCTAGTTATGATAGTATAAACTTATTGATTTAAAACAAGATGATTAAGTCCCGTTATCCCAGTACAGCACTGGCTACAGCGCCCTTTAAACAGGAACACAGTAATGTTTGCACAGTACTGTCTGTCAGCTGCAAAAAGCGCTGCGTTGGTACCTACCTAGACGGTCTGCAGCAACAGAGACCTACCAGCAGTAATAGCTACAGCGCCCTTCAAACTGGATCACATAACTGTTCGCACAGTACTGTCTGTCGGCTGCAATAGGCGCTGCGCTGGTACCTACCTAGACGGTCTGCAGCAACAGAGACCTACCAGCAGTAATAGCTGCAGCGCCTTTCAAACCGGATCACAGTAATGTTCACACAGTACTGTCTATCGGCTGCAATAGGCGCTGCGCTGGTACCTACCTAGACGGTCTGCAGCAACAGAGACCTACCAGCAGTAATAGCTGCAGCGCCTTTCAAACCGGATCACAGTAATGTTCACACAGTACTGTCTGTCGGCTGCAATAGGCGCTGCGCTGGTACCTACCTAGACGGTCTGTAGCAACAGAGACCTACCAGCAGTAATAGCTTCAGCGCCCTTCAAACCGGATCACAGTAATGTTCGCACAGTACTGTCTGTCGGCTGCAATAGGCGCTGCGCTGGTACCTACCTAGACGGTCTGTAGCAACAGAGACCTACCAGCAGTAATAGCTTCAGCGCCCTTCAAACCGGATCACAGTAATGTTCGCACAGAACTGTCTGTCGGCTGCAATAGGCGCTGCGCTGGTACCTACCTAGACGGTCTGTAGCAACAGAGACCTACCAGCAGTAATAGCTTCAGCGCCCTTCAAACCGGATCACAGTAATGTTCGCACAGTACTGTCTGTCGGCTGCAATAGGCGCTGCGCTGGTACCTACCTAGACGGTCTGTAGCAACAGAGACTTACCAGCAGTAATAGCTTCAGCGCCCTTCAAACCGGATCACAGTAATGTTCGCACAGTAGTGTCTGTCGGCTGCAATAGGCGCTGCGCTGGTACCTACCTACACGGTCTGCAGCAACAGAGACCTACCAGCAGTAATAGCTTCAGCGCCCTTCAAACCGGATGACAGTAATGTTCGCACAGTACTGTCTGTCGGCTGCAATAGGCGCTGCGCTGGTACCTACCTAGACGGTCTGTAGCAACAGAGATCTACCAGCAGTAATAGCTTCAGCGCCCTTCAAACCGGATCACAGTAATGTTCGCACAGTACTGTCTGTCGGTTGCAATAGGCGTTGCGCTGGTACCTTCCTAGACGGTCTGCAGCAATAGAGACCTACCAGCAGTAATAGCTTCAGCGCCCTTCAAACCGGATCACAGTAATGTTTGCACAGTACTGTCTGTCGGCTGCAATAGGCGCTGCGCTGGTACCTACCTAGACGGTCTGTAGCAACAGAGACCTACCAGCAGTAATAGCTTCAGCGCCCTTCAAACCGGATCACAGTAATGTTCGCACAGTACTGTCTGTCGGCTGCAATAGGCGCTGCGCTGGTACCTACCTAGACGGTCTGCAGCAACAGAGACCTACCAGCAGTAATAGCTTCAGCGCCCTTCAAACCGGATCACAGTAATGTTCGCACAGTACTGTCTGTCGGCTGCAATAGGCGCTGCGCTGGTACCTACCTAGACGGTCTGCAGCAACAGAGACCTACCAGCAGTAATAGCTTCAGCGCCCTTCAAACCGGATCACAGTAATGTTCGCACAGTACTGTCTGTCGGCTGCAATAGGCGCTGCGCTGGTACCTACCTAGACGGTCTGTAGCAACAGAGATCTACCAGCAGTAATAGCTTCAGCGCCCTTCAAACCGGATCACAGTAATGTTCGCACAGTACTGTCTGTCGGTTGCAATAGGCGTTGCGCTGGTACCTTCCTAGACGGTCTGCAGCAACAGAGACCTACCAGCAGTAATAGCTTCAGCGCCCTTCAAACCGGATCACAGTAATGTTTGCACAGTACTGTCTGTCGGCTGCAATAGGCGCTGCGCTGGTACCTACCTAGACGGTCTGTAGCAACAGAGACCTACCAGCAGTAATAGCTTCAGCGCCCTTCAAACCGGATCACAGTAATGTTCGCACAGTACTGTCTGTCGGCTGCAATAGGCGCTGCGCTGGTACCTACCTAGACGGTCTGCAGCAACAGAGACCTACCAGCAATAATAGCTTCAGCGCCCTTCAAACCGGATCACAGTAATGTTCGCACAGTACTGTCTGTCGGCTGCAATAGGCGCTGCGCTGGTACCTTCCTAGACGGTCTGCAGCAATAGAGACCTACCAGCAGTAATAGCTTCAGCGCCCTTCAAACCGGATCACAGTAATGTTCGCACAGTAGTGTCTGTCGGCTGCAATAGGCGCTGCGCTGGTACCTACCTACACGGTCTGCAGCAACAGAGACCTACCAGCAGTAATAGCTTCAGCGCCCTTCAAACCGGATCACAGTAATGTTCGCACAGTACTGTCTGTCGGCTGCAATAGGCGCTGCGCTGGTACCTACCTAGACGGTCTGCAGCAACAGAGACCTACCAGCAGTAATAGCTTCAGCGCCCTTCAAACCGGATCACAGTAATGTTCGCACAGTACTGTCTGTCGGCTGCAATAGGCGCTGCGCTGGTACCTACCTAGACGGTCTGCAGCAACAGAGACCTACCAGCAGTAATAGCTTCAGCGCCCTTCAAACCGGATCACAGTAATGTTCGCACAGTACTGTCTGTCGGCTGCAATAGGCGCTGCGCTGGTACCTACCTAGACGGTCTGCAGCAACAGAGACCTACCAGCAGTAATAGCTTCAGCGCCCTTCAAACCGGATCACAGTAATGTTCGCACAGTACTGTCTGTCGGCTGCAATAGGCGCTGCGCTGGTACCTACCTAGACGGTCTGCAGCAACAGAGACCTACCAGCAGTAATAGCTTCAGCGCCCTTCAAACCGGATCACAGTAATGTTCGCACAGTACTGTCTGTCGGCTGCAATAGGCGCTGCGCTGGTACCTACCTAGACGGTGTGCAGCAACGGTGCTTATATCAAACACGCAGTAGTGTACAAATGTTACTTTGTACCGGTTTGAACGGCGTTGTATACTATCTCGCCGCATTAGCACGTCAAGTTTAATGTGGTGTAAGGTTCATCGTCATAAATTAACCTTACATATAATTTAATTCAAGGGTTTATTTGAAATAAAACATCAGTATCATGATTATTTACAAACATTAATTATTTATTTATTTAAAATGAAAAATAATCCTTCCACGAATCTAATACATAGAAGGCACATACAAACAGTTAAACGACATTTTTATATAGTTTTCTTTAAAATTTTTGAGTGGGGGGAGGGGGTCTAATTTTTAACTATAGTTAAAATAAACTGAACTCCGTTGTTGTTAACATTTAATATTAATATTGAAAATATGACAAAAAATAAACCACTGGTGATGAAATGAATTCCTAAATACATATCAGCTGTGTCTTCAATAGTAGAAATATTAAGTTTTTTTTTTTTTAACCGAATATAAACGTTGGTAACATTAAAAAAAAAAACACATTTTCAAAAATGCATTGTACTTCAAAAACGAGTTCTTTTTTTGTATCAGAAAATAAATAAAAAAATATATGCTGCAATAATTTTAATTTTGATGACAATTTTATTCAACTAACAATCTTAACGGTAGTGTTTACCTCAATTTAAAAAAAAAGTTGTGTACACGAAAAAAAAAATGCAAAACAACTATTATTTATATATTGTACTTGTCTGTTTGTCTTATAATTATAACGAACTAAAATATACAAGCTGTCACAAAATGGCTGTCTTTATATTTTTTTTAATTATTCGAAAGAGGTTAAGGATTTAATGACATTTTTATCAATTTATAATCTGTGCTAATAGTACGTACCGTGTGTAAGGGATAGAAAATCTATGAATATAAGAAATAAAATTTGTCTAATATTAATTTTGTATATATTTTCTAATTCTTTAATTTAATTTGTACAAGAAGCAAAAGGGAAAAAAAAATTACTTTGTTAATTTTTTAAAAATGTTCACTTATATAAATACGCAGCATAGCTTCACGGTTACAGTGTAAACATTGTTTCCGTTTAAATAGCGCTGTAGCTAATAAAGTTACTCGTGTAACGAGACTTGATGATGCAGTGTTGGTCTTCCTAATCAGTGCAATGTCATCGCGAGCAGGTGTATCGCTTACGTCAGGTGATCGTCTCGCTAGTCTCGTCACTACTTTGAATAAAAAATACACATAATTAATAATAAAAGCACTTGCGATACCGACTAGCGTATAATATTTTTAATTAGAATATTTATACTGTCATAGATTACGTCAATTTATAAAAAACTTCAAGCACCTCGCGTGGAACTCTTCATATATATAAATTACAGGCACATTTTTAATCTATATTTAAATGGTAATAGTTTAATTTCTTAATATTATGTTTTTTTACAAAAAAAAATATCTATATAATCTTTAACTTTATGGCAGCTACATTGACTGTTAACTTGTGTGTTTTTTGTTAGTGTACTTTTTATTTAATCTGTTGTATTTACGACAAAATATATTAATAATTATATACCTCCATTTAACTATTTCTAAAATTTGTTAGGCGAAGCGAATTTATATAATTTTGTTGTAATCTACAGCGTAAATTAAATATACATATTTTTTTAATAAGCACATTAATAATAATAAAAAAAAAAACTTAATGTAACGCTAATATATGTTACTTAATTACACTTTGGTAATAATAACCTAATATTTTAATACATTGATAAACTAAAATAAAATGAGAAAGTCGCTACAGATAATAAACAGTAATATTAAAAAAGCAGTTAAGAAAAGATACGATAAGCCTAATCGTACCATTTATCGTTAACTAAAAAAAAAAAACAATTAATAATAATATTTACAGTGAACATTATATTGAAAATAAAATACAGCTGTGCGGATACTTTATTTTAAAAAAAAAAATTTAAGAATTTTTTTAAGTAACTTGGCTTCATTATTGACCACAAAATTTAATTTACAAATAAAAAGTGTTAATTAATTGTTACAGGCCAAATGTGTCAAAAAAAAGCAGTGAACCATAAAGGGCGGGAAAAAACTACAAGAACAGCCTAACATGACAATCACGACGCTAAGACAAGACACTATGTATATATTATCTGTGGAATATTAACTTAATTTTTTTTTATTATTGTATACACAAGTGGTTAGAGAAGGACAAATATATTTATCATCAGAAGAGCAATAAGCATTCTGATGCCTCTGGTGTTGCGACTATCCATGGGCGTCAGTGATCACTTTTCACCAGGTGAACTGTTCGTTCGTTCGCCCACCAATCCTATAAAAAAAGTCCTGAACGTTGTAAAAGGCGGCTGGTGATATTTGATGGAAAAAGGCGGCAAATTCTTATTGATCTCGTATTTGCCGTCTCTCTCTAGCACCGGTCCAAATAGAAGGCGATATCTTGATACGGCGAAGGTGAGTTCTTGTAGAGCCTAATTACCTTCCCAACTGCCTTTCCTACCACCTTTCCTTTTTAATCCACACCAAAAATTTATCTTCCATCAAAATTTATATAAATGTAATGGAATCGAGAGTTGAAAAATCAAATAGTTTTTATTCATACAATAATAAAAACATTTATATATATAAGGAAATAACATATAAATGTACAAATAAATGGTTGAAGAACATTTTGATTAAAAAAAAAAATCACTTAAAATTTAATTAACGTCTATTGACAGCTAAAAAGAAATGCAAACATAATTATTAAAAAGCAATGGTTATCTATTTAAATAAGTAAATAAAGAGCCGCCATTTTCTTTTGCATATTAAAACTGATGTGAATACAGATTAAAAAATGTACACGAAATATACCCTTTTCATATTCCATAATAAATTATATTTATTAGATAAATTACTACATTCGTTACTCAATTTTTTTTTTTGTGTTTTATTATGTAATTGATTAAGAATTTTAATAATGTCGTCGTCGTTTTTTATCGCCATTTACATATATACGTTTCGTAATGTTATTTAAATATTACATGATAGTTTTTTTTTTTATTATTGAAGTAGTGTTGCGCGTCTTGTCTTAGTTCACCATTAATATATTATCGATACTAAAAATAAATAATTAATGCTAGGTGTTATTATTTAAAGCATTCGCACGAGGAGGTACATGAGGATCGTGGATATTGCGCTGAACGCTGTTGGCCGGATGGTCGGCGCGTCGTTGCCTCGGTACACTGAAATTAAAGAAAAAAAAATACAAACACGTACGAGAAAAGGTGGATAGATTTGGTCGAGGGAAGTCGCTGGATTACCAATAGATGGTGAACTGTATTGCCAGTATGGTACTCCATACCGGTATTACCATATCCATCTGACATATATAAAAATAATGATGACAAATCCATATAAATGTACTTTATACTATTAATTTAAAAAAAAGTTATTATGGCATAAATTTACAAAGCCGTGATTATTAAAAAAAAAAAATAATTAATTTAAAAAACAAAAACGAAAGCTTCTCACCTGACGCGTGTTGGATGTACTGTGGCTGAGTTTCTAAAAGAAATAAATAGAAAAAAAAAAAATAAAAAAATCATGCGTATGAATATAATAAAATAAATAATTAAAAAAAAAACAGTAGTAAAGAGGATTTCTACCAACAGTCACAAGTGAGGGTAGTTTTTATTTAGTAAGTTATAAATATATCTAAAGAGCATTTTTAATGTTACCACCGCTGGGACTCAATTCCTTGTCTTAAGAGAGTCAAGGTCAGCGTGGAGAGGAGCGGGGCGTTCACCTGATAATAAGTGATACGCCCGCCATAACAACATGGCATTAGTTAGGATGTTATATACTGCATCATATTATGCTCGTTGCCTTGAGACATAGGATGTTCAGTAACGTTACCTCAGCATTTACACTAGTTGTAACGCCCTTCAAACCGGAACACGGCAATAGGTGCTGCGCTGGTACCTACCTAGACGGTCTACCGGACCTACCAGCAGATTAATGAAATGTAGCCGTCTCACTCTAACACTTAAAACTTACCGATGTCGACGAAAGCGGGCGGCGTGTGCTGGCTCCAGCTCTTGTCGTTCTTCACCTTGACGGTTGCTTCGTACCTGCCCGGCTCCAGGTCCTGGTCGGTCAGCGAGTAGATTATTTCGTATTCGTGCGTCCTGATATCTGGTACCGGTACGTTGATCGTCTTCCATTCACCTTCCTGTCAATGCGGAACAGAACTGTAAATAAGGTTCTATACATTCTAGGAAGCGACGATGGACGAGGATTAGGATGTTGTACACTGCATCAGATTGAGCTCGTCGCCCAAAGAAATGTGGTGCTATTTAGGATGTATACACTGCATAAGGTTGTGCTCGTCGACTTAAGACATAAGATGGTAAATCATTTTACTTCAATAATTTCACTAGCAACAGCGCCCTTCAAACCGGAACATCGTAATATTTGCACAGTACTGTCTTAACGCAAAACCAGGAGTTGCACCTATCCACCCTCCTATCACCTGGTACCTATCTATCATCCTATAACCATCATTATACCCCAAATAATTGATTGATGGTTACTGACCTCACTCATCTGTCGGAGCTGGAGTTCGATCTGCTGTAGCGGCTGATGGGAATGTATCGTCCACGACAGCTTCGGTCCGTCCACTTCCAGAACCTCGACCACCGGATTCTGCACCAGCTCGATGGATCTGTTATGCTTGCCTAGATCGTTGTCGGCCTGGAAATTCATATAGTACATAGCAGTTAGTAATCAGTCTTTTTTCATTACTTATACTCAGTAAGGTTCCATTTTTATGATAATATCTTATTTTCGATATCTTCAAGAATCCACCAGTGGAAGTCCCATCAGAATCGGTTCAGCCGTTCCGAAGGTTAACCGGAACCGGTCGTATGAGCGGTGTGGACTTTATTGGGTGAAACCGATGCCCAGCTGTGGGCAGTAATTAACGATAATGAGAATGAATAACTTAGGGAAAATCATTAACATCGAAATTACATAAAGTTACTTTAATTATTACTTATCACCGTGAAGAGTTTACACTATTAAGTTGCGATTGATGTTGATCCGAGTCAACAACTGGACTCACCTCACAGGTGAACGTGCCGAAGTCCTGGTCGCTGGTGGGGATGACGGTGAGGTTCGAGTTGTGGCCGTGGGTGCTGATGGTGAACAGACTGGATGTGTCCTCGATGAGCGAGCCGTCCTTGTACCAACGGATATGAGCGCTGTAGGAGATTTATTTTTAGTCCTTAATCATAAAACGAGTTCGATCAATCTTATAATGTCATTATCATCATCATCAATGCCATCGTTATCGTTATCATCATCTTCGTCGCCATCGTTACTACCGTCAACATCATCGTCAACGTAACCATTATTATCATCATCATCGTTATCAGCCTCATTACTTTTCCTATTGAAATCATCATTATTGCCATCACGATCGTCACTATCATTTCCATCATCAACAGCAGCAGCGGTAATATGCTGTGGTTGCTACACACCTGCAGCACTGTCTGCTTCCAATGGTTTTTAATTTCTCTCGATCGTTTCATCATCATCATCATCATTAGGTGCACTCTTCAAACTGGATTTGGCTATCAGATTGAGGAGCTATTCTCAATCCTTTACCAGATCCTTAGTCCACCTTGTGCATCGTGAACCACGTCCTTAGTCCACGACGCATTGTTACACTGCGGCTCCATTCAAAACGGACAAGTCAAGGTTTATGCACCGCCACCAGGAAGCCGCTGGGTTTATCAGTGAATATATGAGAGTGTTGATGATTATGGACTTACGGAGCTGCATCATGGACCGAGCACTGCAGGACGGCTTCCACGTTAACGGCGGAATTGATCAACGCCTTGTGCACTTGTACGCGGGGCTTGCCTATAAATTATGCATTAAGTTATAACTTAGTTATAATTATAACTGCAGCAAGCATGATGTTAATGCTGTTAAAGGAAAATATCACGAGGAAACTGACGGAATCCAGCACTTGATAAATGTGGTGGATAACCGACCTCATCTTCTTTTTTGTTTCGAGGGAGGAATCTTCGAAAGATACCCGGTTTATGGAGAAAAGTCAGGGGTATGTGAGACCATTACCAAAACCCCGTCGGTGATCTGCATCAGTGCATTCGGAGAGGCTCCGGGATCTCTTACAGAACGCACCGGTGCATCTCTACACTTTGTGTTATACGTCTCTGAGGAGGAACCTAACCCTCCAACACCATCGCTAACGCATGCGCTCTCCCACGCAGGCCCGCTTGTTGAGCGGCCCCCACCCTCAAGGCCCACGAAACTCCTAGACCCTTTTAGTCGCCTTCTACGACAGGCAGAGCTTACCTTAGTCCTATTCTTACTAGCTCGAGACTACAGGACTGTACCGACCTCACCTAAGTCACCGGGTCCCAACATCCCAACAGTGGGAATATTTAGTGCTCTCTCTATGATTACACATTTTCATAATTCATAGACAGCAATAATATTATAATGGTATAGATATTGTATGTTTAGTAAAGAGCCCACTTAATGTTCCCACAAATGGGACTTTGGGCATGGTGATAGTAAACTTAATATAGTTATAACTGAGCTATGAACTACACTATAAATATTAAAAATTTAAGAGTAGTGTAAGTTTTCTAATATGCTCTGGTCTGCCCTGTTGCCAGAGACCACCTGGGTAGTTACCACCGCAGCTCCTATTGCAGGCGATGAACAGTATTGTGCAAACATTGCTGTGTTCCGGTTTGGAGTGAGTTGTAGGTAATAAAATTACTGGGGTTACAAATCTTAAGAAATGTTTCAAGGCGATGAGAATAATATGGTGGGTGCTGTGTCATCATTATCAGCCTTTGTTTATCCACTGCTGGATAAAGGCCTTCCCCAATGTCTTCCACCAAATTCAACCTCAGCTTCTCGCACCTACCCACTGCCGAATCGCTCTGATGATATCGTCGGTCCACCTCGAGGTGCGTCCTACACTTCCGCGACCTGTACGCGGCCTCCACTTCAAGACTTTCCACCCCCATCGGCCGTCACTGACACGACAGACATGGCCGGCCCACTGCCACTTCAGCTTCCTCTCAAAATCTGCAAGCTGGTGCTGTATGCCGTATCACTTACCATCAGGTGAGCGTCTCATCTCGTCGCTTAGTAAAACAAAAAAAAATACTCACTCTTGACGACGACGGTTAGTTCCGACTGTTTGTTTCCGTGTCCGTTGAAAGCGTAGCAGTAGTACTTGCCAGCGTCGCTTGACTTCACCTTCTTGATGAACAGACTATTGATGGAGAACTCGCCGTCTTTCTCGTGCAAGCGCTCATTCTGTTGGGAGGGTAAGGGTGGGGAGAAGATAGTAATAAGTTATTCAGTTTCGTAATTTAAACATCATCAGCTAAGGAACACAACTTTCTTTGGAGATCTCTAAACCAGACGCTTTTTAAGCGATAAGACGAGCGGGACGTTCACCTGATGGTAAGTGATACCGCCCATAACATTGCTTTCGTCGCCTTAAAACATAATATTGACTCTCGTTACCCCAGTAATTACACTGGCTACAGCGTCCTTCACACCGGATCACTGTAATGTTTGTACAGTACTGTCTAACGGTAGAAATATGCACTGCGGTGGTGGTACTTAAACGGTCACCGACAACAGAGACCTACTAACATAACATACAAAGCCTTTCGATGATCTAATTAATCGATTTTTATTATATCAAATCGATTACACGAACGCGGCGGCCATCTTGTGATCAGAAGCTTACGTGTACTTAGAGAACGCGCCGTCGATGTTTATATATAATATTTATTATTAATAGATTATTATATTAAACACTTATGTATATTAAGTTGTTTACACAAGTGTTTTGTTAATATTACAATCTAGCATTCAGTCATCACATCATGACGTGGACGCTGCCAATCAAAGACTTGGAGACAAACATTGTTATCGCTAACAATTCTATTGATAAAACCCACACACGAAGAAACAAAATTGGATGTGGTGGTGACGAACTCCAATGGGATCTTACTATCAAGTAATAGAAACTAAGTTAATGCTATATTCATGAACATGAGTTGTGTATATATTTTATCTATAATTTCTATTTTAGTACGATCTGTGTGAGATACTATGTTATGATTCTGATTGACAGACATTCAACGTAAAGGTTCCCGTACAACGGCTGATTGGATTCAAACCATCCCCACCTGCTGGTGGTGCACCAGACGAGGCCCTGACTCTCACTAACACGCATTGGGCCATCATTATCATCATCAGCCGATAGACATCCACAGAGTTCATTAAGTGAAATTAGGCTTCAGCCCACCACGCCGGCCCAGTGCGGGTTGGTGGATGGTTAAAGCCTCGTCTGTTATTCAGCAGGGTGCACCGCGTGCAGATGAGGTTGACTTCGGCTCCGTGAGATGATGGGTGGAACTCTATACACGACAATGGGCCAGCGTGGTGGGAATGGCCTAAATCCCTCAACATGAATTCGTTTCCGATCGGTGTGGGAATTTTTGGGGGAGACCTATATCCAGCAGTGGTCGTCTGTCGCCTGATGATGATGATGCTGATGATGAATATATAATATACTAGGTATACCCCGCTTTGCTGGTCGTAATATAACATACTACTTGAGAGCAATCGCAGCCGTAAACGACTTTCTATAGCACCCGTTACCATAGCAACCACGTGAATAATCCGAAATGAAATTCAAAATATAACCATCTACAGATCATTCTGCGTTCACTAGTTTTCACGTGATCGGCGAACAAACATCTAATTTTCATTATATATGTTAATAGAACAGTGCTGATGATTGATGTGATCGGATGCACTTACTCCGTTCCCGGTGTCCCTGGACCAGATGATCTGCGGCGGCGGTGAACCACCCGCCTTACACGTCAGCAGCAGATTGGAACCTTCGACAACTTCACCGTTGTCCGACGCTGTGAAATCTGTGAACAGAGTACATCAGGTTTATTTTTTATTCAATTAACCGAGGAGACGTGCGGGACGTTCACCTGATGGTAAGTGATACGCCCGCCCATAACAACTCGGCGCTGATTAGGGTGATATACACTGCAAGCAATTGCTCTTCTCGATTGAGACATAAGATGTCGAATCTTGTTACCCCAGTAATCACACTAACTGCAACGCCATTCAAACCGGAATACAGCAATGTTTGCACAGTACAGTCTGTCGGCTGCAATAGGAGCTGCGGTGGTACTTGAGGACCAGCATCCTACCGTTGTACTTTTAATTGGATTACTTACTGATGATCTTCGGTGGTTCGAAGATGTTCAGGGTGTGTTCGACGACAGCTCTGTTGGTCTGGAGGACCTCGCATTTGTACACGTCGCTGTCGGCCAGGGTCACATCCTTGATGAGGAGGTCAGTTGAGTTCGCGGGTCTGTAATGATGAAGGAAAGATTTTAACCTCATCCGCAGAAAGTGGAGCGGTTTACGAGCTAATCCGATGAAGCGACTTACATGGATATCCTCTTGTCCTGAGTATATGATGTCGCAACTTGGTCCTGGGCCTTCATCGTTCCGAAGAAGTACATGGTGCCGTTCTTGGTCCATTGGACTACAGCACCATCTGCGAAGGAGGTTGATCAACTGACTGGTATGAACATCATCCGTTACCACACAAATTATATTAATTTTTATGGGACAACAACTCGCGGGATCCAAGCCATCCTCACCAGCTCGTGGTGCACCCTGCTAATCAACAAACGAGGCTCTGGCTCCCACCAACCCGCATTGGGCCAGCGTGGTGGGAAATGGCCCAAACTCTGTCTTATTAATCCTTACATACGACAGTGCCTAATGCCCAGCGGTACCGGAGACCATGCCGACTGTACAAGGAGATCTTTGGAGGAGGCCTATGTACAACAGTGGACGTCTATCGGCTGATGATGATAAAACGTTGCAGTGTATATATCTTAATAAAGAAAGGATTTAATAATGCCATCGCTATGTCATCAGTCGTGATGCCTAAGTGAAGTATCAGTCTTAACATTATTAATGGTCATACAAACGAAAAGTATTGAAAATTAAAATATATACACTATATCTCATATGTATGAACACGGCCAATGTCCAGCAGTGGACGTCTAGCTGCTGATGATGATGACAATAATGTCTTTTATATGTTAAAAAAAAAAACCGTTACACTAGCAATAGGAAACATAATATATAAGCGTGTTTTAACCTTGCCTATAATAGAATTGCGCTAGTTAAGATAGTATACACTGCAACACTGTGTTTGAGCGAACAGGATGTCGTGTTTCATCCCAGTAATTTTTTTTTTAATCTACAAAGCGACGACACCAGGGATACGTTCATCTGATGGTAACAAACCTGCACATAACAAAGCAGCGCTAGTTAGGATGATATACACTACACCACATTGTACTCATCATCCGTATCAATGTAGCGCTAGTTAGAATAATATACACTGCAACAAATCGTTCTCAAAGACACGGGATGTTAAATCTCGTTAGTTCAGTAATTTCACTAGCCACAGCGCCCTTCAAACCGGACCACAAAATAGTAGCCGACGATATAAATTCGATTACATAATACATCGTCTTAATAAACACGCGGTGTAGTTCCCGCGCATTTCAATTACGACATTTTCTTTATACAGTTAAACGGAAACGGAGTAGCGATTTTGACCGTTACCGGAAACGGCGACGCGTTGCCGTTGCGTAATAATTTTTTTTATCGCTCTCAGTGTGTGTTATTTAAAGTAATTGACCAGTTCCGGTAGGAAGTGTATAAATTTGCGAGTACGGCGAGCATACAAAAAGCTCCTACAGGGAATACTCCTCTACATGGACTTGATTATTGCTTAGAATAAATCATTTGAATGGATCTTCTATTTACTTAGACATTTAGGTCTTAATGTTTCCAACGTTATATATATACACATATATACATATAACTATAATATTTATTTCTCTTTACATATATATATATATATATATATATTAAGTTAAATAAGCGATGAGATGAACAGGACGTTCAAGTGATGGTAAGTGATACTCCCGTCCGTAACGTGGCGCTAGTTAGGACGTTATACACTACTTCACATTGCGCTCGGCGTCTTGAAACGTAAGATGTTGTGTCTCGTTACCCCAGTAATTACCTAGCCCCAGCGCCCTTTAAACCAGAAGAGACACCTGACGGAAACAAATATACATATATATGTTTACATATATATGACCGTTAGATCGTCTAGAGACAGTGGTATGCAAACGGTGTTCCGGTTTGAAGGGCGCTGTAGCTATTGAAATCACTGTAGTAACTAGGTTAACACCTGCTTATCAACTTAACACAATGTGTTGTACTGTATACCATTTTAACGAGCGCCACGTTATGGGCGGGTGTATCACTTACCATCAAGTAGATTAAAAAAAATGTATACACTGTAAGTCAATGTCGTTTTGAGTGCGCTGAACTTACCAGCAGGCGACACCTTGCACTCCAGCCTCACGCTGCGGCCGATGGTGACGTTGTAGTGGTTCGGCTGCGTCATGATCACCGCCGACACTTCCGGCTCCTCGTCGGCGTCATTTCCTGTAATTTTAATATATTGATTACACTTGTTGTGTATATGTTGAGACAATCATTTCACACTAGTGATATAATTTTTTTTTATCCCATTAAATAAAGAGAGGAGCGGCACGTTCATCCGATGATAACTGATACGCCTGCCCATAACAACGTGGCGCTAGTTAGAATGGTACACACTGCGCCACATTTGCCTCGTCGCCATGAGATATAAGATGTTGAGTCTCGTTACCCAAATAATTACATTGCTGGCTGCAATAGGCGCTGCGCTTGTAGTTAGGTAGTTACCTAGACGGTCTGTAGCAACAGAGACCAACTAGCAGTAATAGCTACAGCGCCCTTCAAACCGGATCACAGTAATGTTAGCACAGTACTGTCTGTCGGCTGCAATAGGCGCTGCGCTGGTACCTACCTAGACGGTCTGTAGCAACAGAGACCAACTAGCAGTAATAGCTTCAGCGCCCTTCAAACCGGATCACAGTAATGTTTGCACAGTACTGTCTGTCGGCTGCAATAGGCGCTGCGCTGGTACCTACCTAGACGGTCTGTAGCAACAGAGACCTACTAGCAGTAATAGCTTCAGCGCCCTTCAAACCAGATTACAGTAATGTTCGCACAGTACTGTCTGTCGGCTGCAATAGGCGCTGCGCTGGTACCTACCTAGATGGTCTGTAGCAACAGAGACCAACTAGCAGTAATAGCTTCAGCGCCCTTCAAACCAGATCACAGTAATGTTCGCACAGTACTGTCTGTCGGCTGCAATAGGCGCTGCGCTGGTACCTACCTAGACGGTCTGTAGCAACAGAGACCAACTAGCAGTAATAGCTTCAGCGCCCTTCAAACCAGATCACAGTAATGTTCGCACAGTACTGTCTGTCGGTTGCAATAGGCGCTGCGCTGGTACCTACCTAGACAGGCTGTAGCAACAGAGACCTACTAGCAGTAATAGCTTCAGCGCCCTTCAAACCAGATCACAGTAATGTTCGCACAGTACTGTCTGTCGGTTGCAATAGGCGCTGCGCTGGTACCTACCTAGACGGTCTGTAGCAACAGAGACCAACTAGCAGTAATAGCTTCAGCACCCTTCAAACCGGATCACAGTAATGTTTGCACAGTACTGTCTGTCGGCTGCAATAGGCGCTGCGCTGGTACCTACCTAGACGGTCTGTAGCAACAGAGACCAACTAGCAGTAATAGCTTCAGCACCCTTCAAACCGGATCACAGTAATGTTTGCACAGTACTGTCTGTCGGCTGCAATAGGCGCTGCGCTGGTACCTACCTAGACGGTCTGTAGCAACAGAGACCTACTAATAGTAATAGCTTCAGCGCCCTTCAAACCGGATCACAGTAATGTTTGCACAGTACTGTCTGTCGGCTGCAATAGGCGCTGCGCTGGTACCTACCTAGACGGTCTGTAGCAACAGAGACCAACTAGCAGTAATAGCTTCAGCGCCCTTCAAACCAGATCACAGTAATGTTCGCACAGTACTGTCTGTCAGCTGCAATAGGCGCTGCGCTGGTACCTATCTAGACGGTCTGTAGCAACAGAGACCTACTAGCAGTAATAGCTTCAGCGCCCTTCAAACCAGATTACAGTAATGTTCGCACAGTACTGTCTGTCGGCTGCAATAGGCGCTGCGCTGGTACCTACCTAGACGGTCTGTAGCAACAGAGACCAACTAGCAGTAATAGCTTCAGCACCCTTCAAACCGGATCACAGTAATGTTTGCACAGTACTGTCTGTCGGCTGCAATAGGCGCTGCGCTGGTACCTACCTAGACGGTCTGTAGCAACAGAGACCAACTAGCAGTAATAGCTTCAGCACCCTTCAAACCGGATTACAGTAATGTTTGCACAGTACTGTCTGTCGGCTGCAATAGGCGCTGCGCTGGTACCAACTTAGACGGTCTGTAGCAACAGAGACCTACCAGCAGTAATAGCTTCAGCACCCTTCAAACCGGATCACAGTAATGTTCGCACAGTACTGTCTGTCGGCTGCAATAGGCGCTGCGCTGGTACCTACCTAGACGGTCTGTAGCAACAGAGACCAACTAGCAGTAATAGCTTCAGCGCCCTTCAAACCAGATCACAGTAATGTTCGCACAGTACTGTCTGTCAGCTGCAATAGGCGCTGCGCTGGTACCTACCTAGACGGTCTGTAGCAACAGAGACCTACTAGCAGTAATAGCTTCAGCGCCCTTCAAACCAGATTACAGTAATGTTCGCACAGTACTGTCTGTCGGCTGCAATAGGCGCTGCGCTGGTACCTACCTAGATGGTCTGTAGCAACAGAGACCAACTAGCAGTAATAGCTTCAGCGCCCTTCAAACCAGATCACAGTAATGTTCGCACAGTACTGTCTGTCGGCTGCAATAGGCGCTGCGCTGGTACCTACCTAGACGGTCTGTAGCAACAGAGACCAACTAGCAGTAATAGCTTCAGCGCCCTTCAAACCAGATCACAGTAATGTTCGCACAGTACTGTCTGTCGGTTGCAATAGGCGCTGCGCTGGTACCTACCTAGACAGGCTGTAGCAACAGAGACCTACTAGCAGTAATAGCTTCAGCGCCCTTCAAACCAGATCACAGTAATGTTCGCACAGTACTGTCTGTCGGTTGCAATAGGCGCTGCGCTGGTACCTACCTAGACGGTCTGTAGCAACAGAGACCAACTAGCAGTAATAGCTTCAGCACCCTTCGAACCGGATCACAGTAATGTTTGCACAGTACTGTCTGTCGGCTGCAATAGGCGCTGCGCTGGTACCTACCTAGACGGTCTGTAGCAACAGAGACCAACTAGCAGTAATAGCTTCAGCGCCCTTCAAACCGGATCACAGTAATGTTTGCACAGTACTGTCTGTCGGCTGCAATAGGCGCTGCGCTGGTACCTACCTAGACGGTCTGTAGCAACAGAGACCAACTAGCAGTAATAGCTTCAGCGCCCTTCAAACCAGATCACAGTAATGTTCGCACAGTACTGTCTGTCGGTTGCAATAGGCGCTGCGCTGGTACCTACCTAGACGGTCTGTAGCAACAGAGACCAACTAGCAGTAATAGCTTCAGCGCCCTTCAAACCAGATCACAGTAATGTTCGCACAGTACTGTCTGTCGGTTGCAATAGGCGCTGCGCTGGTACCTACCTAGACGGTCTGTAGCAACAGAGACCAACTAGCAGTAATAGCTTCAGCACCCTTCGAACCGGATCACAGTAATGTTTGCACAGTACTGTCTGTCGGCTGCAATAGGCGCTGCGCTGGTACCTACCTAGACGGTCTGTAGCAACAGAGACCAACTAGCAGTAATAGCTTCAGCACCCTTCAAACCGGATCACAGTAATGTTTGCACAGTACTGTCTGTCGGCTGCAATAGGCGCTGCGCTGGTACATACCTAGACGGTCTGTAGCAACAGAGACCTACTAACAGTAATAGCTTCAGCGCCCTTCAAACCGGATCACAGTAATATTCGCACACTACCATTTGGCGTGAGGCTGAAGTGGCAATGGACGGGTCAGATAGCTCATAGAACCGATGGATGTTGGGGACTAGAAGTGCCGCAATGGGGACCTCGTACCGGAAAGCGCAACGTTAGCAGATCCCCGATTAAGTGAACAGAGGACATAAAAAAAATCGCTGGGAGCCACTGGATTCAAGCAGCGCGAGACCGTGATTTGTGGGAAACATTACTAGAGACCTATGTCCAGCAGTGGGTGACCATCATTAGAAATTATGATGATGTGTGAAAGTGAATTACGCAAGACAACGATCGACTCTCATCACATGGGACCTTAGATGAAATTCATTTCGGGACCATTGTTCTAGCTTACGCGTTACGTCGGGGGTTGTCAACCTTTTTTTATGGTTCGAAATTAATTTAAATGAGTAAATTACTGTGCCTCGTTTATAAGTCGCTATAGCTAACGAAAAAAAAACAAGATCTAGAGCGCCGCGCAGCTGATCCACCTAGCGGGCTACAGGAATGGATTCGCGGAACTGGTGTCCAATCTTCACTAATTGAAGAGGCAGGAGAAGAAGAAGAAGATAGCTGGTGAAACAATGAGGGAGTGTTCGTTGTGGAGATCTTTGATGGAGGTCTATGTCCAGCAGTGGACGTTTGTCGGCTGATGATGATAATGATAGCTAGTGGAATTATTGCGGTGATGGGACTTAACATCATATGTCCAAGACGTGCAGATTGTGGTGCAGTGTATGTCATCCTAACTTGCGACATATTGCTATGAGCGGGCATATCATTTACTATCAGGTGAACGTCTCGCTCGATCTATGGAATGGAAGTGACAAATTAAATTATTATCTTTTAAATACCTCACAGGTTGACGACACCTGGTAAATATTAATAAATGTATTCCTCTTTACCTCCGTCACCATCGTTTTGGGTCTCGTCGTCGATTGCAGCATCGGCGAGGACGTCGTAATCGTCCAGCTGACGCCTGTGCATCGAATGACGCGCCTCTGTAACAAAAAGAACAGGTTTTAGTAACAGGTATAATCCGGAACAGGTTAGTCAGGTATACTCCTAGACATACTTCTATCCCATTTCAGCCTTACTTGTTAACATATTGTTACTAAGATTGTTATACTGCTAACCGGTACGATATTGTATTGTTCATTAGAATATTTACACAACATTTCACAAACTACCCTCCATAAACCTGTTCCGTAGACCGCTTAAATCGTTATCGAGATTTTAAAGTTTTTAAATAGGATTTTTTTGGAACTTAACATTTTCAGACATACCCACACATTTCCGCCGGTTTTGTTCAATAAAGATATTTACACAGCGCACGAATCTCCCACAATGGTCTTAAACTACCCACAGATTATGATGCTGTGCGGTCTTGTCCGAATTTGGTAAGAGGAACGCGTTCAGTCGCTTTTTCTAATGGCACAAGTTACAAGCGGTAGCGACATAATTATAATTTTTATTTTAAGTAAAATTCGTTCGTGATTTTTATTTTATTTCTGACATGCAGGACTGGCTTTATATATACATCTATAATAATCTCGTATTAGTCAGAATGATATACACAACACCGCATTGTATTCGACAACTTTGTTACCGCAGTAATTTCACTATCTACAGCGTGGTTCAAACCTGAAGAATAGTAAGTATGCACACTACTTACTTGACGGCAGGAGCGGTACCTGCGTGGACGGTTCCGAACTTTATACCTGTGTTTTGAACAGCTTCCGCCGCTGGCTCTTATACTTTACGCCGGTTCAAAGCGTGTGCCGGTGTACCTGCCTCGTCCATTACCCATGTAATAACTCAAATCGTATCCAGATCCGAGACCCGATACCGCGCAGCTCAGTATAACTATATAAGGACCTGACGGTGGTACCTTCAAAGCGGACGTGGTACATAGAATACATACTACTTAGTACTATACATCATAGTATTACTAGCTGTTCCCCGCTATCTTTTCTAGCCGCAGCACCCCCGCAACCCTATTAGGGTAAGGAATTTTCTAAAAATTGCAGAAGTAATATCTATACCAAGTTTTGAGTGTTCACGACATTTATATATACTAGCTGTTCCCGCCCGCGTCGCTGGCTGTAATATAGAATTACACCGCTAATGACTTTCTATAGCAACTGTTACCATAGCAACCCGCATAAATAATCCGAAATTAAATTGAAAATATAACCATCTACAAATAATTCGCGTGCTCAAGTTTCCGTGTTGTTCACTAGTTTTCACGTGATGACCAAACTAATTTTCATTGTATATATATATATAGATAATGTATCTATCTCACTCTTGTCGAAGTATAGAAATAAATGCAATTTTAATTCTGTCACCCCCTTCCATATATATATACAGATTAGAAAAAAAAATATCTAGACTTAACTATGAGTATATTTACTAAGAACAAGTATGTCGTAAGGTAAATAAGTAAATACCGCGTAACAGCAAAAGGAGCAGGATTTAAATTTCCCGAGTTCAGATCCTTGGCGCTGATATATTAATTTTAACACAATTTGAATAATGAGGAGCCATAAGGAACCTCAGACCTCAACGAAATACCGTGGACTACTGTGTTTACTGGTGCTAGGTCTCTGTTACAGACCGTCTAGGTACCATCGCAACGCCTATTGCAGCCGACAAACATTAAGTTCCGGTTTGTAAGGCACTGTATTTCCGCCATTTTGTTATAGTCGAGCATATTTATATTTGACGAAGGATGAACGAGAGGTTAACCTGGCGCTGGTTAGGATAATATACACTGCATCTCATTGTCAACCTAGACGGTCTTCAGCGATAGAGACTTACTACTACTTCAAAGGTTTGTAAGGAACGTCATGGAAGGTTTTCATATATATATATATATACATATATTTATCTATTGTTACACCACTACTATGTAGTTGACATATAGTATATACGTGTGCGTCATATGACCTAGTCAGAGACCTAACGAACGCGCACACAACCGACCACGTTTAATTATCATTAATTGAACTGCCCCGCTTCTGTGGCCTGCCAGTGATCATTCTGTCACAAGCTGACTTCCTATTCGATCATAGAGTAGCGTCAGCAGAACTGATCGTTCCTTTCAAAATAAGTAAAAAAAAAAATATTTAAGTTCTGTTACTCAAGTAATATCTAGTACAGTGCCATTCAAACCGGAAGACAGAGATAGGTTGGACGGTTTGTTGCAGCAGACGGCTCATCATTCGAAAGGATTTCTTTACAATCTTTTGGAGGAAGACAGGGTTATGTAAGATTTCTATCGAAATCCTCGATGGTCACCTTCAGCTTGTTGGTAGAGGTCTCGGATCCTTCTGCGGAACGCATCAGGACAACAGAAACCTCATCCTTAAAGAAACTCTGTACACTTTATACAATATGTAATTTATGTACCGCGGCCGATTTTTTAAGTTATCATCATTATCAGCCGACAGACCTCCACAGCTGGACATAAGCCTCCCCCAAAAATCTCCAAATCGATCGATCGTGCACTGCCCGCATCCAGCTGCTTCCCGCAACCTTCACCAGATCGTCGGAACAACTGGTGAGAGGCCTGCCAACGCTGTTTTCCGGTACGCGATCGCCCATCGAAGACCTTGGACAAGTTATATTTAAAAAAAAAACTTTTCAATTTAAACTCGGATATAAATAATAAAAATATTTACGATATCCTACTAATATTCCCATTGCTGGGACGTGGGACATTCTCTGACAAGTACATAGTGATAACGATTTATCCGAATGATGTATCTGGGAGCTGTTTTTGGAAAATATCGATTTCCTCGTAATGTTTTCTTTCATTGAAATCCTAAGGCCATTGGGAATCGAATCCACATCTCTTTCTACCAAACAAAACTATCAAGGTTTTGAACTACAATAAATGATCCTCAACGTGGACTGTCTTCCTGATGGGACTCTGTCAGATTCTCTGTTCTCTGAGAGGAGAGCAATCTGCAGATATAGTATACAATTCAATGTAACTAAGTGACGATATGAAAGCCGCTGCATTTTCATTGGGACCGCCGTCACATACGATACAAATGATACTTACGATACTTATTAGATCCACTGCCATGATAAGTATCCAATGATGGGATCGTATTAGTTTTATTACTGCACCAGACGTTGCATCCACGTCTCCAATCCTAGACATGGATGCAATAACTTTTTTATGACAAAGCCCCTGCAATTCTAATGCATATAACAATGAGGTACTATTTAAGATATTCGTCATCGTCGGTAGAGCCATTGTTGTCCACCACATAAGTCTTATAGTACGATTGTCCTCACGCTATCTGCATTCAATGATACCTATCGATCTTCATCAGATCATCATGATAAATAATGCATCGCGATAACCTTGAAGGCAGAGGAAAATGTAAATCTTCGATATTCTTCTTCGAATAGCCATAACGCTATTGAAATCGGAACAAAGTAATATTTGAATGCTGCTGATATGTAGATGCTCTTCAGCAGCTAAGAGCCTCCTCCAGTAATACCATTCTTCAGGATTAAACAATATAGATGGAGTATGAATAGATTGTAGTAAATTGATTCCTCCGTTTGGAAGAATATCTCCAGCGTCATTCTTTCTTTTCGCGTTGTGTAGATCAACTTCTTCTTTTACCTCTGTATCTCTTTCTGGGTCTTGGCTTAGTCAAGCAACTTAATCTTCTTTAGGCTATCAATGATTGTAGTTCTCCAATTTACAATCACAACTTTGGTGGTAGATTACTGTTACCAGAGATCGTTTAGGTACCACTGCAGCTACCATTTCGACCGTCAGTTGCGAAAACATTACTGTGTTCTAGTATTAAGTTATAACTAAGGAAATTACTGGGGTAACGAAACTTAACATCCTAAGCCTTAAAGATAACCACAATGTGGTGTACATCAGCCTAATTATCCCCTCTTTGTTTTATATGGCGTCATGCGTTAATAAATAATAAAAGTCATAAAGATTGTAAAACTCGAGAAAGTAGGGAATAATATTCCAGATAAAGAGCAACAGCTTCCTTTGTGTCCATCACCAGCAGGCTACACTCATCATCCATGCCAAGAGTACAGCAAACGCCCGCTTTTGAGGAGGCCTAACTATAATGGATATCAAATGTCGCAATAATGAAAAACAGATCCAGATTAATTGATATTTCATCAGGTTTATTGTCACTAATAAAGATAGGTCTAGACCTATTACTCTAATTAGCTAGATTAGAATCGAATGTCCTAGAAAATTGTCAGACACGAATCCGATATTACTAGTACAACGAGGAGTGTTTATTACTTACAATAAATTGTCGGTAACGTTATTATTGAGAGACACGAGAGATAATTCGTAGGTAATAGGTTTTAGCTTACATGCCTAGATATTTTATAGGTTGTAAAATATGTGTAAGTACTAGCGATGAGTATTAACAAAAATGGTGGTAGATCTCTGTTCCCGAACATCGTCTAGGTAGCTACTGTTCGCCTAACAGTAGTATGTACTAGTTTGAAGGGTGCTGTAGCAAGTGAAATTAGTCTCAATGTGGTGCAGTGTATACGATCCTAACTAGTGTCACGTAATTATATGTGTGTATATCACTTATTAACAGGTGAACGGTCCGCACTTTTAGTCTGTTTGCCGACTAAAATAAACGTGCTTTAGTATGAGTACTAAATGCCACAGCAATATACCGAGTTGCTAAATACTTTAAAGTATTTTCAGTACTAGCTATAAAATACTAAGTATAATTAAATATCATTACAAAACGAAAGTATCTCTTGAAATTGACGTTTTGATTATCATTTATAAATTATGTATTCGTAAATTTAGTAGTAGGGGGTAGAAGGGTTCCCGTACAACACGCGGAATCCAAGCCAACTTCATCTGCTCGTGGTGCACCCTGGTAATCAAAAAAGGAGTCTCTGGCTCCCACCAACCCGCCTTGAGCCAAGGTGGTGGGAATAGCCCCAAATCCTTCCATATGAATCCATGCCCGATTGATGTGGGAATCTTTGGGTAAGTCCAACAGTGGACCTCTGACGGTTGATGATGAAATTTAGTACGTTTAGTTATATCAATATGTAATAGGTTATCGATATTATTATCAATAACATACATTGAGTAAATCCTACTATGCTTATACTTTCATTCATTCAACATCAGCCGATAGACGTCCACTGCTGGACATAGACCTCCCCCAAAGATATCCACATACAATCAGCTCCTAGTGCCCTCCGGTACCGCTGGGCACTAGGAGCTGACGTATATGACGTAAAATGAACTCCTATTTTAGGTGATTTGGCCCAATGCGGGTTGGTGGGAGACAGAGCCTCGTTTGTTGATTAGCAGGGTGCTCCACGATCAGGCGAGGTTAACTTGGGACCCCTTGGATCCATCCATAATATTTTCTCTTATTTATGAACAGAATTAAATTGATCGTTCAGAACTACTGCAAAGCTGTAAATATTTCGATTATCGAGTACAGCAATCGATATTTCGTAGCGATCAATTTTTTATTACAGTTTTATGATTGCGAGTAATAAATAAACCATAAAACCTTCGTCCGTGCTGTGTTCGCCTGGGTTGGGGTCAGATTGACCCTGCGGGCGTGATGGAATGCGGCGCGGCACGGGTCAAAGGGGGCTGGCCCTTGCGCTTATTGAATAGCCATTTACGGCACCATGATCGTCAAGATCTCACCTATCTATGCAAACCTGGAGGTAATAACAATAATACTGAAAATCTGAATATTAATAAATTTTTTATTGCACAGTATTAACGAGAAAAAAATATTTAAACGATGAAGCTTTTTAAAAAAGTATCGCATGAAATAATTTTGGTTGAAGATGAAGTAGACGATGAAGATGAGTATGCTGGAGTAGTTGTTAGGTTAACGATAAGGATAATGACGAATTATGAAGAAAAGGAATAGGAAGTAGAAGAGGACAAATAAATGAGAACGTAACATAAATACTCTTTTTGAGTAAAAGCCTTTATAATTAAGATAAAACCTTTCCTCTTAAAAGTTTTTTGATATGAGGAGTAAGATTTTAAAACGATTCCTAAATTATGAGAAAGTTTTATAGGAGGAGGTATCCTCATCATCTCTAGAAATAATGAAAGCTACAGAAAATAACGACGGCCACAGAGAGCTACCACCACCTGAACGGCGATAGAAGCCTTGACTCTGTTACAGACCACAGATGAGCTCTTAAACTTGGTCAAATGCTAGGAACAGTCAATACCATCAACGAATTCATATTTTATAATAGCTATCATCTTGACGTTGAAAATCTGCCACGACATCATCACAGTGTTCTTTCTAGCTGGTGGAATGCGAGTCGGAGTGTTCTTCATCATCCGCGGATCAATTGTTCCTCAACACCATGCGAGGTCAAGGCCATTGTAGATAGAAATACAGATGTGAATTAGAGAGAGCCGCCATTTTATTTCCGGTACCGGTGCCATTGACTCTGAATATTTATAGGTTGGTCTTCGAGTGATACTTGAGACCTTCGGAAGTGATTCTTAAACAGTTTTATTATGAGAAGATTGTTTCGTTAACCAGTTCTTCTAAAGTATGCTCTTTGAGTACTCAGATTATTCACGAGTCGTTTTGAAGCTATATGTGGTACTTTTTAAGCAGTATGCTGTTTTTTCCCACTGCTGGGATTCAGAGATTTTCAAAGGTATTTATCAAATACTCTAAGTGCGGATTGGCGAAAGTCACGAAAACTATTTGATCTCACTATATCCGTTTATGATAGATTATAATGGATATGGATGGAATGGAATATTCTAGGCCATGTACCGGGCTAACAAATGTTGTTTTTTTTTTAAAAAAAAAACAATACTATTAACGTTTTTTTATTTTTTGTTTTAACTGTACGGGAACCACAAGCCCCGATACATCCCAAACTGTAAAACTCGAATAGCTGTCAGGAACCCCTTATTGCTTTTATGGAGGTACCTTTACTAAAGACAGGGGTAAAGAGGATTGATAATAATTTAAAGTTCATGTATATGTTTGTTGATCGCTTCGTAAATTTCTAGTCTAAGTAATAGTAAGATTAGTTCTAATCAAGATCTATTCCTTCTAGGGGTGTAAGGGGTTCCGCGCAGCAACCCACGGAACTTAAGCCAACCCTTATCTACTAGTGGTGTACCCTGCTAATCAACAAACGAGGCTCTGGCTCCCACCAACCCTTATTAGGCCAGCGAGGTGGGTAATGGCTCTCATCCCCTCGGATAAACCCCTATAACAACGGCCCCTGGCCGAACGACGTAGGGATCGTCGTGGGAGGTCTATGTCTAAATGGTAAAGGGACCTACCATCAGTAAAGTGAGATCAATGAGATCTTTCTAAAGTTATATTAATATAATTCATCCCAACTGTTTAGGTAGACCTCAGGTCCATAGCTAATTGCAACACGATCACGAGATCTAGACTAGATGCAGCCATTGCATCCTCCAAACTCGTTGATAACCGCTCATGATTCTAAACGAAATATTATTCACATGATAGTCGACTTTTTGTTATGACCTTTTCGCAAAAGAAAGCAAGGGTCCTCTGCATTAGAATGACCCCTGACCTATCGCAACTTGACCCAAAACTTCAATACGTACAGAAGCTTTCGCATTGCTCTTGCACCATACTGTTTGCGTTGGTACGTTTACACAACTACCGTGTTTAGTACAAGTCATAAGCGAGTAGAAGTATATAGTCATTATGTTTTATGAAAATTATTAGTAAGATGCGTTACTGGGAGAGCCTTACGTCCAGCAGTGGGCTAATGATGATGAATATTAACTTCGTATTTGTGATGAAAATAGAATGATCGATATGTGAAGATCATTGGGAGAGGCCTATATCCAGCAGTGGACGTCTGTCGGCTGATGATGGTGACGACGTTCGAACTTTTCATATAGATCTTCATGCCACAATGTAAAAATCCTAAGTGCCATTGCTTTGTCGTGAGAAATAGTAGTTATCTTTAAGTGGACGTCCTACTCGACGATTTTTAGTTTGTAAACAAATCTTGTTCACATGGGTAGAGGTCCAGGCGCTCATTAAGGGAAATATTACCATTTATGCCACCAAGCAGCAGTATATAAACTTTACCGTGTTGCGTTTTGAAGGGCGCAGTAGGTAATGAGATTTAACATCATATGCTTTAAGAGCCGCCTCTTAAAGCATACTGTGTAAGGGTTTCCGCACAATATCTCCCTACTAATCAATAAATAAGGCTTTACCTCCTCCTAACTGATAGATAGATGTAGAAATCTTTGGTGGAGACCCATGTCCAGCAGTGAACGTCTATAGGCTGGTTCAGCGTAGCTTCACGCAGAAGATTGCGCGAACCCAACGGACCGCGTCGTTGCACTCGGCCCTAGTGCTTGCTGGGCTGCTTCCTCTGGCCCTTGAGGTCAAGTCAAAAAAATCAAAGTCTATAGGCTGATGATGATGGCTTAAGATGACGAGCACAATGTGGTGTATATCATCCTAATTTATACTATTATAAAACAATAAAATATCTTTATGTACAGATAAATATATTACTCATACAAATTGTATTTGTCTATGAAGTTGTCACCATCTGTGGTGATGTTGGCACCGCTGCGCTTAATACTTGCACCAAACACCAACATACACTGTACAGGTGTATCACGGTAACAATATTTGCTTTGTTATCCCAATTCCCAACGATGATATATTATTTTTAGCAACCTGCCAAAAGCTCAAAAGCTTACGTTCGACTCGCACTTGACTCCGATACATAATTTACTCGGCGTTTGTTTAATTTTCGTTACGTCATCGGCCATATTTACATTTGGTACAATGTTGCCAACATTACAACATCCGTTCAGCGTCATTCATGCTTACGGATATTAAATTGACTGTGTCATATAAATATTTGTGTAACCTTTGAATTTTATATATGATGTTATTTACTGATAAATAAAAATAAATAGTTTATCATCTTAGGTTCAGTCTCGGATCCTCACCCTTTTTTGGCCACGTATGCCGCCGAGGGTAGACAGCTATTTAGCGACTTACGATCAAATGAAAGGTTCAGAGTACCGGACCATGAGGAAGAACGCCTATGAGATGGACTGACTAGATAAAGGCAGCAATAAATGGCTCATCATCGTTGCCACTATATGAATGCACTGCGCAGGCAGCCATCAGAGAGAAATAACGACGTAGTGTTCAGCTTGCGACCAACACCTAAAGTAATGACCACGACCACTCTGTGAAGAGTGATACAGACTAAGAAGAAGAAGAATAAATAAATAGATTACTATTATATATGCGTGTGTGTACGAATATAATGATGAATATATGAATCCCTACAAACAACGGTCCCTGATGTCCGGTTAAGCTGTTGGATGCGAGCACCGCTGGAACGATGTGAGGATCTTCGAGGGGGAAGCCTATATCCAACAGTGGACGTCTATCAGCTGATGATGAACTTTAAGAGCGAAAACGTTATTAACCAGTTATTTGAAACACTTAACGTGAGTAACGATCGAATGAGTTGTTAGTAAGTAGTGTATTATATATTTTTAAATGAACAATTTCATAGAGAATACGCATATTATAATATCATGGTCATCATCATCATCATCCACCGAACTGAAGTCTTAAGAAGACGTGATGATCTCTAAGTGGTTATTTACAACTATCATCCAGCGGCTACTCGCGACTGTACATTGTATATTTAACAATTAGAAAGAGACGGATGATGATTAGAGAGAGTAAGATGATGGAAGATATGTGTGTAATCATCACAAACAGCCAGTCGCGAGCATTCCGTCTACATTTATATATAACTCGCCCTAAATCCACTTCGGAGAAATCATGAGTCAAAGCATCACCATTTTTGATCTTCCGTTCGAAAACATATCACATGTTATTCTTATTTGTCGTAGGTATTGCCAGAAACCGTCTAAGTACCATCGCAGCCGACAAACAATACTGTATTCTGGTTTGAAAGGCGTTGCTGCTAAGGTAATTACTAGGGTAATATGACTACATCTTATGTCTCGAGACGACAAGTGCAATTTGTTGTATATATCATCCTAACTAGCGCCACGTTGTTAAGCGCAAGCGTACCACTTACCATCAGTTGACCGTTCCGGTCGTCTAGTCGCTTAACTAATAAAATAAAAAAAAAATGTATATTTCATTCTTTGCTATTCTAGTAACAAAAATTAGGTTGAGATCTCTTAGTAAGCAAGAGTATGCTTGTATCAGAAAATCTTGCTCTTTCACAGAAATTAAATAAAATGAAAGCAAAGTATCTAAAACAATAAAACACAAAAAAAAGAACAGTAGGTAAAAAAAAACAAAACATACATTGATAAGTGTTTGAGCAATTTTAAAACAACATTCCTTATAAATACCTGAAGATATAAAGTAGAATGTATTGTACTTATTAAGTATAATAAATGTTGCGAGACTTGTGGGTCAGTTCAGTTCAGCTGATCTGTAGCAGTGCTTCAGTGTTGTCATACTCCAGTCTTTTTACCCATTCTGAAAGCGTTCTTTAGGGTGCGTTGTAGTTCACGGGGTAAATATTAATTATTTTATTTATTTCATTATATAAGTTAACTAATTGTGTCCCGTACTGTTGACTTGTAAAATTAGTATCTGTTGCGTAAAATGGAACATTTTCTTTGCGTCGTCTTTTTAGGATGCTTGAATCGTATCCTAGATTTTTATGAGTTCTTAAGGTTGCACGTAATATTTATAATTGTCTTACTTTACTAAAGAAATTCAGTAGGGTTCTTGGGTATCTATATGGTTTAAGATGTATTACTTTTAGTAGAAAACGTTGGGCCATTTCTACTTCGATAAATTTAGTTTTGCAAGCTCCTCCTCTCCAAGAAGAAATCCAATACGTCATAACTGGCTGTGCTAGCGCAATATATATTTTACAACGAGATCGGTGTGTGCGACATTTCGAAGGGTTTTAACATAGTCAACATGAGTGTACCATGATAGACCTTGCTCGGTCTGAACGCCTAAGTATTCGGTAGATGACAACTGTTCAATAGAAGTGGAAGTACATGTCCCCGATTTCACATTTCCGCATTTGTGTATTTTAATTTTTAGGAATTGGGTAGGCATATATTATAAATAAAGAAACGGATGTAGTTTGTTTTATTATTATTGATAGTTAAAAGATTATTGTCAAGCCTGACGCCTCAACTAGTCCATTTTCAGCATTATTGTGAACAGCCTCCCAAGAATTGCACGTAAATAATACTGGGGTTACATCCGCATATAAAAAAACTTGTCCATTTGTAATATTCATATTGTAAAGTTCATTAATGTAAACTAAAAATAAAGTAGGGCCTAAAACGCTTCCTTGGGGTACCCCTTAAATTAGCATTATTGCTTCACTGACATTATTTACCGATTTTAACTTGCTGTTCCCGGTTATTTAAATAATCTTTAAACTATTCCAGTGGGAAATCTCTTATACCGATATTATCCCGTTTACTTATAAGACCAGGGCCGGAAACGGTATCAAATGCTTTTTTAATGTCTAGGAAGACTTAGGCATTTCTTTTTACTGTCCAAATTCTTAACTATAAATAACGCTTAAGTCGATGACAGCATCCTCTGTCGATTTCCCTCGTCTAAATCCATATTGATTTTTAGATAAAATTTTATATTTTTCTAGGTACGAAGTTAATCTCTTATATATTATTTTTTCTACTATCTTTAAGATGCTGTCAACACCGATATCGATCTGTAGTTGTTAACATCGTTACTCTCCCCGCCATTATATACTGTTGTAATTACAGCTTGTTTTAAACGTTGCTTAAAGCACAGGTTGATAGAGTGACTTAATATAGCGATAACTTGATTATTAGTTAACTTGAGGAGTTTAATCGAAATGTCACCACCGGGAGCACTATATGACTTAGAGCTCATTAAAGTGCTATGTACTTCGTCAGAAGTGTGTAATAGCACATAAGATGTCATCTGAGGGGGTAAAGAATGGTAGAATTGGTTTTTGTTACTTTTGGTTAAGTAGCTTACTTGAATAAAAAGAATCTATTCTTGTTAGTACTTCAATGGAAATATTTATTACTTAATCATCACTATTACTGTTGGCTGGTCACCGTTGCCGGAGACCGTCTAAGTAGGCACCATCACAACTCATATTTCCGCCTTCAAACACTACTGTGCAAATGTTACTGTCTTGTGAAATTACTGCGGTAATTGGACTTAACATGTTCTTTCAATAGCGACAAGCACATTGTGGTGCAGTGTATATCATTCTAACTATCGCCACGTTATAGGCGGCCAGCTGACCGTCTCTCTCGTTCGTCGGTTCGTAGTATAATAAAAAAGCGCCAACATGTAAATTCCGGTGATACGTTATCATTGCATCGTCCTCTTCAATTAAGCAGTAGATCATTCGTCATTGCATTTAAGCACCCATGACTTCCCATCGCTTTAATCAGACCAAAAATACCATGACTCATATCGCCCGCCATCTCAGTTAAAATAAACATAACTGCAGTGACGTCACTTAAACTTGTGTCGCAAGTTTCATCATCAGCCGATAGACGTCGACTGCTGGAAGTAAGCCTCCCTCAAAGATCTCCACATCGATCGGTCTACAATCAGCACGGCTTCCGTTACCGCCAGGCACTAAGGGCTGTCGTTAATAGAGATTTCACATTGGAGGACTTGGACCATTTTTCACCATACTAGCCCAATACAGGTTGGTGGGAGCCTGATCCTCGTTCATTGATTAGCAGGCTGCACCACGAGCAGGTAACGTTTGCTTGGCTCCCCTGGGTTGTTACTCCATAATCCTTACACCTTCTTGCATAAGCATGCAAGCCAAAAAACTTCGTTCTATTTTATTTTAAAATTAAATACCTAGTATTAATACCTGTTCTATTAAATACGTCTCGTCTATACTATGAAGTAACTGGCTACTAGCATGAGAAAATTAAAACAATGTTTTTTTCTGTTTTAGGTCAGCTTGCCTCGAGGATCGCTTCCCAATATTAAACTCCATAACATGTGGCACCAGAATCGAACCAGAGTTGTTATAGCAGAAAGAGGAAAAAAGAGAGAAGGGGCAGTTAAGGCAGTCTCCCCCCAGTCACCCTCAAATAGCAATTTCAACATCACGCAATGTAGACCCTTCCTGTTTTATCAAGGATCTCGCCAATAATAACCGACAGCGAATATCGCGCGATAATCGCTATTAACTTGCTTGTAAATAACTGTGTTCCGGTTCGAAAGGTGCTGTAGCTAGTGAAGTTATTGCAGTAACGAGATTTAACATCTGATGTATATCATCCCAGCTGATAGTAGGTCTCTGCTGCTGTAGACCGTCTGGGTAGGTAGTGCTGCAGCTCCTATTGCATCTAACAAACAGCAGTGTGCTAACATTACTGTGTTCCGGTTTGATGGGCGCTGTAGGTAGTGAAGTTACAGGGATAACGAGATTTATGGCATGTCACCAAACGTCGAACATAGTATGATGCATTGTGTGTCATCCTAACTGCTGATAGGCCTCTGTTGTCCAAAGTCGTCTAGTTACGACCGCAGCTTCTATTCCTACCGCTGAATAGTAGTGTGCGAACTTTACTTTGTTCCGGTTTGAAGGGCGCCACATACAGTGTAATTACTGGGGCAACTTAACATCTTACGGCTTATGGTGATCAACAATGTGATGTCATTCTTACTAACTCTCATCTCATCACTCCGTCGAAAGATCTTGGTATAGATCAATAAAGGTCTCTTGGTATAGATCAATAAAGATCTTCTTACTGTAGATCATTGGTAAATAATACGAATGAGAGATTTTTATTTAATCGTATGTACTGACAATGATATCTCGTATCGCCTCATACAATGAACATATGTCATAACAAACTACCCTTAAATTAATCATTTTTTTTTTGCTAAAACGAAAATACCGTTAAGGGTAAGTCAGGAGTTACATCAAAATTTGAACCCATTACAATTTACTAAGGGTGACCACTCCCTCGGCGGTCACCCTACCTTTTTCGAGGGTGATTAATGCATCTAACACACACTGTTCAGGAATTTTATATTTTAATAAAAAAAATTGTAAATAAAAAGGAATAGATACTATATTCATCCTGTTAGATTTAATTCTGAACCTACGACATCTAAAGACCATACGCAGTACACAAAAATTACAGGTGGTAACTCTCTGTTGTCAGAGACCGTCTAAATGCGTACCGCCGCAGCGTCACTGTTCAGAGTACTGTGTTCCGGTTTGAAGGGCGTTGTAGCTAGTGTAATTACTGAGGTAACGAAACTTAACACCGTCTCTTAGGCGATGAGCACAATGTGGTGCAGCATATAACATCCTAAATGGAACCAAGTTATGGCGAGCGTATCACTTACCATCATTGTCGCTTATGTATAGTAAAAAAAGTTTGAGGAGTTCATATAAATTATGAACATTGGATATATGGCTTTGATTTTCTTTTATGAGACAAGGATCCGATTCCCAGTAGTGGGAATATTAAGAAGGATGTTTTGGATTGTTTAATATAAACAGATCTAGGTATACTAGGTATTAAAATAGACGAGCACTGTGGTCTCGGACTAGTAAGAATAGGACTAAGATAAACTCTGCTTGTCGTATAGGGCGACTAAAAGGATTTAGAAGTTTCGCGGTCCTTGAGGGTGGGGGCCCTTATCGCTGAACAAGGAACCTGCGTGGGGCAACGCATGGCTCAGCGAGGGTGCCTAAGAAGATTAGGCTCCTCCTCAAAGAAAGATATATATATAAGAGATCCCGAAGCCTCTTCAAATGTACTGACGCAGAGGGCCGAGGGTGTTTTAGTGAGTAAAAATTCCACTTAACCCCTGATTCCTCTCTAGAGCAAGGTATCTTTTGAAGATCCCCGTCTAAAAAAAAAAATTAAAAAGGTATTAAGATAGATACTTTTTTTAGAAAAGAATTTTTTTTTTTCGATTGAGACCGTATGTGATGTAGTATGTATCCCCGCTGCAGTAATGATATACTATTACATATATGTTTGACCTGTTATTGGCTGGGGGAGGGTATCTTCCATTACCAGTCCATCATTCAGGTGGGCGGTTTGTGTGTTGTGTAAATACACTAGCGCATCGCACGAACGTAGCGGTGAGATGAGATAATCAACCTAATTGCGAATGTGGAGCGCCGGCTGCAGCCTTGACTCTAATTCTGTTTACAGCCAACGCCCAGCGCTGAACGTTTTATCTGATCGTCTATACATAGATAGATACATAGACATATAGATAGATAGATAAATAGATACATAGATATATAGATAGATAGATAGGTCATTGCAAACAAAACATTAACCACAAACGCACAAATTAATATATATATAAGCTACTAATATGTATATATGCTAGGAGCAGGACGATCACCAGATTTTTAGTGATGCACCCGCTTATAACAAGGTGGCGCTAGTTAGGATATACACAGCACCACATTACCGTCGTCGCCAGACATGTTGAGTCTCGATACCCCAGTAATCACACTAGCTATAACGCGCTTCAAACCGGAACACAGTAATGTGTATTGGTTTAAAGGGTGCTATCTATTTATTGGTTTAAAGGGTGACATCAGGTATACATCCAGCTCGTCTCTTCGCTTAATTGAAATAAAAAAAAAAATAGTAACATTAAAATCACTAATATAACTTGTGTAGTACTTATAAAGTTAGAATGGAGAATAAATTACTGCTCATTAGTTAGTAAATACAGCGGCAAATTAAACACGGTAATGTTTACACACTGGGGTGTGGGGGTTTGGGGTGTAAAGGGTCCTGCACAACAACTCACGGGACCCAAGCTAACCCCACCTGCTCGTGGTGCACCCTGCTAATCAACAAACAAAACTGGCTCCCACCAACCCGCATTGAGACAGCGTGGTGGGAAATGGCTCAAATCCCTCCATATGAATCCCTACTCGTTGTGGGGATCTTTGGGGGAGGCTTATGACCACCAGTGGACGTCTACCTGCTGATGATGAACATCAGCAGGTAGACGTCCACAGCATGTTTACACACTGCCGTTGCCACAGCGCCTAGCATTCGGACAAACAGTAGTGTGTAAACATTACTGTGTTCGGGTTTAAAAGGCGCTATAGTAATTACTGGAGAGATTCTACATCTTATGTCTCATGTGACGAGCGGGACGTGGTGCAGTGTGAAACATCCTAATTAATGCCGCATTGTAATGGGTAAGTGTATCACTCACTTTCAGGTAAATGTCGCACCGGTCTCGTCGCTTCTTTAAATAAAAAAAAATGAGTCCATAACAGGATTAGGATATATACAAAGCACCACTTAATATAAAGACATAACATACTTTTATTAACAACAGAGTTTGCATGTCAGGAATAAACAACTTATATCTTAATTACAATCAAATGCCAAGGCGCCATTTTGTAAATTAGCTCCTTCAAAATGGCGGTTTCGCGCGGATTACAAGAAAGCGCGCCAAATAAAATATCGGCGGCATAAATCCTCCTCTACCCATAAACATCTATCCGGCACGACATAATTTTATTGGGCCCCACCTTCCGCCCCAATTACGATTGCCCATTAAATCATTTATCTAGGTTAGATTTTTTTTTTAATTCCTTGGGTTTTTAGGTTACGTTTTATTAAATGAAAAATACTATCGATCAAATATTGTTATTTATTACAACCTCACCCGCTTTGGGCCATATATAAAATTAGACATGAAATTTGTATGAAATATTCCTTGAGGGCATTATCGAACTTCATATGGTTTGACGTGAACAGCTGATGGATGAGGCCAGGGTAACCAACTGTGTTATGGCGTGCAATTCTGAGGATTATCGAGCTTGGATAGGACAAAAAATTCGTTTATTTTTTTTTCACTTAAGCGACGAGATGCTTCTCGCAATGCACTAATAATTAATTCCTGTAAGTCAAAATTTATGATTCTTGGAACAGTTAAGCAAATAACAAAAATATTATCATCTCAGCCTCAACTTTTTGTGTCAGATAAAGCAATAGAGTTGTTGAAGCACTTAATCATGGCCTTATTGTAGACCCTGGACTGCGATTTGAACCACACATAAAAGAAACGGTACACAACTGTTTGTAACGTTTAAAAATTTTGTATAAATATCGATATCTTCTGAATACACCGTTACGTATCAGGTTAACAGATTCTTTGGTTTTATCACAATTTTATTATTGCAACGGAGTCTCGTCTACTAATCAAAACAGCATTTAATTCAACGCGTACAAAACGCTTGCGTTAGGTTTTGCTCCAGCATCCCTCCGCGGCAACATGTCACTCCATCCCTCAACAGAGAACATCTTTTAAAGATGTCTTATAGACATCATGTTCACTATTGTACCCTCCTGTTTGGCATTATTAAATACTGTCAGCCAAAATATTTATATGATAAGCTAATATGGTCCAGCAGAGCTCGCCAAAATAGTTATGTGTTGGCAGTGCCCAAACATAAAACCACTGTGTTCCAAGTGAGCTTTAAGTATGTGCCTGATAAAATATGGAACACCCTGCCGCCACCCCTACGCGATATACCTACCGTTAAAACATTTAAATCTAAAGTTAGATAATATGCACTCAACCAAAGACTGATGTAAATGTGAAGTCTTCATTGCGTTGTTTGTGTATTTTTTTTTGTGTAGTTATAGCTCCCCGCTCATCATATATATATATATATATATATATATTATAACATTTATTGTATTGTTATTAAGTATTTTTGCTTTTTTTTTGTTGTTACTGCCACCAACTGAAAATCAGCGCTGCAGGTTTTAATTGCAGCATGTAGCCGAGTTGGATGCCATTTCGGTGTGTGTAAATTTAATGTATGTTACATTGTGCCGAATAAAAGCTTTTCTTTCTTTCTTTCTATCCAACCAGGTGATCATCACATTCAAAGTATTTTTTTTGTTATGTATATTTCTATCATTGTTGTGTACAGTAATACCCTATACAACACTGTACTCTTATAACGCATGTTTATATTACACGATTTCAATACCCCGTATAACACGGGCATTCCCCCATATAACGCGGGGATTTCCCGCAATTCTCTCTCTATATATCTATTTCTCTCCATACATAGATCTATCTCTATATATTTATCTCTCTCTAACACGAATGATCTCATTCGAATAAAACAATCTGGCTATACAGAAAGTTTGTTTGACTACCCTACATTACTGACCGATGACGTCATCCCATTAGCAAGTGGTAAAAAACCAACAGAGCTAATTGAGATGGAAGCAGTAAAAGCCATTCCCGCCGGGAGCCCAACCCCACCACGTGACACCCTATGACGCCATGTTAGGTCTAGATTTATGAGTCCGATAATTTTTCCTAGAATCGCATGAGAAATCTAGGTCGCGTATACATTCTCTCATTTCTAGACTGTTCGAAAATAATGAAAAGCGCATTCTTCTACTGAGATAAACGTATTCTTTAAAATGTTTCCAGTGTTCGGATGCAGTGTATAGTTGTCGATAGTTTAACCCGGTTTTTTTTATGATCTATCGATATTTTTCTGGTATATAGATATGAACTAGGAACTCGCCAAACTTGGCTAACGTGCTAGATAAACGGCTACGAGTCAATCCTTGTGAATGAAATCCTCCGCGTCCCAGCAGTGGGAATATTAAGTGGGCTGTTTATGTTGTGAACTGATAGGTCTCTGTTAATAGGGACCGCCTAGGACACCAACGCTATTCTTATATCCTCTGAAAACAGTACATTGACTTTCTTCCGGTTTTATATATATATTAATATTTATGTACTCAGAGTACTGGAGAACGGATGGTGGGGAGAAGGAAAAAGTCGAGGTGGGGGAATATCAGGGAATAGACTGGCATATCTTGAGGCATCCGAATTGTTCCGCCGCACCAGAGACTGAAAGGATTGCACCACGGTGATCGCCAACCTTCACTAGATGGAGAGGTACTTTTCTTCTCTTTGTATATCTTGCCTCGGGTGCCGACAAACAGTACTATGCAAACATTACCGTGTTGCGGTTTGAAGGGCGCTGTAGCTAGTATAATTACTCAGGTAACGAGACCCAACATTTTATGTGTAAGGACGAGCGCAATGTAGTGCAGTGTATAACATCCTCACGCCACATTGTTATGGGCAGGCGTATCACTTAATATAAGGTGAACGTCCCGATCGTTGCGACGCTTATGCGTATAAAAAATAATAATATTTAATATGTTTAAATATTAAATTAAATTTTTTGTTGTTCTTTTAAAAATACTAGGTTTTTTTACTGTTTTATTCTCTTTTGAATTGAAAGTTGCTTCTTTCACCAATATAAAAAGCTGTTCCAATACTATGTTAGAAGATTAAGTTGCGATTTTTATTTTGTTTAGTACTTTTATTACGTTAAATTAAATTATGCACATCCCTATTTATTATGATTGACGTGTATACAAAAATGTTAATGCCTAGTGATGTACTACGGACGTCGATACTTGTTTAACAACTTTATTATTCAGATGAAATTTATGTTTGACCCAAGGTCACGTGACGCCGTGGGTTCTGTACAGCGCACGGTTTTAGTGATGTATTTAAAAATTCCATTCGACAAAACGTTTTATCTATAACTAGTGTTGTATTAAACTTTATCTATAAAACTGTAAAGAAGTTTTCTTTTGATCTTACCGTCGCAGAATGTCTAGGTGACACCGCAGCGCCTACGGCAGCTGACAAACAGTACCGTGTTCCTGACTGAAAGGCGCTGTTGCTTGTGTAATTACTGTGGAAAATATAACGTCCTACATCTCAAGGGTGTGAGTTAAATGTAGTGCTGTGTATATCATCCTAACTGGCGCCGCGTTGCTATGGTTACTGGTATCACTTACCTTTCTCGCATACCGACGTAATTACATCAACTACAAAGCCGTAGTATATTGTATGGTCTATCGACTGCTTACAAACGCAATCACACGCACGCGCATGCGCACAAACACAAACACATTCATTCATTAGGTGCCCTCTTCAAACTGAAGTTTCGCAATCAGATTGAGAAAACCAATTCGATCCGCAGCTAGTATTTTTAACTAATGGTATTTAAACCCGGTCCACTCCTTTCTGTCGTCAAAGCATTTCTTAACACACAACACACACACATACACACACACACACACACAACTAAGTATTAAATCTGCAAATATAATGTGGTGCTTGCTGATTCATATGTCAACTTAGTTATGTATAATTGTTTGCTTCATCATCAGATTAACCATGAGTAATATCAGTGGACGTATACCTGATGCTGATGATGAGTAACCATTTAATTTTATATTCTTTTTTTTTTATAATGAATTACTTTACAACAGCGGTTATTGCTTTAAGATATGAGGCCCCCCCACCAGGTCCGACAATCTGATGAAGGTTGCGGGAAGCAGCTGGATGAGGGCAGCGCAGGATCGATCGATTTTTAGATCTTTGGGGTAAGCCTATGTCCGGCTGATAACAATGAAAGATATAACTTGTTAACTATTATTACTCCTAGTATTTATACTAGGTACAGCGCCATTCAAATAACGCTGTTTGATAAAGCGCTGCTGTGGTATTGTTTTGTGACAGGGATGAGACAATTGAGACGTTTATCTGATGGTAAGGATGCTGTACCACATTGTTCTCGTCGCCTTGACACAAGCGTTGTTGATGTTCCAGTTACAAGCCCAGCGATGTAAGACCGACTCTATCTTAAGATATATACTGGACTATATGGTGTCTGATGATTAGAGACAGTAATTGTCTGATTAGCTACAGCGCCCTTCGAACCGGAACACAGAACTCTTTGGCGGCGGAAATAAGCGCTGCGGTCGTACCTAGCTGGTCTCTGACTAAAGACCTACCACCAGTACAAAAGTTAAACACTTGGCTAGAAGATCTAACAATAGAAATCTGCTCTATAAGAATATTTACTGCTGGTAGGTCTCTGTTGCTACAGACCGTCTAGGTAGGTACCAGCGCAGCGCCTATTGCAGCCGACAGATAGTACTGTGCAAACATTACTGTGATCCGGTTTGAAGGGCGCTGAAGCTATTACTGCTGGTAGGTCTCTGTTGCTACAGACCGTCTAGGTAGGTACCAGCGCAGCGCCTATTGCAGCCGACAGATAGTACTGTGCAAACATTACTGTGATCCGGTTTGAAGGGCGCTGAAGCTATTACTGCTGGTAGGTCTCTGTTGCTACAGACCGTCTAGGTAGGTACCAGCGCAGCGCCTATTGCAGCCGACAGATAGTACTGTGCAAACATTACTGTGATCCGGTTTGAAGGGCGCTGAAGCTATTACTGCTGGTAGGTCTCTGTTGCTACAGACCGTCTAGGTAGGTACCAGCGCAGCGCCTATTGCAGCCGACAGACAATACTGTGCAAACATTACTGTGATCCGGTTTGAACGGCGCTGAAGCTATTACTGCTGGTAGGTCTCTGTTGCTGCAGACCGTCTAGGTAGGTACCAGCGCAGCGCCTATTGCAGCCGACAGATAGTACTGTGCAAACATTACTGTGATCCGGTTTGAAGGGCGCTGAAGCTATTACTGCTGGTAGGTCTCTGTTGCTACAGACCGTCTAGGTAGGTACCAGCGCAGCGCCTATTGCAGCCGACAGACAATACTGTGCAAACATTACTGTGATCCGGTTTGAACGGCGCTGAAGCTATTACTGCTGGTAGGTCTCTGTTGCTACAGACCGTCTAGGTAGGTACCAGCGCAGCGCCTATTGCAGCCGACAGACAATACTGTGCAAACATTACTGTGATCCGGTTTGAAGGGCGCTGAAGCTATTACTGCTGGTAGGTCTCTGTTGCTACAGACCGTCTAGGTAGGTACCAGCGCAGCGCCTATTGCAGCCGACAGACAATACTGTGCAAACATTACTGTGATCCGGTTTGAAGGGCGCTGAAGCTATTACTGCTGGTAGGTCTCTGTTGCTACAGACCGTCTAGGTAGGTACCAGCGCAGCGCCTATTGCAGCCGACAGACAATACTGTGCAAACATTACTGTGATCCGGTTTGAACGGCGCTGAAGCTATTACTGCTGGTAGGTCTCTGTTGCTACAGACCGTCTAGGTAGGTACCAGCGCAGCGCCTATTGCAGCCGACAGACAATACTGTGCAAACATTACTGTGATCCGGTTTGAACGGCGCTGAAGCTATTACTGCTGGTAGGTCTCTGTTGCTGCAGACCGTCTAGGTAGGTACCAGCGCAGCGCCTATTGCAGCCGACAGACAGTACTGTGCGAACATTACTGTGATCCGGTTTGAACGGCGCTGAAGCTATTACTGCTGGTAGGTCTCTGTTGCTGCAGACCGTCTAGGTAGGTACCAGCGCAGCGCCTATTGCAGCCGACAGACAATACTGTGCAAACATTACTGTGATCCGGTTTGAACGGCGCTGAAGCTATTACTGCTGGTAGGTCTCTGTTGCTACAGACCGTCTAGGTAGGTACCAGCGCAGCGCCTATTGCAGCCGACAGACAATACTGTGCAAACATTACTGTGATCCGGTTTGAACGGCGCTGAAGCTATTACTGCTGGTAGGTCTCTGTTGCTACAGACCGTCTAGGTAGGTACCAGCGCAGCGCCTATTGCAGCCGACAGACAATACTGTGCAAACATTACTGTGATCCGGTTTGAACGGCGCTGAAGCTATTACTGCTGGTAGGTCTCTGTTGCTACAGACCGTCTAGGTAGGTACCAGCGCAGCGCCTATTGCAGCCGACAGACAATACTGTGCGAACATTACTGTGATCCGGTTTGAACGGCGCTGAAGCTATTACTGCTGGTAGGTCTCTGTTGCTACAGACCGTCTAGGTAGGTACCAGCGCAGCGCCTATTGCAGCCGACAGACAATACTGTGCAAACATTACTGTGATCCGGTTTGAACGGCGCTGAAGCTATTACTGCTGGTAGGTCTCTGTTGCTACAGACCGTCTAGGTAGGTACCAGCGCAGCGCCTATTGCAGCCGACAGACAGTACTGTGCAAACATTACTGTGATCCGGTTTGAACGGCGCTGAAGCTATTACTGCTGGTAGGTCTCTGTTGCTACAGACCGTCTAGGTAGGTACCAGCGCAGCGCCTATTGCAGCCAACAAACAGTACTGTGCGAACATTACTGTGATCCGGTTTGAACGGCGCTGAAGCTATTACTGCTGGTAGGTCTCTGTTGCTGCAGACCGTCTAGGTAGGTACCAGCGCAGCGCCTATTGCAGCCGACAGACAGTACTGTGCGAACATTACTGTGATCCGGTTTGAACGGCGCTGAAGCTATTACTGCTGGTAGGTCTCTGTTGCTGCAGACCGTCTAGGTAGGTACCAGCGCAGCGCCTATTGCAGCCGACAGACAGTACTGTGCGAACATTACTGTGATCCGGTTTGAAGGGCGCTGAAGCTATTACTGCTGGTAGGTCTCTGTTGCTACAGACCGTCTAGGTAGGTACCAGCGCAGCGCCTATTGCAGCCGACAGACAATACTGTGCAAACATTACTGTGATCCGGTTTGAACGGCGCTGAAGCTATTACTGCTGGTAGGTCTCTGTTGCTACAGACCGTCTAGGTAGGTACCAGCGCAGCGACTATTGCAGCCGACAGACAATACTGTGCAAACATTACTGTGATCCGGTTTGAACGGCGCTGAAGCTATTACTGCTGGTAGGTCTCTGTTGCTACAGACCGTCTAGGTAGGTACCAGCGCAGCGCCTATTGCAGCCGACAGACAGTACTGTGCTAACATTACTGTGATCCGGTTTGAAGGGCGCTGAAGCTATTACTGCTGGTACGTCTCTGTTGCTGCAGACCGTCTAGGTAGGTACCAGCGCAGCGCCTATTGCAGCCGACAGACAGTACTGTGCAAACATGACTGTGATCCGGTTTGAACGGCGCTGAAGCTATTACTGCTGGTACGTCTCTGTTGCTGCAGACCGTCTAGGTAGGTACCAGCGCAGCGCCTATTGCAGCCGACAGACAGTACTGTGCGAACATTACTGTGATCCGGTTTGAAGGGCGCTGAAGCTATTACTGCTGGTAGGTCTCTGTTGCTGCAGACCGTCTAGGTAGGTACCAGCGCAGCGCCTATTGCAGCCGACAGACAGTACTGTGCGAACATTACTGTGATCCGGTTTGAAGGGCGCTGAAGCTATTACTGCTGGTAGGTCTCTGTTGCTGCAGACCGTCTAGGTAGGTACCAGCGCAGCGCCTATTGCAGCCGACAGACAGTACTGTGCGAACATTACTGTGATCCGGTTTGAAGGGCGCTGAAGCTATTACTGCTGGTAGATCTCTGTTGCTGCAGACCGTCTAGGTAGGTACCAGCGCAGCGCCTATTGCAGCCGACAGACAATACTGTGCAAACATTACTGTGATCCGGTTTGAACGGCGCTGAAGCTATTACTGCTGGTAGGTCTCTGTTGCTACAGACCGTCTAGGTAGGTACCAGCGCAGCGACTATTGCAGCCGACAGACAATACTGTGCAAACATTACTGTGATCCGGTTTGAACGGCGCTGAAGCTATTACTGCTGGTAGGTCTCTGTTGCTACAGACCGTCTAGGTAGGTACCAGCGCAGCGCCTATTGCAGCCGACAGACAGTACTGTGCTAACATTACTGTGATCCGGTTTGAAGGGCGCTGAAGCTATTACTGCTGGTAGGTCTCTGTTGCTGCAGACCGTCTAGGTAGGTACCAGCGCAGCGCCTATTGCAGCCGACAGACAGTACTGTGCAAACATTACTGTGATCCGGTTTGAAGGGCGCTGAAGCTATTACTGCTGGTAGGTCTCTGTTGCTGCAGACCGTCTAGGTAGGTACCAGCGCAGCGCCTATTGCAGCCGACAGACAGTACTGTGCGAACATTACTGTGATCCGGTTTGAACGGCGCTGAAGCTATTACTGCTGGTAGGTCTCTGTTGCTGCAGACCGTCTAGGTAGGTACCAGCGCAGCGCCTATTGCAGCCGACAGACAGTACTGTGCGAACATTACTGTGATCCGGTTTGAAGGGCGCTGAAGCTATTACTGCTGGTAGGTCTCTGTTGCTGCAGACCGTCTAGGTAGGTACCAGCGCAGCGCCTATTGCAGCCGACAGACAATACTGTGCAAACATGACTGTGATCCGGTTTGAACGGCGCTGAAGCTATTACTGCTGGTAGGTCTCTGTTGCTGCAGACCGTCTAGGTAGGTACCAGCGCAGCGCCTATTGCAGCCGACAGACAGTACTGTGCGAACATTACTGTGATCCGGTTTGAAGGGCGCTGAAGCTATTACTGCTGGTAGGTCTCTGTTGCTACAGACCGTCTAGGTAGGTACCAGCGCAGCGCCTATTGCAGCCGACAGACAGTACTGTGCGAACATTACTGTGATCCGGTTTGAACGGCGCTGAAGCTATTACTGCTGGTAGGTCTCTGTTGCTGCAGACCGTCTAGGTAGGTACCAGCGCAGCGCCTATTGCAGCCGACAGACAGTACTGTGCGAACATTACTGTGATCCGGTTTGAAGGGCGCTGAAGCTATTACTGCTGGTAGTGTCTCTGTTGCTACAGACCGTCTAGGTAGGTACCAGTGCAGCGCCTATTGCAGCCGACAGACAGTACTGTGCGAACATTACTGTGATCCGGTTTGAAGGGCGCTGAAGCTATTACTGCTGGTAGGTCTCTGTTGCTACAGACCGTCTAGGTAGGTACCAGCGCAGCGCCTATTGCAGCCAACAGACAATACTGTGCGAACATTACTGTGATCCGGTTTGAACGGTGCTGAAGCTATTACTGCTGGTAGATCTCTGTTGCTACAGACCGTCTAGGTAGGTACCAGCGCAGCGCCTATTGCAGCCAACAAACAGTACTGTGCGAACATTACTGTGATCCGGTTTGAACGGCGCTGAAGCTATTACTGCTGGTAGGTCTCTGTTGCTGCAGACCGTCTAGGTAGGTACCAGCGCAGCGCCTATTGCAGCCGACAGACAGTACTGTGCGAACATTACTGTGATCCGGTTTGAACGGCGCTGAAGCTATTACTGCTGGTAGGTCTCTGTTGCTGCAGACCGTCTAGGTAGGTACCAGCGCAGCGCCTATTGCAGCCGACAGACAGTACTGTGCGAACATTACTGTGATCCGGTTTGAAGGGCGCTGAAGCTATTACTGCTGGTAGGTCTCTGTTGCTGCAGACCGTCTAGGTAGGTACCAGCGCAGCGCCTATTGCAGCCGACAGACAGTACTGTGCGAACATTACTGTGATCCGGTTTGAAGGGCGCTGAAGCTATTACTGCTGGTAGGTCTCTGTTGCTACAGACCGTCTAGGTAGGTACCAGCGCAGCGCCTATTGCAGCCGACAGACAGTACTGTGCGAACATTACTGTGATCCGGTTTGAAGGGCGCTGAAGCTATTACTGCTGGTAGGTCTCTGTTGCTACAGACCGTCTAGGTAGGTACCAGCGCAGCGCCTATTGCAGCCAACAGACAATACTGTGCGAACATTACTGTTATCCGGTTTGAACGGTGCTGAAGCTATTACTGCTGGTAGATCTCTGTTGCTACAGACCGTCTAGGTAGGTACCAGCGCAGCGCCTATTGCAGCCAACAAACAGTACTGTGCGAACATTACTGTGATCCGGTTTGAACGGCGCTGAAGCTATTACTGCTGGTAGGTCTCTGTTGCTGCAGACCGTCTAGGTAGGTACCAGCGCAGCGCCTATTGCAGCCGACAGACAGTACTGTGCGAACATTACTGTGATCCGGTTTGAACGGCGCTGAAGCTATTACTGCTGGTAGGTCTCTGTTGCTGCAGACCGTCTAGGTAGGTACCAGCGCAGCGCCTATTGCAGCCGACAGACAGTACTGTGCGAACATTACTGTGATCCGGTTTGAAGGGCGCTGAAGCTATTACTGCTGGTAGGTCTCTGTTGCTACAGACCGTCTAGGTAGGTACCAGCGCAGCGCCTATTGCAGCCGACAGACAGTACTGTGCGAACATTACTGTGATCCGGTTTGAAGGGCGCTGAAGCTATTACTGCTGGTAGGTCTCTGTTGCTACAGACCGTCTAGGTAGGTACCAGCGCAGCGCCTATTGCAGCCGACAGACAGTACTGTGCAAACATTACTGTGATCCGGTTTGAACGGCGCTGAAGCTATTACTGCTGGTAGGTCTCTGTTGCTGCAAACCGTCTAGGTAGGTACCAGCGCAGCGCCTATTGCAGCCGACAGACAGTACTGTGCGAACATTACTGTGATCCGGTTTGAACGGCGCTGAAGCTATTACTGCTGGTAGGTCTCTGTTGCTGCAGACCGTCTAGGTAGGTACTAGTGCAGCGCCTATTGCAGCCGACAGAGAGTACTGTGCGAACATTACTGTGATCCGGTTTGAAGGGCGCTGAAGCTATTACTGCTGGTAGTGTCTCTGTTGCTACAGACCGTCTAGGTAGGTACCAGTGCAGCGCCTATTGCAGCCGACAGACAGTACTGTGCGAACATTACTGTGATCCGGTTTGAAGGGCGCTGAAGCTATTACTGCTGGTAGTGTCTCTGTTGCTACAGACCGTCTAGGTAGGTACCAGTGCAGCGCCTATTGCAGCCGACAGACAGTACTGTGCGAACATTACTGTGATCCGGTTTGAACGGCGCTGAAGCTATTACTGCTGGTAGGTCCCTGTTGCTACAGACCGTCTAGGTAGGTACCAGCGCAGCGCCTATTGCAGCCGACACACAGTACTGTGCGAACATTACTGTGATCCGGTTTGATCGGCGCTGAAGCTATTACTGCTGGTAAATCATTATCCTGGTGATTTATCCTTGTAAGTTGTGTAAGTGTTTCACAAGTGTTGGTGCTTACGCGGTAAGTGCCCGCAACTTGAGATTTGTTTACTTAACGAAGCGAGCGCGAGCAGAGGTCTAAAGAGCGATTCGTGTGATCCGACGCACACCCATTCTAACAATTTGTGACTCCATCTCGATGCGTGATTCTTTAAAGTAAGTCCAATTGAGAGGCTGAAGCGGATGCGTTTTTTTTTTTAATTTAATTAACCGGCAAGACAGCGACGCGTTCACCTGATAGTAAGTGTCACGCCCGTCCATAACAAAGTTAAGCTAATTAGGATGATATGCATAGCATCATATTGCGCTTATCGCTTGAGACAAGATGTAGAGTCTCGTTACCTAAATAATTAAACTAGCTACAGCGCCCTCCAAACCGGATCACAGTAATGTTCGCACAGTACTGTCTGTCGGCTGCAATAGGCGCTGCGCTGGTACCTACCTAGACGGTCTATAGTAACAGAGACCTACCAGCAGTAATAGCCTCAGCGCCCTTCAAACCGGATCACAGTAATGTTCGCACAGTACTGTCTGTCGGCTGCAATAGGCGCTGCGCTGGTACCTACCTAGACGGTCTATAGTAACAGAGACCTACCAGCAGTAATAGCCTCAGCGACCTTCAAACCGGATCACAGTAATGTTCGCACAGTACTGTCTGTCGGCTGCAATAGGCGCTGCACTGGTACCTACCTAGACGGCCTGTAGTAACAGAGACCTAGCACCAGTTCTGTTTCTCAATAATGCAAGCAGATGGTTACTAGCTGATAATTCCATCAGTAGCGTAATAAGAAGGTTAAGAATGAGAACATACGTATTCATCATCCACCGACAGATGTCCACTGCTGGACATAGAACTCCACCAGAGATCAGTCCTGCGCCGTCCGCATCCAGCAGTTTCCCGCGACCTTTTAGAAGTTCATATGGAAGGATTAGAACCCTTCCTCACCACGCTGTCACATTGATTATCAGGGAGCAGCACGAGCTGGTGAGGTTGACTTGGACATAAGTATTATATAAGTTAACTATATTTCTTGTCCCACCGGAAATGCGATTGCCGACTCATTGTAGCGCGTGTTGCGAGCGAGAGGTCCGCTAAGCCTCCCAATTGACCGCTATCGTCGCGCATGACTCATCAGTGACTCACGGAGGTGCACTCCACTTGGTGCATGAGGCATTAGTGTTACACACAACTGCAACTGCTGCATACAATAACCGTTTAATTTAACCAATGACTTAACTGTGCTTTCACAGTTAAACTTGTTAAACATCTCATGATACACAGCTTCTTCTGATTTCATCCGATGCGTTTTTTTTTTTTTTTTTGTTGGGCAAATCCTCCATTGTATACAAAACCCCACGGTTTCTCACTCGGCGCATTGACGTTGATAAGATCACATCTCGGGGTGGAGCTACTGCTCTCCACCCCCCAATAAAAGGGTAAGGCACGCACCACGTCGAGGCCTTCCGTAGGAGACAGATTACCCTGGAATCCACCACCACGGCTTCAGGCGATACCCTACGATTTTAATCATGTCATGGAAGATTTTTTTTTACGACGCGAGCTTGACGTTCACTTGATCTTAAGTGACGCGCCATAACAATGTTGAGGTAGTTTTAATGATATACACAGCACTATATTGTGCTCGTGAACTTAGGACTTAAGCCTTAAATCTCGTTACTGTATAAATTTCACTAGCTACAACGCCCTTCAAACCGGAACACGGTAATATATGCACAGTATTGTTTGTCGGGTACAACAGGCGCTGCGCTCGTACCTAGACGGCCTGTAGCAACAGCAGGTCTACCAGCAGTGAAGTCTACGTTATACCTTTGGATAGTTGCCATAGATAGCTTCCCTCTATGGTCTGCTTCGGTGACGTCAGAGTACTTTAACGTCAGAGATATCAAAGGGCAGCCCAGCTCATCATTATGATAGGAAACACCTCTTTATCGGTGTTAATCTGTACACGGCCACGATGAATTTTAATAATAGATATTATACCAAGAGTAGATCGTACTATAGATCGCTATGCGATATTGAATAGAATAACTGAAGGCTGGGTTTTTTATGTAACAACTAAACTTCCGGTTGAAGGTGTAGCGATCGTAGTGTAGTAAACAGGTTCTATACGTTATTTATTTATTTATAATAGTTAATAATCGGTCTAGATTTTTAAAGTAGTCCACTGAATTGAAGTAGATCTGTCACGGAAATGGGATGACAGAGTTAACTGACATTGGTACGCAGATTCCTACTGATTTATCGTTTACACAGCATCGCAGATTCGTCACTTTAAGATATTAAGTCTCGTTACATCAATAATTTGACTAGCTAGAGCGCCCTACAAACCGGAACATGATGTTTGCGCAGTAATGATTTTCGGCTTCCGAGCAACCGGTATACAAATAAAGCGCTCATAGTTCAGATTGTGATGAACGACTAATATGACTAAGAGACTCAGGTTCGATTCTTACACAGCTGTTTCCGGTAAAGGATGAAGATTATGAAGAAACTGACATGTTCCAAGAACAGCTTCCAGACACATCCACCGAGCTGTTGCAGATCATCGTGATAGATCACTACTCTTCTTAAAGAATACCTGACTCCCAGCAATGGGAACATAATACAGACTTTTTGTTGTTTATTGTTAATCTCAAATCTTGGTACAAAGGATAGTCCCTAGATATCCTAAATACATACCTAGATGTGACCTAAAATAATATTAAATATGAACGTTTTTACATATTATTTGTCCTTTAATAATCAGTTTAGCCTAGTAATTAATGTAATGTATTCTAGTCTAGACGTTTAGGTATAACACATGTCCTGTCCCTAGACTGTACTGAAATGGAGCTGGTTGCGTGTTATCGAATCTCTTGAGTACTAAGTTGGTATGACCTAACCTAGGCAACATTACATCGCTCAATATATATTAGTATGTGGTGATAGGTCTCTGTCGCCGGAGACCGTCTAGGCCACCACAGCGCCTACTGCAGCCAACGGACACTACTGTGGAAACATCACAGTGTTCCGGTTTAAAGGGCGCTGTAGCTAATGTAATTAATGGGGTAACGAGACTTAACATCTTATATCTCAGGCGAAGAGTGCAATGTGGAGTGCAATAACGTCTTTACTAGCGGATATGTTGTCGACGGGCGTATCACTTACTATCAGGTGAACGTGCCGGTCCTATATAGAGTAGTACACACAAAACATTATTCATCATATTTAGTAAAGGCAGCGTTAAAAAGAGACAGCGTTAAAGGAAACCTGCTGCCGTTTCGCACCGCGTTATAAGGAACATGACAGTATTTATATAAATAGATCACTGATGGTAAGTCTCTGATACCGGAGACAGTCTAGATAGACACCACCGCAGCTCTTATTGCAACCGACAAACATTACCATGTTCCGGTTTGAAGGGCGCTGTAGCTATTGTAACGACTGGGGTAACGAGATTCAACATCTTATGTCTGAGGCGACTAGCGCAATATGGAGTGTATAACATCCTCACTAGCGACATGTTATAGGCAGGCGTATCACTTACCATCAGGTGAAAGTGCCGCTCGTCTCGTCGCTTAATTGAAGTAAAAAAAAATTAAATCGATCATAAATTTCGAAATTTAACTGAAACAGTTTAATTGAAAGCGAATGGTGCAGTGTACCGTTATCAGGTCTTGCGTATTCTGGCTGAACCTGTGTAACAGGTTTGCGATACTCATGTATCGCCGTCTCTTTCTCGCATACACCTCTCGCTCTATTCTTATACTTACTCATCATCATCATCAGTCGATAGACGTCCACTGCTGGACATAGGCGCAGTGTTCCCTGCCCGCTTTGCTGGTCGCGTAATAGAATTACACCGCAAATGGCTTTCTATAGCAACCGTTACCATAGCAACCGCGTATATAATACGAAACGAAACTGTTCGTAAAAGTTAATTAGAAATAAAATGATGAAGGTTCTATGAAATTCAAAAAATAAATATCCTATAATCATCTATAGATCATTCCTCGTCGGAAGCTCATGTTCCCGTGTCGGTACGTTCACTCGTTTTCACGTGATGAACAAACAAAAGAAACTCCTTTTCATTATATATATATGTATATTCAATCTATGGACATTTTATAAGACAAGCGAAGTTATTCAAAGTGTATACTAGTAGTAGGTCTCTAGTATAAAAGAAATTAAGTTACATAAAAAAACCCACAGTAATTTTACTAGCTACAGCGCCCTTCAAACCGGAACGCACTACTGTTTGTTCGGTAGAAATAGGAGCTGCGGTGGTGCTTACTGTCTCCGATAACAGATCCCGTTCACATGATATTCACTTTGACTGTACGTTGTAACAGTAGGCCCACAGTCCCAGTTGTGGGAACATTATTTGGGTTGTTTATGAAAGAATGTATTGATGAAGTAAAAAAAAAAATTCCATTGGTATACTGTATTAAGGCGAGCGGTCACTTTCGAAGCCGCCGACATAAACTGCCGAAAGCAGGTTAAACATTAAAGGAGTTTTTAATCTTGATAATCTTCTGATACGGAACTGCAAATTGCTGGTGAGATATAATTTAAAAAAAATATGTTTCAACAAAATGGCGGCTTTATCCGATGTACAGTACACACGATTTCAAAAAGAATTAAAAGGACCTTGAGAAGCAAGAATAAGTATTGACTGTAAATACATCCCTTTATTACTATTGCAGCTTTCATATTATATAATTAGTTTCGTTTTAATTAGTGGTAGTCTTGCAATCATCATCAGCTGACAGACGTCCACTGCTGGACATAGCCTTCCCTCAAAGATGTTCACATTAGCTTCATCTGATCGTCGGACGATCTAGTTCCGAGGGAAATCTTCGAAAGATACCTTGCACGTGGGGGAAGTCAGGGTTATGAGATTCTTACTCACTAAAAAATCTTTGGTGGTTTGCATCAGTGCATACGGAGAAGCTCAGGGATCTCTTATAGAATGCACCGGTGCCTCTCTACACTTAGTGTTACATGTCTCTGAGGAGGAACCTAACCCTAGACACCCTCGCTGACCCATATGCTGTCCCACAGGTTCGCTTGTTGAGCGATAAGGGCCCCGACTCTCATTGCCCGCAAAACTCCTAGACCCTTTTAGTCGCCTTCTACGACAGGCAGGGCTGACATTAGTCCTATACTTACTAGCCCGAGACTACAGGGCTGAGTGGGTGACCTGCCTACGCTGCATCTTCCAGTACGCGGTCGCCATTCGAGGACCTTGGTGCCCCTTCGGCTGTCAGTTCTTTGTGCGATATGTCCTGCCTATTTCCACTTGAGGCTAACAATCTTTTGGACTATGTCGGTGACAGTTCTGCTGCGCATCTCCTCATTTCCGATTCGATCCCGCAGCACCCTGAGCGTGGCCCTTTCCATTCTACAACAGAACGAATTTATAATATATTTTAGACGAGTGGGAAGTTCACCTGATAGTAAGTGATACGTGTATAACAACGTGGCGTTACTTAGGATTGTATACACTGCATCGTATTGAGCTCGTCGCTTTCGCCATACAGTTCAGTCTCGTTATCACTGTAATTTAACTACCTATAAGGCCCTTCGAACCTGATCACGGTAATGTTTGCACAGTGCTGTTCGTCAGCTGCAGCCCAGCAGTAATGTATAAAGTTTCAATCGTTTCATATGTTTGATACATCGCCGTGATGGTGAAGATGTGGTCCGAGAGTTTTTTGGGTTACATTTATGTATGTGGTGGACAAGATAACACCCACGAGATACTGTTGGCACCTTTGTGTATGCATTGAGATGTTTCTTTTTATATAAATAATCTTTACTATCTATATAAAAAGAACCACCCCTCTAGGTGTAAGGGGTTCCGCACAGCAACTCACGGCTAAGCCAACCTCACCTGCTCGTGGTGCAGCCTGCTAGTCAACAGAAGAGGCTCCGGCTCCCAATCCGCATTGGGCCAGAGAAGTGGGAAATGGTCCAAATCCCCCACACGAATCCTCATCGACGTGGGAATCTTTGGGAGAGGACTGTATCCAGTAGTGGACGTCCATCGGATGATGATGACGATATAGACTGTGTACTTTAACTGCTTCTCGATATATTTAATATTGTGTTGTGTAAATAACCTAACTTTTAGTATTTAAAGTAAAAAGTAGTCTATATCCTTATCATAGATCCTGTCAAATAGACGACATTGTTGAGATCCTCACCTGATGGTAAGTGATACGCATGCCGATAGCTTGTCGCTGGTTAGGATGATACATCACGAGACATGATGTTGTGTCTCATTACTCTATAAAGCTACAGTAAGTCTACACTACTTAATTCTGCTATCAAACAGGAGTATGTGAACAGTACCGTGTTCCGGTTTGAAGGGCGCTGTAGTGTACTGGGGTAACGAGAGTTAACGTCTTACGTTACAAGGTGATTAGCGCAATGTGTTTATGTGTATATCATCGTAACTAGCGCTACTTTGTTATGGAGAGGCGTGTCACTTAAAACCAAGTGAACTTCCTTCTCTAAGCCTATACTTAATCATGTGAGAATGAATCTTCGTGTGGCAACTGTGACAGTGCGACATTGTTCTAAAGAATGTGACTTAATAATCCCGCGTCTGAACAGCGGGCCTGGTCTCTCCTCGCTCCATTCATCAAGTCCACATGAATGGATTCTCTTGTTCCGTACATGGTCGGTTGCATAAGATGACCATAACGCGATCGTCTGGAGTGGGGTGGTCGGAAATTAAAAAAAAAAAAATCTTGCGCCAATTCAAAAGCTAACCGGTTGCGTGTCGGCTGTCCTGGATCACTAGGGTTGTGAGATATTTATCATAACTTTTTTTTTTTTTGGTCAACGCAGCGATGAGACCAGGGAGACGTTCACCTGATGGTAAGTGATACGCCTGCCCATAACACGCGGCGCTTATCACGATATACACGCCTATTGCACCCATCGCCTTGTAACATATGTTAGGTCTCGTTACTCCCATACACTAATTACAGCGCCCTTCAAACCGGAACACAGTAATGTTTCCACACTACAGTTTGGCGGTAGAAGTAAAAGAAAACGAGATATATGTTAAAGTATAAAGAGAATCCACTGCTACTAAATTTGAGGGTATCATCAGCGCGTTGTGGGAAATACATGAGCTCCACTGAAGGTGAACACCGAAAGAGTTTTAATTGGTGAAAATCCTAGGTAACCTTTACTTCCTCAAGCAGAATGTCTTCAGATTTCCGGTTGGAAATAAAAAAATTCAGCCGCCTGTTAGAGAATACAACTAGGTGGTATCATCTGTAGTGGTGGTGAATGTTCTTTAGAGATATCAGTATTACTAGTAGCAGATCTCTGTTGCCGGAGACCGTCTAAGTACCAGCGCAACTCCTATTGCAGCCGACAAACAGCACTGTGCAAACATTACTGTGTTCCGGTTTGAAGGGCGCTGTATCCAGAGTAGGCTGGTGTATTACTGAGGCAACGAGACAACATATCTGTCAAGGCGATGAGCGCAATGTGGTTATCTAACATCCTAATTAACGAATACTGTCACTGATATATATACACATTACTGTGTTCCGGTTTGAAGGATTACCGTAACGAGACTCAACGTCTTATGTCTGGATGGATGTCAGGATGTTATCTAACTAGCGCCACGTTGTCATTGGCAGGCGTATCACTTACCATTAGGAATAAAAAAAAAACGTTAAAATTTACTATTAATTAATATATCGATAATGTAATACACATCACTAGTGCAGAATGCAGTCCTGTGCGACTCCTGTGAATGAACAGCGCAGGACATTGAAAAACTAAAGCCTGTACTTAATATATCTTACTCATACGTCTTAATATGAGAAAGAGAGATAGGTTGAGTTGGAGTTCCTTATTGAAAGTTTCTATCTATACATATATATGCCTATATTCCATGAGGCCTGGACTCTTGAAGTTTGGTAGAAATTTTCCTTTTGCTGAGTGTAGTACAGCCAGGAGACCCTCGAACAGGTTCTCACTTTGTCGTGGCGGTGGGGCTCAACAGCTGTGGCTTGGTCACCTGCGATGAACCTAAGAGGTACCTACCAAGCCTGATCGAGGTAGCTGCTCCAGGTGAACTTCGTGTGCCGGTGGCCGTGGTGGAGTCGCGGAAGGAGATCCGCGACTAAGCGGTAGTAACAAAAAAGGTCAGCTAAAAACCGATTTTACGCAATGTCACCCCCAAAAAGCAGTTGCAGGGGTGTCGCGGCAGTAAAGCGGACGGGGAACAGCTAGTCTTTCATATTGACAGCCCGAAGACGGCGTTGGTGTTATGTCGGCAGATTTGAGTGATGGTAAGTAGTCAAGTGAATCCGAATAACTTTACGAGCAACCATACTGTTCATCTCGGTTCAGGATTTGACGCTTAGGTTCAAGAAGCGACGGGACGAGCAGGCCGTTCATCTGATGATAAGTTATACGTCCGCCTATAACAACTTGATGGAAGCTAATATGGTATACACAGCGCCACATTTAACTCGTCGCTTTGACAATGTTAAATCTCGTTACTCCAATAACTTCACAAGCTACAGCGCCTTTCAAACCGGAGCGTAGTAACGTTCGTACAGTAGTTTTTCGGCTGCATTAGGAGCTGCGGTGGTAGACGGTCGCTGAGATCAAATTGGATTTATAATCTGTGTATACTTGCTCCACAGCTTAAAACGCCAAATGGTACCCACATGTGAAGCGAAATTATAATCTAGACCCTCGCGCGTTTTAATTGAGACCTTACTGCTGACAGCACCAAGGTCTCATGTTCGGTGCTCGTGTCCAATTGGGTTGATAATATAACAACAGTTTTATAGTTCATAGCTTCGAGTTACGTAATAGCCGCCATGTTGATTGTGGTGGTAGGTCTCTGTTGCCGGAGACCTAGGTACCACCGCAGCTCCTATTGCAGCCGACAAACAGTACTGTGCAAATATTCCCGTGTTCCGGTTCGTAGGGAGTTGTAGCTGGTGAAATTACTAGGGTAACTATACTTATCATCTTATGTGTGAAGGCGAGTAGCGTAATGTTGTGCAGTGTATATAACTTAACTAGCGCCACGCTGTTGTAGGCAAGCGTATCACTTACCATCAGGTGATCGTGTTGCTCGTATCTTAGTTTCGTTAAACAAAGAAATATAAACAAATAAATCTATTTATTCATTATGGTTACATATCATCATCATCATCAGCTGAAACTTAGTTCAGCAGCACAATGACCAAGTTGTAACGATGGGCGAAATTAAATGGAGACCAGAAGTGAAATTAAAGTTGTTGAAGTGTTCAGACGCGACCAGGCCTCTTCTTGCACGAATGGCCACACCTGCAGAGGCCGTTCTCGTCAGAAGAGATACACGAGGAGTTGGACCATAACGGCCACCCGACTTTCCTCTAAATTTGTGATCCGCTTGATTAAAGAAACGTTCGACCGAGCACGCCCACCCAAGAGGCACTCCTCCCTCATCTCAACAACTGGTGCAGGAGTCGGCGGACTGAGGGTTACAGCCTGCAGGCTCTCCTCCATACGAAACCTGTTCGACTATGATCATCTATATTACGATCATCAAATATGATCATGAATATTATTCTAAATAATTATGCTAAAGTAGGATGAGAGATGCGTAAGTATCACATCGTACTTTAGCTTTAATGGTAACTTAGGATAAGGACCAGTGAGCTGTGAGTGGAGGAAGCGAGAGAGGTGTGTCAGGGTCGTAGCAGGTGGAGAGAGGTGGTCTCTGGCGATAGGCTCGAATGATGGGATATAACCACGAGGACCGCATATTCTCTCTTCTAGGTTAGTCGAGAGCATCCAAACAGGAAAACCCTTCCCGTATGCACACCCCCACTTACCACCCTGTTGATGTAGTATTTATAATATATAATGCATTTATATACTAAAGTAAATAACAACTTACTTACGTTACTTAATTAACTTAGCAGAGGACCGCCCGATGATGACGCGCGCTGTCCTGGAAGACTCAAAGTGTTGCCTATGTCATCCATCTGACCCAATCAGTGGAGAAGGTGGAGTAGGCATACTGGAGTGTATATCTTGTTGAGAATAATTAGAATTTGTTTGATGATTAGGATATAACATGCAAAACTGTGGTTGTGCTGCAGAATTGTTTAGTGTAATGAAGAGGGCAACAGCTGGTACTGCCGTGACTATTTCCTTAGATTTTTTTGCTCACTCACTACACTTTCTGATAGAATGAACAGCGCTCTCTGCATTCCACTACAGCGCCTCACCAGCGCTTGATGTATCCGTACGCCTTTGTGTCTGCTACCTCCAATTTCGTTTTCAGGTTTGCACCGTTTATCACCTCCAAAGGTCCGCAGCTCCGATGATTCTACGACCCTAACAGTAAACTCACAATGTTTATAGGTCACCGTTCTTCGGTACTACCCCTTAGTATAAATCATAGCACGTTTTAACAAATAACAGCGCCATCTATTGGTCGAAAGTTAAAGTAAGTTATACAGCATACGACATGTTATATTCTCGGTCACATTTGTTAGTAAGTTTAAACAAAAGTGAAGTGTTTAAAGAGACGTTAAATTTAGATCGAAGAATCAGAACGTTGAGTCCCAGCAGTGGGAATAATGAAAGGATACTGCTTTGTACAAGTAATGTGAAAACAAAGGTACAGAAACCGGCAAACTTGGCCGCGTACGAGAGCGGCGTGGGGCCAGGCGCGCGCCGGCTCCAGGCCATTGATCCCAATAAGGCACTAAAATAGAACGAAAGTATGCCCGCCATTTCAATTTTAACCTTCTAAAACTGTTTCACAAACGCATCGTAAACAATAAGTTTTTAACACCGTACCCACGGGCACACGGAGTGATGTAACATTATGACTTGCTTTTTTTTATCGCAAGGAATAACATAATAAGGTTAAGGTTTACATACATTTTTAACACAAATCAAAGCAAACTGATCTGGTCTCGTTTGCCGGATAACATCCAGGTGGATTCACGAAAACACTATGTAAAGTTTAATTTGTTTGATAGGCGTAGTAGCTAATAAAATTACTGTGGTAATGACACTTAACATCTTATGTGTCATCGTAATTAGAAACATATGTTTATGGGAAGGCGTATCATTATCAGGAGAAAGTCTTGCTCGTTTCGTTAAAATGACAAAATTGATATTATCATAAGAATTAGTAACATTTAAAACTTTAGAAATATTCGACATCTTTACATTTGTAAAATCTTTTTTAAATTTTTTTTAGACGAAGGCATCGTTCAGCCAAAACAATGATTAATAAGCGATAAGTGTAATTCAATAGACCATTGTATTTATTCTATCATCGATTAAAAATTTCATCCCTTCATATTAGTTTTAGATTTATTTTTGTTTGTAGAAAATATAAAATAACGATAAGATTTACTTACATGTTTAACAAATATGAAGCAAAACTAAAATTCTCTCAACTGTCCATAATAATTCAATAGAGAAATATTTTACATAAAATAATCAATACGAAATCATATGTTACCACTGTTATAATATTGGTTCTTTGTTAGACAAAGGCTCCTGGCAGCATACAGCCAAATCTATGATTAAAAAAAATGTGAATCGATAAATCATTGAATTTATTTTATTGAACACATTAAAGCTTTCACCTCTTCGTATTAGTTTTTTTATTGCAGGAATGTATAAAATAGGGTTAAGGTATATGGGGCGCTTCATGGTGTTGCCAATTACCCTAAAATGTAACAATATTTTATTATGTTTTCTGTATTTACCTCGATTTGTAACATGAAATTTAAAAGACTTATAATTCAGTAAAAATCGATACGATTAATAACTATATTAATTATTTAAGACTTTTAATTTTAAAATAATCGAAATTTTATATTGTTCTTGTAATTATAAATAATATAATTATGAAGTATTAAAAAGATTTATATTTGTATTAATATTAAATGTAGTCATATTATCGATTTATAATACAACTAAGGTATAAAAATTCCCAAATGTCACAGACAGGCTCACTTTTATTCTGCCTTTTGCTTTGTGTAATTCTTATTGTATAATAAACAAATTATTTCCGTACTTCATGGTTTTTTTAACATGGATTTTGAGGATAATCACTGCCACCTGTCGACTTATACACACATTAACAGCTAATATTAAAACAAAACTACACTACCATTAATTTCTCACTATAATTAGTATCACATAATACTTGAAAAAATATTTGGCAGTTTTAATAACGATAATTTAAAAAATATTAATAGATATTACTGTTACGACATTGATGCCCTTTTAGACAAAGATATCGAGTGGTATTCAGCCACGAGAATGAGTAAAAAATCGATAAGTGAGAATCGATAAATCGTTGAATTTTTCGATTAACTCAAAGATTTTTGTATTTTTTTATCGCAAAAAAAATAAGGTTAAGGTTTACATTTTTAGCAATAATAATTACAAAATTAATTTTCTCACTACGAATAGTAATATTTCAAATTTTATTATATCTTCAGCATTTGTAATGATAATAATAATTTAAAAATTATTAATTTATAATACAATTGATCAAGATAAAATGATTGTCAAAACGTTTTTATTCTTTTAGATAAAGGTATCGAGTGGCGTTCAGCCAAAACGATTTAAAAAAAAATCGAACAAGTGTGAATCGATAAATCATTGAATTTATTCGATTGACCCGATTAAAGATTTCATCCCTTCGTATCCAGTACATCAACCTCTGGCAATTGGTGCAAGTAATGAAGGAATTTAAAGTTGGCTGGCGCATGCGGGTTTTTATTGTCTGCTCCAGCGCAGTCAAATGGAGTGATTAAGCCGACGACATCGGTTACGGGGAATACGCGTAACAATTGCATTGTTTACGATCTATATATGGTAATTAACGGTAATAAATGTCCAATTATTTCATTATAGATAATTTCAATATTATGTTTATTACAACGTTATTAATTCAAAAACAAATGAATACAACCACTATATGAGAAATGAATCACTGGTGGTATATCTCCGTTGCCCTAGACCATCTACCTATCATCACAGCTCACCGATGAATAATGTGTGTGATGGTAATCTTTACTGTGTTCCGGTAAGAAAGACGCTGTAGCTAGTGAAATCTATCGGATAACAATACTTAACATCTTATATATCCGGGCGACGAGAAAATTGAGGTGCAGTATGTATCATGTTATCTAGCGCCACGTTATTAGGCGTATCACTTAAAATCCGGTGAACGCCTAACACGTCTCGACGAAGCGACGAGACTAACGAAACGTTCACCGACGCTGGTCGCCTTAGACACGTAAACACAGTAAATTCACTATCTACAGCGCCCTTCAAACTAGAACACATTACTGTTTGGCGGTAGAAATGGGAGCTGCTGTGGTACATGTATCTGTGGTCTCCGGCAAGAGACACCACCAGCACCAGTACCATTGTAAAATGTTTATTTTATTTACATTCTTAAAACCTACATACATCTAGTACTATTTTATAAATAAATCTCAATTAATCTTAAATTAATTACTGTAGGCGGCCAATTTCCAGGTATCCAATTTAAAAAAAAAAACTTCTGTCTATGCCGCGGCGTTCCGTTTAAAAAAAAAAACCAAAAGGCTTGTACGATAGTCTCGCGACCGTATTCATTAATGGAACGCCATATTATTCTAACAATTAAGTTAAGGATACAAAAACTCAAAAATATATTTACACGATTTATTTATTTTATTAATTTTTTTTTATGTTTATGAGTAATTCAGACAGAATATCTTTGGAATACAATTTGATCTTCAAAGTAACATTTACATCATTACAGACCATTTTAGACATCATTCTTACTAGGTGATTCCTATGTCTAGAAATTCTAGAAAAAATATATTATAGAATTATCACTCAAATGTATGTGTAATAGTAGTAATGTCTATAGTGTAGACGTTTGATTAGTTTAAATTCTTTATTAGTTTTTTTTTATATATAGTGCTTTATTTCAGTTACTGATTTTGGTTCTAACTTACAGACAATAACAATATACAAGTATCTTACTTTATAGGTGATAGGTCTCCCCGTGGGAGCGTCTGTAACATTATTGTGTTCCGGTTTGAAGTACGAATTATTGGGGCAAAGAGATCTCTTTACAATGCGACGAGCGACGAGCACAATTTGACGCTGTGTCATTCTAACTAGCGCCAGATTGTTGTGGGCAGGCGTATTACTTACCATCAGGTGAACGTCTCGCTCGTCTCGTAGCTTTAGATTATACGAAAAAAATTTGCAGTTTATCTAAATTATCCTTCAGTTATATAATTTATATATATATATTAGATTTGGAATTGCACTCGCTGTATCCCCGTCCTAATTGTGTCGGTAGCAACAATTACTGAAATACGAGTCCATATTGTTTTACTTTGTTTCCTGTTAACCTAATGTAACAGCGTTGTATTAATTTAAATTGATTTAAAGGATAGATAAAGGATATTTATGGTTAGGTAAGAATAAGGACTCGTAAACAGTTCCTCAGTTTACTGATGGTACGTCTCTGTAGTCTGTTGTCGACTAGGTAGGTACCACCGGCCTGTAGTCTAAGGTTAATAAGAATAGGACTAAGGTAAGCCCTGCTTGTCGTAGAAGGCGAGTAAAAGGGTCTTGGAGTTTCGCCGGTCTTGAGGGTGGGGGCCCTTATCGCTAAAGCGTACCTGCGTGGGACTGAGTATGGGTCGGCGATGGTGCCTAGGGGAGCTTGGCCTAGAAGGACACCGATGCATTCTATAAGAGATCCTGAATCCACTCCGAATGCAGACCACCGATGGGTTTTAGTGAATAAGAATCGCCCATAACCCTGACTTACCCCCAAAAGCAGACTTAACATCTTATATCTCAGGCGATGAGTACAGCGTGATGTTGTGTAAGCCGTTGTAACTAGCGCACATTGTTACGGACGTATCACTTAATATTAAGTGATCGTGCCACTCGTCTTCGTCGAAAAAAAAAAATTATTTTCTTTACAACCAGAAGTTCGCTAGATTGCCTCGTAGCATTACATCCGCCATATTGTTCGTCTATAACAGTTTTTTTTGTTTCATCATCATCAGCCGATAGACGTCCACTGCTGAACATAGGCCTCCCACAGAGAGTCCCACATCAATCGGGTAGGCCTCTATGTAGGGGTTTCAGGCTATTTCCCACCACGCTGGCCCAATGCAGGTTGGCGGGAACTAGAGCCTCGTTAGTTGATTAGCAAGGTTCAACACTAGCAGGTGAGGTTGGATTGGGTCCTGTGGACTGTTGTGCGGGATCCTTTGCGCCTTCCTATCCTATATCTGTTTACTATTTTTTTTTTTAAATAAAGGCAAATGCTTGTGTAATTTCTCCAAATGTGCCGCCATATTGACATCTCTAATACTACATCGGGCAACACCGACGGCGCGCTGTCAGTCGTCGGCGCGGGGAAGCCATTTATTTTTGTCGATTCAATTAAAATAATTGATGCAGCAGATGCGTAGTGTTCCGCTGTTCTGGGAAACGGGAGAGCCGCTGTCACCGCCGTTCATCGGGGAGAAGAAGCCAATGCCGGATTGTGAGGGGTTTTTATTTGGGGTCGTTTAATTAGTATCGATCCGTCGGTGTAGCTTGGAGTTTGTGAGTTTACTCAAATGTTAATATAATACGAAACGAGAGGAGCAGGGCGTTCACCTGATGGTAAGTGATACGCCCGCTATTAAGCTACAGTGCCCTTCAAACCGGAACACGGTAATGTTTTCAGTGTTTGTCGGCTGCAGGCGCTGCGGTGGTACCTATACAGTCTCCGGCAACAGAGACGTATCGTATCATTTACCATCAGATGAACAATACATTTAATTTATTTATATTATTCTATAACAACATATTTGTTTGTCCAGTCATCATCCAATGATGGTGACATAAAGTCAGTTTCTGACTCAACAAGAATTTTACTTAGTAATACATATAAAAAAAAACCGCATGACCTTCAGTACAATGAGTAAGAGGAAAAAAAAAATTAATATAACCGACTATAAATCTAGAATAACAACAATAACAACGGTAGTTGATTATGGCACCCTTTAATCGTAGTTAAGTTATGAGCGACGCGTGTACCTACACCTGATACCGAGCGAATACCAACCAGAGTTACTTGAGCTAGTTAAGTACACTTAAACTATAAAAGCATAGATCATTCTATTATAACGGCCATCTTAAACAGAGCCGTGCAGCAGTACAAATTGTACCTTGATAGAGATCTTTTAAATATAGTATTTTTTGCAAATACAACTGTGTTATGCAGACCGTCATGCCTATTAATGTTTTATGATGCAGCAGTTCATTTTACAGTGGCCGGATGACCAGAATACCGTGGGCTACCGTGACGTACTTTCCACTGTGTGGTGGGGCTCGACGGTGTCTGGTCACGCTTTATGCATATCGGGACGCTGTTGGAATGAGCAAGGAAGGGCTACTCATTGAACAACTTAAAGGTTTTCTAATTAATATGCTCGGAGACCAGCCCCGTTGGGAAATGTTGTTGGTAAGTTGAATAAGTCATACTTCGCAATGTGAGGGTAATTTTAAAATGGTATGTTTTCATTTGATGTCCAATATCCTGTTTGTGTGTTCGTTAACATCAGAAGACACTAAGACTATATTCAACATTGCATCAGATAAAAGAGAATCACGAAAATCTCTGAACTTAATACATGGTTATAAAGGAGATGAAATCTGATGGATGGAGATGATCCCATAAGTAATACTACTTAAGGGGGACGTTAAAGTAAACGCCATTACTTAAATGGAGTCGATATCAATCTTCAAAAAAAGAGAGGAACGAGAGGTTTACTTGATAGCGTTAGTTAGGATGACATACACAACAACGAGACAATATTAACTCTTGCTACTCCATTCGCACTAGCTACAGCGCCTTTCAAACCGGAAGATAGTAATCTTTACACAGTACTATTTGTACTGTATACACAGACCTGCCAGTACATGATGAATGATTTTTTTTTTATTACGAGCAACACGTTCACCTGATGGTAAGTGATACGCTTTTACAATATGGCGCTAATTAGGATGATATATCTTGCGCCACATTCCATTCCTCGTCTAAGGCATAAGAGGTCGAGTCTCGTTACCTCAGTAATAACACCAGCTACAGCGCCCTTCAAACCGGATCACTGTAATGCCAATAGATATCTACCGCCAGTAAATGATGAGTGATGGTCAAGAATTATTATATCAAAAAAACTATGGACAGCTCTTTTATCACCATCATCATCATCAGCCGATACCATATATGGTAATATCGATGTATCATCATCACGGTATCTGTTCTTTAAAAATACTTTTTTTTTCATCATACCGACGAGACGAGCGGAAGGTTCACCTGATGGTGAGCGTTACATCAGCCCGTAACAACGCGGCGTAATTTAGAATGGTATTTATACCACCACATCGCCTCGCATTCGAACATGTCTCGATACCGCAGTAATTATACTAGCTACAGCGCCCTTCAAACCGGATCACGTTAATATTCGCACACTACTGTTCGCCGGCAAGAGTAGAAGCTGCGGTAACACCTAGACCGTCCGTCAGATATCAAATGTTTCCACCAAGATCTATCTCACCACAGCATAACCTTTGTCCAGTATTCAGCTCTATTTTATTTACTAGTATAGGGTAGGTTTTATATACTAGGGTAGCTCGGTGGTGTAATGGTTAATGGGCGGTCTTTAGGTTCGAATCTCGTCATGTACCGATAACTTTAATATTTAAGTTATGTATATTTAGTCTAAGCTGTGTGTGAAGTCACACGCATTGGGCCCGCGTGGTGACTATGGCCCATCGCCCTCACATTGAGGGTGGGCCCGTGCCCCAACAGTGGGGACGTAAATTGGCCGTTGATATACTAGTACATAAAGTCCATTGTGACTTTAATTACTTACAATTAAGTTTAAACTTTACCAGTTAACTCCTTAAATATCTTCAAAGGTCTCTTCAAGAGACATACCTGAAACCAAAAAAAAAAAATTACTAAATGTCACCAGTGTGTCACTTATGTATAATTAAAAGGTAATCAATGTAAATAGTTTAAGTTGAATTATGTTACTAAGTAATGTGGTCAGTGGCTCACCGGAAAAGAATTACAATTCCGGTTAGTTTTAATTTTTTTTTAAATCAAGCTGCGGACGTAGTTTTCCATAAGTCTCCGAACACCACCAACCCGCAGCCAGCGTGGTGAGCTACGGCCCAATTCGGATATAGGTACCAGCTCCTATAGCCAACAAACCGTAGCGTGCAAACATAATGTTCAGGTTTGAAGGGCGTTGTCTCTTACGTTTCAAAGCGACCAGTACAATGTGCTGCTGTATTTATCATCCTAACTAACATTTCAATTAATAAAATTCGTGCTTAGGTGAACGTTGTACTATTGTCTTTGCAAAAAAAAAACAAAATATTTATATAAAATTAAATTAGCTTTCCTTTGGTCGGTAATCACGTGAAAACCAGTGAAGGTGTCATTGGAACATGAGCATACGACGCAGAATGATTTATTAATGATTATAGATTTTAATTTTCGAATTTCGTAGATCACTCATCGTTTTATTTCTAATTAACTTTTATACGATTCATTGCGTATTATTTATGCGGTTGCTATGGTAACCGTAGCTATAGAAATTCATTAGCGGTCTTAATGTTACGGCCAGCAAACAATGGTGGGGAACATCTAGTTCATTTATAAATAGTCTAAAAAAATTTTATGATTTTATTAACAGTAAATTGAACGGATTTTTATATTATTTAATTCTCTTTCGCATTCTATATTTAATATACTCTATTATTTAATTAATAAATACTCTATAATTTAATTCGTTTTCACCTGGTTTGTAGTCTGTGGTGTTTTGGCGGCAATTAAGCAAATGGCGCGTGATTTGGTAAAGCGCGCGCAAACAATGGCGCAACGTGCAGTGAGAGGCCCTTGTACGTTGCGTTGTTTGCCGAATTCGTTCGCCAGTAAAAATTGGGGGGAATCCACTTATCGCCTCCTTTAGAAATCGGCGCCATGTTCCATTTTCAAATATGGAACTGCTGCGTTTGCTGTTCTTCATAAAGCATGTGGCAAGTTTATTATTATTACTACTGTATTACTGTTCACTGGCGGTATGTGTCTCATGCCGAAGATCGTCTAGATAGGTACCACCGCAGCGCTTACTGCAGCTGATAAATAGTTCTATGCAAACATTACTACATTCTGGTTTCAAGGGCGCTGTATATATTAACCCAGCCGGCGCCTCATTTTTATGGCCAGTCGTATCACTTAACATCAGGAAAACTTCCCGCACGTCTTGTTGCTTCTTTGAATAAAAAAAATATGTATAATATAATCGAAATCATATATGAAATCACTGTCTTAAAATTATTAATCTATTAGACAAAGGCTTTAATGAGCGTTCTGCCAATATAAAAATTCGAATAGTGAATCGATTAAATTATTGAATTCATTCGATTTACATATCATCATCACCATCATTATCATCCACCAGACCTCCACTGCTGGACATAGGCATCGCTCAAAGATTTCTACATCGTTGTTGGAGTTTATTGAGAATATAAATATATACCTATTGCATCTGACAAACAGCAGTGTGCAAACATTACTGTGTCCGGATTGAAGAGCGCTGTAGCTAATGAAATTACTGGGGTAACAAAACTTAAGATCTCATCTCAAGGCGACGAGTACATTGTGTTCTAATGTATATCCTAACTAACTAAAGCCACTTTGTTATAGGCAAGCGTATCACTTACCATCAGGTGAACGTCCCGCTCGTCTCGTAGTTTAATTGAATGAGAATGTATCTATGTAATATTCGCAATCGAACCTTAAACTACTTGAATCACTAATAATCTATTGCTATTAAAAATACTGCGCAATACATTATTATGAAAGCGACTGAGTAACACTCGTGTTCATTCACAGTTGTATGTAGGACGCCCGATGCGCGCCGGCTTGGCATTATCTGTGGCAAATAAACTAGCGAGCAGCTGGTAAGAGGGGAGGGGTGGTAGGAGAGGAGGCAGAGATATGTATCAATAGATTTTAGAATATAGCAACGAGCAGGACCTTTATCTAAATAACTTTTTCACCCCCATCAAGCGCGACGCTATAGATTTATTTTCATTCTACGAACCGACGAGCGGGACTTTCACCTGGTGGTAAAACGTTTACCAAAAACAACATGATGTTAGTTACGATGATATATTCTGCACCACATTATGCTCGTTGCCTGACATAAGTTTAGTTTAGTTACTGCAGTAATTACAGTAGCTAGAGCTTGCTTTAAACACAGTAATGTGATAGAGTTAAAGCATTGTCACTTCTAAATAAACAGATTACGGTGTCTATTTATAAGAAACATAGAATATTCTAGGTTATTTTTTTTAATATCATCCAAGTAGTAATAGGAATAGAGCTGAAGCCGTTCGTAGTCTTCATCACTCAATTGTACATATTTTTAATTCGCGACGAATTCGAAAGGGAAACCTTTATGATTACTTCTATAAAACCTAGGTATCATCCTTAAGCTTCCTTCTCACTGGACGATGTCTATATCGAAGAAACCTGGTGCAATAATATACAAGTGTAGTTCGGAAGTGCACACCGACTTCGTGGCCCGTACGTCAATATGCGGATATCCACCCGAAAACCCAATTTCCTGAAAAAACACACCGCGTGCCGTATGGAAATGGAGCGGACTGAACAACAAACAATCCAGTGCCCCGTTGCCCAATCGCTCCACCCCGCTTCGTCTTCAAATTACACTGGTTTTAATGTGAACAACGCCAATCAACTTGACCCCAGCAGCTTAATAACCTATACGTTTCAAGAGCTCTTCTTATACTGATCTTATGCAGCGGTCTAACATCTGTTTCTTCATAACAGATTTTATTCTTTTGTTTATCTTAACGCCGCCATTTTGAAATTTCCGAAACGGATGCGCGGATTAATAAGTTAGACTCTACCGTGATTAATTCTAGACTTGGGATGTCTGGTCTAGATAATGAGAGTGTAATACGCCTGAGTTATTCGATAGGTCGTCCGAATATAGACGACCTAATTTTGTGCAGAACTATAATAAGTTGTTTAAAACTACTAAAGCTTTTAGGTTAGAATTGGTCAAAGGCCGTTGTCTGTAGTCATGTTTGAATACTAGAGATATTATTAGTACCTGCTCTAAGTACTAGTCTCCTAATACGGAGAAATACTTTATGGTAACTTCAATAAGTTTATTAATTACTTACATGGAGCAGCGGCTATACCTTGTAACGGTAACATGGTTGGGATCCGATAACTCAACTGTGCCGTTTAAACATATTCCTTTCGACCTAATTACTTAACTCTTGCTTAAGCTTCCCGAATCACGTGTAAGATAAACGGCACGGTTAAGTCAACACGTGAAGTCATCCTCATGGAAGTGACGCAAGTGACAAAGTTGTATGGGCGGGTGTACATGATTGCGCAAGCCTCAAATTATGGGACTGTCGTTTCGTAAACGCCGACGGCGGTGGGTGGTAGGTGTGGTGGTGGGTGGTAGGTGTGGTGGTGTGTGGTAGATGCGATTACATAGGTTCTTCCTCTATGTTGCGAATGTGGACGTTTATAAGAACTGTTATATTTATAAGAGAGGTTCCCGCAGAACAACCCACGAGACCCAAGCCAACCTCAACTGCTCGTGGTACACCCTGGTAATCAACAAAAGAGGCTCTGGCTCTCACCACAAATCCCCCCATATCCTACCTGATGAGATGAGAATCTATGGGAGAAGCCATGTCCAGCAGTGGACGTCTTGACGATTATGATCATGATAAGAATTGTCTAGTTTTTTTGTTTATTCAATTAAGCGACGCGACAAACGAGACGTTCACCTAATGATAAGTGTTACGATTGTCCATAACGAAGCGCTGGTTAGAATGATATATACTGCGTCACACGACGTATCAGGAGACGAACGCGACATGATGCAGTAAATAAATCCTAACCAGCGCCACGCTGTTACGGGCACCATTTACTATCAGGTGAACGACTCGCTCATCTTGTCGCTTGATGAAAAAAAATTGCGCTCGTCGCTTCGTGACAGAAAGATAAGTCTCGTTACACCAGTAATTTCACTAGCTATAAAGCTCTTCAAACCGGATCACAGTAATGTTTGCACAGTACTGTCTGTTGGCTGCAATAGGCGCTGCGCTGGTACCTACCTAGACGGTCTGTAGCAACAGAGACCTACCAGCAGTAATAGCTTCAGCGCCCTTCAAACCGGATCACAGTAATGTTCGCACAGTACTGTCTGTCGGCTGCAATAGGCGCTGCGCTGGTACTCCTACGCCCAGTGCAAGTTCTTCAGTTGGTGATTGATCAAGGTGATATGATAGATCCAGTAGCAGCGTTGGACGGTAGACATCAGATGTTTCTAGGGAGTCAAATGACTTCAAAGTCTGTGTCTAATTATAACGTCTTCCGGCGATAGACCAGATAGAATGTTGGATGAGCGCCAACGCGGACACCGCCGCCTTATTACGTATCACGAACGACCACAGGTAGCGATTATCGCACATAATCATTTTTATACAATCGCGACTTCTACCTGATGGTAAGTGACACTCCTGGCGTTAGTAAGAATGATTTACTGGTGGTAGGTGTCTCACCGCAGCGCCTATTGCAGCCGACAAACAGTAGTATGCGAACGTTACTGTTCCGGATTGAAGGGCGTCGTACCTAGTGTAATTACTGGGGTAACGAGACAACATATGTCTTTAGATGACGAGCGTGAAGTGGTACAATGTATAACATCTTAAGTAGCACCACGTTGTTATGGGCATGCGTATCACTTAACATCAGGTGAATGTCCTGCTTGTCTCATACCATACAAATCATTAACACTCCTCACCTTTATTATTTCACTAGGTACAGCGTCTTTCTTACCATGTATAGTAATATTTATACACTACTGTTTGTCAGTAAAATAAGAGCTACGTTGGTACCTACCTGGTCTCCAGCATCAGAGACCTACCAGGAATTCCGTGCCGTTTATTAATTGGTTCCTATTAGGTATCATCGAAAAATTTTCCCGCAACTACAACAGGAGAAAGTATTAAAATAAAATGTCGTCGTCTGATGACCACTGCTGACCTTGAATCCCACTCCCGGAAGGAGTAGTTGTTCATGACACGTCATGAGGGTAGCTGGCCATAGTATGCCGATAGCTTTTATCAGGGAAGTTACCAATTAACCTTGGTATGAACCCTTCTATTTTCATCGTCATCTATTTTCAAATTTAGTGTGACGAAAATATCAATCTTAGTCGCCTTTTTTATCTACCGCTTTATGATCTTTTTCACTCGAAGCGATCGTACGAGTGTTGCCATTATCTTCACCCTGCTCTGTTCCCACTTCACGGGAAGACCAGTCTTTCTCCTTTCCATTTCTATTAGCCGTGAATTCAAAATCCATTCCGTTCACATACCCTCTTTAATCTATCTCGTTGGTCTTCTACTCTTGCGTTAATCTACAAGTTTATTTACTGTTATCGTAACACCTTCGTCCGCATATCGCGTAATAACACCGCCGTCTCTCCTATGGAAATAGATTTAACGGGTTGTATCTTCGATTGTCTAGTCACCGTTGGCCTTATTCATGTCCGCCACCACAGCTATTGCTTCGCAAATGCTTCGTTCATTGAACGTTTGTACATTTCTATCACATTTACTATTTTTTTTTTTATTTCTGTTAATCACTTCTTTACGATCCTAAAGTGTGGGAAATCGCGAACAAATCACAATTCGCCCACCCATCCACTAAACAACAAAGCGTCAAACGCTGTGTAAAGTTTCTCAGCCTAAATCAACATTTGTATGAAACGCCTACAAAGCGACGTTTTGTAAATCTTTGACAACCAAGCTCACCCTTAGCCAGTGGTTACTAAAGTGGTACACACGCAACCAGTTTTAAAACCAAAAAAGAGGATCGGTTACAAGATTATCGTTATTGATCCATCGGCTATTTCCTCCGAATAGTAGTGTGCAAACATTGTTCTGTTTGGAAGGATGCTGTAGATTGTCAAAAGTAACTAGCTGCAGCGTCCTTCAATAATTTACTTAGTAAGTCTCAAAGCGACAAACAAATACGATGATATTCTAGATTAGTACGAAAAATTGTGACTAAGTATTAGTTTATGGTCATTGGGCTCGAATAGCGCAAATCTGGTTTTTGGACTACGTTACAAGGAACTTATGTCCATCAGCTGAGATGATGATAACGATAATGATTAGACCATGGTCGATTAATACAAATCGATAAATAGCGAATAAAATTTTGATTGTAATGAGCGGATATTGAATACTAATTTAGATTGTCATGTATTCAATACTGAAGGCCGAGCTGGTCTCGTACCATAGACATCATATTACCAAAGTACACAAATATCTAAAATTATTATCATCGTCAGCCGATAGATGTCCACTGCTGGACATAGGTCCCTGCAAAGTTCTCCACACACAGACAACATGACCTCCGATACCGATGGGCACTAGGGGCTGTTATATGTAGGGATTCATATGGGAAGATTTGGGTTACTTCCCTCCACGTTGGTCCCATGCGGGTTGGCGGAAGCCAGAGCCTCGTTAGTTGATTAGCATGGTGCATCACAGACAGATGAGGTTGGCTTCGATGAGTTGTTGTGCGGAACCACTTACACCACTCTATAGATCTATGGGTGAAGATCTTTAAATTAATAGATCAAAATCTGGATAACCTGTCTAAATAAGCAGATTAGGTTCTTCTAAAGATCAGCGTAGGAGCAGAGAAATTACAGCATTTCAAAAGCTAGAATTGTGCATAGAAGTGTGTGCATCGATTTTTTTTTTACTAATAACTAGCTTAAGCTCTCATAAATACTTAAGACATATCGATTATGCACTTAAGAGTGAAAATCCTCCTCCTCCCGTTTTGAATACTCGAAAGTTTCTATCAAGAGGATTATTTTGACAGGGACAAAGAATCCAGGATATTATATGTTGGCATGAATACTTAAGAATTCCAAGGTACGGAAGAGGTCCTTAAATTGAAGAAGGCACCTCACAATGGTGATCTACAAATAAGATTCTTCAATTCAAGAATAGGATCGAGTATTAATATCGAGTATGTTTGATAGAATCAGATTGAGCAAAGTTTCGGTCGAATCAACCGGATGGATGTGAAAAGCGATAGATTGTGGAAGACAATGCAAATGATCTAATGATGAGTTTTCATTTTTTTTTTAATTTATTGGTGAACTTTAAGTAGATAATTTCTATCTTTCTGATAATTATTTTCTAATACCTATCTGAAATTTTTTAGTGTTATTATTTTACTGCATTTTTAAGATTGTTGATCTTATAAAACTTCATTATCAGCCAATAGACGTCCACAGCTGGACATAGCCCTCCCCCGAAGATCCCACCATTGATCGATTCTACGCTGCCTGTATCGCTGGGCACTAGGGGCCCCGTTTGTAGGGGTTCAAGTGGGAGATATAGGTCATTTCCCACCTCGCTTGCCCAATACGGGTTGGTCGGGGGTTATGAAACTTAATCTCCTCCTTTCTCTGCTTCTTTCCTAATTCGATGCTAAAAGAGAACAGAGATGCCGTAGTCAGCAGTTCATACTGAGATACAAATCTGGACCCAATCAAAAAACAAGTCGTTAGATTTGTTAACAGATTTCATATTGCGCCAGCTCTGACCCTGATAAGTATCATGAAGCCTTCTTTTTGGAATCTCACTCGAGTTACCAGTAATAGAATTACCGATCGTTAAGTCCGGCATTTCGTGTCGGTGCTTGATGAAAATCGAATCAAAGACATCGGCCACATCTGCGGCGACCGCATCACGTGGCAGGGTTGTCGATGGATGCAAAGGGTCCTTAATTAAAGAAAAATCAATAGACATAGAAATCAATACTAGGTTTTTTATCTAGGTAGGTACCACCGCAGCTAAACAGTTGGGTGCAAACATTACCTAGATCTGATTTAAAAGGCGCTGAAGCTAGAGAAATTTTAGCAGGACTTAATATATTGTGCCTTCATAGAATTTTGCAAAGTAATAAAAAGAGTAATAGAGATAAAGAAGACATAAAATGTAAAACTAGAATAAGAAAGAACTGTGATCTAGAAAGTAAAAAATTTAAATTGTAATTATAATTATAAAAGAAAAGAAAAGAATGTACTCAAGTAAGAAAATAAAAACGTGATACTAGTATATAAGAAAGAATGCGTACCTATAAGATAGACAAGAAAAGTGTAAAATTTGATCAATTTAGAAACGCGAAAGAAGGGAATAGGATGGAGAATGATGGAGAGCGAAAATATGAAACCGAGAACTGGAATGGAAGAGAAAGAAGGATTAAAGAGGAGAGTGGTTAAAATGTATACAAAATAAAAGAGACTGAAAGAAAAATAGAAATGCATAGGCCCCATTTCAACACAACTGGGGGAATTACTTCAAAAACAAAACAAAAAAAATATATTGTGCCTCAAAGCAATTGACGTCATATACTGCAGTGTATATCATCCTAACAGAAATTCAGGGGAAAGTCTTACCCATCTCATAGTTTAGGAATTAAAAAATAGTAATTTTTTACGTTTTTCATTGGTGATCCTTCACCGTATTCTTTCCCCATAACTCGCATCTTATCATCAGCCGATAGACGTCCACAGCTGGACATAGACTTCCCACAAATATCTCTATATACAATCAGCATAGCCTCCGGTACCGCTGTGCACTAAGGGCTGTCGTATGTAGGGGTTCATAAGGAAGGATTTGGGCCAGGGTGTGGTAGGGTGGGGGCCAGAGCCTCGTGAGTTGATTAGCCAGGTGCACCACGAGCAGGTGAGGTTGGCTTGTGCGGGATCGCATCTACAATAATTTAATTGATTTGCTTATGATTAGAAGATGAAGAGCTTCTTCTAGGAATAAGTGATGGTACACTACATAGATTAGTGTGAGTGAAGCGACCTCATCAGATTCAAGGTTTTTAGACTTGAACACTTTCAGGTATGTCTGATTAAGGGAAGAAATCCAAAACCGACTTTATCAGCTAGTTAGAATTGTACACACGATGTGCATTTGTTAAAGGGTAGGAGGTGAAAGATGAGGAAGTATTGGATGGAGAGAGGAATGAAGAGTTGGATAGTAAATTAAGTGGAGAGAGAAAAAGAATTTGAAGAACTTTCGTTCGGATTGCTCCGCCGAGCCAGAGACAGAAAGGACTGTACCACGCTGATCGCCAACCTTCACTAGTTGGAGAGGCATTTTAAGAAGAAGAAGAAGAAGAAGAATTTGCTAGAGAGAGAGAGATTATCTACCTATGTACGCATTTTTTAAGACTTTAGCTAAAAGCTTTAAGTTTAACTGTAAGCTGTAAAAGCTGACAGCATCCTGTGTTTTCTGAATGTACTTTGAAGCTAAAGTGGACTCGTTCGATGCCATGCAGAGGAAACGCATCGCGTCATTCATCGCCAGGTTCGGCATGGGTAGTAACTTGATGGTCCAGGAATTGGCAACGAGGTTGCACTATAGGGGTGTAAGGGGTTCCCGCCGAACATCTTACGGAGCCCAAGTTCATCTCACCTGCACACGGTGCACCTTGATGCATAACAGACGAGGCTCTGATCACCCACCAATCGGAAATGGGCTGGCGTGGTGGGTTGCAGCCGAATTCCCCTCAATAAACGGTCTAATGAAGGTGGGAAACAGCTGGGTGCGAGCAGCGCAGGATCGATCGATATGGATATAGTTGGGGATGGTCTATGTCCATCAGTGGACGTCTGTCGGCTGATAATGATTGCACTATTAGCTATACTTATAAGCACTAGCCGGGGTGAGAATAATTTTTTTTTATTTATAGATTAATATAGTTTTGTCTTTTTTTTTTGTCTATGTACTAATATGGATCTTGAGTCTGAAATAGAATTTTTTTTTATTAACATCATTCGAGAAATCCAGCTTTTTTCGCTTAGTGCTTAGATCAAGTAATTTAGCTTCCTCGCCCTTCAGATTTTAACATAGCTTGTTTGCAAATCCATGCTGCTTAAATTGCACCCTTTTGAGGCAAGTTATAATAATACATCAGATCAATTTGAACCTGCACCATCTCTGGCAACCATGGCGGCAGCACGCGCTGCAACCTGACACCGCGCTGGGCATTAAAACGCTCGAGATCGGCCCGTTTAATGTGGCCAGCGCGATGTGGACCGTCTTTGTTGCTGGGGGAGGCTGGGGAATGTCCGCACACCGCATCTGTCTTACAGCTGAATCACACTGACTGCACAACTGGTTCGGTGCTTTCATCGGTCATGCCGCCGACATTCTTACTGGTGCTGGATAGGTAGATAGAGTATCCGAAATGGTCGTTGTGACTGTTCGTCCAACTTCAAGTTGAGGATGCCTATCAATGATGAGATAGGTGAAGAAAAAGCAGAACCCTCTACTACACAGGGTTCACCTGATCGTAAGTAATACTCCTGCTGATATACACTATACCATATTGAAATCGTCGCCTTGGTGCATAGGGCTGTTAAGTATTGCAATAATTACAATAGCTACAGCGCCCTTCAAACCGGAGCAAAGTAATGTATGCACAGGTACAGGTCGGTTGCAATAGGAGTTGCGATGGTATCTAATTAGAAGGTCTCCGGCGATAATTCGGAAGTACTTCAGTCGAGAGCAAAATCACTTCCGGTAAATAAAATCATCACAAGCGACAGTGGAAATTCAATCTCCATATAAGAGTGCGGACCCCGGTGAAATTAATTCCTCATCATTCCAACTAAGAAAGTCTAGACATTAGCAATTAACCAATAAAAATACCAGAGACAGTTCTACCATAAACGTGGCGACGGAGGCAGCGTGTCTATGGTGTGATTTAAAATGTGGTGTACTGTCGATATCGAATATACGATTTTCTTTTATTTCACTAAGCGGCGAAACGGGCGGGAAGTTCACCTGATGGTAAGTGATACGCCTGCCCATAACAACGCGGCGAGAACGGTACACACTGCGCTGGTCGTCCCGAGACGTAAAATGTTGAGTCTCGTTACCCCAATAATAACAATACAATAAAGCTACAGAGCCCTTCAAACCGGAGTAGAGTAATGTTTTCACATTACTGCTTGGCGGCAGAAATAGGCGCTGCGGTGGTTTTTTTTTATATTGTATACACTAGCGTTTCACTACCCACCTGATGGTTACCAGAGGTGTAGTCGTTGGTGGTAAAGTGCTCTAGTCTAGAAGTAACCTATTCACTCTTCTCATCCCCACGTCATACCTGGACCGTCTCCAGCAATAGAGACCTATCACCAGTACAAAGATACTGATGTCTTCAGCAACATTGTAACCGACATACTTAAAATACTTAGAAAAAGGAGAGCTAGTAAACAATCCGAAAGTAAGAACAAGATTACTCATCATCACCATCATCATCATCAGCCGATGGACGTCCACTGCTGGACATAGGCCAAGATTATCACAAGATTACTCGGCGGTAGGCTGTTGCCAGAGACCGTCAAGGTAGACACCACCGCGGCTCCTTACACCTACAGACAGTAGTATGTAATCATTACTGTGTTACGGTTTGAAGGGCGTTGTAGCTAGTGATATAACTGAGGTGATGATACTCAACATATGTCTAAAGCGACGAGCGCAATGTATTTCAGTGTATACCATCCTAACTAGCAGCACGTTTATGGGCAGGCGGACCATATACCATCAGGTGAAGATCCCGCTCGTTTCATCATCATCATTGTCGGCCATTATTGCCTATTGCCTTTAGCAATAGAAATTGATCTTAAGGTATCTTCTGTTATGTCTAGTTATTCTAGTAATTATATTAGTCTCTTTAAACTTTCTATACAAAGCCAAGGTTATAATTATGTAGTTATTAGCCCCAATAGTCTCCCCGTTCGGGAGGCTGCGTAGTATCTTTTCGTCTCAGATACCGCAGCGTCTGAAGACGAAAGGCTTCAACTCGCGCCTGTTGCCAGTGTTGACATACGGAACCGAGACGTGGCCCCTTACTGTCGGACTTATAGAAAGGATCAAACTCATCCGAAGGGCAATGGAGAGATCTAGGTCTAAGGTCGGAGTTTCTCTGCGCGATCTAATCAGAAATGTAGAGATCCGCAGAACTAAAGTCACCGACACAGCTCAAAGGATTGCTAGACTTAAGTGGCAGTGGGCAGGGCACATTGCTCGAAAGACCGACGGCTGATGGCGCAGTAAGATCCTCAAGTGGCGCCAGCGCACCGGCAGACGTAATATTTGGAGGCCTCCCACAAGGTGATCGAACGATCTGATGAGAATCACGGGAACCAATTGGATGCGAGCAATGCGGGATCAATCGATGTGGAGATCTTTGAAGGAGGACTTTATCCAGCAGTGGACGTCTGTCGGCTGATGATGATAGCCCCAATAGCAAAAATGAATATAATCTGTAAAATAGATCCTCAATATCATTCTTCAACACATTTACTGTCATAAATAATTCTCCCTCTCTTTTTAGCTAGATATCTCACACGGTATTGAGGTTAACTCTCCTTTCTTATTCTAATTCTATCTTCTTTTTTCTTCAACCGTGAATTATTCTCTCTCCTTCTTTGTATTTTTCTAGCTATATATCCGATATGGTGGTGAGGTCAGCTTAGTTATCTTTTAATAGCCCTGTTTATCTTTACTGTCTTCTATTTTCTCCTATCTTTCTACTGCTATAAATTGTTCTCTCTTCCTCTTTCTTGCTGTAATTCCTATATTGTAGTGACGTTATATTCCATACTTATCTCTACTCTTTCATCTAAATTCCTTTTTCTACTGCGATGATTTATTGTCTCTTCTCTTCTAAACTATATTTCTCATATTATATTGAGGTCAGCTTTGCTTATATATATTTATTCTTGCTTTCTTCTATTTTCTTATTTCTTTCACTGCCATTATTAATATTAAAAAAAAAAATATACATTACTTTATCAACATCTCGTTTTAGCACAGATAAGATATTATTAATGTATTAAATGATATATCGATAAAGAAACTCTATGTAGCCAACTGTAGAGTAACAAGGTGAGAGTAGAATCGGAGATATATTCCGATGTCCATACATAGGCTGGACCACTCCATCAGTGGGTCTGTACGGATGTAGGCCAGATGAATGTAGTGTTAGTTTTTTATGTAATTTATTATACTGCCGCCTCTATAAAGGTGCGGTCCTCTCCTTATCGGCTGAGGACATACGACACGACGACGGTATGAAACTAAAAAGACTCTCGCACGTTGCGAAAGATTACACGGAGACTAGTTTTTTTTTTTTAAAACATACAAAATAAATCGATTTCTTTATTAAAGATATTTCAATGATTAAACTTTGATATTAATAAAATTATTAAAAAAAATCTTATAGCATAATTGATAGGTCCCTATTGCAGGAGACCGTCTAGGTACCACCGCAGCACAAACATTAGTGTGCAAAGATTATTGTGTCCCGGTTTGAAGGGCGTTGTAGTTCACGGAATTACTAAGGTAACGATATATATGTAACAAGACGATGACAATGTGTTATACCGGGTGATGATTTTTTTATATGACGCTAAGAGACGTTCACCTGATGGTGAGTGATGCGCCTGCTTATAACGTGGCGTTAGTAAAAGAGTGGTAAGTATAGAGAATCAGTTAACTTATATAAAAAAATAAAAAAAAAACTAATATTAGGTCCTTACATATGAAATTGGCGTTTTGTACGGGAGGTATATAAAGTCATTTTTTTTTTGACAACACTGAAGCACTGCCAAAGATCTTCAGCTGAACTGAACTGATATAGAAGACTCGCAATATTTATTACCCTTATTTAATCCTAATTCACGTGCAGGTTTCCTCGCGATGTTTCCCTTCACCGTTTGTATTTCGTTGTTACTTAAGTACACAAATGTACATAACTTAGATATTAAAGTCATCGGTACATGCCTAGATTCGAACCCGCGACCTGCGGAATGAAGGCCGCACGCTCTAACCGTTGGACCAGCGAGCTAAGCTTACACTTAATAAATACAATACATTCTACTTTCTCTCTTCAGGTATTTATGAGGAATGTTGTTTTAAAATTGCACAAGCACTTACCAATGAATAGTCTTTTTTTTCTCTTTTATTATTTTATATACTTTTCTTTTAATTCATTTAATTTTATGAAAAAGCGAGATTTTCTGATACAAGCACACTCTTGGTTACTAAAAGATCTCAACCTAAGTTTTGGTACTAGAATAGCAGAGAAATAAACATTTTTTTTTTTATATATATATACATGTCAACTATAATATATGTAACTGTATATTATTTAATAACAATACATTAAGCGCGCCTTTTTGTTTTTGTGTGTGAAAATTAAATTTTATAATAAATAAATAATTAGTGACAGTAATTAATAAACATCTAAACACATGCCGTTATAACCTGGACGTAGTTCCACCACGGCATCGACAGACCGCAGGTAGTTGAAATATTCAAAGGATATTAATATTGCTAATTATTATTTAAAGACATTCTACATCCTGTCGTATGGACAAACGGAAGGACTAATTAAATATATAAAAGCAGATGAATATATATATTAAGAAAGTCGGTTAATCATAATGTGTGGTCCATAGTGATTCTCCATCATGTTCGGTCTTGGGTCTCCATCACCCTTAATCTCATTTTACGACTTCCTGATCTTCTTGACCTCGTCTGCTGCTGTGCAGCATCAAGGCGCCTGCCGATTCCTACCAAGCGCCTGCTTGGGAATATGGTTGGGATCTCTGCTTAAAGTATGGCCAATGGACTTCCATTTGCGACGCCATGAAATCAATTATAGATTCGCGGCATAGCTTCAGGCGATTTTCATTGGATATTCACCCTTTGCCCCATCTTGGAACCATAGGATCTTAATAAACGAATCATAACTGGACTAATTTATACCTGCATGAGTTAGGGTCCTATGATACAAGCTGTACTTAGTTCAGGACCGGAAACATAATGTATCCTTTGTCGGCTGCAACAGCAGCTGCGTCAGTACCTGGACTGTCTCTGGTTACAGGAACCTCCGACCAGCTTACCACTATATCTCTGTTGTCATATAGTTATCACCGAAACACTTTGGAGCCGACAAAAAGCCGCCTTACATCCGCCTCGCAAGAGACCGACCGGAATATGGTGAACTGGCAGCAGACCTACGCTGGTCGTAGAAGCACCTTAGGAAGAAGAAATACATAATTCATAGAATATTCTAGAATTCTCCAAGATTATACCGTGAAGTATCGTAAATAGGAAGAACCATGTTGTTAAGCAATACGTAAAATATTTCCCGATCGATGTTGACTCAAGTGCGAGGCGCGAGGCAAAAAATGCATTCCTCGATGTATGCAAGCCCACCAGCCCACCCGCCCACTGGCCCACCGGCGGTGCGCTGGGAATGAAATACACGAAATGATTATTAATAAAATATTTAATTTTTTTTTTATATATTTAATGAAGCTGCTAAACAAGCGAGACGTTCACCTGAAGGTCAGTGATACGCCTGGCCGTAACAAGGCGCTTGTTAGCTTGGTATACATAACACCACATTACACTTAACACATTACACTTAACACGTTCCACTATAACAAATGTTAGAATATTAATTTAATTGGCTACAACACCCTTCAAACCGGAACACTGTAATGCTTTCACATTGATGTATATCGGCTGCAAAAGGAGCGTCGGTGACACTTAACTAAACGACAGAGATATGGTGGAAAGCTGGTGGTAAGTCTTTTTTGCCCGAGACCGTCCAGGTACTAACGCAGCTACCGTTGCGACCGAAAATCAGTAGTGCGCAAACATTCGTGTTCCGTATCGAAGGGCGTTGTAGCTAGTGAAATTACTGGGATAATGAGAATGTAAAATGTTCCAAGTCATTAAGCATACTGTGGTGCTGTGCATATTGTCCTAGCAGGCGCCTAGTTATGCGCAGGAGTACTTACCATCAGGAGAACGTTTTACTTGACTCGTACCTTTTTTTTATTAAATTAAACGTCGAAACGAGCCGGACGTTCGCCTAATGTTAGGAATAAATATATATATAATCGTCTTGAGACATAAGATAATGTCTCATTACCTCAGTAATTACAATAGCTGCAGAGCCCTTCAAACCGGAACACTGTAATATTTGCACAGTTTGTCGGCTGCAATAAGCGTTGCGTCCCTACCTAGACGGTCTCCGGGAACAGAGACCTACCTCCAGTTAGTTTTAATATCAAAAGGTATCAATCCAGTATTATATATATATATATATATATCTTTAAGAGGTGGTAGTGTGTGTACCAGACGGACATGGAGTGTGTGTGTGTGCGTGATATAGAATGTTCGATAACTTAAGTGTATGTAAGAGCCGTACTTGTAAGATGTTACACCTCCTAACCGGGCCCCGGCCGTGTGGGTAGTCTAATAATAAAACACCCCTGTTTCAAGAGCAGTGTACGGTACAGTCGCGTCGGTAAATGTTTATACACAATTTTTTTTTAAATTATGATTAACGAATGAAACGTATTGAAGCTTTTGAGATGTGGACATACAGACGCAAGTTGTTCATTAGCTGGACTCGGAGAGTGACCAAGGTCAGTGTTCTTCAACGAATTGGCCAAAAGCGTAACCTTTTGGTTACAGTTAAGAAACGTAAAATCTCCTACCCTGGCCATGTACTCCGTCATCAGCGATATGATCTTCGGCAGCTAATTACAATGGGTGAAGTTTCTGGAAAACGGAAGGTGGAGAGAAGGAAAGAGTTACGGTTGAGGAATATCAGGGAATGGACTGGCATATTTTGGGGCGTCCGAATTGTTCCGCCGCACCAGAGACAGAAAGGACTGCACCTCGCTGATCTCCAACCTTCACTAGTTGGAGAGGTACTTTAAGAAGAAGAATGAAACTTTGTAAAGAATATGAAGGTTTTATACGACAAAAGTATGAAACAAAAATTACTAATATATATATTGAGGGGTGAGGGTTCCTGGACTCACGAGACCCAAGTCAACCTCACCTGCTCCCAGTGCACCCTGCTAATCAACAAACGAGGCTCTGACTCTCCCGCATTGGGCCAACGTGATGGGAAATAGCCCAAATCCCTCTATATAAATTCCTACCTAATCGATGTGGAAATCTTTGAGGGAGCCGTATGTCCAGCAGTGGACGGCTAGCAGTTGATGATGATATATATGAGATAAGCAGAGATTCATTGACTCATCATGAGATCTTCGAAACTGTTACGACATAAACACTCAAAATTTGGTAGAGATATTACTTCTGCCGTTTAGAGATCAGCTAATAATGGATTTACACAAATGTCTTCCCCAAGGGTTGTGCGAGGGTGTTACGGCCAGCAAAGCGAGCGGGGAACAGCTAGTAATATATATATCCAAGTCGCCCCTTTGTCAGACGTTGTAATGAACTTAGTCAAGACTACAAGTTATAGTAAACATTTTAAGTACATTTCTACGCGACTGTACCTACCACCTTGTTTACGCGAGTGTACTTCGACAAGGTTAAGTAAACACCGTCAGTGCGCACGACGGTAAAACACGGTTCAATTTGGTCTTTGTACAATCGTAAACAAAAACGCTCTGTTGTTGTGTACTGTCTTGACGAAAAGTGTTAAAACATTGTTTATCTAATTTTTTATTTCTAATTTTATTTATTTTTTACCTATATCGAGCTTACACTTGACTACACTTTCATGTGATATTAAGTCACCATGTAGTTAATGGTGGTGAAACGTTTGCGAACCATGACACTTCTGCTCTCATAGTGGTAGATCTCTGTTGCTGGAGCCGACACACAGTAGCATGCGAAAATTACTATGTCCCGGTTTGAAGGACGCAGTGGCTCGTTTCGTCACTTCGTAAAAATATGTATTGACATTTGAAACAGCGATGCCATTAAGGCGGCAGATTTACAATATGATGGTGTTGACTACAAAGACCGTACCACCAGCTACGCTCACAGCTCTACAGCAGTCACGGAATCGAAGCAGAAACCGCCGTATTACCCACTGCGCCATGAAGGCAAATATTTACTTACGTCAGTTAAGTACTTACGTTTGTAACACGGCACCAACCAGCATTGGGTCAGCGTGGTGGGAAATGGCCCAAATTCCCTATATCAACCCCCACAAATGACCGTTCCTAGTGCTCGCCGACGCGAGCAGCGTAGGACCAATCGATGTGGGAATCTTTGAAGGCTTAGGTCCAGCAGTGGACGTCCATCGGTTTAAATGATGATGATAAGATCCTCGACCCTTTTGTTCCACGATTACAGTTACTTATTGAAGGTAGTTAAAAATAATTGTGTTGTCACCTGTGAGGCGTTTGACACTGTAATGACGGCCGGCGAGTTCATTAATATAATAATGTTGCCAAGATGGCGGCGTCATACTACGTCTCTAATACAATGAAAGGTACACGAGAGAGAGGGAGACAGAGAGAAAGACAAAGAGAGAGGGAAATATATGCTTGTAATACAGAGGTGTTTAGTTCAAGTTCCGAGTCACCGGTGATAAGTCTCACTGCAGCGGCTATTGCAGCCGACGAACAGTACGGTGCGAACATTACTGTGTTCCGGTTTGAAGGGCGTTCTAGCTAATGTAATTACTGGGGTAACGAGACTCGACGTCCTATGTTCTAGGCGACGAGCACAATGTAGAACAGTGCATACCATCATAACAAGCGTCACTTTTTTTGGGTGGGCGTATCACTTACCATCAGGTGAACGCGCCGCTTGTCCCGTCGCTTAGTTACAAAAAAAAAAAGAAATTACTTAACGGTTGTTGTTATAAACAAACTTTATATTTATTGGTGGTAGGTCTCTGTTGCCGGCGACCATCTGGATACCACTGTAGCTCTTCTGTAGCAATCATTATTGTGATCCGATTTGAAGGACGCTGTAGCTAGTGAAATTGATAAGGCAACGAAACTCAACATCTTATGTCTTAAGCGACGAACGTAATACGGTGCAGTTAACATCCTAACTAGCGCTACGTTGTTATGGACAGGTGTATCACTTAGCTTCAAGTGAATGTCATTACATCGCCTAATTGAATAAAAAAATATTCTAATATTATGTATTGAATCTATGCATGTATTTGTATAGTAGTTTATATAATATTCCCACTGCTGGGCAACGACGCTTTCTACAAGGGGAAAAATCATGTTAAAGAAATGCGGTTTACTAACATGTCCACAGTATGTTCTTCGAACATGTCGGCTTACTGTATTCCTTCAAGATGTGTTCATGTTAACTGGGAATCGAACCCGCGCCTCTTCAGCCCGTACAACGCGTTATACTATCTATATACATTGTCTTACAAGGTGAACGTCACCGATTTGATTATCTATAAAGCTCAAATAAGCACGTTGTTTTTTTTTAATATATTCGAAGAAGCGACAACACGAGCTACAGCGCCCTTCAAACCGGATCATATTACTGTTCGGCTTCAATAGGCGCTGCGGTGGTACCTACTTAAAAGATCTCCCGGAATAGAGACAGACAGAAACGATCCACCGGTATTTATTTGAATTCGGCCGCAATTCGTATTTCGAGTTGATTCAGATTAATCGAGTGTCGAGACCAAAATCGATATCCGAATATCGATGTATTTATATCGCATTCGTTCGCACAAACGCTCGACGGCTGCGTATCCTGAAATAATTTATTTTATATCCCCATTTCGGAGCGCGCGTGTTGTAATTTTATATAGGTTGCGCAACGCGGTGCGCGTCTCCATTGCGCACTGTATAGTGACGTCGTCTTTTTTTTATTGTAAGGGGTCCGGCACAAGAGCTCACGATACCAAAGCCAAACTCACCTGCTCGTAGTGCACTCTGCTAATCAACAAACGAGGCTCTGACTTCCACTAATCCTCATTGTGTCAGCGTAGTGGGAAATAGCCCAAATCCCCAAATGAACCCCGGCAAATGACGGCCCTGCGGTACCGGAGGCCATGCTGACTGTAAGGTCGCGAGAAGCTGCTGGAGGCGAGCAGCGCAGGACTAATCAATGTGGAGATCTTTGGGGGATCCCAAAAGTGGATATTTATTGGGTGATGATTGATAGACCCCCAAAAAAGAGCGGAGTGGAGTGAGAGAAGTAAGAAAGCTTAAGCTTTTCTTTAAGTCGATTCCTCAATGCTGAGGGTCGTGACTCCTTATCCATAACCTGTTCTTAATGATGTTACGTCAGTTACTTCTATTTGATGCTTTTTGTACAGCATATATAGGTGTTAGACCCTGGTTGGTGACCCTATCATAAAACGAGAAATGCTAAGAAGTAGAAGAAGATATTATAGAATAGCGCTTGACTCCGATCCGACTTGGTGGTATTTCTATTATATTTTGAGTGTTTTGGACTGATAGAGAGGTCTCATAATAGATCTTCTAATTTCTGAATATCTCATATATATATATAGGAGATATCCACAGAAATATATATATATATACATAAGGTAAAACTTAATCTCATTTTCATATGGTGTTGTAATTAAACGACGAAATGCATTTGGTCGAAATTCTCTAGTTCCCAAGTCCTATCAACCGGAGCTGGACAGCATATAGATACTGTCCAAATTTGACATCACAAAGCTCTTTAATACAATGAGGGTCCAGTTATTAAAATCCTGGAATTACAGCTGTAGATGTGTGAGTGAACATTTTTTTTAAAGTTTTCTATAATAGCTCTTTTTAATTTTGGCATGTTTACCCGATGGTAAGTAACACGTCCACCCTTAACGTGGCGCTGGGATGATATACACTGCATAACATTGCGTTCGTCACTTTGTCACATAACATATTATGTCCCGTTACTTTAGTTATTTCACTAGCTACAGCGCCCTTTAAACCGGAACACCGTAATGTTGACATTACTGTTCGGCTGCAGAAATAGAAGTTACGGTGGGACCTAACTAAACGGTATCCGGCAACAGAGACCTACAGTCCTGGGGACAGAATATATAGTTCAGCTGGTGTCTACAAAATACTAGCAAGCAAAAATAACGTACGTCATCTTTATTATAACATGTGCTGCAATGGAGACGTACCACGAATGATAAACACCAAGTGGAAATGGGTCAAAAGCGCGCTTTCCAACGCCCGACGAAGCTCATGAGCTTTCCGCCGCGACTTCAAGTTGTTCGCTTTAAACACAACTTAACGGCAACATCAAAGCTTTGGTGAAGGCAAAATATGCGTTTTTTCTTTTATACAACAATGCGGTGAGACGAACTGGATGTTCACCTGATGGTAAGTGGTGACAACGTGGCGCTAGTTAGAGTTTTATACACCACAACATTAGTCTTGTCGGCTTGAGACATCGAGTTATGGAGTCTCGTCACCCCAGTAATTACACTAGCTACAGCGCCCTTCAAACCGGATCACAGTAATGCTTGCACAGAACTATCTGTCGGCTGCAATAGGCGCTGCAATGGTTCCTACCTAGACGGTCTGCAGCAACAGAGACCTACCGTCAAATTAAAAAAGCTTGCAATTGTTATCACAACGATAACAACCTCTTTTAATGTTTATAATCATCATCGTCAGCATCATCAGCGACCTTCAAGTACCTGATCACAAGTCTCTTCCAAGTAACTGCTGTTTGCCTACATTTCATTGAGAGAAAACTTCTTTTAGGGCGCTGTAAATTGGATTTTATGTTCCTTGGTTACATTGAAGATATACCAAGCTACTGTCCTTGGATACATCCAGGATATGTCAAGCTACTGTTCTTGAATTCATCCTTAAATATATCGAGGATAACCAAGCTACCGTCATTGGATCTATTCTTCAATCTATCCTGAGATGTCCGACCGTTCATAAATCCATGCTTGGATATATCAAGGATATATCAAGCTACTGTCCTTGGTTTAATCGAAGATATGTCAAGGTATCTTTCTTAGATCTCTCTTTGGATACATTCAGGATATATTAAGCTACTGTCCTTGAATACATGCAGGATATATCAGGCTACCGTCATTGGATCTATTCTTGAATCTGTCCTTACATGTCCGACCGTTCATAAATCCATGCTTGGATATATCAAGGATATACCAAGGTACTGTCCTTGGATTAATCGAAGATATGTCAAGCTATCTTTCTTAGATCTATCTTTTAATACATTCAGGATATATTAAGCTACTGTCCTTGAATACATGCAGGATATATCAAGCTACCGTCATTGGATCTATTCTTGAATCTGTTCTTAAATGTCCAACCGTTCTTTAATTCATGCTTGGATACACATCCAGGTTATATCAAGCTACTGTCCTCGAATACATCCAGGATATACCAAGCTACTGTTCTTGGATTCATCCTTCGACCGTTCTTAAATTCTTGCTTGGATATATCAAGGGTATACTAAGGTAATGCCTTTGGATTAATCGAAGATATGTCAAGCTATCATTCTTGGATCGATCCTTGGATACATTCAGGATATACTAAGCTACTAGCCTTAGATACATCGACGATACACCAAGTTACCGTCCATGGATACATCGAAGACATATTAAGCTTCCAATTAAACTTATTTAATCCTGAAATTGAACTTGAGAGCCATCCTGTCAGTTACCATCTGCGCAATGGTATGACTGATATCATTAATGTACAAAAAGATATTCAGTGCTGTTGCGCAACGCGCTCCAGGCTTTATCGCATGTTTACTGCGCGGCAGTGTTGACGCAATCACATTAGCGTTAATACACGTGACGCAGTGATGCTGGAGAATATTTTTTTAGAACAGAAAGTATAACTGGATCCGTATTAAAAAAATTATAGCATAATTATTATAATCGTAAATACTTTATAACTTAATTACTGGTGGTAGGTCACTGTTGGCGGAGACCGTCTTCATAGTACCACTGCAGCCGCGGCCGTTGAACAGCAGTGTGCAAATATTATTGTGTCCGAGTTTGACGGGGCTGGCTAGTGTAATTACTGTGGTAACGAGAGTCAACATCAGACGTCTCAGGTGACGAGCGCAGTGCGAGTGAGACAAGTTATTATGGACGAGTATATCGCTTACCTTCCGCCAACCCGCATTGGGCTAGCGTAGTGGGAATCAGCCCAAATCCCCCCATATGAACCCCTACATACAACAGCATTTAGTGTCCAACGGTACCGCAAGCCATGCTGATTGTATAAGCAGATCTTTTGTAGAGGCCTATGTCCAGCAGTAGATGTCTATCAGCTGATGGTGATATCACTTATGATCAGATGAACGTCTCGCTCGTCTCGCTGCTAAATGTTATATTAAGGGCACTGTAGCTGGTGAAATTACTACGGTAATGAGACTTAAAACCTTATGCCTTAAAATGGCGTACACACGGTGCAGTATTATCCTAACTTCATATAGAAATACAATTTTATAACGGCAAAATGTAGTCGTTCTGCTGATGGTAAGTATTCCACCTACCTTGAATGTTATATCAATTT